>JARDVY010000303.1:3862500-5150000 GCA_029030555.1 Ornithoptera alexandrae
AATTTCTTCAATCAGTGTGCGTTAACGATTAAAATTAATAACAAAATGAAATGAGATCCAATCATAAAGCTAATTGTCCATGTATATTAACGATTAATTATGATCTCTGATGGATGATTCAGAAGCGAACTTTACGATTGCATTTATTAAATAGGCCTATAAACTACTGGTTTTAATTATTCTATTGAAATTTGCCTCAACATTGGCAGCTACACCGACAAGCAGTAAAGTTGTAAAGTGTTAAACTAGTTGACATATTGTCGGATGGATTTCATAGATTGAACTGTTTCCAGTACACAGCTAAGGTAGATTACCTCTGCCGACAAATAGTAGTGTGAAAAGATTGAAGGAGAATACTTAAGTAGTTAATCAAAGTGTTGGAGTAACGAGACTTCTTAACATATATTCGTTTCGATTCTATTCGTTACTTCTTATGTATCTAGACGACGAGCTCAATGTGATGCAGTGTACATCATCGTTACTAGCACCACACTGTATTGACTTACGACATGGTAAACGTCCCATATGTCGTCGTTCAATCTAATAAAAAATAAGGAATAATATAGATTTTAAGAGTACTTAAGTAAGAACTTTACATACCTGAACCAAGCGTACATAGATATTGGTTTGAGTAAACTAAAACAAATCAAAATTTTGTTTAAGTTTTTCATTGCCAAATGATCTTTAACGATAAATATGTTATAAGTTCTATGAAATATTATTATTTATAAAAAGACCACTGTCGTTAAACTTTACGAGTAGCTGTAAAAAACTTTACGGTGTAAACGAAAGCTTCAGAAATATGTCGAAGTGGAAGCCTTTAAAAATAAACAACACATTTACCGGTAACCACTTCATTATCAGCTGCGAAAAGGAACAGTTAGCCTGTCGAACAACTCTATGGCAAGTATCTGCAACCTGCTATGACTTCGCATGTTGACTTGTGTGAACATCTTAACATCTCTACTCCTCATTGTTGTGAGCAGTCGTATTGCTAACCATGATTGATTATATTCATATCTACGCTTCGTTATCGAATATCGAAAAATAAAATTATGTTTATAAATTATTACTATATTGTAATTGTTATTTTGACTTTTATAAGGATATTATTCGTGTCAAGTATCCATATATTTCGTTTCATTAAATATCCCTACTTCTAAATGCACATAATATATAGTGAATGCCGGATATGCTTTCACGACACCTTTAACACGAACGGAAGACCATATAAAGATACATATATAATAAAATCTATAAAATACGCTGACTTAGAACAATAATTCTTTATATAAATACAGTAATTGGTTCATTGTTTTTTAATATTTTTTTATTGTAATCAGAGTACTATGTTGTATTGCTATGGGTTATAAAATGTGGTTGAGAAACTGCCCTTGGCTAAGTCCCTGTATGAATAATAATCTAAGAACGTTTACAATTTCAGTCGGCCATTAACATTGTAAAGGTGGAGTTGAATATAAAAATGTATGAGATTGTTTAGAAATATCTTTTAATAATATGATTGAAGAAAGTTCTTTCAGTACGTAGGCGTATACTTCATATTCCTGAAGCAAACAGCTTCTACGGAAGGAAGGATTTATGACGTAATAATATATAAAAACGTATATGTAATAAGTTATATATTTTAAAGCAGAGAGAATAAAATTTAACTACAGAGACAAATATTTCTATACGGATATGATGTCTCAACCCTGTTTACGATAAAAACGTGCAACCCTTACCTACTTTTATTTTAGGCTCGATGTTGCTTACAGTCTGATATGAATTTAGTATTACCCATTAAGAATTCTCTTACTCGTCTCTGTACTGCCTCCGGAGTCGTGAGAAACCATATTTCAGGTTATAACGAGACGGAATTGTATATTTTATATTATCCACTTTTCAATTTGAATGACACGCGCGAAGCTCATGAAAGCGCTCGTTATAGAAATCCTAGAAGTCAATCTTTAAGCACCGGATCCGATGTTTACCTAACAGTCTCAATATAATAGGCTAGCAAACATTTACTCCTATCGCGGTCAAGTCGAACCAGCATTTGTCACTATAGCTGTTTTCAATAAGTATCCATCGTCCAATTAGGTCTCTAGCAATACAAAAAAAAACTCTTCTGCAAACTGTCGGAGTGGCGAGCAAACGTTTACCGTGTCTGTTTGCATGTTTGCAAACAATTAGAGGAGCCGATGAAATAATGAGGAGAACATTAGTTCAGTGCGTTAAATCGTTTTATGGGTAACACTCGACATAATGTACGGCGACCGTTAAAGCGGACACTGCTAGAAAAAAAAACAGCGCCGATGTGAAATTAATGGGCATTCATACGTCACGATAGCAGACTTTTTCTTTGCAATTACTAAAATTAATATTGACATCGCACGCAGTGTGCGATTATTAAATCAAACGCTAATGTATATTTCCTACTTCCTGTAAACAGTATAAAAGATGTTTGTTTAATGACTTTAATTTTGCGGTTTACATAATTTAATATTTTTAATTATTATTCATACTTTAATAGATACAAAACATTAGTAGATAACTTAATTTGTAAGGAGGGTTTAATTCCACTGAGCTTAAACTTTCGGTGAAGGAAATCATAACAATCAAACTGAAATATTCTATTATAACTCTATGGCGTCTAGCAACCTTCACTAAACTAGCGCGAAGGACTCTCTCTTTGTAAGAAGCTACGAATCCCAGCAGTGGGAACGTTAAGACCACTACATATTATTTCTACTTTAACATTTGTAATCTATTGTTTTATATTTTGATTATATTTTATATTCAGCGCAGTACAAATCAACAAGATATTAAAGAGAAAACGTAATGGTAATGGCAGAAGTTATTCAGTTGAATTTGGCTACATGGTTATAGAACATGTTTCTTACGGTCAAATTCTGCTTATTAAGTGGAAAAATAACAATTAAGTGAGCGCTAATTGAATTTACCGGGAAGAACGAGCAGTGTTCAAAAGTAAATTAACGACGTCTCAATAACCAAAGGGAAATAAAAAAAAACGCTATTACAAGAGACGCTGCAAATTAAACGAACCAACCCGCACTTGGCTAGTGTGGTAAATAAGTGGTCTTAACTCTCTCCTCTTGAAATAAAACCTTGAATCCCAGCAGTGGCAACAAATAAAGGGATGTTTATTATCATTATTATAAACGGAAGCCGCGGTTCAGTTTATTAACTTAACGATTTACTCAATTCCGAATAAAGCCATTGAAAGTAGATTTTACGACTACCGGAAAATATGTTATTATTATCTTTATAATATATTGCCTTATTGTGTCTCAAACACTGATACGATTATAGGCCTTTTACTGTCCGTTTAATTTAGTATATTTTTAACATAATTATGTTTTTATGTTATAAGTGTAAACGTTAAAAAACTTCATCAATCACCCGCCAAGGATGTCGACAATGAGCATGCAAACTGATATAAAAGCTTAGTCTTGGCCTTTTTTTGTTCAACGCCTGTCAGATATGTATCATACGAATCTTCTACTGTCATATACTATCACGCACCTAGCCAGCATAGTGGCTAAATGACTTTCACTTGTGTGACAAAGCTTCTATTCCCAGCGGTGGGAAGATTTAGAGGGCTATTTAATATTTATTTTATATATAACATTGCATCTTCGTATTTTATTGAACCTCCGCCATTTCCTCGATGGATGTTATCGTTAGCAGAAAAAGTTATTCCGTATTTCCTTCCCCCATGAATCTAACAATTTCCGCTTTAATCAACATACAGAAAAGACCCATCACTTCGCAATCGTGTATACCTCTCTTTAAAGTGGGTGAATAACGCCATGTCGTGCGTAACTGGAATTATTATGAGTTTTCTTTTTAAACATTTTGATAAAAAAATCTTCGCATAGCGTTACATCTGAATGCATTGCTCATTGTGAATATGTATTTTAAAACGCGATATACCTATAATCTCAATAAATAACTTAAGTATCGATCAGTTATTTCAGTAATCACATTTTTTGTATGGAGAAGTTAAAGAAAAGATAATCAGGAGAATTTAGAAATATTCATTACATTTTTCCTTCTTTTTTCATCTGCAACGAGTTAACTCTTCGCCTCAATCTTATATGGTATTAAGTGCGAATTGGATCATAGATGTTGAAGCGAGTTCATTCAGAGTACGTTTTTTTATTAAAGTACTTATTTATTTGTTTTTTCATGTACACTAACAATATCAATGATAAATAATGTCTTAAAACCTTTGTTAGGTTTATCAGTTTCTTTTGACACGAGCCACCTCTTACGTACGCAATCAATTAATACTAATATTAACAATTTCATATGCTTATTTAAAATCACTTAAATGTTTTATAATGCATACTTAAAAATTTCGTGCGAGCTATACAAAATGACACAAAGAACTGTATTTTTTTTGTTTACTTATTTCTTTTAATAGTTCATTGTACAACATATTTACAAAATTCTAAAAACTTACTAGTAACTTTATTATCTAATTAAATACTTTATTTTACCTATATCGATTTATATGTGTAATTCAAATTATAATTATTTTTTCTGAGTAAACTGTAAGTGGCATAAATGCTTTATTTTTTTTTAAATATATCAAAAATAATGATTGTATCAACAAACATCTGTCCATGGTATGTTTATCATACGAGTACAATGGAACAGAAAGAGTAGTGTTATTTTCATTTCGAGCTAATCAATTCATTTCATACATATGCACCATCGTACCTGATGTACCATTAGAATCCATTCATAAATTTCTTAATTCAATATACAAACATTTCCGTTTTAAACGTATAAAAAAACAAGCTAAATGCGCTTTTCTTGGTGCAGTGTTTGCGTTCATTAAATGAAAGAAAGTATCTTCAAACACCACATACTTCAGGCTGAATAGTTAAGTTATCAGTTGGTAATTCGGTCAAGGATTCGAACCCATCGAATAAAATATTTTAAACTACAAGAAATTCGCATATCATTCATGAATCATCCGTTCTTGTTTCAAGGTGTGATGACCATCGTAACTCCGTCTCGGTACCAAGTGCTGCGGCCGCATCGATCCGCTCTGATTGCCCTGCGGCTTGTGTAAATAATAAAGGCCGTGACGTCATCCAAGGAGCTTTACAGGGCTCTCCTTCTCTCCTCCCACGAATAAGATTCACCAATAGAAACTTATTGATAAATTAAACTAGTGGCAGGTCTCTGTCTCCGGACACCGTCTAGATCACCGCAGCACCTGTTTCGACCACCAAACATCACTGTTCCGGTTTCAAAGGTGACGTAGCTAGTGAAATTACAAGAGTGACGAGATCTAGCATCTTATGTTATAAGGCGACAAGCGCAATATGGTGTGGTGTATATCATCCTAACTAGCGTCACCTAGTCACCAAGACGTTCATCTGTTGGCAAGCGTATCACTTGCCAACAGATGAACGTCTTGGTCGTTTCATCGCTTCGTTAAATAAAAAAAAAATCAATCATCGTTTCAAACCATTTCCTGCCTCTTTGGTCGAGCAGGGTACCGCTTGCACACTAACACACAATTTTCGTGTTTGTCTCCGTGGTCATTCTTTGTAGATTTTTTCAAATCCACTTGGCTCTCTTATATCGTAAATCTACCGTCATAACAGCATTGCCGTGTCATCATATGAGAGCCAGAATATTCTGGGCGAGCAAACTTTTTTATCTTAGGCCTTATACTTAGCATCACGTGAAATTGAGAACAACTTATCAAAAAGTTTTATTAAAGCGATCTTGAGTAACTTAAGATAAACCAGGAGAAAATAGCATAACATTATAGGAAAAGAATTGATAGTGTGTGATTGATGATTGATGATTAATGTAGGTTAGTGCGCTTTAACACCCGTGATCACATCACCGCTAACATCAGGTGAGATCGTGGTCAAGCGTTGATCTTGAAGATATAAAAAATTTCTCTTATCTCACCTCAAATAGACAACCTGTTCGTCTAGTTAAAAAAAAAATCGGATGTTATATTTTATTTCACCACATAATATGTGAAAATATCTTAATATATTTTTTAAAACATATTGATGATGATAGAAGACAAATAATATTTTTTTTAAGGTAAGCGCTAAAATACATTGCACTTGCTTCTTACTATAATAAATAGCTTATACAAAGCGAATTCAACTGAAGCCCTGATCGTATAAATTACGTATCTTCAGATCATAAAAAAATCTCTTTCTTGACATATATTTACGATTATCAGTGTGATTAAACTTAAATTGTTAAAGCTGAATTGAGACAAAGGCACCTTATTACTTGAGGACCGGTTTATAGTAAGATTTTATTTCTCAATTAACACAACATTGTTCCAGATAATAAATAGGTGTTCGGATAAAGAGACGTACGAAAACAAGATATTATTCATTAATTGCATTAAGGACGTTAAATAACAAAAGAAATAAACCATTAGTGTTCATTAAGATATAAATAAACCATCATGAGATTCAATTGAATGGAGGAAGGAAGGTAAACTTGATTTAATTGGACCTTAAAAAAGCTCGCAACTGTCATTTAGAACTTTGCAAAAAGTTGACGCACTATGAACAATGGGTATTGTAAGTGTAAAGTGTTCATAGTTGTGAGTAAATTCTTTTTTTTCACCTACGTATAAATAAACTTTTGATAATTATAAACGGAAAGTTTTAATATAAACCTCTTCTTTTCCTTAAGTGCCTCTCCAATTAGTGAAGGTTGGCGATCAGCGTGGTGCAGTCCTTTCTATCCGGGTTCGGCGGAACAATTCCGACGCTCCAAGTCTATTCTATATACATGTAATGAAAACAAGGTTTGTTCGTTCGCTAATCACGTGAAAAGTAGTGAATGTATCGTCATAGAAACATGATCATTCGACGCGGAATGTTTTGTATATGGTTATAGGCTATGTATTTTTTTAATTTCACAGATCCTTCATCATTTTATTCCTAGTTAACTTTTATCAACATTTTCATTTCATTGTATTATTTATGCGGTTGATACAGAAAGTAATTTGCGGTTGCAGTTGCGGTTGCTCCCAAGGAATATTTCAGACAAATTTCAAGTCTAACTTCATTTTACAGCCAGCTAAGCAGGTAGGGAACAGCTGGTTATTAATAAGTACAAAGTCGATAATAATTTTTAAGTTTTAAAGGGTCAACTTTAAACTATCCTTTATTTAATGTGAAAAACAAACATCAACTTCAAAGTGCTTTTTAATAAGTTATTTGTGTTAAAAAAAAGAAGCAGATAGATATGAGTTCTGCCGCCGAACTGTGTCCCGATTTGAAGGGCGTTGCATTTAGTGAAATCACCAGGGTAACGAGATTTAACATCTTATGTCTCAAGACTATGAGCGCAATGTGGTGCTCTGTATAATATTCTAACTAGCGCCACATTGTTATCGGCGGACGTATCACTTGCCAAAAGATGAACGTCCCACTCGTGTCGTCACTACATAGAATAAAAAAAAACAAGAACCCCTTTTCATGACCTCGGTTAGAAATTAATGTTTTCTACCAATGGCAAGTTACACTCTTTCGATATATACATCGCGTTGCGTAATTAACTGCACCTTTTATTTTAAAACAATTTCTCAAGTATAAATGTTTTAAGTTTTAAAATCAGTAAAAATTACTTTTATCGTAATTAACCGGTCCAGTTAAAATGTTACTTTCGATAGTAATTAAAAAAATTTTCTCGTAACAAATTCAATCAGAGTCTCTTCGCCAGTTCAAGAGCGGAGGCATTTGTTACATCTTTTCTTAGACGAAAATAGCATTATAAAAAAAAATTATATATTTCACAGAATTGTTTATCGACAAATATAATATAAACACTGGATACAAACACGCAAGATCGTGTTTCGTGGAACATATTAGATGAGACCTATGTCCAGCAGTGGACGTCCATTGTATAAACGAACTATTATTAAGGTAAGATTATTTTATTTTATTATAGGATTGTGACAAGTGGTTGGCTTTTTTTATATTTAATGAAACGACGAGATAAACCGGGACGTTCACGTGGTTTTAAGGGATGCAACATGGAGCTAGTTAGGGTGGTGAACAATGCACCACAATGCCCTCATCATCATGAGGCATAGGATATTAAGTGCCTAACAACAACTCCTTTCCGGAACACATTAATGTTTACGCTCTACTGTTTGACGGATGCAATACGAGCTCCGGTGGTACTGACCTGAACGATCTCCAGCAACAGAGTCTCACCATCAATAAAGGGCTTGGTTGATTTTAATGAAAATAGATAGCAAAACCTAATAAACATATGATTTTGTATAAATTTGTCAATGTCTACAGTTTTCGTATATACAATCATAGCATTCGTCTCGCCGTTGAACCTGATCGAGTCGTTTCCGTTAATTATGGCGATTTCATTACATTTACCGTCCTTCACAAAATTGTATCTACCGGATGCACGATTCAAACTCGTGACAGCCTCCGCGGTTTCTGAAACTCCTATTTCAATTTAACCCTTGCTGTTAACGCAAATTGGAAGTACCAGTCACGAAACAATATATTTTGTCATATTAATAAACTTCTTTACTATTCCTGTATGTATGCAGTTAGTTTTAATTCCTTTGCTATATATATACTAGTATAGGTATCTGTTGCTTGAGACCGTCTGGATAGGCATTAACGCAACATCTACTTTTGCCGCCAAATAGTAGTGCGCAAACATTACTGTGTTCCAGTTCGAAGAGCATTATACCTAGTATTTATTACTTGAGTACCGAGACTCAACATCTTATATCTCAAGGCAATGAGCGCAATATAGTGGTGTGTATATCATTTTAACTAGCGCCACCCTGTTGTGAGCAGGCGTATCACTTACCATCAGGTGAACGTCCCGCTCATCTCGTTGCTTACTTGAATAAAAAAATCTATATAACATTCATATAAAGCGCCAACTTTATTTTGTACTGCTGGGAACCGAACCATATTTTTATAAGGAAAAGTAAAAGACATCGTGAATATGTAGAAGTTTTTAGAATTTTCAAGATGATTTACCAGTGTGATTGTGATAATAGCTAGGATGACATACACATCACCATATTGTGCTCTCCGCCTTGAGGCATATTAAGTCTGGTCACCCTATTCCTTAGCTACAAACCCTTTCAAACCGGGACACAGTAATGCTTGCACAGCAATGTTTGGTGGCAGTAATAGGAGCTATGGTGGTACCAACCATTAACTGATATACATGTATAACGGATAAAAAGAGAGTGATGTTATCGCCCACCAAGTAATGATTTTAATGCTTCTGTCCTTGTCTGGCAATCTACTTACAAGTCTGTAGTCAGTCAATAGCCATTTATCCACGGATTCTGTCGATGGTTAAATTAACGATCTTTATTCCGTCAACACTGGTTCGACAAACTTTAGTTAAACTCGCTCATTATACTGTGAAGCCGGACAGCATCTACTTTACGCCTCAGCTAACAGTAACCATTGTTCTAACTGTACTTTTTTACCATCCTTTTTTTTTTTGCGTGATCATAACACAAATGTAATTATTAAATTATCGCTAAGTTATCAACTTTGCAATGATTCTTTTTACAGTAAATTGCTTTTTATAAATTCGTGATATTAAGGAACTACGAACTGAGGTTTACTGTTTTATTTTATTGTTATAACCACCTGGCGAAGCGACAAGAAGAGCGAGATGTTCACCTGATGGTATACGCCATAACACAGGATTAGTTAGGATGATATACCTTACACCATATTATGCTCGTCGCCTTGTGATGTATGATGGTGAGTCTCATTTCCCCAGTAATTTCACTAGCTAAAACGCTCCCTTAAACAAACAACAGTAATGTTTCCACACTACTATATGGCGGAGAAAGCTATTTATACCTAATTAGGTCCTTACGTATGAAATTGGCGTATTGTACGGAAGCAATATAAAATACTTTTTTTTTTTTAAAAGATATTTATTTAATCAAAATATGCACCGTTGTTATCTATGCACTTTTGCCATCTCATAGGTAGTTCATTGATATCTTTACAAATAAAATAAACGAGAATCAATAAACTCTTTGAAGGCGGTTTGGACTGCCGCATCGGAGTTAACTTTTTTTTCTTGCAAGAAGTTGTCCAAATTCCGTAAAAAATGGTAATATGTTGGAGCAAAGTCTGGGGAGTACGGTGGGTGTCGCAGATATTCCAATTTTAGCTCATCTAACTTAGTGGTTGTTTGTTGTGCAGTGTCTTGATTTGTCGTGAAGCAGCAGTGGCCTAGAGCGATTGACCAATCTCGGTTGTTTAGCAGCTAGTTCTTCCTTCATGGTTTGCAATTGCTGATAATAGATATCTGCCGTAATCGTTTGGCCAGATTTAAGAAAGCTCTAATGAACGACACCGACGCTAGTCCACCAAACACTCACAAGTAACCGCTTCTGAGCCAATTTTCAAGTAATGATTCGATTTAAAATCCCTTCATTATTGTGTCGGTTGAGCAAAGTAACACCAGTCGACACGTGGTTGCAAGTTTGATTTACCTAATTCATGATGTACCCATTATTCAAGTTTTTTTACTTTGCCGGTTTGCTTTAAGCGGATTAATACAGTGTTGTCACTTACCCCGAAGCCTGCAGCTATCTCTGAAGTGCTTTGTGATGGATCCGCATCCACAATAGCCTTTAATTCTTCAATTTCCACTTTGGTCTCCGGTCGTCCACGGACTTGGTTCTGAAGGTCGAAATTTTCAGAACAAAAACGTTGAATCCAAAAACGTACCGTGCTTTCTTTTGCGTCACCAGCGCCGTACACATCATTAATCCTTCGAGCTGTTTCTGCAGCACTGGTGCCACGGTAGAACTCGTACTCGTAAATATACTGATATTTCATGTTTTCCATTGTGCGGTAATAAGCGACGCCAAAGAAAAACATAATGCGGAAAAAATAAATGAGTGACTGTTTTCAAAATTCAAATGTACCAGCTAAATGAATTTATAAATTTTAATTTGGAATTCTTTACCAAAGAGGCGATATTTCAGATCAAAGTGATCAGTACGACAAAATGCTAATTTCATATGAAAGGACCTAATATAAACAGTCAAACACCATCATCGCCATTCATTCACTCTTTAAGTTTCCACAGCTGAACGTAATTCTTTCTAAACCACTTCTAACGCGACGGAACCTATGCTACCTGCAGACTTATTCACTGCTATCTTCATCAGTTCGTCGGTTGCCAATATATCGTCACTACTCAAGACATAAACTCAATAATTTAATATATAGAGACAATAAGAAAAATGATGATGATGACTGTAAAATTAAATTACATGATAGTAATAACAAGAAACGCAACTTTTTCTTTTGAAAAAATTAAAGTCCTGTGCAAAGAAAAAGGTGTGCGATAAATAACCTTTTAGGTTAGGAGATAAGTGATCATGTCATCTTTACAGTTGGTAATACTACTAGTTACAATAGCAAACACGACGGATATAAACGCATCTTGACAAACTCAACCAAAAAAAACTTTTGTGAAACATTGGCAATGAAATCAAATCAAATCAAAAAATAAGAAGGAAGAAAGAGCAAAATAATTAAGAAATCCTTCAATTTAAACTTTTACTAAAATAATATGTATTAATTTAATAAAAGTTTTTTTCTAAAATTTTTAAAAAATTAACAAACAAAATAAATGATTTCGTGGATAGAGCGTAGTAAGGAAGAACATGAAAAGTTCATCAGTTCAAAGAACACCACCATATGGGATATATAATTGAGGGGAAGAGATAGTGAGAGAGGGAAAAAAAAAGACACATTTAAAAATTTACAAGTAAAACTGAATTATAGCTATATTACTCGTATCTATGTTAGACGATTTTTAACGTCATTCAATCCATAACACATCTCGTATCATTTTTTTATAATATATTTTACGCAGGTACCTACTCCATTTACCCTGTAGTATCGTCCTGTTAAGAATGGGACTAAAGTAAGCTCCGCCTCTCGTAGAAGGCGACTAAAAGGGTTTTCGGCTTTAAATTATTTTTGGGCTTTAAAGGTAAGGGCCTCCATTATACACTAAACGAGCCCCGGATAAACGACAAATACGAGGTGGTTTAGTACTTGTCACACCATAACGAAAGTGTCCAGGAGGGCTACAGCCAACCTTGGGTCATGGTTTAGGCGTAGTGTCGAAAGGCAACGCGCTGATAACCACCGAGGGAGTTTTAGTGTACTTACCTACTGCTTATAGTATGGACCAATTAAAGTCGGAAAGAATCGTATAATATACGTAAATATAAATAATTCACGATTGACCTTGAATTTGTAGCAATGTACTCTGTAATTTATGCAGACGTATAGGAATGGAAGCGAATTCGTTGAGAATAATTAATAAGTTCATTACAACCGTTTTGTTTGCTAATCGCTTACTGATCTCTGGCTTGCGGAATGCACCTAGTAACAGTATCAACTAAGTTAATATTGGCAGCGTGCAAATATAAAATAAGGATGTGAGAAATATGAGAATAGAATGACAATGATATTCACAAGAATATGACTCTATATGAAATAAGTACCGCATTGTGTTCGTCACTTTAAAACTAAACTCGTTCAATCTAGATTCTTTAACATCACTAGCTCTAATGTGCTTCAATAAGGAACACAAAATGACAATATCTACGTACTGCTTAAACTTAATACCTAAACCGTTTCTTTAGTTGGTAATCGTGGAGAAAAATTTACCAATCATCAACAATACGGTGGTGGTTTTCACTAACGTTATAAACTTATTATGCATACATGTTTCAAAGCTTCGCTGATGTTATGGCCACACGAAACTCAGTCCACGGACAGTTACCTATTTAACGAGGCGATCCGCGTACAACACGTTACGGATATTTTAATTTTCAGTTCACACGGCCGTGGTCTCTTTCAGACGATGCATTAATATTAACAGCGCCGGCCGCGGCAAAGCCTAACAGTACTGTTCCGATACACAGTACACTTTCATTGTTTTTTTTTAATATTTTATTGCTTGAATCATCAGGTATAAATGTATTAATTTCCTAGAATACAAAACATCTATAAGATATAGACTATGGTACAAATCATGCTGACATTGTTAAAAGAATAATATGGACTTCTACATCTACATAGCGAAATTTTAAGAAATCTGATGTTGATAGAAAATAAATAGAAAATGACATAAATTTAAAACGATGGATAAGACACGACAGACAACAAAGAACGGTGAGTGGAGAATAGAACAGATAACGTAAGATTTACAAATATGTGATTATTAGCAAGACAAGCGGGTTTGAAGAAAGCCCACAATACACCAAACTCCACGGCCATTGAGTAGAATGTAAGACCTACGCGTTGCAAGAGAAGCCACTTCGCCTTTTGGAATTTAAACTTATTTATCGACAACGACACAAACAGAGACAAGAATAGATCTTTCATATAAACTATAGATTAAACTCCTTTAAATTTATTATACTTCAATAGTTGAATGCAGTGAAATTGAAAATAAATTTGTGAACGATAAAAACGCTTGGAATCTAAAGTATTTCAAATGTAATGTTCAATAGGCGAGTCGAATTGTTTTCAATTACGGACCCGAGCCACGTCCGAGCGGCTGCATTGTTTCCTGAATCACAAACACCTTCACCATCATTAAATTTTTTATTTTTATTGATGACACCTTAACAACGTGACAATGACGACGATGGTAGTTCCCCGCTGGGCATAGGCTTCTTCCAAAAAACGCCACTTAGCCCGATCTTCGGCTTAGAAGGTTATATACCAACCTCAAACTGATCTTCTATAACATATGACGCCCGCTTCAAACCAGTGTTCTCCGTTTACCGAGTATATATCACAGGCAGTATAACAAACGATCTAGTTATTTTATTATTCATAAGGTTATCATTATTTATAGTTATGTTTTAAATTATGTACATATTAATATAACTACCCTTTTTGCGTTATTTTTTATCTACAGAGATATTTTTCACTTTAATTTCAAATAATCTTAAACATTAACGAAGCAGTAGACTGACATATCCTTGCCTAGATTTCTAGAACATTTTTGTTTATAATTCACTCTTTAATAATCTTATTTAGAGCTTTTTGTAATTTCTTTATTATTAAATTTATTTATTTTTTTCTTATTATTTATGTTCACTTTTATTTATTACTATATATTTTTGTTATCCTTATTCTGTACATATTCTTATATATATGACAATCTATTCTTCTGCTCTGTTACTAGTTTCCTATAATCTAAATACATAAATCATACATATTATTTTGTTTTTAATACGTTATATCTTATTATCATATCTTTCGTCATTGTTTTGTATACAAAAGCATATATCCACGCGGGTTGTAATGAAGCTTATAATTATCCAGAAATGACTTACGTAGCTCCGAAATCGAACCTAAGCTACCTGTTACGAAACGATTACCCGCTGAGCCACGAAGGCGGTGTCAATGAACGGTTCGACACCGTAAACCTATTTGTAGTGACGGTAAGGCGCAAAGCTCTTTGATAACCGACTGCACGCTGCCCGGTGTACCTGTCTCGGAATCTCTATAGAAAAATGGTAAAGCTTAAAGCAATTATCGCATCCTTTCACAGGCCTTTCCCATAAATTAAACATCGTAAGTGGTTATTTCCAGTACTATAGACTACGGTATGGAACGGCGCTCCCACGGGAGTAGGGATTCTATAATAAAGACTATATTTTTTTTAACATCCTCTTTAAGGTTTCCACTGTAGAGACCGGGTCTTCTTTCGCAAAGAGAGAGAGAGAGTCAAAGCGATTTATCCCCAACGCTTACAAAGTGCGAGTAGGTAGATATGTAGTAGAAATAATTTAAAAATGGATAATAATTCGGAAGCATTATAAATAATTACGTCTGAATTATTAATTATTTCCAATATCTAATAAAAATAACGTTCTAGATTTACTTGTAAAAAATACTTTAAGATATTGAAGTCGGCATCTTGTAACCCATCTTTATGTATGACCGATGAAACGTTGAAGTATACGAATTAATAAATTCCAATCCGTGACCATGGCCTACGCCCAGCAGCAGTCCATGTATCGGCTGATGAATGTGTAGCGCCGGACAAGCCGCACTTGGAGACTACATGTATTTACTACCATATAGTTACCTGTGGACTATGACTGGTTATTAACATGAACTGACTCTTTAAACACTACCGCGCACTGTTACTATTAGGTTGATTTAGAAAGTCGAAGCAATTTATATCATCGGCTACAATTTGCAATTAACGTAGTCATTGAATAATCATTAGCATGTCATTTTTACCGACATAAGGTTTAAATATAAATATATGGTTTTGTTTATCCTTATATTATATGTATATTATATCTATAAAGGTAACAAACTGTTAGTTTGTTACTTTTATAGATATAATAGTTGTTCAATCCCATTTTGAAAATAAATATTAATATACCATTACATAAATTATAAACAAATTAGTATTATTTTTAATATATATTAAAAAAAAATCTTCATTTTCTTCTACATGATTTTAATATTTTTCTTTAGTTTATCGATATAGGTATTTGATTTAAGGTATGCCGTCGAAGATCGCTTCAGGGCTATAGTGTATTTATCTGCATATAAATGTTCAATTTTATAGAAAAATAAAAGAATTTTAATTAAGTCTCTAAAGCGGGAAATAATCACCCGGAGGCCAATGCACAGCTGCGATCCCATCTTAAAAAAAAAATTACTCTTAAACACGAGACAGGCTAATGTAACGTGCAACCACCTCATATAATAACTCGGATAACCTTGAAATTCAGCTCGGGGTAGATATTTACGCCATTTAAATAGACCTAACGAGCCGTTGAAACAAGTCGCCCGATGCTAAAAAGGCGCTGAATTTTATATTCTCTTTACTTAACACTAATTGAATCACTCGCTGTGCTTTGTCTTTAATGCTAATGAACTTAGCCAACCTTTTATAAACTTATTTTATCTCCAATTTATACATAAACAGTACAATTTGTATGTAACGAGGACGCGTCATCTTCAGTTCTGGTACATTACGAATAACTGCTTTTAATGTAAAATTTTCATTAGTTATCATAAATCATTCAAAAGACAGAAAAAAATTCACTGAAATCTTCACACCTTTCTTCGGTCTTAGTATATATATACTTTAAGAAAAATATTTAATTAAAAGATTTACTATTACGCATTGTTCTAAACGACCCTTAAAGAGAAAGCATCTTTATGGTTCGGGGTCAAATTTTAATAATTAAACTTATTTCCAATATTATCTGATGGTACTTTCACCATGTTTACCTTTGCGAGGAGGTCGAGGTAAATTACCCGTGAATTTATGTAGGTCGCATCATAAGTAATTGAAAACGCGGTTAAAGTAAACAGGGTTAGAAAAACAAATTGTTTTTTTTTTTGCTAATATCGTTGTAGAGTGGCGGCAGACTTCTACACCGGCTGGGGACCCATCAGCGATTTCATAAAGAGCCATACATTCGCAGAACTGACCGCTTTCCTGTTGTATATGGTAAGTAATGAAAACTGGAAATCCAATTAACAACTACAGAATCGATCCTAGTTACAATATTAAAAATATATTCAGTTATCTATCCACACTATAAACAGACTTTCATTAATAACACTAAATTATATCCTCAATAGAATATACAAGGAAAACGCTAAAAATCACAACAATACTGTCGATTTGATCTAACCGGTATATGATTTCGTTTATCCTCTAAGCGGGTAATACTTTACGTGCACAGTAAACGAAATAAGTGGCAGTGTTCAGCAATCAGTCAATAACTACCTAGAAAGTGTAAAAGAAAGGTATTATCTAAACGATTATAATTGATTTTTTCCACCGTCTCACGGCCATTGTTCCCAAGCGCGGTCACTTGGATAACTTGGGTCCACTTATGTTATTAGTGGATGAAAAATTGTGGAGGGAAAGAGTCACGACGGTACGCTTTAAGAAAATTTTTGCGATATGAATTTATTATTATTCTCTATACGTTTTGATTATTAATTATCTAAATTAAGTACTTTAATATTGAACAGTTTAAGTTTTTTTTTTATATAGAACGATATATATCTTAATCTTAAAATACAACGAAACGGGAGTAGAGTGAGAAGATTAAAAATAATGTAGCTCTTTTACGTTTGCAATCGCTACAGAGAAATACTGCTATGCCAGCAGATTAACACGAGGGTGGTAAATATTCAGACGGGTTCGTCGAAACCTTGATACCTACTCCAAAGATCACATGAGATCCAGAATCAAACCACCGACTCTTAATTGCTGCTCCATGGAATCAGTATTTATTAATATCTTTAAACGAAAAAGTAAAACAAGATAAAATAGTAATCTTTACAAATTTTACTATATCTTTCAATTGCGAGGGATGAAAATTAAAAGACACAGTCCCCTTTTTTGGTGCAGTATTTTTTTTTACATTAAGCTCAAATCCTCACAGGACTTTAAACAAACTCAAAATTTTTAATCTTACTTAGAAGTCATCAAATCCAAAAAAAAAACTTATGTAAAAGTAAACCAGCTGTATATAGAAAATTTAAAGAAGAATTCGTTACATCAACGAAGTCCATATTTAGTATTTTTTTAACATAATTCCTTTCGCAAACATCCGAGTTTCATTTTCATACCGAATCAACATTCATATTAATCTTATCAATTTATAGAAACCAACATTATTCAACAAAATCAAGAAATATTTATAATTAGTGAAATTAATATGTGTAATTAGGTTATAACTTCGATTAATAGTAAATTTATTTATTAACAAACATAAAGAGACTTTCAAGTTATTGCATAATAAGTTTCTTATAACTCTTTTACAACTTTTTATACTAATGATACAAATTATTATGAATAAATTTAATCTTATTTTGAGGTTATACCAAGTGAGGTTATATGAGCATGTCGGAGACATAGTTATTAACTTTTTAAAGGCAAAAACATTCATCTCAACAATCAATTAATTTGTATTACTATACGGGAAAATTAATTATTCCTGTATTAGTCAAAAATGTATGAACACAATTATTTGTTATTATTATTTCCTTGTTGATTATGCTTCTTTAAAGTAATGGTAATGAGTTATTTTCTCTTAGAAACTAATCATTTAATTATGTCACAAGAGGAAGATAAAGGAGGTTAAGTCTTATCTTACATATCCTTATTATGTACGAGTAATTTTAAAAATTACAAATTCGGGATCAGAATGAAAAGAAATAATATCTATACCAATCCCAACTGAAGATAATTGACATATTAACACTAAAACTTATACACGTAAGAATATTACGTAAGAACGGAAAAAGGACCTTCACTCAATAGTCAATGAGACGCTGCTTAGCATTATGAAGGAAATACAAACTGTATAGACAGTAGAAGGTATGGATAACTATCCAAGCGGCTTCTGATAAAAAGGATATAAGCAGTAAAATAGTTTTACTATTTCAAACACCGGCAGTTGTGGTATGATGCGCCTTATTCCCAAATGGACCGACGATGGAAGAAGGTTGATATAAAAAGCTAAGGCTCGCAGTTCGCGGTAGTTTATTTTGGAAAGAACTATAGCTGAATACTAGAATAGTAGATGAAAGGGTAATGACGAAGATAATATCGAAATACTTAATGGAAGGCAATGTAAACGATTCTTATAAACCAATACTGTCTGTAATGACTATTGAGTTAGACAATAAACCGCTCAATACCGAGATGGCAAACCGAGACCAGTAATTTCGGTCAAATGTCACTACTGAAGCATCAACTGTCGATCATTATAAAGTCATAATTTACGCAGCGAAAGTCGGCACGACGGTTACGATACACAAAGTACAATGGAGTAACAGCATCCTCACTTTATATGATTATTGTGAACAAAAAATCGTTTATAAACACTAAATCGGATTAACAGTGTCTGTACTTCTGTGACTACTGAACTCATCCGACATTATCCGTAGAGAATAAACTTATATAGGCAATTTACTACATTATATAACATATTTTTTTATTTATTAAACATAGATTATAATTTAGACAATATAAAATGAAAAACAATGAATAAATTGCAAACGTAAGCAGTCTTAGATCTCATAGCAAGCTACGAAGCTTTTGTAGTGTAAATTTTTCAATTCAAAATGGCGGTCATAAATTTAACACCTATAGATCACATTCCACTTTAAGCGGCTCAAGGATGTCGGCGGCGCAGGAAAGCTCAACATTGGGCAACTTTTGGTTGTTTATGATGATAATCAATGATATTATTAATAACCAGAAATAAAAACCTTTAATTTTTTATTCGAGTAAACGACGAGACATTCACTGTTCACAAGGAAAATCTGCCCATGTGGTTATGATGTAGTTATGATGGTACTGCACCAAAATACGCTGACACAAAATGTTGACTCTCGTTACCTCAGGAATTACACTAGCTTTAGAGCCCTTTATACAGGAACACAGAAATGATTACACACTACTGTATGGCGGCAGATATAGACGTTGCAATAGTACCTACCTCGACGGTGTCTGGCAGGAGAAACCTACCACTAGTAAAAATTGGTACAACCCTCACCATAATTATTAATTAGTAGTAGAACCCAAATATATTTAAACCTCATTATTTCCTTGTTCTTTTTATTTATCATCAGACAGACAAAATAACGTTATGTATCGGTATGTAGGTAGACAGTAAAGATGTAACAGTCAATAGTTAGAGGATTGCGTGCTTGAATAATTCAAATGGTCATTTTGGCAATTTATTACTGCGGGTGGTACACACCGCTACGCCGGACGATTTGAGCCAATTACACATCGACTTTCATTCGATCAGTCGTGTGAACTGTCTGATGTATGCACACGACAACATTTTGTCATAAATATTTATGCCTACATCTATAATAACCGTTCTCGGCATTCGATATGCTTCGATTACAAATGTATATATGTTTCGCTGTTTGTATGTTTAAATGTATTGTGTGAATTCATTATCATTTTAAAACGAATCGATTATATGGATTACCTTTTCTTGATACAACATCTGAAAATCCGTTCATAATTATTTATTAACTAGCTGTTCCTCACTTACTTTACTGTCTGTAACACCACCACAATTCCCTTTGGGGAAGGCATTTTGTAAATTCCATTCATAGCTCACTTCTAAATGCCAAAATCAGTATCTCCACCAAATTTTAAGTGTTTACCTCTAGTTGTTTCGGATATTTCGTAAACAGTCAATAAATCCTTGTATATCTGTTATATTATATAGATACATCTTTACACTTGTACTTATTGAATGATGCAAAACTCAAACTCAAAATATATAGCTATGTGGATAGTCCTGTGTATTTTTGTCTTTGATTCAGACATTACTGTATCAATAAATTTACAATGCAAGCAAGATTCTGTATATTGGCTATTTTGCCGATAACGACTACCTGATTGTAAAAGAAAGCACTGCTGCATACAATCACATAGGCGTAAATGATATTGGATTAAAGTCATGAACTTGGAAGATTCAGTCACGTTCCAACTTCACACTTAGCATCCACTCCCAAGAAAAGATTGCTTGGCAATTGACTTATTTAGCACTATACGATTTATTGCTAAAGCATAATGATGAAAGTCCCTTAATGTCTAATCTATCAGTATACTTTGATTCTAGCTTAGACAATTGGAATCTTACGGGCCATACATCCTTTACGATATATATCTAGAATAACTTTGCTTAGAATTTCCGGATATTATAATTTCAAGATAAATAAACTACTAAATTTGAAAACTACGCAAATTGATTACCTCTACATATTCTTTTAAAATAATAACGTTAAAAATAACTGCAGCATAGGTAAAAACACGAAGATATAAACTCATTACTTTCCCACACTAAACATCTTCATATGATGGTAAACATAAGCATAAATAGATTTGAAAAAAAAATTAATTAAAACGGATCTAGATTAACATAAAAATTTATCTTCTTATCTAATTTACCATAATCGTGATAGTGCATCATAAAAAAAAACTGGTTCCGTTTCCACATACATATTATACTAATGCGGTCCACTCAAACTATTCCTGTTACAGACAGCTTCTATTACGTTGTGATCCCCATGCCTTAGTGTGCTGTTTCGAGCCTTAGTAACACAGTCCTTAGTTGTTTTTTTATTCTACGACGAGACGAGGAAGACGTTCACCTAATGGTAAGTGATACGTCTGCCCATAACAACGTGATTGTTGGGATGGTACACGCTGCACGACACAGTACTTGTCATGTTCAAATATAGAATTAATATTCTACTAGTGAAATTACTGGGATAATGTAATCATTATCCCAGTAATTTCACTAGGTACAATATCCTTCAAACCGGAATACAATGATGTTTACTCACTGCTGTTTGGCGGTAGAAATAGGAGCTGCAGTGGTACCTACCCAGGAGGTCCCCGCCAATAGAGACCAACTACAAGTGAATTCTGTTCAGGGGCCACAATTGATTAACTTTAGTAGTTTTTTCATCCTGTGACAATGAAGCCATGTAAAGGAAAATATACCCGCCCAGAATACTCTTGCTGTCATGTGATGAGATCATCATCATCATTAATTATCATATTCAAATTAAAGTAGAACGTTCAGAGTTCAGAGTATTCAAAACGTATCCACGTCCTTCGTCGTCTTCCGGGTGGTCGTGGAAAAACACAGCAATACTATTACAGCAGATATTTACTACCCTAATAGTATTGCTGTTGCTTTTCACGTGGTAGGTCTCTTGACGGATATCGCCCAGGTAGGTAGCATTTTTGCCGCCAAACAGTAGTGTGAAAACTTTAACATGTTCAAGTTTAGAGGGTACTGTTACTAATCAAATTACAGACGAGCCCCTATTATACATATATATGTATCAATTTTTGTTTGAACCCCAATTTAATACCTCAATCAAAATTTATTTCATGATATTAGACGAATAAGACGTTACGATGGTAGAGTGATATACACTACTACATATTACACTCGTCGCCTCAAGACGCACGATATTAAGTTTCATTACTCGACTAATTTGTATTACAGTCATATTTTTAAACAAAAAAGATATTGAAATATTATATTTTATTAAAAAAAAAAAACATACTCTCTAAAATGGTTCCTGTAGTTTAAACGCAGTCTTTTACGGGCTATGTAATCCTTCTTTTAACGATGTAATTTTAGAGTAAACAATAACAGCTTTCATTATCTTGCGGATGCTGTAGACCAATAAAAAAAGATCCATTTTGTAAAATTCATTACAAACTATCATATTTTTATTGCTAGTTATTTATTTATTTAGTCTTTATGTAGCAAAGAGTACAGAGGGCTAGAGGGAAGTATATATTCTGAAAACGTTAAAAACGTATTATAAATATACCATCACATATATATACATATATGAAAAAAATGAAGGATACATATATGTATATGTAGTTATGCCACAACTATTAATTGAAACCGGAAACTGATCTAATGTTTTTGTTCAATATCTATATATATATGTTTCATATTTCAATTTCATATTTCCTATTTATCTTTGCATTTTCTTTCAGTTTAATTTTTCACAAATTAAATTGATATAATATTGATATTTTAGGGTTACTTGTTCAATTAATTCTATAATAATTAAATTCATCAACTATTAAAAAGAAATCAAAAGGCATTAAATTTGTTTAAACCCAGTATTTTAAATATATATGTATATATTTTATTTTAAATTACTGGTAATTAACTGGTAGTAGGTCCCCGATATTGGAGACCGTCCAGAGAGGTACCACCACTTCTCCTCTACCTGCCGCCGAATATTAGTGTGCAAATATTACCGTGTTCGGGTTTGAAGGGCCTTGTAACTAGTGAAATTTATAGGGTAGCGAGAATTAAAAAATTTTGGTCTTAAGACGACGAGCACGATTTCGTGCAGTGTATGTTATCTTAACTAGCGCCACGTTGTTTTGGGTACGAGCATCACTTCGTGGAATAGAAGAAATTAAGAGCTACCTTCACAATTTACAAATTAAATAAAAATATGGTTACATTTAATAGGAAAGGTTTTCATTTTCTATTGGTGTTTGAAAATAAAAGGCTTTATTCCATCTGATGACCAATTTTTATTCCTTTTGAAGACATTCCAAAAGCATAAATATTTGATAAATTGTACACGATCTTAAGTTTGTCATATTATCTGCGAATAAATTTGTCGCCTTAAAGTGCATTGAATAACAAAGTAGGATTCACTTTCTTTTTTAAGAAAACAGTAGAAATATTCATTTTCACCAGCACGCCAAGTTTATCTTTTTCAACATAAGTTTTTATTTCGAATTCATGAAAGGAAATTAGCAGTTACGGAACGAATCAATTTATCGGTTAAAGTTATATCATCAAGTTAGCTGAACAAGGAAAATATTTGCTTACATAAACTTGTTTACTATTAGAAATGATTCTTTACATAATAATTCATATATTTTATAATTTTTTATTTTTTACTACGAAGCGACGAGACGAGCGCGACGTTCACCTGATGGTAAGTGATACGCCCGCCCATAATAATGTGGCGCTAGTTAAAATGTTATATTGCTATTGCGCTCGTCACCTTGCTATATAAGACGTTATCACGTTAACCGAGTAATTTCACTAGCTACAACGCCCTTCAAAACGGAATACAGTAATGTTTGCACAGTACTGTTTGGTGACTGCTATAAGCACTGCGGTGGCACCTAACTATACGATCTCCGGAAATCTACCACCAGTATGAAGTAGTTAAAGTGGTATAGTAATAAATTACTAACTATTATAATACCAAAATCTTCTCAATAATCCGAGGATTAGAGAAATGATTAAGTATAAGATATAAGGAATATTGCAATATTATAATTATTTTATTAAATAAGGATATACATGTCTGTCTGTATATATAACATTAATACGATTAATTGATATACTATAGCCATCATCATAATCAATTTCTAATGATCTGGTATTTTCTTTTTTAATGGACGCAGCTACAAGACGAGCAGGAAGTTCATCTGATGGTATATGATACACTTGCCGGTAACAATATAACGCTAGTTAGGATAATGAATACTGAAATATTATACTCATCGTCGTCGCTTTGAAACACTCAATATTAAAACTAGTTACCCTACCCTACAACACCCTTTATAATGAACAGTTACTTTTACCCATTACTATTTAGCGGCTACGGTTTTGCTATAATCTAATAAAAAACTAGAATATCTAGATAGAAAAAACATGTTGTAAAACTGTATCTTGTTTTTTTCTTTTAAACAGAACGAAGAGATAATTGAATACTATTAAAATCCATTTTTCATGTATTTGATATTCGATAGCTGTATATCGCAAAAGTGCTAATTAGTTATTAGACATTTAACAAACAAAAAATTTTTTTATCGCCATAACAATGTCTCTGCCGCATATGATACATTTTTCTAGGCCGAAACATTGTGGTTTTCATCAGCAGAATTATATTTTTCAGCCCATTCATAAATTAAACTATGTATATAACCAACGACTACAGATTAAATTTAACTAAATATATAACCTTTGTGCAACATTTTAAAAACATAATCCCTTGAAGATAAATTATTACAATATGTTACTATCCTTTAATCGGTTAATTTTAGATGAACAGGTATTAAAAGATCTCGTTATACAATGGGGATTTGCGCATAAAATTCACATTTCTGATCAGTACTCAGGTTCTATCGATTACAATACAGGATCTGCAGCTTTGATAGAATAGCTTATAATGCCACTTGTATAAAAATAGCTATCGGGCCATATAACTTACGGTACATAATGTTCATGATATTGATGTTATAACAATATTTATAGATTAATTTTAATATTATACTTTTAATGAACTGAAACCAAAGTTAATTGCTAATATTTACGATAATTTCAAGCAAAATACAATTTTTAATAGTATTACTCGCGTTCGCACATACACACACCCCCACATCACTCACAAATCTGTCATAAGATTTAAAAGAAATTATGATGATTTCAGTTAGCTACTTTAGATTTATTCGATCTAGATCTTTTTGAGGCTTTTTTCTTTTAGCCTCACCCATAACCCGACATCTATTTCTTTCTCGAGTTACCACTGATTGCATACAACCTCTAAACAAAGGCTGATAATCACAAATTTAAAATTTAATCATAACTATATTATATTGTAAATATGAATATATTTAGGATCTTTTGCATTTCGCAAGTCCTCGTCTTTTTTGTATCTATAAATTTATGCACTATGTATAAAACATTAAAGAAAAACCTTGTAGCTATTTTCCACATTAAGATGCTATTTTTTTGTTTTTAAATAACCGATTATGAGTTCAGAAATTATTATTGCGATAATTTCAAAGTATTTAAATGTATTTTTTTTTAATACATGTAAAAAGAACTCGCTGTTTCTTTAAGTTAAAATAACGATTAGTAATGCCTCGCCAAAATATTGTAAAGCTACACATTAGCGCTTTAGTGTTTTGCTGCTATTGCGGGTAAATATTTGCTTTCCGTGCAAAAGACTTCTACACGCAATTGAGCGTTTGGTAAGTAAGTCATTAAACCAATACGTAAATCCATAAGAAACAGATTAGTCGGAAAAAATGCACCAAAATTATCACTTTCTACGTCCATACCAATAATTGCCTGACACTTTCGCGGAAACGTGCGTAAAACGATTTCTTAATCGATTATCGACCAAACGGTAACGTCCACGAATGTAGAATAATCGATTTGAAATCATATTCTGATTAAGAAAGCACAGAAAATCAATTTATATTTTTTTGGGATATGAGGCGCTTGCAATACTGCTCTACATACAATTCACACTCAAAACTAGTTTTTTTAAAGATTTCCGTTTTTACATATCGTTCACTAGATTTATTTATTTTTTATTCGAAAGGACTATAAAATGCTACTTAGAATGCTAAACGCTGTATTACAACTTTAAAATGCGTTATACAAAAGCACCGTTATGTTTATTCTACAGATAACTGTTCACTTAAAACAAATTTAATAAATTCAAATATTTGCACAAAAAAAAAATTCAAAATTCAATTTGTGCATAACGTTCAAATATTAAAATAGAAGAGTCACTCACCGGTCATAAAATGTTATCAGGCCGAAAATTTAATAGAGGATAGGGAATTTATTTTTCACGAGAGTTCTAAATTCAAAACACAATGGTCACTGGTATTTTTCGTTAGTGCGCAACGTCGCTCGCGCTGCGGTGGGGCGTCGTGCGATCGCGCGCACACCTTCACGAGCTCGTTTCGCGAGTGGCGCGCGCCGTCCTACGCCCGCGTTTATACGCCGACGCGCCGGGGTGCGTGCACTTTCGCCGTTCGCAAGGAACCTGCTACAGGGTAGAAGATTTTCTTTGCCCTACAGCTATCACATAATTACACATCTCTAATGCACACCGAAAGAACGTTATTATTCTCTTGTTTAAAGTTCCACATTTTATGCAACTACGCAAAAGTAACATTAAGTATTTGTACAGTTAAATATATCATGCAGAGGGTTAAAGTATTTCTCAATACTCATATTAAATTATATTATATATACATAGACTTAATTATATTATGGATTCTAAAGATAATATAAAACAAGGCTAATTATTTATTAATTAAAAAAAATTATATTCACAGAAAATCCACGGTATATGCGAAACTTTTAAAAATATAGGTACTTGTAAAAATTTAAAATGGCGCAGTTGAGACATATATATATACATACAGAATATGAATAAGAAGAGATGAATTTACTTATATTATATCGATATGACATCAGAAAAAAAATATCTTTTTAAATTTACCTGCAATAGCTTTACTTTAATTTCCATTCAATTTGTGTATGTTAAGTACATTATTATACTTAAAAACTTCATGAATAACTATCGGCTTATTAATCAACCTAACAAGCAAATGATGCGGTATTAAATAGCTATACTGCCATAAACTAACCTATTATTAGTATATAAGACAAGTGTAAATTAGTCTTATAACGAGATTATTTTATATTTTATCTAATTTTACACATTCTATGAGTTCTTAAATGAACATAAAAATATGATGGTTTGTGTAAACCAAGTTTCTTATAATTTATTCAAACAAGTAAAAAGGTTATTGAATCTACATTTGAATATGATGCTGTAAGTATATTTTTAAACAGGATAAATGGTAACGAATAAACTTTAAAACTAATTGCTCCAGTCAATTTTCACTAACTTAATAGTTTTTACTTTTAAAGTAAACGATCTAAAACATGATTAGAGAATGAAGCAATATAAAAACTTGTTCTTATATATCAAGTTCATGTTCAATCATTTACCGTCACAGCAATAAAGCCTTTCATCGATGTAATCATGACGGAAGTGTTTCGTGTTAATTTTTTTCATGTTATGACAGAAGGACCACAACGAAACAATATGTATAATGCATAAGCAAAAATAGGTTTTTTTTTACAGTTTTTGCTATATGCGAAGCGAATATTTTTGCGATACCTTTGTAATAAAAACAGACGATGTTCAATCTTCGCGAGTTTTACGAGAATAACCAATCTCGTCCTCCAAATCGCATCCAATCGGATAGAAGTATCTCTACTATAAAATTTCCATTAGTTTCTCTCTTGAGAAACGAAAAATCTGAGATAGGTACACAGATTATATCACGACCGAGCCGGATAAATAATAATTATAAAATTGTAAAGTAATCATTGCCATAACAAAATAACACTATTCTGAAGATTTTAAAACGTGGAAGATAAGCAATTACCTCTCGAAGAGATAATTACAACGGAAATAACTCATCCCATTCAGGGCCTCTCTTCTATTGCCTTCGGTCCTTCAACACCATATTAAGCCCTATTAAAGTAAACTCTAATTAACACATGTTCCCATTGATTTATGGCTAACATACTAGCCTTGCAGTTATGTACTTCTTTTTCTTTAATACTATTGTAATTATACATATAAAATATTTTTTACATTAATATCGATCTCTATTAATAAAATGACTAAACGAGTATTGTTTTTTTTTTCATAATAAATTATTTTTATTTATAATTAAATGATAATAATGATCGCATCTAAAACATTGTCACAATCGATACTATCTTACAGTGTTGCGTAATGATCTAGAAACTAGACTTTATAGCACCATATAAGCAACAAGATATGGAAGATGAAGGGTTAGATAACACCATTAATTTATATTAGACATTTCTTCCTGCGATTAAAACAATTTACGTGTTTACAGCGCACGCATTATACTGTAAATACTTTATTGTGTCTATTAAAGTTTACTTAATGCACTATATTCTCTTAGTATATTAGCTCATTTGTAAACTGATCTAGAGCATAGAATGTCAACTGGATGCAACCAGCCTATACAAGACACAAAATATGAGTTAAAAGTCATTCTTTGAAGAAAATTATAATAAAAACAGAACTGACGAATCGAATTTATTATAATGCATATTTTAAAAATTGTAATGGCACTATTGCAATATCTGAATACTGAATAGGAAACATCTGTTTCTTTACTAATCAATAGGTATCTACCTATTCTACATTCTGAAAGTACTGAAGTGAATGTTTTTAAGCAGAAATGGAGAACACTTATCTCTGAATCCATAGGAGATGACAATGAGACTGAAGATAATGAAATACTCTAGTTCTCATAAGTATGAAAACCGAAACACTGAGTGACTATATTGACATTTCAAAGATGGTAATTAGGAAGTAGTGTAGATACGGTAGGTTCAGGTTCAGGTACGTAGATAGGGAGGATTCAAATAAATGTTATTACTATCTAAATTCTACATATAAACCCAGAATTGAAAGATGGTACAAATTATTACATTTAAGCGATTGTCACTGAGCGTGCCGCTGCATGAGATAAGATGTAATTAAATTTAAAATTTTACGAATTTTTTCACAAAAATTTACAAGAGTAAAAGTGTGTAAAGTGAAACTCTTCCATTTCATTCTTACATCTTTTGGAAATAAATTCGCTGTAATAAAAAAAATTAATAACTTACAAACGTATAAATAAGCGTAGATTAAAATTGACGCCGAGAAATTCAACTTGGCTTGTTTTCTTTCACTGAACAAAGCAAATCTCAACTCTTCAATTGTATCCATGTTCAGGCCATTATAAATCCATTCAGTGAACAGTAAAAACGACACTTTTATATATAAAGGCCGTGACAGACAGTTCTACAAATATTATTATCATGGTAAAGATAGAAATTGTCGTGGAACTTGTTAAACCATTGCTTTAGCTATTCCATTACTAGATCGGGGAAAAGAAATCCATTATTCTTTCGATAGATGACTGTAATAATCGATATCTCGTAAAGTATCTATCATAGAAATGTATGCAAAAGATTAATAAAAGATTTAAGGTAGATTCTTGGGAGACGCCCAACAATAGACTGCTACAGGCTCATGATGTCAAACAGAAATATGAGCTTTAAGTTAAACGAGCAATATAATAACTTTCTGATACATTTTGACGATAGAAATATACCAATATTTATTTATAGTTTGGTATAAAATTAGAAGAAAACTTAGAGAAGAATATAGGCATCTTTTTATGGTGAATTTCGAGTGATGAATATTGAACAGTTAACCAATGGATTCCTCAAGTAAGCTATGCCATCGTAATTGCGGTTACCTTTTTTGCCTCAAAATCATTTAGCAATCAATCTTGATTATACCCGTATTTTATTTAAATTTATTAAGTATACATTAGTAACATGATAATCATTAGATCTTTCGTTTCTCTTCATCAATGGTACGACATTTCAATTATAAACAGTCCTCTTAATCTTCACAGCGCAAGGATTCAAAGCCTATTCCAAAAGAAGAGAAGGCAATTATCCGCCAAGGTAATGTGTGTGGAGGCCTTAAGTCTGCTGTATATCAATCTGCTGATCGATATGCTTATATAACAAAATACTTTCCATTTTCAATATCATAAAATATGACCGAAAACTCATATTTTACTACAACAGCAAATATCTTTCATGTTAACGTCCGTATTTTTTTTTATAATAATACAATATATTAGAAACTATGAGAAATCGTAAAGATACAATGTAACCATTTTGTTTATTTTTAACATCTGAAATCTTAATAGCTTCATCACGATCATGTTGAGTTTGTTCAAAAAATTAAAACGCTTTCAATGTAGTGTTCCTCTTTATTTAATTTATGATAAATATCTTCTGATGATAGGCATTCGCAGACATGGTCTGGTTGCCATATGATCGTTTAAGATAACTTTTTTTTGTACCATCAAAGTATTACTGGTAATTACTCGAGACTAATTTTAAAATACTTAACACAATGATTAGTGAAACAATGTTTTAAATACCTAATATAATTACATAAATAAACAGCCGTCTGAATTTTGCCACTACTGGGACTTCGGACCATCTCTAAGTAAGAGCTAAGACATTAATCCAGTACGCTGGCGGTGTACAATAAAGTGAATGTTCATTAACTTAGAAAACTGTTTTATTCTTGGATCATGTCGATTTTTTTATTATTTCTTTTAGCGGAAGCTTAAGCTCAGTGAAGATTGAACCAATGCCTCTGTATAGCGTACAGCTCATGTGATTTGCCACTTTAGAAACTGGGCTATCACAACTACCTATTATGAGTATATACGTATATGTATACAATAAGTGTATACTTTATGAGAAAAACGTTCCTTAGAGTAAGTATATATGTACAGCAACACATTGCGCTCTATGCTTTAATATTGGAGATAATTTGACTACGTATATGTTTGTCGTATTCTACTACAAGTACTAGCTAGCCAGTAGTAACAGCTAGCTGCAAGTAGTCATCACAAGCTACAAGTTCTTTCAAACCACAAATTTATAATACTAAGTGGCAGTCATACACAAAGTAATAGACATATCTAAACAAACTGAAGCAAGCGAGATCTTGACACAGTAATAAGATCATAAATTAACAAGCTTTCAAAATACAAAATTAACATAAAACCACCACACTTTAAATAAGTAATTAAATTTAAATGTACAGCTAGTGGATTTAAGGAATTTAACTTAACTGTAAACTCCATGGAAACATTAATATGTATAGGTAAATGTAACACGCTAAAATTAGCATTTGACTCTTATCACCAGACTAAAATTAATATTTATTTGCATGAAAATATTAACACAATAATTATTATAATATTTATTTAATTTATACGTTATGACTTAATGTTTATTGTGCCATAAATAATGTGGTCTCAACAAGTAGAATATCTTTAGCATTCATTGCAGTGTTGGCAGCGGCAAAAAATATCTAAATAAATAACATATACGAATTATAATAATCATTCATTCTATTAAAATGTAGTAAAACGTAAAATATTTCAACAAAATTTTTTTTTTTAGTTATAATATGGTTAAAACAAAACATACAAATAAGCAAAATTTTAATTATTGACAGAAGAATTTGAGTAATATTAATTTTTTTCCAAGGCTACACCAGGAATGTTATAAAAGCAAAATATATCATCTTAATAACAATTTTTATTGTACTAAAAGTCATGGTTCGTTCAGTTTGAGAACTGCAAAAACTTCTAGAAAAATCTAACGGGTTTTATAGCATCAGAATTCTTAAAAGCTAAGATATTCTTAAACCTCATTTTTAATAATTAAGCTACATTGGTATAATAATTAGAGGTTAACCTTTTCTACCGTAATGACAAGTTCGAATCGACCGTTTCACAATATACGTATCCTTTAATATCCTTTAACACGGGCATAAGATAAACAAGATTAGTTTATAAATATTATTGTTGACTTGTCCACAATTTCACATAATATTCCAATGAGGCCTAAGATAGCGAAACGGGTAGCTAGCATGGCGGATTGGAATAAAGCTTGTCATCATCTAAACTCCACAACATATGATCCCAGAATCGTTATCAGGAACACGGGACAACAAACTGCTACTGAAGTAATGGAAATGTAATCAATTCAAATAAAATGTTTAATAAAGGACTATGAGCATGATGAAACTATATGCGATCCTTGATGGTGCACTTGAATTATACCAGGGTATTATAATACCCCCCCAACAGGTTCCCGCCTTGTCGTGGCGGAGGGATTCAGTAGCCGTGGCTTGGTCACTTGCGGTGAAGCGAAGTGCAACCTACACGGCCGGCACTTGATGTAGGTCCAGCCGGAGGCGACCGCTCCAGGTTAGAGCTCCGGGGCTCCGTGAGCTCACTTCGGATGCGTGCCGGTGGGCTGCAGGGGCAGGTTTATACTGCCCTTTGCAGCCGAGGTGGAGTTGCGGAGGTGGAGTACCCTCCGCGACTGAGCGGTGCCACACCGCTGATGCGGCGGCGGTCGAGCCGCGGAGGAAAAGGAGTGTCGGTTTTGTGTTCCGCCGCTCTTCTTATCCTCCGCGGCCGTACAACAGGTGGCGTCGGAGCCCAAGATGGGAACCACCGCAAGGAGTCGGGAGTATTTTCTTTCTTGGCTTCCATGGCTTCTGGGTGACGAATTCGAGGGAATCCGTTGCCCACGTGACTGTAAGAGGCCGAGAAGGGGTGGCGTTGTGTGTTCCGGCGCCCCCCTAGAGAGGTGTAAAGGACGGATTTATTCCGTCCCTCCCGAGATGAGACTGCATTATGCAGCCGGCGCTGGCGGGGTCTATGTGCGAGAGCGTTCCCGTGACCCTGTCATAAAGTGACGAAGTGGAACATCGTGGGGGTTTTAGTCGGTGCAAGTCCGACATAACCTGTCCTTGCTCCCGCGAGAACGGGTATGCGCAGGCATTTCCCCCACGTTATATAAAAAAAAGTGTATTGTAATAACAAATTTATATATTTATGAAATGTATTTATACAGAAAACAGAAAAAAAATCCAAGGTTTAATATTTTATATTTACACAATGGCATTAGCAATAGAATTCATTATGATCATAACAAATAAATACAATATGTATATCGATACTTTACAACCACCGATAGAACATATCTTAAGCTCTTGTTAAATTCGCCTTACCTAAACACCAACATCCGTCCCTTTAACTTAGCCCCTGCATCTATTTAAACAAATGAACCCCATAACCGTAAAATAAACTATCAAACATCTTCTTAAACTAAAATGTTAATGAGAAATTCTTTTTTTTTTTTGTTGTTGAATAAACCCACGAACGAGTTAAAACGAATTAATTTTATTATTTACAAACTTCAACGTCTTATCCTTTGGTAAAAAGAAATACTACCTTTCCTTGATACAGCTCATCGAAAGCTAGGCTCGTTTATACGGAGTCCACGACCAAAGGTTACCTTGATGGGATCGGGTGCTTATTTTCAATATTCATTTTTATATCCTAAATGTTTAATTAAAATACTTGTTTGGTGTAATCTTAAATACTGTCGCATTTTTTAACAAAAGCCTTATTTATTAATATATTTTAAACTGATCACAGCGCCCTGCAATCGTTGAGATAACGACTGATTTAGTTAATGTACAACACTGACAACCCCTATCCAATGTAAGGACTATATCGTTGCTTGATGTAAAAAAAAATTACTCATTTTTTTTTACTGTTGTTTTTTTTTACGATTGTGTATTTTTTTAATTCAACTAATAATCGATACAAATATCACATGCGCCGGTCGATTGGTTATCGATGAATAGAAACGCCAGTCACGATCTAATATATTGACACCTCACAAAAACACGAAGATGATCCGATAACATCGCGGTTTGGCAGCTCTGGCACCCGTCCATTGAGGCTTCACTTTCATTTTGTCTGTACCGACTTATATATAATTGTTACTGTGGTATATCGTAAGCTTGGATTATATTTAATTACACTTATGTATAACATTTCCGTATTCATTAGAATTCGAAAGCGGCGCTTTCGCGGTCTATTTGGACTACAATTTAAAAAAAGGGATTATTATTAACATGACATGTGTCAATTTAGATTTGGCAGGGGACCGTCAGTGACCACACCAGCATTTATTTCTACCGCCAAGCAAAATGTGAATTTTTCTTTTTTATCAGCCTTTACCGACCCCGCCCCCTTATACAAAAAAGGCAATGTTAGAATGCACGAATGCATATGCTAACAGGACAGTCTTAAGCTGGTAAGCACAATTTGATGCGGTAAACACAACAAATTTGGTTATATCCTCGTTGATATGGCAAGGCTCACCACAAGAAGAAAATTCTTAACGAACACCATTCAAGTTATATGATACGATCATCTTGTGATCGTAATAAATAATCATCATCATTATCATCATGAGTCGATAGACGTTCACTGTTGGACATAGGCGTTGTCGCATCCAGTGAGTTCTCGCGATTCTCACTAGATCGTCGTAATAAATAAACAGTACTTTTAATATGAAAATCAAGTTCTCTTTATTTATGTTTGTTTTATGGAACGAAGAGTCCGAATTTCAACTTAGTGTCAGATATTAAAGCATAAGCAAAATAGTAGCAAACGGCTATAGTGATGATGCTGCCTATAAGTCTGCAGAACCAAATGCAACCCATATCCACGCACACAGGCCTCTGGTCGAGTCTATACACTTTACATTCGCACTCATTTGTTTCAACATCTTGGTACCTGAAAAATTTTATTATTACACGAGCATTTCAAATTTTTAATCTTTTTTCATTTATTTGTACATTAATGAGTTTTATCATTAATAAGTGTAATTAAAAATTTATATATTATATTAGTATTAGAAACTATGAGGAATTAAAAAATGAAAAAAGTTTCTCACAAAACTATCTTCAGATCCGGAGACGATTTCCTCATTACTTTATGCTTGAAGCAGCCAAGTACCATCTGCCATGTACCTTTTAGATAAAATAAGAAATAAAGAATAATTATACGCACAAGTGAAAATAAGGGATTAATAATTTTTTTTATAACTTCATAATCAAAAGCCTCGTGTAACAAATTTTATTGGTAGCAACCCTTTCATTCTTCGAACACTATTTAGGTAGGTGCCACAACGGTTTCTTTTTCCATCCCCGTCGTCTCGTAGTAGTTTGCAAAAGTAAGTGTGATTGTTTTCAATGAAACTATTAATGATTATTAAGGCAAGGACACTTACAATGCCATATTTAAAAGTTATTACTCAAATGTGGTGCTATGTAAACATACCCGCTAAACCCTCTATTTTTATGACATGGTGAATATTGCTTATTGGAAAAAGCTTTTACAAATTCCTTATTTTATAGATATCCATAATAATAAAATAAATGAATCCATTTAAAAAATATTGAAGAAGTACTCTTTATACTCTAAGTACAAAGCATTTGAAATATAAATTAGCTAAAACTCACTTTTGCCTCATATCGTATCTAACATTATATTGAACATAATTTGTGCTCGCCATATACAAAAATAAAATAAAAAATCCAATTAAAACTATTGCAAACACAAAGAATTCAATGTACCACAATGCATTTGTGAATAATCCTTGCATTATTACTTTTGCATTCTATATGTTTACATTGTTTTATTGTCTATTGGTTGTCATATAAGTTTTTAAATAAGAAGGAAACCTTTTTGAATACCTGAAAAGGTTATAACTTCACATTTTTACACACTGCCAATCCAATCAGTATTTATATCATTTATAACTATCGTAATTCTCGCGATAGAGAATGTTGTCATGAATATTCATTTTTATGATCGCACATGAATATGATACATTCTGTCACTCCATATTCTGTCAAGCGGATGCTTAACTCTCGCTGAATCAATTCTTAAAACGAGCAAAACATAAATTGACAGACTACAAGCAGTCCAATTTAATTTTGTTTCTTATACATTTTTTGTACAGGATGTCCGTGAGGAGAGCAATAATCACTTTGGTATTTCGTCTGTCAGTGAAAGTTACTGTGTTATGTTATTTTCTATTTTACCAACGTAATTGATGTGGGTTCTATTGTAACTCCTTTGTGTAGTAACGTAATTACTAAAATTATGTTTATAAAGTTGCTACCAATATTTATAAAGTATGGTATTATTTTTAATATGATTAGTTTCAAATTGTTCTTTTAAACTTTTCCCATACACTGTATCTTATTTTGATTATACTGTGCCTATTTGGCTTTAATGTATTTTTCTGACCCGAGTGGTGAACAATGTTCTTTATGAATTTTAAATCAAAAATAATATTGTTTTTAGACATTTTTCATAAAAAAAAACTATAACGAGTGATAGACATTTCATTTTATAGAACCCAAACGATACGATATACAGTTAAAAAACATTCTTCGACAGTTTTACTTCTCAAGAGTTAATGGAATTAAAATTCAAAACCTTTCAACTGATCGATTTATAATTTAAAAACCAGTTATTTGTGTTTAAACATTATGAAACGGTTAAAAGATTATTAATGAGTTTTATGGAGTGCAATATATTAGCATAAGAAGAACTTTGCGTTCTGTGGAACTATTGTGTATGATATACATAGATACATAGAAATGACGCTGATAAAAAACATTCTATCATTTATCTAGTTATCTAGTCTCCTAAAACTACAATAATCTAAATACGCCAATATATTCTAACTAATTGTAAATTACATGAATTAGATGTATAACATATTAATTCTTATATATACCTATATCTTCGAAAAGGCTTTGTTATTTTACTTGTTTGGCAATTCTTAATCTGTAATGTCTATCAAGAAGTAATTGAGTTTTATTTTTTATCTATGGCTGTGCTATCTTAAAAAAAATTGTGCATGTGTCATGTGTTTGACAGCAGTCCCTTTACAAAATTCTAATCTTAATAGTTTAAAGATTACATCCAAAATGCTTTATATTATTTATTCTTACACCGCATTTAACAGAAAGTTCTCCTCCTCGTTCATTCAATTTATTGTTAGACTAGGAAGTATCACATCCCCAAGTTGTTGATAGTTATTTCATATAGCAATAGAAGTGAATTAAAGCAATATGATTTAAAGTATTTTACGTTATGTATGACTATTACGAATTAGAAGATCGTAAAATGAAAGGTACCCTTCGTGACTGGCGGAAGGCTCTCCGCACACCTGCCACGTACAGGGTCGGTAATGCAGTAAGAATCCAACCGCAATTCGTGTTCTTGGTTGTATTAGTCGGATTATTTTTATTAATTTTATTTTACTACAATTGGTGGGCTAGTGGTCCAACCCAATCTACACACAGGTGGACAAATATCGTAAGGACTTACAATACAACATATCCATTTTCGCCTCCAATAAAATTTGGCAATACTGTAAGATTTAGGATCGGGATAGTTGCTGATTTAGATACTAACTCAAAAAGTAAATCTAAAGAGAACACATTTATTAGTTATTTTAAAAAAGGATTTTTAAATTATGACACTGCGAAGCAATCAATATCAGTTAAATGGGATACACAGCCACCAATTCTGCTTTCATCTACTTTTTCCCACAAAGGTAGGGGAATGGAACTTTCTGAATTAATAATTTTCGATGGTAAATTACTCACATTTGATGATCGATCAGGCATGGTAAGTTATCAGACAAACATTAAGTTACATATATTCATAAATACATTTTTAAAGATCTATTTATATTTATAACTATGTATCTTTTCTTGTTAATGAAACTAACTGCTATATATAAACAAAATATATCTGCATTACTTTTTACTTAACATGTCTTATAATAAGATTCCTATGGAATTTGACATTTCAGTTGTGTTTTGTTCCATTTGATCTGAGTTAACATCTCTCTAACGCTTATTTAATTGCAACAAATTTATCAATATTTCAGGTCTTTGAGATTATCAACAACAAAATGGTGCCATGGGTAATATTGCCAGATGGAAATGGCCATGTAGAAAAAGGCTTTAAATCAGAGTGGGCAACAATTAAGGATGACATCCTTTATGTCGGTTCAATGGGCAAAGAGTGGACCACTTCCAGTGGTGAATTCCAGACCTATGACCCCATGTGGGTAAAAGCTATTAACATAAATGGAGAGGTAAATATTTATTTTGGTTTTATTGTCTATAAATATTAAGTAAATTTATCTGCATATTTCTTTTTTTTAATTATCATTATTACACAATGTCTCATGTTAAAAACTTAATAATGTGTTGAAATATAATTCTTCAAGCTTTAGAATCCATAATTCATCTTACTTACCAATATTTCATAGTTACGAGATAGGCATAGTACTTTAATAAAACAAGATTCTTATTTAAAATGTGTACCATTCATTTTAGTTTTAGGTTTTATTCATCTTTTCAATTTCAGGTACAGCATTTAAATTGGGTTAATCAATACAAAGCTGTGAGGAGTTCAATAGGCATAAATTGGCCTGGTTACATGATTCATGAATCGGCTGTTTGGTCACCAGTTGCACAAAAATGGAATTTTCTACCCAGACGTTGTAGTCATGAGCCTTATAATGAGACTAAGGATGAAGTAAAGGGTTGCAATTATTTAATTACTGCTGACAGCAATTTTAAGAATATACAAGCAGTACAGGTACCTTAATCCTAATATCACTATTGAACGTAATGGTTTGAACTGTTTGATATTATTTACTTGATGTTCAGTATCAATGAGGCCTTAATGTTGTAACATGCACACCTAGAATTATCAGCCCTTATAAATAATTGTTATTAATAACTAAATGATATTATAAGAACATACATATTATTTTAATTGTATAGACTAGCGCTTGATTACAAGTCCATCTGATCGTAAGCAGTAATATAGTCTTTGCTGGTCATGTGCATTAGTCTAAAAGTAGCTTATTCACTCTTAAAGTTGCCCAAGTAATATCTAGATGGAAACTTCATACTTCAAAAGTAAGAACTGGCACATTGAAATTTAAAGTGATTTGTTATATTGTTATGCATAAAATCTATTTCATGTATGAATTTAAATGCATAATTTTTAGATAACTAAACTGCAACCAAAGCATGGCTTCTCTTCGTTCAAATTCATACCTGATACAGGAGATGAGGCTATAGTTGCTTTGAAAACTACAGAGTTTGAGGGGAAGATGGCTACTTATATCACAGCATTCAAAATCGACGGTACCATGTTAATGGAGGACACATTCATAGAGAACTTGAAATATGAAGGATTAGAGTTCATATGAGAATGGGATTTTTTTTAAACAAATTTTGTTAATACATTTATGTAAATATGTATAAAGTGTTTTGTTAACTGATAATTCATCGTTGGTCAATTAAAACGACATATTGATTTCCGATTTATTTATTTCTTTTGATAATAGAAAATATAACAAGGTAATATTTACCCACATATATGTCATACGTTAGAATCACAATAACTCCATCTATTGGCTATTAACTAAGTATAAACATTACAAATCCATAATGAATATAAAACAGTAAAGTTAACCACTTATGCTATAAAGGGGTGTCACTAATGTGAAAGATGCTTTCCTAAAACCAACATCACTCATTATACCACGACAATAGACATTGTCTCGAGTCGAGGTGTAGTAAGAATACTAAGGTTTAATCTAGAAGAGTAACCGAAACAGTCTGGTGTTTTTATTAAAAATATGACCTGGACGTCCGAATCTCAAAAGACTGAAGATATATAGTAGCACAAGTGATTAAATATAGTTTATTCCTTTTAAAATTAAAACTACATAAAAGAACTGTCGCAACTATATACAAAGATTCCGAATTAAACAAGTTTGCACTTAATTGTGTCGCAGCTAGATTCAATTCCAATAAAGCTCGCAGCATGAAATTTGTTATGATCATTTTAAGCCAATAGATCGAGTTATCTCCTCGAACACCGTCCACGCCATCGCCGCCATTAGAGTTCTACGCAGCATCCTCGGCACCGCACCTTTGAAGTAGCCTTTTACGCCGTAAGTCTGAAAAGATAAATTAATTGAGAATATATTATTAATACCGACACAAAATTCCTCAACAATCATCATTTCATCCTGTTGTCATCCATTGCTGAAACTTGGCTCCGAACTTTGCCATTTTCTGTCATGAAATTAACCACCTTTTTAACGTCCATAGATGATAAATCAGGAACGCAGGTTCTTCTGCCAAGCAGAAGGATGCAAACGTCACTATTACGACCATAAAGAGTTAGGTAAAGTAAAGAAGGCAATGAAATCTTCTATATTTTTCTTTTAATTTTTTAATTGGTTTATGTTAGTGACCATGCTACCAAAGTATTACTTATGCACTACGAACACATCTTCCTTCTTAAAAACTTTGTAAAAATATTGTACATTAGCTTGATCCGATTTGGGATAAATCTGAACACTTAAAAATTCTGGTGAACATTGAAAAACGCATAGAGCATACAAAAAATTGACTACATTCATATTCTGTTCTTACACACTATATTGACATGTGCATATCAACAGTTCCAAACAATATAATTTGGAGAATATTTTTTTTTTTATTAAATAAAGCACAACCATCACCAAATCGTATATTAAATATGTATAGCAAGTTTTAGGCTGTATCAAAATTTGCGGCGGAAAATCTCATTAATTGCCCATCTTAAAATTTACAAAAAAAAAATATACTTTGTGCTCTTGTGGAAAAGTTAATGTGATTGTGATGAACCGTAAATTTGTCACCGATAAACTCTGACCACCCGTTGGGTACAACGCAGCCGACAGTCCCTATCGTTAATGATTAATTGTATAAAAAAAAAATACAAACCACAATTACTTCTTGACCTACACGCGGTGAACGTGTGATACATATATACGCAGTATTATTGACAGATTGCAAATGTATTCATAAGAGAAATCAGCAGTTTGTTTAATATTTACATGTTTCCAAAATTGTCATTCATAGTAATTTCGCTATGTGCATAAACAAAAAAAACACTCGATAATTACTGCAAAATTAATAACTTTTCTCTCTAATGAAGTTGGAACTTTAAGTATTTATTATCTGTTGTTTCATTGTATATATATTAAGAAAGCTGTGATAGCTGTTTTTAAAGCTGTTGTACTCGCTGCGCTTCTAGCAAAAGGTACTGGTAGGTCTTTGTTGCCGGAGATTGTCTAGGTAGGTTTTATTTGTATAACGTGGGGGAAATGCCTGCGCATAACTGCGCCTCGCGGGGTCAAGGACAGGTTATGTCGGACTTGCACCGACTAAAACCCCCACGGTGTTCCACCGCGCCGTTGTCTAGGTAGGTTACCACCGCAGCTCCTATAGACAGTAGTGTGCAAACATTACTGTGTTCCAGTTTGAAAGGCGCTGAAGCTAGTGATGTTACCGGTATAACGAAAGTTAATATCCTACAACAAGCACAATGTAGTGCAGCGTGTATCATACTAACCAGCGTCCCTTTGTTATGGGCAGGCACATCAAGTGCTCGTTCCGTCAGTCTCGTCACTTCATTAAATAAAAAAACAGAAGCATGTGACTACTTAAAGGATATCGACATGATGAATAAGTATTTAAGAACCACAACTGTCGTGAAGATGTCACATCTATCAATCCGCGGCAGGTCAGCGTTATGGATAAAAAGCATCGACTCTCTCCTTGTGAGAGAAATGCAAAAGTCTCAGCAGTAGACATTAATATGGCTATATATTATTTTATTTATATTTAGGCAAACATTATAATTTCATAATAACACCTTGCTTACTTCCATAATTTAGTAAATTTTTGCAATTGATGCAAAATTTACTCACGACCTATTCTACACAAAGAGCTAAAACAAAAATGTATAAAATGTTTAAAAAGGTTTCAGCCTACAACTGTACTTGTGGCGCATGCGCTGAACTAAAACCAGACATTTTAATAAGGACTACATAAACCAGACCTGTTCTCAATTTTGCATTTTAAGTCTTAATTGCATAGTATCTTAATTATTTCGCCATGATAAATATTCCGCAGACGAACTTGAATAGATAGAGATAAGATCTGTCTCTGCAATTCATTTTAAGTGGGTGTTCCGAAAGTGGGCTGAAGATGTAGTTTCTTAACAAGTATGTCGAACTTGTGCTAATGCCGGACTACCTCTGTGGCGTGGTGGATAACCGCTCGTCTAGTAACACGGAGATCCCAGGTTCCGTGACAGAGGCACTAGGAATTTATCGCCGATAAGGTTTTTCCGGAACTACCTAGCTAGTTATAACCTATCTATGTATATCTGTGATAATCTCACCTGTTGGACGTACACAGCCGCGCTGAACGCATTTGGGAATTTGTCAGGGTAGAGCTGCATTTTGGTCTTGAGCACATCGGCCGGGTTCGTCGCCAGCGAGGCGGCGATGCCGGCCACTATGCCGCACGAGAAATGGATGACGCTGGCCGTGCTCGGTGACTGGATCCAATCTTCACAATAACGTTTAACAAAAATTAAAAAAAAAATTAAAAGGTTGTCATTAATAAAACTATTTGCTGGGACATCATCTGTTTCATAGAGAGCTTGTATTAGAATGTCTTAATTTCGAAGATATCTAACACGTGGACAAAGCCTCGATTCTCTGCTTTTTTAGAGAAGGCCCAGAGTCCCAGTTGTGGAACATTAAAACGATTATTAACAAGATAATATAATATATATATCTTAATAATAATTTAATTTTTTGTACACTTCTTTACATAGCAACAAAACCTTTGTGGGAAAAAAAACTTTTTTGTAGGTTGAAGACTCATGTAGTGTATATTATTGTTTAATACCGAGTTAGCTATTACGATCTACGTTAGTAATCAATATTATTCTGGGACAACGTTCGGAAGCGATGGGAGGGGCGGTGCAGCCTAATTACACTTCAATATTCCATATTTAAAATGTATGATAAATCTTAAAATTCTGTAATTAACAACCTTATTTGAAAAGAGCATCTATCATCGCTCTCATATACTTTAGAGTCCAGTCGTCATCGTGGGACATGTGTCTCCAACATTAATGATTCGCGAGAGATCATTATTGTAAACAATTTTAAACATTGTTTACAAACGTTAACAATTAGCGCTTACAATGTAACATAGTTTCATGCAGGCAATACATATTATATAATTTAAATGATAACGTAAAGCCGATAAGTGATAACAGAATACGTAAGACGCAATTATCTAAATCAGGAAATCGCTGTAGAGGCTTCTTGAGAGGTTTTTTTTATGTCTACGTGTATATGTATATGTGTCTTGTTAATTTTGATAATTAATTATTGTGTCTATTTAATTCAGTCATAATCTTATGTAACTCAAAGATTTTTTTTTATTCGGGATATTCACCTGACGGTAAGTGATACGCTTGCCCATAAAAACGTGGCGCTATTTAGAATGGTGTGGAGCGCGCCACATTGCGCTCGTCGCCTTCAAACGTAAGTCTGGTTACCCCAGGAATTACACTACAGCGCCCTTCAAACCGGAACACAGTACTGTTTGTGCGGCAGAAATAGACGCTGCGGTGGTACCTACCTAGACAGTCACCGGCGACAGAGACCTGCCACCAGTGAGAGGGATTGTGAGGTCTTATAGTACTCAAATAAGACCAGTTTGTCGTATAAGGCGGTTAAGATCTTTGAACCCACGGACTAGTCCTGCTTTTTTGTACTGTGAGAATAAATTAGGAGAATGGAGTAGCATCGCGTCTCTGACGAGAGATAACAATAGCGATTAGTCAAATCATCGAGGTGTTGAATGAATTAAGAAGAGAATGTTTAGAAGGAGAATAAAAGATGAAAATAAAGAACTAGACTAGAAGAAAGAAATAGGACGAGAGATTTAAAATAATAAAACGAAAAATGTAAAACGTAGGCTCTCTCCCCAACTTGTGAAGGAAATAATAAAAAAGCCTATATAGTTAATAATGACCTTAGAGCTAGTACTAAAGAATATACGCGCATGTAGTACATTATTTAAAAATTACAACTTTTGATATGAATTATCTATTAAGTCATTAATGAACTTAACGCACTTTCTTAATGGAGTTGCCAGTGCGCAAAAAAAAAGACATTTATTTTATGTTGCATCAAGTTACGAAGTTTTAATAACGAGTCTTAATACTAGATCGAAAGAACGGCAAGTGTTATTACAACAAGAATACAGATTAAATACACGTTTGATAATTAAAAACTTAATAGGACATTACCTTTATACATTATTCGCAGTTTATACTTAACTATTTTGCATATTAATTGTGTTATTAATAACGATGGGACACCAGTTTATTTATTGTTGGTTTTTTTTTTTTACAATAATTACTTTGTAAAGGTAAGAACTTACACAGCGTACTATATTTAACATACGATTCACTGGTGGTGGACCTGTAGCCGGAGACTGTCTTACTACTGGCGCTGCTCCTATTTGTATGTGTGGTAACATTACTGTGTTCCGGATTGAGAGGCGCTGCGGCTAGTGTATATTGAAGTAATGAGGATTAACATCTCACGTATCAACGCAACGAACACTATGCATCCTATTTAGGTTAATAATAAAGAAATTATAAAAATCTATTGGCAACACTTACCTTTAGGTATTGCCTGTTTTGTTTGCGTGTAGAACATAAGATAAAGCCCGGAGAAAGGTGCGTCCCGCGCCAAAGTCGGCCCCAAGCCGCAGACCAGACCCCTGACGCCTTCCGCCTTGTAAATGTCCTTCAGGGCACCGCTCAAACTGTTGTACTTGTATACACCCGATTCATATCTAAAGTTAAAAAAAATTTGATTGATCATTAAATATTATATTTAACGTAACACCCCTAAAGTGAGCAAAAATCTCTGAAATGATCATGTAATCTGACTAATAATTTTTTTTTATTATACCCAACTACAATGGACACCGGCTTGGTAAAAAGGTGTAAGTAGACGATATTTGGTTGAACCATTTATAGTATATTATATAACACCCGATTGTTGATGTGGTAATTAGAAAATCATTAAGGATTCAATTTTTTTTTTAATTTTAATTTTAATTTTGGTTTTAAAAAGTTACATTTTAAAAATATACTTATACTGAACCACCAGTATATACAGAAACAGTCACGATAATTGAATTATTCATGTAAATAAACAAATAAATTAGTTATTAAAGTAGAAAAAATATCAAATATTAATAACTTGTTTTGGAATACTACTAAAAATGTCCAACAGTGGGCGATGATCAAAAACTTACCTAGTTTTAATAACAGTCATCGGAATCAAGGCGACGCCGCTCATAGTCCTCGCCAGCACTCCGAGAGACACCGCCTCCATAGGCCCAAGATTCTCCTTTCCAAGCTTAGACTTCAGCCAGTGCAGCGATGAGAAGTACAATCCAACTCCTGGTACGCAGCGAGCAACCGATGGCACCATCCCGCGCCATAGTCCGACAACATGCTCTTGTCGGACGATGTTAGCGAAGATCGTTATCATCCCGGGCTGGATTCGACTGCTACGACAACATCAATATTGTTACTATAGAAGTTATACTATTATTATTTGTAACAAGTACAAATAACAGGTACATATATATGTGTATATACGAGGCTATAACTAAACGCCAATATCTTCGCACCGAACATACCAGGGTTTCGATTTGATAGAGGCTGTTGTAAACGAAGTTACTGCGGTAACCATACACATAGACTGATGTTCCAAGACCTGCAGACAGCCTGAGTCATGCCACTTTAAGAACAGAACATCTAACTTTTCAAATGTTATGTTTCTTCTTAGATTCAGGTCACAAAAACTAAAAACTATTACTACATAAACACAGATATTTTACATATTACGAACAATAGTGTGTAATTTTTTTTGTTCATTTGTTATTCAGGACTCTTCTGTCCTTAATTCAATACAACAAGAATTTCGAACAAAGGAAATATTTCCCCACAAACTTCATAATAAGCTGCATTGTAAGAGAATATTTGTTCAGCCTCTATAATATTAAATACTACGTATGATTTTTTTTTTTATTATTTCACATTCCAAGGGTATCATCATCAGTCGATAGACGTCTGCTGTTGGACATGAGACTCCCTCAAAGATTCCAACATCGATGGAATAGGGATTCATATGGGCGATTTGGGCATTTCCTACCACGCTGACCTAATGCGGATTGATGGAAGCCAGAGCCTCGGTTGTTGATCAGCAGGGTGCACCATTCCAAGGGTATACCTTTCGTTTAATATTTTTCCTTTCGTAAAATAGTACATCATTTCTTTGTCCAATCAAAATAATATATCTATTAAAGTTATAGCGATAACAAGTTTCACTTAGCAATACTGAGATAGCACTACAATGTAGTCCGAGCTAGTTTCAAACCGGAGATAATTTTGAATGTATCACTTACTCGACAGCCGCCGCCACAACATGTTGACTCGGATTCTGCAATCTGGTCTTTACCAAGTCCAATGGTTGAAACAGTATGGTACTGAAAGTCCCCGAGAAGGAGCCCGCAAGGAACGCCTTGAAGACAGGGTGGTACTGAAACAATATTATACTGATACATGTCTGAAATTACATCGATAAATTTTCGATCGGAATTTATTATATCTACAACAATAATTAATTATATCACAAACTTACATTTGCCACGATGTCCATTTGTTATTTCCTTATAACAATATTGACTTATATAACAATCAAGTAATATCTTTTGGATAGACCCCAAACTTGTAATACTCGAAATGATAGAGCCAATGACACAGGTGAGATTTTATTTGGAATAGATTGAAAAGCGATTTTAGATCGTATCCGAATAGTCCGAATAATAGATAGGGTTGACGCGGAATTTTAGAATAATTGTCATTTTTTGAAGAAGCTCGTTCAAATGGTGATGCATGTATACAGCTACCAGAGAGAATTTTAAAAGAACTCGAGCCGCTATAACACCGATGCCCCGTATACTTAAAGTCTTCAGTCTACACAAACACGAATAACTTAGCAGGGGGAGAGAAAATCACTGTAATTGACAAACTTAGCCATTGGGAGAGAGAATAAAAAAAAGGAATTAAGTTAAACGGAAGTATTGAAAGAATATTTTAACAATTAAGATTTTTTCAAATAATAAACGTGCACAAAGGCGACTGAACATGTACTGACTACTGTGGATGAAACTGAGTGATATCGTTAGGTAATTTATAGCAGACGTTATCAGCAGACAGCCGCGGGTGAGTCGGGTCTGAGGTCGCGCTCAACAACCCCAACTGATAACCGCTATCAGAGCGTGCGCGCTAACTAGGGGGTAACGAATACACCGCTTTCGTGCACAGCGTAAGTAAACAGCGTATCAATTAACATCTTCACGCAACAAACATAATAAATCATAGGGAATATTAATAAAAAACACACAATGAAAATACTCAATTATTGCTACTTACACCATCTAATACAATAGAACTATTTTTATTATACTTTGATAATACTGAGGGTGTTACTGATTGCATCTCGCCACTACAACTACTGTAAAGATTCTCACGATTACTATAGATCCATTACCTATGAAACAATGTCGACGTGTCCATCACAACTAGAAATATTTTATAAACATTTAACAATACATTGTTAAAACAACGATCTATACTGTGGCTATTCTTCAGTCAGGTTCAAAATGCCATTAACAATATCACTTTTGTTAAGATACGTATAGAATGATGTACGTACTTGTGAATAGTGCACTTCTGTTGGTAAATATGTTATTTAGCAAATGTTTCGATGAATTCTTATCGAACTTATTATCGAGTAATAAATGTCTAATTCACGAATTATCATTGCCTGATGCAAGTTTATTCGAAGGTTGTTATTAGACTAAACACACATATACGTAACTATGAGATTTTAGTAAACAATTGTGTACATATTGTTTGCAATGGCTGTAAGATTTTTCTTGACGGAGACTATATAGTATCATGTACTGGGTGTTAGGAGACCGCTTCCGAAAACGAAGACAGACGATAGTACTAATGACATCTTTGATGTTGAGACAGAAAAAAAAATTGATCCTGTTTAAAAAAAATCATATTTTTAAATCGTTTTATTAGCATTATTTACGCTCTATCATGTTAGTACAGCTAAATGAAACGATATTTCATAAATTATACATTACTTTACTTAAAAAAACAGCAATGAAACACAAAATCAAAAACAGCTGATGCTCGGATCAATGAATGCCCGGGCACGGCGGGAACTCGACAAGTATTTGGTTTCAAATTGAATCTTATTTCATAGGGCCACGGAGCATTTAGATTGCGCGCCCGGGCGTTCGATAATCCGAGCATCAGCCTTTTTTGATTTTGTGTATCATTGCTGGTTTTGTTTTAGTAATGTATTTTTTATGAAATATCGTTGCATTTAGCTGTACTAACATGATGGAGAGTAAATAAAGCTAATAAAACGTTTTAAAAAAATGATTTTTTTTAAACAGGATTGATTTTTTTCCATCCCATCATCAAAGGTGTTATTACTTCTATCGTCTGTCTTCGTTTTCAGAAGCGGTCTCCTAACACCCTGTATTACAGAAACAAAACGCCGTCTTTTTATATCAATCTTTTTTATATATAGGAGATATCGGGATATACATTGACTCATAACGAGATCTCTGAAACTATTAGAGTTAAAGGCTAAATTTGGCAGATATATGGTTTCTGTGATTTAGACATTAGCTAAGAATAGATTTTACAAAAATTTTTCCCCAAAGGGAATTGCAAGGGTATTACGGCCGTCAAAGCGGGCGGGGAATATTACACGAACAATTCCTGCGGAGGTTTATTGGCAACGCACTCGTCGATGCCTTTTGTGTTGCAAACTTCATTATACTATAGTAATAATCTACCTTCAAGCGGACCATATGGATGATCATTGTTGCATAAAAAAGACGCAAATTATCTTCACATCACAATAAGTCTTTAACTAAATATTATGTACTCGTGTAAAATTCTCGCGACTACTAGATTTCTATACAGTTTTTTGTTTATTATTTTTTACTATGTAATAACACGTCTCTGTACTGCAGCTTTACTTATAGAATACTTTTGAGATATTAAGTAAAACAAAGTAGCGAGAAAAAAATCATTCAAATATTTACCGTTTATTCCAAAATCATTAAATAAAAAAATGCAATAAACCGGAAATTAAAAATAAAGCAAAGTACTATATTTTAATTGATCGCATTATCTAGCTTATCCCCAATTACAATGGCAAAATATTAAGAATAATTAAACAAAGATAAGGTTAAAAGTTAAGAATTGACAAACAATGACTATTTTATCCAATTAATACAATTAAAGCAAATTGGTATTTATTATATTTGCTATTTTTTTTTTGTATAATTTACAAAAAAAATATAATAGTTATTATCTCCTGCCTCCGAGTTATACTTTATCAATATATCTTATTATTTTAGAGAGTAGCTACAATGAGCAAATAAAAATTTAGCAAAATAAAAATATTAAATATGATTATAAATTTTATAAATTTTCGTCTAAATTTAATCAGTTAACAAAGTTCTTTTGACTTCAAATTCTTTAAGTTATAGTATTACCAAAGTCGTAGGTCTTTGTATGGTTCTTTTTTATCATAATGTAGTATAGACTAATCCACATCATCAGCAGTGAGAAAATTACTGCTGGACAAAGACCTCCTCCAAGAATCTCCAGATTCATCGGTCATTTGTTTGTAGGGATTCATATGGAGATTTAGGCCATTTCCCACCATTCTGATCCAATGCAGGTTGGTTGGTGGGTGCCAGAGCAATGTTTGTTGACTAGAATGGTGCACCTTATGGTGGCCAACAAGAGCCAACCTCATCTACTCATGTAGGTGAGGTTGGCTTGAGTCCCATGAGTTGTGCAAGACCTCTTATATTCCTCTTAGACTCATCTATATAATTTATTAAAAAATATAGCCTACAATTCCTTATCAAGTTCATAAAGCTATTAATATTTGTAGCGATGATATTGTGTAGTCACATAAATAAATGATTGCAGTACCTATCAATATCTCTACAGATCCATATGTACAGATAATATAGAATGTAATAATGTGTCTGCAGAAGTTTGCTGCTTTTCTTGTAACACAATAGTCCTTGGTTGAAGATTCCTCACCCATATGTTAATAACATTGGATTGTGGTAAGGTGTTTTCAGGTCCACCTGGCTAACTAATATCATATTGTTATTCTACCATTGTAACTACATTTTTGTGTTTTGACTATTAAATATATGGGAACCTGAATATTCTAAACAGATAAACTTAACATTCTCTGTCCTTAGTGTCTTTAAATATCATATAAAATTGATGTCAAATATTATACCATTGTTGAAATAAAAAAAATATTATGTATTGATAATTTATTTATTCTTTGTGATCAACCCTAAAAGTGGCTTGTACAGGTTGGACTTAATATGTGACCGGTGTTCTAATCGACTGAGGGTGCAGTCAAAATATATAGACTAACTGAGAAAACTAAATGATTATTACCAATAGTAGACAAAAACATTCTTTAATCTTGTAATACAAAGGATGATAGTTACATCAAATTACATTAGTGAAAATGCTATTTATTAATTTTATTTTATTAAAACTGTGCATCTAAAATGAATCAGATTATGAATATTACTTTCTATAGAATTTTTTAAAAACTTATATAAACATACCTATGTCCAGCAGTGGATGTCTATTGTCTGATGATGATGATGAAACATACCTGATTATAGGCTTCCATTATGACAAACAAAAATAGTGTTTTATTAAGTCAAAACTCACAAACGTTGATACTTACTGAGCATTGGATTTATATTTTAATACACATTGATGACACGTTGTAGACAATTGCAGGAGCTTTGCTCTGATAACCGAGGACGCACGACTAAGGCGACCTATAATGATAAGGTCAGAAAGGAGGTTGTTATCGAAAACAAGTCCGCAGGGGGCTGTTATACTTACGTTATCGTTTGTGTTGTTTAATTCAACCGGCGCAGCAGTATCTATAGCCCATCCATTCGAAAACGCCCCAGATGACTGCAACATCGCTTTTTAACCTAATTATTATTTTTTTGTTCTACATAATAACATATAAATTGACGCAAAACAGATCAAGGTTATACTATTTATTTTCTTGTCGAAACTGCGTATCTGATCTGGCTACAAATAGTTGGTCCTCTTGCGACTTTTAAAGTAAAATCTTTACAATGACACTAATTGCAATATCTGTCATTTCCAAAATTATTTACTATTCTATTACTATTTAGTATTACGTATATAATGCGTAATAATATTTAACGTCATAACAAAGATTTTCCAGCTAATTTGACAGTTTTCACCTGACGGGCGATGACATTTGTTATCAATATCAGTAACATTGAAAATTAGTTGCGTTCAATATCCATTAAAAAAAAAACAATTTATTAAACACGTGACTAGAACAAACGTAACAATGAATATCAATTATGATACGTTTTTTTTTCGACTGAAAAAAATTGGAATATATTTAAAAATATTCGTATAAAAGAATGTGGTGTTTGATTTTTCTGAAGGCAAGTCTTGCAGACAACTGCTTAGCAAGTACTTCAGCAGCCCTATTTACACAACAAAACAGTAGTGAGCAAACGTTACTGTTTTCTTGTTTGAAAAGCATAGTAGCTAATGTAATTACTGAGGGAATGAAACTTAATATCTTCTGCTTGTGGCGCCGAGCACAATTTGTTGCTGTTTATATTATGCTAGATAGCACTTATAATCAGGTGAACATCTTGCTCGTCACGTCACTTGGTCAAGAAAATAAAAAAAGTGCTACAATTTTGGCTACAATAAATGATTTATCTATCTTAGATGGATAGATAAGTCGTTCAAGTATACGAAAAAGTGGTTGATAAAAAAGTATATTTTGTATAACATATTTGAAAAGTAGAATAATAATTAGAGAAAAATATTTAAGATAGAATTTTATTTGTTGTATATTATGCGAAATTTTATATAGATAATTTTATTTCTATAATTATCTAGGTAAGATAATATGCGCAAATAGGCTTCGTTGTAAGCTGCTGAAAACAAACAGTTTATTGCTAACCGGTAGTAATTTAACGACAGAGTTTAAACAACTCTTTTAAACAAGGTTATCTTGGGTCTGGTCGATAAGCGTGTCGCAGGGGGTACCTAGTATCAATATCATGCGTCGACTGTTGGGGTACCACCAGGTCGCAGCGCACTTTATAAAATAAAAATTAATTGCCTTCAATCTTCATATTTACTCTTATAATGACAAGTAATTTATACAAAGTTTACATCTTATTTTATAATAACATTTTGCCAATTAACATACTTTGTATGCTAAAGATTACGATATGAAGGCATATTTTTAGAATTAAAAGTACGTTATTATTATTAGCGATGAAATAGATGAAATTAAAAAAAATAGTTTTTGAAACTATTATGAATTCCTATAAGAACTGATTCGATAGAGTGTAGACAAAGAAAGCTATTAATATTCTTAGAGGGTAATAGGAATTTATAAGTCAAGTACATGTATGTATCGGTAATCTGGGTGTTTTATTAAAAAAATATATAATTCTTTGACTATATTGATCTGTGACCAAGTATCACTAACAATCAAATCGAATTTGATGAAGTCCAGATAGATCTTTTAAAAAACATTTTTAAAGATTTTTTATCATCAAGGTGATTAAAAGTCTAAATAAAACAACGTAAATTTCGATTGTTTTTTATTCTACGTACTTTCATAAAGTTATAGCGTGTACTTTATGAAACTTACAACTCTTTTAAAGTTACGCGTCTTGGAATACACAAATATAAGAATAAAAGATGTTTATTTATATATATATAAAATCGTTAATCACAGTATGTACTAACACATAATATGGAATGAAATATATAATTTTCAATTACAATAAATAAGAATGTCAAGGTTTCCCTGACTGACATTAATTAAACACAACTATAATTTGTTAGTTATTTTAGAAAAATATTTTCAAAGCTCCTATGGAGTTTGAAGGCACAATAGAATTGCAATAATAATACATAATTAAATACTATTAATAATTGTACTGTACTAATATCAACTAAATCATATTTGTGTATGTGATCAAAATTGGCACAATTCGTTAAAAAAAATGAATGAACAATTGCTAACAAAACTGTTAGGTGCTATTACTAAAAAAATGCTTGCTGTCTTAAAAACTAACAGTAAACTCAAAAGATTCTTACTCCTTAAAATAAAAAATAAAAAAACAGTTATACAAAAATAAACCTCAAATTTGGAATGATTTGACACTGGAATAGAAACAAATATTAATAAATTACGCAATATTTTAATTTGGACCAATTTAAAATTTAGGAATGAGGACAAATATTAATAATTAAAAAGAAGTTACACAATAACACTCGAATATGGAAAGAATCGAATTACAAGATAGAGACAAATATTAATAATTTTTTATCTATGAAATGAACACAAAAAATTAAATTTAAAAATGGAACGTATTAAAATGTTGGAATGGAAGAAAATGTTAATAATTTTCGAATGACCAACCAATTGAACAGTATTGGTTCTTCATAGGCTGAAATGATGATGATTGGTTCTTCGATATACCCTTATTTTTATTGACTTTACTACCTATGAAAATAAGTACGGGAGCTATGTATGATAAAATGCTAATTAGACGAAATAGAGCAATAAATCGCTTAATTCTATGTCAGTTAAGTTGTAATTAAGAATTTCGAAGGCACCATTACATGTGTCTCGTGTTGCCGAAGTTGATACCGCTTTGGTTCGCACCTTTGTTGGAGCCATACTGTAGTGAGATGACGCCCTGGCCCGCCCTGAGTTGTTCCTCGGTGAAATTGCGAACATTTTTCTCGGCCTCTTTCGGCCCTATTGATGGCTTACCGAAATTATGAGCCTGGAAATAAAAAAAAAGTAGAAACGTAAAAATTGTGAGCTATAATCCGATGGGATGGAACTTTCACTGGTGGTAGGTCTCTGTTGCCGGATATGGTCTCGATAGGTGCTACTGCAATGCCTGTTTCTGCGGCCGAATATTACTGTGTTCCTGTTTGAAGCGTGCGTAGCTAGTGTAACTGTGGTAAAGGGACTCAAAATGTATTTATGTCTCAGGCGACGAGCGCAAGTATATATCATTCTAATTAACGCCACGTTGTTATGGGTATGTATCATTTACCATCAGGTAAACGACCCGCTCGTCACGTCGCTTAATTCAATAAAAAAAAGCGCTTTGTGTGATTTCCTTAAAATGGAGTTTACGATTTCAAATCGAGAAGATGCGATTGCGCCCTATTCAGACATTTCTCAGAATAAGTCAGAGCTTATTTATTCATCAAGTTCATCAAGAGGTGATTATTGGTGTTCTACACCGAGAAGTATACAAACTGAGCAATGACGCTTTGGACATTTGGATGGCACGAATTATGGAGTATGAAAAAACGAATGTTGAATCAAGAAGAATAATAACTAATAGAGTGACACGCAAATATGCGTGTATATTAGAAGTTAAGGTTTTATATAAACACGCGAAAGCAAAAATAATTCTGTAATCTTATTATTGTTCAATGCTATTTATTCAACTATACAACCTTATTAACAAACGGAAGTGATGAGGTATTTCAGGTAACCATTATCTATATATAAACTTTAATTGAAATCCTCGATGGTAGAGGACTTATATTTTTTATAAAATACTCTATTACAATAGAATGTCTTTTTTTATTTAGTGCTGAGAAAGCTCCCGCAAGGTAGATTGACGATCTGGTGACAGTCGCGGGAAGCCACTGGATACGAGCAACGCGGGACCGATCGATGTGAAGATCTTTGGGGGGAGGCCTATGCCCAGCAGTGGACGTCTATCGGCTGATGATGTTTTTTTTTTATTTAACCTAGCGACACAGCGAACGGGTTGTTCACCTCACGAATTATACATAATACACCGGCCAATAACTGTATTGCGATAGTTAAGATGTTATACACTGCACCAAATTGTGCTTGTCTTGAGACAAAAAAAAGTGAAGTCTTCCTACATATAACGAAACACAATAGTTTATACACTACGGTTTGGTTGCAGAAATTGGAGCTTCAGTATCTATAGGGTGTCCCGTGGCAGATTTAGGATTTGAAATTCGAATATTTTTCTAACGGTTGCGCGGGGGACCGGGCATATGTTACAGTATGGCGCTGCATTTGTGCGGATTGGTCAGTCACGATGTCGCAGTGGACTGGCGCGCACCGCGCTTTAGCAGTTGAAGCGTATTTTGAAGCTAATAAATCGTGCACTGTTGCTCGCCGGAAATTTTGTTCTCACAATGTTCGTCGCTTAAGTGAAGCACCGAGTGAAAGTTTGATTAGGACGTGAGTCCAGAAGTTCCGTGTAACAAGTTCAACAGTTAACGAGCCAAACCCAGGTCCTAGCCGAACGTCGAGGACTGCACAAAACATTGAACGCGTTGCAAACAGCGTGCAAGAAAATCCTCGCCAGTCCGTGCGTAAGAACGCGTCAAGTTTGCGGCTTCCAAAAACCACGGTGCACCGTATTTTAAGCTTGGACATTAAATTCCACCCGTTCAGGATGCAATTAGTACAGGCACTTAAACCAAATGACTACAGAGAACGCAGAGTTCTGTGATAACATGTTAAGCCGATTCCGAACTGTTAACACCAACAAGCATTGCATAGCCCAAAAGTAACTGTTTGGGCAGCTCTTTCTGTCAATGGAATAATTGGACCGTTTTTCTTTGAAAATTCTCGTGGAGCAACCGTAACTATTGATGGTGACGTCTATCGCTGCATGTTTAATGAGTATTTTATACCGAAACTAAGAGAACATCCATCGAACAGCTCTCACACGCGGTTTCAACAAGATGGCGCCACGCCTCACACAGCAAGAGCCACCATGAGCCTCCTTCGCGAAGAATTCTCAGGAAAATTGATTAGCCGATTTGGGGACATCGCATGGCCACCCAGATCGCCAGATCTCACCCCATTAGATTTTTTTCTATGGGGTTACTTAAAGTAAAAACTGTACAACAGCAAACCGACAGATCTATCGGATTTAAAAGAAAATATCGTGTGAGAAGTGAATGCTATTCCTCGGTCAGTTTTGCAGCACGTCACTCAGAATATTCTCGAAAGATTCCGCGAGTGGTACGTCGCGATGGAAAACATTTGGAAGGAGTGATCTTCAAAAAATAAAATCCACATATCGCGTCTTTCTTTTTATGACAAATATATGTATATTCTAAAATAATAACACCTTTAATTTAATTAAGAAATCCTAAATCTGCTCGTGACACCTGTATCTAGACAGTCTCCGATAACAGAGACCTATCACTCATACGTGTATTTTGAAAGCCCTGCTATACTATGTTGCTGTATGTTAGTATAATTTATTATATATTATGATTCTATATCTTTTTTTTTCTTTTACTCATAGGAAATATAGTGTTATTAATCCTTATAGGAATCTTTCATTCTATTAAAGAAGTTTAGTAATGATGCCATAACATATTTATAGTAAAGTAGTATTTAAATAGTAAAAATTGGGATTTATCCGAAAACAGTCAAAAAGCGAATTCCAACTTGTTATGCTAAACAGCGTTATAGACCATGATCATCATCAGCCGATAGAGATTCACTACTGGGCCTAGGTTATCCCAAAAATCTCCATCTCCATTCACACTTCAGTTGCTGTATATAAATTACTAAAGTATTTCCTAAATTTTATATCAAAATCCTTCGTCTATTTTACCTTTCTGCCCAGGGATTGAAGGCATATCACAACAGAGTTCAAGTTCTGTCGCTCCCACAAGTCAACAGTTTGGAATGTCTCCTGCGCAGGCACGCCCAACTGACGCGCCGCCTCTAGGAATGCGTTTATGTTCTCCATGCATTTGAACGCCATCTTCGATACGTTCACCTTCTTCACCATGCCAGGTTTGATGGTGTTCACCAATCTGCAAAACGAATTTAGATCATTAGAAGAATAATATATAATTAAATGATAAGAACGAAATATTATTAACTAGAAATAAATCTGAAACTGGAATATGGACAAAGTTTACATAGTTTTTTGTTGATATATAGTAATGAAATAATTCCAAAATATCTCCTTAACAGCCTCAAATTCTAAATCTGTTGCTTTACACATATTATCATGGAAAATGCAGTAATGCTTAACACCTGTCGAATAACCTCTAAGTTCTTAGACTCCGAACCTGAGCCACTTAAGATTGACCGACCCTGTTGTTGGAATATTCATCCCTTAAACGAGAGAAATAAAGTCAGAGAGTAAATAACTAGTAATAATAATAAGCTTGTTTTCGTCTGCACAAGGTTGATTGAACCTTTAGCTTTGTTCGGAACACTTGTCGTTTATTAAACAGATTTTTTTGTTCCATTATTAAATAAATTTATTTTTGATAATAAAAATTATCTGTACAATTCACCATATCTAAAGATGCATTGTTATTTAAGAAGAACACACTCTAATGACAACAAATATCTCATATAAATAAATTTGAGTAAGTATATTTAGATGTCATCAGTTCAGTATATTGGAATCATAATTTTTTCTTAGTTTCCGTTGTTATAGTGAATCTAAATAAAAAAATAAGTTACGTTGACAATCACGTTTCACGAAGTAAAGAGTTATGAGGTAACATGAAATGCAAAGAAGTAGTAAACATTGATTTTATATATAGGATTGGTTCCATAAAATGGCGTGCCCATGCAAAGGCGCTCCTATTACCACACCCCTCTATAATTTAAAAAGAAAAGGGTGCAGTTAATGGATAGGCGAATGCCAATAAAACCTGTTGAATGATATAGTTTTAAAATGCAACATCTTTTTGTTCCCAGCAATCATTTGATTGAAAAACCAATTGTTTAAACAAGTCATAATAATTATGTACATTTAGTATATTTTATGTACGTTATTGTAATGAAAGTATATTTACCTTTCATAAAAAAAAGTTTCAGGTACAATTTATAGTATAAAATTACAGGTCTAATAAGTCAATAGAATAAGTCGTATATCTAAGAGTAGCACAATCGAAAAGTCTCCTCGAATCTTTTCTAGAAATTTGTAATTTTTTTTTCTTCTATGTAGCGACAAGACAAACAAGAATTTTACTTAATGGTAAGTGATATACTTGTTGATAACAGCGCGGCGCTAGTAAGGATATTATACACGGCAACACAGTGTCCGTTGCCTTGAGACTATAGATGTTAAGTCTAATTACCCCATTAATTTCACTAGCTACGACGTCATTCAAACCGGAAAACAGTAATATTTGCGCAGTACTGTTTGGCGGCAAAAGCAGAAGTTGCGATGGTAACTAGACCGATCTCCGGTAACAGGTATTTACCTATACTTGCAAATAAAGCTTATATTAAGTTTTTTTACGAGTTAACCTAAGTGAAAGTAATATTAATAAAAAATAAACATATAAATACTAACAGTTATTATAATAATTACAAGGGTTACTCCTTACATGAAATTAAACATGGAAAAATATTAATATATCATAATTATGAATGTTCTTACTTGCACAATAGAGTGCCGTCCTTCAACACTTCAAAGAAGTTGTCCATATCGCCCGATGTGTCTTCCGGTTCGCCAGTGATCTGCTGGATCCACAACAGACACTCCTCCGCCAACTCCTCGCTGTATTTACTGTTGATCTGAAAGTATCAGAAATGTATACTATTTAACTATAACTATCTTAAAGTATTTTAGATTTAATGAAAACGGATATGAGCAGGAGTTAAGTATAAAGTTGGTATCGTTGGTGAGGTAGCACATTTTCAAATATTATAGGATGTTGTTGCAGGGTAGAAATAAAAAAATTTTCGTAATAATTTAAGACGGTGATATGAAATATAAATAAGCAATTTGAAAAATTTGTTTTAAGTGATATAAGTTATGAACAGTTATCATTCTTCTCTATAATAATTTTAATGAGTATATTATATATAATGTCTAGGAGAATATTTTATAATAATCTTAGTTAAGAATAGGGGATATCCAAAAAATACTAACATAGACTAATTAGCCTCATAATATTACATTATTTAAACATTCATTATTGTATTTTTATTTTAACGAAGCTCTCCGTGTGGGAGAAGAATCGCAGTCCTTTCTGTAGAAATATTAGATAGGCTACATATAATATTTAATAATTTTCTAAGACTAGGATTGACTTATAAAATAGTGAGAAATATTTAAGAATTAACAGTTTTTATAGCTAATTATAGCCGAGTTGAAAATTGAAACTGCGTTAATATTATAACAATAAACACTGCATTTGCCGCCGCTTCGCACAAGGTCGTACAGATAAGGCAAGGGCGAATAGGCAGTTTCTCATACGCGCAAACCTAACGTCACTAGTAGCGTCAGCAAAATATGTATAGTAACAATTTTTTTTATTATACAAATCGAGGAGACGAACAGGACGATCACCTGATGGTAACTAATGCACCTATTACAACGTCGCGCAAGATAGAATGATATACACTGCACTACATAGCGCTCGACGCCGGAGAATAAAATGTTGAGAAAAGATGAGTTGTGCTGGTGGTAGGTCTCTGTTACCAGAGGTTCGTCTATGTAAGTACCACAGCAGCGCCTATTTCTGCCGCCAGATAGTAATGTGCAAATATTACTGTGTTCCGGTTTGAAATGCGTTGTAACTAGTATAATTACTGAGGTATCGAAACTTAACATTTAATGTCTCAAGGCGACGAGCGCAATGTGGTGCAGTGTATACCATCGTAACTAGGACCAGATTGTTATGGATAGGCGTATCACTTACCATTAGGTGAATGTCTTGCTCATCTCGCCACGCCGTTAAGTGAAAAAAAAAAATTGTTGATTTTTTTTTAAAATATATTAATACAGTTTTATTGACGATGATTTAAAATTTACAAATCAATATTCACTATAGTATACTATAAATACTGATAAGATTACTATCATTGAATAATCAAAATTTAATTTATAATAGAAGTAATTTATAATAAAAATATAGTTTAGTTATTAATAGTTGGCTACTGTACGATTTTATATTCGACGAGATGAGACGAGCGAGATGATCTCCTAATGGATGAACGTGGCGATAGTTATGATGATACTGCGTGATATTGTACTCATAGCCTTGTGACCTATGACATTAAGTGTCGTTATGTAAGTAATTTCACTAGTTATAACGTTCTTCAAACCGGAACACAGTAATGTTTTCAAACAATTGTTTCGGAGCAGAAATAGGAGTTCCAGGGGTACCTGACTAGACGGTCACCAGCAACGAAGACCTAGAGAACAAGTGTGATTAAGATTTCATTTGATTTAATACAAATATACATAAATTTTAACTTTTGCTTAACTATTGCTTATTATATAGTACTTTAATATGCGTTATGATAATTTTTGTGATATGTCCTTTTAATCTAGTTTACATGTGGAATAATATGCATTGTTATGTAGGTAAGTAAGCAACAGTACTTCCTGTTAATAACGGTAGATTCCGGTGCGTGTATCAAATAATTATACGTAATAATTATAATCAATATTTAGTCCTGACCATATACGAACCCGCTTTCACAAATGCCATTTCCTTATCCTTAAGGAAGTAAATGTATGATTTCAGATAACAGTTTAGAAAATTTCAGTCAACCAATGAAAAAATTCTTATGACCAACTTTCAAGAATGAACCAAGTGCTATTGTTTATTATAAAGACTATTAACCATAACAAATCTCGTAATTACACATTAATAATTGTAATTATATTTGCAAGAGAAAATATATTTATTCTTATATTCTATTATTTTATATAATTTAATATAATTCTAGACTAGTGCGCTTTACCAGCAAAGACTACATCAACGCTTAAACCACAGGTGAGATTGTAGTCTAGCCCCTAGTGTATACAGTAAAAAAAATACTATTTAGTAAATAAGTATCAATTGTCTCATATTATTAAAAAAATATTTAATATACTATACATCGGTTGTAACAACATATAGATAAAGGTCAACCATATGTTAATTTTAGACTGTCTATATCTAACATATATATACTACATCGGCTTCTGTCGTAACCTCTCTTACTGTTTTCCCCTTGTTGATTTTATTTTATATAGAAAACCCTTAATTATAATTAAAATATAAATAAGCTGCACTTTAATTTATAGTCGCAAATTTACTAAAAATATTGTTGGTAACAAAAAAGTTAATTCGCTGGTAGATTTGTCCATGTCTTGTTTTTTGACTAACTTATATTTCTTTATCAATAATGACATCGTTTATTATTATTTTTTAAAGAATCCTTGTAGCCAAAGAAATATTTATTTACATTCAAATCTAAATAAAAATATAAATCGGTATTGTTATTAGTTGAAAATATACATCACGATTATTAAACATCTACATAGTCAACAAATAAGGGAATGTTGGTTGACTAAGACAAATTTAATGTTAAAACTAAAATCTAGAGCGTTCCGTAAATAACTTTATCAATTGGTCAGAGGATCGTCGACTCAACCTTTTAGTGGAAATTGAAGCCACGCTGTTCAGTAAATATGTGGCTGACAGACAACCTAAATTGTACTGTGCACGAGCTGACGTCATCACCTAAGGATTCAAGCGATATGACTCACTGTTTGTTCGCTTCGAGCCCGAGAAACGTTAAAAATAAATTTAAATACCGGATTTCCATCAACCCTCTAAATAATCATTCCTATAAACAGCTTTACAATATGTAGATTAATTTCAAATGTCAAATTTCAACAGATCCTTCGCTTTTGGTGGTAGTTTTTCGCATATACTCGTACTTGATCGTCTCCATGATTTGGTGATACATCATTTGTAATATCTCCTTTAATTAGCCAATTTACGTTCTTCGTCCTTTCCTTCCATGATGATCTTTATGAAAAAGTCAGGTCGTACCAGGCGTTCTATCTTTCCTCTACTGTTCTCAATATGTGGTGATACATCATTTGTAATATCTCCTTTAATTAGCCAATTTACGTTCTTCGTCCTTTCCTTCCATGATGATCTTTATGAAAAAGTCAGGTCGTACCAGGCGTTCTATCTTTCCTCCACTGTTCTCAATATGTGGTGATACATCATTTGTAATATCTCCTTTAATTAGCCAATTTACGTTCTTCGTCCTTTCCTTCCATGATGATCTTTATGAAAAAGTCAGGTCGTACCAGGCGTTCTATCTTTCCTCTACTGTTCTCAATATGTGGTGATACATCATTTGTAATATCTCCTTTAATTAGCCAATTTACGTTCTTCGTCCTTTCCTTCCATGATGATCTTTATGAAAAAGTCAGGTCGTACCAGGCGTTCTATCTTTCCTCCACTGTTCTCAATATGTGGTGATACATCATTTGTAATATCTCCTTTAATTAGCCAATTTACGTTCTTCGTCCTTTCCTTCCATGATGATCTTTATGAAAAAGTCAGGTCGTACCAGGCGTTCTATCTTTCCTCCACTGTTCTCAATATGTGGTGATACATCATTTGTAATATCTCCTTTAATTAGCCAATTTACGTTCTTCGTCCTTTCCTTCCATGATGATCTTTATGAAAAAGTCAGGTCGTACCAGGCGTTCTATCTTTCCTCTACTGTTCTCAATATGTCGTAATATATCCTTTTCCCTGACGTTATTATTAAACTACAGTAATCAGTCTTACAACGCATTTTCATATAACGCGATTTCAAATTCCCCTATAACACGGGCATTCCTCTATATAACTAGGGGATTTCCCTCATTATATATCTGTTCTGTGAAATTGATAATCATTTGTACAGTTCATAATTAGTTGTTCATTGAAATTGACTATTTTTTTATCTCATATGCATAAGTTTTTTTTATTTAAAATGGTCTTAGTTTAGTTTTACTAAAACGTACATATTTTCGTTCCTAACGTTTTTTTTTTTTAATATTCGATTTAAACCATCTGAAACGCGAAAAGTTAAACGTCAATAATTTATATGTAACGCGTTATACGGGAATACTCATACAACGCGCTTTAATATAAAGCGGAACCAATCTACTGTGTTATAGGGGGGATTTCTGTATTAATATATTTATTACTAATTGTCACTACGTGTACTCGTTCCATAACAGCCAATTTACGTCCCCACAGCTGGGGCACAGGCCTACCCTCAATATGATGGTGATAGGGCTATAGTCACCACGCGGGCCCTATGCGGATTGGTGATTTGACACACACCTTAGAACAAATTCTAAGTCATGTGCAGGTTTCCTCACGATGTTTGCCTTCACTGTTTGTATTTCGGCGTGGTTGAAGATGTAGTGACATAGAGAAAGGGATGCTTAGATGATTCGGCCATGTAGAAAGAATGGATGAAAAAAGATTAACGAAAGAGGTATACAAGGTAAGAATGATTGGAAAAATCGGTGCAGGCCGACCTAGACGGACATATTCCGATCAAATCGAAGATGTCCTAAAGACAGGCTGGGTCAAGAATACTCGCAACCGACGAGCATGCATGAAGACGCTCATGAAAGTGGAGGAAGCGAGAAAGGTGTGCCAGGATCGCAGCAAGTGGAGAGAGGTGGTCTTTGCCTACACCACTGGGAACGAGGCGTTATATATATATGTATGTATTTCGCTGTTGTAACTAAAGTTCACAAATGTACATAACTTACATATTAAAGTCATTGGTACATGCCTAGATTCGAACCCGCGACCTTCGGAACGAAGGCCTCACGCTCTAACCATTAAGCCATCGAGCTACTACTGCACTTGTTCTATCTTACACTATTTCTATGAGATCCATTCGAACTTTTCTTTTTTCCGATCATATTCATCAGTTCTTATCAATAATATATTATTACAATGATCTTTGTAATGTTTTAATGTTCTACTTTTTTTTTTTTTTCAACTACTAATGTCTAATATCAAAATAATTAAGGTCCCTGTTATTATTCCGCTGCGTTATCGGTTTTCGTTGACAGCGGAAGTAGTTTCTAGTTTGCTATGTCCTGTTTGAACTGTTTTGAAACACTTGCTATAAATACGACGATCTATTTCTATTCATTTGAATTAAAAAGTAAGTGAACATACAAATGAAATACAACAATAAGAGAATGAATTGTTTTAATTATTTTTAATGAAGTCATGTTCAATTACTCTATCGAAACGCCGCTCGTTTAGTTGAAAAAGTAATGACCTTACATATTAATGATAACAGTGTGGTTTTTTAATTAAAATGGGCTAACGCTTGACCTCAATTGCACATGAGGTTAAGTTACAATGAGGCCGTAGATGGTTAAGCGTGTTCTTCCAAAATACTTTGGCTCGCATATGTCGACAGCCGGAGCACAACGATGCTGTTACGACGGCATATATACGATATGGGAATGGTAACTTGATAGGGGGATTGAAAAAAAAACACTACCCTTACAAATTATAAATTTTAGCTATCGTACTACTGTAATAATAGTGAATATTTGTTAAAGTATTTTTTAACCTAAAACGACGAAACAAGCGAGATATGCTTATAAAAAGGTGGTGCTAATTAGGATGATAAAAACTGTACTAAATTACGTTCGACAACTTAAGGCATAACTTATTAAGCCTCATTACTTAAATTTTTAATTGGTGCCTTTCAGACCAGAACACAGTAAAGTTTGCACACTACTATTTAGCGGCAGAAATAGGAGCAGCGGTGGTATCCACCTAGACGGTCTCTGGCAACAGAGTCCTACTACCATTCGAAAGTACCATCATAATGCATAATATGACAGTTGCTATATGAACATAGTATATTCATATCATCATCATCCAGCCGTCGTCCATTGCTGGTCATAGGCCTCCCCCAAAGATCACAGAGTTCATTGAGAGGAATTGGTCCTTATCCGACCGCGCTGGTCCAGTGTGGGTTGACGGGGACGTAGGTGGGTTTATTCATATAAGCGTATGAAATTATTAATAATAATAATAATAGAAATAACGCACTGAATGAACTTATTTTATGGAACTTTACAGCATATTAAAAGCATACTATCTATTCAAATATATATATATATATATATATATAAAAATGTGTATTATCATTATAACATCTATTTCCTTATTTATCCTTATGTCTATATTTCAGATTAGTATTGCATTTAGTATTATCATAACTTGGAAACTTCCCAAAGAGGAACGGTGTGATGCCGAAATAAAGTTATCATTCATCGACCCCTCATGTAGATGACCATACAGTTAGCAACAGAAACGGTTTCTGGTCACAAATAAGTGTGAGTCAATCTTGCCTTATTATCTGTTTCGAATTTAACGTTTCATACATATTAACGTTATCTCTATAAAAGTTTACCTAACGGAATTCTTTATAGGTAGACTCTTCACAATATTAATGCAGTTAAAATTTACACAGAGTATGTAATAACAAGAACATAGCTTATGTAACTTGTACATTTAATAATATATTTTTCAACATATATTCCTGATTACATTGTAATATATTTGTTTCATATTAATAAGAATATGCGCATTCTCCTTAAGCGTCACCATTCGGAAGATTTTATCGAGTATGGACAGGTACGTCTCTTTTACGCCAGTGGGTTAAATATTTGAACCTTATCGTTTCTATTGGTAATAAGTGACATGACTGACTACTTCTATCGAGTTACTTCTTTGGGTTTATCTGTAACGGTTAATAAATACGTATTCTGTACATAATAAAATTTTATCAGAGTAACGACCTCATAGTAAGATATAAACAGTTCTCAAATTGTTTTTACTTGTCAAAGTTGAAAAATAAAATAAATTGTTAGTTAAAGGATAAAAAATTCAAAAGTAATCACCCGTAATAACTTGGAAACGACGTATAAGGCGCCAGGAATGGGAGTCAGCCTCTGAGGCCGGTTGTCAGACGGGGTCAATGCAATGCAGTCGATTTGTAGAAATTTAAAGGCCAGTGCCGCTAGACGCATTCAGTTTCATAGAATATAACAACACTTAAGTACTATTATAGAATAAACCACATGGTATAGCTAAGTTGGTGCCTATTGACCATGTAATATATATAGTAGGCATCGAAGTTTGGTCCAGACAACAAACTTAAAAATCATATATTATAGATATCATAATGAAACTGATGGCTTCGTTTTACGTATCTAAAAGCCTTGATTTGACCCCGAATGAACTTCAGTTTCCAGTTGAGGAAAACGGTGAGAAAATCGACTTGTTCTTAGAACAACACCTGCGAAGATGTGAAAGCAACAACCCGAACTTAGCCAGCGTAATTAATAAATAATCTGGACTCCCCCTCCTTGTAAGAGAAGGTCCTCTACAGTAGTAGGAATATAAAGAGGGCTGTTTATAAGCAAATAAATTAAATATTTAATCAATCTTAAAACCCATGTTTTATGCAAATGCAGCAACACTCATGATTACGAAGTATGTGAGAGAAACACGCTTTCCTACATAAATATTTCAAGTACTAAATCAGTAAGGAAACATTGAGGTAAGTACATTTAACTATAACGATTTATTATCTACAAAGCTCATAAAATCTAATTAAACTTACTATATTGTTTATTGTAGTAATTCTAAGTGAAACTTAATACACGAGAAAAACTATTTCTCTATTATATTTGAGAATCTCTTTCATGTCGTCCATGAATATTCACAGGTGTTAACACATGAAGAATGTTCAGTTGTGATTTTTTTCCACATATCTACTCTTTGTCAACAACAGGTTAACCACCTCATTTAAGTAGATGCTAAGTGTAAGGGGTTCCGCCCAACATCTTACGGAGCCCACGTCAACTTCACCCCACGCGGTGCACCCTGCTGAATAACAGACGACACTCTAACTACCCACCAAGCCACACTGAGCCAGCGTGGTGAGCTAAGGCCAAATGGACAATCAATGAACTTTATGTAGATCTTTGGGGGAGGCCTATGTCCAGCAGTGGACGTCTATCGGCTGATGATAATGAAATGATAAAGAGACCGTAGATGGTGAAGCGGACACAAAGCAAAACTATTATTGCGGCAGATTTAGATTATGAAAATTGTAGCTAACCAAACAAGGTCGGTATAAATCTTCTTCTTTGTCGTAACCTCATGACTGAGGGACGTGACTATGGTGCGTTATAAATCTATCAACATATAAACTCCACATTTTATCCGAAATCGAACTGTGGACGATCGCGAAGCCGCTGTGCAACTGAAGTAGTATAAGTAGACACCTGTCACAAACATTTTAACAGATGGGCGGTCAGATGTTAAAGTCCGTCTTTTCATCATTGTTCACAAGTTTACAAGGAAAATAAGTATACAAGAATAATGAAGAGAAATTTAGTCAAATGTCAATCTGCAGCATATGGCGTAGTTTTGAAAGTAGCCTATATATTTAAGCCTTATAAATACGTAAGGCGTAAAGGCCATACCGTATAAGGCGCGGATCGGTGCCGCGCCAACCATGCCCCGTGTGAGTCATTGCCCGTTGAATTAGTATGAAATAAATTCTTTCACACTAATCGAACATCTGTTACTATAAACATATATACATAGCTTGCCTATACAATATACTATTACGTAAACTTATAGTTAATATACACGCGAGACACATTAGTGAGCATTACATAGTTATAACAGAAATAGATTCTTTTAACTCGTACCTCCCGTTCATCGATACAAAGTGAGAGTATGACTTTCTGTCCCAGCATCAGTATTAGATGAAAAGCATGCTGTTAATCTAACAGTTAATATCATATTCTTAAAGCACATAGAAAATAAATCATATACAGTATTGAATCGGTGTAATTGTTAACATCATACTAAGCTGCAAAGTATTTACACAACATTCCAAAATATTTGGTATTCCTGAGGATTAACAAAGTTCTTACTTACTTTCTGATCTCGGATCGATCCTCATTACAATCCAGACAGCGCTGACTCTGATTGACATTATGGAAATGACTTCTCCCGTTATGCGGGACATACGAGAAAGTAGTATACATCGCGTGGGTACTAAGAAATAACAAGCTTCTCCTCCACCTCCACGTAATGATGTTTGAGTTTATCTATTTTTTATTATGATGTTAATTGATACGTTTGCCTATAATACAAACATTGTGATAGTCGTCTTGAAACAAAATATTATGTTTCGTTATTCCAGTAATTTCACTAGACACAACGCCCTTGAAATCGGAACACAGTAATCTTTGCACACTGCTGTTCGGCGACAGACATAAAAGCTGCTGCGGTACATTGACGGTCTTCGTCAACAGTTAACTTATACCGTAATGTATAAGTTTCTATACTATAGGTTCATATACCAATTTACGTAACATAAACAATTAAATTAATGTTGTTTTAATATATATAAATAAACGAATGTGACGTAATTCTCTTTCAAGAAAATATTCTAGATAAAGACCTGTTAGAATGCGATCATTGTGTCATCATATTCACCGAAACAGTTTAATTATTACTGAGTAATAATGAATTAACTTAGTCCTTTAACATGAAATGAGACCCGCCATTTTTAACAGATCAAATATTTCATAGACACATTTATTAAACTCTTTTTTTTTAAGATAAAAATCTTAAGAGAAAACTATTAATCGAAGGTGAATAAAAGTAGTTCATATCGAACTGTAGAGAACTTTTGTCTAAATAGTCTTTACAAAACCATAGACGCTTAAATTAAAGTAAACCAGAGTTGAAGCATTGTTCAGATAGTTAAAATTACAAGATTTAGTAAAAAAGGAAATTTAGTTAAATAAAAAAAATCTATATAAATACATTTAAGCAAAGTAAAACGAAGATGTGATTTACGCGAATCTTTCTTCAATTGATAAATTAATAATATTTACGTGTACGTAAACAGTTCGTTTGAACTTTGTTGAAACTATAGGATTTTTGATGTGATTTTAATTTTTTTTTTAAAAGGATATAACGTAATAGTGTTGCCACCCAGTACAGTTAATTAACATGTTTTTAGAAAAGGGTAAACAGTTTCGTCGTAACAGATAAGGCGCATACCGTCACGCATCGAGCTGCGAGTTGTTTGTGCGGTAAGCAACCTATTGAGGCTATCGTTTATGTTATTCAAGTTCTCAACTTGGAAGTTAAGTTACATAAATGTTTTGTCTCATTAGGAGTATTCATCATCATCCTATTCTATTGATGTCCATAGCTAAACATCAATCCCAATTTTGGATGTGTGAGCACCGCTGGCATAAATCATATAACGACTGCTGAAAATATTTCGTTAGGAAACATTAACCGAAAGTAAAATTCCATTAAAAACTTAAAAAGTAATAATAAGGGAGGTGGAGGAGAATTAAGTATAAAATATAAATCTTATTTCTAATACTATTAATACTAATTTAATTTCATATTCCATCATCATCGAAATGAAAGAACCCAAGACAATTTTCTATGTCCCGAAAGTGTTCAGCCTCTAAAAAATTTTTTTCTTTGAACATAATTAATAAATAAGTTTAAATTAAAGTAATCCAATTTGAATGTACATTGCAATATGATTGTATGAAGTTGTTTCGAATGAAACAATAACTGATACAAGTAAGACATATTCGGTAATATTCAGAGCGATGCAAAGAACCGGTTGGTAGGTGTCGGCTGATTCCCCTTGACCTAGAAAACATGTCTTGTTCGAGACAGGAAGAAGGTTAAACCGTAACCCGTTAAACTAGAAGTTGTTTTATTATTTAAAAATGAAGTAAAAATAATTGTTTATAAGCAAATTATGCTATAGCGTGGATGAGTATTTGAATGATAATGATGTATGGAATACTTGAGCAGTTAGTAATTAAAACATTTTGGATTTTTTTTTTAAAACATTTTAGTACTTATATAACTAGAGTTAAGGTCTCTTTATTTTAGAATTATCGAAAATTTCCTGACCATAGATCTTTTGCTATGAAACGGCTTGTATTGTAGCATTATAATTCTAAGTAGATTCATTACCATCATCATTATCAGCGGGAAGAAGTCGACTGCTGAGCACAGGCTTAGTAATCTACTATTTAAATTTTTCTCAACTTTATATTTAAGTTCTGTTTCTATTTTCAAGTTTATATTTTGATTGTGAGATAACAGTTCAATTTAACTTTACACGATATTAAGTAACAATGAGGTCGTAAGTAGCGAAGCGTGCACGGGTGCGTTCCCTAAGAGACCCCGGACCCTTCGCAACGCACTGAGGGTTATCATCAAAGGGAATTTTAGTTACTAGCCCACTTAACCTTTACCTCCCTCTCGATGGAGAGTATTTTTTGATTACAATACTGTTTTTATTTTATAGTCATCTCGTTTATAACGAGGTTAAGAACTTAAACAGTTAGTACAACGGTGGGAAAGGTCGTCGTAATCTATAGTAAATGCATATATAATCCACTAGAAAAAGGTGCATATTGTTCATAAGGATAATATGGTATGTTTTTTTTTAACCTAAGCTTATTAGGTGTCAAATGTAGTCACTGACGATAGGCGTCTAGTTGTAGATAATAATCTGCTTAGAATCATAAGAAGCCGCTTAACAGAGAAGCATTGCTTACTGATACTTCACAGAGATTTATGGTACAGAATAGTAAGTTATTTATAGAAGCTATGAGACGAGTGGTGCCTCCACCGGGTGGTGGGATGGTGACTATAACAATGAAGTGTCAGATATTATACTCATAGCCTTGAGAAATTTATGGCGGTAGTAATAGGCACTGCGTCTTATGTATTTATGAATTATAGCTAATAGTCGGTATCTCGAGAGATCGCCTTCTTTATTGGATGGTGGGAGTTCTTTTATATACCGTTTCTAGATGAAAGTCGGAGTTACCACCATCAATCCAATGGCTCAAGAACAATATTAACTTTCCTATTAAGTTAATATATTCATCTCACTGCTTATTTATGGAGGCGTTAGATATTGTATTGACAATATATTGATTAATTATCAAACGTATGTAACAAATAACAATATTAGCATAGCCTTAGGTTTTTAATTAATAAATCTTAGCATAATAGTATCGCCACCAGTAAAAACAGTCAAGTTAATTAATTTATATAAACTAAGTCAGGCGTTATTATCTATTACTCAATTTCCCACTATAGTAAGAATAGATGACGCCATACAATGATATCATATTTCGATGACAAATACGTATTGAATGTCTGTCTGTTTCAGCCATAACAAATCAGTTTTACCGACAAAAAAAAATTCTTTTACCTAATTTTAAGACAAATTCTTTATATGAACCACCCCCTGTACAGGAAAAATTCCAAAACCTCCATTTTCATAATAGTTAAATGTTTATAATTAACTCAATATTATATTGGTGGTAGGTCTTTGTTATCCGACACTGTCTAGGTACGTACCATCGCAACGCCTAATTCTGCCGCCAAGCAGTACTGTACAAATATTACTGTGTTCCGGTTTGAACGGCGCTATAGCTAATGTAATTACAGGTGCAAATAGTCTCAACGTCTTATGCCTAAGTCGACGAGATCATATGGTACGGTATGACTATATCCTAAGTAGCGCCACGTTGTTATGAGCGGGTGTATCATTTACCATCAGAGGAACGTCCCGCTCGTCTCTTAATTGAATAAAAAAAAATCTATTAATAATTACATATTAATTTTTTTTTTACTTGTGCTTATTACATAAAGCTCAAGGCCGGTAGACAGCAGTAGCGCTCCTGTTGGGAAGCTATAAACTAGATAATAATAAAAATTATTCATTTATTCCTAATAAAATTATTTTCATCTAATTCTATATAAAAACAGCTTGTTTTTTAATCTCTTTAATCAGGTAATTAACATTTTATAAAACCTCATTAAAAACAACAAACAGTATGGCGCTAGTTAAGATCATATACACGGCACCGCATTGTGCTCATCGCCTGAGACAAGATGTTAAGACTCCACACCCCGGTAATTTCACTAGTTACTACGCCCTTCAAACCGGAAAACAATATTGTTTTTACAGTTCTGTGTGTCAGCAGACATAGGAGCTGTGGTGGTACCTACCTAGACGGTATCCGGTAATAGACCATTAATAAAGAACTGTTTTAATACACAAACACGATATTGAAAGTTAAGATTTTTTATATCAAACGTAAAACTAACCTTCATCATCATCATCATTATCACCAGACAAACGTCCACTGCATGACAAAGGCAGTGGCAGTCTTAGTGGGAATTATGAGTCATACTAACTTACTACTACTACTACTACTACTACTACTACTTACTACTACTAACTTCAATAACTTACATATTACTAAATTAAATTTTTGGTACTTATATCAGGTTAAAACACTGCCTCATGATGATATCGTGTTAGTTAAGATGGTATACACAGCATCACATTCTGCTCGAAATCTTGCAATATATGTTGAATATTATTATACCAGCTACAGAACCCTTCGAGCTGGGATACGGTAATCTTTACCAACTACTGTTTGTCCTCATAAGCTAAAATGTTGTTTGTTATTTGAAAAAAAAAAAAAAAAAAACATTGTGGGTAAAACAAGAACATTCTTCCGTTGATCTGATCTCAATGTAATGAATATTCAAATAGATCGAAAGATATAAGCGTTGCCATGGACTCGCTGAATATAGCCTAGATCGGTGATCGCCAACCTTTTTCCGTTCTAGTATAATTAATAATTTTTTTATCCCCTTCGGTAACTTTCGTATCTGCTTCTAAACTGTTGCGTTTTAAAGTATCTTAAGATTTACTATCAATCTTATATCTCCTCTGAAATATAATATCTCTTTCTTTGTTCTCTAGCCAATAAGATATTAATCATCAGCTTCATTTGACAAGCACGTAATGAAGACATGACAAATTATAACAATATGACAAATGAACTGTTTTAACTGGCAGGTCTCTGTTGTCGGAGACCGTCTATTACCGTAGACAGTTACATTACTGTGTTCCAGTTTGAAAGGTGCTGTGCTGTAGCTAGTGAAACTACTGGGGTAACGAGACTTAACATCTTATCTTATATTGCAGGCGAAGAGAACAATGTGGTTTTGTGTGTATCATCCTAACTAGCGCCATATTGTTATGGGCGGGCGTATCACTTACCATCAGGTGAACGACCTGCTCATCTCGTCGCTTTATTCTTCATTAATAAAAAAAAATATATATTCATTGCCATTTATATTGATACTTTATAAATGCAGTTTTATATAGGTCTGATTTCTGTACTATTTATGGTATTTATTTATGAGTTTCTTATAACGCGGTTTTTATGTAAGGCTATACGAATTAACCTCTGTATTGAGATTTTTTTAAAGACGAAATAGATTATCTAAATTAACGAAATGTCAATTTTTTTTATTGTTTATAACAAGAATCATTCATTTACCTTGTGGTCAAGGTTTGAAATACAGAGACATTATAATGCAAAATCGTGTCTATTGTATCGAAGAAACGCAATGCCATTTCCTTTACATTTAGAATATTAAGTTAAAAGTATAGGATGCATTGAAAATTAAAAACTACTACGATTAAATAACTATAAATTAATCAAGTTATACGTCTCACATGAATTTTGATATTACTCATATATTATTTAGTTTTATATTTAGTGATGAACTAATGCTGCGGTCTGTCGAACAGATAAAGTTGTGTAACGGACGGCGGTCACATGGCGTAGTGATTAGAGTAACTTGAGAGGTTTTGATTTCGATTCTCTATAAGGATTACTTTGTGCATAAATTCGTATGTTAATAGTTCAGTTTTATTCATCAATAATAAATAAAAAAATCATAGAAATTCCGTGGCATAGAAGAGATATAAGGGGTCCCGCAAAACAACTCACGAGACCCAACCCAACCTAACCTACTCGTGGTGTACTTTTCTAATCAACAAACGAGGCTTTGGCTCCCACTGACACGCACTGAGCCAGCGTGGTGGAAAATGGCCCAAATCCTCCCCATATGAACCCCTACAAATGACGGCCCCTAGTGTCCCGCGGTGCCGGAAGCCATGCTGACTGTGTGAAGGTCGCGGGAAGCCGCTGGATGTGGGCAGGGCAAGACTTATTGACTATGTCCAGCAGTGGAAGTCTACGGCTGATGATGATGAATAAAGAATAACAAATATACGTAACAAAAATAACAAAGTATATAAATTAACATATAATTTGGTCTCTTATCAAATCTCCTAATATTAATATACATTAAAGCTAAATAAAAAAAAATATAAACAAATATATACAGTATGTCCAATGAACAAACATTTGAAAGCATTAACGGTTTTTTTTTAATATTAAAAAAAAAACTATATGAACTACAGCTATTAGTAACTTAACCTAATATTAATAATCTTGTTATTAACATAAGAAATAAGATAAAAATAAAATACTGCATAATTTGCAATGACCTCTAAGTATTAACAGATTATTAGAAATTAACAAGACAAGAAGCCTGTTTACTCTTTATTTATAATGTTAATATTGTCTATATGTTAAGTTATTGTTTAAACTTTATAATTTTTTTTTAAATAGTTCTCAAGCTTAAAGATAAATGGAAGTAATTGAAACTGCAAGTCTAACATTATATTTAAACAAACCACAGAAATGTCTGAATACTAAAACTAAACCTATGACTATTATTATATTATCAAAACTAAAATACATTAAATTATATAATAAATAAACATTTAATATGTAAAGTTAATATATTAACGCAAATGTGCTATTTGATAGTTTACTGGTGGTTGGTATGTACCACCGCTTCTATTTCTACTGTCAAACAGTAGTGTTTAAACATTACTATGCTCCAGTTCAAAGAGCGTCGTAACTGGTGAAATTTATCATAATATGGTGCAGTGTATATCATCCTAACCAGTGCAATATTGTGGGTAGGAGTACATATAAATAACAAAGTAGTTAATTAAAATGTGTGCGATGGAATTATAAGATATAATTCCCCCATCTCCTCATTACCACCGGACGACCAGACGGACGGCGAGTCTCCATCCTTATGTTGTGGACATCCTCAGTTGGCGAACAGAGGATCAGTTCCTAGTTCTATATGAGAACAGCAACGGAGTGGAAGACCTCGCCAGTGTCGGTGTTCCCGTTCAAATACAACGTGGGTGTCTTTAAGAAAAGTGTGAATAGGCTGTTACACATCACCACTAATAATCTGGTGGGGATCGTGGTAAAGTCCTAACCTTCTAGACTTAAATAATAAATTTATTCAATATAAAACAGACTCCATAAAAATGCGATTTAACTTGAAACATCAAAGTACAGTTATGGTCCTTTTACATATGGTCTTGTACCCGATCTTTGAGTGTTTTTAATAAAAATACTTGAATTTTTAAAGTTGTATCTTTTATGTTACTAACTAATAAATTAAATATTATATAAAATTTAAATGTGTAAATCATATAATTATATATTTAAATTTTAATAAATTTAAAAACTAAAGATATTTATCTATTCCATTCTATATTTTCTCTGTTAAATAAAAAGAGAACTTTTCTGTATTAAAAAACATTGGTTATGTATCTAGGTTATCCATTACATATATTTATACACACACACACACATATATATATATATATATATATTGATTATATGTAAACAGGCGATACTTATGTATCAATTCATGTCACTGTACGCGTACGATGCCAAAACTCTAAACCTATTTAATTTAAATGTGTTTTCATTATTTCATCATCATCAGCCAATTGATGGCCACTGCTGAACATAGGCCTTCCCGAAAGATTCCCATATTGATCGAGTAGGGATTCATATTGGAGGATTTGGGAAATTACCCACCACGCCAGCCCCAATGCGGATTGGTGGGGACCAGAACCTCGTTTGTTGATTAGCAGGATGCACCACCAGCATGTAAGGTTGGCTTGGATCCCGTGTTTTTATAATTACTCTATATCTATTATTTAAAAATACTTAAAATTTAAAGTGAAGTTCTACATCCCCTCGTGAAATAATATATTCTTTTTTTTTATTCTATAAACCGACTATACAACGACGTTCACCTGATGGTAAGCGATACGCCTGCACATAACAACGTGGCGATAGTTAGGATGTTATACACAGCATCAGATTATGCTCGTTAACTTGAGCCCTAAGATATTAGGTCTCGTTACCCCAGTAAGAACACTAGCCACAGCGCCCTTCAAACCGGAACATAGAATGTTTGCGTACTACTGCTTATCGGTAGGAATAGGCGCTGCGGTGGTACCTACCTAGACGATCTCCGATAACCTAGACCAACCACCCAGTAAACAGCCGACCATATAGTAAATGTAAATATAATAAGTTATAATGATTACTTCAAATAATTCTTTGAGTAGTTTTTAAGTTAAAAGGTAAATCGAATAAAACGATTAACAATCAAGATCGATTTTGAATCGATTTTTCGATGAACCTTTTAAAGTGAAGTTTAGTTTTATAATTAACGAGCCTGCATTTTATTTGGCTGCAGGTGAAGATAACTTTTCATCAAAACCTGTTTATTTCACCGTTTAGTATATTACAACTGAATACCTACACATATATACATACGAACACACACACATACGTGATATTGTACAAATGTGTTCGTTTAGGCAGCAAACGGAAAATTTTACATTACTTAACGTGCTTTGGGTATTAATGATTCGTAAGGCAAATCTTTTTTATCCGACATGTAAGACTATCAACTGTTTGTGGCGTTTGAATGATATACACTGCACCACATTGCTCTAGAACCTTCAATCGCAAGATATAAAACTACTTCATCCCGGTAAATTCACTAGCTACAACCTCAAAACCTGAACACCGTAATGTTTGCACACTACCGTTTGAAGGTAGAAACAGGTACTTATACGGTCACTGGCAAGATACCTGTTACTAGTAAAATAGAAATAGATATATAATGGAATCTAGCAAGAAAATCAACTACATGTTAGCCATTAAAATTAAGCGCGTCACATGTGCTAACTAGGTCACGGCTAGGTCGCAACGATTCTGGACCTCAGCATCCCGAATCAATAGCTTCGTGATGACCTAATTCAAGCTGAAAAATGTTTAAGCGTGCAACGGCTGCGTCGCTATACGTACAACGATCGAAAATTTTAAATCATTGTAAAGTATATTTAAAACTTTAACTGACCTTTCTTTGTGCCTCCGCAGCTAATCCAGACTTCGCTGCTCTGTTGTTGGCCATTTTTCTTTTACTATGAACTAAGATAATACAATTAAATAATAAATTAAATCACAGACACGGTTTGCCGTTTCAAAATGTAAACAGGCGCGCGGTCGGCTGCCGAACACTTGTGTGTGTGAGTGTGCGCTGATGAATGACATCATGCAGCGCGGCCGGCCAGTGCACGATCCCCAGCCAAGCTATAGTGAAGCCTTTTATTCATTCATCGATACCTTACGTTCTTAATAATATATTTTTTTAATCGACAAGCGGTGCACGAAATACAAACAGTATTTTACCTTTCATTTATAGTTCAATGCTTTTGATACACATTTAATTTGTGTTGAGGATTATTGTCTATGAATACTGTGATGAAGTGTTGTTATCTATGATTTTTTTTTTAATTCAAATAAGCAACGATACCAGCGGAATGTTCCTTATGGTAAATAATACGCCTACCTATAACAACATGGCGTTAGAGTGGTGTATACTACATCACATTTCGCTCGTCGCCTGAGACATAAGATGTTCAATCTTGTTGCTCAAGTCATTTTACTAGCTACGGCGTCTTTTAAACCGGAAGACAGTAATGATTGTTCATTACTTTTTGTCGAAAAAAATAGGACCTGCGGTCGTACCTACCTGGACGATCTCCGGTAACAGAGACCTAAAACCTGTGAAAATACTAAATTTATTATTTGTTTTCAAGACATTTACAAATACATGTTATTTTTTTTTATGAAACACTAAAAGAAATTTCTTTCAAATAAACATCAAATTATATGTTTGTAATTTAATTAGATACACTTACAGAATTTTAGAGAAAATATTAATTAATTTTAGAGAAAATATGAATGGAAATATTTTTTAACGGTGTAAACTGTTACAATAAATTTCTCTAGTTAACAGTTTTTATATTCGCCGATGACAAAAAATCATTTTGTTTTCTAATTTAATTAATTATTTTTATTTATTGATTTACTTTTCACAAAACGCTTGTTTTTTCGTTACCCGTAGCAATATTAAAAATAGATTAAAACAAATTATTTGGAATTACAAAAAATTTTTTATAAAATTGAGTTAAAGATACAAAAAATAAAGTATATATGAATGTAAAAAATAATCAATTTCAAAACTATATCTGCGTTATGAAATTAGTAACATATAAATATAATTATTAATTGTCCATAATTTTTGTACAAATCGAAAAAGTTTTATTAAAGTCAATTATCGATAACTAGTAGTAAGTCACTACACATCGGTTGTTCGAAATGTAAAATGAAAACCAAGTATGGAGTACAATAAGGGCAAAAGAGACAGCGATATCTTCCCTTCTGTTCAAACGGCGCGCCGGAATGGCGGCCCGAAAAGCGTGGAGGCTGTACGGGTATTGCTGTAGTGACAAAGTATAGGATGTGGTACGATTATATATATTGAGTAAGCTGTTACTATGTCAAAAAAGAGGCGATATTTAACTTAAAAATATTTTTAAAGCTAGTTTAATTATGTTTTAATTAATAGCAGTTCTATTTTTCTGGATACCGTCTGGGTACTGCAGCTCCTATTTTTGCCGCCAAACAGTAATGTGTAAACATTACTGTGTTCCAGTATGAAACGCGCTATAGTTAATGAAATTAATGGGAGAACAAGACATATATATCTCAAAGCAATCATCACTATGTAGTGTAGTGTTTATCATTCTAACAGGAGTCACGTTGATAGGGGCGGATGTCACCCATAAATGAATGTCTTACTAGTATCGTAGAATAAAAAATATTTAAAATCATTCTTAGTTTATTACGATGTTGATATTTTGTTTTCCAGTATTATTATAAAATTTTATTAATTTTACAATTTAGACTACAGCGTATTCTATGTTATATAATAAAAAATAATGATCGAAGCTTTTACATTAAACACGCGAAGATTGTACTAATGCCGATTATTTTCGTTAGATGGCACTTTTCTAAAGTTAGTTTAGGTCAATGACTAAAATACTAATTACCGCCTTTAAGATAAAATTTTATAATTTTAATTAATTACGAAAATATTTATAGTCATACATGGCCATGGCTGGGTTTCCTCCAAAGATCTTTACGCCGATCAGCCGGTTAATGTTTATTCAATAATTTAATCAGGTGTTTTAAATATTAGATAATAACTATTGACAATTTTTTTGAAATCTTGTTTATAATCTTTTTTTACAATTTCTAGTTTCAATAATTTATGAAACCTCGCTAAAAGAAAAGTTATAACGTCATTTGAAATGTCATGTATAAAGTAAAATGAGTTTGTCTTAAAAATTTTATCGTGATTAATTCGCATTTAAAATATATTCAAAATGGTATAATTAAAAAAATTATATGGGGCTTGTAGTCAAATCGTAATGTATAAAAGATCAAAAGACGTGGGATAAAAAAATTTGCAAAAGCTTTGGAAAATTTGCAAAGATTTAAAATAAAACAGTAAAACTAATAATGGATTATTACAGAAGGAACCGTAGAAGAAAAGGTCGTTTGGGATTACCAGTACAGCAAAACGAGCAGACAAGTTTCTCATCGTCTAGGACCACGTCCTACTTAGGCCACATTTGCAGTTACTTAATACTTTTCAGTTTGATTGCTATTGTTTACTTGTTAATGGAATACAATTGCAACACCTGTATGGCGAAATGCGATTTGAACAGCATGACCAAGCACGTTGAGAATATATCCGTTAGTTACTTGCATTATTGTATTTTAGTTATCTAAAATTTAGGTCATAAAAGCTTTTATGGGAGAAGGCTTTTAACCCTTTAGTTTCAGACTAGTAAGTATAGGACTAAAGTAAGCCCTGCCTGTCAGAGAGTCTTAGGAGGACGGTAAATGCAATGTGGTCTTGGAATCGCTGTCGCTCTGCGTGAGTTAGGGAGGGATCTTGCCTTGCCTTTCCTTGGATCGTTTAGTCAGAATGCAAAGGAGCACCGTTGAATTTCGTAGGCAATTTAGGGACCACCGAAAGGGTTTTTGTGGGTAGAAATCCTGCATAACCCTAACTTCTCCTCGAAGCAGGGTATCTTTCAAAGATTTCCCCGAATACAAAAAAACGAGTCGAATGCTTGGTTTCTGGGTAGGCGTACTAATCACTACATACAATCCTCCTCACAGCCTGTTTGGGCATCATTTCTCATATCTCATATGTTATTTAAAATTTTGCTGTATACGATAACCGTGGGGATTATAGTTTTATTTGGACGGACATCAAAATCAACAATATAATAGTAGTAGTAGATAATCTAACGTCTAACGATTTATTTTTATCTTTGAAACTAGACTATAAATAAAATAATGTTTTTGTTATAGTCATGTGTTATTATTTGTAACATAGCGTATTAATCTCTTAAAAGTTTGTTTATTCGACGTGTATGTAAGACATGGGATAGAGTTTTTCATGTAAAATCGGAATTTATTTGTTTACTTAAAGAATGCAAATTGAATTGTTCTCATGTAGTCAATAATTGGTTTAAATTAAGTATTCAATTAATATAAATGAATAAGTGTTATATTTAATTTTCAGAACCATCTACTTTTAATGAAAGACAGCTACCTGGACTTACAGAGGCAGGTATTAAAGTTTTCTCACGAACTGCCAAAATTTGAAGGACAATTAGAAATTCTGGAGGCGCTCGCTAACACGTTGGATACAAACGAAATTGGTTGGGACCCTAAAACACAGCAGCCGCTACCATACGTTGATGTATCACTGAATAAATCAAGGAAACCTTCTTTAAATTCATCATTAAATAAAAAGGTGCAAACACCGAGTTTAGTTGATGTCGGCACTGATTAGAAACTGAATTTGGATTAAAAATTACAGTACTAAACTTTTTTATTTTTATAGAAATTGTTTAAAGAAAATCTTTCTGCAACTGCATCTGCAACTTTCTTTGGGAAAGGAATTTTGTAAAATAGATACTAAGATGACGTCTAAATGGCAAAATCAGTATCTCTACCAAATTTTGAGTATATACGTGTAATAGTTTCGGTGATCTCGTGATGAGTCAATGAATCTCTGAATATATATATGTATATAGAAGGATGAATTGAATAACTTTTCGGCATCATTCTTCCTATAAGAATGATCCTCTCAAGGTTGGCAGCTGAATGATAACCATTTTAAAGCAAATTTATTCAGGGGCGTATCGATAATTCACATGCACGGAACCTGAGTCGATTTATCGTCTTTACGTGTTCCATTGAGAATTTTCGAAGGAAAAGTTAGCTTATGTTTCCTACCAGTTGGAATCAAATATTTACTCTTAACAGGAAAACAAATATATATTACATTGTAAAATGTGCTCGTAATTTTTTGATACAAACGCTTTCTAAATTTGGGTTGAAAGCTGGTGATCAGATTTTCCAAATAATATACGAAAAGATTAAGAAACTTTTGAGATGCGGAGATTTTAAAATAATTTGAATGTGTCATGTTAGATTAGATAAACTTGACATAACCTCATAGATATTTAAAAGAAACTGGTTCCAACAATAGTCTTCAGTATCCATCAGTTAAAAATTATTAATTGTATTCTTAATAAAGCGAACAGAGAAGAATTGGAGTAAGCTGTAGGCGTCAGTATTAATATTAAGCTTTTTTTTTTTAAATGAAGCGACGATATGAGACGATGACCTGATGATAAGTGATATACTTGCCAATAACGAGAGGCTAGTAATTATGATATAACATACATAGTACCTAGCAGAAATATTAAATTCTATTAACCCAACCAAACTGGAATACAGTAATATTGGCACAATACTTTTTGGCGACAGAATTACGAGCTGCCATCATACCGTATCTAGACATTCTCCGGCAGCAGAGACCTAACACCAGTTCTAGACCACCACGCTATATTATTAAGAGGTCTATCTATATATTTGCATATTATTCATTAGTACGTCTGGTTCTGTGAAATATGTCTGAAGCAGAAATAAAAAAAAAAGCAGTTTACATCATTCAATACACTGTATTAGTATTTTTAACACGTGTAATGGTTACAACAAAAGATTTTTTGCTGTTTCCTATTTTTTAAAATGCCTCTCTTCTTAGGAAAAATTATGATAGTTTTATAGACATTAAATAACAAAGATTAACGATGTTTCTTTAGTCGATACAATTCATTTACGACTTTTTCTTGATATAATACAGTTGTTGTTGTCTAATTCGTTTCTATCCACAGCCACGTATTCTGATTCAACGGCGTTAATTTCACCTAATTCCTTGTTGACTTTGTAGTATTGCGAGCTGATAGAACTGAGAGTATCCTGAAAGGAGTAACTTAAAAGAATTATCGTATACCAATGGTTTTGCAGTCTCAGTTGCTATTAACAAAATTATAGAAGGAATGTACAGGAAATTACATGCTTCCATTAGAAGCTAATTAGTTTTTTATTCAAGGAAGCGACGACACGATCGAGACGTACATTATCACCATCATCGTCAACCGCCAGATTTCCACTGCCGGACATAAGCCTCCCCCAAAGATCTCCACATAGATTGATGCTGTGCTGCCCGCAAAACTGCCAGGCGCTAGGAGTCGTCGTCTGTAGAGGTTCATATTGAAGAGATTTGAGCCTTTTCTCACCACGCTGGCCCAAATTGGGTTGGTGCGAGCCAGAGATTCGTTTATTGATTAGCAGGGTGCACCACGAGCTGGCTTGGGTCTCTTAAGTTGTTATGCGGGAACCCTTACACCCTTAGCGGGACGTTCACCTGATAGTAAGTGATACGCCCATTCATAACAACGTGGCGCCAGTTAGGAATCATCCTAACTGGCGTCACATGTAAATCAATACACGGCACCATATTGTTCTCGTCGCCATAAGACAAAAGTTTGTGTCTCTAATTATATTACCTACAATTCCCTTTAAACCGGAAGACGGCAATGTTAGCACACTACTGTTTCGTGACAGAAATAGGAGTTGCGGTGGTATCTATCTAGACGGCCTTAGGCAATAGTGATATACGACCACTGAGTATGTGGTTGGTACATCTTTACTTGTTGTAGTTCTTGTTACTTATCTTTGAATTGACGAGATATACTTTAGTTTCTACTTTCCATAGAAACAATCTAAAAATAATGCTAAATCTAGCATGAAATGTTTCAAGCCAAACAAATTGTAATTTAAGCCTTTCATAGTTCAAATGTGTTCAGTTTTTGTATGACTGCGGTTTTTTTAAGTTATGAAACTATCATGTAATATTAATATAATATCTATGTATATACCTTAAGTGTATGTAAACTACTGTTTATTTTGCTAAGTTCAGTTCTCAAGATAAAATATTCCCAAATGTTTACGGTGAGATGTGTTGCAATTGCTAATATAGCAAAAAATAATCCAATTTCAATGCACATTACTTTGAGTGACTTTTTCAGAGGCATCTTCGTTAACATTGTGTATTATATTTTTTATTAAATTCTTACTAAAATATTTCTTATGACATTGTCTATACTTTTTTTTTTATAATGACACATTGATTTTTCTTTTCATAGTTGTCATATGAAGTATATTCTTTTTATCAGATATTTTGAAAGAATTTTTTTTTATTTCTCACAGTGATTTTAGGGATTCACTGTGGACTAATTCTTGACTCCAAGTCTATGAGGCAATTTGTGCTTCAATAATTATTAATGAAAGATCTGCAATCGTAGAAATCCGAAAGAACCTATCCATATATCAGCATCTATATTATATAAAAGACTTCATATTGTTTATAAATATTACAGCAATAATTAGCTTGGAATGGCAAAAGAACATTTTTTTTCTGCAATTTTAATAAAAACAATGGAAAAATAGTTATTGTCCCAATCTTAATAAATGAATCCTATCTTTTCTCCAATCTGCTGCCTTCTGCACCTTAAAATATTATTTTATGGATATATTGGGTGATATTGGGTATTTATTAAATAAGATGAACCATCTTTGCATATAATTTATTTAGCAATTAATTAAATTAAAAGATGTGATGTCGAGCCACAATTGTTGTATCCTTTAACTACGTATCATTTGATTCTGCTGCTTTCTGAAACAAATAAAAAGATAATAACAATTATAGGCGATGGGTTATTTCATCTCAAAAGTCTTTACTTATCAATATCGTAGGATGAAAGTTATTATTTACTTATGATCATTATTATTTCTGTTTATGGATATCCTCTGATGAAGATTAATTCGATTAAAATTTTTATCGAGATTAAAAGATTTAACGTCATCTTTTGTAAAGGATTTCATTGATCAGTACTCTATTTCAATGTTCTAGTACATATGTATTCACTATATATATATAGTCACAGTCATAGCGCCATTAAAACTTGAACACAACCTTATTCAATACTTTTGTGAGGAACTGTTAAAGAGATGAATCATCAATTCAGTATACCTATACGTTCGAGTTATTAAGCCAATTAAATTTACTAAACTTATATCAATAACGTAACTTGATAGGAATCTATGTAACAACTATAAAAAATGTCTAATTATAATACATTAAGTAGTTCATAGATTTTTAGTACAAATATACATTAATTACATTTGTTAAAGGTGACGAGCCGCGATGGGAGCGAAACAGCCGCTGTATGAAATTCTTTTTACCCTCAGATTGCACTGCCTGTGATTTTGGTATGCACTCACAACTAGGACAGATTGAAAAGCTCTTTGCCTGAAAATTTAAATACACTATTAAGAATAGAAGGTGATGACAATTTCTAGATAATTTATAATCTAGATAGACAAGGGATTACTATTCATATTACGATTTAAATCATCATAAGCGAAGTACATACATATATATATATATATATATATATATATATCACGCCTCATTTCCAGTGGGGTAGGCAGAGGCCACCTCTCTCCACTTGCTACGATCCTGGCATACCTCTCGCTTTTTCCACTTTCATGAGCGTCTTCGTGTATGCTCGTCGGTTACGAGTACTCTTGATCCGGTCTTTCTTTAGGACATCTTCGATTTGATCGAAATATGTCCGCCTAGGTCGACCTGCACCGATTTTCCAATCACTCTTACCTTGTATACCTCTATCGTTAATCTTCTTTCATCCATCCTTTCAAAGCGAAATTATCCTATGATAATGAAGATTTATTTATAAAAAGCCTTTATCAATGTGGTATTGAAGTAATATGGCAAATATTGGCATTTTAAAACTAACGAGACTGTATAAAGTACTTTTTTTTCTTTTTGGTTATCAATATTTTGGTATCTCCGCAATTTAGGACAAAATTACCAATATATTTATCATGTATATAATAGAAATTAAAAAAGGTTTTTTTTTTTTAAATTGTAGACAACATTAATTACGTACTGTTCCAGTTTCAACGTCTTTTATAGACCAATGTATTGAGCACAATTCATCTGCTAGTTCTTCGCAATTCGTTTGAGCTTGAGCTACCTCTTTCTGTTGAATATAAATAATAATTTACGTTTAAGTATTTTTATTCATACCAATAAAGAGATAAATATGTATATAAACGTTAAATTTACCGCAACAAATACTTTTAGAGCAATTATTAAACTAATCACTCAAAATACAAAGTTTAACATAAACCGATGCATATATATATGTTAATATAAAGTTTACATTAAACTTATATTAATAAACAAATTTTTGTTTTTTGAAAATCTCCGAAACGGCTAAACCGATTATAATAAATTTTCCTTGACTTTAGCTGAGATAATAGATAACTAATTATGGTATTTTAAATTTACTTTTTCCCCATGGTTTTGATAGTGGTTGGGCTTTATCCGACCTACTTGGCTAGCTAAGATCTTCACATTGTAATGCTTCAACAGCATTGCTTTGTTTCATATATTGATAGAAGTAGAATTCTAAGCGAAGACGATTTACCAATCTAATTTTCACTTAACAGCTTCTGAAATTGAAGCCTTGTGTTTGCCTATTGTAGATAAAAAAATTATAAACATCAAATGGGTAGGACAATGTCTGCAGTTTATTAATTAACATTCCTTAAAAAATCCATATCACTTCAGCATTGTGACAGATATAATTATTTGAAATGTTATGATAAAAATATTAACTAAATTTGCCTTACCGTCATAGAGTAAACAATCTTTTTCAAAGCTTTAGTCTCCGAATAATCGTGAACTGCTTTAGTTAAGAGTGGAACGAACACACTGAGCAGTAGAATCGCGAGGATCGCTGTTATGCTGTAATGGTCTATCATAACGTCTAAAACGTCTATCAGGTAACATTTCAGTTTCCTCCAAAGGTGATGCATCTTCACGGACACTTTGCGGGTCGTGTTGGTTATTGGAATCATTCTTTTATTCTTTGAAAGGTATACACCTGTTGATACGATCCTTGGTCGGTTATATATACTAACAAACGTTATTTATTTGGAATTGTTTTCAATCTAATATCATTCTAATAGAAAATTTCGACGAACACATCCTGAACTAAAGACTTTCCTTTTCTTTTATGATCAAAAATATTTATTAATGATTCTTCATAAAAGTAAAGGTAAATCTTTTTCCGTTGCTACAACCTATTCATCTGATTTTCAGGATAATATCGTATACCACAAAAATCATTTAAAGATTGAGAAACAAGAATAAATTGTATTAATAATTACATGTAATATTTTTTAATTGAATTAAAATCTTTGGTAAAGAAATTTATTATTTAGAAATAAAGATAGTTAGCAGATATTCAGACAGTTATTGCTTCTGACTTTTAGAAGATAGCTGAAAATCATCATCATCAGCCGACAGACGCCTACTGTTGGACATAGGTCCCTCAACGATCCCCACATCCATTAGTCCTGCGCTGCTCGCATCGCCGGGTACTAGGAGGAGCCGTCTGTAGGGGTTCATATGAGGGGATTTGGCCATTACAGCTAAGAATGGATTTTAAAAAATTCTTTCTACAAAAGAGTAGTAGGAGTATTAGTAATAATAGTATAGTAATATAGTATTAGTAATATAGTAAAAGTAATAAAGGAAAGGGGTTTATGGGGCGACCGTTTGCCGCCGAGCGGTAATATTTCTGATAAATTTCAATCTAAATATCAAATCTACATCCATATTACGACCATCAAGTCGGGTAGGGAACAGCTGGTTATATTTATAAACACCATACGTTAATTATATAAGGCATTTAAATATTACAACAATAAATATAAACAGAATTATTTTCAGGAATATTTTAATATAAAAATCAAGCGTTGCCATTGAGGAAGTAATCTGTGTAAGATCTTGAAGTTCATTAACTATGTATTTTATTAGAAAAGATAGATAATATGTTTGGATAAATACTAGAGAATAAGATGTAGTAAAATTTTTCAAAGAACTAATTAACGTGAAAGTGGGCGCTGTAAAAATTCTTATATTTACATATAATACATACAGTTTCAGCGCTAAACTTACTTGAAAACCGTTTTTTAGTAAGTACGCGCTACACACGTCGAACTTCCGCTTTCTATATTTTTACAACAGAGAGAACGTTTTACGTCTCTAAGCACCTTATAAAGAATGTGCTTATGTGTGACGAGAGCTTGTTATAGATACTACTGTGTCTTTGCTTTTCCCGTGTTTGATCATTTGCTTTCTTTTTTTTGTATATAAAATATTACTATTTTATCTCTCTATTTATAATTTACTATTCACCGGTATAAACATTGCAACGACGCCTCCCCGTTTCCTCTTTAACATTGTTCATTGTTACACTGTAATTTTAATGATCAAATATAATTCACATTGTATCAAACTTTTGTTACTAAAGTCGAACAGGGATTTGATGTTTTGTTAAGTGAAGTTTTGTCATTAAACGTTAATGCGAAAAAAGAAATTAAGAGCGTAATTTATAATCTATTCATTTACGAAACGCTATATTATCTATGCAAAATGTATAATTTCCATAAATATCAATATATTATACCTTAACGAGGTTTTCTTAACAAGATTGGAATAATTTTAAATACATCTTATCTTAACAATTTAAGGAAATCCTAATCTAAAGAATATTATATTGAATATAATCCCAATTGCTCTATTAAAACATATTAATATAAAAAAAAATATTAGGCCTGGCAATGAATCGGTCAAGACTTGTCTTTTACTTTTATACTATAGATGCATAGTTTCTTTTTAAATATTTTCTTATGTATTAAAGCTATCACAAACACTATGTTCATTGAAAATAAGGCCAAAGATGGCAGTGTGCTCGCCCAGAATACCTTAGCAAGGCACTTGACAGCCGGAGCACAGCAATTCGAAGACCTTACTACCATTCAAAGTACACCACATATTGCTTCTTAAAAGTACCAGGAATCTCTGTATAATAATCAATAAGGAGAAATAAAGGGATTCTCTTCAATACATATAAAGAATGTTTTAATTCAGTTTAAAAAAGACTCGGTTTGCGACTAATTGCAAAATAAATAGCCAATAATCGTTTTACAAGCACGAGATACACAATTTATTGACATGAAACAATTACAATTAATGTTTTGTTACACATTCTATGCGCAATGTTTTTAGTTTTGCTAAGAATTTACTAACAGAAACATATTTATCACTAGTTTGTCTCTTCTTTCAATTTTATTTGTAATTATCAAAAATTGGGTGGAATCTGTAAAATGTCAAAACTCGTTAGTGATTTCTATTCAACAGGTACAATATATGCAATAAAAGGTAACGAAATACAGAAAATATATAATAATCTGTTCTTGCATATAACATTGATGATTTATCTTGAATCTTGTATGAGTGAAGTATTTAACATATGCGTTTTATTGTTCATCTCTAGTATATGTAAAATGTGCTACACACTTACAAAGATACAGTTTTCTTTTTCAAGCATTGTTTACTGGTTGTTGATATGGAGGCTGGAAAATATGGCTATTTAGTAAATTTAATCAGTATGTTATAATAATGTATTTATTCACGTTTTAAATTTCTTTCATATATATCAATACATGGGCCCATTACCTAATTTACCAATTACATTAGGATCACGTACTACGAGGTCAATTTCGGAGAGTAAATATGTTGTGCCAAGGATTAATCATTATGATATAGAAATTCAGCTTTAAAAAGACGCATATATGGATAACGAGTTGCATTTCAAGATAACAGGCTCCTAAATATAAGTGTAAGAAATGCTTAATGAACATATAACAATTAATGCTACTGGTACAGATTGATAAGTCATGAATATTTTAGAGGGGCCGGATTAGTATTAAGAATTATGTTCTATTTTTTTTTATAATAAATAGTCATCAGCATCATCATTCGCTGATAGACGTCTACTGCTGGACATAGGCCTCTTCCAAAAATCTTCACACCGATCGGTATTGTCTTGACCACTAGAAAACCTTACTCCTCCTTCGGCCGTTAGTCCTTCGGGCAACGTGCCCTGCTCTCTGTCACTTAAGTCTAGTAATCTTTTGGGCTATACCGGTGACCTCAGTTCTTCTGCGGGTCTCCTCATTCATATATGATAAAAATATTGTAATAATAACATATGTTGATGTAAAATTCTGTGTAGACCATAACAATCTAAAATTTATTTTAGAAAGGCCTAGAGTAATTTCAACCAGAGGATATTACTTTTTTTACTATGGATATAACCCAAACGACTGTGTAACTTAATATCATTTAAAGTAGTTGCATCTTCTTAAACACAAAAAACCATTGGTCAGGAGGTATTACCAAGAAATAATACCACAAATGAAAAACATTTCAACTTACGTTAACACATCCAGAAAAACCTATTTCTCTTATAAAACGTTCGTCGAAACTATGTTCACTCGGCTCCGAAGAAATTGCAATGGACGATGCATCCAAATTCTCTTCTAGCAGATGTTCAACAGTATAGGCCTTATTTAATAAGTTATTTTCTAGAAATTTTTTCTTTGACATTTTAATTTCAACGTCATTATCGATTGCGGCTGTCGATTTACGTGAATCTTTGTTCGGAAATATTGTATTGAAACTTGAACAGCTTCGAGCTTCTGAAATTTTAGTGACTGTTTTTAGATTTGAGACATTCCTGCTACTAAAGAATCAAGTAGCATAATTTCTCTTCAATTTTAGATGGCTGCTAATAATGTACTCTCAAACTTATTATCAGTAATTATAAACAAATTTAGTACTCTTTAAATTTGACTTGACCTTTATGCGCCAGGTTGTTTTTAAACAAGGTTCATAGGAATCAAAAGCAAATTTAATACATTGATAAATATTAAATTTAACTTACCGATTATGGAGGGATACGCCTGACATTGGTTAGAGGGTCTCAATAAATACATAACAGTTGTAATGACAACTCCCAAAGCTATGAATATCATAATCAATGATTTCTCCAGGTAATTTTGTAGTCGGGTGAATATTTCTTCGAAGAGATATTCAACACTGTGAGAGTATCTTCCGTTTGAACTCATTTAGAATTTATCTACCTTAAACTAGATACTATAATATATATACCTGAAAAATTATTGAACGTTATACTCCAACGTTACTACTTAACATATAGTCAAAATTATTGTAACATTCATAATATAAAGTATTCATGTTTTACTGGGATATGGTTCTATGAATTTCTAAAATAATTTTTGATCTAGAGAAAACTTAAATTAATACATATCGAATTTATTTGTTAATGGTTTCCAAATAACGTAAATCAAGATAATGAAAAAAAATATATATATACTAAAGTTTCGAAGTTTCTATAACAATTTGTGATTCTATGTTTACTTACGGTACTTCAAATATGAGTAAGCTACTGAATGTTAAAAGTTCGTTCGATCTGAAAATGTTTGAATGGGGCTTTTGTCCAGCTGTGGACCTCTAGCGGCTGATAATGATTATGACCACAACTATAACTTTACTTTTAAATAATACTTTTTAAGTACCGCACAATATGGTATTCCACAAAACTTTAAATTCAGTTACCATCTAATACAATCAAACCTGATAATAATTGGATATATAAACTAAGATTTGTATACTAATGCAATACTAACTAATGATAAATTGTAACAAAATGTTCATCACCAGGCAATTCTTTTCACATTTTTGAAGTATTGCGAATATTTCTTGTTGTTTACAAGAAATAAAATGGGGCGCATAGTATGGTTTTATAATTTTTCACCGAATTTTCTTCACGTCTACAACGTCAAAACGATGACGTTGCTGATAGAAAGTTTTAAAGCAAGAAGGATTTGTATATATATTATTTTAGTATGTTAATTAATGAATTATAAGAGGTATGTTATATTTATGATTATAATTAATAGATAGTAGATCACTTTTATCAATTCTGTCGCTAGAAAAATATAAACATTTTATCTTAGGACTACGAGCTAATGTGTATATGTTAGCTGCTCCATAGTATTTTTTTTCCTGTTTTTTATTTTACGAAGCAACGGCACGAGAGAAACGTTCACCTAATTGTAAGTGATACGCTTGCTCATTACAACGTGGCACTAGTTAGGATCATATACACTTCACATTGTACTCGTCGCTTTGAGACATAAAATGTTGAAACTTATTAACCTAGTAATTGAACTGTAATTATATGTGTAATACTGTGTAATAATGAAATTAATATCTATATTTAATATTATACAGTAATTGTTAAAGTAAATAGAGGTTTGTCAGCAATTGTTTGGTTAATAAACATAATATAACTATCATATTTTCCATGTTACAATTAGCTGATTAATTTTTTATGATAAGCTAATTACTATAATTACCTGTTGAGGATTGTGTGAACAAATGATTATTGTCTTTTAATAGCTAACATTTGTTTCCTTTAATTTTTTTATAACAATTCCTTAACTTTATTTCTGAAACCGTTCTCGTCCTTTTCAATTATCTAATAAAAACTTGTTGGAAAGTGAAAAATGAGTCGATCTTCAATCATCCATTCGATGCTATTAATCTCAATAAATATTCTTAATGGGAGCCATTATTACTGATTTAAAGGATAAAAGGACGATATTTTGCTCCGGTCATAATACTTTTAAGATTCAATTTCTTGTCTAAATGTTGACATTTATAATAATATTTACCGTGTATTGAAAGGGCCGCCATTTTGTAAACACCTGTCCATGTCAATATAGCGTTAGGTCTAACACATTGCGCTCATTAACTTAAAATATGAGATATTAAGTCTCGTTACCCTAGTCATTTTAACAATTACTAACAAGAATACCAACCAAATAGAAACACTATAACGTTACTGTTTGTTAGCAGAAAAAATACCTGCGGTAGTAAACTAGACGACGGATATCATTATCAGATATCTCACCGCGATCACCACTGGTTTCTATATTATATTTTGTTCTTAAATATTTAGTTTATTTATTTATTTATCTTTTATTGTACACGTTCAAGATATGGAATACGTTATATATATATACGTAAATTTACAATGGGCGGTAAATACATCACTGAGCTAATTTGTTATTCCAATTACGCAATAAAAAGTGATTTAGGAGTGAAAAATGATCTCTCTCCTCATAATCCTTTTCATTGTAATGGATTTGAACGGAATTAATTATCACAGTTCGTTTTTCGCCAATTAAACAGATTTTAATATGATCATGGATTCCTGAATGAATAGCACATTTATTGTATTTTACAATGCTATACATTACCATTTTATACACTAGGAAGTATACTTATTTTTTAGTATACAATGTGAAGAAACTGAATGTGGCAAGTGATACGCTTGCCCATAACATTGTGGTGCTAGTTAGAATTTTATATACAACGCACCACACTATGCTCATCGCTTTGATAATTAACATGATATGTTTTATTAACCCAAATTATTTCACTAGGTACATCTCCCTTCAAACAGGAACACAATAATTTTTACACAACACTGTTTGGACGCAGAAATAATCTACTTATCTGGATAGTCTCTGGCTACAGGAAGCTACCACCAGTACATACCATATACGTAATATTCTATCACCTTTTTGTATACAAGTATACTAGTTGTGCAGTAATATATCGTGAACGGGCACGTTTTCAATCAAATGTATTTCAAGATTAAAAAAATGGTTTCTATTTTAGCAGACGAAAGAAGTTATTTAACATACCGTGGTAGATTCGCATCACATCCGTTGTAAACTTGCGCAAATTTTTCGTTATTAATAATCAACTTTTAGATACGATGAAGCACGAAAAGAAGAATTCGAGCTTTCTGTTGTAAGGTAATCCAAATATGGATCCACAGTTAGTGATGTTAGCGATTTTAACTTGCATCTTTATTGAACTTTAGAAATAGAATTTACGAATTTTCGGATTCATTCTTTTTAAGTTTATCGACAGATTAGTAATTACTACGGCTGCAATTAAAAAGTGATAATCACTAAAACCAGTGGCAACATTAAGCCAACCCCCATCCACATTCTTATACTTTTGTTTTTAACGTACTTAAGATTCCGGCCTGCTTATATTTGTCTCAATTTAATTAATTAATTAACTATTTATATGTTAGGGCCAGTATAAATTGTCATGGAAAATACGACACTCAGTAACAACATATTAGATTTTTCTGGAGCTTTACCAACATGCAAACCATGTCATCTAGCACAAGTTAAATAAAAATATCATACGCCAAATTAATATTAGCATACATAATATGTAAATACTTACTTTGTTCTGTTGTTGGATGCCCTATGTGCAAATCTATATCTTTTAGTCTTTTAAGGAAACCGTCGCCACTTCACGTGATTGATGACGGCGCTCACTTGAGGCGACTTTGTTAAGGCTTGAGATGGATGACCGTGGTGCTATTGCGACTGGTTGCTCGTGCAAATATATTGCCCGTACATCGCAACCAGGTTAACGGCTCCAATTAATATCAATCTGTCATTATAATTGTTTTAGTAACATGTATCGAAGAAATATATTAAGAGATACCTACCGTTTAATGTAAATGAGGTTCATCGTCAAACACTTAGCTCTTTCTGAATTAAAGTTAATTAAATCAATAAAATATTATTTATTTAAGTAAAGTTGATTGGCAAAAAATGCCGACATTAAGTCCGACTAGTGTAGTCTAATTTCAGGTTTTCAATAAAGTTTTTTTAATAAATAAAATGTAAAGAAATTCATTGTTATATATTTCTCTAATAATGTAAGATGTGTTTTAGAAAACAAATAAAAAAACGTTTGAGGGTTAATTCGATATCAACTGACATTTAGCACTTTATTAAAAAAAAGGTGTAAGTATATCCGTGACGTTTTCTGAAATTCAAAGTTCTGTTAGAAAAGAAAAATGGTCAAATCTTAGGGTAGCGCTTTGTGTATATACGCAGGTATATTTCTTGTGTATCTTTAATATAACTCACGTAATAACTCGTGTACCAATTATTACAAATGACGCTTAATAGTAACGTACAAGTGTTTGTCACATATCGCAGTCATTAGCTTTAGTTATGTTCAAACAGCAGTTTAATTACACTTAATTGAAATACTGTACATACATATTATAACAGTTATTTTACCTTTTTTTCTTATTGCAATAAAACCTTTTATCTATACAATACTAACAAAATTTATTATTATTTTTATTGCCATTATCAGACGAAAGGTCCTTTGGTCCACCTAAAATCTGGTGAAAAGCTGTTCAGCCATTTTGTATATTACCTGTACCACACAGATAAAAAAATTTATAATTAGTTAATGAGTATTTTATGATCTGTTTGAATATATTTGAATGAATATGTTGTTTTTTTATAAGATGTAGTTAAAGAATAGCGGTACTATCATCTGATGGTAAGGTACATTCCGTAAAATATAATTTCTTTTGTAAACCAATAGTCTCTTTTAGGCCTTTCCTCTTTATATTTGGTTTAATTTTTTAGTTACTCCGTACAATGTTATTAAAACATTTCCAACATGATCAAATACTAGAAAAAATACTACAAATATTTACTCTGCTTTTGCTAGATCAAAGTAAATAATCAAAGTCATTTGTGACTCTGTAAAACATTCATCATTGCTCGACATTGAATAAATTGAATTGTTCCATTTTTTCCTCCTCAAAAGGGATAAAATTGTGACGGTGTTTATGATTGATGGTTGTTTCTGGATCACTGTCGTGATCCGAGTTAGTTGATTTTGCCAAAACAACCTGTTGGTAGGTCATATTTAAACAGATTAATGGTTTTCATGTTACCGCCATGTTGCTAAACACCAAATGAGAGACAAATTTTGAATATTTTATTTATATTTGTTACAGTTATTCGCGACGTTTGAAATCAGTCCTAATGGTGGTTATGATAGAAATCAAGCCATGAATCATTAAAAAAAAATTACTCCTATTCTTTAGTAGAAGAACAGAAGTTTACCTCCAAACGAAAATTTACCGTGATCGACATCACCTTTTTTTTTTTTTTTTACGTGGGGGAAATGCCTTCGCATACTCGTCCTCGCGGGGGCAAGGACGAGTTATGTCGGACTTGCACCGACTAAAACCCCCACGATGTTCCGCCTCATCGCCATGATGGCAGGGTCATGGGAACGCATGCACTCAACCGCGACCCTGCCGGCGCTGGCCGCTTGCGCAGCCCCACCTCGGGAGGGAGGGATGAATCCTCCCTTTCCAGGGCGCGCCGGAACATGCAGCGCGCCCCCTCCTCGACCTCATGCGTGTGCGGGCGACCGGTTCCCCCGAACCTGTCGCCCAGAGGCCATGGGAGCCACTGGAGAAAACCTCTCCCGGCTCCCCGCGGTGGAGAGATGTTAGGCCCGCCGCTACCTGTCAACGGCCGCGGAGGATAGGGAGAGCGGCGCATCTCAATACCGGCACTCCTCTTCCCCCGCGGCCCCACCGCCGCCGCATCGCCGGTGCGACACCGGTTGGCTGCAGAGGGTACTCCCTCCGCGACCCCACCTCGGCTGCGAGGGGCGGTATGAAACCGCCCCTGCAGCCGGCCGCTAGGGCAGCACACAGCCGCCCCTGCGGCCCCCGGCCGCTCCGGTGAGCTCCAGTTACCCCAACCGGTGCTCGAACCTGGAGCGGCCGCTTCGGCCAGCCCTTCGCCGCGGGCCGGCCGGGTGGGTTCCACTTGGCTTCACCGTGTACCGGACCACGGTTACTAAGCCCCTCCGCCACGACAAGGCGAGAACCCGTTGGAGGGGATCGACATCACCTTGATCGTTATCGGCATCATGAACTTCGTCGTGATCATCATCAATTAAACCAATAAATTATTGCTTTATATTTAAGGTAGGAAATCTTTATTTTTATTGTATTAAACCACTTCTTCCGTTAACAATGCAGTAAAAAAAAATTGTGTAATTCAAAATCTGCCTATTGTTTACAATGAGACTATACCTCAACGTATTATTACGGAATTATTAATAAATAGTATTACTAGATATAAATTTTAATTTAAATGGAAAATACAATTTGATTAAAGGTTCACATAGCCATTTTTTTATATTTTAATAAAACCGCTTTGGCAGCAAAAATCAAATAGAATTTAATTACTAGATTTAGCTGAAACGAAGCGTACCGCTGGGATTGTCGGAATTTTTTGCGGAGCATTTTTGTACACAGCCTTTACTAGGTTTTTTAACAAACTTTCTAGAAAATTTTAAATTATGAAGGGAGAGCTGTGTTGAAATAAGTTTATTTATTACACAATTGAGTTTTGTGTTATTAAAAAAATAGATTTGTTTTAACTACAATTTTACGTGAAGGATTTGATAATGATGTCGAACATAATAAAGCCCGCTCAACCAGGATAAACCGACTCTCATGAAGTTAGAACAACACAGCAATGCTTTTATAGCAGCAGACACTTAACGTGGAGATTATTTTAATGATATAATATGATACTTAAAAGTGATGGAAAAACCCAGAATCCAAACTTTAGAACTCGTGCCCATGGGAACGTCCGTGTTATATGACAAGTGGTTAGCTTTCACCAAGGAGACAGTTGATTTATTATTGTGTATGTCTTTCTGTGTATATAAACAATTCATCTTAATGAAAGCGTAATTGGGGATCCAATTAATAAGGATATTAATAACATATCATTCTTGTCACCAAAGCCGCCGCTTGACATTTGTCTTAATTAATCAACTGCTCTAATACATAATTCTTTTTATTTATGTAATGTAGGTTTTCGTATGAATGTGACAGTTATATTGTGTGTTGTATAAATAGGACAAGAGCAGACCTTGTGCTGGAGATAACAAAGATGGAAATAATCCTTCGGAAGGAATAGAATTTACATCTCCCTCTTTGGGGAGACCTACGTTCACCATCAATGATGATAATGAATTATGTAAGAAAATGTTGTTACCCCCAGGATATAGATTTTATTTGGAAATAGAATATAGGATTTAGATTCTCTTAAGCTATTCACTTAATTAACTGACAACCTCCTTACGAGACTGATTTGTCGGCGTATCGATAAAGCTAATATACCCCCAGGGTAGAGCTTTCAAATTAAGCCTTTGCTTACCTGAGTCAATCAACCATCAGAAACAGGACCATAGTTAATATTAGTCGGATAATAACCAATAGAACCTTACTAAGGTACAAAAACATCTGTAATTTTATTTGTAACTTAGTTGTTTGCACGTTGTTTAAATCAATTACTTACTTATTTACTCCTCTGGCGCAGCGACCCAAAGTGAGTCTTGGCCTCCGACAGAAGAGAGCGCCAGCCAGCACACGTTGAATTGAAATATTTATAATTGTTTTAAAAAATAAATAATTAATAAAGAACTATTCTATAAAAAACATGTAAAAAATAGAGATACTACAGCTATTCAGAACATACGATGAAATATTAGAGATCGTTTTTGAATATTTAACATATTTTGTCAAGCTGGGAATAGATTCGCGGCGACGAGGTTCGCAACCCGTCACGTCTCGTTGCCCTTAGTAGCGAAAAGTGGGCTGCGGATACCCCTTTTGGTTACTTTGCATGTTAGGGGAGGTATGAAAATGTGATAAAATTGAAGTATGTGAGATGATGAAGGAAAGAAGAATCGATGTTCTGTGTGTGAATGAGAGCAAGCGGAAAGTATGCGACATCACCACACCTTACACAGCAGTCAGGAGTCCCTGAAAGCAGCAGCGGCTGTCAGGGAGTTGGTGTGCTGCTTTCTGCTAGAATTAACGAATGTGTGACTGACTTCGGTTGTGTGAGTCCTTGACTCATATGGGTGAGCTTGAAGGTTGGCCTTACCCGCATCTTCATTCTAGGGGTGTACGCTCTACAAGATGCGGGATGGAACCGGTCCTCGAGAGCCAAAACCGAAAGGGATGAGTTTTAGTTTATTATGAAAAATGTTCTGAATGAATGTAAGCATAATGAATGAATTGTAATGCTTGGAGATTTTAATGGATGGATTGGAGTCCAGGCGAGTCTGCTTGAGGTCTACTTGGAGTGGAATCTTGTGGCAACATACACAATGTTTGACCACAAAAAGATCCACATGTACATAAGAAAAGAAGGAAATCAAGAAAGTATGATTGGTTTTTTAATGGTCGATAAAAGATTGAGAAAGAAAGTGCTAGACACTAGGGTATACCGTGGCACTTCCATCGAACTGATCACTTCCTGGTGATGTGCCGAATAAGGAGAATCTATAGGCGATGGCGACATCGTGTTCGGGAACCCACTAATGTATTAGAAAGAGTGAAAGTCAAGGTTTCTCCAAGATAATGAAGTGAGACAGACGTAAAAGAGTAAATTGATTGACAGATTAGAAGAAATGTGTGAGGTTGAAGAGTTATGGAAGTCGTTCAAGGATGGTCGTGGAAGTAGCCAGTGATGTCTCTGATGTGAGTAAGAGAGAAAAAGGAAGTATGTTGAGGACTGTAAGTGCAGAAGTACGGAAGGCGGTGTCTGAAAAGAAGAAAGAATGGCAGGATTGGTTGGCAGAAAAAGCCAATCAAAGAATGGACAAGACAACGATAGAAGATGTACAAAATGCGAAGAATAAGTATAAAAGATGTAAGAACGCAACAAAGGATGTGGTGGATAGACAGAAAATGAATGATAGAGATGAATTTGAAAGAAGGTTATCTGATGACTTCCGGACGAACTTTAAGTTCTTCTGGAAGTCCATAAAAACAGCCAGAGCTAATAATCGAAGCTCGCTTGGCAAAATCAGGAACCAGAATGGAAGTTTTGTGGCAGGTGAAGGATGTAGACTAAAGAGTTGGAAGGAATATTTTGAAAGTTTATTCGAGAAAGAGTATATGCAAGTGTCAAACCCCATTAGGGGTCAAATTGAGAGTGTTGAAAGTAATATTAGTATGAAAGAGATTTTAAATGCAATGAATAGTATGAAGTTGGGTAAGGCTGCAGGGTAAGATAGGATTACGGTCGAGATGCTGAGAGCTGGACAGGATGTGCTAGCAATTCAGCTGTACTGCATTTTCGACCTTTGTTAGAGGAGTGGCAGTCTCAGATGACTGATGCAAAGCTGTAATCGTTCCGTTATATAAAGGAAAATGGTTACAGTAAGACTGTTAAAACTACCGTGACATTATCTTACTGAACGTCGTCGGCAAACTGTATGCAAAGATACTGATTAAAAAGTTATCAATGAAATTGAAGAGAAGATTTGGGATGTACAAGCAGGACTTAGGAGAGGAATGGACTAGGTCTTTTCCTTACGTAGCATAGCCGAGAGATGTTTGGCACATAGCCAAAAGGCCTATTGCATTTTCGTGGATTTGTAAAAGGTTTATGACAAAGTGAGGAGATTGTGATCCATATTGTCTGTTTATGGGGTAAACAGCACGCTGATACGAGCATTGCAATCACTTTGTGAGGGTTCCAGTGCTTGTGTCGGGATAAACGGGGCTTACTCAGACTGATTTAACATCTAGAAGGGTGTTAGACAGGGAAGTGTGGTTTCGCCGTGGTTGGTTAATCTGTTTATAGTCAATTGCTAGAAAAATTTGAAAGATAGTGAGTATGGACTAAGAATGAATGAGTTGTTGTCAAATGCCTCCGATACGCCGATGATCAAGTTTTATTATCATTATCGGAGAGGGAGTTGCAAGCGATGGTAGATATGATGCATGGTGGTTTAACAAGCAAAGGAATGAAAGTGAATATATGATAAACTTTGACATTATGATTCAGGGACAAAAAGTGGAACAAGTGAAAGAATTTGTATATCTGGGTTCACAGTTTACAAGAGATGGCAAGTGTGATGGTGGTATTGAAAGGAAATCAAGCGAATGGGGCACTTCATAACTTTATGAATAGCCGGACAGTATCACAAAGAGCACGACTGGCTGTGCATAGAGGCGTGTTGAACCCCACACTGATGTATGGTAGTGAATGTTGGGTATAATAGAAGAAACGTGAAAGTAGGATTAATGCTGTGGAGATGAGAAGCTTGAGAAGTATAACTGGATTGAAGCTGATCGACAAATTGAGGAACAGTTTGATAAGGGAGTGGTGCGGTGTGGTTGAAGATGTAGTGACAAAGATAGAGAAAGGGATGCCTAGATGGTTAGGCCATATTGAAAGAATGGATGAAAGAAGATTAACGAAAGAGGTATACAAGGTAAGAATGATTGGAGAAATCGGTGCAGGTCGACCTAGGCGGACATATAATATTTCGATCAAATTGAAGATGTCCTAAAAAAAGGCCGGTTACAGAGTACTCGCAACCGCCGAGCATGCATGAACGTGCTCATGAAGGTGGAGGAAGCAAAAGAGATGTGCCAGAATCGTAGGAAGTGGAGAGAGGTGGTCTCTGCCTACCCTATTAGGTACGAGGCATGATATATATGTATGTATGAGTAGATGTAATAATTTTGTATTTTGTCATTGTGATAGTTATGTTATATTTCTTTCTTCTCAAACTTATTTCCGGATAAGAGTCGTCGCACTAGGTCCAGTAATAACGGATACAGAGAGCAAATACCTAAAATATAAAATCAAATTTGCGCCTGGCTCAGTGGAACTGTCAAATTTGTTCTGCGGCCTTATTTCGCTCGGATTTGTTTTGATTCGAGCGAGAAATCTCGTTATGGCTTGAGCCTATTATTTTCTTCGAGGCAACAGATATAGTTTTTACGTTTATATTCATCATCATTATGTTTGTCTGCAGATAACTCGTGCTTCGTAATTTCTTTTGTTCTCATGTTACTGAATATGTATTTTCATCTTTACGTAATATATCTACAAATTCTATGTATCAAAAAATTTTTTTTTATACGAAATGCAAATCTTATGAATTTATTTTGCAGTGTTGTTTTAGCAAGGCATTAAAATCACCGAAATAACTATTTTGTGCTACGAATAAATCTTATTGTTCAGTAAGTAAATTAAAGTGGAAAATCTTTGTTGTTGGAAACTATCTTAATATGAAAACTACGATGGAACTTATGGTGTGTAAACTTTATTGTGGTTTAGTTTGGAAGAATAGTTGGTTAAATTACTGGGGTTAGAAGGTTAAACATTTTAGGTCTCTAGACGACAAACGTTGCGGCACTCTATTGATGTTCAAATTAGGACTTAATGGTTATAGGCATGAGTATTACTTATCATGAGATGAACGTTTGTCTCGAATCAATTATTAGGAAAGAATTAAAGCACTACATCAAAATCCGAAAGATTTGTTAATAGCAATATCACTTTAAACTAGATTTGTAATGTTAGTGCCAACTGTAATATATTATTTTTAATAGTACTGTTTATGTATATTTTCTTATTATTCTTCCGAAGTCAATATTCATATTGATAGAGAATCAATCGTATGACAGCCAGGAAGCTTTACAATTTTTGGAAACAACGCTGCGAAAATCGATCACTGTATATTCTGTTTGACATTTTAATTTGAGTAACGAAATGGTTTTCATAATTATTGCATAGAAAATTGGTATTGTATTGGTGGTAATGAAAGGTTAGTAATACGTTCAATAGATATTTAGATTTATATTTATCGGTTTATTAAAGGAAGACTCAACAGGTTCTTTGAACAAAGTATATCTCATTTCTGTATGCTTTTTCAGTATACAGAAAATATTTCAGTTACTAATGAAATATCGTTATAAATTCAATTTTAATATTTGAAAAATCTTTGTATTATAGATTATCTTTTGTAATTTTTTAAAAGTTATGTAAAGAAAAACATTTAAATATATCACCTCTGTACATCGAATTTTTATCATTAACTGAAGCGGTACCCTTGTCCATCTGATGGTGGCTAACCCTTTTATTGTAAAACTGTATAATTACCATATATTTCAGTAGGAAAGTCAAATCGTCGTAGAATTTACATTTCATCTTTAAATCATCGCTTTCAAAATGTTTAGCTCTTTCAAAATAATAACTAACGTGACTATTATATGTTATATAAATATAAATAAATATATGCAAAAATGTTCATAATTTACCTGGAAAAATTGCATACGGATAACAAGTATTTTACGAGATAGGAACACCCTCTCCCGCGATTAGATATGTAGATAAAGTGTCGGTTTTTTTCCTCGTCAGTGCCGATATAGTCGGTCGCGGTAGGCGCACGCGCATGCCTCTGCTCATACAAAGTGAATAGTCGCGTAAAACAACTTATCAAAATGAGAAATAATATTTATATGAAATTATTCTTCAGTTGCACAATTGTTTCCGTTCTAGTGTTTCTGTACTTATCGCTGAAGGATTTGAAATACACACACGAAAATATTATGATCAATACAAAAATTTACGAAATAGAAAAGAGTATAGATAAAATGTCGGATTATGAAGATAAAAAGGAAGTTAGCACTGAGAAAGCTGTGACTAGTGAATTAGAATTAAAGTACATATTGCGTTGGACATCATCGAAAAACGTGCCGTTTGTGTATATGGGTGAAGGACGAAACGGTTTCATCGAACGAAACTGTTCATACACGAACTGCTTTGTCACAGGGGATAGATCTTATCTAGGTGATTACACAAAATTTGATGCTATCGCATTTGCCGGACCTGAAGTAGTGCGTATGAATAAAAATAGCTTGCCCGGTAAAAGGTCTCCACACCAGAAATTTGCATTTGCAACAATCGAGTCGGCTGATAACTATCCAGTGTGTACGAATATATTTGATGGTTTCTTCAACTGGACTTGGACTTACAAGTTAGAATCAGAAGCTAAATGGGGTTATATTGTTGTTCGTGATAGTGAAAAGAGAATAATTGGACCTAAAACAGTCATGCATTGGATGAAGTTAAAAGATATGAACTCCGTTAGTGATGAATTTAAAAACAAATTAAAAACAAAGTCGAAAGCTGCGGCTTGGTTTGTGTCCAATTGTTATTCAAGGAGTGGTCGTGAGAAGTTCGTCAGGGAATTACAAGGTTACCTTAAGAAGTATGATTTAGAAGTAGACATTTATGGACGCTGTGGACCTTTGAAATGTGAACGTGATAAGGAGGATGATTGCAATAAGCTTATTGAAAAGGATTACTATTTTTATTTATCATTCGAAAACTCTTTTAGCGAAGACTATGTTACTGAAAAATTATTACACGGATTAAAACATAATGCTGTACCAATTGTTTACGGCGGAGCTAATTATACGAGGTACGTCCTATCTTTTCACTATATCCGAAATACTACTTAATTCAGATATTAGAAACAGATTCAATGGTCTAAGTATCTTCTGTTTCTGCCGCCAATCATTACTATGTGCCGGTTTAAAGGGCGTTGTAGCTAGTGTAATTACTGGAGTAACAAAACATGTTTCAAGGCGACGAGTGTAATGTGGTGTAATAACATCCTAAATAGCGCCACATTGTTGTGGACAAGCGTATCACTTACCATCAGGTGAACGTGTTGTCGATATAAAAAAAAATTAAATAAATTATCTAATGTTCTGTGTTATATTTTATATCACTTTAATATTTGTATATGTTAACACTTAGAAATGTAATACAGATTATATCGTATAATACTTCAGAATTAAATTATTATGACAAAGAATATATATACATACTCATTATTTGGTTTATGTGAAATTATAAAATATTTTTGGTTTTATATAATTACAAAAAAAACAGTGCTTATTAATATAACAAATTATACAATATTATATCCAATTTGTATTTGTTGTTTTTTTTTACAACAAATAGTAATTACAGAGAAAGTGCAAATGGTACTGTATGATCTTAAAATTAGCTATGTTATTGAAAATTATTAGGCTCGTATGAACTTCGTGTTTTACTTATTTTAAAGTCAAATTTATCACAGTATCATTGATAATATTTGTATGTATGAGTCAATTTAAATACTTATCATCATCATCAGCTGATAGACGTCCAAAAAACGTCATAAATACTTATATAAAACAATGTTTCGACGCCCCGTAATATGGGAAATAATCGTTTTATTAATAGCGTAATAAGAAACATTTTTATGCAACTCCGCGAGGAGACCAGTGCGGCGTTCACCTGGGGTTAAGTGATACGTTTGCCCATAACAATGAAACTCTAGCACGGATGTTTGTTTACACAGTACTTCATTGTGCTCATTACCATGAGACAAAAGATTGTACGTTAACCCAGTAATGTTTGCACACTATTATTTGACGGTAGAAATAAACATAGCTCTAGTAACTGCATTGGAGGTGTTGTTCGATAACTATGTGTCCATTAATTTTTTTTCCAGATTTATGCCGGACGGGATTTACTTGAATGCAAGAGAACTCGGCGCGCAGAAGTTAGCTGATAAAATGAACGAATTGATTCACGATTCGGATAACTATGCGGAGTATTTCAGATGGAAAAATCATTACACATACCACAGGAGATTTGAGAGTTTAGAAACTGATGACTATTGTAGATTTTGTTCTATTCTCAATGAGGAGGAGCTAGTGAAGAAGACTACGATATACCAGAATTTTAGGCAGTGGTGGGATCCTCCTAATAGATGTTAGTGCATTTAACATTAGGATTAACTTAAAGAAGACTTGTTAATTTAAACAGATGAAAATTTTCATTGATTCTTTGTGCCCGTACAATTTCAAAGGTGTAATATTTATTGTATACTTTCTATTTATAAAATCTAATTTCAGTGCCTACCTATGTCATCATCATCATCATCATCATCATCATAAGCGACCTCCACTGCTGGACATAGGCCTCCCCCAAAGATCTCCACATCGATCGGTCCTGCGTTGTACCTACCTACATATGTACTATTATTAGTAAGTTCCTAATTATGACTAAATATGATACAGTTAGAGATAAAATCTTAGTCCTGAATAAATATATACATAATCATCATTATTATCAGCCGATAGACGTCCACTACTGGATGTAGGCTTTCTCCAAAAATCTCCACATTTGTAAGGGTTCATATAGGGGGATTTGGGTCAATTCCCATCACGCTAGCCCAATGCGGGCTGGTGGGAGCCAAAGCCTCGTTTGTTGATTAGCAGGGAGCACTATGAGCAGGTGAGGTTGGCTTGGGTTCTATGAATTATACACCCCTATACATAATAAAAATAAAAATATCGTTTTATATTATTTAGAGGCGAATTTACATTTTATAGATTTTCTTTCTTATAGACATATCTGAGTTTTTGTATATTTTAGTACAAATGTAAAAAAATCTATTTGTAATTATTATAACCAATATGTTTTTTTTATCTAGATTCAGGTAGATAATATACATTCATTACTAGTAAATAGTTGCTGAGTTGTTTGATAATTGTTATCAATTTGTTAACGCCTACTATCATATTACTTATGCAGAACTATAATGCATCACTAATAAATTATACTGCAATACTAAAATATTCAAGTAAAATCCGATTTAACTTTTTTTATTCCTTTAAGCGTCAAGAGGAGCAGGCCGAACACGTGGTGGTAAGTGATACACCCGACCATAACAATGTGATGCTATTTAAGATGATATATACTACACCACATTGTGTGGTGCGTCCGTCGCCCCAGACATAAGATGTTCAGTCTCATTACTCCAGTAGTTACACTAGCTAGAGTGCACTTCAAATCGGAACTAAGTAATATTTGTACACTGCCGTTAGGAAGAAGAAATAGGCGATACGGTGGTACCTACCCTGATCTACCATCAGTAAATATATATAATAATTAATATTAACATTCATATTCAATATTATACAGTTATTGTTAAAGTAAAATAGAGATAGTAGTTGGTTGTAATTATTTTATCAACTCGCTTGGCTGGCTATCGTTCATTCTTATATTATAAATCTGTTGGCCATTGGCAGCATTACAGTTTTCCTATCAACACATGAGAGTTAGGGTATTTTGGACAAGCACCTTTCACCATCCACCATGTTATTATTAATTAATATTTACGTTTACTGGTGGTAGGTCGCTGTTGATGGAAACCGTGTAGATGGGTTTCACCCCAACGCATATTCCTGCGGCTATCGGTAGTGTGCAACCATCACTGTGCTCCGGATTTAAGGGCGCTGTAGCTAGTGAAATTACTGGGGTAACGAAATTTAACATCTTCAGTTTGAAGGCGATGAGCACAATGTTGTTGTATATCATCTTAGCTAGCGCCACGTTGTTATGGACGAGCGTGATCATGTGAATTTGAGGTTAATTATTAGTCCAACGTAGATAAAAAAAAATTAAATATTATATGTGATAAATAACACAAAGGTTTTATATTAAACTATCTAGAGATCTAGGTTTTGTTTGTTATACAAATGTTAAACTTCTAACGCATTATCATAAGTGAGAATGTAAGTTTCAGATTCCTTTAACGAAATTTATTGTGAACACAATTATGCGATAATATTTAATGTTTTCCCCTTTTCTTCTCCCACAACATAGAAATGGCGTTCGTTAGATGCCGATTGTCAATTGTAATATTATTTCAATGATCGCCGTTTTCAAAACAATCAATCGTATCTCATAACTGAAATAATGGAGTCCTATAAAAGAATGAGCCCTTTGCTTTATCGGAAGTTGGTTCCCAGTTTAAGGTGTATATTTATATTCGTTTCCTTTCAATTTTGTAATTTTTTTTTTGTTGAGAAGTACGATATTGATTTAATCTTTGTTAACATTTTGTTTATTTTATTTTATATAAGTATAATTCACCTAACAATTTGAATTCGGTGAAGCTTACGTCGTGAAAACCATATGTTCTTAAAACGACATCTTTCATGGATATGCAACATAAAGCATACTTGGTTAGTGTGGTGGATAAAGGAAATATTAAGTGAGCTATTTATTTATTTAATTTATATTCATCATCATCATCATTATTTCGACTGAGGGACGTCCACTGGTGGACATAAGTCTCTTGTAATGTCTTCCACAAATTTGTATTGCCTCTTTGTAATTTCTTATCCATTAGATTTTTTAAAAACATACTAACACCATTATTTTCCTAACATCTTTTTGGTGTAAAATACGTCATGAGGATAAAGCTAGATAGGTAGAACATCAGACCGTGGAAGCCGTTAATCAAATGGTTTCCTTATACTATACTCCGAAAGGTGTAACAAAGGGATCCAATTATTCTTAACAAAGCGTTTCAGCAATATCCTTATGTAACAATGAGTCCTTCTGAAAGATTGACTTAATACAAACCCTTTAAAAGGACTGTATGTATCATTTAATACATTTTACATTAGCAAAAAAACTGTCTTATAATATATGTAAAAATAATGGTAATAAGTTTTAAATTATAATTGTACATGTTTAAAAGATGAAATATAACTTGAAGTCTAATAATATCTATCTTTACCGTTTAGTAATAACTGTATGGGTATAAATCATTAGTTTTTAATATATTTATTATATTTATAACTATCGTATGTTTTTTATGATTAACATCCGCCTTATATTTGTGAAAATTCTTTATGAAAGTTTTAGGTCTAAAAGCCTGAGGAGAAAGAAAGTTTAGCTTAAGTTTAACCGTACATCATTCCCAAAGAATTGATTAAATATTTATTTGTTCTTGTTAAGTTTTCATAATTGGATAAATTGTTAATTTAGACATAAATTTCTTAGACTAATATAAATCTTTATTATGTTAACCTACAGATGTTCACTGCTGGACATCGGCCTCTCAAATTTAGGGTTAATGTCGCTCTAGCACTATGTGTCTTCGTCATAAGAGAAGCTGCTAAAATTTGTGTTGTTTTGTTTATATGACAAATGAAAATAAATGAGTAGTACCGCAAAAGTGGAATAATAATTTAATTCTGATCATCTTATCACTCTTACTATCCAACACTTGTAAAGATATACGGTAACAAAACTAAATATTATTTACGGACCATGTAACTCTACATTAACTAATGAGAGCATTTTGAGCATCTACTAATGTAGAGAACTGTACCTCTATTTGTCACGTGAAATTCCAAAAAGTTCCCCTGTATGTTATGAAGAATACGACTAGACAAATGTCATAATTTGATTATCACGTTTGTGTCAATTGGAAACCGGAACGGGTGATTGAACTGCCTCCTCCAGATAGTTACAACTTGAATAGATATTACAAACTAAGTTGTGATCGTGCTAACTGTAGGCAAATCTAACTGTAGTCAATTTAATTAGATGGGCACATTGGTTAATGCTGGAGGGAAATGATTTAAATATTCTGAAATGGGCCACCAACAGTGTAGTTTGTATATTTTCCGGAATTGTTTACTTCAATATAGTTCACGGAGTTGATTTTCTTCAAATAAAATACTGAGACGGGTGACAGCATAATTATTTTTATTTTTAAACTTTGAGTTACAAATATAGTTTCTGATTATTTACACAATACTACTCTGTATTCTGATTGTATTTCACCACTGACTTTTATTAGACAATATCATAATAGTCTGTAATTACTTTCACTGAAATATCTCATTAGGCGCGGCTCCGGAGCCTGAAACAATACGTTGTTAATGTTTTGACGATTGATATTGAAATGGGGGGTATTTTTTAGCACTCCGAGCTCCGGGGTAGCTTCTCGCGGGAGAATTTCTGTGCCTACCTGACTGGACAAGCGTACAAGTATAACCCTATTGAATAAGGATGTCGATAATCTGAACTATTTACATTTTAAATAGTAGGATAATAATAATGGCTGTAACATTAAATAATTACATTTGTGAATTTCCGTGAATACCAACATTATAAATTAGGTTAGATGAAGGAGAATATTATGATCGTAATCTTAAGATCTCTTTATTTTTTGCTATCTTATATATTTGCCCAACCGAAGTCTCTTTACAAATTATATCATTTCCTTCTTATAAATATTTCTCGTTTGCGGTTACGTAACCACCATAGTTTAAATAATTTTCCTCATCATGGTTTCTATTTGTTTTGTTAATATTAAACCCTGCTAATTAATTCTATTCAAAGATCCAGTCATCATAGAACAAGTGTTGGTGTTGTATATTTATGTAAGAATAGTGTAAGTCATAAAACTGTAAAACCAAATCATATTTTGTACGCACAATAAAATATTGTAAAATACTGAAGTTTATATTTATTTATGAATTATTAACCTATTGTGTAGCATTAGAGTTTATTTTTCAGTGGGAAATGCTACATCAATGAGAATTTGATGTTGCTTTTCCAAATTGAGTTAACAATCGTTTTCTTTTTTAATATGTCGTTATAACTCCTTTTCATCTTAGCATTATAAATATCTAAGTCAAACCCTTTTACACTGTTCATATTTACATGATATATAATTATGAGATAACTACAAAAATCATCCAAGAATTAGGTAAGAGAATTGAGAAGTAATATGCTAAGGTTAAGGATGTTACCTATTTTTTAATAGTAGTAGTTAGTAAATGTAATATTTGGTTTATTGGAGTTACTATACAATATACTATAAGTACGAAAATATTGGGGACGAACTATATTTAAATAGACAATATTACCATGGCTGATGAAAATAGTGCTCCTGATCAATTGGCGAATTTATTTGGCTAATGTATTCGTCCTAAATATTACCAATTAAAGTCCCATATTCGTGTAAACTAGTTGTAATGGAAATAAATTAAAGAGACGAATAGAAAATTTTAACTATTAACCTCTCCATACTCCGTCTGTTTTAAAGAGATAAAGTACAAATAACGATAATAATGTCTAAATATTACCGTGTTACTAAGTATTAGTTTGAAAACGTCTTTTTTATGAGTTGTATATGTATTTAATATATATACAAAATTTATTTCTTATCCGGAAAGTGCAGCATTGGCAGACCTCCCTCTAGGTGGACCGAGGACATCAAAAGAATGGTTAGGAGCCACTGGATTCAAACATCATAAGACCGTGCTTTGTGAAACACGTAATAAGAGAACAATGTCTAACTGTGGACGTCTATCGGTTGAAATGATGATGATGATTTCTTATGGAATAAAATAACGTTTATATAGTTCTAACAGAACCAGGCTGAAGCCTTCAGGCTAGCGTGTATTTATATAAATTACAGTCATGAGAATCGTCTGAACAGCTCATTATAGCTCAGTTTGTAACGTAGTCGCATGAACTATACGTCTCGAAGGGGAAGCGGTTCGATCTCCACAGAACAAGAGCATAATAGATGACGAGAAACATTACCAGGAGACCGACATTTGCGAAGAACAAACAGCTTTCTTGGATATATGGCAGTTCGCCTGTATAGTGGATATATTGCCTCGAGTCTTTTCTTCTGGAAGAAGGCCTTTAATGTCAGTAAAGGGAACATTAAGGGGACTGGTCATTTATTTATTTTAGTGTAGACATTTATTTTTTGCAAACCCGTCTAGCCCCAAGTGATAATAAAGGAGACAGTAAATCTAAATCTAATCAGTTAATTCATTTAATAGTAGTAATAGTAGTTGTATTGTTGATAGAAGGATGGTGCGTTTCCAAGTGTTTTACATATAAATTTGCATAATAACGTAACACTACAGTATTCATAAACGGGTCACACAGACCGCAGTGTTATGCCTAAATGCCTAAGTATAATGCAAAAGCAATATTTAAATATTATGCTGTTTTATTGTTTAAACAATCGTCGAAGAGGTTGTGCTTTTTAAAAGCAATAACATTTTCTATTCAAAGTTTTATTCTCAAGTTTTTTCTGACAATGATATTATTCCTTGTAATAAGCTAATAGAAATATCTAAATTCTTCATCAAATATCATTTTCAAGAACAAAGTAAAAATAATTACTTACAGAATTAACTTACTTAACTTTTATTACTGTTTTATTAGATAAGACGAAGTTTTTTTTGGTATTGACTTTCCTTTTGTAATGAGATCCAGGAGTATGTATAACAAGGCTCTTCTATGCTATCAAAAAAGGTTCTAATTTTCTTTAGAAACGGTTTTTCAAATAAGATCATATATTTGTTGTTAATGATCCCCATGGTTGACTAAACTAACACTAACTGAAGTCATCTTTTGAAGAAAATCTTTGTGTTGGCAGTCTATATCACTAGTAAATAATACTAACAATATCTTCTTCACAATTTCTTTGAAGTAATGAGCTTCCGCTTCCTTTACACGTAGTTCTTTCTAATCTTTCTGGAGTCGTATGAAATATATATGTTTTTGTTTTGAATTGACCTTACAATTTTTACAATTTGATTTTTCAATGGTCGTATTTGTGTTGGAGGAAGTTAGGCACAAATTTAATGCAAGAATTCTAGATTATAACGTGTGTACGGATAAATTTACGACAAAAAATATTGTTTGTGTTACTTGATAAATAAGGTCGCTTATAAATTCATATGAGGCAAAACGTATATTTGATTCAAAAACAAACTGAAATATACAACAGTTTTTGTTGATCATTTTACTATGTAAGGTTTAGCGCAAAGTTAAAATTACACCTAGTATTTATTGGGACACATTCACGACGTATACATTATCTCATTCCCAAATAAGGTTTTTAACAACTGATAACCTAAGCTTGTTAAGTATTGGTTTTTGATGAAATGGTTATATTTACGGATTTCTATGTTACAAAACAGTGGTAGGAAAAGAACATTGATAGATATGATGCTACTTTGGCTATTTACATAGCACTACGAATGGTTTCACCGTATTTATCCAAAAGAGAATATTAGACTTAAAGCTCTCTTGAAAATATATGAAAATAATATTTGCAATCATTTATTTTACGTAGATCCGCTAGATTCAAAATATAATTGAAGCTACATATAAACTAAGTATATCAAAAGGTTCTAATTAATTTAAATTTTAAGCACTAAACTATCAAGTTAATATAACAAACATTCAAAGGCGTAATGGCCGGAACTAAACCTCCTCCATTTTACAAAGAACTTAATCATTGCGTAATAGAGATAGTATGAAAGAACTACTAATAAAAGTGATTAATGATTTACGTAAAATCTCTTGCTTGCCATTAGAATCCACTGCAGACTATAAAGTAAGTATAAGCTTCATTACTAAGTTCACGTCTACACGAATGTATAGTGGCGAATCTTTTCACTTGTTAAACTGAAGTTTTAAACGCCAAACAATACAGCGGCTAAACTAACAAGAAGTTGCGCCGAACAAAGCCGAACTTTGCATCTGAAAAGCTTTTTCCGCGATAATGTTGTCGAAACACTTACCTGGCAATATAATCGAAAGTTACATTTTATGAGTATTTTCTTTTAAAAAGTTATGGAGTTTGTATTTAAGTTGGGTTTTTTGTATTCGCCTGTCTAGCTGCCGTTGTATTATAAAGTAGCTGTTGTCAGTATTAGACTGGAAATTAATTTCAAATGTTTCTTGAGTGCAACCGCATAATTGATACAAAATAATAATGTTTATAAAAGTTAATTGGAAATAAAATGATTAAGGATCTATGAAATTCAAAAAATAAATAGCCTATAATCATCTATAAATCAATCTGCGTGGAATAGTCCTGTTCTCATATCAATACGTTCACTAGTTTTCATTATATATAAATATAATATAAATCAGCCACCGAATGTTAGGATGGATGTGTGGTGTGACGAGGATGGATAAAATTAAGAATGAGTATATTAGAGGAAGTTTGAAAGTTGCGCCAGTGACAGAAGTTGAGGAGCAAGAGGTTAGCGTAGTACGGGCATGTTATGCGGAGGAATGAAGGACATATAACAAAGAAAGTAATGAGAATAAATGTGGATGGTTGTAAGAGTAGAGGAAGATCGAAGAAAGTGTGGATAGATTGTGTGAAAGATGACATGTGTAAGACGAGTATGAATTTAGATATAGCGGCTGGTAGAGAGATGTAGAAGAGAAGTACATACTGTACCGACCCCACAGAGAATGGGAAAAGGGCAGGAGGAAGAAGAATATAAATCAGCCACTATAATGCCATTGCTGGGTTTCTCCTGTTGACATATCACAGCCAGTGTTCTGTACATCTTCGGTTTCATTGTCACATATTTAACGTTTGATATGAAGATCAAGTGCTACCCCTAGTCTCAGTTATCATCTAAGTTAGTAAAGTACATCTATATGCTGCCAAGAAATAATCAAACCTTTTATACGAGTATGAAATATAATTTTATACGAGTATGAAGTATAAATATCGGTTTGAAAGAGGTTGAAAAGATATTTTTGGAGTAATAAAACAAACCATTGCCATCACCATTTTTATGGGTAAACCTACCATAGAATGAAGTATTAATCGTTATTTATTTCTTTCGTCGATTTAAACATACATAAGGGTAACAAAAAGGTCCGTACTTATTTAAAATTTGTATTGATCACCAATGTTAAATGAGTATTACAGTTAATTATTAATATTTAAATGTTCAAATACAAAACTATTGGTATAACGTTAAAACGTTGTGGTTTTGGTACCGATTCAGATAAGGGGTTTTGAATATCTCATTGTAAATCCAACAGAAGGTAAATAAACCCAGCCTGAAACGTAGATACCCGCACCGCGATGTAAGTTATAAACCACAGAGATAAATTCGATTAAAGTGACTAACTTAACTTTTGCGGTTTGTTATCGCATTGTTGGACATTTTTGTGATCTCTTGTAATACAAGATTAAGCTGTAAAGCTTAGTACATACAACAGTGTAGATAAGTCGAGTGTACACTTTGAGGTATTAGTTTCCTAATTCTGTCGTCATACGTTATACGAGAGTTGAAATTATGTAATACGTTTCTGCAATGTTTAAAATTTTTTTTTTCAGGGTAGATACAACAAGTATTTCTCTATAATACATCTTTATCATCTGTCGCTTTGGTAGTTATATATATTTACCACAAAGCCAAATACATTCTTAGGCTTTTTTTTTTTGCTTTAATGTATTGTTACGCGCTGGGTATGATTTGGTTTAATGGAACGATATTCCGAAATAAAAAGAAAATAGTGATTAGGCTAGTGTGCCTACATCCCTGTAGTATCGGGCTATTAAGAATAGGACTAAGGTATTCCCTGCCTGTCGAACAAGTCGACTAAAAGAGTAATCGGGTTCGTGAGTCTTGAGGGTGTGGGCCTTCAGAGTTCAATAAGCGAGCCTTAGGAGGTCGGCAAATGCTTGTTGTTCTTGTATTTGCTGTAACACAACGTGGCTGTTAAAGAAGGCTTTGTCCTTCCGTGGGATGTTTTAGCCAGAGTGCAGGAGGTCACCGGTGCGTTCCGTAGGAGCCCCACCTAATGCACTGAGGGAGACCACTGAGTGGATTTTAGTGGTTAGAAGCCGCACATGCCATTGTCTCTACCCCAGAAGCAAAAAAGCCTAGTGCGCCTTATCACCACAGATCACATGACCACATAACATTAGGTGGGATCGTGGTCAAGCGCTGACCCTGATGATATAAAAAAAAATTATGAAAACGTTCATTGCTCCTGTTAACAAAAGTCCAAGTAGAAAAAGCTCTGGTCAAATATAAGACCAATAGCCAAGGCGTGTGTCGCTAGTATATATTAATCACAGTATCGCCCAGAAGCTGGAATACGGGAATGTATTATCCGCTGTTTGAATACTTATGTATTGTAGACCGCCTACCAGTCTAGAAATTTCTCGATAGTCTCTTTTTTTATAAAATACATAATAAATATTAGCGATGAGTCGTTGTTTATTTTAAATTCGCGGCCGGATACCTGACTCACTACCAGAGACGTGCACACAGAGTTTTCGTGTAGGATAAGCCACACCCGAAATCTCTGATTACCTATATTTAAAAATAAACCTACCATTTTAGTAATAATCAAAGCATAGTTGGGTACCCTTTCAGTAAGTGATTATTATTTAGATAGGTTTAAGGAGCTAGCTTAAGCAGGACATATTTTCCTGTATAGAGCGCACGTCTAGCTCACTCTCCTTATTTTTTTTGAATGATTTAGTGTACTACATACGATCGCTATAATTTTTGTAAAAATATTATGTAGCATTTTTTTTCTGCTATTTTTAGTATTAAAAATAATATTTTTTATATCGCATACAACATATAGTTTCATAATTAACATAAAGTTGAATGATTATTACGATAGTATGGCGAAGTTTTGATTTTACACTTATTGCTCGAATAGGTTCTGAAATACTTATCGCATATAACGATGTAAATGACAAGATAAGAATTATAGTTTGCTGATTGAGGAAGGAAGATCAAGAGCCATTTATTGCATCCACGCTTTTTCATATATATACCCTGCCTATACACTGAGAAAACAATATACTTATTATGTACAATTTTTTTACAGTTTCAGTATCTATTTAGCAATTACTATTTCGTCGTTAATCATCGACAATGAAAGAGCTATGCTACATATTTCAGGAGTCTGATAGAGCAAGAGCAATTAGAAATTACAATAAAACGGTTTTAACTAATAAAACAGGTTCGTGTAAATCCTACCATCATTCAAACCCTATAACATGTGGTACTGAAACTAATCATTTCGTGTTATAAGAATATTTACTGGTGGTAAGTTTCTGTTAGTGAATACCATCCAAGTAGATACCACCGCAGCGCCTATTTTTGCCGCCAAACAGCAGTGTGCAAATATTACTGTTAAATTACTGGGGTAACTAGATTTTACAACTTATGGCTCAAGGCGTTTTTACTTAAAATATTAGCGCACCGTCATGAATTAGTTTTTTTTTCTTCTTCACTGTTTACACCAGACCTTAGTCCGAGTTCTTGTTTACCTTTCTTTATTGCTTTTGCTCATGTTATGTTTATTTATATCTTATGTATTGAGCTCATCTTTCATCTTTCTTATCATGGTCTCTGATTCTTTATTGTACCTTTGTATCGATTCATTAATGATTCATATTGGGTTAAAATCAATTGGTAATAATCATAATCTGTTGTTCTAAAAGTAGGTAAAAAAAATCAAAGATTTGAATCTAAATGTTATAGTAATCTAATAAAATTATTAATTCATAAGGTTATTTTATTTATCACATTATTTGTTTTGTTTTAATAACAATCTTTTTTTGTTTTTGTTTTTTGACAATATTTTCAATAAATGTAATCAACTTATCTCCGACTTTCTTATTTTCTAATATCTCAAATACTGTGTTCCTATCAATTTTATTCTCTATTTCCTTTTCCACTTGCATTCTTTGAAAATCGTATATCGGGCCATCAAATATTAGGTATAGCGCTGATTCTTTTTGACTACGATCGCAGATGCATTCAGGGCTGTTTTGCAATTTGAATTTATACAAGTAATGTGTGAACCCTCCGTGTCCAGTCAGTGCTTGTATGTGGGGAGACCCGTTAAATTTTCTGATTAATTTGTATGCCTCTTTTGTGTCGGGGAGAAAATTTTTGTTGTGTTTCCTTTGTCACTGTTAAAGTATCTTATATTCCATTGCGTTACAGTTTCGGCTCGGATATTATTTCTTACAAAGGAGACAGGACAGATGTCAAAGTGAGGGTTTGTCTTGAGTTTTAGAGCTCGGCCTGATAAACTGTGCAACCGTCTGACAGCTTGAATTTTTTCTTGATCATTTCTCTATCATGATACCATATTGAGATCGCTGCTGCCACACTCTCTTCGATCTTGCTCCCTTCTGTAAAAAATTTTAATTTCGTCCTCGTTATCTTCCGAATTTGTTTCTATGTTACTGTTTTTGTAGTCAATAATTTCTATTAGTGCTGGATGATCTGTATGTTTTGCTTCTACTGTTGTTTTTATTGTTCTACCTCCTATATACTTTTGTGTAATACCTTTTTTTGTTTCGTAAAGTTTTGCTGCTTCTTGTATACGAAGATCGAGTGGTATGAGTCTTGTTAAATTGACAGCGGCATTCAGCTGTCCGATACCGTCTTGTACGATGTGCATATTTTTTGCACAAAACCTCTTTGTACGGTGTTAAAGAATTTTTGAGCAGAAATTTTTTCGGCCCAGATTCGACCCAGATATATAATATTATTGACTCTATTACTGGTACGTACGTCGTTCTGATTATTTCCTGATTAAGTCCCCATTTTATTTTTGCTCATCTACTTAGCATTCTATATATACTTAGTACTTTTCTGCATATGTAACTTATATGGCTATTGTATTAGATACTTCGTTACTGCACACCGTGATGTCTACGTTGCTTCTGAATTTCTTTCCTCCTCTAATTGTATAAAAGGGTTGTTCGTTTCCCTCGTTCAAAATGTTTAGGTTTATGTCGTCTATAGCTTCTTGTAGTGCCAACCCTCTATTGTCCATGGTTGAACTGCCTCACCAGATATTCCATGCATTAACATCGCCACCCATTATTATGTTTCGATTCTTTAGTTTTGTTATAACTTTCTTCATTTGTTCGATGTATGGTTCTATGGGTAAGGTGTCTTTGAATTATATAGTTATGATTCTTATATTCGTTTTTTTCCATGAATTCGGTTAATTCATACTTAAGCCTTTATAAAGGTTATAAATTGTACCTACGTTGTTATCATTAAATAAATAACGAGTCATATCACTGGCTGTGTAGTTTATCTAATCAATCCATCGATTTTATTTGTAAATTAGTCAGAATCAAAGAAAAACAAAAATACGATGCTGATGTGTACGGTGATTGGTCTTAGTACCTCTTTTAATAGTAGTAATGAAAATAAATCTTGAACTATATGTTTATACTCTCAATAAAGTATTATTTTTAGTAAAATTAGAATAAGTAACTGAATATTAACTAAGATAATTAAATTACTATAAAATAGCAAACCATTTCATTAAACTACTGGCGATGGTTGTAAGAGGTCCCACATTACAGATTACAAGATCTAAGTTTACGATATATGCTTGTGGTGCACCTTGCTTATTAAAAATCGAAGCTCTATCTCCCACCTGCCCGTAATGAGCGTCCCAAATCCCTCTATGTGAACCCCTATAAATATGAAGATTTTTGGGGAAGGCTTATGTCTTGCAGTGGACGTTTATCGGCTGATGATCATGATGTTGACTGGCGATGGATTATTTATATGGATACAGATGTTATAACCGGTTAGAAAATAATATAGTAAATAATATTAGTAATAATCCTCTGCGTCTAATATAACTTATGTGCATTTTTAATTAAAGCGGAAACTGTTTGTAATTTGTAATTGGCAACACTGTTTAGATTGAATAAGTGGTAGCACTATTTTGTTAGAGTGGTACTTTGTGACGTCAGTCTGTCGCTGACTTTCGTCAGGAGCATACGGAGTAAGTATTGAAGGGTATGAAATTTTGTGTGTGAATGTTTACTTATTGACGATATTAAATTAATATAGCCAAAAATAATATATGCCAAATATTTTGTTAATAAAAAAGTCTCTCATGAGTTTATAATGTTCTTAGAAGGGCTGCTCTTAAATGTTCTTAGGCTAGACAGTCAGTAGTAAAACCACTTGATGTTAAGTTATAGGCCTGCCCATAACAAAGTTATTTAGGATATTATACATTGCACCATGTTATGCTTGTCGCCTTGACACATGAGATGTCGTGTCTCGTTACCTTACTAATTACACTAGCTACAACGCCCTCCAAATTGAAACACTAATGTTTGCATACGACTGTTTGATGACGGAAATAGGCGCTGCGTTGGTAGCTATCTAAAGGGTCTCTGGCAACATAGAGCTAAGTAATATTTGTAAGTGACCAGTATCTAATGTATGTTTTTATTTTTAACAATCACATAGTTTTGTACATCTGTTGACACTTCTTATAAATTTTATTTTTATTTATAAATAACAGTTTTCTGTTCTCTGATGATGTTGAGCTCTTGGTAGTCATATTAACTCTTACAGCTCATCTGATACTGGGCTTGTGGACCCGAGTTCACGGCCTGTTTTATTTTTTATTTATAAAAAAGTGTACTACTTGGCGTGTGTCATATTGCGTGAATTTTTTGATTTCAGCCGAAGCTACTCGGTCATCGAAGACGGGTTCGGGTCCGTCCTCCTACCATCTTCGCTTATATAGGAAACTCATAATTCTTTTCTGCAAATAAAGTGATAAACATATTTAATTTTCCATTACATTGTAAAACTAAGGTGCATTTTTCTTTTAAATCCGATGAACAAAGCGCTGTGGGATTTACATCGTTCGGCATTTTCCGCATCCACTCTCGGAAATAAATACAGAGTTGGTGAAATTTTCCAAAACTAAACCGAAACGGAGAAAGCTTTAGATCAGTTAAATAACTAACTAGAAACGACGTTAAATAAACTTCTATCAAACAGTATGCGAACACTGTACTAGCTTACAAAAGGATTATTTGATCGAGGCGTTTAGATTAAATAAAAGACCTTGTTTTAAATCGGGACGTTTATAACTTTGACTCATATTTAGTAAACCCATTCGTATATTATCGAATGCTATAAGCACGGTATAAAATCGAAAATTATGGACGTTGTCTCCAAAAGCACTAATTCTTATGAAATTTCTTTCACAAGGCCTAACGTGGCCATGGTATCAAGATATATTACAGGACTTAAATACTACTATTCAGTTTAAAAGTGCTAAGAGACCAGCCGGGTTTAGAACATCACTGAGTTTGTGCATTTGATGAAGGAAAACATGGTGAGGAAGTTAACATGTTCCAATATGTTTTCGTGGACGTTGACGCCCACCAATTTAAGTCAAAATATAAAGTGGGCTAATTTATCTTTGTGCTTGTTTGTGCGATAGCTTCGAATAGTTGAACCGATATTGACCTAATTCCGTTGCGTTGACTCGAACGATTATACTCTTTACTACTATGTTAAACTTTTCTACTCTTGAATATTATAAACATCCAAAAGAATGAATGAAATGAAAATGAAAGTCAATAAGATAATCATTAATGCATTGGACCTTCTAGTATGAGTTACACATGAGATAAATTCTAAGTTTATTAAATCCAAACAATCTTAAAGAGTAGATCCCTCGTTCAGGTTACATGATTTGTTCTCGTAACTACATTATAAACTAGAAATTGAAGCCTCATTTCTAAAGCAAAGGTCGGGGATAATCTTTAGGGCATCATTACAGACTTACCCTCTCTAAAGATCTCGATCTTAAAGGACAAATTTTCTAAACGGCCCGTCCCTTTGAAGCATTAACTTTTCTATAGAATCCTCGTATTGTTCAGAATCTCTTTAAATTCGGGTTTTTGTTTCTGTAAACGTCTATGAAACTTCGCTGCTTACGTTCAATCCCATTTATTGTATGTAAAAGTAAACAACTGAATGTTTTCTAAAAAGAATTAACAAGTACAAACCTTAAAAAGTGAACGATGTATTATAGTAATTATAACGTATATGATTGTTGTTATGTTACTAAATATATTCTATACTCCTTTACAGGACAAAATGAAATGGCTAATTCTTCTGACATTTTTTGTTAGGACAATAAGTACAATGGAAAAAACGCTTTATTCCGGTGGTAAGTGTCAAAGTAATACTTCTACTTGTCAGTTCGATAAGGACTTTAAAAAGAAACTGTTTTATCAAACCCCATAAATTTTTTATCATTTCTATTAAACATATTGTCGATATTTATTAGTAAAATATGAAATAGTATTTTTATATTGGAGAATAATATTTCAGAGGTTTCAAGTTAAGTCATTGTTAAACATCTTTTAATATATCTCTAAACAGAACGTCAGTGACCTGATATAGTAAAATTTCATAATATTAGAAAAACGTTAATACATTATATAAAGTAATAAAATATATACCATTTTCATGAATTAATTATTGCTAATTATTAATCATTAATAATTTATCGTCTTCATATAAAAGATTATATCACTTCAGTGTGCAAATTAATTTTGAGGATGAGACTTGAATATCAAACAGAGGTTATCGGGACTTGGCAAGTGGAGTGTACGGAGAGTTAGCTTAATTAATAAATTAGTGACTCCTGGAGAGCGGGCCGGCTCGTCTATTAGATATTCCGAGCTCATAATTAAGTTTGTGTTACTTAACTATAACTTAACATTTTCAATAGCTATTTCTAACATGCTTCCAATTGATACACAAACTATGTATAACATAATCCAAAAGTTACATATATATATATTTTTGTACAAGCTATCGCTTGACTTTGATCACACCTTAGCGCGATATAATCTTTAATAATAAAGCACACTAGTCTAGAAGTGACCTATTCACCCTTTTCTTACAGATTCCCACATCATAAGGGCGTAATCATTGCCCTCTGGCTGATTATTTCAATCGTTCGTGTTATTTTACAAAGTAGGAAGAAGGAGGAAGTAATATAGCAGTATTCTTACGTCTTAAGGTGACGAACACAAGGTGGTGCTCTGTACATCATCATAAATAGCGCCATGTTGTTACGGGTAGGCGTATCTTATCGTTTACTAACAGGAAAACATTCCGCTTGTCTCGTCGATTAGTAGTATAGAAAAAAAGGTAACACTAAGTTCTGTAGTCTACATAAATATCGCATGAATATCTCACATACTTTGAATTGAATTTCACTTGTATTATAGCTTATTCGTAATAATTTATTCATTTATTTGTCTTAAACATAGTAACAAAGGTTTTTATTACAGATTATTACCTCATATCGAGTCCAATACAAGACGTGCAAATGTTACATGTTATATTAAAAGAAAAATATATTAAATAATAAAGGTATTTCATTAGTATATCGATTATGAGCAATTTGTAAACCTTCCTTAATCATATAAATTGGTAGTTCATCAAAAAAATTTAATAAGTATACTGTAATTCCTTCCATAAACATACTTTTTTTTATTAAATCGTCTCTGCTGTCATGTCTTAAATATTAATTATTTAAAGGTTTCCATACAAATATAATATTATTAACAAAATATAAAAGTTCCACCTCTTATTCATTTTATATATAAATTCTTCTTTTACAACATTGTCTAAAAGTATCTGCTCTTTTAAGGTATTTTTATTTAAACTTATATATACTTAATAATTATTTAAATTTAATCATTTGTTAATGAATGATGATGATAAATTACTAAATAACAATTAATACACATCACAGAGACAAATTTAAGGTGATTCTAATCAATATTTTGTAATGCATGCGAAAGTATTTCAGCAGGTCCAAATAAATGTTTAACGGGAATGTCCACAGTGTTTGAGGTGAAACTACTTATGCAGGAACCTCAAACACTGCTTAACATGCAAACTGCTGCTCCAGGAGCAAGCTCTGGTTTCACTCAATGTAATATTATAAGCTTCAGCTTGGGATTTAACTGAAATTTAACCAACATATACTTAATTATGTAGCTACCTATTAAATATATATTTGAAGTATTCTGAACATGAAAGTTATTCAGTTTCGATAAGGATTATTAAAAGTCGCAAAATCTTTTAAATGGAAGTCTTCGTCTCCTTTTAGCTTTAACGATAAAAAAAAAGTACGATTACTATCTAAATGTACTTTTACCTTTACGTTATTTAATAGCAGTGTATCTTGTTTAAGTGTTTGCGGTAAAATTCTTGTAGGATACAAGAAAAATGAAAATTATTATAGACACTTTTTTCTTTCTGTCACTTCTCTTCTAGTCTGAACTTCGAAAACTGACGAGCCTATTCTATAACGTGAAAAATTCCATCGGCGGATGCGATGGCGATCCACCTCTGCACGAAATGAAAATTTCTCTTCGCTAGCACATCTTTTGCCTTGCCCATCTCAATCAGCTACAGAAGGCTGGAGAAGACACACTTTAATTAAACATTTAATAGGAATTGAAAATTTATTTGAAATAATCAGAAATTATAGAATGTATCATATAGACTTTATACTCCAGCGCAATAAGAAGGTATAACTAGTGGTATGTGTCTATTGTTGGAGATTACTACCACTACCAGCTTTTTTGGTATAGTAGTACAAAAAATATTAAAATGTATGCCACTAATAAATGTTTAACAGGAGAATTTAACTGGGCGGAGGAGGTACAGCTACTTATGCACGAACCTCAAATACTACTTAACATGCAAATTGTAACTACTTTGGTATGCTTCGAGTGAATACAATTTTGTAAGCGTCAGGTATCTACAGTTTAATTAAAATTTTGTTCTACATTCGCACTCACTGAATCTGAAGTGATATAAACAAGGTTTCGTTTTGATTCACATACCATTCCTTAGGTCTTTGATAGGAAGATAAATTTGTTTTTCTTTCATTCATTAATCAACTAGAAAGAAGAGTTCACAGCTTGATAAAAATTGATCTGTTTCTTCTTTTATTTATGCACACTTATAAACTTTTAGAGTCTGATTTCTTTTATTATCTTTCATTAAAAATAATTTGTTTAATATGAATTGCTTTGCCTCACAAATGTTCATAACAATCAGTGGTTTTGATTCCGGGACCACATGATGTATATATAACATGGCGATATGGTTTTTTTTTACTGAATATTTGCCACACTCATATCATCAATCTCCCGTTATAACTTCGTAACTAAGCAGCTTTTTAGTAAATTAATTTGATTATATTTAATATTAAGTGTATGCATATTAGTGATTAAGTTCAGTTGCACTTATAAAGCATCGTATTAAATGTTAATATCGGTTAACATGATCCGCTTGCGTAAGTGATATTGCTAGATAATAGGAGATTAATTTTTAGTAAACAATAGTTTTAGAAGCCCGCAATACTGTTATTAGGTAAAGCTTATACATAGGTAATTTAACGAGGATAGATCTAGACTGTCTCCGGCAACAGATACCTATCACTAGTGAGATGATATAACTTTCACTGGTGGTAGGTCTCTGTTGCCGCAGACGGTCTAGGTAGGTACAACAGAAACCCTTATTTCTACCGGCGAACAGTGGTGTGCAAACATTGCTGTTCCGGATTGAAGGGCGTTGTAGTTAGAGAAATTACTGGGGTGAAGAGACTTAACATCTTTTTATGTCTCAGGCAACGAGCGCAATGTGATGAGGTGTACACCAACCTAATTAGTGCTATGTTGATTACAACGTACCAACGACGTATCACTTACCATCAGATGAACACTAAGCTCCTCTCCTCGTTTCCTTGAATAAAAAAAAACCAAGCATATGGTATCAGCAAATGCATCACCAATAGTCGCAGGTATTGTTTTTTTATCACTTATTTTAAGGGTAGAAATCAAATATAGAGACCAAATTAAAGCACTTGCATTGAACAAGGTCATTAAAACAAAGATCTCTTCAGACAAGTACGTAAGCGGCTGGCGATGGTACTCACCGTCTGAAGCGGTGTTTAATATTTCGATACACTATCAAAGGAAGGTGCTAAAAATGCATTCCCTCACAAAATTAGTCCGCCGGCGACGAGGGTTGGGACGTGCTTATCAGCCTCCCTGTCATCACACTTTACTTGCCTTCTCGAATGTACTGTTCAGCAGGTCAACAGAATACAGGTAGCCGTATCCACGTTTTTACCATATAGTCAGTTTTTTTTTTAATTATGATTTTCTCAGACTTAAACATCAGAGTCGATGATAGCTCGTTTTTTTGTTTTTCTTAAATACTTATTCATCTTATTTATTATTTTTACACACTTTTACAACGATACATTTACAGCATATTGCAATTTTTTCCTTACTCATTATCAGCCTTAAGACATACACTACAGGACATAGACCAATCCCAAGGGTCCCCACGTCAATCAGTCTGGCGCTGCCTGCATTCAGCGGATTCCCGCGACCTTCATCAGATCGTCGGTCCTTACTCTCCTTATTTTCTATTCATTTATACATATACAGAGCATAAACCGTATTAGGTGTTTTGTTTTGATCATTATTTTCTTACCACTATTTTACTCCCCTTCACAGTGCCCCCGGGTACAGGGTGCCATTTATCGATAAGAATTTTACTTTTTAAATTAGGATTCTTCAGACCTACCCAACAGAGTAGTTGATTATATATTATTGTGTTTGTTATTTTTTCTTATCTTTTCATTAAATTTTCTTTCTCTTGTTCTCATTATATTTACTAAATAAAAACCTGTTATAATTGCTATACATTGATTTTTGTACTTCAATATGTCAGGGTCTACTTTTTTAGTTCTTTCACTCCACTTCACTCTATTTGGGACATCGCTTTCTTTGAGATTACAGCTTATCATATCTCTTGTCATCACAGCACAGTCATTTATCTGTTTATTTATACAACAACTTAATAAGATTTCATGTTTTTACCAACTTCTTTATAATAAATGTAGAGCAAAAATTAAGAACTGGCTTATGTTTTTGGACTATAAATAAACAGAGGACTTATTGCTGCCTCTTGTATTATTTTATTACGGTCTTTTTTTTATTTTTTTTTTCTAATTCTTCTCTTTCCAATCCGTACATGTACACCATACGTATACTTAACCCACCAACACTCGCGTATATACGATACAAAAACCACTGAAACATATGTATAAAAGACATACAGACAAACGCTCAGAACTTTTATAATTTTTTTTTTCTCTTCCTTTGTATAAATATTGGCAATATTGTAATTTCTATATTCTTAAGAGATTGCATTTAAGTAATGAAATAACTAGGAGGGCGCACTGTTTCCTGAGACACAGGTTAAATTCCTAGTTCAGGAACCAAAGGCTTCAAGTACCGAAGACATGTAAAATAATGCAATAATTTATCTTTATCTTTATCTTATCACACTCAGCCATTGCAACTTCGGTTTTTCCCTCTGTTTGCCAATCAAAATGTATTCATTTCACTATTTAAAGTTTAGAACTTTGATGATCCTTCACAATTTCTATTGTTTTATGTGTTTAGATTTCGTAGATGAAAATAGGCTATATTCCCGTACATATATATTATCATTCGAATTTGTATTAATTTTAATAATTTTGTCTTTTTAGTACGGTCTACCAGCGACTGATCTGTTCTTAAATGGAAGCAATTAAGAACGGAGGTTTTTTATCATGTCATGATATTGGGTTGAATGGGTACTGACCGAGACATATTCTCATTTGTTCCTGACGAATGTAATATGATGCTGTATGAAATATAGAAACTTCATGTATCACCAGTTTCACTTGAAGGTAATCTTTTTCTTGGCTCAAACTTGAACTGTTCTTACAACAGGTGTTTCCGAATGAGAACAGAGCAATAAAAACATTTTCATTATTTACGTAAAGTGTATTCTCTTCAAAGCTTCGTTTTCTTTTATCATATTTGCTTTATGATGAAACTTGTAAAGCCTGAGCTTTGTTCGGCTTTCGTGGCTTTCTACTTTGAGATAAAAATCAATTTCGTTGTATTACCGGACTGTGGAAAATAAGAGTTTCTTAGAACGATATCTTCACGATGTAATTTAATATGTACGGCAGCTATTTTTTTATAACGATTTATGTTTAAGTATTGTAGAAGCTTCGATTGTATTTCTAGAAGCGTTTATTGATGCTGCACTTTTGCTGCAATTAAAACATTGCGAAAGAAATGTGAATGGAAATGGAACTATAATTGTCGATCTGAAGGCTCGTTCGCTAACGGATATTGGCTAATGCGTTTGATGACTGGGCATCGGGCGAAGATTTTCGTTTCAGAATTTCGTTTCAAACTATGATGAACTAGATGCAGTGAGGCTGTTGACTGCAGGCCTTGATTGTATATTGATTTCTTTTTGGTGTCACTTTTATATCAAGTAGACTGTAATGCTATTTTCAAATTGGTTTCGGTCTATAGGCGATAACAAAGTTGTACTCTTGGGTTATTAAAAATAGAACAAAAGAAATGTAAAGGGTAATAGCTGTAGTTTCATCGAAGTGAACTAAAAAAGTCTTCGGTTTGACGAATTTTGAGGAAGTGGATCCTCCATGCTTACTCAGTGAACTTGAAGAGAAAGGTAAATGTTTGCTTCTGCCTAAGTAGTATTTAAGTGTAGTGCTGGTACAATTCAAAGGTTTCACTAGACAACAGAAACAAAAAAAAAAGAAGACAAAACCTTTATTCAAATGTAAATTTTCGATTTTGAAGATATATTATAATTTATGTGACCAGTACTTAAATAGATCAAAAAACCCATGAGTAACGTTTACAAAAATTTATGTATTATCAGGATTGGAGATTACTTAGATATCAACAGCTATAATGATTTCGTGTCAATATTATCTTTATGAATGCGATGACGATTATCATAATTTTAACTTAACGCTCGATAAGAAAAAAATCACGCGAACGTTACATTATTGTTCGGTTATCAGATGAAGAAAAATCTTTGTTGTTGATATTTTACTCAAAATAAATTATGTAAATCTTCTCTATAGAAAGTCGTAATTATTTTTAGAGTGAAGTAAACATTTTTGAGTTCCGATATAACAACAGTTTTTAGAATAATAATCGTCTTAAATCTCATATTGAACAACAATGTTTGATTTTCAAGGAAAGGTAGTGGTGAAAAAGCAAGGTAACGTGATGGTGAGTAAACATTATCATCCATAGGTAGCCACGAAAATCGTAGGTATGCTGTTACTCATTTAAAAAGGAATTTCGTCCTGGAAGTCCTTGAATTAGATTCGAAAATAATGCCGATGACGATTGAAGACGCTGGGTTAAAACGTCTTAAGTATTTCAATAACAGAAATACTTTTTTCTACCTGGTAATATTTTCTTTTTCTTAACATGACCTATATTATGAAGAAAGTAATTTGAAATGGCATGGTCTGGTGACAACCCGCTCGATTTGACGATGACAAGGGTTAATATGCCCTAAATGGGGCTCTCGTGTGGAAAAAAAATTCTTTCTGTAGGCATTAAGCCGACCGTGTGCACTTGTCATTATAGTCGATGTAAAAGAATATTGCGTAGAAAAAATATTTTTTACTTCTTAATTACTTTTATTTTATTCTATGCAGCAACGAGCGAGACCATCATCTGATGATAAGTGATACGCTTCACCACAACAATGTGATTAACAAGGATGATTTACACAACAACACATTTTCCACGTCGCCTTGGAACAGTAAAAGATTGAAATCTCTGGATGCTTGTCTAGTGGAAGACATTGGAGAAGACCTATATCCGGCAGCGGAGAAACAAAGGTTGATGGTGTCTGATCTTACTCAATGTTATAATTTATTTCAATAGGTTCTAAATAATAACAGCTGATCTAAAAATATACCGATCGAATATCGTATAATGATGATTAAGGTTACCATTTTTAAACATCACAAATGTAAGAAGTAAAACAGACAGGTGATGCGGCGAAAATAAAATTTTGAACTCGAAGAATGATAAAATATGCGAATGGGCAGAAGAGAAGAGGATGAATAAAGAAAAGATGGATGAATTATATGAATGATCATAAATTAATTGTTGATATAAGGGAATGATAGAAGAAGATGACTGGGTCCATGTAGCAATGCGGTATTGCTTTTTAATATAGTTGGCTTATAAGTTTTTGGGGCTTTTAGAAATAATTTAGTTCCACAGCGACATTTTTAACTAACATTCTACTTTCATGTTTAAAATTTAATTACTCCTCATTCATTAATTAGTATTAAGTATCTCTGCCCATTCTCAACAGTATCATTCTACATATATAGTATGTAATTGTAGTAAATTTCTTTTAATCGTTTTTTACTTGCCGAAGGCGGAATGATGGTGGTGATATCTGTATTCCTCACGAGGAGAATGTTTGTCTGTGTATCTTGATAAATATAATTTTTCGCAAGTTTTATTTATTATTCGTAGAACCTAGTATATGTTGCATTCGATAGTTTTACTAAGCGCAGTTTAAAACAAAAAAGTTAATTGTTCTCAGTTTCTTGCCTAGTTCCTTACAGTGCAATTAGTTTCACAAGCAATTAAAAACTTGTTTGTTTCTCTATTGTCTGAAGCAGAAAAGCAGAAAGGTTTAAAATAGAATACGGTATTTTATTTTTTTAACATTATGAATATAATACCTCTTGCCCGAGAAGAACTAGAAAAGAGTTATAATTAGTGTAATTACTGAGATAATAAGACATGTCTCAAAGCGACGACAGCAATTTGGTGGTGTTTATCATCTTAAGCAACCACTTTGGTAAATACATGTTCGTTTCGTCGCTTTTATTTAAGTTCTTCGATATGTTTAGGAGTTTATTATTGTCAAACATAAGAACTCAAAGAAAAATATTTGTTATTTATGAGGGGTTTTATGTTGACCTTTCTCTAGTTATCTTCAAATTTTATTCACGAATATACGTTGTGAAATTCTTCGAACAAAATCACGGAAGGAATTGAGATGATATCAAAATATATTATAATCCAAATCCAAAGCCACTATTTTGGATCAGCACAATAATTATATCATGTTTGATAGTTAACTGCTTGCAAAGTGATGATTCCTATCAGGGACGATTCGCGAGGTTATTGAAATTAAAAAATATCCTAATTTCAATAGAGCAGGTGGGTAATACCAGCCGCTTGGGATGCTATTATGAATAAAATAAAATCGAAGACTAAGCATACCACTAGAATAATTTAAGAGCTTATACTGCGTAGATTGGACTGCAAATGATAAGTAAAAAGTTTTTAGGTTTCCTTTATGACTATGACAGCAGTGTATCTATCTCCTAAGTCTTAAGTGGTAAAGCGGTCGAAATATCGCGGTAATAAATAAATAAAGGAAAAAAATTTCGTTTTAAACCCCAAATAGATTAATCAAAATTTTGTTTTAACGTCTTTCATTTCTAGTATCTAGTCACCGGTATTAATTAGTGCCGAGATTGTATTAATAGACCTCAATTAGTTACATTCACTGTCAAAAGAAACTCTTAATTAGGCTCGGCGGGGGAGAATATAATTTACCTTGATCTCAGTCATTTAAAAATGTTAATGCTTCTACTACTTTTCATTAATTAAAAGTTAAGCGGAGGATAACATGGAGAGGGGGTGAAAAAGTTAGTCGTGTTTTAATATGGTTTAATTTGCGGCAAAGCTGACATTGCGAAATATGAAATGCGTCTTACAATTGTAATTTTTTTTAATTATATGTTTTATTTTTAACAAAAATAATTATATTTCAGTTAAATATATTTCCTTTCTGTCACCTTTACCGTTCCCGTCTAGTGTGCGCTTTACCATCTAAAATATATTTCCGGTTTCTATCAGGCGACAATGTAAACATTGGTCTTAGTAATGTTAAAACAACTGTCACTTTTATTAAATATCGAAGAGTCGAGGTGATTTAAGATTAAAAAGTATTTTTAGACTAAAATTTAATATGAATGATAAGCTTTTTAATTTTTTTAATAAAACATGCATACCGTACCCGAAATCACTGTGCTTAGAAATAAACTTACCAATTTACATTCAGCATAGTCGCATACCTCTTTAGTGACTTGAGAGATCACTATTTAATTTAAGAGCTAGGCTTAGCTGTGCTTATTTGCCTTATGTACTCGCCACTGTCTTCAAATTTGCTGGTGGTAGCCATAGTCTTACATAATTTAGAGTAACCTATCTTGTATGATAATGGTTATCATGGGATATAAATACTTTATGACAATTTTATTATTCACATAGTAATAAAAAAGTACAAAAAGGTTATTAACAATCAGGCTTTAAAAGTAAGAAAGCAATACATGAAAAGCGCTTTATTTCTTTATTTATAAAAGTTGAAAAAGAATATTTTGTACTTTTTTGTTGCCTCACTGTAGCGTTTTGTATTGTCTTCGAAGTTACGTAGACGAGAGAGTACTTGTTGAATACGTCACCGATGGCAGAAAAGAATATTTTCGCTTTGTTTCATTCCTTCAGAATATACGAATTTTCTTTTAATTTTTATCAAGAGTTTCCTTTGTACTGTATTTTATAAAAAAAGGCCTTCAAATTCGCTGTATACTTGATAAAGAACAAATGTAGATTAATATTAAAAGTGATACTATCTCCATCGGAGATATCCTGTTTAAGCGACAAGATATATCTCATCTGTACGCTACAGTTTACCACCTAGAGGATTTTATGCTTGTTTTATAGTTATCGTAAACACTACCAAAGTAGTTATTACCAAAGTAAAACTAAGAATGATATTAAGTTTTTTTTTGTTCTGATGACATTATCAATCAATGATGACGATATCATCTTCACTTTATTCTAAAAATCGGAAGGGTAAGGACAACTCCGGAAAAAATAATATGTTATAGATCACATATTTCATACTAAGTTCGATGCTGTTTAACATCCTCATCGTAAGAGTAATTAAAAAAAATCTATATGATGTATATGAATAATCTCAAAGCGTAAATGTAATGTTTATTTAAAGCGCAGGAAAAACGCGACAAAATATTCAACACGTTCCCGGTTCATTTCCGTTTGCATTATGCATAACTTTTTACGTTTTCTTAGTATTCAACATTATTTTAATATGACGAGAACTGCGTCATACTATGACAAGTGTTGTCACATTGAATAAGTATTATTTTATTTTTTTTTTTAAATTAAGCTTCTCTTGGGACGGTGCGAATTGGATTTAATGAAACGAAATAGTGTAACGACAAATAATGTATTTATAAAGTTTAAGCTATGAAAGAACGAGACAACACTTTTTTCTAAATAGTTTCTCTATCTTTCGTCTCCTCTTTATGCTATGAATCGTAAGGTCTTCACTCTACTACACATGAAGGGGTCATGGATAAAAACTCAGATGATGTAAAACCATACAAGATTTTTTTTCTTACATTGAATAAATCAATATACATTTTCATAAAAATCTTTCTCTCTCTTGCTTACTTGAATCAATAAAAAAATTTTAATCAATCGTTCTCTGTTCCTCTCTTGTTATCACCTGTTTAATGAACTCATCTCATTCTTTTACATGTATGACATTGGTGGTGTTTCTTTATTATACATGTCTTTGATAATATTTTTTCTATACGCACACAGAATTGTAAAATTTTTTTTAAAACAATCTGAAAATTAGGCTCTTTCAATATTGGGCAATTTTTTCAGATAGATTTTTGTTCGAGCCAGTGAAAATTTGAAAAATTGGCAGTCACCATCGAATTTCACAAAACACACTCTTTGCCGTGTAATTTCTATTATGTTATAAAAATATTCGAATCATAGTTGCATGTTATACATTATTAATACAAAACATTAAATACCTTTTCTTAGTTTTATTTATATATTGTATTTGCATGAGTTATCAACATGGTGAAAAAACAGATATAAATTTGGTAGATTTGTATAAAACCTCGAAATCTCCTTTTTATACCTTTTGTTACGTATTGAGTTCTACGGCTGTGTAGATTATGAATAAATAAGAAAATTATTCCGTAAGTAGACCCTAGTTAAATTTAACATCAAGTTATCAGTACATACGATTGTAACGGTTATAATCACAGCGGAAGCTTATGGAAACTCAACAGCGAAGTCAAATGAATTAGGTTAATTAAACTGATTTTGTTATTGAACTTAAAGTGACTTCAATATTTCAGAATGACTGGTTGAAAGGAATTTTTATACCATTTAAACTTTGAAAGGAAGTAATTACACTGTACACAAACATCTTTGACTAAAGAATCTGGCCTCGTTTGGCAACGCTCTTAATTAGTTTTGCCGAGTGGGAACAGCTTCTCACTTAGATAACTTGAATTCAAAGGCATTAACGCGTTGACATAGGAAATTTCGTTTCAATTTGTTCGATCATGAAATTGTTTAGAAATATTACGTTTATCAATACATTTTACTACATTCATGTGACTTTATATTTTCTCATAAAAAAAAAAAAATGATGGTACATTGTCCTTCTGCTGTATCTACATACATGCTCGTACATTCGTATAGCTCTCATTGTTACCTAACAACATATGAAATTGAGATAAAATGTGGGCTTTTTGTAGATTATAAAATATGAAAATTCAATTTGACTCTATGATAATACAAAAATATATATATTATCAACCCAAAGCGTGGGTAGAGAGGGAACAATTTGTTCTTGAATCTGTAAAGCTTTTAATAGTCACAGTTTCTATATTATCATTAGCTTTCCTTTTATTACTGTTTAAAAAAACTGAACACGTAAACTGTAAGTCCCTGATTCGATTCCAAGACTGCACGATGTAGAATTTAGATGTTGGTAGGATATTTTCGATCCCGCCTGGTTTGTTACTACTCTAGTATAGCGTATAATCTGCTGTTATAGGAGCGGTTCCGGCTGTCATTATCTGAAAGCCAGAGTAGGTCAAATGCACCATACCATCGACTGCTTCGATCTTTTTTTTTAATTCAACGAAGCGACGAGATAAACGAGATGTTCACTTGGCAAATATGCTTGCCCGATGATATACTCGTATATTGTACCACGACGTCCTCGCCGTCTTCAGACAAGAGATATTAAGTCTTGTTACCGCAGTAATTTTACTCGCTACAATGCCCTTCAACCCGGAACACAGTAATGTTTACACAGACTATTTGTCAGTAGATAAAGGTAGGTGCCGCGCTGGTGTCTATCTAAACAGTTTCCGCCTATAGAGACCTACCAGGTGAAATTGAGATGTGAGATTAAGTATTCATTTTGATCAGTTTCTTTATAAATAATCATCGAAATAAGTTTAATTTATCTTTGATACAGAGAGCTAAATATATACATTCGAAATATTTACACACAGTTTCGATATTCAGCAATTTAAAAGTTTCAGGTTTCAACACAAAGGAAACTTTGTCGTTTCACGTTCAAAGGTTATTTAAAAAGGAATCATATTAACATGTATGCGCCCGTACACACCCATCATGCGGGAAATGGGATTGTAATTGTAAACATTTTCTTTTAAAACTTAGTTTGTATTTAGTACGTTGTTTTATTTTTTAAAAACATCCACTGACGTTTTATTATTTTGTATATTTAAGTAAATTACAGTTTTTCTTTCATTGAAAACGATTAACCAAGAAAAATTTGGAGTGTTTATTTGCAACATGTTTCTTGTCTCAGAATGTGAAATGAAGAGGTCTTATGTTCATTCCGGATAAGCTGTCTACCTTTACATGCTGAATGCACGGAATAAGGAGAGCCATGGTTTTCCACTGAAATTGAGTTTAAGTGTTATTTTATTGTAGATAAACAATTAACATATCTACAACAATTTACGATTTATTAATCTTTTAGTGAAGTACTTTGGTTATATCGCCGACGTTTCCGAACGATTTTAACCAAATCCTTGTCGGTTCAAAAGATAAATAACTTATCTGAAGGAACGTGCATCAAGTTCGATAGTACTAACACTAGTAGAAGATAATATAAATATTACGATGATTTTCCAATTTATTATAGTATTGAAGTCTCATGTGTAATACGTGTGTGAGGTAAAAGAAAATGTCAATAAACGATCAGTCATCATGCCGTGTGTGGTCAAGGTTTGAACGTAAGAGGAAAGACGGTTCGATCATAAAATTCCGTATCCAAGACGTACCCAGTTCATCATTGGACGACGCGATAGAATTCAACATTAAATATTTCACAGTGGACGAAACGTTTCAAAAGGCTACAGGTTAGTCATATTAATATTATAACTTATACCATATTAATAATATTTATAACCTTCGATAGGATACGGTTATAAAATATAATAAATCCCCAGCAATTGTACAAGTGATACGCCATTTTCATGAACGAAATTACACAATACATTTCATATCATCATCATCATCATTAGGAGTACTAGTCAAACTGAAGTTGCAAATACAAACAAATGTTATATTTCTAAGGTTTAATAAAGTTTAAAGAGTAATTTTTGTGTTTATATTGATTTTAAATATTTAATTTTTTTTATTCACTTTTGTGAAGGTAGATTTAGTAAACGGAAAGATGCCTTTGAGAATTTCTATCAGTCTACCTTAGACTATGCAGAGATGTAATGAAATAAGTGCTTTGTATATACATATATATATATATATATCTCATATATACCCAACAAATTTGTGTTTATATACATTGAATAAAAATAAATGCAGATTTGATAATTACGTTCTAGTATTAAAATATTCAACAATTTATTACCTATTTTTACATATAAATGAAATAATTTTTTTTATTGAAAAATTTATATAAAATTATATCGCTCAGTAGTTACATACAGAAAAAAATTATTGCGATTAGATATCATTTGCTTGAGACCGACCCACTACAGAACCTTTCTGTAGTGGTTATTATATATAATATCATATTTCTTTATTGGAATAATTACTATGTACTGGAAAGATTACTACGGTAGCAAGACTAGACACCTTAAGTGGCAAGATGAGGGGTGTAACGTGGTGCCTTGTTGATATGTCGTAAACAGCTCATTATCCAATAACAAAGAAGACAGGTGTACAAATTCATTTAATATTCAACACGAATGTTTTTATAATTTTTTTATAACTTTTTATGAATAGGTGTGGCTTTAAATCCGGCGGCGATAGAGGAGTATAGGGTAGTAATAAAAGAGCATGCCAAGACATGGTCAATTGTTGTTTGTTGTGAAGATAATGATTCGGAAACAATAGAGACAATTCTAGGTGTGTCCGGCGTGGCTTTAGAGACTGGAAAAGAAGTGGAAAAATTTTCGGTAAGTACTAAAATTGGAAAGTTTTTTTTTATTTTTCTTTAATTTTTGTGTACATAATATTTTTTAAATTAGTTTCAGACAGAAGAAATGACCAACCTATTCAAAATTATCGCTGAAACAGAAAAATTAATAACAGAATTTACAAAGAAATTTAGTGTATATCATGAAGGAAGAGGTATAGTTGTTCATCCCGAATATAGAGGTTTAGGTATAGCTAGCGAATTTATCAAAGTGAGGTAAGATTAATAACATAACATACACAAATTGTATATAAAATATACATAAAGTAAAACAAACATTTATTTAAAAGATCTTTACTATTATATATCAAAGCGAAGTCTAGCAAGATTTTGAGCTTGCAAATGATTCGCTTATCCATGATAATGAGACAATGGTTTAAGAAGCTTACATATATATATATATATATATATATATATATATATATATATATATATATATATATATATATCTATTTACAATAGCCTAAAACTAAAGCATGATTTCTTACGAGATTTGATATTAAATCACAGCATCGGGATGATGCATCGCGCTTGCTAAAAAACAATATACAGTTTTAAAAGCAGATTAACAGTTAGAGATCTATATAAAGCTATATACATATATAGAGGTATCTACTTAAATGTTTACCTAGCTTTACAATCTAATCAGGCACGTCTAAGTTACAAGACAAGTAAGTGTTATGCAGCAGTTATGACAAACGTCCTAAGGGAGAGAAAGGAAAAGCATTGTCTAGTTCGAGATGAAGAGTATTCGAGTATTAAATTAAATTTTTAAAAATAATTTCGTTTTCCTTTATTTTTAAAAATTTTATAGTGTAATACTAGTAAGTATAATATTTTTAAACGGAAAAAAATTGTTTCATCAGATCAATAGAATTTATTTATTATTTACACAACTTAAGATATTTACATGTAGATTAGCTTTTGTATGCAATGAAATCACTGATGGTCTGTTGCCGGAAACCGTCTAGGCAGGTGTTACTGCAGCTCCTATTTCTGTTGACAAACTGTAGTTTGTTCCGGTTTGAAAGGCGCTGTAGCTAGAGTGATTACTGGGGTAACGAGACTCAATATATTTTGTCTCAAAGCGACGAGGATAATGTGGTGGAGTAGATATGTGCGAGGAGAATGTTCCGCTCGTTTCATTGTTTGTAATTTTTTTTTCAGGCGTTTAATGATCAATGAACAAAATATTCCGGTAACAAGTGCGTGGATGACATCATACGGTTCTCAAAAAGCAGCTGAAAGAGATAATTGGGAAACAGCCGTTGAAGTGAACGTTGAAAAATTTGGTAGAAAATGTGGAGTGGCCTTCAAAGGTGCTCCAAACACATTCAAATTTATGGTAGCAAGAGCTAGCGAAGATTAAAGATTCTTAGTCAATGATGATGATAGAAAATATATTCATTATAAGAAATAAATGGTAGCCTTTAGAGTAATAAACTTTTGTATCTACTATTAAATATAAACATAAAAATTATGGAATAACATTCATTAAGCATAAGATTTTTCTTTTACTAGAGTTTCCATTATTTTTATAACTTTGGCCACAAAAATGATCCAGATGGAAAATTTTCAGAAGTAAATTTTTCTATTTATCGAGTATTTTTTTTAAAACTGATAAATCAGGTTTTTTAGAATACCTATTTTATTTTTATTTTCTAAACTATATACATATCGTGTAAAGGTGGACTTAATGCCATTGGCATTATCTTCCAGTTTACTTTGGGCGATGCAGAGATGAAGTAGGTGCATTAAGTAGATACAAGTATAATACACAAATATACACATAAAACAGACACTCATATATATATATACACATATACGTGATATTAAGTAAATATTAAAAATTATTTCAACGAAGACTCAGTCCTAATTTAATTGAAGAGAATTTCCTGTACTTTCAAAAAGATTAGTTACTGTTCTGATATATAATAACTAGTCTGGCCATAAATACTCTTATATAAAAACATTTCTTTTTTTCAACTTTTTAATTATTTTGAATTTGGGACACATATATTTTTTTTTATATTTTTGGGACATTATAAGAGCTGGACTCGCCCTCATCTAGCCCAGACCTCAACCTTTTAGACTTCAAATTTTGATCAGTTTTAGACGACATGGTCTACTCTAAACGACACGGCGACATTGAGCCTTAAAAAATCTTTGGAGCAAGCAGTGGCATTGGTGGAAATTTCCCTTGGAAACAGTGCGTAAATCCATAGATTCGTAGCCAAACAGAATAAAGGCCTGTATAAAAGCCAAAGGTGGCCATTTTGAATATATTTTTTTATTTTTTGCTTAGACTAATAAATATGTTGGCATAAAGTTTAATAATATTACATTACTTCATTAAAAAAAAATCATTTTCCTTTGTAACAGAACTCATGGCCGGACTAGATACTATAACCCAATAGGAACCTACTGAATATTATATCCTTATAGAAATAAAAAATAAGATTTCAGACATTATAAAATTATAAGACTTGCTTGAGAAATTTATTAAGATCTACATTGTAACTATTTTAAAATGAAAACACTTAAAATAAAAAAAAAGCAAACTTATGTAGTAAAATGTCAAAAATGTTAAAATTATAAGTTTTTTTTAAAAGTCTTCAAGTACAGGAAGAGGGTTAAGTGCGACGAACTTTCAGCTCCAAAAGCTGGTTTTTAGTAAAATCCGAACACGAGTTTCCTGTTTTTACCTTTAAATTTATTTTTGATATTATTGTAAACAATACCCTAACATTTTATATCACACAGACATGTGTGAATATTTATAGTATATACATATATATATATACAATGTAGTCACCTGTTGCGAAGTTTTGTGCTAAGCTCGTGTTAAGTAGAGCTTTGTCGTTTTTGAAAACGATGAAAGACATTTCTGTAAAGCCAGGAGACGAACAATGAAAGATCGAGATTCATGGAAGCTTTCAACTTGTCTTAAATAACGAACCGAACGTAAGTAAAGCTTGTAATCCTCTTTTTAAGTGTTAACCTCAAATTTCTAATTTTCATGATTATAAATCAAAAATTTAAAATAATTGTACAATGATGTTTTAATGATACTTGTTTTATTAAAAGGCTTTATATGTTATAACCTATATTGTTATCTATACTTCAAAGTTATGACCAACCAAAATTAAAAAAAAAATAATAAAAATAAAATTAACTTTAATTGTTTGTAAATAGGGAAAAAGTATTTTAAATCTGTTAATCAAGTGTCGAACCATCTTGTATCATTGTGGAGAGTTCCCCTCCAACGGGTTCTCGCCTTGTCGTGGCGGAGGGGCTTAGTAACCGTGATGCGGAACACGGTGAAGCTAAGTGGAACCCACCCGGCCAGCCCGCGGCGAAGGGCTGGCCGAAGCGGCCGCTCCAGGTTCGAACACCGGTTGGGATAACTGGAGCTCACCGGAGCGGCCGAGGGCCGCAGGGGCGGCTGTGTGCTGCCTTAGCGGCCGGCTACAGGGGCGGTTTCATACCGCCCATCGCGGCCGAGGTGGGGTCGCGGAGGGAGTACCCTCTGCGGCCAACCGGTGTCGCACCGGCGATGCGGCGGCAGTGGGGCCGCGGGGGAAGAGGAGTGCCGGTATTGAGATGCGTCGCTCTCCCTATCTTCCGCGGCCGTTGACAGGTAGCGGCGGGCCTAACATCTCTCCGCCGCGGGGAGCCGGGAGAGGTTTTCTCCAGTAGCTCCCATGGCCTCTGGGCGACAGGTTCGGGGGAACCGATCGCCCGCACACGCATGAGGTCGAGGAAGGGGCGCGCTGCATGTTCCGGCGCGCCCTGGAAAGGGAGGGTTCATCCCTCCCTCCCGAGGTGGGGCTGCGCAAGCGGCCAGCGCCGGTAGGGTCGCGGTTGAGTGCATGCGTTCCCGTGACCCTGCCATCATGGCGACGAGGCGGAACATCGTGGGGGTTTTAGTCGGTGCAAGTCCGACATAACCCGTCCTCGCCTCCGCAAGAACGGGTATGCGTAGGCATTTCCGCCACGTAAAAAAAAAAAAATAATTAAAGAAATAATTGTGGAGAGTTAAAGATACAAGGTTAAGAAAATTATTCGTGGACACAGTAAAGAGTAATAAACATAATAATAGACCCTGAATTAAGAACTTCTACTTGTTAAGTGGACTATAAAATCCTGATTAACGTCATCATAATGAACAAATTGATACATGCGTGCATGAATAAGTAGGTGGAACTACTCCTGACACTTGACGTTTACCAATGATATTACTACGTACGCAAACGTCATAAAACAAAATGACAATTTGACATATAACCAATAAGTCTAGTTTGAAACGTTTGATTTTCAACGTTAATAACTTTAGCTATAATTTTAACTATTACATGTATAGTTACTGATTGCTGATCTCTGCTAATAGAGAGAGTCTGAATTGGTTTATCCGCCGCTGAAGTGATTCTCTTCGTATTGTGATGTGTCTATGAAGCCTTGTTCAAATCATTTATGATGTAGTGAATAAGAACCGATACAGCCTGCTTAAGGTTACACATGAGCTCTGTGAATCTATATAGGTTTCATATCAGGAATGTTCTTTCTCAAAGCGATGGGGCGTTTTTGCTTTTCAAAGGACGCTGTATGTTTCAATTTATAGGTAGAATAATAATAATCGGTTCCTCTCCTAAGCAAGGGCTACATTTTGACTCAAAAGTAATTACTGATTTAAAAAAAATTGTTTTTGATAACATCGCTCTTTTACCATCAAAAGTATGTATGGCTAACTTTTATTCTATTCCTTGCCGATATCCTGTGCATTAATAATGAAATATAGCTATAAGCGATAGTTTTTCTTCGATTTTTATAATGAGAGTTAATAAGGTTTGGAATAGTCCACTGTAGTCATTATTCCTTCCAGATACAATATAGAAATGTTTAAAAGAATCTTCTCATGTAGTAGATTCGATCTCGAATAGCAGTTCTCTTTTATACAGCTTCCCATTAAGTCGGATCACAGTTAAGCGCTAGTTTATGTAGCCAGTATTAAATGTTGTTTAATAATCAATACGATCCCGTTTTGCTACATTTACAAAATATGGAAACCGAGCGAGAATTTATAATTAAAACGGACAAAAAGCTGCGGCCATTTAAAGTAAGGTATCCAATGAAACGGAATAATTAAGCGCCTTTTGCGATGCGTACGAAATTTTAATGATGCAAGTCTCATTGTTAATTTTGCGCCACGAAATTGGCTTTACACATTATATGATTTATGAAACAGTGCTATTCATTTTAAATGTTATTATTCATTCATAAATATTTACAAAGCTACCAAATAGGAGATCAATGAAGAATTTATACTGTAATTTGTGAGATTACTGGTGCTAGATCTCTGTTGCAGAAGACCGTCTAGTTGGGTACCATCGCAGCTCCTATTTCTGCCGCCAAACAGTACTTTGCAAACATTACAGTGTTCTGGTTTGTAGGAGTTGCAGTTAATGAAATTACTATGGTAACGAGAGAACATTTTACATCCCCTGCCGATGAGAACGATGTGATGCTGTGAAAATCATCTTTATCATCGCTGTTGTTGATGTTATCACGTCTCGCTTGTCTCGTCGCTTCGTCAAATATAAAAAAAAGCGTATTATCAGTTGGGAGTGTAAAGGTTCCCGCACAACAACTCATGAGACCTAAGCGAACCTCATCTGTTCGTGGTGCATCTTGCTAATCAACATACGAGGCTCTGGCTCCCACCAACCTGCATTGGGCCAGTGTGGTGGGAAATGGCCTAAGACCCCTCATATGCACCCCTACAGAAGAAAGGTCGCGGAAAACCGCACGATGTGAACAGTGCAGGACCGATCGATGTGGGGATCTTCAGGGGAGGCCTATGTCTAGCAGTGGACGACTATCGACTGGTGATGATGATGTATTATTAGTTGAAATTGGATTTAACTATTACTTACTAGTAGATATAGTGCTGGGAAATTCCTTACAAGGTGCGACGGTCTGTCGTTTGGAACTGAAGATTAATTGGAATAGAGATTTAGCCAAAGTCGTATGTCCAGTTGTGGGCCTGTATCGGCTGATGATAGATTACTAGTTACAATTATTATTCTGGAGCCTGTACTTATACTGTAAGTACTTGAACGATTAATAGGTTTGTAGTATAAATAGCTAATGTGTACCAATGGGCTGTTCTGGTAAGTTAATCCATGATCCGTTCTATAAAAACTCCACGTTTCCTACGCTGTTCTGGAGGAGTTAAACCAAGCCTTTTAACCATAGGATGTTATTCCAATAACTCAAAGATTTTTTATATATAAGCGATATGTAAAAATTTCCATTGATATAACAATGGACCCTCCATTAGAAAACCTATACTCTTTTCATTTTGTTTATTTAACTTTGATATGCAATAAATTTAAATAAATCAAAACAGACGTTAACCTTGTTGGGCAATTCGATAAATAACTTTCCGGTTAATGGCGGCTGTAAAGTCCATGGTATGATTAATACTTCCCGAAGTTCAATTGATTGAACAGCTGAGCCTTCTTAACTTTCCTAATAAAGATGTAAAGCTCGAGCAAATTGTACAATGAGTTTCTGGTGTCGATACAACTGTTCTTGTTTTGCTTGTATGCGAGAATTAAAAAAAAAATATTTTAGTAAAACCGCTACTGAATATCATTTGGGTTAATATTATTATTCAAAGTTTTCTTCATTGCTCAAGGTTTAGTTCGCCTTGAATAGTTTTTGTGCTCTCTGCAAACGTTTACTTTCTATTCGTTGTGACCGGGTAGCCTGGTAGGCGGGTAGTTGTTATCTAGACCTGCATCGGCTTGAAGATCACCAACGAGATCATTTGTCATGCAACAAATACTAGTGATTCTAGATAATCTACTTCTCTGCCGGCTATTTGCACCTAGTAACTGTTTATTTTTTTAATGTAAATTAAAAATATTGTCAAATTACTACCTGGAAATCAGAACAGCTTTTTCAGAAAAGATATGAATATGGAAAGTTTAATACTGATCTCAGGTTTTTTGAGGATAGAGCTGTTTGTCTTCTTCACCATTCATGAATTACGAAGCATCCTCCTCTTGTTCTCGTGGTTAATATTGTAAAATAAATTTACATGTAATATTATCCTTTATGATCTCTAACAAGTCTAGTAATCTTTTTGCAATGCACTATAATTGTTATGACCTGAAGGTTCTTTTATAAAAGAAAGAATACCCTGAACAGGTACATCATATAATGTATTAAAAAATCCGTGTACCTTAATATTTGATAGTTTTTATACTACGTTTTGAGTTTCAATGTTGTTCTACTACTGATAACTTGAATGCAATATTAGAAATGTCAGATAAGCATACATATTACGTTAAGTTACAATGCGGTGCAATTTTCTATTTCTTTTTATGTTCGCTGGTTTCGAATTTGATCATGCGATAATAAGAAAGATAAAAGTGTTCGTTGCATAACTGAATAAGCGTCGAGTTTAACTTCGGATACAGAAAATATTTAACTATAAGTTCAATGTTGATAATTTTCGTATTTATAAATACATCAATTCCGCACGGAAAGTCTGTTTAATTTTCCAACAATTCAAACTTCTCTTTGTGCTCCAGAAACACAATTTAATACTTGCATTCTCTCAAATATTCGTGATAATTACAAATGTCGAGCTAAACAACTTGTTGGTACGAACAGACCTAACTTAGTATGTTTACTTCAATATATAATTGTTGACAGTGTATATTATTGTAATAAATATGCATTACATACATATATACAAATTTCTATTATATACAGGATATAATTTTTTTTTATATTTTTTTGTTTTATAAAATGTTACACTGTTTAAAGAATCTCTTATTAGTAAGCAATTTTACAGTATAGTTATTTATAAATGTGAAGTAACGAATGTAAAATATTATTAGTTTTTTTTTTATATTGAGGCTAGCTGTTTCTTCACTTTTCTAGCCGTGTCACATCCGCAGCACCTTTTGGGGGTAACATTCCCTAAAATCCGTTGTTAGCTTGCCTATACCCGGCAAAAGGCATATACCTATAGCCTTATAGTTGCAGAGAGGTCATGATGAGTTTCATATATTAAGAATATTAATTTATCAAAATTTTTTTTAATAGTTTAATTAATTTTTACATGTTATAATAATTTCATAGATAATTGAGATAAAGTGTAATATATTGTAAAAGTTAAGCATTCCTCCAAGGGCGAGTTAAAGTGATCGTTATCTTGTGTTTCCTTCACGTTGGAGATAAAACGAAGATTAGATGAACCATGTTATGTGTTATCTTTTTGTTTCAATACAAAATTATCTTAAGAATCGAAATTGCTTTGTTATGCTCTATATAAGGTGTCCGTTGAGCCATGTATAAATTATTCGTATATACTCGTAATTCTGCAGAAACACATTTGCGAGGTCGCGGATTTGTTCCGGACTTAGCAACAGGTAGGTCAAGGCTAACCCGACCTTATATTTCGCTTAGCCGAAATTTGTTCGATTCACCGATACGTGAGATCATTTGAATATTGCAGAAATAATCTAACTCCTTTGTATTTGCTATAAAACAATATCCTTATGAAAGAAAGAAAACCTATGTTACAATATTAAAAACTATAAATGGGTGTAAGGGATGCCGCACCCTCCTCCTCCGTGCGCCACGCTCACACTCCGCACCATCCTCACCTGCACGTGGTGTACCTTGCTAATCAACGAACGAGGCTCTGGCTCTCACAATTTGGGTCACAATGGTGGGAAATGGCCTAAATTCCCAATATGAACCCCTACAAACGAAGATCGCCTGAAACTGTAGATTGCAAGCAGAGCAGGACCAATCGATTTGGAGATTTTTGAAGGAAGCCTGTGTTCAGCAGTGGACGTCTATCGACTGATGATGATAAACGTGGTGAAAAGGAAAACATTTATTATTATTACTTAGTTAATATAAAACATATATATTCATTTATTCGAACTATATTCATAAGCCGGAAGATAATCTATTAGCAGTTAGGTTAGTTTTTAGGTTAATACATATAAAATGCATTTCGCTGTTTAAACGAATTTTCTTTCGGGCTTTCAAGTGACACTTAAAACAACGAATTTCATTTTCCTACATGTTACCCGGTAACAAAATTCATAAAAGTGTTTCCTCGTTTTTAAAAGCTTTAGCATGGAAATTGCAACAGTTTTCCTTGCGCTGAATATGAAAACATTTAATAACTTAAGTCTTTTATAATTTAAGTTTACGCGGAACAGTTTATGTGACATGCTTTATGAAACGCAATAACACGAATGTTGGTAAAAATTATTTTACTTAAGACGAAGTTGAGTAATGTGTAGTAATAATTAAGATAAGATTCTTTCCTGGAAAATAGTAAAAAATAATAATAAGTAACAGTGAATACTGTATTGTAATCATGATGTGTCAAAAATTTAATCGATGCCAAGAACTGAACAGCAAAAAAAATACTTCACGATGAAAGTATTAATAACATTATTCGTAAAGTATTTTTTTTTTATTTACTTATTCGAACTTTCACAAATCAATTTAGGGGTTCCGTACTAATCTCAGGTTTTATCAAAGAACCCTAACTGATGAATGTACATAATTTTATTAATGAAACGTAGAATTTAAATTGCGTCCTATGACTTAATGTAACTTGAAATTGTTGATCTACTTGTCTTTTTTTTTTCCTTGATAAGTTTTTTTGATAGTCATGTTACTATATCCGATCTGGAGTCTGAAATAAAGTTTTTATTTTTATTTATTTATTTATTTTAATATATAATGCTCAGTAGAGTAGATCATCGAATACTTCATTTATCTGATTAGATTAATCTAATTTGAAGTAAAAAATACTCTGTCCAATAAAATAGTATCAATTAAATCAAATTGGTGGTAGGTCTTTCTTGTTAGAGACTGTCTGGATAGGTGGTGACCACTGCTGCTTCTGCCACCGAACTGTATTATGCAAATATTAGTATTCCAGTTTTAAAGATTATGTAGTTAAATAGATTGTTATAATAAAGAGACTGTGCACATTATGGTGAAATATTTATCATACTTATTAGCGCCACATTAATATAGATCGCTATATCACTTGCTATCCGGTGAACGAACTTCTCTACTAGTCGATTTGCGTAAGAAAAAAATAGACTATTTTGTAGAATAAGGCGAGTTATCATAGTTTGAATATAAGCCTCGTAACAAAATCTCCCTATTCGACAGATTATACATTATCTCCATGAGTAGGTAGGAGCTCGTTGAAACTTTCAAAGCTTGAGTTTATGACACATGACAAATAATAAATTGCGAAATTCACAACACACTGGCAACATCTCGTAATTAATGCTGCAGCTGGTGGCCGAGGAGCCGGGAGCGCCGGTTGATGAAAATATTGAGTTGCCGCAATGAAGTTGCTCCGGGATTGAAATACTTGCTTGAGTAATTGCGCTTCTTCAGTTTAGTAACTTAATTAAATTAGTTTTGTTGAAACGTAACCATGCTTGTAGTGGAAATTTCATTGTTTTAAATACGCTTTGTTAGTTTTGTTATATATGGATGAGAGCGCTGATTATAATAATCGATAGCTGAAAGCGTAGCCGGAAAACCAAACATACGATTTTTATTATCTAAAGAGGACGGTGTGCTCAATATCCACTCGAAAACGGAGATTGCATGAGCGTCCATAACAGACAGCCCACCTACTTTTATATTATCGATTTCTTTATGTTTTAGATTTATTCAGGAAGACATTCGAGAAACAATAGCCATCAAAAACGCATTGCGTCCCTGAACGTAGCAAGCGTGGAGAAATTATCCTTTTTTGTAAGAGAAGACCTCTGGTCTCTTTTTATATTTTCTCGCCCTTGACGTTGGGTCCTAGGGTTGAGTACCTAGATTACAACAGACTCTCAGCTATACTATTGCTGTTATTATCTACTTTCTCTTGTTCGAGCTTACCATCTCATCTCTACAATTTCTTACTTCTTTATTTATTTTCATAAGTTCCTAATATAGACAGTGGGAAACTAAAGTTAATGTTATATTATAATAGATTTATTTATTTAATATATTATATGACATCAGCTACGAAAGTAAATTCTATAGACTTGTTTTTCTTTCAACACTTATTTCTATAACAAAAAAAATTATGTTATTAGTTTGAATAGTTAAGAAAGTACGTTTAAAATAAACGCTACGATTAAACGAACGAAAAGTTATAATTGAATGCAGCTTCAAATCTAGATCATTTCATTTGATCTCTGGAACAAATGGAAGAGCTATTAAGAGCTCTCTCAATTCCTACTGGACGTACTAAACGAAATGGTTGTTGTTAATAAGACTGCAGTTTAGAAGCCAATTCCAGTTGTTATTTCGTACCCAAGAGGTTTAAGTAAATGGATATATTTATAACAACGATCATTTTATCAAATTAAAACGGGAATCGTATAATAAATGTAGTGGTAATGCTTTCACACATTAATATTAACGTTCTTGTAAATCTATGGACGCCTAAAATAACCTATAAAAAAAACCTTTTTCTAAGATAACGTTGCCCGTAATTATAGATAACTCAAATTCTCTATTAGATAGCCGGTTCTATCTTGTGGGGAAATTTCCTACTGTCTCCAGCATATGCAGCCATTATTCGTAAACCTACCTAACCATAGTTTCATTTAGCATGAAAGGAATGAATACTTTATATTAATAAAATTTTTATGATTTTTTTTTTTATTTTGTATAATAGCATGTTCAGGTACTAGACAACAATGGGACCTCTTTTGTCTCCGCTTAGTGATCTGAATGTATTAACGGCGAACTTCCTGTCAATGTGGGTGTACATATATCATGTTCACATTTCCATGAAGTTATGAAATTAATTTTTATTCTTTACAATAAATTTTAAAACTTTGCGGATAATTTAATGTCAATTATTTCGATTTATATAATAACACTATTTGTTCCTCGCCCGCTTTGCTGGCCATAACAGAATTTTATTTGAAATTTGTCTGAAATAGTCTCAGCCTGGCAACACGATGATTCCCTGGATCCTACTAGTTATTAATACCTCCGCTACTCCCTTTGAGGGTAAAATTCTATGAAATCCGTACTTAGCTGATCTATACTCTATAAAAAGATTATTCCAAATTACAAGTTTCTAGGCTTCATGGTTCAACCTTCACTAGTTGGAGAGGCACTCTAAGAAGAAAAAAAAGGTTTCACGGCTCCAGAGATATAGTGATCAGTGTCTACGTAAGTGGAAATCTTTTGTATATATATATATATATATAAATAATAGCTAATAATTGACCCCATTTTGAATGTTGAGATGAAAATGAAACCATAAGTTGTGAAAAGTTTAGTATATTTTTTTGCTATTATGTTCTATGAATTCAAGTAAACTGTTGTTAGGAATAGTTGTATAATGAACTTTGAAAGTTTATTTATATTAAGTTTACTATTTTTTTTATTCAATTTACTCATTAAGTTAGCAGTACACAACTTTTGAAGTTGCGGAGGTTGTTAAACCGAGTTAGAGAGATAGATAATTAGTTTAGTTAGCAGTTTTTATTGGTGGCAGATCTGTTGGCGGAGATCGTTTAGGTAGGAACCACCCCGGTTCCTATTTCTGCTGCTACACAGTAGCATTGAATCATTACTATGTTCTGGTTTAAAGGACGTTGTAGTTAATAAAGATACTGTGGTAATTACGTATAACATCTTGTGTCCCAAAGAGTATAATTTAGTAAGGTGTATGTCATTGTAATTAGCGCCACGTTGTTATGAGCAGAAGTATTACCTATCATTAGATAAACGTCTCGCTCTTCTCGTGTCTTTGTCGTGTAAAAAAAAAGAATTATTGCCTTCGTTAATCAGTATGTATAATTTTACCTAGGAGTATATTTTTATGGACGGGTGTATCATAAATAGTTGTATATTTTGTTCTTCTGGTCAAGAATAAAAGAAAATAATATATTTAGATGTAGTATGAAGTATAGATTGAGCGACGTATAAGTTTATTAATTAAACGTCTAAATATATTTAAGTATTGAATATTTGAAACTTTAAGCATATTAATGGCGTAGTTATGGTATTAAGTTCGTTACACAAATTGACCATTAGCTTGTGTGACGGAAAACCGATAATGGAATTTGCGTGCACGTTTAGTGAAGCCACTCGTCGACTCACAGAAGTTTGGTTCGAAACAATTTTCAAATAAGGCAATCGGCATACAGAATTAAAACACAAATCTTCTGTAAAACACTAATTAGTACATATATTTTTAAGTAAAATTTAGTATGACTAAGTATTCTTAACTTAATTGATCGTTTTTTGGTGAAAATGTTAACAATTGAAAAGAAGATAGGAATCGTTTATTGCTAAATAATGTAGAGGAACGAATTATGTTATTGATATGTGTATAACATAAAAGTTAAAATAAGTTAACTATGCTCAGTATAAATTCGATTCCACTCACAACACTGATTTTCAGCGCAGTTAACGATTTGATATTTTTTTTTATTTTAACCGAATTTAATCTATAATAAGTAATACTGTTACAAGAAGTTATCAAATATTTCAAGAGATGGCGCCACGAAAAACAATAGATTGCGCTATTGTTTATCCTAACGCGAATTCTCATAATGATTTTTGTGTACCTCACCTACTAACCAACGTCAATGTACATAAAAACATACGATCCTTTTAGAAATTCGCATTATAGTAAACGATAGCGTAATCGATTTTCTTGGTTGCGCTATCTCTTGAGACATTTGACAACTTCTTGTTACAATACACACTTACTGTTTTCATTTCCAGAAACAGGAGCTTTTCTTACGAGGAGAGAGTCATGGCTATTTATCCACCACAATGGCGAAGTGTTGGTTAGTGAGATATTATGTTCACGAACTGGTCTTGTAATGTATTACTTTTATTTTGTTATGTTCTTTATATTATCGATATTAGAACGCTCCAAATCACAAAGGATCAAGCCTTTGGTTCTCCGAAACGTGTAACAAATGCGATCGTCTTAAATTAAGCAGTTGCAATTAGGCATACGCCTGTTGGTTATTTATAGCAACAGATTATCTAAAAGAAAACATGTGAAAAGACTATTAAAACTTGTGTCGTCTATAATTTATAACATTCTATATGAAATTCACAAAAAGTCTTTAAAGTTAAAAAGTTCATGGATAAAATTTTGCTATAACTATGAGGTAGTAAAACCACTTACGTTTATCCACTCTTCCGACTTTTCCCCTATTTACGTAGATATAAAAACTAACTAAAACCTAACTATACATTATGTTGTTACGAACAAATGTGTATTTGGAAAGTTGATGGTACTTAAACTTTGCTGGTGCGGGATGAGAGGAGCTCGTTACTGCGTCAGATTTCAATTCAGTGCAACATCTGTCCAAAGTTACGAGGGAATTGCAGCTATATATTCAGAACCTCTAACATTGGGTTATACATTATTGTTTTTGTCCTAAAATTCCTTTAAATTACATCGTTTTTCATAGATTATTATTTTAATAAGTATCTCACGGTGGCAGTAAGTGCACGTATAATGAAATAACATTAGCCGCGCTGATCAGTTTTTAAGATGCATACTTTCTTCTGCGCATTTTTGTTTTAGTTTTATTTATTTTGCATGTACTATAATATATTTTATATTTTTCAGTTTGTTACTCTCCCTTGAAGGACGAAAACTGTGAAAGTTTTATCACAAGAAGTCATTCCTCTCTCGTGAAATAAAACTCAAAAAAATCAAGATAATACGCCAGCTGAAACTTTTTATCATTAGGTAAATTTTACACAAATATAACACTAAATAAAAAACGTTGCGTAAAAGCATGAAATTAGAAGCTTTGTTAATAAAAAACTAAATTTAATTACGAAAGAGGTTAAGTAAATATATAAAGAATCATAAAGTTTTTCCTTAAGTTAAACAACAAATAGCGCACATTGGTTTCTACAGAAATGCAACATGAATTTTTTCTATGAAAAACATATTTATGTAAAGTACTCAGGAAATTATAAATGCACAAGGCACATTTAGATTTCATGAACAATTTCCAACAGGAACCGCTATCCCTATCGCTACGTCTTAAACTGCTCCTCCACTCAACTTGACGTCTTTATAAAAACTATTAGCTAAAAACGAGATTGCATCTTAGCGTCTGTGTTGGTTTTATTAAGTTTCTCAACAGCTTTTGAGAAATGTAGGTTGAAGTTTTATTAAAAGCCAAGACTTGGAATATAAAGCTGCACGTTAATCATAAATCGTCCGTTGTCTGGTTCCGGAGCAGCAAGGCGAAGGTGTGACGAAGGGTTGAAAAGTTCTGTTATATATTTTAGTTTAGCATGACCAATGAGTAGGCACGTGCAGTAAAGGTTTAGTATAAGAACTTCGATTTTGTGTATTATATAGAAAATAAAAAAAAAATTATGTATTCTCCAATAGAGAATATATTTGTTTTACCACTAAAATGCGTTGCTGTCCTTATTTCTTTTTCGTTTAACTAATTTTTTTAACAATAATTGGTAGCCACATATTCACTCTATTTTCGTTAAGAAGTTTAAAAATTGAGCGCAAGCGTTAATTTCACTTTCGAGTACGCTAAATCATATTTTACACTAAAATTTACATAAGTTTAAAGTTATCAAAACAAAATTTTAATATTTTTAAGTAAATATCTAAATTTTGTATGAAACATAAAAAAATTCTGACGGTACCTTAAATTTGAATCGAACAATCCAATATAACTGTTAAATCACTTTCTTATTATATTTATTCGTAATAAATCTAAAATATATTCATAACCTAAATGTGTATTAACAAAGATATATTAAGATAGAACAAGTAAAACGAATTCAAACTTAAAGTTAGCGTAGTGAAAGTAAATATCTTCATATTTATCAAGTTACGGCAAAGCTTAAAGCAGAAGCGCTGTTAAAGCATTTTAAATATTCGCTCATTTAGTTTAAAATTTAAGATTTAGCTGTTTAAGAAAATAATAGACTTTGTTATCTCAGATAGAAGTTAAACTTATCATTAATTGAGTATAGGAGAAATTTTAAAAAAAATTATGAAGTTAATTTAGGTTCTATGTTAAAGTAAAAATCGGATATTGTTCAAAATAAGAGGAGAACCTGATTGCTATTTTCGCCCACATGCGACCCGGCCAACTCGCGCTTGACCGGTGTGATTGATATAAGTAACACATACTTAAAAATAAATAGATATATTTATTTTGAGGACAAAACTATTTAAAAGCTTATTAAATCTGTGTATATTATCTCCAACTTAATCATTTTCATTGCGTGCGTTATGAAATAAAGTACAGCTTGAAGGTTCCATGTTTTCAACTAAGTGATGGTGTCAATAACGTGGATTAATTTACCCAACGAAGGGATGAGAGTTTTATAAATAGTTTCACAATATCTTGAAAATATGGAAAATAAATCTGTATGCGCAATAAAGACAGAAAAAGATTGCTAGACTTGAGTGGCAGTGGGCAGGGCACGTTGCTCGAAGGACCTTACGATGAGGCCTTAACGTCCCCGACTGGCGCTTGCGTACCGGTAGACGTAGTGTTGGGAGGCCTCACATAAGTTGGACCGACGATCTGGTGAGAATCGCAGGAACTCACTGGATACGAGTAACGCGTGACCGATCTATGTGGAGATCCTTGGGTGAGGCCTATGTCCAGCAGTGGACGTCTATCAGGTGATGATGATGAAGCGCAATATCTTTCAATGCTTCAGATTTACCTATTTCGTTTTCGGTTATATGTTACATATAGTAACAATTAAAATTTACATACTACATATGTATGTTTTTACGTTTAGATAAAAAATTAAGAAATGGGATGCTTATTAAGTGATTAATTGCTGATTAAACTCAGATGTACATTATAAGATAAAAATGTTCGCTATACCGACTTTGCTCTGTTCTTGTTATCTATATATGAACAGGCAGAACGTTCAGAGGGAGCACCTTTCCCCATCACCACTTCCATATCACTTAAGTTATATTGAAGTATTATGTTTAACAACTAAAATGTATTGGCGCTATCCACTACGTTATAATTTATGACCAGGTGCCAATCACGCGAAAACTAGTGAACTTATCGACATAGCAACATGACCATTCGACGCGGTATAATTTGTAGATGGTTATAGGCTATTTATTTTTTTTATTTAGTAGATCGTTCATCGTTTTATTTACAATTAACTTTTACAAACATTTTCATTTCATATTAATTATGCGGTTGCTTTAAAGAAATATTTAAGATAATATTCAAGTCTAATTTTATATTACGGCAAGCAACAGAATTTATTACTGTTCTACATAAAATTGTGTTTAAGAATATCTGTGCAAAGGTGACTGCTAATTCGAACTGAACAACCCAGGGCAGGTGGCGAGGATGTCCGTTTGCTTATTGTCCCACGGCATATCCCCCTTCTACTTGCTAAATTGCTCAAAGTAGAGTGCAATGAAGGAAACCACTGGCGGTAAATTCGTAGAGCCACCGCTAGTATGGACTATTTCAACTCCGTGGCAACTGCACTCCATTGGCTGGCACTTTTAAGCAACAAACCATTAAGCTATTAACGACAAACTGCCACACACTTAAGCATCATATGAATAAATTTAAACATCCCATATTTGAAAGGAATGAATTCAAGTCTATCATATGTGTTTAGGTTATATTGTTTTTAATAGTAAATAATATATATAAAAATAATATTTATTGGCAAGTGAATATGTTAAAGCATTGTAAGTAATATGAATAGTGCTTACTGCACAAAGCTGTTGTCCTAGTACAGAAATAAATAGCTAAACATGCAGCCCAACTCGGTCCGCATACGAAGCGGTTTCGTTGTTGATTTAGTGTTTGTTCTGACGTTATTTACTTTGTAACTGCCTTTAGTTTACATTGTTTACTTCTAAGATTAAATCTAACACTATATATTTTTCTTATACAGTCACAAGCGGAGAGAACCCTTGGCTAGGCAACATTTTAACATTAGCAATCATTTAAGAATGATGAGACCATCCAATGTATGTATATTTAACGGAGATAGTGAAAAACACAACGAAAATATTTGCTAGGACCGTCTAGGTAGGTACCACGGCAGTGCCTATTTCTGTCGCCTAAATTGCCTGTTGCAAACATCACTGTATTCTGGTTTGAAGATCGTTGCAGCCAGTGTAATTACTGGAGTAACGAAATTAAATATCTTATGTCTCAAGGCGACAAGCACAATTTAGTCCTAGAACGTGGTGTGGTTAGAATGGTATACACTTTTGTATACCATTCTAACTAACACCACCTTTATAAGGGTGGGCGTATCACTTACCAAGAGATAAAAAAATTATGGCTGAGGGTGAAGGTATAAAATAAAATTTGTAATAATTAATTTCTCTTTCAGTGTTTAGTTCTCTCTTTTAAGTATCATTCAATTATTTTAATGCACATTACTGTTGTATTATTTATATTTTACAGATGAAGAAAAAGTAATCAAAAAAGTATTAAAAACCTTAAAAAGGAACATTTTCCTTATAAACTTTGCATAAACAGTTACCTTATTACGGTACAAACATTTTATCGTGAAATGTTTTCCTGCTGTCGTCAGGTCCAAGAATATCAAACGCTAAATGAAAATGGAAAATTGCCTCGCCGAGTTTAATAATCAGATCTAACTGTTCCGCTCGCCGTGCTGCACTGGAAACTTGATAACGTATATGAACAAACATACGTAAACTTTGATAAATCAATTACGATAACGTTACTAAGGGTGGCGATTAGCTGGTTGATAAATTGGCTGTTTTCAAGCCAACCTTTCTATTGACAGTTTTGCTCTTTATCATCCAAGGATTCAATTAAAGAGTACTCAAAAAAACCTCGCTTGGCGATTTTATAACAAATAAGTTTGTTACCACTATCCTTACGGATGTTATTGTCGATGGTATAGCATCGTAACTCAGTAACAGCCTATTTAATCTTTTCTTGAAAACACCAAAAACAATCCATTAGACATTTAGATATAAATACTGACGCTGGCAAGTTGTTCTTATCAATAACCACCTGGTAAACCTTTTGTTTGTAAACTTGGGATATTTACAACGTAAGGATGATGATTCATCGTACGTCTGGTAGTGAAAAGGTGATGGGGGATTGGACCACATACTCTCTGAAATGTATCTACCACTACACCACGCGATTGGTCACTCGGTTTCTCGTTTGCGCAGGCCATGTAAAAGCCAAGTAACACCAACAGTTACAGAGTGTTTCAAACCGGAACTCAGTGCACACTGTAGCTGAGCAGTAAAAATAAAAGCTTTTGTAAGTATACACTTAAAACAATTTAAGAGGATCTCACCGGTGAAATGAAACTACCTTTATTTGAAGTGTGTGTGTTCGTGTATTAAACATTTCTATGGAAACATGGAATATACGAATTAATTAAATTTTATGTAGGTATGAAAGACATAAATAATTAGTATTGGGATAGATCTTCGGGAAGCTCTCTCGATAGAGGAGGTTCAAAGTAGTAATACAAAATTTTAATATTTACCTCTTTCACTTAAACGTTCAATGAAAATTAAGAATTTAAACGTTGCACTGGTGGTAGCCTACTCTGATGCTAAACAGTACTATGCAAATATTACTGTGTTCCGGTTTAAATGGCGCTGTAGTTAGTTTAATTACTGGGGTAACGAGACACAACATCTTATGTGTCAAACGCAGTATATATAACCATATCTAGCTTTACGTTGTTATAGGTAGGCGTATCACTTACCAGGTGAACGTTCGGCTCGGACCGTCGCTTAATTGAATAAAAAAAAAATGGTTTCGTTCAAACTGTTGTGCAAAGATTTTTCCAGTAAAATAAAATTTATCACAAGGGAATCATTAGTAGTGTATTATTAAAGCAAACAAACCACATTAAAGGTGTTGGAAATTTCCGCGCTGATTGCACACGGTCACAATAAGCGTGGAGAAGGCTCTTCGGACGCCCCAACAAAGAACTTGAGGTGTGCCCTAATTGTGATCTCGGATAATGAGACAAAACTGCAAAATTTTTCTTTCCCGTTCTTGTTGTTTTAGTAAACATGTAATTATTATCATATACATAATATTAAATCGCTACGAGAGTCGTGAAAGTCGACTAAAATGGAACTATTAAAAGACTGCTGTAACATTTCTTAGTACTTTAATATATTCTGCTTTTCAACTCACTTTACTAAAATTACGATGACTGTTCAGCATTGTACATCAATAAGTTGAGGAGAGAAGAGAGGAAAACAAAGGAAAAGGAAAAAAGAAAAGGACAGATCAGGACAGGGATAGGATAGACTGAGCGGATAAGCATATTTTGTTGTATATTTTTCATTATATTAAAACATAAAAATTATAAATCATTTAAAAAATTAATTAACTGATTGGATCTTTTTTCTTCTTTCTTAAGAATTATATCTAGATATTAAAAGAACATTAAGAGAAGTAATACGTTATAAATAGACGGTCGCATTAATAGATTCCGAATCTTACGCATTCATCTTCATTTGGGTCCTAGTAATGTTGGATAAAGGAACTTTTTTATCAGATTTAGATTAAATAAATAAATAACGACCTTTTATTACGTTAACGTTTTTACTGGTGGTTGGTCTTTGTTGTAAGAATAGAACTAAGAATAGAACTATTATCATTAATTCGGCGACATTCACCTGATGATAACTGATACTCCTGCCCATAACAACGTGGCGCTAATTAGGATGATATACTGCACCACATTGCGTTCGTCGCCTGAGATGTAAGATGTTGAGTCTCGTTATCTTAATAACTACATCAGCTACAACAAACTTCACATCGGATACACTGATATTTGCATATTACAATTTTTGGCAGTAGAAATAGGAGCTGCGGTGGTACATAGACGGTCTTCGGCAGCAGAGAAAGGAATCATTTGATCAAACAAAGAACGCAATAATACTAAAGTATATAAAAAAAAATACCTGTTCGACCTAATTGAAACAAAGAAAAACAAGCTCTTTCATGAAATGAAAGGAAAAGTCATAAAAACACCAATGGCCTCATTTCCCTTCATTTTCAAATAACCCAAATATGATAAAGAGATAGATCAGTCGTAAATATTTCTTTTTGCGAATAACTTGCTAAAAGTTTCCGCGTTTTCGTTATTGTTAAGGAACGTATTAAAGGATGTTTTTTTTTTGTACTTTAACGTATATATTTCATGTTTCGAATTATTGTAGAAATGTCGGTAAAGTATTCGCTTAATGTTTGCAGACGGCGTCCCGTATTGTACAAATATTTGTGTCATCTGCATGTGTTTATTCTGCTTGCGGGGGTTTTTATTCCTGTGAATTGTATATGTGGAAAATCGGCCCAGACACTGTTTGAATTGTTAGTGTACTTACTATTTTATTCAATAAAAAAAATCTGTTCCTACCTTTCCTAAACAGATCGTTTGCTATATGAATCCTATTAAGAGGTAGCGTTTCATTATTAAATTGCTGTTCCATACCAGCCTTGCTGGCCGTAAGACTCTAACAACTCTCTTTGGGGAAGGAATTTTGTAAAATCTGTTCTAAGCTGACCTGCATTCAGTAATAGGAAAATTTCTACCAAATTTCAAGCCACTAGGCTTTTGATTCCAGACATATCGTGATGAGTCTCTACTTAGGTAGTAATCTCTTGTATATATTGATAGATATACAAAAAAAATTATTTATTTTACAAAATGAAATTAACTGTTTTACAGTAAATAAAGTTATAATTAAAAATTTAAATAATACATATATAAAAAGTAATTTAACCATACAAACAATATAGTTAGTTGTTAAATGTATAAGGGAAATTGTGATAAAGAAAACTTATTAATATGTTAGTAGATTTGTTCATTAGTATTATTGCTATAAAATTAATTTACGAGAGTATTTATACAACAATGGGATGTAAGTGGCACAACAACTCATGGTATCCAAGCCAACCTCACCTGCTCGTGGTGCACCCTGCTAATCAATAAACGAGGCACTGACATACATCAACCCGCATTGGGCCAGCGTGGTAGGAAATGGCCCAATGTCCCCATATGAACTCCAAAAACGACAGCCTCTAATGCGCGGCGCTGCGGACGGCGCATGACGGATAGATATGGGGATCTTTCGAGAGACCTATGTCCAGCAGTGGACATTTGTTGGCTGACGATGATGATGATGATGTTGATGATTTTACAATATAATGACTAAATAAATTTGTCTATGTAACATAGCAGTAACGAAATTGAAAGACCTAGCACATTTCGGTAATCAATTGATTTGTTACTCCTGATACTGTTGCTCACAGATACTCCGGATATTTATTATCTAACTATACAAAAGCAAAGCCGAAAGACAGTAATATCTATCTATTTATGTAATAAAAATGGGTTTCTTTTGTTCGCCAATCACATAAAAACTAGTGAACGTATCGACATGGGAAGATAAGCATTCGACGCTACATGATTTGTAAATGGCTATAGGCTGTTTATTTTTGAATTTCATAGGTCCTGCATAATTTTATTTCTAATTACCTTATATAAACATTTTCGTTTTGTATTATTTATACGGTTGCTATAGTAACGGTTGGTATAAAAAGTCATTTGCGGTTGCGGTTACTTCTAAACAATATTTCAAACAAATTTCTAGTCTAATTTCATATTACGGCGAGCAAAGCAGCCGGGGAACAGCTAATGTTCAGATTAATACAATAAAGAAGATTTACATGTACTAGTAGATGATTTATATATTTATGTACATTATAGTATTCAAGATTTCGCATATTATGCATAGAAATAAAAAACTCATTAGATATGAAACTTTATATTGGAGTAACTTATTTATTTATAATTGATTCGACGTAACTTTATTACTATATCATATTAGTATGTTTATTAATAATATTATATTAGTATGTTTGGCTATATCCAGCAGTCGCCGTGTATCGGCTGATAATGATAACGATGATGTTTACCTGTAACAATATTTCAGATGATAATAAATTTGACTTTGCTTACAGGACTTAACGAACACTGAAATTAAACAGACTAAAAAAAGCACTGCGTATATATTTATGTATGAACATGAGGATTTACATTAATTTGACATAGTTACCAAAAAAAGTGTATTGTGAGGTACAGGTAGTATTTTGCAATTGCATGAAAAAATTTAAAGATTTTGTTATTAATAACGTAATTTATTTACAGAAAATAATTAGAAAGAACACTGTTCTTGTCGATTGATTATAATATATCTGAGTCATCAATAATATCAGTGGTAGAAGTATACAACTTCTATCACTGATATTATTTTATAATATAAAGAAGCAACGAGGTAGTTTATTCCCTTAAACCATAGTTTAGAACAATTATAATGTTACTAACATAGTAAGAATTCTTAAACAAATAATATATCTAATGTATTCAAGAACGTATCATGTCCATACTAACTAAAAAATTCGATTTCATAAAAGAAAAGTCATATTAAAGGACCTAATAAAGGACATAATAAAGTGTTGTATATATTTTAAATATATCCCTAACGAAATGTATGTTACTATATATGAACCACGGCAAATTTAAGTATAATTTCTCAAAGCTATAGTTTTTTGTAATGATTCTTGTCACTTGTTGCAAATTTCTAGTCGAGTTCTTTTCTGTACTAAAGTATATGCTACCGATAAACGGATACGTATATTATATGTATGTTTTGTTTAAAAGCTCACTATACTAACTGAAACATGTAACGAAAACCAAATACACATTGAACTTTTAATTGGAACGAATTCGTATCCTTTGTTTATTTAATACAAAGAGGTAATGCTGTGATGTGGTGAAACTCGCGGTTATGGAAGCCATTTATATTATATAAGCAACTCGCTGTTCCCACAGCTGGGACTGAGGCTTCTAGCTTGGAGAGAGTGAAGGTTCATGGAGGAGTCACTGACCGATATGCCGGTCTCCTCACGATGTTTTTCATTACCGGAATTTGATCTCAGCAAGGAGCTATCACCTCTTTGAGACGTATGTTACGAATTCGTTTAAACTAAGCTGTCATTTTTTATGAATAGTTATAAAAGTTTATAGAAAAATTTAAGTTATTAATAAATATATATACATACTTTTTCGTTAGAATGGTGGCTAGGATTTATTAATGCACTTCCCCGGCTGAAAATCATGATAATAAAAAAAATAACACAATTTACATTAACCATTTTAGAAAATGTTGCGCTAGTATTATTTTCACTAAACATTGATCACTCAATGCAAAGTATTAAACATTTTACAAAGAAGAATTATTATTAAACTGGGGGTTCCCCACTCGTTTTGCTGGCCGTGACACCTCCGCAACCACCTTTGATGAAGTAATTTTGTCAAATCCGTTCTTAGTTGACCTATGCTCGGCAAAAAGAATATTCCTACCCAATTTCAAGTCACTAAGCATAGGTGTAAATCTCTCGAATATATGAATAGATATATATATATACATAAAGCGTTTGTAGTGGTCGTTATTACTTTAGAATATTTGAGAATAAAACTCGATTGGCTATACTTTGTATACGTAAAACAAACTCAATAAAAACCGGCATCAGGCTATTTTTCACTATTCAAATAGGTCAAAGTTTTCCCAGTACGCATCCTTTTTTTAACTTTCAGAGAACTAAATACCGCTCAATGCGTCGATTGTACCTCCGCAGGCTATATGAGTAAATAAACTATGAAACAGTAAACTTTCAGTAATATTTTATAGCAAAAAGTATATTAAAATGAATCGTTATAGAGTCCTATCACATTTTTACGTTACAGGTGAAATAATTAGGCAAAAATTTCACTAAAAAAAGTAATAATAAAATTCCGTTGTAAGTTTACATTAAGTTCCTCCACCGCCATAGTATTAGTAGTTGCTTGTAAAAGTCTAGTGATTTTTAAGATAAGTCTTTTTCAATAACTATTATTACTTTATCTTTACTATAGATAGAGTTTTTTATTTAGCTTAGACACTTTATAAATTAAATAAATAGTATAGTAAGTAATAGACTAGAATAGAATAGACTTCAATCGGAAAGATTTTTCTCAATACTTCGTACAAATTAAGATTATGCCTTTATCCGTTCTTTGTACTAATATTTTATTAATTTACTTTGGACTTGCTGGTTGGATATAAGCAAAAGCTTAAAGGGATAATCAATAAAAATTTTTTTCGAAGCCGAGTCAGTATCGATGCATTACTGGGTTTCTCTTTCCAAGATATCCTTACCATACGTCTCCAACACCACATATTGAATACATCAATCACTTATCTCTCTCTGGCAGGGATTATCTATGTTTCCACACTATACAGGAAGATAGTAGAGAGTATTTACATAGGTGGAAATCTCTAAACAGCCCTTGTTAATGTTCCGACTATTGGCATTCCAGGCTTTTTCCAACAATAAGATAATCAAAGCCTTTTACCCACCACACTGGCCAAGTGCGAGTTGGCAGATGTCACATATTCATAAAAGCTGTTGTTCTTAGGACATATTGGTTTCGGAACGATGTTTCTCTTCACCGTAAGTCTAAGATGAGTGGGGATCGAACCCACCTCTCTCTGAGATGTAGAGCGCGTTTGCCTTTTATAGAAACTAAGTTATCACAGCTTTTATCTGATGATATATATGTATGTGCACTGAAAAGTAAAAGCTTTAATGAAATTAAAAAAGCTTTAAAATTCATGAACACTGGCGGGTGGCGATATACCCTGAACGTACTGAGGGATAATCCTTAAAACAATAAACGGATGTTAGTCGTGTCGTTTTTATTGAGCCGTGAACTCGCACGGGAGTTACAACAAAGGTTTTCTTTTTTCAGTCGCAGTGCAGCAGAATGGATATTTTCAGTCTGGGTCACTTTGTTCGGGTTACATCAAAGCTCTGCTCGGAATTTTGAATTGCAGTTTTTCTGATACATTGGTCTAAAAGGCACTTCATAAATTGTTTACACTACTTTCAATCCTCTATACCTTTGGATATATATGATTCCTAAAATAGATTCGTTTAAAGATGTAAATTTATTTATAGAGTCATAACATTCGGTACTATGAAATTTAAGACCATTAAAGTGTCTAGTTTATGTATATAACTTAGTACTAAAAATATTTGCTATTTACTGCTCGATAACCTATTCTGAGACTCTTATTGGTGGAAGGTTTTTGTTCCGTGGAAAGTCTATATAGGTACAACAGTGATACTTACCTTTACCTTTACTTTCAACTATAGTGTCGAATCATGACTTTGTTCTGGTTTGAAGGTCTACTATACTTGATAATTTTTTGGGATCACAAGAGTCTTGCGTCTCGATGCAAATAGCGTTACGTGATGCATCGAATACATTCTCACTAAGCTATGTTGTATTGTAGACACCATTTCATACACATTTTTATATAAGTTCTAACATAACTATTTGTTGGCACAAAGTTATATAAATAAAGAGTGTATTCAGCAGTAGAAATTTAAAAACATTTTGCGACTAAAATTTTTTCTGGAACATGGAAGGTAATAACGAAGAGACAATGCCGTTAAAAATACCTTTTGCGTCAAACGAGGTGCTTCGCTGTTGAGTTGAATACCGCTCATATCTCTGATATTCGTTTATTTAGCTTGAATATGCAGAGAAATGTCCTTCACGAATGACTTCTCGAAAATATTATAGTACTGTTAAATTGAATTATAGTGCACAATCGTTATATATCACGAAGTATGTAAACATTATGATGCGTGGAAAATAGTTATAACTAATGCTAATCTTTGTTCGACGTGTAGTATCTTTATGCTATATACCTTATACTATGCTATCTTACTCTTTAGTAAGAATCGAATGTAAGGGAAAAGCTTTGATTATTAAATAGCAGTATATTTATACAAATACAAACTTTCTTTGTAATCGCCACCAGCATATTATATTAGCCGATTTATATACTATAACAGCAAATAGGCAAAAATTACCTAAAAGTGTGTTTATAAAGAAGACTATGTTGTTAGCATTTAATCCCAATTTAATGAAAGTGGTATATTTGGTATATATCAAATTAATTTACCGACGCCAATTCGACGACGAGACGACTAAATCACCATCTGGTTTTAGTATTAACCTATATATGTATATATTTTACTCATAGTAACAAACTGCTTAGGACAATAAATACTAATTTACTTAAACAGATACTATTGGTATAGTGATCGTATTTAATTAGTAACAAATCGAATTTTAGAAGTATTTCTATTTTTTCTATATATAAATAAAATTATTAATAATAAGTCCGTTATATTAATTATGGTAAAAATCGTTAATGAAATAGATTTAATTTAATATAGTCTAATATAAAAATTGGCCGTCAACTCGAGTGACGGAAAACCGATAATTATATACAATAGTCATTTATTAAATGGAATCCATTATTTTAAATAGTACCTATGTATAGTTTAAATAATTTATATCCAAGGAAATAGCTTAGACGTAACATAAATATTAAGCTATAATAATTTTATAAAATATTACATTCCTGTAGAGGCCATGGGCAAGAAGATCCGTGAAACTATGATCTGTTCGACAACCTTGTATAGATCATAGGAACCTTCCTGTATATAGAATTCATCAGCAGAGACCTATGATCTGTACCTATGTTTAGTACCTTAATGAACCCAGAACCACGTTACAGACTCGCTTAAACATGAAAGGGAAAGATTTACAATATTTTGAGTTACATAAAGTATTAACTTCGTCTGTTGTCCACGACCTTTTTAGTGAATTTTACTTCAACTTTATTTCACTTGGTGTCCTTTTTATAATTCAATTGTGTACTCAAATGCGTTTTAAATGTTTTGTTTAAAAATGCAAAAATTCTTTCAAGTATATCAATAATATCAAAGCCTAGATTCGTTGAGGTATTGAAGATATTGGACGGTAATTGGTAACCGAGTTAGTTACCGGGAAGGTGATTAGAGAAATGTCATCTCACGATAAGTATTCGACTCTGTAATGATTGGTGTAACCTTTAAAGGTCACAATTTTCCTTCAACTTGATTTATCCCAGAGATTTATAAGAAGTTGATTACTTATAACTTTGTATTAATATGTTTGTAAACTTCGTGCTTTTTCTCACTTCTCTCTGTTGATAAATAATATCAGTTTTATATAATAGGTAAACTTAACTCATATGTGATAGTCTTGAGATTTGCTAATTACAAATCAAGGTACGTCTACACATCTTGAGGTTAACTAAATTACGACTACTATATCTACGGAAACAGAGTTTCTAAAGATAACGTTAAAATTATTTATTACCTTTTAAGAAAGATTACTTAAGTAAAAGTAAATATTTTCTCTACCCTTATCTTTAAACAACTATTCGTACAAACTTTTAAAGTTCGTAGTATAGTTCCCATGACTATCATTCGTTCATTCTAACGGTTTGAAAATTTCCATAAAAATTCTGAACGTAGTAAAATTTGAGAAAATTACGTGGTTTTTGTTTTTTTAAAACAAATATTAATATAATAATTTATTTATATAGTTTTATATAACTGATAATAAATAGCATGCTTAAAATGAAATGGTACCTTAAGTTAAATTATATTGAAATGTTTTTACAGAGCCTTTATCTAAGGATAAGGGGAGGTAAAGGAGAAGTAGTTTATAATAAATGTGTTATTGGGAGATATTTATATTATTATTACTTATAATCTAATTATTATAAAGTATGTAATAATTTCTGTGTTTGTTTTGTATTTTAATTAATAATAATTAACAAGCATTCAATCTAACTATTATTATAATCTTGGTATAACTTGGATGATTTTAACGAAAATGTATATAAAAAGATTATAGGCACTTAATTTTAATTATAATTTTTTTTTTAAATATTATTGTTACATATAGTTCCTACAAAATTTAGTTGTTAAATAAGAACGATGTTTCATTTATATACACGAATGCAAACCTTCTTAATTAATTTTGGAGTACTCTTACTTCGGCAAAGAACTTTTGCAACCAGAACTTTTTTTTGCTCCATTTCAAACTTTTAAAAGATTTATAACAGTGCTGTGTTGAATTATTAAAATTTATGCATAATTTTAATTATTATTGTTAAGAGTTGCTATTTGTGATGAAGAGTTGTTGATAAAACAAGGTGAAGAAAATGCGTCATGTTTACTTATCATCACATCTTTATTTCTTCGATGACAACAAACTTGTATTGGCAACCTATTTATTATAACTTTTAATGTATACATTGTATAACAGAAATTAAAATATAATTATTGATTTAATCTAAAAGTATTGTTTTGTTTTTTATTCGACGAAACTATGAGATAAACGAGATGTTCATCTGATTATAAGTTGTACGGCTGCCCATAACATCATCGCTCTAGTTGAGATGTTATTTAATGATTTTTTAATACTTAAATAAAATAAGGAGCTTTTCTGTTGCCATTATTAAATATCCTTTGTGTAAAGGAATGGATTGATTTTTAACACATTTAGAATTTTAAATGTCGTTATAAATTCAAAATTATTATTTAAACTGTTTTTATAATTATCTTAAGTAGAGTTCTATGTATATAGAACTCAACATTTGTATGAATAAAGAAAGATGGAAATACACATTCCAATAATCGCATCTGAATCCATCGGAGCGTAATACCAATTTCCAGAAGTTTCTACGCAAATAAGTCGTTGAAACAACTTGTTAAAAGACTCAGAGCTACTATAAATTCATAGAGGTTTGATCTTATTTTCAAAGAACAAACAACCGCTTTGAAACTAGTATTATATTTCTGCTGTTTATCGAAAGGAATAGTATAAAAACAATATCATCATTTGTATAGCATAATATTTTATATAGTGATGTTAGTTTTTTTTTAATTTCACGAAGCGACGAGACGAGCGAAACGTTCACCTGACAGAAACGATGTACCCGCCTTTAACAACATGGAGCCCGTTAGGGTTATATACACCCTACCACATTGTGCTCGTCAGCTTAAGAGACAAGATGTTAAGACCTTCAAATCAAAACACAGTAAAGTTTGATAACTACTGTTGGGCGGCAGAAATAGGCGTTGCGTTGGTACCTACCTAACAATGACCTACCACCAGTAAATTCCATGAGCGCTCTTCCAAAAAGAATTTACGAGGAATTATAAATGTTGAATTGTTCTACAATGTTTATCGAATAAATAATTAATTTTACAATATCATTGGTTGTGTTTTATTAGTGCGTCTATGAGAATCGTAAGTCAATGTGAAAAAGTAGAGAAAACAAAAATACGACTCTTATACCTTTAATAAAAGTGCTACTTTCTCAAAGGTTCTCAAGGGATAACCTAATTCTTCCGGCAGTATTTAAGTCCTTCTCTGCAAACAAAAATAACTGTTTAATATGAAATATATTGTAATTGATAACTTAAAAAAAATCTCGAATAATATATGTTTTAAAAAACTACAGATATTACATGTATTTAATGTCATAGTACGACTACAATATCTAAAATTACGAACATGTATACGTTTTAATATATTCTACAATCTACACGAAAAACTTAGTTTCTCTGCAGATATTAACTTGCCGCATTTATACAAACGTTAGAGTACCTGGAGTTTGAAAATAACCCTAAAGAATGTAATGCAAAAAGTCAGTTTTCACTGCATACGAATGCAGAGATATGAAATAATTCACAGTCAAATGAAAATTTTCCTGAAAACAAATAACGTTGCTCTTTAAAATGGTAACATTAATAAATTTTAGGGATATCTAAATTTCAACTTTACGTTTTTTATATATTTAAATATGATATTTATTCAAATATATGTACAAAAGTAATATTAGACCACTTCTTTATTTCCTATAGTTGTTAACTATCATAATATTTTATACAACGTTGATAAACTGAATATGATTTCCGGTTCCAATTATATTATATTTCTTTAGTTATAACTTTAGTCTGTTTCCAGTAAAGTACTGATTATTATATACTCTAATTATATATTTTACATAAAATATCTTGTTATATCATTAACTACATAAAAGAAAGCGGAAGGATCTTTTCGTTGACTCTAGGTCTCTATGATATGTACTAAATATTAGCAAACGCAATATGATTAAAAAATTTCGTAAAGTACTTGATCATATTTAAAATAACATCTTTAATAGAAAGATGAAAAAATTTTCTGTGACTTACATTCAGTAACAGTCACTTAAGTTAATTACAAACTAAACGTTTATTTCCGTTGCCTTTACAACTTTGTTCGTTTAATCTTAATTAGACTAAGAGATATTCACTTAAAATTATTAAATAATCGTATTCTATTTCATATCTATGCCTTAAGTTGCGATTAAGATTATTTCTTAACTATGAAATAACGTTAATCACGAATATTGAATAAAGTTTTGTTATCCAGTATTGTAGAAGGAGTATGTGATATACTTTAAATTATTTTGTAATAAATAACTTGAAGAAAAACTTGTACACATAAACTTGTATGTAATAGTACTTTAATATAGATAATCTGATTATAATTTTTATCATTCTCAACATAACGGCACTTTAGTGCAAGTTTTTTTAAATATCAATGCAAGTAGAAACCAGATTTCATAACACTTTAAAGTGGACCCCATACTCGCTCTATAAAACTATATCTAAATGTCATAAAGAACAAAATCAACCCCTCATTACGAAAATATATCATGGGATTGGTTTATTTAACAAACCGATCTAACCAGCGAGATGGTAAATGAACAACAATTTTATTACCCATCATCATCATCATCATCATCATCATCAGCCGATAGACGTCAGGTAAGGATTCGTATGTGGCGATTTAGGTCATTTCCCACCACACTGGTTTAATGTGGATTAGTAGAATCCAAAGCCTCGTTTGTTAATTAGCCAGGAGCACAAAGAGCAGCTGAGGTTGGCTTGGATCCCGTGAGTTGTTGTGCGGGAATCCTTCCATCCCTTATTTACCTATAATGCCGTTTAAATCTGTATACTGTAACGTTTGCATACTACTCATTGACGGCAGAAACAGCCACTATAGAGGTATCCAGTCGGTCTCCGGCAACAGAGACCAACCATCAGTTTTTCAACTTTGGTGACACTGACGCGGGTAGACTGTACTAGTTAACTATAATACTAAATCAGCAGGTGAATCATCTTAAATATTGCCCTTTAGAAATGCTGGTTTTAATTACCATGTATTTTATTCATAGAAAATCTTAACGAACGTTGCAGCTAGTTTCATTGAAGGCACCACTCCGGGCATAAGGTATGTGGAACGTCCAAGCGTGAGCGGGCGATGTCGGCGGGGCTCATTACTGCGTCCTATTTTAATGCGATGCCACCGCTGGTCGGACGTGACACAAGATGGACTTCCCCGCCTTATTCACAGCTACTCTACAAAAATATTTCAAACAGCCACATAATGATGTTATAACTACATAGTTCACATGTGTTGAAGTCTTTCATTACTAAACTATTGAAGAAGAAACATTCTTTTAATAAATACGATTAAATCATAACCATTTTTTTTGTTTCCGGCGCGACTTTTCAAAAGATATTTTGGTTATAAAGAAACCCACTATAATGTAGGATTTGCACCCACTAAAACCCCTTTAAGTAGTTTCCCTTAGTGCGTTAGGAAGTGCTCTGGTATCTCTCTCCTCTCCGCACTTTTTATACCTTGTCCCATAAAAAGGGTGAGATCGTCCCTAGCATCTGCAATATGCTATCAAAAGTATAAAACCACTTTACAAAATTCCGTCTCAATGGAGCTCATTTATTAAGCAATCACGGTCTTCACAATCGAAGCCTTGTAGTCGCCTTTTATGACAAGCAGGCGTTCACTTAGTCCTAAAGAGAAATCATCACTACAGGGTCTAAAATAAATAATCTAACATTATGAATAATAGATAAAACTTTGCAGAGATAAACTTATGTTAATTCTGATGTTGGTGATCATTAAAGTTACGTGGAACGGCCACTTCGCGCCAGCACTTTCCGCGGGCAAATATATATAATACTCTTTTTCGATTCATCATGATGGTGAACAGGCCACTGCTGCACCTTCTCCACGACAAAGGAAAGTTAACTACCCACATTAAGATGGATGTTCTAATGAATTAAGCAAAATAAAATGATTGCGATGTATCGATGTTTCAGTCATTATCGTTTTCAATCAACGGAGTTAATATAAAAATCATCAACATCTCTATCGAAGCGTATTTTCATTTACATTTGAATACTTTTTGCCTCTGATTTTAATGTTAAACATTCAGGGAAGTTATATAGTAAGTTGGTTCTCTTTGAACCCTTCTATTGCTTAATGTCGACGGAGAAAAAATTATGCTCAAATATTTATAACTTTGATAATTTTAAGACAATTGTCCGATATCCAAAAAAAGGGTATAAGAAACGTTATGGTCTTTGAAATCTTTATTAATGTGTGATATCATATTTTTTATAATATAGGAGATATCCAGTGATCCACTAACTCATCACGATATCTCTGAAACTATTAGACGTAAACACTGAAATTCGGTGAAGATATTGCTTCTGCCATTTAGAAGTCAGTTAAGAATAGATTTTCAAAATTTCTTCCCCCTAGTGAATTGCGGGGGTTTTAATACGGTAATAAAATTTGTTGTATATATTTAAAACCAATTTAAGGTGTGCTGTGGTCTTGATATGAAATGCCTTACTCCTCTACCTGGTGAGATAACCAATATTATAATTTATTATAAACCGTAAGTAAATTCTATTCGATTATAATATTTCCTTTGTCTGCCTCTTAAAATAACATAAAAAACTTAAACTTTTTTTTTTGTCTAACGAAGCGACTAGGCGAGCGGGACATTCACCTAATAAGTGGTGCCCTCTCCCATGATAATGTGGCGCTAGTTAGGATTTTATGCACAGCACCACATTGCTCTCGTCGCCTTGAGACATAAAATGTTAGGTCTCAATAAGCAGTAATTTCACTGCCTACAGCACCCTTCAAACCGGAACACAGTAATGTTTGCACACTACTGTTTGACGGCAGCAATAGGTGCTGTGATAATACTTACCTAGACGTTGTCCGGCAACAGAGACCTATCACATATTATATGTAGTGTATATCTACTAACCATCATCAATTTATCAATAATAATCAGTAATTTGGAATAACCGTTATATTTGTAAAAATTTTACTTATGACAATTATAGTTTTGTCGTGAACTTAAAATAACAACACATATAAATTAACTATGTCAAAGCTTAAAGCCGTAGGCACATAATTATGTAAATGAGTTTTTGCCTACCGTCGGAAACTTTAGGACTTACTGAACGAAGTTGTATCGTAATAATGTATAAACTTTGTGCGATTATTTATTTTATTTTGTTTCTATAATAATTCGTGCATTGTTATATAATCAAGTTTCACTTGAATCAATATATAATTTGGAAAACTGTCCTGAGTATCCTCACCGTCAATCTCTCGCTGCGGCATAAAATGCGATTAAGCAAGGAATATTTTCAAGGAAATGACAGTTTCCTCAGTAACTGTTAACAATTCTATACCAAACAATTATAGTATATAAATAATATTAATGTTTTAGTTCCAATATTTCCTACTTAAGATGTTGGCGTATCGTGAAATTAAGGAGACGGCTATATCCAGTTAGTGGTATAAGCCTCAAAAACAAGAGCGAAGCTCTCAAATTGTAAGTAATGAAGACACAACATATTTTAAGCTAATAATTTTTGTCTCTTCTTTTCACCCTTATCCTTCTAGACAGCAGCATAACATGTATTATTCTGTTATTCGTCTTTATCATCCTTACCCTCGGTAATAGTTTTATATACCAATATGTATAGTTTTTACAACACATTTCACCCACAATATACTATACCACAGAAATCCATAATTTGATATTTTTTATGATTGATGATCAGTAAGGTACTTATGACAGTACAACAGAAAAAAAGGGCAAAAATTGTTTGCTGCTATAACCTTTGCATGATGGTAATACTACATAATAGTATCTATACATACAGACATTGACATAAAATTTCATATAATACAAGGAAAACTCACAAAATTCTCGGAGTACAATATAATAATGCATTTTGCATTCTTTTCCGACTCTCTCGTGTCTGCAGCGCTTCTTAGATGTGGAGACTAGGGTACCTGACAACTTTGCCATTATGAGAAGTCGCACGGCTATCTTCTGAAAGCGGTCATGACTATTAAGAAATAAACTATTGAGGGCATGGTCTAAGAACATATATCCAAACATAATATTAATCCACTGGCGAACACAAAATCAAAGTGAGAATAAAAAATATTGATAGCAAAATAACTGTTCAACTTCACCTGCTCGTGGTGCACTCTGCTAATCAAAAACGAGGCTCTGGCTCCCGACAACTCGCACTGGGCCAACGTTGTGGGAAATGGCCCAAATCTCACCATAAGAACCCCTACATACAACAGTCCCTAGGTCATGCTGACTGTATGTGGAGATCTTTGGGGAGGCCTATGTCCAGCAGTGTTCGTCTATAGGCTGATGATGATGAACTGTTACAATTATGTTACAGATATACTCGTATATCCATATAAATTTACACAGCTTACATAATTGTTAACGATATTCAACATTTTATATAAATCAATAAACATATAATCTTAACACTAGATAAATGGTACCCGCATATGTTGAAGTGGTATACAGGCTCGTTTATCTCCTAATGTCTAGGATACGTCGAGTGCGTGCCAAGTGTTAGTACTGTCATAATGTCGGTGTACATTAGCTATAAACGAAATCTCAACGGATTAAGTTTCAGTTCACTTACACAGTTACCAGTTTACGAATGTACTATTTCATTTGACTTGAAAATCACTTACCGAATTTTCATGGTATTTGATAAATACTGAACCATTTAAAAACGAAAAATAGTTTAAAATAATATTTAAAAAGTAAATGTTGCATTTTAATTATTCATCAGTTAATTTTATACGAAAAAGTTTCAGTAAAATTTTCAGTTTATATATACGTAGTTCAATTGAAATTAACAAGGTTATAAATAACGTTAGTTAAAGCGAATCGACAAATTCCCGGTAATATCAAAACTGAACCGTTACGGTTTATTAAATTTCGTTTACTGACGATTTAAATTAATGTCATATTTACAACGTTTATAGAAAAAAGGGAAAGAAAAAATAAAAAAAATATACAATACAACAACTGCAGCGCTGATTTTTAGCTGGTGCCAGTGACCAAAGAAAGCTAACATTATGTACACAATCTCTCTCTAGGGTCGTTCCCTCATGTCTGAGGATCGTGGTCAGTGCCAGGGTTGCTGTCTGTACACATTAAAGAACAATAATATTTACAATTAGCTATTTACTAAATATTTCTAAAAGACAACCCAACTACAGCGAAAACAACCAAGTTAACGTAACAATGTAACAGTATAAAAATTAAGAATTGTGAAAAATAAATGTCGCTGAAAGAAATTTACGATTATACTAAATAATTGTATTTCGTTTTGTTGAATAAATGAAATTTCAAAGAAAGTTCGTAAAAGAGTTTAAGCTCGCTTTTATCCACATCCAAATCCTACTCCTTCTTCCGTTCCCGTTTAGATAAGAGATAAACTAAATTGTACAATGGTATCTCCACGATCTCGGGATTTGGATGATATTATAATTATTAAACGGTTAATATTACATTTGAAATATAAATTCAAGAGAAAGTCACATTTAAAAGTAAACTGTTACTGTGTGATCATAACTACTAGACTATCTATCTTGATATGTGTCTCTAAGCTCTAACGTATAACACGTCGTTAACTTTAATTAGATTTCCAGTTACCTCCACACCTTTCATTATATCAACACTGGAATTAACTAAGAAATAATCTAGTGTTAGATGAAAATCCTTTCTTTTAATTTCAGCTCGGAACTGCTAATTAAGACAGGAACGAGTGTCGCCGTTTGTTGAAGAAGTCTATTTGAATCTTATCCTTTAAACATTTAGGCAGCTTAACTAAAATCGATTTAGAGTTATATTTATTGTCGCGTGTTATTCAAGACATATTCTTTAAAACAAAAAAAAATTATCAACAAAATCGCAAAAAAAAAAAAAAGATATTGGAAATTTACGGGTCGACATATATATTTCCAACTATATATATTTCTAGCAATACAGATGCAAGAAGCCGTGAATCCAGGTCCACGTGCCCAGTGTCAGATAAGCTGTAACAGTCGAATGGCTTGCAGCGCTGACATCATCCAGAATCTTAATACAGATTTTGTTTAATATTTTTACTTCAATACATAAATTACTAAATGTTACAAAATACTCATATACTGTTTTTTTTTATACCAGGAAGCGATATGACGATTCGCATACATGCCTTCGCGGTGGCAAAGACAGGTTTTCCACCGTCGTGGCTTTACGGCGAGGCATATCCTCGCGACGTCACCAGCGCCGGCTGCACTGCACAGCTCCATATCGAAAGGAGAGACCCTCCTGTCCACCTCCATAATTTGTCTATTGTCTGAGACCGTTTACTCTGACAATAGAAACCTACCACCAGTAGATTGTTCTAATGAATTCGTGTTTAATCAATCTTTTACAAATTTAACACAAAACTTCATTAGTACAACATGAAAGTTGTCTATAGCCAACTTCGCAAATAAATGACATTTTACTTCTCACCTTTTTTTTTTTGTTCTCTTTATGTTCGAACTTTTGCAATTTTAACGTGCGACAGAACAAGGGAGCTAATCTACAATCTTTCTTTTCTACTGAGAAACTCAAGTATAACTAAATTTAAACTTCCATGGAGTATCAATCATATAAGAGAATAATATAAAATTGAGTTCATCAGAGAGTATGGAAGCTTATTATTACAGTGTATTTTTAAATTATACAAAAGTGCTTTTAAATGGATGATAGCTTTGATTAATCACAAGTTTAAAAATATAATGAGTGTTAACTTGTATAGTAAAATAATTGTAACACAGAGCGTATAATTATTATAATTATAATAAAAAAAAATATATTTTTGAACTGACGTCAAAAAGAACAATTTAATGGTGAACTCTTGCATCAATATACTTTGCTACTACCAAACTACTAAATTACACATTATCATATTTAATCACACACTAATTACTAAATAAATGCATGTAAAATATAAAGTGTTAAGAGATCAATTCTTAACACTATGATAGTTAAAGATTCCTTGTTCAGCAACATCATAGTAATTTCTACTGGACCACTCTAGACCGTGACGCGACATTGAATGATATAGTAGTTGCCATTTTAAATTCAACAACATCCATAAATAATGTTACCAACATACAAATATATTATCAAAATTTCTTAAAGCAAATTGGACAAAAAGAGGGATGTAAGAGGTCCCGCAAAAAACTCATAGGACCCAAGCTAACCTCAACAAACGAGGCTCTGGCTATCACCATCCTCTATTTTCCCAGTGTGCGGGAAATGGCGCATACCACCGATATGAACCCCTCAACCGAGGGCCCCTGGTCCCCGACGGTACCAGAGGCTATGCTAACTGTGTCGGACGTTGGCAAAGCGGTGCTACCAGGGCAGTGCAGGACCGATCGATGTATATCGGCTGTTGATGATGGTGATAGGCAAAAATTATTTACAAGTAAAATTTTCAATCATACACAAGACTTCTAATAACATAGAATGAAGAATGAATTTTAGAATAATTTAAGTATTACAGATTAACTTATATTTCTAACGATTAACTGGTGGTGGGTCTTTGTTGGGATCGTCTAGGTAAGCCGCGGAACTTATATCTACTGCCAAACAGTAGTGTCTAAACATTACTGTATTCCGATTCAAAGGGCATTGTAGATAGTGTATTTACTGCGATAACGGTTCTTATATATCAAAGCAACGAAGACATCGTGATGAAGTGTGCCAGTTACCATCAGGTACTTTGAGTTAAAAAGAATTAATAGATAACATTTCATCACAGTATTCATGGACGATCATCCTCAACACAAATTAATTGTGTATCAAGAGCATTGAACTATAAATGAAAGGTGAAATGTTTGACTTTCGGGATAAACACTGGTAAAATTGTTTTCGTATAACACGCTAAGTCTAACGAGATGATATTGTTTTGACATGCGTCGATGGTAAAGAGATGTGTAATGACATCCAAAATGAGCGAATTGATTCCCCCGTCTGATCAATGTGACCCAGCGAAGCTTTTGAAAGTCAGACGCACTATAGTACAGTGGCAATGACAAGTGCTGTCAATATTAGTTTGCTTTCAGATAAAACTTCAAACGTTAACAATGGAAAGTTGTAAACTAGTCTATTTTAATTGTTTTTGTAATATAAAGTTCCCGCTTTATATCTCTAGCACTGGTGGTAGGTCTTTGTTTTTTTTTATACGATGAAGCGAGGAAACGAGCTGGATGTTCTCCTGATGGTAAGTGATACGCCTGTCTATAAGAACGTGGTTCTAGTTAAGATGGTATAGTAGGACTACAAAGCGCAATAATTTCAATAGCTACAACGCCCTTCAAACCGGAACACAGTAATGTTTGATGGCAGAAGTAGGAGCTGCGGTGGTACCTACCTAAATGGTATCCAGCAACAGAGACTTACCACTAGTGAAGTCTATGCTGGAGAAACAGTACTGTGGAAACATTACTGTGTTCCGGTTTGAAGGGCGCTGTAGCTAGTGTAATTACTGGGGTATCGAAACTCAACATCTCATGTCTTAAGCGACGAGCGCAATGTGGTGCTACCACACCATACTAACTAACATCACATAGTTACCGACGGTCGTTTCACTTACCATCATGTGAAAGTCCCGCTTGTCTTGTGGTTTAATTGAATAAAAAAAATTGCAAAACTAATGTACGGCGTATGTTTAAAATTATAGAGGACGTTTTGTTTTTCAACGAGTGTTAGAAAATATGTCTATTAAACAGTTTTGTTACTACCCCAATGCGCGTTATAACATTAATATTAGGTCCTTACATATGAAATTGGCGTTTTGTACGAGGGGAATACAAAGTAAAAGTATACACCGTTGTTATCTATGCACTTTTGCCATCTCAAAGGTAGTTCATTGATTCCTTTACTAAAAAAACTATAGGGGCGAGAATCAATAAATTCTTTGAAGGCGGTTTGGACTGCCGCATCAGAGTTTTTTTTTTCTTTGTAAGAAGCTGTTCCAAATTCCGTAAAAAATAGTAACTTGTTGCGGTAAGGTCCGGGGAGTACGGGGATGTCACAGACATTTCAGTTGTAGCTCATCTAACTTAGTGGTTGTTTGTTGTGCAGTGTGTGGTCTTGCGTTGTCGTGAAGCAGCAGTGGCCTAGAGCGATTGACCAATCTCGGTTGTTTATCAGCTAGTTCTTTCTTCACGGTTTGCAGTTGCTGACAATTGACAAAAAAAAAACAAATCTTCCGTTATCGTTTGGCCAGATTTTAAAAAGCTGTAGTGAACCATACCGGCGCTAGTCCACCAAACACTCACAAGTAACTTTTTCTGAGTCAATTTTCGTTTAGGGCAGGATTTGGCTGGGTCTTCAGGGTTCAGCCAATGCGACGAGCGCTTGCGTTTATCGTACAGTATCCACTTTTTATTACAAGTAATGATTCGATTTAAAATCCCTTCATTACTGTGTCAGCTGAGCAAAGTAACACAGCAGCAGCAGTCGAAGCGTGTTCGCAAGTTCGATTCACTCAATTCATGAGGTACCTGTTGTTCAAATGGATTAATACAGTTTTGTCAATTACACCGAATCCTGCAGCTATCTTTGAAATGTTATGTGATGGATCCGCTTCCACAATAGCCTTTAATCTTCATTTTCCACTTTGGTGTCCGGCCGTCCACAGAGTTGGTTCTGAAGGTCGAAATTTACAGAACGAAAATGTTGAAACCAAAAACGTACCGTGCTTTTTTTTGCGACATCAGCGCCGTACACATCATTAATCCTTCGATCTGTATCTGCAGCACTGGTACCACGGTACAACTCGTACTCGTAAATATTTCATGTTTTCCATTGTGCGGTAATAAGCGCCGTCAAAGAAAAAAACAATGATGAAAAGACAAATGAATGACTGTTTTCAAAACTCAAATGTACCAGCTAAATGAATTTATAAATTTGAATTTGGAATTCTCAACCAATGAGGAGATATTTCAGATCAAAGTGGTCAGTACGACAAAACGCGATTTTCATATGTGAGGAGTATATTATTCAAAAGCATTTCATATCAAGTTTAATCGCAGCAACACCAATTAGTAGCATATTTAGAGAAAAGGTACATGCTTCGTGGTATATTTATAACGCAAGCTAATTTTTACAGCTTTTCTTACTTATATTAAGTATATATATTTTGTGGAGTATATAATATAGAACGCAACAGCGCCATCTGTTAATCAGTTACAAAAAACTTAAAAAAATTACCTTCACTGTGGAAAACTAAATAAATATGCAAATTTTAACTGATATCCTTTCCACAAAATGTTATATATAAAAATTTAATTTTTTTTCTATTAAGTGAGAAGTTTAGCAGGACTTTCACTTGGTGGTGATTGACACGCCCGCTTATAACGTTGCTCTAATTTAGGATGATAAGTAGCACACCAAATTATACTGAAATCTCAGAGACATAAGATGTTAAGTCACTACAACGCCCTTCAAACCGGATAATAATGAATACTACAAATCAGTTCGGCTGTAGATATAAGCGGAAGCATTTAGCTAGACAGTTTTGGTAATACAATGATATGTCAATAGTAAAATATATGTACTAGAATATCACGTGGAGAATAAAACTGCAAATATATCAAAACATAAATAATTGCGTCATATGTGAATAAATTCGATACGTCCATCAATAAGAGATAGTCAGGTTTTCTGGATAAAAGTACAGTAGTATTTTTTTTTTTTTTTCTCTTTACCTTGACGTAAAACATTCTCGTCACCCCAGTTACAACACTCTTCGAACTGGAACACAGTAAGGTTTATGCCGGACTCTTACCAGCTAAAACCCCACGGTTTCTCACTCAGCGCATTTGACCGGATTCAGAGGAAAGCTTTCGGACTGCACTGTGATTCCAACAACAAGAGGCCTTGATGAGACCACGTATCGGGGAAGAGTTATTATTCTCCACCACACCAGTTAAAATTTCATCATCATTAACAGCCGATAGACGTCCACTGCTGGACATAGGTCAGTAAAAATTTAATCCTTAGTAATTCATAAATCTTTCAGTGCAAGTAAAGGTACAGTGGGTACGGCGTGGGTTAGATGGTGTGGTGTACCTGTGGCGGCAGGTGTGGGCCGGTCCGGGCGGGCGGGAACGCGAGAAGGCCGGGAGCAGTGCAAACGCCGACGCCGGCCGACGTGGACGCCGCTCACGTCCCTCACCCGCCGCGCCAACTTCAAACCACCTAGTGAATAAGTGAACAGTACCAAAAACCCAGTGCTCCGTTCCGAACAGATCGTTGTGCTACAAATACATCTCGAATTATCCTTTTCTATCACACATACCATTTACTTCTACTTAATTGGATGACCAGGTAAGCATACGCATATGCAAACGTTTTAACTTGAATTTTTTACTCTATTAAAATTTTAAAATGTATTCATGAAATTTTTATCTTGATATAATTTATTTATTATGTAAATTAAAGCTAAATTATTTTTTTTTAAATATATAACATAATATTAAAAAAAAAAACTATGACTGATTAACTAACTACAGAAGTACATTAATATTTATAAACTAACATATAATATTAATCTTTTCCTATGGTGTTAATATGTTAAATTTAATCTTTTTATATACTTTATGTTTGTATCTCTCTAATTAAAGTTTAATTTATTATTTAATCCGAAAAATAAACTTAATTTTAGTAATTTTTTGTAAGAGAGAACGCGAGCTTTACTTGTTGCATGCCGTTTATGTAACCTACTTTACACAACGAATAGGTTAAATTAATATTCAAATTTTAACAAAATATCATTGTCTATAACAATTTGCAACTGATTAATGTTTTGATAGCTTTAATATAAAAACCACCAGAATTATTCAATCATGTAACGTGAAATAAGCTAGTTTTTCAGGATATTAACCCGTTCACGTTTGCCTTGAAATTTATAATACATACAAAATCAAATTTTGGGTAGCCATTATTAATTATCAGAATTTCTTAATCATTTAGTCGAAACTTAAGTTATTCAAGTATTCTGTAACTTGGTGGCGACACAAAGGACTACTTCTTAAGACACTGCTAATCTGGCTGTTGGCTCTGACCCAAAACTAAGTAATGATTGGATATAGCAAAGGCCACAAACCGCTTCCTCTTTAACTTACTCAATCATCTTCAGAAACCAATATGTTTTAATGCGTTCGGCAAAATGTTGATAGGTGTAATAAAATACTTAATATTTCATACGGTTAATTCATGAAATCAAGTTACGAATTTTTTTTTATTTGCTCTACAAAAGCAAACGAATCAAATTGCCCTCGCGGTGAAATGAATTATGTTTACTCGGTTCATTGTAACTGTTATGAATTTCAAAATATTTTCATACGAGCCGCGCCGTTTGTTTTATTTATGGGTTAATAATTATTAAAGGCATATGGTATGTACAAAGCTTTCGCGTTTCGGTTTCAGTACAACAATCACGTATTATACAGATTGGTCGATACACTCAAGGAAAGTAATCTCACGATTCGCGCAGTGGACTTTAATCTTTTAGGAGCTAAATTATGAGCGATGGAACATTCAGACATCTTGATTCAGCACTGAAGATATGTAGCTGACGTTTGCTTAGATACTTCCTGACGGGAGTTGCGTATCCGCTTATTTATCGATATTCAAAGAACACACTGCGCCGACTGAAACAGTTTGATTTTTATTTAAAGGAATAGCAATGTGTAAAGCTCGCAAATGTAGTTATTTCTGTGATGTATATACATTAATTCGTTTCACTGTGTAGCCATATGTCTTGTAATTTAACTGCTCGATTTAAACATTTATATGCTATAATCAATCAAAATCGATTTCTTTGTTTGTTATATTAAACGTAGTCATGTTACTAGGTAATACTGATCTAAATAAACGATTTTAAAGCTTCCGAGTTATAAAAAAGTGGAATAAAATGATGTAAATTTTTTAAAACTAAGTACTGAAATTATAAGTTCTATAGGTTATGTAATGTTTAAAGCTTTATCGATTAATTTACGATCAGTCTCGTGTCTGGATTAATAATAGTAGTTACTGCATGTTTCTTGAATTTACAAGTACATTACGTGCAGTAGGTTATACATGAATACGTAATAAATACGGCGTTACACACTTGACTGTATTATCATTGTACTGAAACATTTCAACAAAAAAAACTGCTTTCAAATATAGTAATGAACCTTTTTAAATATTATTACATTAGTTACATTTACTAGACATCTGTGGTATTTATATTTGGATTTCAACTTATAGTCTGTGTATACTCTCTGTCTATTCCTGTTCGAACAAATAGTGAACACATCTAAGAGAAAAACTAATTTTCTGTTCATGGATATGTTTTTCCTTTATTACAGCTTCTTACATATTGAAAAGGCTTTCTAGGAATCTATCTATCGACCCATGTATACATGAAACGAATTACATTTCAATGAACGATCGATCGAACGAGCAAAATACATTGCGTGAAATTTTTTCAGTTCAAGCTAATACTGTTAATGAACTGAAAATTTGCTGTTCATGAATTGATATTGGATAGTAAAGGACTAGTTAACAATCCTGAAGCTTACAACCGAACTGAATAGCGTACGTCAAAGACAATGGTCATTGGCTTTATGTGTGTAATTCTAAGTAGAGCAAAACTCAATTGTGAGTATCACTAACCCCGTCCAAGTAGGTCGCTATTAAACGTAGCTTATGCGGGAATAATGTCTCATTGATCAATTCAAATATATAAGCTTGTATAATTTCCAAGTAGATAAGACTGTATTTATTGTCTATTTATATAAGAATATTTGTGAATTTGTGGCAACAGGTTTGCCCCCTGTGACATGGGACCTAATCTGACCACATCTGGCGAAAAGTGGGTTTATTCGCCTCTGCTTACTCCTACTGGGAAAAAAAGCGTGATAATATAAATAAAAAAAATTAAAAAAAAATTAGAATTTATATCAGAAAACATAGGACCGATTACGATTCAAATTAAAATCCATGGATATAGTTTTTGAATATTCACGTTGTTATAACTCTTCATAAAGTAGTCACCTTATCAACTACACTGTTAGGCTGTCATCAAAGTTGTTATAATGTTAATTTTAAAAATGTAGATTTGCTCACACAATTCAGATCATTGTTACTTGTCACAAGATGGCGTTCCATATCAATTTTATTATCGTTATTTAGGTTCTAGTTTTATTTTAACAAATAAATGACGAGGCGAGACATTCACCTGATCGCAAGTGATAATGTAGCATCAGTTATACAGCAGCACACTGTTCTCGCCGCTTTTATGTGTATCGCTATATAGCTACAAAGCCCTTCATAAAGTAACCATACTATTTCGACGACGGTGGTAGCTACTTTAATCATCCTGTTTAATCTGTCACCAGTAAAAACAAATACACTATGGTCGATTTCGAACATTTATTTTCTACGACGCGAGCGAGACATTCTCCTGGTATATATGGTGAGTAATACGCCTGCTCATAACAACTTGGCACTTGATAGGGCGATATACACTGCAGCACCTTGTGTCAGATATGTTGACCACAATTTATCATTACGCAGCAATATAGCGAGTTTCATCTTTGAGGTCTACATGTACCCTGTGACTTAATAGTCACTTAGTCTAAAGCAATCACGCCGTTATAGTGTCCATGTTGTCATGGCTATATATATATTAATATTTACAACCCTGCAGAACCTGATTTAGGTAATCTAAATTACAAACTAAACGTTTCCATTTAATGCGTAACTTCTTTCTTTTAAAATTTTTAAAATGATTTAAAACACTTAAAAAGTTTGCTGTTTAGTGTTTTTCTATGTATATATATAACTTGTATGTAATACTCAAAGTATTAACTAAGGTTTAGAACGGTACACGTCACAAAGCGGAGGGCTTTTACTCTCAGGAAACATGTTATAAAATTTCAAATAACAACACAAACCCGGAACAAAAACATTCACTTTTATGTTATGGATTGGGAACGTGTTCTACTTGTTCTTTTGTTCCTGCATACATTAAAAAGTATATTTCTGCTTTAAATTATATCTGTTGTCTATTGAATGGATTTTTTTTATAATAACCTGGCAACACTATTGATATACAGACGTTAATAATATACGACAGGTTTGTATGTTGGTGAACGTTACTCCAATACGTATTAAACTTGGAGCTAATAAATAATGACCGGGGATTTCAGTTTTCTTTCAATCTTCTTCTTTGATTGTGTTAAAATTTCTTTTTCTCTCAGTTGATTGTTTAAATATTAAGGTGCTGCAGAGAATGTATAGTTTTTGGGAAATAGAGTAATATATTTCCGTTTGTTTGATATAATTCTGATTACAGATTGACCCAATACTATAAGTGCAGTACATTATAAATCCCGCTAGGCCAATGAGCTTGTACGAAGCCTACGCTGAGAGTATTCAGACAGGAATGATCCACGAATATAATAAACGAATTTAATATTGGAATTATTTTCCGGGTCACGAACATACGAACAAGGTTTTCAGGTCAAGAGTTGGATACAATTTCAGTACGTTTGCTTTAAACGCTTCTGGTCAGGGACATAACCGGGATTTTATGTAGTATGTCTCACAACGAAAGAGTGTGACACGCTTAATTATACTCAACGTCAGGTGTTAACTGTCGTAAATACTAAAATAATACAGTACAATGTCATAAATGGCTATAAACATTCATAGTATTGTTTAATTATTGTAAATAATTGCGAGTTTTGCTTTTAATATGTTTGGTTAACAATTTTTAAATAGAAGTGAAACAAGTATACGATAAAAGTAAAGAGTAGGGAAAGTAACCAAATAAAGTTCCGGGACCCTAATCCAACAGACAAATGTCACTCGTGAACAGTAACAATTGCTGAAGTAGGTTCACCTTCGTCTTTTCTGTTTCCCAACAAAATTTTCAAATGAATTGCGATTCAACTGTGATCCTAAGTCGTGAGTATTTACTTCTAGTTTAGTAAGAGAATGTGGTTTAATTCTAAGAAGTTATCAGCGCAAACTATAGTAACAATGGTTGCTAGTAAAATAAAAAAGAATATACTGTTATCTTTTATCATGTTACCAACCAACTTTACTATATTGGTTTCTGTTATTAGTTTGTAAGCGAAAGCCTCCGTGGAATCTAAATGAATTCTGATAGGAATCTCTTGTTAACTGAACTAAAATAACTTGGGGAAAGAGAATCGGTTCAGAAATATTTTAACCACGAAATTTCTGGATTGCTTTGCTAGTGACATTCCATTCCAAGATATTTGGTCATTACATTTTCGAACTATTTCCAATTGACCTTTAAATATTTTATAATTATAGAATTCACTATAAGTGCTGCTAAATTAATGTGTTCCTAGGTCTAAAATATAAAATCGAAATTCTATATTATTATTTCTCAGTTGTTAAATAGACAATGTTTAATAGTAAAGATTTCTTTATGTTGGAAATCATCATCGGAATTTTTAATAGTTTCTCTTTATTTCTATGTACTTATAAAGTTATGTTGCTTATTAAAGTTTATATGATAAAATGTAGAATCAGTAAAATAGGTCAATGGTAAAAGATCGACACAATATAGCCTCACCGACTTCCATGGAACCGTACCAGGACATATACATCGGAATAACGTAAGGAATTCCATATATAGCTACACACCTATTTCTACCTCATTTGTCGCACGATTAAAGGGAGTTTGGGTTACCTCCACATTGATCTATTGAGCGATCTCGCACGCAAGGATTCTTCCTAAGTGAATATATTTTCCAATTTTACTCTTACACGGCACCCCACCGTGAGATATTGCCTATCAGTTTTCATTGTCCTTGATACGTTGCTTATTATAAAAGAAAAAAAATAAGTTTTTGACGAAAAATCAACTATTCTAAGTTGGGGTACGTGTATTATAAATATTCTCAGTAATAGTAGACTATACAGTGGTAGCAAAAAATTAAGTTAAATTACTTTATCGTCTCTTTGTGGAGCGAAAATTATAATTAATTCACCGCATTCTCTATCAGCATCTATCCATCCTCTCCATCATACCTTTACAACGGACAGTAGAAGCAGACAAAAGATAAAAAGGATCTTCTGCACAGTTTTAATCGTGACATAAGCTTAACAAAATCTACCTGCTGATACCTGCCCAACGCAATGTACTGATTCGTCCGCTCTCATAGTCTTAGGTAATCCATACGTAAATACTTCTCAGCAAGTAGCGGAACCCACTTCATTGGATCATGAGCATTTCAAGAATATATATACGTACAGTGATTAAGACAGTATTTCTATACATATTGCAGGTTTTTCGAAGGTATAGTTTCTCAAAATTTAATAAAAGCAATAATTTTTCTTGAGTAATACTTACATAGTATTAGCAAAAAGTCGTTCAATGATTTACTGGTGGTATATCTGTGTTGCAAGAGACCGTCTAGGTGGGTACCAGCGCAGCATCTCTTTCTGCCGCCAAACAGTAGCGTGCAAGCATTTCTGTGTTCCCGTTTGAAGGGCGTCGTAGCTAATGTAATTAATGGGGTAACGAGACTGAACATGTTATGTCTCGGACGATGAGCGCAATGTGGTGCAGTGTATATCATCCGAACTAGCGCTACGTTGTTATGATTGGGCGTATCAATTACCATGAGATGAACGTCTCGCTCGTCTCGTCACTTAATTGTATAAAAAATATATTACGACGAAATCTAACCTTTTATTGAGTGATGTTAATAAAAAAAGTCGAATGAAGGAATTTTACCGGTTATAGTTAACAACTTCGTCACTTTTTTGTATATTTTTTTTTATATTTGTATTATAATTTCATTTCTGCTTTTAGCGTTATTTTGCATTCAACTCATCGTTTCCTTTTTATTTCAGAGCCATTGACGTTGGTCTTGAACAAAAAGTTATTTGCAATTTTTTTATTGTACCGCATATTAAATATACTTTAGCCACCGCTGTGATGAATATATGGTTTTGGCTTTAATATACGAAACCGGAACGGATTGTTGTACAAAATATGCAGTTTAGTTATACTAAAACTAAATATATTAGATATAGTCAAAGAAGTCATATTAGAATAGTAAATAGGTATAAGTAGTATAGTAAAGATGAGCAGGCTTCTAGCTAAACTATTTAAATCTAAAGACCGTGTAGTATGAAACTTCACGAGATAATTCTCTTTATATATACAATCCTATCTACATATTAAAAGATAAGCGAGATCTTTACCTAAACTTAGCCGTGAAACAACAAATTTTAATGGTTTCTATAAGGTATTTAAGTATACGAAATAAATCCACAAATTATTATTCTTTTGGTCCTGCAACAGGTACTGAAGATTAAACTAAGTGAAATATAAGCATATTTTTTTTTCTCAGTTCTTTATAAGCGAAATATATAATGAAATTGTAATGAGAATAAATTCTTATTGAATCTAATAAAGTTAAAAACTGTTGTCATTAGAAATTATTGAGAAATAAATTATAGAGTTAGATATTACAAAGTAATGCTTTAGAGGAGATTGCATTTTATAATTGCGAGATAACGCGAGTCCGCTCCTTTGTGTCATAGAGATAAGTTGATAGTAACCAGCGCTGGTAGCACATAGATTGAAAATCGATTTTGTATTATTTTTATCTTCTTACAAAGACCACAACGTCTTTTATAAGATCATATAGTTCTACATTTATCTTTATATATTTAAAGACTAGTTTTGCTGTCGTTAACATCGACGAGTTTGTTTCGATTTCTAAAAACTTACGAATCACAAATGTTACTAATAATAATGCTTAAAGTTTATGTTTTTTTACACTAACCGAAAATAAAAAAGGAGAGTTCTTCGTCGGATATGTTTTTACTTCAGGAACTGCAATTTCGTAAAGCAATATACCCGATCTCGTTCACAAATATGGTTATTTGCCAGAACAAAAGCCAGTATAAATCATGTACAAGAACTGGGTCAGAAAAGGCAAATATTAGATTAAACACATGCAAGTGCATATTGCTAAGAAAACAAGTACAATCATCTCAATATTATCTACTCTAATAAACTTAAGGTTAAAGAATTATTTTAAACTTTTTACGACCCCAGTAGAGTTCCTTTTTTTATTTAATAAAATTTAAAAAAAATATATATTCATATCATAAGTGAAATAATTTTCTGTATAGGAAGTTTTAAAATTATCCTTCAGAAACAATCCTTCGATATATCGTTAGGTAAAATTAGAACCAGTTTCAATATATTTATTTATCCATAACTTCATACTTTAACCCTGTAAAAGAGAATTTAATGTCCAACAGATTCGTGTAAAAAAATTATATTAATAAGTTGAAACTGAAGTATTTCAGTAGTAGTTGTTAGTTACATTGTAATGCCTTTAGAACACGTGTTACATAATAAAGTTATTTTTATCTATTTAGACGTATCTTTTAATATCCATTCACTTGAAAGGAAATCCTTCGACTTGCAAGTAAGCATGAGAAGCTGTTGGAACGTTAAGCGAAGCATTAAGTCGTACTTGAAGGTAGCTTTGTGATTACCCGTGCAACGTTTTGTAGCTACAAGTTCTAATACATTTATATAGGTATATATTCATGATTTTTTTGTTTCTTCACAGGATATTTGTGATAGTTTGGTAGTCGAATAGAAACAGTAACCACGATTTGGATCTATTTTTAACGAGACTCAATTATTAATTATATGTAACTTAATAAAATTTCTGATTAACTTTTAAAATGTTTAGGTTTTTCACTATGGTTCTAAACTGGCTGTACGTAGTGATGTTTCCAAAGTAACGAGACTTAACACTTTGCAGAGAAAAACAAGGGTATCAAAATGTTATATATTCTTTGTTTTCTGAAGACGGTAAGCGCTTGAAATTATATTGACTCTTACAGCTCATTTGATACTGGGCTCGTGGACCGGACCCATGGCCTATTTTTTAGGCCTCGGGTCCATTCTCCAATCTCCTTTGTTATACATTTATTTATTTTTAAATCTATTATTGTAATTAAAATAAAACGAGCGTATATATATATGCCTTTTAGTATTATATACGAATGAATCCTTGGCTATAGAGAAATATAAAATTGTTACCTCAATATATAAAAGTAAAGGAAAAATATTAAAACTACTTTTAAAAATAGCAATTTTGTATGTATTGATCTAATATAACAAATACCATCTCACTGTTTCGAGCAGGTTTATCTTAAGAAAATCGAACGGTATTGATCTATATACATTTGATTATTATGATATTGATGTATCAAAATACAAAGGAAGTTTACATTTTTCAGACATCTACAAATCAAGGTACCTTTAGGGACTGTTTGTGGGTGCATTTATCGGTAAAACTTGCTCCGGAGTCGTTTGATGATATAAAAGAGTGGACTAAGTTTAAATACCATCAATTGAAAAGATTAGCCGAAAACCGAATTGTTTATCTGAAACATTCAGTTTGAAGACAGCATCTCATGATGATGTTACAAAATATATCTATCATCTGGTTGCGATGTTCATGACTTGCGATATACAGCTAGTGTATCATAAAACAAAATGAAGCCTGTTGGTGTCAATTCGCTTGATCGGGTTCATGTCACGGCAAGAGTAGAAGCCGTCATCACGTCCCCGCAAGCGATCGATTACCGCTCGCCGGCTGGGTAATGACACGGAAATCTTTCCAACGATCACACCGACTTTCTCTATTTGTTTTTAAATCAGAACCAGTTTTTAGTTTACTTATTATTTTAATGTTTTATATGACATTTAAATTTTTTTTATTTGACGAAGCAACGAGAACAGTGAGACGTTCATTCGCCTAATGGTATGCAATCTGCCTTTTTTTTTTTTATGTGGGGAAATCCTGCATGGATACTTTCTCGTTTGGGGGGACAACGAAAAAGTTATGCCAGACTCTTACTGGCTAAAACCCCACGGTTTCCTCGCTGCGCTTTTCGCCGAGACTGCGGGAACGCTTTCGCACACTACCACAGTCCCGGCAACATCGGCTTACTAATGGCCCCAACATGACATGGGTTTTCTTATGGAAACCAAAGACACAGTGGTTCTAAGCGGAAAATACATGAGCCCTCTTGAGGCTTACATTACTGGGTGGCGGATTTCCCCGTACCCGCCACTTAAGCATTTATTAGGGGGGTTGGAGAAGAGCATGATCCCTTCTCCTCCGACGACCGGGTCTCTGTCTACGGATGGCGAGGTTAGAGGCACTTTCTCTCACCCGCTCCGCAGCCTCCTTCTGCAACATAACTTTTTCAGAAAAAGCGACACAGGCGTTCCACGACTCTTCGCTTTTCACCATTGCCTTCACGAAAGCAGGAAGAGAAAGGTCGTTGCCAACAATAGCGACAAGGTCTCGACGCAGCCCTGTCCAACTCGGACATACCTCTAAGGTATGCTGTGCCGAATCCTCATCGCTACCGCAATGGTGGCATATGGCCGAGGGCTCTCTTCTTATACGGTGCAGGTACTTTCCGAAACATCCATACCCCGTTAGCACCTGCACCAGTCGGAACGTCAGTGCGCCATGGCGCCTGTTAATCCAATTTGTTAAAACTGGACGCACGGCGTCAACAATTTTACTACCTGCCCTGGGATGGGCCAGTCTGTCACGTTATCGTTCGAGCAGTAGCCGTCGAGCGTGAAACCTCCGTAAACCCCATTCCCTCGGTGGGAGCTGCTCACCCTGGGTTTGTAATTCCATGCGCCATTCATACATGGCTGCAAGGAACTCCGCCTCTAAATCCCATGGGACAGATCCTGTTAGTACGCATGCAGCCTCATGTGAGATAGTGCGGTACCCTCGTATTACCCCGACGGCCATCGCTCTTTGGGGTCTTCTGAGGTCCGCTATAGTCTGTTCCGTCAAGGCTTGCGCCCATACAGGTGCTCCATATAGCGCCATAGAACGCACTACCCCCAAATAGAGGCAACGGCTACTTGACTCGGGTCCTCCGAGATTAGGTAACAGGCGCTTTAAGGCCGCAACTACACCCATTAATCTAGGAGTTAGACGCGAGAAATGCTCACGGAAGTTCCAACGGCTATCAAGAGTGAGCCCAAGGTACCTCATATTGGACTCAACCCTAATGTTGGTATTGCCGACAACAATATGGGATCCTTGCGGCGGCGCTTTCCGAGGTCTGTGGAAGCAAATGGCCTCGGACTTGTCCAATGCCACCTTAAGTCCCAACGAATTAATTTTATCCACAATCTGTGCCACCGACGCGGTAATCTGACGTGAAGCTTCCAAATAAGTATCACCCTGGGCTATGACTAGTAGGTCATCCGCATAGCAGATGATGTTCACGCCCGCAGCGACTTTGCCTCGTGGTATGCAATCTGCCTACCATAACTATATCGCGATAGTTAGGCTGAAATACGTAATAACTAATTTGTGTTCGTTGTCTTGATATAAAAGATATGTCTTATTACCGCAGTAATTTCACTAGCTATAACGCCCTTCAAAACATACAAAACTAATGTTTGCATACTGCTGTTTTATAAGATAGGTAGTAGAGAGCTACAGGCAGTAGGTCTCTATTGCCGGAGACCGGTTAGGAAAATACCACAGCAGAAATAAGAGCTGCGGTAGTACCTACCTAGACTGTCTTCGGCAACAGAGACCTGACCTACCTGTAGCTATATGTCCGGTGAGTATGAAAACACAATATAAATAGACTAAAAAAAAAACTGGAGTGTGTTTAAACGCGGCGAAAATGAAACTTTGTATTCTAATTAATTTACAAGAGAATGAGATAAATACACTATGGTGGTGGTAGAGAGAGGGATAAATCGGATCACTTAAAGTAAAATTTTATTACATATAGATATAGGTCGACTGAATATAAATTTTTGTATTAAATATTTTTTAATCTTCCGGGTTCATCTGACCGTGTGCGGACCGGATACTGTAGTACAGTATCTAGAATAGTAAGGACAATACGAACTCTAGCCTATAGAAGAGACTACATCCTATACATATATGAATAGTTTCTTTGTAGTTACACTGCAATAAAGAGACCTATGTATCATAAAAACCCGTGATTTCTCAATACAATAATGAAGTAAATCGAACAATAAACAGAATATTAAATAACTCAAACTATATATATACATACAAGTATATAATAATACTATACTTGAATATAGTTAGGATGAATGTCAGGATAGCTTGGTTTATAAGACATTTGTCATATTGAAAACGTTTACAAAATGAAATGGTTGTAAAGAAACTTTCATATTCAGTAATAATGTTAGGATTTATCTTACGAATCAGTGACTACATAACAATAATAAATAGACTTATATTCTTTAATTTTGTTGAGTGTTTGTTATATTATAGCTTTTGCAAACTTATCGCTTGAAACAATTTAAGAAGTGTTTGCCATTGCGATAAGATTTACGCGATAGTGAAAAATAGAGGCAAAATAGCGGATTATCGCGAATGTTACGCATGTATCCTTATTAACCCTAACCCTTTTTTATATTACCCTAGGGACTGAAGCCTTTTTTACAAATTCAATGTTATAAAAATGAAATATTGTTTTGGAATAAAATTTAATTAAAATAATTTTCTTTGCCGCGAAATATTTCATTAAGAAATTATATAAAAACTGAAAAAGTGAGTACACTACTAAAGTTAATTTAAAATACATCATAAATAGTCTCTCATGAAGTAAGGTTCTTCTAGATTTCTAGACGTTTAACCAAATACCTCATCAGATCGCTTATGTAATTTTTCTCACTTATGTATGTATGTGTTTATCTTCTAAGTACAATAAATAAAAAACGCATACGTCTTTATAGAAGCAACTAGAGTTTATGCTTGATGAGATGTGGACCAGTTTAGGACAAACGTAAACGTTGCAAACGGCCACTGTTACCAATGGCATCATCAACCTGAAATGACCGCTCCAAGTAGCCGTACTCCAACTCCGTAATATACTTTCTTCCTAAGACCAAGTATATAGTAATGGTGGTAGTTCTTCTGTTCCCTGTGACCGTATAGGTAAGTACCACTTCAGCTCTAATTTCTGCAGCCTCACCGTTGTATGCAAACATTATCGTGTTCCGATTTGAAGGGCTGTAGCGAGTGAAATCACTGAGGTAACGAGACTAAATATCATAGACCTAAGAGCGACGAGCACAACGTGGTGCTGTATTATCGTAACTAGAACTCCGCTTTTATGAGCTGGTGTATCACTTGCTATCCTGTGAACATTCCTTTGTCTTGTCACTTAATTTTTTTTTAAACGAAGCTTTTCTAATAAATAAAAAAAAACAGACTCTCCAAGATGAGTCTATTAATTTTCAAGCCGCGCTCGAAACCATTGGGATATTACTTTTACGATTTGGTAACAATAAAAAAAAATCATTTTAATATCGTCAGTATAATATTACTAAAATGTTTTCCAATTTTTCCAAAGGAGATAAATTTAATTAAGGTTTCTTTAACATTCCGGCCTTATTGAAAATAAAATCGAGAACAAAGTTAATTCTCTGACACAAGGAAGGAGAATGTAGACCTACATTTTCAATTATCGCAAGCAAAGACGATTTTGTGATTTTATAATAAATACTGTTACATTTCTTCTTCGTCGGTATCACTCTTGACAGAGTGGTCAAATTACACCTTATAATTCCTTAATACATACCCTAATCTATAAATGTTTTTTATAATTGTTAAACTTTAACAGCATGGCTGATTTTAACAGGAGCTTAACTATCTTATTACTAACGGTCATTTTATACCACAGCAGTAAACACAGCAACAAGAAAATGTAAAATATAAATATGTTTACGTATTTTTATTTATCTGTGCTCCATATATATTTGTACTCTGTGAACAAATAAACAGATTTATCTATCTTATATCTAGGCAATGGTTTTGCTTAAGCTGCCTTTAATAGAGTATTAATCTATGATATAGAGTGGCGCAAAAGTAATCCTCCTATCAAAAAATGCTATAAATTTTGCCTTGATGTAAAAAAATAAAAGCTTGTATACCTTGTATACAAGGTGGCGCAAAAATAAACTTCCGATGTTTTTTGGCTGTAATTTAAAAAAAAATATGAAAAACTTTGATTCTTCTTATGGATTATTTTTATTTGGTCTTTTAATTTTTTTGCATCAAGGCAAAATTTATAGCATTTTCTGATAGGAGGATTACTTTTGCGCCACCCTATATATACTAAAACAAAATGTTGAAACAGTTTAAAATCGCTGATCTCTGAAACTACACACGACCAGTTATATTCTTTGGTGTTGGTGAAAAGCCATTTAAATATATCTATATTTAAATCCCTGGTATATATAGTGTTAATATGTATATTTATTTTCAATAGATGTAGTATATATAAGCTTCCTTTTAGATTAACTACCTAAGAGGCGCTGTGGTATATCTACTTCAAGATCATACAACCAATTTTTATGAAAATTCTTAGTATATTTTAAAGAACCATGTACAGATAGGCTGAGATAAAATAAATATATACAGACAGAACGTATGTGGGGGTAATAATAAACAGCCCACTTAATCATACTACTATTATTTATTTACAAGGAAAATGTCAAGGCATTGTTAGCTACCACGAATCTTGCAGGGTAACTTGTTTTTAATATAAAGGCTAATTTTATATAATTTTCATACGACCTATTTTGATATTCTGTTCGGAGATCCATCAGTGATCCATGCTCGAAATATATTTGCACTGCAGTGATAAATCTCCGAACATACGTATATTAGATAAACTAAATTCAGGGTACAGCTAATGCATAAGTTGATAACTAAAAGCTTTGGCGCGCGTCATAGCGTATGCCGTACTGGGCGCGAGGCCATTGTTGTACCACCAAACGTTTGCCAATCAACAGATTCGCGTTGTTTGAAAATATTCCTTATCTCAACAATTGTTACCGCCTCTACCATATTTTTTATTTGACATAGCGGCGAGAAAGGCATTATGTTCACCTAATGGTAAATTTTAACCTGCCAACAACAACACGGTGCCAGCTAGGGTTCATATATTTATTTATGTATGTCTCTATCCTACATTGTAAAGTAGACGAACCTTGCCTAGGCGGTATTCACTGCCAATCAAAAATAATAAATAATAATATATAATTTAAATAAAACATTATACAACAATAAATAGACAGATAATAATATAAATAATACTTATATTGAGATACATACTGTCTTAATGTGAAATACGTCAGACTGGTTGTATCTTCAAGTAATGAAGACAAAGAATTTTATATATATACACTGCACAATTGAATTTATCTTCTTTTTACTAGACCTTATCCCATCTCTACTTGGGGTGAGCCATCTGGACATTCTTCTAAATCTATCTCTATTTTATGTCATAGCTTCTGTCAATTTGTTATACTTTAGATCTTTATTGATCATCGTCAACCAAGTAGTCACATTGAATTTATCAACGATGTAATATGTTATAGTAAGGTTTACCAATAGTCTAGTAAGGTTTTTAGATACAGGGACCTACAGGTTAACGTAGTGCGGAAAACCTGGTGAAAGTTGTGGAAACCGCTGAATGCAGGCAACGTGGGATCGATGGATGTGAAGATCCTTTACCTATGTCTAGCAATGGACCTTTATTAACCGATAGAGGCCCACTGCATAATTTTAAAGGATGGTTATCATTATCAGCTGATAATCATCTATAACTGATAATAATCTATAACACAGTAACGTTTGCACACTACTTTTTGACTGCAGAATTTGATTTTTTACATAAGTTTTCTAGTTATTAATTTCTATATACTAAATTTATATTAATTGTTAACATTAGGAATAATATTTTATTTTAAATATAGTAAATATATGCAAGTCGAATATTTGTGTTACTTACTATAAAGTCATTATTATCAATGCAGGTAATAATTAATAAAAGCTCTTCTAAAGCAAAGAGATGTATCTTAAAAATATTAATAGATACGGCTCATTTTTTGTTTAGATAAATCCATATTTTGTGAACAATAACAAAAATAGTTATAGATGTATAAATATCTATTTTTAACCAAATTTTTATTAACTTTAGTTATGCACCATTTTCAAAGTCGTGTGAAGCTTGTTATAAAAAAGTATATGATTTTTCCATGGATATACAAATAATTTTCATTCAATATAAATAGCTTATAAATCGAATCTGAAAACAATAAATCTACTATAGGAGAAAATGTTGCATTACTCCATGATAGTTAAACGTTTCATAAAATGAATTTATACGCTCGAGTTTATTTATTACAGTGCAATATACCTTAGGAGGTATACCGACGCTAACGTCTATTCGTTTGGTTTCCTGAAATAGATATCGCTTTTAATAACTCCGTGTAATGTTACTTGTTTACTTCAATTACATATGTTTTCTACAGTAATAATAAATTTATAGATTCTTGTATCCACTTAGACCTCGTTTGCAGAAAACCGTCTACAGAGGGTACCAAATCATTGCATACAACTGCCGACAAGTGACACTATAATTACGTTATTAAATTTTTTTTTGAAAGAAGTTAAAGCTAGTGAAATTGCCGATATAACAAGTGCAAATAATTTATATTGCTAGGTATCAATCGGTACATGATGCTTTGTAAATATCCTAATCAGGACTATCTAGTTATTTAATCGTATACAAAACAAACAGTCTTCATCATCAGTCGATACACGTTCACTGCTGGTTATAGGCCTTCCGCAAACATTTCCATATCGATCGGTCCTACACTGCCCGCATCCAGCGATTTCCTGCAACCTTCACCACACAGTCAGCATGACTTCCGGTACCGTCGAGCGCCAACGACAGCTGTTAGTAGGGGTTTATATAAAGTTTTGAGCTATTTACCACCACGCTGGCCTAATGCGGGTTAATGGGAGCCAGAGTCTCGTTTGTTGATCGGCAGAGTGCACCACGAGCAGGTGATGTTGGTTTGGGTCCCGTGAGTTGTTGTGCGGGACCTCATACACCCCTACAACAAACAATCTATTCCTATATAACTATTATTTAGTATTATATTTACGAAAAGCTATTGCATAAAATGTATCAAAACCTCGGTAATGTAATTTCAGACGTTTTACAGGCTTTTGAGCTTTGAACATTTTTAAGACAAAATACTGACGGGTCACTAGGGCTCCTAAAGGAATGAAGCTTTTATGAATTTTCACCCATCTCTAAATAAGGAGTGCGGTTCAGACGGCTAGTGAAGTCTAGTTACGAGAGATTACTGTCTAGATAATAAACTGTTATTTTGTACGAAAACTTTCGCCAAAAAAAAACAATAAATCGTTACGAATAAGTCAGTTTTTAAAGAAAATATCCCACTTTTTATTGGTCTAACTTCAACATCACATGGATTTAAGTAATACCATCACGGATAGTCCAGTGTTCTCGCCTGGAACACACTGGTTCTCGTACATATTATTAATGTTATAGATGGCTTATTTACAATATAAGGGTGTTAAGTAATCAGGCGTGTTTGAAAAGAATGTACCACCAACGAAACTGCTCATGTGACCATGGAGTTGAATCAGTTACATCCGCATAAAGAGAAGAGTGCTTTTATGCCTTCTTTGTTAAAAAAAAATGTCTAACTAAATATGTACATGAATTTTCTTAAAATAATCGTTCCTTAAAAGTCTTACATTTACGAACACTTTGTGTTATTAAACATAACCTCATTCTGAAGACAACGAAATAATATAAAAGCAAATAAGACTAAATAAAAAGTTCCACAGGCAAATATTAAATATAAAATACAGAACAGCCAAGTTAAAGTTGCGCTTACAAGTATTAAAAGTAAAACACAAAGAAAAGTACGTGACGGCACAGTTCCTTTTCACATTTAATATTCCGTTTCGTAATATTTCATTTGAGCTGGATCATCGCAGCATGACTTAAGACATCGTGTTGAGATTCCATTCACGGCTACTTTCAGCGTCAGCAAATTACAAAAGCAAGTTAGATTGGCTTTAATAATTGGTACCCTCATTATTTCACACTTTACCGGCCATAGAGAATAATTAAATTAATGCTTGAAAATCCCCGGACGCTTAATTTGATTAGTCGAACTAAGAAACGCTTTCCATTCTTACTTGAGGGATTATTTAAATATATATATATATAAATCGTTTGAAATATTTCTTCAGGAAGCCATTGGTATTGTTTTCAGGCTTTGTCGAGGATAGACAGGGCTAACAAACATCCATAACAAACTACAATCTCAATCAAAAACGGATATTACTAACCTTTGATTTGACGATGTTAACACATTACACTGCGCTTCTCCTCTCGATAATCTAGTAACTTTACTAGCCCTAACAACCTTCAAACCGTAGAATAATAATGTATATACTCGTGTGGCAAAACGCAGCCGGGTATTATTAACCACATCGACAAGAAAGATAAAGTTAGTTATTAGATTGTAGAGTTCAAATACTAGATAATACTAGAGATCTGGAACGCTGGAATTGAAGTTTAATAACTTCTTTCTCTTAAGTTATATACAGCTTTAATTATTCAATAGGTTATTAAACATACCTTGTTCAAAATTTCTTAATGTTTTCCAACCTGTAAAGATTTTTTGTTTTATAAATTTCAGATTAACTACAAAGCTTATCAATTTTGGATAATGTTATTTTTCATTGTTACAGAAAAACTTCGGTGCTTCATCAACTCAAGAATTAAGTTATTTTATTTATCAGTAATATTTTAAAGTTCAAGTGGAGTGTTTAATATATTTTAAGATTCCTCAAATCGTCTTTTTAACCTTCAAAGGAAGCAGTTCCAATGTAGAGGTAAGCCATGTATTATAGTATTAATTATAATAATAAAATAATAATTAAAATTATAGTATTTAATAGAAAAGATAATGTATAGGAAATTTATATTAAGTATTAAATTCTTTATATTATTTAAATAATATTTGTGATACTTTTAACCACGAAAAAGACATAATGGTATTATCAGGTTAAGTAATGTATCTTTGTAAGTTTTGTATTTGTTTTTTTTTTAATATAGATTATGAAAGCAAATGAACATACTAGACAAGTAAGATTGCTCATTGGCAGTCACAACATCTTTAGAGCTAAATGTTTTTTTTAGGGGGTAACTTTTTAATCTATTTATTTTATTCAACGTACGAGACAAATGGTAATATACACTCGTCCGTAACAATGTGGCGCTAATTAAGATAATATACACTTACCATATTGTGCTCGTCGCTTTGATACTTAAGATGATATGTCCAGTTATGCCACTAGGATTTCACTAGCTACAACGCCCTTCAACTCGGAACATAGTGGTGTTTGCATACTAAAGTTTGACAACAGAAATAGGATCTGCCGTGGCACCTAACTAGAGGCAAAAGTGACCTGACAAGTAAAATATATAATAGTAATAGTATATAATAAGTATACAATAATAGTAATATTTATCTATTCGTTTATCTAAAGATTATCTTCTCTTATAGAGTTTTCACTTCTAAAGAGTTTATTTTCTTCATCGGATGAATCTGAATAATTTATCTTAATGTATTTATTACGAAGTAATAAGCACTTGAAATGGTCCAGTTGAAATAAGTTCTGTGTTTGTACTCTAGTTTCAGTCATAACTAACTATCCTAACAACTAGCACGAAAGTTTAAAATGAACATCAGATGGGCTCCACAGAATTGTTAACGTGAACAAAAGTGTATTGTTAACATTTTAATCGCACGGCACTAAAAGATAGTCCGTGGCGATAAATGTATAGAGGGGCTGGCCTAGTTTACATCACTGCGGTTCCTGAAACGTCGCGCGTTGAATTGTTCAGCTTTCTTGGTTAAATGGATGCGTTTTAGTTCTGAGATGGCGCCTACCGTTATATTACAGTTATTTATTTGCTATGGTACCGGCTGCGTATGAAAACCGTAACATACTAATGGCCAATTAAGAGGATATAAATCAGTTGCATTTGCCAACATGTCGGGCTAATATATGATTATCTAGCGGACATAACTTTAATAACTCATGTAGGTAGTAAGCAAACAACCCTGGATATCGTTTAGAATAATGGCAAAGTGTGGAAAAGAAATCTGAAATATTATTAAGTATTTGAGAATAATAATAAAGTCGGGGAATGTATTGTAATATATAAATTGAAGCGATCTATTTATTCACGTTATGAACATTGAATAAGGCGAAACAGATATCAAAAAGTAACATCTCTGCGATAGGAATAGAAAAATATTTAGGCTTTCATAAGAAAGTAAATTTAATTAATCGTTTATTTACTTAATGTTTAGTTATGTTTTGCAAAGATTTCTAGTTTTTTTTTTCATATAAATGTGGTATACAAAATTAAATACAACAATAATCTCTCATATCAAACAAACCGCGTCACCGATTGCACTATGTTTGCTTTCAAATTTCGATCCCGAGAAAGAATACCATTAAGTAAATAACCGGAAATAGCGAATTCCTTGGAATCGTATTGGAGTAGCACGATGAAAAAACGAACAATAACCAACGGACAGTGTGATTACAAAAGCCCGGCCGTGATTGACTGACATAATGTATGGGAAGACAGAATCCGTTGCCCGGCTCTCAGTTGGATACCGATTTATTTTCGTAACAGTCAAACAGATGTAACTACTGGTATGATCAAAACAAAACCAGCCGACATCCAGGACTTCGCTGGCTGGAAATGCAAAACGTAAATTCTTATTCATTTAATTACTATAACGTTATATTTTAAAACAAATACGCTTAATATAAAACGGTATAAACTACTAGGGCAGACTTTGTTACTACTATTATTATAATTTACTACTAACTTATTTTCATTAATAAATATTACAAATAGAATAATGTAAGCTCCTAGTATTTCCCTAATGATCGTATGAAAGCAGTATGTTCCGATTTGTTTTGTAGCTAGTGAAATTACTGGGATAACGAGACATCATCTTATGTCTCAAAGTGAAGATAACAATGTAGTGGTTGTTATTATAATTAGTGTCACATAACTAGGGGCGTAGGAGCTATGAGATGAACGACTTGCTCTTCTAGTGTGGCATCCCACCTTAATGTTCTATTTAGTATCTATCATCCCCTATCTTGACAATGTTAATATTCTATAGGTTTTTGTATTTGCATGAAAGAGATTAAATTAAATTTATATTGTCCACAATAATGATGAATAGAGTCATAACAAATCGTGAGTTATATAACAAAAGTATTCAGGAATAGTTAACTCTTTGTTTAAGTAATGCTAAAACATTTTTCAAAACGAATAGATTTAAGTCACCACCCTCATCATCACAGACCAAAATGTATTTAAAATAGAATAAAGCGAAACCGTGGAAATAAAAAAGGTCGCAGAATCCGCGAAATTATCATCAATTTTATTTCCCTTCTGCAGAAATGTTTTGCTTACAACAAACGACAATATTGTTTCTGAGAGGTAATTTTGTACGCGGCGTAATGAAATCATGGTTTTTTTTTATCATCCGGTTATTAAATTTGATCATTTAGATTGTTTACAATGATGTTACTTTCATTAGTGACTTCAACGTAAGCTGAAAAGCTCATTTTCTGCTAAAGAAAATACGCGAATTAAAAAGTTTTTAGAACAAAGTCTTGAAACGTAGATGATTAACAAGATAAATATATATATAAATATTAATTAATAATGAAGGTACGCGTTAAAATGTTCGGTTTTGGTTTTTTAGATTAAAGGTTAACTATATAGTATGCTTAAAGCTTTTTATACAAACTTGAGCATTTAACGTGAACATTCGCCGTTTTGATACAAAGTTAAGTTTTTATCTTAAATATTCGCCGGATTGTTTAATATGTCCACTTGTGAAGTGGTCAGCTGCTGGCAAATCAAATACGGACCCAACCCGGCATTGTTTAATTATAACTTTTGCTTACAAACGATGGTCAAAGCGCTCGACGTATATTTCCCGATAAAAAAAATGTACTTTCGATAACTTTATTTTTACAAACGGCTTAATATCATTTCGACGTTCGTTTGTATGTGAACTTTGAAAAAAAATCAATAATTTTTGTTTTTTTTTTATATTATTAGTGGTAGATACCTGTTACCGCACATCTATTCCTGTCGCCAAACAGTAGTGTTCAAACAGTTTTGTATTCCGTCTGAAAGGCATTGAAGGTAGTAAAATTACTGCGGTAACGAGACTTGATGTCTTATGTCTCAAGGCTACGAGCACAATGTTGTGCTGTGTATATCATCTTAACTAGAGTCACTTTGTTATCAGGAGGCATCTCGCTTATCATCAGGCGAAGTCTCGTTCGTCTTGTCGTTTATTAGAATAAAAAAATACTTACTTAGCGTAAGCTGGAAACATTTGATGAAGTTATAAATTAAGGAGAAGAAGGTTCATCTAATGCTATTATAAATAACCGTAAAATTGTGGGACTAGTTAGGTTGATAAACAATGCATCTCAATATACTTGTACCGTCAGATGTAAGATGTTCAGTGATGTTATCCCCGTAATTCTACTTGGTACAATACTTTTAAAACCGGATCGATAGTAACTTTTGAATACTTAGGTTTGGCAGCTGAATAAGAAACTGCAATGTGCCTACTTAGACGGTCTCAAGGCTACCACAAGAAAAGATAAATCAAAATCTAAACATTTTCTACACCGATTTCGGTAGGAAAAGCTCGGAGCGTTATCTTCGATGATAGATTTCGCTCGAATTCAGCTCGAGCCTGTACAATTTTTATGATTTTACGACATACAAGCCCACTTAAAAAGGTCTCGGTCTTCAGTGAATAGAATATTCAATATAAGCCACTCCCTTTCTACTTTCTAGTCCCATCCGTTACATTATGTCATATAAAAATATTTGCTCTGAATACCAAATATTTCACAGGGCGTTTTCCTCAGCCTTTTCATTGAGTACTCATTACTTTTATAAAAAAAAATACCACGGACCTTTTACTTTTAATGGATAATTTGATATATTGGTACCTAACCAAAACCTACATATTTGCTTTTATAATTTAACTTACCTTTTTTAATGGATATACAACATTAAATATAAATTAGTAACAAAAAGAAGTCAAGTTCACACCCCTTAATATATACCCTTAAAGGGTCATCATTTACAGTAATTACAATAAAGTATTGTCCTTCAAAAGAATGTTGTTCTATTGAAGGTTGTAGAAAAACTTAAAACTGATAACTTATTATTATGAAAGTTCCTTGCTTATAGAATTTTAATATTTATTTCAATACAAATAACCTTTAATGAATCTTCATAATTTCCAACACTTGTTTTACATTACTATTTCAGTTATTTATTACAGTTTATCATTATATCTAACATAACACTAGCAAATATATATTTACCATATATTCACTATTTAACAATAAAATCAAAACCATAAATTGATAAAAAAATTACTATAATATAACATCCTTCACTTATCGAAATTGTCATCCTTAAGCATTTCAGTTGTTATTTCACTTCAGCAAATAAATGGAATAGTTGGAAAGCGGCCAAATTTCATTCAAGTACTTATATTTACATCTCTTTTATATACGAAAAAAAAATTTGTGAACGCAACAGAATTTAAGAGTATTTTTAAAAATGCTAGTAAAGCAAAACCTTTAGTTTCAATACACCATACGTACGTACTATTTCTTCTATTTTTTTTTTACATAAATCATAGATTTTCGTCTGTTTATATTAAATAATACTAATTAGCTATACACTAAGTTAATAGTAATACAATTAGTATTACTAATTTTGGTTTGTAAATATATTGTAAGCCTTTAATACTTTCTGAACATTGAAGTCAAAAACTACCGGACCTATTATTCATACATTTATTTAATTGCAATATATATGTAAATATATTAACTATATTACAATTACAATATATTAGTGGAATAACAATTTATATTTAATTCAACTTATATACTGACTGCCGTGTACATAAATTATATATTCAGTGGACATTTAATAAAACAGAAGAGATTTTAGTTTAAAGCAGACTTTAAACTTTTGAAATAAAACGTATCTTTAATTAAATGATGCAAAGAAAGAGTTCAGCAGTGTTTTCATCTGTAAGGAACGAATCAGCCGAATCTAGTTTGTGCAAATATCATAATGTAGCTGTAATTTCTGGATGAATCAGCGGAGCTGGAAAATTGGATAACGGCAGCCAGCGCGGCCGGCTAAGTGCGGTAAAAAGTTGTGAAATAAATCCAAACTCCAAAAAGCTTCGACCCGGGTATTTACACTGAAACGCTCTTCCGTTTTATATTCTTACTCGGAGCAATAACATAATTGTCTCAACAACACGATATTATGATTTGTATTTTCGTACAAAATTGATGCTGTTTTCGACGACGCTTACAGCGTTATTGGATTCAAGGCTCGCGGTTGCAGAATCCAAGTATAAAAGTTTTGTGGACAAATAATTAAAAATATATTAGAAAAAATATGTTAAGGAATATAATAAGAGGAGAATAGAAGACGTATGAAATATATGTGGACACAGATGAACAACAAAATTAATCAATAATGTTATAGATAGTAGTAATTTACTTTATAAAAACAAAGTACGGACTTAAATTGCGTCAACAATTTTTCACATGCATTAACAAAAAAATCTCAAAATTGAAGACGACGTGATAAATAGACTAGGGCAATTGGATACTAAATCTAATTTATCAGAAAGAATAGTTGTATTGTCTTCTGGAGAACTAGCGTGTGAAGATTTTTTCATAGCAATCACAAGACGGAAGAAGAATGGTATATAATAGAGTATGGTATAGATAAGATTAGCGATAAAGGCTTCCTACATAGATGTAGTGAACAGTTTTGTTTATTGTAAATATTCCACAAGTTTCTTCCTATAGTGGTATAATAAATATGAACAACGTTATTCGCACTCCAGAAGCTAAGCAGATAACAAACTGACTCCACTCCAGCATCAAGCGGAACTTATTTGCCGTCGGATAACGCTAACAGTTTACGTTTGGTTTTGTGTTGAGTAAACGCGGTGATTTGCTTTAAGTGCTAAATCATTTGCTTCGGTTTTATGTCAAACAAATGGGTTCATTGGAAGCTCATGTTGTTCACGTGTTGGATACGTCACTAAGAATATAATGGTCTTTGCTTTTGAGTTGGCAATTTATGATCTTCAATAGTATTGCTACTTATAGTTCAGTGAAACCGTAATAACTTCATTTTTAATATGGTAGGTAGAATTGCACGTCTCAAAGTAATGCGATTTTGTTTCCCGATGACCTTGGACTTCCGGTAGAGGAAACTTTCGTAAACATAATTGACTAACTATCACTTGTGCACCATGTTGGATAACTCTTCTTGCGAAGAAGTGTCCAATAGTGGAAACATTAGGAAGATTGTATATTTTTTTAAAAGTTATAATAAAAAACTTGTGTCTTTAAATAGGGTAGTGGAGATTCAAATGATTTATATATTACTTATGATTCAATCTTACATTTGATGAGGAATTTATACAAAACCATGGGCTAACGTTATATTTAATATCGAAATGAATGTAGACGTTTCTATATCTTAAGAAACAGAAAAGAAGAAATGTGTATTATAAATATGAATATCAATTATTATCATTAATATATATCAATTATAATTATTACATTAGAGTAGTCTGTTGAAATCAAATGTTACGTTATAGACAGAACTCGAGCACCCTTCACGATCTCAACAAACAAACTCGAGTGCTATGCTGTCTAATAGACAATACATTGTTAACGATACTGTCGACGTTGTTCTTTTCTCTGCTTAATTAACAATTATAACAATACAATTAAAAATTTTAAAACTTTGAGAGCTCTTATTCTTAGCTCTGTCTAGGACCTATAATTCAGCTGGAAAGTTTTGATATACACCAAACTATATAAAGAGTAATCTAATAGTTACATACAATTAAACAACGTTATGCGAAACATATCAATTTAACTATCCTTTATGTTCGAAAATCTTTTAATAAAAAAAATTAAGAATATAAATAATATCTCTTTTAAAGTAAACTTGATGAGTGAGAAAATATAAATAAGTCAAAAGCATTATTATGTATTGTAACTATTCAAAGTACGTAGGTAGGTAGATGTGTAAGAGGTCCCACATAAAAACTCACGGGACCTAAGCCAAGCTCACCTACTCGTGATGCACTCTGCTAATGGACAAACGAAGCTTTAGCTCTTACCGACCTGCATTGGGTCAGCGTGGTGTGAAATGACTCAAATCATCCCATACGAATCCTTACAAACAATGGCCCCTGGTGCTCGGCGGGAAACCGCTGGCTGGATACGGGCAGCGCAGGACCGATCGATGTGGGGATCTTTGAGGAAGGTCTATGTTCAGCAGTGGACGTGTATCGGCTGATGATAATAGGTACAATTGTCTATATCAACTATTATAACAGATATTAAAAAAATATAATACCCTTTTAAAGATACATATCGTATAACTAAATAAACCTTTATATTGGCTACAACTTTAAAAAAAAACATAATTTATATTGACATTTATGACATAATTGATAAATGTTCGCTACATATACTTGAGCATATTATGTTATGCGATATATGGATCATCTAATTCATTCTGTTTGTATTGAGATAACATTGGCATTGGCAATCAAAACCACACACATGAATAAATACATAGGCATTGGACCCAATGAGCCACGTCAAATATGAAGATAGGATATATCACACAGAAATATACAACATAATTGTACAAACCTTAATAATATGAATAAATTTATATATATGTGATCTATGTAAGATTAATACTTAATGTTACTTACTTTACAGTGTTTTAATTAATGATCAATGAAACAACATTTCTATAAGCGTAGATAATCTTCGCGCGTCTTGACGCCTCGACCGTCAGCTAATAAGTAAACTATTGACAGCATATTGATTATATAACTACCTTCATTTATCACACTACCCACATCGATTTTTCAATGTCATAGATTCGCATAGACACAACTGATATAGTTTGATTGTCGACACGTTATATTATTTTATCTTAACACCCGAATCGTTAAAAAAGCATTGGTGGCAACTGACAGAAAAATATCGCTGGTGGACGGTTTCTTGCTTCAAAGGAAATTTAATATTTTCCGTCATTCATAACGTTGTATTGCTGTGTTGCCGTTAGCTGAAATCTCAGTTGTTATACAGATTTAGTGAAGTGTACATTTATTTTTAAATATGTTTACGAAAACGTCTCGTCTTCAGACAACAATAAGAGAATGGACCTTACAACAACACCCATTAATGATAATGCTTATAATAAAACATTTGTATATAGATATTAAAAATAATATAGATAATAATTTATTATTATTTCTCTCATAACAAACATGGTATGAAAAGTCGTCGATGTTAGAAATAATATTTTCATTTTGAAGCTTATTTGAGAATATGCATAATGTAGATTAGCATATCATAGTAAATCATGCTCAGTTAATAATGATTATGGAACTTGCATTATTTATATGCTTAAAAGATGTATAAAGCATATATTATTCGCTATTTACAAAATACTTTCCCCTTAGCTGCAGACGATGCTCAAAAGCCGGTGGATAGGAAACCTAGTGCCACGGGCGATTTTCCATAACTACGCTCTACACATAAAGATCAACCTTGTGAAACATATTTTTCAGATACAGTTTTTATTCAACACCGTTTATTTACATAGAACAAACTTTATTACAATAATAAAAAAGTGAAATAAAATGTATATTTACTATACTTGAATAGTTAATAATAATCTTGAATGACCTAAGAATCGGATACGTAGAAATATATTAATGATGCTTAAAGATACTTGTATGGTTTATGTTCTCGTATTCATCGGCGATTCTAGATATTTGTAATTGTGAAGTTCGTACAAAAAACAATCTGTTGCTGTGAATTATTTTTGAATGATTCAAGACAGTTATTCTACGGACGTAAATCGATAGATGAATGTTAGCTCAAATGACGTAAGAATTTACGCTATACGTCTAGATAATATACGACATTGGAATCGTTAAATTTAAATTAAACATTACCTTGTTACAGTTTCATACATTTACGTTTGAAAACTAACAGTTAAGTCAAATTTATGATACATCACACATCTAAAACAATTGTTAGTATTATAACTTATTTCTGTATTTGCAACAATGAATAGAAAGATGATGATATATGTTCGTCCATAAAACTTTTAAATTAAAAAAATATAAAAACATATGTCTTAGAAAAATACCATAATAGTTTAATTTATTTATAGTTTATCCTTTATTCACCTCTAATAGGCTAATACTTTCCTATTAAAATTCACATAAAATTAAATGCGGTTGACCATTGATGATAGAGGATAATCGCACATCGTTCATCTCTTAAATATATTGTTGCCGGAACGCTAATAAGGGTTGTAGTTAGCCTAGCAGGTTCAAAAGCTTCTAAATAAACTATTATCTATATTTCCTTACAAATGTGGCCTCTTAATCGAACTGGGCACCTCAAATTACTAGACAAGTATGTTAACTACTGTGCAACCGTGGTATCTGCTATTGATAAAATGTTTCAGTTCAAATTTTTGTTTTTACTATGCCAATGTTTCTGGACTTCTGACATTGAAATAAATATTTTATTATCAACAATAAAACTCGTATGAGGATGATATAATATAGCTTGGAAAATTATTTTTAATATTTGTTTAAATAGATTAACAGATCAAATTATCTTTAAAAAAGTATCTGTTTCCGAGATTAGTTTTAGTTTGTTTGTTTTTGGTTAGTAAAAGGTTTTTTTTGTATCTTCTTGTTAGATATTGCCTTGTGTTATAAACATGGTGACATATCAGTATTTCTGTGATCTGGTAGTGAATATTTGAAAGCTGCAGAATTCTGTACGAGTACGCCTTTCATCCACGGTCACGTTGTTACATTGTGTAAAGCCGTCTCTCAATCGAACACAAGCATTACGATTGAGTGATATGTAAATAATACGTACATACATATATTCGAATACATTTTTTTTTTCGCGAATTGAAAGTATTTTAGTTTACTGTTGTTTAACTTTAATTAATCATTGCTTATTATTTTTGTTTAATTGTTACAACTGCGAGTATAAACCATGTGCACAGAGGTAAATAAACATCTGATCATTATAAACCAAATCTAATAAGTTCAATGGAAGGATCATTGATAATATTATTTTGTTTAATAAAGATTATTGTATTAACAGTAGTTAAAAATGATCAAATATATATCAAAATTTCCTGAGTAGGTTTACGTACGTTAATATTAAAAAGTATGGGCCGTGTGAATGAGAACAGTAATATTGAATTTCATGTGCCTTGTAGTTGTACGTTTGTGTAATGTTCAATAAAACTATTTAATCTAAATGCTAAACACAGAGCCGGCGCCGCCGTTATTTTTATATATCCGCGAATATTAATAACAAAATTTTAGTTTTTGAAGCTAACACGACATTACAAGTTGTATAAATCGTACTATTGCATTATAAATTATGAATACGTAAATATGTTTCCTTGTTTTTTATAAAACACAAGAACATACAGGCGCGTATGTATTTTTACATTTATGATTTTATTGCATCATTGTTTATGGTATGTATATGCCCCGCACAACAAGTGATCGCACCCAAGCCAACCTCACCTGCTCGTGGTGCAACCTGCTAATCAACAGACGAGGCTCTGGCTCCCACCAACTCGCATTGGGCCAGCGTGGTGGGAAATCACAAGCCATAGTGCCCCGGCAGTATGCTGACTGCAGCGCAGAATCGATCGATGTGGAGATTTTTGGGAGAAGCCTATGTCCAGCAGTGAACGTCTATCGGCTGATGATGATAATGGTTTCATAGTTGCACATATATACATTTGTATCAACACCTATATATAATATGTTTCTTTTTATTCGAGGAAGCGACAAAACAATCAGGTTATTCATTCGATAATAAGTTATAAAGGTACAGCGCTAGTTAGGATGATATACACTATATCTTATTATGCTTATCGCTTTGGGAGTTAAGTCATATTATCAAGGTGATTTCACTAACCGGAACACAATAAGATTTTATTATATATATTATATTATAAGAGTTTATCGCCAAAAACAGATGCTGTAATGGTTAGGTACCATATATGCGATGGTTAGGTACCATAGACATATAGGTAGGCCTAGATCGTTGTCAGTGATCTGGACCTAGATTTTTATCTTAAGATAGTGTATTGCTAGCATATTATTAAATACAAACTAAGGAGTAATGCTGAAATTCAAATAAACGTTGTTAAGATTAACACAAGTACATTTTTAGCTTTTTATTACTTTTGTAAAGTAATTGTTTCGGTGATTCAGCTTAGTATCCAGAATCCAACAGATCATGTGAGATAAAAATGTACTAAAATGATTTCGAAAAGCATTGGCACCTGGACGTTCACAACGAAATGCTGATTGTGGTTTTTTTTTTTGCTTCAAGAGAAACCTAATTGTTATGATCGACTGCGTAGCAAATATGTATAATAAAAAGTGTTAGTAGATTTAAGGAACAAATTGTTTGATCGATTATTTTTAAATAATCGAACATTTTCTTCGTGTTTTAGCACGGTGCCTTTTTAATAGAAAATTCCGCTTTTAACATCATATATAACGTCACTAGTTTCTATAATTTCATTCGCTACACCACCCTTATAACTGAAATCTTTATATATCGACGGTCTGCACAAACAGACGCTCTGGTAGTTCTTACCTTTAGTTATATTGTTTGCAAAATGTATAATCTACGTAGATATTACTATATAAATAAAACTCTGCCTAGATATTAGGGTAGATATTGGTGAACGTCGTAGGGATTTTAATCGGTTCAAGTCCGACACATGTCTTTGCTTCCGGGAGAGCAAACATTTCCTGAACGTGAAGAAAGAAGTACGTACCATCAGGTATCGTTTCGTGAATAAGAATTATATTATATTAGACGACTAGACTTTGAGAACTCTCTTACGTAATTTATATTTAAAATGCATTTATACTCTTAAAAAGGTTCTGTTTTGTATTGTCATAATGTGAACCGCATGAAGTTTAACTCTAGTATGAAACATTAACTGCCTGCTTTATAATTGACAAGTTAAATCTGGTAAAGTTCACTAAACTTATAGTTAAATAGTAAAATAACATGCTGTTATGTGCCGAGTATTAAAAGCATATACAATACTAGCTGTTCCTCGTCCTTTTTGGCAGTAGTATAGAATTGGAGTTGAAACTTAGACTTGAAATTTGTTAGAAATACTCTCCCATGTTGGAATCACTTTTCCGTTGTTAATACCCCCACAACTCTCTTTAGGGTAGTGAAAAATCTTTTTTTAAATATCTTCTAAATGGCAGAAGTAATAACTTTACCTGATTTTGAGTGTTCACGTTCTAATAGTTTCGGAGAACTCGTAATGAGCTCGAATCTCTGGATATCTATATATACAGGGTGGCGCAAAAGTAATCCTCCTATCAGAAAATGCTATAAATTTTGCGATTGGCCCCTAATGTCAGTTTTGTGTAGTAAACACATACATCAAATTCTTGACTTGATGTAAAAAAATTAAAAGATCAAATAAAAATAATCCACAAGAAGAATCAAAGTTTTTCATTTTTTTTTTAAATTACAGCCAAAAAACATCGGAAGGTTATTTTTGCGCCATCTTGTATCTAAATTATTTAACATATAAAATATAGATTAAGCTACGCCATTGCTACCCTTATCAATTCCTAAGTCGCAATAGACTTTGTTTACCTCTGGTTAATATTTACAGTTCTCCTTACTGTTTGCTTGTTTTGGAATTGCTTGCTAAATTTTATTAACCAATAAATAATTGGATTCTTGTATTGTCAAACAAAGCGTTAGTAATCGTTATAAGCATGATTGTCTAAACATTTAGACACAAATTGTAACAAAACAAATTCTGTTTAATAACAGAATAACAATGTAATGTAACGATACAAATTAATTGTTTTTTTACAATACTTAAATGATATTTAATACATTTTTATTTACGCAATTATCATGTAATACAGCAGCGTTAAGTGTACATATATGGGAGATATCCATGGATTCGTTGAATCATTACCAGATCTCCGCAAATATTAGACGTAAACACAAATTTGGTAGATATATTACTTCTGCCGTTTAGAGATCAGGTAAGAATGGATTTTAGATAAATTCATCCCCAACGCGAGTTGAAGGGGAGTGGAAGTGAGGAATTTTTTTCTATATTACAGTTAGCAAAGCGGGCGGGGGCACTTAGTATACTAGTATAACAAATGATTAAAACAACTAACTTGTTTAGTTTCGAGACCTACCACATTGTGCTAATCAACTCGAAACAATGTGTCGATTCTCATAAACCCAGTAATTTTACTAGTTACATTTTTCAAATCTGAACACAGTAAGCATACTGTTGTTTGACAGTAGTTGTACTAGTGAAGTGTCTTCTCTGATATAAAACTATATGTACTTCGAAGGGAATTCGGTTGATATAAGTCGCTGGTTATTTCATCAGTTAATACATTAAATATATATACGTTCTTGGTTTATACGAATACTTAACAAGCGATTCGAGCACTAAGCTTGAGAGCACTGTTCTAAGTACGACATTAAAACGTTATGACGCTATTTTAATAACCTATCGCCATAATATTCATCCATAAAGGCTTCAGACTATGTTGTATGTAAGATATTTGCAATTTATATATATTTTAAATATCTTCTTTGTGTCTGTCGTTATTCAAAAGCTTGAAAACTTATTTCTATAAAATATTTCATAATAAGTTACATTATAATGAAGATATGTTAACAGAAAATGTAACGACCAGTTTATTTCATGTATATCTAGTGGCTTAACGATTAATGAAAGAAATATTTCTGAAACTTATATGGAACTATAAAAAGAGCAACAGTTGCATTCGTTTAATAATCTAGAACATGCGAGAACGTTCTAAGGTGAAACAAAACGAATGTAACGAACGTTTTAAAGTTGTCTCTTTGTGTGCTTAGTATCAAGAGCTTCTCTTGGCGTCTTTAATATACGCATTTCTTTACTTAAATATAAAGAAATGTACAAATGTCACAGATTCATTATGGATGATATAAATAGTGATGTTTGTCTATGGTTAAATAGCTGTATTTTAGAAAATAAACTATTAGTTTCCAGTATTTGCAAGTCTAGAATCTTATCATCAATTTTGAAAACTTAGTGAAAATTACAGTAGGAGTTTTCAAGTATAGTTCTAGTAACTTTGGTCATATTTTTATACAACATAACGCCGACAAATGGCAATAATGTGATAGTTAGGAGATTTAGACAATTTACACCACATTACGTTAGTCGCACTGAAATAAAAAGATTACTGGTGGTAACACCGCAGCTCCCATTTCGGCCGCCAAAAAGTAGTGTGCAAATGTCTTCCTGTTTAAAGGGCGTTGTAGCTAGTGACAGCCTTTTAAAAATTTGGCAGGAGCAGAGTAGGCGCTTCGGCAGTTCATAACCAGGCAATTTAATTACCATGTTTTCCATGTTTAAAGCTTAAAGCTTGCTTAAAATCGAATCCGATTTTTTTTTCCCTTACTACGTTTAATACTGCATTTATAAACTGATCTATCACTGCTTCATAATATATTATAATTTTAGTAAAAGTTTATGAATACTCCTAAGTTAATACGAGTATGGTTTCTATTTTAATGGTTGCCTAGTTAAACATCTTTACAAATGAGAATATTTCCAATGTTATCTTGGGCGCAATAAATAATTATTTATTGTGCCCAAGATCAAAGGTTGCCTTAGTACATTAAAATTCACACAGCTGTAAGATATTAGATTTTAAAAAAAGTTCGTACACACAGAAAATATGAAGGAGCCGGAAACTTCACATTTTGTGTTAGAAAGTATGCCATTTTGTTTATAATCGAAAGCAATAAATTTTATAAAGAAGCAATTTGTCAAACCCCCGTTGGTTTTACGTGAGGAACTGGAGAGCTTTTCCATTTTTAAGTAGATTAAGCGGAAACAGCGTGTTGAAATATTCTATCAAAGTTTTTTTTTTATTACTCTTTCAAAAAATTGTTTACTGTCAATTCCTCTTTGCTTTTACTTTGACTTAACTCGACATTTATTTAAAACTAGTAATATTATAGTTTTCTTGGAAAGATTTCTTCAATGTAGCAATCAGTCAGTAACTCTTACGCTCTATTAGGTTAACTATCGTAGGCGATTATGAATGTCGCATTAAAAAAAAAAAACTTGAAATTGTATATGTAACCAAAAATGCTGCTGGAAGTTTATAATCAATATTTTTTATTTATTACCAAACAATTCATTTATTACTTGAAGAAACTTGGGTAAAATATGAACCAAGTATTTCAACACAAAAACTATATATAACGAAATTCAAAAAATATCTTACGTTGATAAGATTTTTAATAAAGTTTAAACAAAATCATATTTATAACTTTCCATTACATATTGAGAACTAGATCTGCGTTAAATTTTAACCAGAAACTTTCTATTAAACTAAAATTCTAGTTCTGTAAAAACTACTGTAACTATTCCATACTTTATATTGTTGGTCAAAAATTGCAAATTCAAAATGGAAATTTGGAAATGGAAACTTGACTTTTTTATAGGTACTCTGGGTAAAGAGGAGTTAAACCCTTTCATCGCTTAAAAACCAGCTTTTACTTAGTCCATTCGAATATTACTAGATTTTTTTATACAAAGAATGAACAAAGGAGCGAACAGTTCACCTGGTGGAAAGTGATCACTGGCGCCCGATTTCTTGAAGACCCTAATGTGGTATTGATTCGGAAATACCGCTGGCGACAACTGATTCCATAAAGTGGTAGTGAATGGTAAGTTACGTTTGAATCGCACAGTGAATGATCGCCAGTCATCCAGGTGGTGAGGATAGAACATGATGATGGATGGACCTGCGCTATCACCGTTTAATTATACTGTATATATTGTAAATGGTACCACAAATCGTACTCAACTTAAGCCCTTTCACACTCGTGAAAATACTTAAACCTTTTACTTACAAACTGAATAATATTAGGTCCTTACGTATGGAATTAGCGTTTTGTCGTACTGACCACTTTGATCTGAAATATCTCCTCTTCGGTTAGGAATTCCAAATTCAAATTTATAAATTCATTTAGCTGGTACATTTGAGTTTTGAAAACAGTCACTCATTTGTTTTTTCCTAATTATTTTTTTCTTTCTCGTCGCCTATTACCGCACAATGGAAAACATGAAATATCGGTATATTTACGAGTACGAGTTCTACCGTAGCACCAGTACCAGTGCTGCAGAAACAGCTCGAAGGATTAATGATGTGTACGGCGCTGGTGACGCAAAAGAAAGCACGATATGTTTTTGGTTTCAACATTTCCGTTCTGGAAATTTCGACCTTCACAACCAACCCCGTAGACAGAGAAAAAATTACTTGTGAGTGTTTAATGGACTAGCGCCGGTGTCGTTCACTACAGCTTTTTATAATCTGGCCAAACGATTACGGCAGATATCTATTGTCAGCAACTGCATACCATGAAGAAAGCACTAGCTGCTAAACAAGAGAGATTGGTGAATAGCTCTAGGCCACTGCTGCTTCACGACAACGCAAGACCACACACTGCATAACAAACAACCACTAAGTTAGATGACAATTGGAATATCTGCGACATCCACCGTACTCCACAGACCTTACGCTAACAGATTACCATTTTTTCTGAAATTTGGACAACTTCTTATATGGAAAAAAAATTCAACTCCGACGCAGCAGTCCAAAGCGCCTTTAAAGAGTTTATTGATTATCGCCCCATAGTTTTTTTAGTAAAGAGATCAATAAACTACCTATGAAATGGCAAAAGTGCATAGATAACAACGGTGCATACTTTGATTAATTAAATATATTTTACAAAAAAAAAACTTTATATTCCTCCCGTACAAAACGCCAATCTCATATGTAAGGACCTAATATTTATCATAATAAAATTAATTGTTACGATAAGATATATTAGATATTAATATGAATGTACGTGGCCTGGAAGTTATTTAGATGCGTATTCGTTGTTACGGTTGCAAGGCCAAGGAAATTTGCTGGAGCTTTGAAATAACACATGTGTAACCACATATTCCTGATTTTACGATGTCAGCCAGGAATATCTCTCTGGCTACATCTCGTATCTTAATAGGAAAGTATTCAAATATTTCACTCAAGAATATACAAATATTGATTGCGTAGATTCTTATAAATCAATACAAAAAAATTACACTTGTATTATAGATAATGGAAAAATAACTACTAAACAACAAATAACTGATAACATCATAGCAAAAATATAACGTCATGAACCTTAAGTAACTCCCATATAAAATTTAAGAAAAACTTACTGGTACTTTTGATTTAGTTTAATTCAAAGTAAAAACATAGAAATTAATTCCATTTCCTATATATTATAATACATGCATTATCGTCGAGTAGTTTACGTGTAAATAAATAAAATTTAAGCATATGTTGTTTCTTATTAAAAAGAAATACAGTTGCAAAGTATGTAGTAAATGCCTAAATACTTATTAGTGCACGCTATTACCCAGAAAAAAGGGGGTGGAAATGTTTCTTTAGGGAACGCAACATGATAGCGATATCTTTAGTACAGGCTTCAATAAGCACACAAAATTAGGCGGTTGGCATGTTTTTATGTCACCTTAGTTGTTTACAAAAAAAATTATTTTCTTCTTACCCCATATCCCAACTAGATAAAAAAAAATGTTATGTAAGCACCCCGTCACTTCCTCTGACGCTACGTTCGTAAAAGCCGCAGTATGCCGAGCTCACTTTTGTTCGACGTATTAAATCTATAGCGAGAGACTGTATCCGGCATTCCAAATATATGATCTCACGGAGCCGGCATCCAGCACGCTGCGCGGGATTTAGATATCTGCACCACTGAATGTTTCAGCTCGTGACTGTTCTTGTGTGTGCCTACAAACATTGATTACACGAACGCTGAACGCAACAGCTCAATCGACTTCGTTTTAAATTACCAAGTGTTTCCAAACGACTCTACCCGCGTGAAATATCTCGTAAGTGGGTTCTCACTCCGATTTAGGACATTTGAGAGTATTAGAGCGTTCGCATTGAAACATAAGCTTCAAAAGAAAAGTATTTCAGACTCGTTTCAGTTTTCCGAATATATTAAACTCAATTCTTCAATGATACGGCACAGAATTTTCAGCAACTTTTGAAATAGACTATTCATTTGAGAATTTGCACATGAACATCTTTCTACATACGAAGTTCATAAAATAATTACTGTAATAAATATACAAGTATACTTCTGAGTCAGCACTATTGTATGTTCTAATATATGCTACATTTAATATTCTTTTAAAAATCTTCACAAACATTAAATTAACTATATATAAGGAAGTAACTATTCTTTGTACTCTAGTTGTATCACTCAGCATCGAAATCTGACTGTAACTAAAAAGCCTATTGCATTGAAAAATTTATCACCAATGCTATTAACTATCATTAATTTATCCTAAATTAAAATGAAGGAATACCTCAAAGTAAATTAAAATCCAAGGCGTACAGTTAATGTATTGTACACGTGTAAGCAATTTAAACTACCTTCATGTATTTTTCAGTATTTACATTGGATAATTCATGTATTCATAAATTCTATCTTGAAAGCAGAACTCTGACAATAACAGTGTCTCTTTTGTAGATTCTGCTTAAATTTCCTGCGCGTTAGAATGTTAAGTTGCTAGTTCGATCTACTTTAACTTAATTGTTGTTTTTTAATCTTTAACAATCTCTTTTTCTGAGGTCTTAATTGTGTTCATTCGAAGAAATGAAGTAAATAATATTATCATCTATTTTCCTGTCGTTGTGCTACTAAAAATTTCACATCACATTATGCATTAACAAACATAAAACTGTTAGTATAGAAATAACAAGTTATTTGTAAAACTATCCAACATAACTTTACATTATTTTACTTCTAACCTTTTGACATCAGGTCGGCGACTATTCGAGGTTTCGCGCTTTCTTGACAGTGCGATCATCTGCCGTTCTCAGGAGTCTGTAAGCTTTAACTTCTATAATACTTGGTTTGCTTACTAACCTCTGAATTTCTATACTGCTTGGGACTCCAATATGAACGTTTTCAAAACATATTTTTTAAATAATTTTGTACAGCATTTAGAAAACATTTTCTCCAGCAAAAGCTAGTGAGCCCCCTCTGCTTACATCGGCGTGAGTTACAAGAGTTTCATGGAGCACTAAACAACTTCCAAATGATTACACATTTCGTTAAGTACAACAAATGTCGGAGCTTTATGTGACGTTTTGTTTTATGTATAACGTACATACAGAAAACAAAGGTAACTGCGTGGAAGGCGAGTCCTCATAAAAGATGCTCGCATAAGGGCTGCGACCTGCTTCCTGCCTCCGAACTGGAGCGCCTAGCAAATACTCTACATTTATTTTAAAACCTCTCGTTACTGCGTATTCATATTTTAAAGTAGTTTGGACGCAACAATATATAGATAGTACAAAACCGACCAGTTGATTATTCATCATACTTATCTCTTCAAAGGAGACATTTAAAATATATTGTTTGTTGCCTTTGCTTTTAAATATTTTGAGATGAACACATCGATATAAAAACTTGTTTATGGATAATACGTTAAATATATATTACATGTTCATTCTTATGTTATTTATAAATATAACACAATACGCCAAGAACTCAATGAATTGTACTGTGGATACTAATTTTATCAATTGCTTCGTTAAAAATAGCTTTTTATGTAGTAACGTAATAGACGAGATTCTAATAAGAAACTCGTCTATTCTGAAAGCTTTAAAGCGTTTGCAATGTAGACGTATTTCAAAGAATTTTCCTCTAAATAGTAGAGGCTACGACATGTGAATCAAAAAGATGTTTGTCTCTTTTTTTCTTATGCAGCAATTAATTTCATTCAAACACTTCGAATTGACGATATCTTTACAAATCTAATTTTATACTATTTATACCATAGTACAATAATAAAAGTATAAAGCAAAATGTAGGTCACTTTACAAAGTTTAAATCATGTTAATCTTTACAAACTAATCAGAAAATTCGTCTATTGATAATGTTATCACTATTTCTACGAGTATTACTAATATAAAATGCTTGGGATCGGTATTTTTACTTATTTACTATCATACAAACATAACTATACAGTTTGGATGAAATAAATACAATCAATAGAACATTAAAACTATTTCCTTATGACAAACGGCTGAAGTAAAACCCAAAAAAATCTTTACTTGCTGCTAACATTGCAAGTTAAATATTGTATAACATAAATTTTTTTATATATATTTTATAATTAAAGCCTGCGATATGAATAACACTGTTTCATAATTTATTTTTAACAAATGCTCTACATTCTTTACTACCTAACGAAATGATTGATGCAGGCATTATTATGAATACAAATATAGTGCTTACGCCTTCGCTTGTTTTAAATTTAAGATCAATGCCCCGACCTGATGATGTTATCGACAATTGAAATACATTCCATACATATCTCACCAATACGAGTAGATTGGATAATAAAAAAAAATCAATCGCAACACGAGGAAAACGTTCATCCATAAAACATTGATTCTTTTTCTTTCCTAATATCTTTCAAAAGTTATTGCACCGACTTTAGACAACTGACATGTAATTATATTTTTATTTCCGGTAGGAAGACAAAGCTGGCAGTTTTATTGTAACTTAAAAACGAGTCCATTATATATGAACCTGTACAACATTTGTTGTTAAATAAATATTACATATTATCGTGCTTAATAACTCACTTTGAAACATACATGTATCTTTAATAAGCGATCTTTGTATTAATTACTTTTTAATATACTAGACTTTATAATATAAATTGTGCATTTATATTATTCAAATATTTGTTTTATTATATTAGACATCATTTAGAAACATTGACTTTAGGTACCTTTTCACTTGCCCTTTGGCTGTATTTACTTAGGATTCAGTTAATTCAATACAAATTTCACTTAATAACATCTATACAAGCTTCAGGTCTGTTCTTATTCACGACTGTTTAAAAGACGTAATATATATGAATTAAAAATAATCAATTAAATTTCTTTTTACTTGTACTAAACGGAAATACACAAAGTGAAGAATAACACTGAAATTGTGACAACAATGATTGCCTTTTTAAAACTTTTTATTTACAAAACTGTCAACACAAGTCGCCTTGTGAAAAACTATTTGTGGAATAATTTCCTGTTATCTCTGGTATGCACTGCACCACATTGCGCTCGTCGCTTGAGACATAAGATTTTAAGTCTCGTTACCCCATTAGCTACGCCGCCCTACAAACCGGAACACAGCAATGTTTGGACACTACTGTTTGGCGGGAGAAATAGGCGCTGCGATAGGTACCCACCTAGACAATCTCCGGCAACAGAGACCTACCACCAGTAAGAAAAATCACAACAAATATATAGGAAGTTCTGATATTGGTCTTTTTAAAGTTTGTTGGTTGTTATAACAGGGATTGTATTAATAGTTACTAGACAATGTCTTTTTCTACAGTCAAGCAGTAATAAATGTAAATTACTGAAGTGAAGAGATTAAGAATCTTCATCAAAGATATATGTGATGAGGTATAAACATCTTAACTTTCACCTCACTGTTATGGACAAGCGTATTTGTTACTACCAGAGTTGTGACGTTATTCGTCTCATCATCAAGGTTAATAACAAAGTTACCGTACATCCAATACAGTTTTCATAGATATGAAGACATTAAAAAACCTCATAATTTCTCTAACATATATACCATAACATTGGTTCCATATTCCCTTATTCAATAATCAATCCTTAATCAAACCTTTGCGCCGCAGTCGCCGCTGTTTTGGAAAATTGAATTTTCCGTAAGCTTATAAAAAAATCATTACATGAAAATCCTGTAATCTTGTACGTGTACGTACGGCGTTGTTACTAAATCATTTATGAAATATACATTTTCTCCGCAAATTTTTAGCAGCTTTACTTTTCGAGGCGAAGTTATATTTCTCAAATAATTATGCACTCTAGCATAATTATACAGTGAAAAGATCCCTATATTTTAATTATCATCATCATCATCATCATCAGTCGATAGACGTCCGCTGCTGGACATAGGCCCACCCTAAAGATCGGTTCCGCTCTGCTCGCGTCCAGCGGCTACCTGCGACCTTCAACAGTCCACATAGCCTCCGGTACCGCCATTGAATTGATTTGATTGTTTTGAATTATAGTAACTTCAAATTTCCCTTTCAAGTTGAGCTTGTTAGGGTCTAAATAAAATAAGTGGTCATAAAAGACATTATAATTTTTTTTTTAATTTCATAAAAACTAGCGGAGTTTTAAAAAATGCAATTTTTTTTAGAATTATGAGCCTTTTATATACAATATACCTATTACTTACAATCACTAATGATTTCTTCGGCTGATAATTCTATTTATGTATTCTCTACTCTTCTTGTGAAATGATAAGATTAAAGGTTCTATGAACTGAATCTATCTCATGTTCGCTCTTGAAAATTCTCGTAGAAACATGCGTAATCACGAGAAAAGAAAATGAACGTATGAAACGTAATTTTAATACTAGACTTGACCTTAAAAATGTTTACCTCGTGAGGCCGTTACCATGATTCATGGTGGGTTCAGCTTACGGCGAGCTTTCATCGAACAAAATGTGCACTCAATAAATCAAGCATCATAACAATTCTGCCGTCGGCGCGATGTGAAATGTGAACGAGAAACTTCCTCAGCCTTGACTATGTCGGATTCGCAACAATTCATTCCGGAACTGATGTGGCCTTACAAATTCCGAATACCTTTTTTTTCAGAGGGAAAATCTTAAGATACTTTGCTTCTGGAGAGAAGACAAAGTTATATGAGATTTGTACCCAGTAAAACGCGCCAGTACCTGGACTACGCCAAAATACGTTACAAAGAGAGCCGTAACGCTTTCCGGTACCCAGGCTATGCTACGACATGGACGAGACCACCTTGTCTTGGTCATCCACCCCGGATTCACTTAATGGAAAATGAAAATCCCTACCTTCCTACCAAAAACCCGATATCTTTTAGTCGCCTTCCACAACAAGCAGGTCTTACTATAATCGTATTCTTTATAGCTTCAGACTACAGGTCAGAAATTTCCAGACTTACACATAAGCTTGCTTAAATTATATTATATATATAATTCTTTTATTCCTCTACACGATGACACGAACATGACATTCACATCATGATTAATAACACTCTGGCCCCTACCGATACAGCGATAGTTAGTATGATATACACTGGATCTTGTGCTCGTTGCTTTGCCGCATTAGCTACAGTGACAGTCAAACCGGAACACAGTAATGTTTGGCGGTAGATAAGCGCTGTGATGGTATCCACCAACAGGATCTCTAACTTACTGGAATTAAGGTTAGTCGAATGTTATCACAGTTTATATGAAACTTTATATTGTAAAATTATATTTAACGTTTAGTAAATATATTTGTTGAAATTGATAAAATTTAAACAATGTTATTATTTATTTACCATCAGTAAACAAGTAAAACTGTACAGCCAGATATATATGTGTAAACATTCTTGTTACAATTTGAAGGGCAATTTTTTTATTCAACGGAGCGACGAGACAAACGCGACGTTCACCTGATGGTAAGTGATACGCCTGCCCATAATGACGTGACGCTCGATAGGATGGTATACACTACACCACATTATGCTCGTTGGCTTGAGACATAAGATGTTAAGTCTCGTTCCCAGTAGTTTCACTAGCTACAGCGCTCTCTAAACCAGAACACAGTAATGTTTGCACAGTACTTTTTGGCGGCTGAAAAAACCGCTGCGGTAGTACCTGTCTAGACGGTTTCCAGCAACAGAGACCTACCAACAGTCTACCATCATCATCACCCGATAAACATTCACTGCTTACACGCCTCCCATAAAATAACTTAAGGAAATGTTGATTACGGAAACCTTATTTCTTTAATAATATTTTCAATTAAAAACCCATACAGTTGTTTCTCAATATTCCATCTGTAATTCAAATAAAGAAAAGTTATCGAGATATTTTGTATTTCATTTTCTCTCCAAATCGACTATTCAAGAAGAAACTCTTATCAATACGCAGTGTAGCGAGGGAACGTCCTCACAAGGACTCGTTCTTGTTTTCAGAGTTCCGTTTCGAGAACTTTCCTTTCACACTGCTTCAAACAAAGTTGTAAATCCGCAAACGTTTGCTCTTCAGAAAAATAAAAAGATTCACATGAAGCTCATTTTAATATAATCTTTCTGAAGTACTTTTAAAAGTCAATTTTAATAACTTTTAATAACTTATGTGAATACGTTCTGTAACACTTTGTATAATACGACTAAAATCTTTACATTTGTTAAAAAGCACAGACTAAATTATAACAGATAAAGAAAATATTTCAAGTAGATTGTGAATGTTTCCACTGATGGAATGCAGGAGCTTCTCTCGTAAGGAGAAAAACCAAGGCTGTTTATTCATAACTGTGGCAAATCCAGTTGGTAGATATAAAATAAATGGGAGAAAAACACATAAAGCGTCATTTAATGGGGACAGGGTGGTAAGAATAAGTATTGAAGAGAAAATGAATACGCTTTACTAGTAACATGGCGCATTGTTGTAAATTTAACCAAAAAAAATTTATTGAAAAGCAAAACGTGAGTTTGTTTATATTACGTCATAGAGATCTAGATTTTCATAGCTTTTACTATATGTAAAGACCTTTTTCAATCGCTATCAATTATCACATTTTCTTCTTTGTGAATGTGATCTTATTAATTGGTCTGTGGATATAACTTTGATAGCACTCCAACCTAGTTACATATTTTGTTGCTTGCTTCGAAAGTATTTCAAAAGAGAAATTAACTTTTCATTGCAAAAATATTTAAATAAATCTTGTCAATTTACTGGGTCTTGTACACGGAGCACTCATCAAAAAACTATGTGGAAACAATAAAAAACTAGTCATTGGCCAGCCTCCGCTTTTAAAAATGTACACAATTGTCACGAGATGACTCTCGAGTAGAGTACGGTGTCAAGGCCGTTTCTCCCGAGGTAAGATTCAAAATTTACTAACAAACGCGTCCACATTTCTGCAAAAACAAAAAGAAATAAGTTACGCTTAAGATTTAATTGTGGCCGGTAGACCTCATTCTACATTCCAAAGTGGTCCAAACAAACCATTCGGAGCTAATCGAATTTTCCAGTTAAGTAAACTTTAATTTGTTGAAAGACCGTCTACAAATCTTCGTAACGTTAATGTAGAGAAGAAAACGAAAGCTTGCTTTATTCGCAAACTCAAACCAAGAAAATTATTGCGGAGATATAAACAGACCTATTAACGTTTCCACTACTGGTACTTGAGGCCTTTATTCTAAAGGCAAGATAGATGTGAAATGTTCACGAAAAGTGTAAGAGAAATTCTTCGTACATATCGGTTTCCTCACTCCGTGTACCCTTACTTAAATTTAAATACTCAATGGGATACGTATCGACGCTGTTATGACTTCAATATGACGACCAGAGATATCGTGATAACAGACTCATCATGATATATCTGGAATCATAAGGCCTGATCTTAAATAGCGCCAACATTACCATAGGCACGTATATCACTTACCATCAGATGAACGTCTCGCTTGTTTTGTCAATTCATTGAATAAAAAAATTAATGCAGCAAATACAATTTTACCAAATTCATGTAAACTGAACATTCGATCTTCCAGAAAATGGTTTTTCTCCGTCACTATATAGTTTCGAAACATTTTCATTAAAACAGATGGTTTTACCTATATAAATTTTATACATCTATATAGAGGATCTAGATAAAAATAAAATATAAGATATAAAGGATCCAGAGATTCATTGAATCATCACAAGATCTCGGAAAATACTAGAAATAAAGACTTAGAGTTTAGTAGAGATATTTCTTCTACCATTTATAAGTCAGTTAAGAAAGGATTTGGAAAAATTCCATCCCCAAAGGGAGTTGCAGTTGTGTTACCGCCAGCAAATCGAGTGGGGAACAGCTGGTCAGAACATATTATCTTCATTTTTATTTATCTACAATATAATCATCTGCATTGATGTAAGTATAGCATATCAACTGTTTTAAAAAATTGTATGTTAATAACTCAAAAGTCATCAAGAATCTCTTAGCGGTGACACATCGATTGTATTCATAGATTTTAGGATATATTTCCAAAAATAATTTCTTTACCACAGACAGATCTGTCACAGTTATAGAAAATATTCATAACTTAGGGTACAAGTAAATAATCAATATTGTAACCAATTGTTACTTTACAATAATGGCTCTGTTATAAAACAAACACAGTACGATTAATTTGTATCAAATTTGTAACAAACGGGTCGGACAAGTTTCACGGGCAAATGAATTGGGTGTCAAAACAATACACAAGTAATTTAATTTAAACAACAAGGGCAAAGGCACTTATTATAATATTAATATTTGTAATTAAATTGTGAATGTTTGAAGAATAATAATTACATGGAATTGTATTACTTGGATCTATGTAAATAATTTTTGATCCATATATACACTTGTCAATTTGTTAAGAGTATGTAGGCTGTTATATTTATTTCTATCCATCGCATAGACAGTGGACTGAAAAGAGATATTTTGTTAAAAGAACATAAAAAGGACTTATTCTTCATTGTTACACTTTTGGCAGACTGGTCATGGATGTCATATTAGTATTAGTGGCAAGTCGTCGCCATTCTTCGCGTACTGTAGCCTTTCTGATTTGTAAACACTACATAAATTGCTGCGACATCATAAACAATAGAAAATTGACGATCTTATTTCCACTACAAATAAAGTAGAATATAATAGAAACAGAGTTTATGGATAAGTTACTACATTGATAAAAAAAACTAAAATTAATTCTTGAAACCGATTTCTTATTATGTACAAAAAAACGACTACACTAGTAGATGAGTAAACAAAGCAGAATTGATACATCTCTTACTTATCATTACTCCTACAGTTACCAAAAGTATTTCTTTAACTGAATAATTGATGTTTCAATGAGTCATCAGCCGATAGTTGTCCGCTGCTGGACATAGGCCTCCCCCAAGATCTTTACATCGATCGGTCCTACGCTGCCCGTATCCAGCAGCTTCCCGCGACCTTCGTTTATAGGAGTTCATATGAGGGTATTCGTACCATTTCCTAACACGCTGGCCTAATACGGGTTGGTGGGAGCCAGAGCCTCGTTTGTTGATTAGCAGGGGGCACCACGAGCAGGTGAGGTTGGCTTTTGTCCCGTGAGTTGTTGCGCGGGACATTTTTACACCCCTAAATAATGTATAATCTGTATAAAATAAATTACGGATAAAAAGCCAAAATTGTCGAAACGGCCGTAAGATAAAAATCATTTCACAAGCCACACATAAACGAGCGACGTTTATTTGACAACGTATCATTCAGTACACTCCAGTTAATAAAACCTCAGCTAAATCATCTTTGATGTAACAAATCTCAGTAACAAGTCTTACACGAACGTAAACAAGTGCAGAGCGAGACGCCGGATCGCGTTCGCGTCGTTCAAACAAAGATTCACAACCGTTTGTATCAAACAGTTTTGCGTAACAAAGCAAATCCTTGCAATAAACGAAAATAAATAACTATTTTAAAACTACTACAGCACGAAGATCATCAAAACTGGCAGGTGCGAAAACAGTTATACTGGTAGTAGGTCTCTCTTGCCGGACACCGTCTAGGAACACAGCATCTATTTTTGCCGCCAAACTGAAGAATGCAAACATTACTTCGTTCTGGTTTAAGACGTGCTGAATCTATTGAAATTACTAGGGTAACGAAACAATGTATAACATCCTAAATAGCACCACGTTGTTATGGGTTGGCGTATCAGTTACCATCAGGTGAATGTGCCGCTAGTCTCGTCGTTTCGTAGAATAAAAAAAAATTATAAAACGAGGTCTTTAACTTGTAATACTAGGTATTGAGATATTATCTACCCTGTAGTTTAAGACTATTTAAAATAGGACTAACGTAAGCCCTACCTGTTGTAGAAGGCGAATAAAAGAGTTTTCTAGTTCGCGGGCTATGGAGGTGAAGACCTTCAGTGCCTAGTATACGAGCCTGTGGTGGAAGACAAATACGAGGTAGTCACGTATCAGTCGTAGCAAAGCGGGGATGATCAAAACGGTTACAATCTCTCTTGGACGAGCCTAGTTACAGAGGTACCAGTTCGTTCCGTAGGAGATCCCGAAGCTCCCCGCAACGCCATGGAGATGATAACCGAGAAAGACACGACATAGTAAAAATCCCAAATAACCTTGGCATCCACTAAGCAACAGGGTATCTTAAGAAGGGTTCCTGCCTTCGACCAAAAAAACAAGTGTTTAGATATTTCAGATGCAATTGAACTAGTGATATACAACACACTGCTGGTAGGTTTTTTTTTTCTTTTTTTTTTTTTTGTTTTACTTGGGGGAAATGCCTACGCATACTCGTCCTCGCGGGGGCAAGGACGAGTTATGTCGGACTTGCACCGACTAAAACCCCCACGATGTTCCTCCTCATCGCCATGATGGCAGGGTCACGGGAACGCTCGCACTCAACCGCGACCCTGCCGGCGCTGGCCGTTTGCGCAGCCCCTCCTCGGGAGGGAGGGATGAACCCTCCCTTTTACAGGGCGCGCCGGAACATGCAGCGCGCCCCCTCCTCGACCTCATGCGTGTGCGGGCGACAGGTTCCCCAGAACCTGTCGCCCAGAGGCCATGGGAGCCACTGGAGAAAACCTCTCCCGGCTCCCCGCGGCAGAGAGATGTTAGGCCCGCCGGTACCTGTCAACGGCCGCGGAGGATAGGGAGACCGGCGCATCTCAATACCGGCACTCCTCTTCCCCCGCGGCCCCACCGCCGCCGCATCGCCGGTGCGCCACCGGTTGGCCGCAGAGGGTACTCCCTCCGCGACCCCACCTCCGCCGCTAGGGCGCACACAGCAGTCCCTGCGGCCCCCGGCCGCTCCGGTGAGCTCCAGCTACCCCAACCGGTGCTCGAACCTGGAGCGGCCGCTTCGGCCAGCACTTCGCCGCGGGCCGGCCGGGTGGGTTCCACTTGGCTTCACCGTGTACCGGACCACGGTTACCAAGCCCCTCCGCCACGACAAGGCGAGAACCCGTTGGAGGGGACACTGGTGGTAGGTCTCTGTTGCTGTCTCTTTATACCCTAAGTCGATACAGCCTTGATAAATGGACCTACGCATAACATGTTTTAGGACCTTAATATTTATTTTAATTAATAACAATAATTACACATATTGGTTATTCACACTGTTAACCCAATTTTGATTACATACGCTAGTTCGCTGTAACGATTGAGTGCATACAACATACTCATGTATTCATTCATGTATTTGTATTTGTACCAATTGTTTTGAATAGTTTGTAACTTTGAATATTGAATACCATTGGTTTGAGGACATTGTTTCAGCAACAATAAAATAGTTATCTAAATTTATTTTTAAATAGATCCATACAAATAGATCGATAAAGGTTTATTTGTATGGATAAATAATATGTTAATAAACAGTTAATAAATCATATAGTAAATAAGTAGTGAGGATCACCTACTCTTGATGCACCCAGCTAATCAACAACCGAGGCTCTGGTTCCCACCAAACCACATTATATATGAATCCCTACAAACAACGGCTCCTAGAGCCCTACGGTAGAGGAGACCTTGCTGACTGTGTGGAGACCTTTATGGGATGCCTATGCAGTGGACTTTTTTTTATTCAATAACGACACGGATGGGTCATTCACCTGAAAGTAAATGACATTCCTATACATAACAAAGTGGCGCTAATTAGGATGTTATATACTGCCTCATATTGCGCTCGTCGCTTTGAGAAAGAAGATGTTAAGTTTCATTACCCTAGTAATTTCACTCGACGCGACTCCCTTTAATCTGAAACACAGTAATCGGTCTCCGGCAACAGGAACCTACCACTAGTAACGTTGGACGTCCATTGGCTGATGATTGATTGATTTAGTAAATAATATACGCGAAAGGATATTTGTAACAACAAATATCCTTCCGCATATAACATTAGTTATATATAGTAAAGAAGAAAATGATTAGCAACGCTTTATATAGGATGTCCCGTGGCTGATTTAGAATTTCTTAATTAAATTAAAGGATGTTATTATTTTAGAATATACATATATTTGTCATAATAAGAAAGACAAGAGATTTTATTTTTTGAAGATCACTTCGTCCAAATATTTTCCATTACGACGTATACACTCGCGGAATCTTTGGAGAGTATTCTGAATGTATCTCGCGAAGGAGGCTCCTGGTGGCTCTTGCTGTGTGAGGCGTGGCGCTATCTTGTTGAAACCACGTGTGCGAGTTGTTCGATGGATGTTCTCTTAGTTTTGGTATAAAATATTCATTAAGCATGCAGCGATAGACATCACCATCAACAGTTACGGTTGCTCCACGAGAATTTTCAAAGAAAAATGGTCCAATTATTCCATTGACAGAAAGAGATACCAGTCCAGTGCGACATCGTGACTGACCAATCCGCACAAATGCCGCGCCAAACTGTAATCCTTTTCTGATCCCCCGCGCAACCGTTAGAAAAATATTCGATTTTCAAATCCTAAATCTGCCACGGGACACCCTATAAAATTGGCATTACTGTGTTTACTGCAATGTTGGTATATACAAACTTTTAGGTCGCTAATCAGTCCATTGCTAACCATAGACCGAAGCAAAGCTCGTGGAGTATTAAATGTGTAAAACACTTTATATAAATTAATAATCTTATTATCTTCTGTTAGAATAAACGTATAATTATCTAGGTATATATAATAAACGTATAATATAATAATGTTACTTTTGTAAAATGTTGTTACTAAAATAACAGATATATTATATACTAGCTGTTCGCCGAACCATCTGCTGGAATTAACATTGCCGGAACTCCATTTACGGGAGGTATTTTATAAAACCCATTCTTAGCTGACTTCTATATGACAGAAGCAATAACTTTACCAAATTTTGAGTGCTTTGTTCTAATAGTTTCGGAGATCTCGTGATGAGTCAATGAATCTGTAGATATCTATATATATAGATATATGAGTGCTTCTTTGTTTCTTGCCAAGTTTTTGTTCAGGAGAACATGTTCTAGCGAACCGATAGTAAAACTTCTTTTAATCACGCAGTTTTCTTCTATCATAAAACTTCTTCAATCACCGACAATAATAAATATTATTGAATTCATTTATTAGACGGGATAAGAAGGATTGTTTTTTTGTGTATCCCCATTTAATGTTAGGCTAATCTAGTTGTTAACATGTTCTTTACAGTTATTTACAATAACTTTCTTAATATGTAAATCCAACTGTATCCCGTTAACGTTGACGTGAAACTTTTGTGGTTAGATATATATAAATTGTATAACATAATTTCAGTTCAGAAATTTTCTTGTTATACGAAATGAACTTTATTTCAAACTTTTAATGATGTGAACATTAAATTCCCTATCGCATTGTATGTATACAAATTTCTGTAACAATTTCAGTTTTCGCCACTTCATTGATACAAGCGCTCCGTACGTTTATATTTGTGGCACGGGAGTGCTATGTTTACATTATATTTAGTTTACATCCTGTATTACAAATACTTTAACGCTAATAGCCGCGACCTTAACAATTAATTCCGTTTCCTATTGTTTGCTCTTTAAGATGATTTTAAATGAGTAATAGAAGTGTCCGGAAATTGTTGCATATTTAAAATCTTTTCAAAATGATAATAAAGCACCGGGTCAACTCTACTTAAAATTTTTGCTATTATCTGCTATGGGTTAAAACGACCTCAATTTCACATGGTTTTAACTGACGGTGAGGCTATATATAATGAAGTATGCTGATCCATAATACTGTGATTCTAATATAACATTGATAATCGGAAAACAACAACGCTAAGTGACTTTGCCATTAAGACAATTCTTTATTAAATTGCACTCATACAATAATTTTTATTAATCAATTGTTAATTATTTAAAATCATTTCGGTAAGTGCCTTTATCTAAATAGTTCTAATAAGAAGTTCAAGGTAGTTTGTCTTTTGTAATCATGTTAACTTGTATACAGTAATAAACAATATACTTTTTAATAAGAGCAATTCACTTTCAAATGTTGTAATCTTTTAAAAAATGTGTTAAACAGTAATATACTTTTTTTAAATAAACCATTTTATACATATAAATTTACGTATAATATATAAGTAAGAGTATGAGCAAATATATATATATATATATAAAATATATACATACTCTCGCCTGTTCTATACGTATAGCGCGTACAACCTCACAAACTGAGCTTTCACAATTATACTATCCCTAAATAATTTATCTAGATATACATAGGATACAAAAACATTTTTATATGTGCCAATGGATGTGGTATACCACAAGCTCCGACTGCGCGATTGTAGAAAATGAAACTGTATGGTCCATGAATCGTTCGGCTCGGACCGCAAGAGGCGTTGGAAACCGCAAGTACCCCCCGCTCGGTCCACTAGCACCGCGCCGTAAACAAGAGCTAACAATGGCCAGATGATGGACAGCGAAAATAGAACTGAACGTAAACAATCGCGGACAAAGCCGATCGGCTGCCGGTGAGATTAACCAACGCCGGGTATACGTGCAGCCGCTGAACAACCGATTCGCGCGGTTATACTTATAGATAAATTGCTTGAGATACCTTTTCCGCATTTAGACTTCGTATTGACGGCAGCGTAACAACAGGGAGAGGACCGAGATTACGAATGCCACTCAACTATTAAGCCGCGCAAGAAGCGGGGCGAAATATAGTAAACTGACTGCCAACCTTCACTAGTCGAAGACGCACCTTAGAAGGCACGATAATCATTTTTTTTTATTCTTCGAAGCGACTGAACTAATTAAACATTCTGATAGTGATTACGCCTGCTTATAACGTGGCGTTAGATTGATTTCACTGGTGGTATGTCTCTGTTACCGGAGACCGTCTAGGCAGATGCCACCACAGCCTATTTCTGCCGTCAAATAGTAGTGTGCTAACATTACTGTGTTCCGATTAGAAGAGCGCTGTATCTAGTATAATTACTAGGGTAAGGAGACTCAACATACGTCTCAAGGCGACGAACGCAATGTGGTGCAGTGTATACCATTTTAACTAGCGCCACGATGTTATGGTCCCACGTGTAACTTAGCATCAGGTGAAAGAACGTCATCTGATTAAGATACTAAATTCACCAGCTATAGCACCATTCATACCAGAACATGTTAAGTAATATTTGCACAGAGTACTCTTTGACGGAGGTAATAAGAGCTCATTAATCTTTTACAACTAGGCGGTCTCCGGCAAAAAAATCTTCAAACAGATTAAATCATAGTTTCCTTTATTTCAAAGGGTCAAGTGATAGTATGCAGACATTACCGTATCCTGCTTTAAAGAGCTTTGTAGGTAGTGAACTACTTAAGTAACTAAAGGTATCTTAAGCCTCGAAGCGATAGGCGAAATATTGAGCTATGTATTCCTAAGCGTGTGATATTCATATTCATACTTACTATCAGATTAACGTTTAGTTTATTCCATATCCACTTTATACATAAAATTGTGTGCGAACGAAGATAAAAGATTAATGGACTAACTGGAAAATTTAGCGCGCCTGCACGAAGGTTGGAGTCTCTAAGGACATATACAGACTTTTCGGAGCAACCTCCGTGATCTGAAGAATAGTACTCTGAAATATATCGCTGTGTCGCATTTCGAAAATAATCTTTGCAGAAATTTCGCTTTGCTTCAGCACTCATCACTGAGAGTTTAAACTTCGCATAGAAAAGGACCTCTTTATAAGTAGATGGTCTGTTTATAACTCTACTTTTATAATTTACAGGAATTATAAAAAGGATGTCACCATTTCAATGGATTTGCCGACAGTATCAGTAAATCAGAATTAATGTTTAATTATAATATGATAGCAGCAGTGGACGTCTATCGTCTGATGATGATGATGAATATGATATCTACAGCAACTTAACGAAGAAAAAAATTTTCAATATTATTAGATCACTAAAATTGAGAAAATTATTGTTACGACTACATAACTGTTTTAACATTATTACATTTATTAAGTATAGTAAGTATTAATATTTGATTTAAAAAAAATATAATCATACATTTGAAGGCTTTATAGCTAAGGGCACAGTTGAACAAATAGACTTCATAGAGCGAAACTCAAATATGTACACTACTGTACGGGTTTCATAAAATATTCAAGGAATCGTTGACAACAGAAAGTTACAACTTCAAGAGAAAGAAAGAGTATTTACTTAACATCGTATTACATTTTAAGTTTATTTGTTTCGGCTTATATATTCTATTGTTGAACGTTTTTCACTTCAGGTGCCTTCTTTCTTCTTCTAGTATTATATTGAAGGTATAAATATACCTGATAACTTTACAATTCTGTTTTAATATAATCGATATAACATTTAAAACAGAATCGATGTGACATGGACGATAGCAAGGTTTCTCTTGAAGAACACGTAATGCATTGACGGTTTAATAACATGTAAAATGTGTTTTTTTTTTTTAAAACAACATTGTAGTGTAAACTTACTACACATGAAGTGGTCAATCTGTATGTATTTGTAATATATTTAATAGGCCATTTATCGATTGTTCAGCTCGTGGTTCTTTGTACATAAACCGCGGTAACTGGCTATCAAACGTTGATTAGAAAACGGGAAACGTGATCGGAATTAGCAATAATCATTTAACTTCAAATCAGGCGCATTGCCGACTCGTGTACTGATTAGTTTAAATTAGTTAATTATCTGCTTAAACTATTTAATAGGTAATCGCAATTACACGTATAATCAAATCGATCTGTTTAACTTTTCATACAGTTATAAATCATCATCATGAGATACCTTCTCTTAACTAAAATTTAATCGTCAAGTAAAAAAAATTATAGCAGTCAGCAGCTTCTCTGTCAACTGATTGGATCCAGATCCTTTTTATCATCAAACCTTTTCATACGCTTTTTACGAGAAGCATATTTTCGAGCAACTCTACTCGTTTGGATCAACTTGCGTACTCATAAAAGAGAGAAGTGTCTCTTTGCTGACGTTAAAAATACAAAGTTGTTTTTTAATTAGAGGCAAGTCTATCCATCAACACTTTACAAACAGTCAATATATGATTAAAGTACTTACAGTACTATCATCATCGTTATTATCCTTCATTGCTACAGATAAGTATATAATAAAAATAAGTATACATTATAAGATGTGAAAACTGGGATGCTTTTTAAGTTACAATAATATACTTTCTACAAATTTTATTTTAATTTTAACTTTTTTCTTGTTTTCAATTTTAATTCTTCCTTCCTAATTCCATCTTATATATTTTCCCTTTTATCCATCACCTCAATGATTTAAGAAGTTTCTCTTGTTTGTATACAATTTCTTATTACATCTATTTACTTCTTGTACCTATTTAACATTTAGTCATTGTTTATATTTATTTTCTTATTTCTTTCTAACATTTCTACTTTCACTATTTACGTTTACTTTTAACTTTTTATCTTGTTCCATAATTATTTATGTTTTATCTATGCCCTTCTTAAATATTTTTTTATATATCTTTAGAAAGACACTGCTAGCATTTCGTGCGTACAGCGTTGATAAAAAAATAACTGTCAAAATATTATTTTGACTGTTTATGTATCACGCTTTCAAAGGTAACGAAGAATAGATTAAATAATAAGTAGTATGAGCAAAATGAACGTGAATTTGAACATGTTTACTTTAATTAAAATGCTTTATCTAAAGGCTGCTGTTTTGGCAGCATTAGCGATACAGCGTGGAGCTATTATACATAAGCCGCGATTATTTATCAGATTTACTTATATCAGTTGCCGCTTCCGCTTACAACTAATTTTAGACTTTTAGCATAATGAAAATGTGTAATTCCTAGATTAATTAATAACATCACTTCCAGCGTAACTCACTTGAAAATAAACATCTAAATTTGAATAAGATCGACGTACTGTATAACTACATAATATTGTTACACTAGAATATTACGTTAAGTGTTTTGTATGTACATTTTTTTTTAATGAAAAATAATATTTTCTTTCAAGAGTTGTTATTCTTTTTTAATCTTTCCCATTTTCTCTGTCTATTTAATTATTTAGACAATTGTTTTGTACGATGTTGTGACCATTTGTAGTTGTTACATGCTATAGCAATTATTAATAAGTTTCGCATTCCTACGTTAAAACGAAGAACAAAAAAAAATTGAGAATTATCTGTATTTGTTCGATCTTCGATAAAAAATATATTTAATTAAAACATTTGTAACGACTTTATTCGTTTGAGGCGCGCCGTAGTCCGTCTGCAACCATCAGACATCGAACCGAAATAACACCAACCCATTGTAACGGGTCAATACTAAACATTGGTATGTGCCCGCTTTGATCTGTTTGGACGTGGATTATCTTACGCTAAACCAGTCATACAAGTTCTGTTTTATGTTTCAATTGAAAAAAAAGCAATAATTTTCAATACGCAGTACACTAACATTAATTTTCTAAGTAAGGATGCGTATAAAATTGTTTGTTTAAGATTTTCTTTCCATGTAGTCATAATATATATAGGGTGGCGCAAAAGTAATCCTCCTATCAGAAAATGCTATAAATTTTGCCTTGATGTAAAAAAATTGAAAGACCAAATAAAAATAATCCACCAGAAGAATCAAACTTTTTGCGGTTATTTTTGGCTGTAATTAAAAAAAAAATATGAAAAACTTTGATTCTTCTTGTGGGTTATTTTTATTTGGTCTTTTAATTTTTTTACATCAAGGCAAATTTTATAGCATTTTCTGATAGGAGGATTACTTTTGCGCCACCCTATATAAGACATATTCATCTATGTACAGAGTCATCACGATATCTCTGGAAATAAAAGGCCTAGAGACTTAAAATTTAATAAGAACATTAATTTTACCGAGTATAGGTCAGGTAACGGATTTTACAAAAAAAAATCCCCAAGGAAATTACAGGGGTGTTACGACCAGCAAAATGGGCAAGGAACAGCTTGTTATCCATATATTTATTTTCATAACCTTATATAGGTATTTAAAGTAATATAATTTTGTAGTTCTTTTTTTCTTACAAGTATATACCATCAAAAATTTTAAAAACAAATCTAGAATTGGGAAGAAAGTAAAATTTGTTGACTATTATTGTCTCAACTTTATTACTGTTTATAGTTGATAAGATATTATATCTCAATGGTTAATGTCAAAATTTAACTTAATCGCTTATTTTTAAAAATCATTAATCAACATTAGTTCTAACTTATATGAGCACACACCAGTAAAACTACTCTCTTTTAAACTTTAAAATCCTCTACACACTTTTATTATCTTTGTGTTATAGCCCACAGACCAATAGTAAAAAGTTTAAATAGTTTTGCTTGTGTTCTTCCTTCTACCTACTAAATAAAAATAGAACGATTAATCTGTAATGAAACGACCGACGAATATAACTTGAGTGAGTGGTCCAATTTATCTAATCTGACTAATGGGATCGAATGAAAAATTATTGTAATAAAAACAAACATGTCTAAATGTTTCTATAATATTTGTTAAGTTTGTAGAGAGAGACGCTATGCCAGATGATACGATTTTTATAAAACTTATAAGTAAGTTGTTCAGAAAGTATGGAAGTGGGATAAATAGGATCCGGAGCATTTGCAGTTAGAAAACCCCCAATGGATTTAAAACGTTTTTAAAGTTAAACGAGAGATAAATGAAGCTAAAAACTTTAAATACGACAAAAGGTATCAGTATATAATTTAACATTTCTCTAAAGTTTGGGTCATTATCGCTCTCATAATTTTTATCATACGTACAATCTACTTCTATTATATTTTCCTTACATACAAGGTGGCGCAAAAATAACCTTCCGATGTTTTTTGGCTGTAATTTAAAAAAAAAATTAAAAACTTTGATTCTTCTTATGGATTATTTTTATTTGGTCTTTTAATTTTTTTACATCAAGTCGAAAATATGATGTCATATAAATGGCCACCGCCACATTAAGTACTGACATTAGAGGCCAATCGCAAAATTTATAGCATTTTCTAATAGGAGGATTACTTTTGCGCCAACCCTGTATATATATACTATAGATTTAGGAGTTTCGTGTGCTTTCACTTTAAAATTTTGTAAAAAAGAAACACAAAAATATAAGTTAAATTTTAGCATGTGTAATATTACAAAATTGTGTTTCCTACAAAATTTATATTTTTATCATATTAAATATTAACTTATAATACATAATATATTCTCTTGAAACACTTGGCAAGAACAAAGTAGCACTCATATCTATATATATAAGATATCATCATTCATTGACTCATTACGAGATCCATGAAATTATTAGACGTAAACACTCAAAATTCGGTAGTGGTATTGCTTGGACTATTTAAAGGTCAGTTAAGAATAGATTTTACAAAATTCCTTTCCCAAAAGGAGTTACGGAGGAGGTGAGGGTTTTTTTTCTATATTACGGCCAGCAAAGCGGGTGGAGCTAACAGCTAGTATGGTGTTTTATCTATTATCTACTATAAACTTCCAGATACATTCTTTTCAGTAAAAATCAAGTTATCAATATAAATCACTCTGTAATTTTAAATAATATAATTTAAAGTCAATTTCAAGTCAAATCTATATAAAATCTAGGTGGAGCTTTTATTTCTATCTCCACAGGTTTCATCCGCTAGATCCATATCGGAGGTGCCATTAACCAATATAAGTCTGCCGACATTTAGAAGGAATGCTTCGGATGACAGACGCTTCGTTCTATTGTCTGTCCGTACAGTTGTATGAATGTCTAGCATTAAAATAAACTGCAGACTAGTTCAAATAAATTTAGTAGGAAGTGCTCAACAAGTACATGAAAAGATTATTTCAAAATTGTTAACTGGTACCCTTTAAACGATATCATCTCTCGTAATAAGACAAACAGTACACTACCAAAATTACAACTGTAAAAAAATTTTTTTTTTCATTGATAATTTGATTATCATACAATATTAAATAAAATTTATTGCCTATAATATATATCCTAAAGTAATTTAAAACTCTAAAATACCATAGACATAGTGCGAGTCTATACTTTTAACATGTCACGATGTTTGTAGAACTTTTTTATTTGTTTAAATGTTTTGAGTGTGTAAAGAAAAAAAGATCACAAAATTTCTTTTTCCTTATTTTGTTCCTAAAGAAATACGATAATCTTTTTTGTATAACACCCACATTTTCATGCAAGTAATGGGACACAAAGAATTTATTTCTCTACAAAGCACTACTAAATCCGGATAAGATTTCTTTCTAAATCTCGCAACCTCATCTCAAATGTAATTTCACCTGTCCAAGAAAGATGAGCAGACGAGAAATTTAGTTCTCTTTGTGTTTCGTGAAAATATAGTTAGCTTTGAAATCGATTTGAAAAGTGTCGAAATTCCTCTGCGACTGGCACGGGGCTGCTCCGAATGGAGACAGGTATGGAAGAAACAATATGATACGACGCTGAATAAAATATTATGGAGCCGACTTTACTGAAGTAGTGCGGCGAACGGGTTTCGTTTGATTTATTGCCTCTACGTGGTCGCGACTCCGAGCCGAATGGAGCTGTTAGTTTGTCATTCGGATGATTAATACTACACCATACTTCAGTTGTGTCACATCATCCTCGATAAGATTAATAATTTTGTGCGCTTTCACACGTCTAATACACTATTTGTACATAACAAACTACACTAAATTAACTAGACATGACGTGCGGCATTTATACGATAGATTTTTTTTAAATCGACTACGTTAGCGCTTGACTACGATCCCACTCTTTAAAGTGGTGATGTGATCATGTAGTGGTAAGGCGCACTAACTTAGTAACAGCTTAGTAACTCTAAATCCTTTTAGATTTGCATACACAGTAATGATATTGTTCTTTAGAGGCATTATATGCGTTATCTAGAAGAGGAGCTTTTATTTAGTAAGACTAGTAAACAAACATTGTTGTCCAATCTGAAGGATTTTGCTGCTGGTGAAACTATTGGGACGCTTAGCATCTCATGTCTCAAGACTACGAGCACAATGTGGTGCAGCGTTTATCACTCTAGATAGCGCCATGATAGGTAAGAGTATCACTTATCATCAATGAACGTTACCCCAGTTTCCTCATTTCATAAAAAAATAATTATAGAACTTTTACCGGATGCTGTAAAGTCCAGTAAGAGTAGTGTGCAAATATTCAATATATAACATATAACTTTATATGGATATATCACTCTCTAGTGCATTATCTAGTGATGTAAGTATATAAAGAGGTAAAAAAAAAGAATTTTATATTAACGAGACTGGATAAAATAAAACTAAGGTTTTTTTTTTTTGATATTAAAACTGTAAAAATTCTAGTAAAAGGAATGATTAAGATTAATTAGCTTTTTTATTACGTCATTGTAAGAAAACGTATATTTTTTTCAAAAAATAAGATCACTGATAAGGAATTAATATTTCGCTTTTGTTAGTAATTTGATCTAAGAACTGTTTTCTTTATAGACGTATCTTCAAGTGTATTTTATTTATCAAACAGGGATTTTTAAAAAAAAATATAAAAATCACATGATCAATATATTAGATAAATTGTTCTCGTTACATTTATTACATAAACGTAAGTAAATTGTGATAAAATGTTTTATGTAGTAGGTCTGAATTACTGAAGGACGTTGAAATATATATATAATACATTAGCCCCAATTTTTGCAATAACGTTGTGTGAACTTTAAAGTGCTCTAGTTCAATAGGTAATATAGCTAGTATTAGTACTAAACTTATTAGACTTTATCATCTCATATCTTAAAGCATAGAACACAATTTGGTGATCTGTAAACTTTCTATCTACGCGCGCAGTGCGTTGGTTTCTTTTCTCGCCTATTTGTCTCTTCATATATTGCCTAGTCTGTCTCTAATTCCGGAGACAATCTAGATAGGTTTCATTTAAACCGTACATTACTGTCTTCATCTATAGAAGGGTAATATCTAAGTAAACTACAAAGAGCACAATGTAATGCTGTTTGGACACCTTAACTAACAGCACGTTATTATGAGCAGACGTAATAGCTACCTTCATTAACATTTTGGCGTCGTCATTGTTTATTTTATAGAGTTATACAAAATCCCCGGTTGAATTCCAGAGCCACAAGATTAGTTTGATTAGTGATAAGGTTTTCTCGAACCCGCGTCGATACATGCTAAAAATCTGCCGCCATAAAAGCATTCCTATGTGCCACTTAATCTTGCCGAGCATGCTTTTACATCTTTTTGAATTGGAGAGAAATCTTCGTAAGATACTGTGCTTCAAGGGGGAAAGTCAGGGTTATGTGGGATTCCGAGCCATAGGTCTCTTTCAGTGAGTCAGAAGAGGCTTCGAGATCTCCTACGCACCGCTCCGATGCACTCTTGGTATTTATATATCTACGCTCCGTTATTTAACACCATGAGAAATTTAAGTCAAATTATATCACATTGATGATGAACAAAGATATTTTTATGTTAACAAAGGTAAAAGGTAGTTCCGTAACAAAACAATCGGGACATAAACGCGCACACCGCACCAAACGGAAAGATAATGGGACACTTACGTCGACAATCGATTTGTGGGGACAAATAGCGCGGCCATTGCCTCCAGGCGTTTGCGTCGCCTTCCACTGTTCTTGAACAAAACACTATTGCCGTGGAAACGATGAGGGTATTATTGCGTTAGCCGTGGGAACGCTTTTGTTGTGCTTGATTTTCAATCGTAACTCCAACGTTTGGTACTCACTGCTAACTTCCTTCCTCACCTATACTTCATTTTATATAACTTTACAGTAGAATATACTACATCTTTTTTATTGTTGTTTTTATCCCTTAATACTGGTGTTCGGTCTCTGTTGTCAGAGACCATCTACTACCGCAGCTTCGGTATCTATCGTCAAGCAATAGTGTGCAAACATAACTGCATTCCGGTTTACTAGTTTTAGCTAATTAAATTACTTAGATAACCAGATTTAACATTTAAAGTATTTTTTTACAAAGCTATGAGACGAGCGAGACGTTCACGTAATAGCGGATGACTCATGTGCCCACAACAACACGGCGTTAGGATGGTATACGCAGCATCACATTTTAGTCGTCGCTTTGAGAGAAAAAATGCTGTCACGTAATTTCAGTAATTGCACTGGCTACAAGCTCTTTCAAACCGAAATACAGTAATATTTGAACACCGCTGTTTGGCGGCAGAAAATGAAAAATGAATGTAGTGGTAACTATCTAAACATTCTACAGCTACAGAGACCTACCAGCAGTAACATGTCTAAAAGCGATGAGCACAATCTAGTACAATGTATAATATCATCCTAACTAGCATCACATTATTATGAGCAGGCGTATCACTTACCATTAGGTGAACGTCTCACTCGTCTCATCGCTATGTCGGTTAAAAAGAAATTATTAAGATGTGCTAAAAATAACCATCTTATTTATTATGAAAAAACTAAGCTTTATAAAAGAAAATTTGTGTCAAAATAAAATTTTACTTTATTAACGCTCTGCGAGTTACTTAAAAATATTTAGCATACATGTTAAGTGTGGACCAGTACTTAATTTCCTGTTAATAATACATGATATTGATCGTATTTTTAAAGGTTTTCATTACTTACCAAAAAATTCGAAACGTTATTTTAGTTTTATTTAGTTCAAATACGTGTAGGAAAAGTTGAATCATATGTTTAATGGATACTTAAAAAGATATTGCATATTTACGCCAACAATGCAGAAAGTTTGTGTACGTTATAGTTTTATTTTTGAAGATACACTTTGAGATGTATCTTAACGCTTTACACACAACAAATACATTAATTTTAACTTATATAAATTTTCACTGCTGGTAGGTGTCTGTTGTCGGAGACCATTTAGGTAGGAACCATCACAGATTCATCACACACATTGCAGCAGAAATTGGAGCTTATTTCTGCTGCAAAACAGTAATATGCAAACATTACAGTGTTCCGGTTTAAAAGTAGGTGTAGTTAATGAAATTTCTGGAGTAACGAGATTAAACATCTTATGTGTTAAAGCACCGAGCGCAATGTGGTGCTGTGTTTACCATGCTAATTAAAGCCACGCTGTTATGAACGGACGTATAACTTACCATCAGGTGAACGTCTCGCTCGTCTCATCCATTCATTGAATAAAAAAAAATCTTTAAAAAAAAATCCACATTTTATCAGCGATCTATATGTTTGATCCAAAAATTAAACCAAACACTTATTGAAATTATAATATGGTGGAAGAAAGTTTTCAGTAAAGTGAAGAAGTAAGCAGAAAGTCGTTAAATTTGAATATACGAGGAGGCAACGTACATAAAGTACACAGATATAAACACCAAGGAGTCGAGTTATTACCGAATTTATTTGGCAAGGGATTGCAAATCCTCTTATTTGTTTTACGTCCTCGGGTATAACGAAAGTTTAAGTGGGGAAGAAATATGTCAGACATTTCTCATACGTGTACCAATACGCTGCTTCCCTATTGAATGGTGATATCTCACGCCGATCCTTCAATTTACGCTCTTTTTCTTACGTATTACTTTAAAACATTACATTTTAAGTTTTTCCATAGAATATTATTTTTTATTTTATGAAACGAGACAAGCGAAACGTTCACCTGATAGTAAGTGGTACTCTTGCTCATAACAACGTAGCCTAGTAAAGATTATATATACTGCACCACATTGGGTTAGTCTTGAGATAAGATATTGAGTCTCGTTACCCCAGTAATTACACAGTAATGTTTACTTTAGCGGCAGAAATAGGCGCTGAGGTTTATCACAATTTTTTTATATAAACAAAAAGCAAAAGTGAACCGAGTTCTTAATTAGGTCATATCAATATTTTAAAGCACTACCTGGAATATAGTGCTTCGAAATAAGGGTTCAAATCGAAGCGACGAGACAAGCAAAATATTTTCACCTAATAATTAGTGATACTGTTGCCTATAATAATACACCACAATATGCCGATTGAATTGAGGCAAGTTCATCTTTTCATGAAAATTTCCTTGAAAGAATTGACTTTTTTTTTTAAATGAATATCGAAAAGTTTTCTATACCTGTCTATTATACAAACATAAATGATGTAATACATTAAAATCCTAATGTATATGACATTATTAATGACTTCCATAAGTCATAAGATTAAATTTTTTGATCATCAAATCAAAACGTCCAATGCTGGATATAAGTCTCTCTCAAAGTTCCCCACATCGATCAGTCTTGCCCTGCCGCTATCGCTAGGCACTAGAGACCATTATTTTTAAGGATTTATATGGAGGCTATAAGCCATTTCCCACCGCGCTGACCCCATAGGGGTTGGTGGGAGCCAAAGCCTTGTTGATTAGCAGGGTGCACCACGACCAGATGAGGTTGGCTTGGGTCCCGTGAGTTGTGCAGGATCTCTTATACCCTCCAAAACTGTCATAAAATAACTTATTTATTCCAATAAAGCCTTCTATATGTACGACTAACTTAAATCTAGTTTAATAATAAGTAAATTTTAGGAATTAAAAATCAAGTAGGATCTAATAGTTTTGTTTCTAATATAATTTTTTTGTTTTAATTCTAGTTGCGCTAATAATTCATCTACAATACTCGTGAGACTCTAACAACAGGTAGGTCAGAAAACCTCGCCTTCTCTCTTCTTTTATATTTCGTAAAAATAACGTTATCCGTTATCATTCTCAAGTAGATTATACTTTTCGTTATTAAAGAAAAGTATTGCAGTTAAGGGAAGTCAGTAAATTTAATTAATTTACTTTTTATTAATAAAATTAAATAAACTGTACGTCTCGTTACTGTTTCCTCTTATCATTGTTTATCAGCGTAGACGAAAATAAACGTTTTCATTTTAAACGTTACGAGTGCTCTGGTGAGTCCGGATTTGTAACTGCACTTCAACAAAAACAGTTTAACGGATTATCGGGGGAAAGAGGTTAAATACTCTACAACTTTCATCTGTTTTTCAATTTGGTACAGCAGATGAAATATTGCAGTCTGCTTAATAGAAACCCGACGAGAACATGTGGAGAAAAGAATTTATCTTATATTTAATATGGCAGTTGCCACTAAACATTTATATCGTTGGTCCGGATCTTTCGCTAGACTGCCTTACATTAATGAAAAAAAAAACTAATGTTATCTCTTACAATACTGATAAACGGAAATGGAAGTATTAGTAATCATGAAAACGTTTTTGTAAGAATTTCACAAATTGTTAAATTTAACCGTCGTTAATTCGCTGTTTTATGGTTCATCATCATCAGCCGACATACATCCACGGCTGGAAATAGGCCTCATTATTCATATTTTAATTACAGGATGTAAAAACTGTATTTCTAGCTCCGAAATCGCGCGACTTCCCCCAAGTAAATGAGCACTGCATTCTTCGTTGCAGGCTCGCTACAAAGCGTTCTTTTCATCTCACCAAAAGTGTTCCAAGTTTTTATTTTCCTTTAGGGTTTCGTTTCAGGGCTATCGTTCCCGCCTTCTGCATTTAGGCCAAGAAAATATTGTATTATTCTTTATATCTTATTTATATTACATTTTCATTAAAGGTCTAGATTAGTTTTTTTGGAGTAGTTTCGAACAAAGCAAATTTAATGCTAATATTACTTTATTAAGAGCATTGTACTTATTTCTTAAATAAAAGTTTCTATATCAATCACAACCAGCAATTTTCCAAATAAAATCTACGAACTTCATATACGAAAATATGTAAAATTATATAAGTTTATATTTACTGTATCATTTAACTGTACATGAAATCGTTATTTAGTCAAAAAGTTTATCAATATTCTTATAAAATTTTGATGTTTAGTTTACTTTATAAGTAATATTGTTCCAAAGTTCAGTAAAATGTACAAAATTAATATGATTGTTTACTCCTTAGATGTGTCCTCTAATAGATGTGTTTTGTTTCAGATTTAAATCAACATTCCACGACAATGGAGCATTCTTTAGTCATTCTTCAGAAACGCTCCAAGCATCCCCTTCCGCTCCAATCCGACTCCTACGTGTATAGTTGAGGGGCTATCGGAGATGGTTAAGTAGCAATCGTACAATAGACATTACCCTTCTAAGTGATATAATGAGCTTATATGTTAAGTGAATGCCCGAAGAAAGGAAGAGGATGCCTTACTACGGCTATAGAGGAGAAGAGCATGGATCGGAATCAAGTGGGGGTTGTTCTGAATCGGAGGGCGGTAATTCGGACTCGGAAGGGGGCTTGAGTACTGAAAGCACGAGCGGTCAGGGCCTACCTTTCCCTGGATTCACACCTGTCGCCCTCCGTTACTTGACACAGGAAACAAGGCCGAGAAGCTGGTGCCTCAAGCTCATCACTAATCCATATCCTTTTCAAATATACTTTTTTTCATAACATAAATAACCCACTTGAAACATTTAAATAATTATAATGCTGTACAGATAATGATCTCAATTCACAAATCGGGCTATCATAATCAAAATTTTCTCTATTTCAGTCATCTATATGAATTTCTGCTTTATTACTTCTTTTTTAAACAAAAATAAATCCGTACACAGCACGAAACATAAAATAGGATCTCATAAAATATTAACGGAACCCTCATAACATTTATATAGATACCGATAAATAAATATTATCCATATTTTTGGGTTAGGATTTTTATACTGCCATTATTAATTGAAGGCTTAACAAACGTCGTAAACTAGTTCATAAAATAAGAAAGCTTTGGTATACTAAACTAGCTTGACACATTGAGAACATTATTATACAAACAAATACATTAACAAATGGTTTAGGATATTAAGGAATCATTATTTGGAACTATTAATTTGTTAAAAAAAAAACGTAAAAGTTAATAATATAGAAGAAATACGTAATGTTATTATCGATAACAATATCATTATCGCATAATGTTTCCGTAATGAGGTGGTCCCTGGTTTGAATCTGAGACTTCGTTTCACGAAGGTCGATTGGTTTCTTCAAACCCGCCTAGTTACCATTCAGTCAGCCCAAATATTCTGAGCGAATATGCTGCATCATCTACGGCCTCAAGTGTTACTCACTGCAGATAAAAAAAATTGACAAACGCATATAAGTATAACAATGTTTGTCTATAGTTTTTATGTTAATTAATATATTATAGACTAATTTAGAAAAACGTAATTTCTAACTAAGATACAAACATGTGGTAACTAGTTGTTCCCCGCCCTGTTTGCTGATCATAACACCCTCGCTACTTTACTCTTTGGACAAGGAATTTTATATAATCCATTCTTGACTGACCTCTAAATGGCAGAAGCAATATTTCTACCAAATTTTCAGTACTTACCTCTAATAATTTGGAGATCTCGTGATGAGTCAATGAAACTCTGGGTATTATCAATATATGTATATAGATTAGAATCAAAGATCCTTATTCATTTGTTTGATAATTAATTTTATTTAAGAGCACGCATTCTTCTCGATCTTTTGATATATTGATCCATTTATAATGACTGTTTCCGGTTTATTAACCTGTTAAGTTCTTTAAAACTTTTCAGTATTTAACTCTGGCTAAATTATTTGCACTACTTTACGACTCTTATGCACAACGAGAGTGAATTATGTCTCAATAATTAATGTACTGGCGTAGAAGATCAAAGGTTAGACTCACGGACGGAGAATTAATTGTTTTTGCATGTGCACATGTAAATTTATTACCGAGGGCCTTTATTATTATATGCTCTTACCTTGACCCATTACTCTACAGAGAAGGGAGGAATTTCAAATGTGTCAGGGACCGTCGTTGAGATGTTTAAATATATTACACTCTTTTTGTTTAAGAAATACCTTTCATATCGTTGAAAAAAAATTCGATTATAAACTCGTTTTAATTCATAGTGGATCTTAACCTCTTACAGATAAGTTTAGATAATAGGAACCATTTTAGAAGATACAACTGAATATATTTCTACCGTCGAGTAGTCTGTGTGTAAACTTAACCTCGATCCAGTTCGAAGGGCGATGTAACTAATGAAATTACAGTTTCAACTAGCCGAATGTTGTAGTACGTAAAAATTCTGAACGGCATCCCAATATTACGTGTATAGCGTATTATTTTAGAGTTATTTTTATATCTAAACATTTGCCGGATGAAACAATAGTTCGTGTAATGGAAAGTTTTACGCGCCAACCAAACATGTGTCGTATAAAACAATCATATACACTTATGTATATAAATTTATTTTACAAGCCTACTTTCCAGTTATTTGTCTTTTGATTTCAGACACTTCCCATAGAAAAACTATAAAGGTTTTAGAATACTATTATGGTATTATTTATACGAAATGTCAATACTCTTTAGAATTAGAAGTAAAGAAATTAAATATGTATAAATTTACTTTCTTACAAAACATTACAAAGTTCCTACTTAAAGAGGAAAATCATGAGGATTATAATTATTTCAGCATAATGTCAGTTTTTGAATAGAAAACGAACAAAATAAAAAAAATATATGAACTAACATAGATATGAAAAAAATTTAATTACAAATTATAAAAATTAGGGTTGGAATCTGTTTTTTTAACTCTACTTAAATTTTTAACCTCGAAAAGACAACACAACAGAGTAACTTCGAGATTAAAACCTTTTTAACGAATCATGAAAATCAAGCCTCTTTATAAATAATAAAGCGTGGTTGTTAAAAGTGAATATTCTCCCTAAACCCGAGAACTTCGTTTTTGTCATCGGTTAAAAATTAAACAAGCTCACTGGTGGTAGGTCTCTGTTGTTGGAGACCGTCTAGGTACGTCTCAAGGCGACAAGCGCAATGTGGTGATGTGCATATGGGGCTTTGTTGCTACTGCTAACTCCTTTGTTGTAGGACTTAAGTGATTTCAACTTTATGACACCCCATCTTTATAGTTAATCGATTTTTAGGAAAGCACGACACGATATCGCGCTCTTGTTTCCTTCAATGTATTTAATGATTAAACAACTTAATAATTCTACCTTTAGTTTTAAATATAAGCATCCGATTCGGTTGTTTAGTCTTCGAGTGTAAGGTGAGAGAAGGATGACGGAATAATATAGAACGTCTGTCCACAGCGGCATCGCGACGGTACACTTGTGGTGCAGGATACAGGCCACATGCATAACATCCTAACTAGCCCCCATTGTTATGGGCAGGCATATAACTTCTCATCATTTGAATTTCGCACTCGTCTCGTCGCTTTGTAATATAAATAAAATCAAATCAAACTGACGATGACCAAATAAGGACGGTACAGTTCTAAGGAGTGAAAATGCTAAATATAGAAATATATTAAGTACTTCAGAAACAAAATCTATTAAGTTGTATAGACAGTTTTGTAAAATTTAAGGTACACAGTTTAACAAATACTTGGAAATTACAAATAGAATTCAGTTTCGTTTAACCATCTCATTATTTATGAAATACGTATCTGGTTACTATCAAACCAGCGGCATGTTTGTAATAAAACGATATAAAGAGCTGTGGCTGAAATATTGAGATCAGAGCAAGATCTATATCAAGGGCTGATTAATAAATTTGAATTACCTTCGAGTGCTACGAATTCATGTTGAATGATGAAAAATAACTAAACTATTCAATCAAAGTAAAACAAATAATGGAGTTAAGCTTTAATATAATGCTTTAAACGTGCTTGCTTTTCTTGTAGTGTTCTTAAAACCAAAACGCTTTAATTATCTGTATAATGAGGTATAGCATAGATATTGATAATAAGCGCTACTTATACTTTCAATTTAATAGTTCTGGCATTAAATTCTACTTCCGTAGCTAGGTTGCTTTCTAAAAGTGACGACGATTACTTGCAATCAGACAGGCTGCTTGCTCTTTATTTACTTCCTTTAAAAAAGTACAAGCTAAATAAAGAATAACACTATGTTATTAACTACTTATAAGTATAACCTGTTATTACATATTAACCTCATAAATGAGAATTATTTGAAAAAAATATTACTCTGTGAAATAAAAGCACAGTAGCAACTGTTCAATATAAACTAATCCCATATTCCTCGTGAAAATTAAAAAATATCCTTCAGGGAAAGTTACTCTTTTTATTCTTTGTATAAATTATTATTATCGTCATCATTACAACAGCCTGTACGTGTTCACTGAACAACACAGACAGGCTTCCGCAAACAATCGCAGTACGATCGTCAAGGCCACAGGTTGCTTCTTTCTGTAGCTGTCTTGCCTCTCAAACCGAGTATACGAAATTTTAATATTAACAAAAAAAAAAAGTAACTAATTAAAAGTTAATTTTCGTTAAATCAACGTTTGCGTAATAAAACAAGTTTGCGAAATTACAACATCCGAAAATGTTTGACATTTCAATTTGCTTCCATAACGAGAAAGTTTAACAGTAATGTTCTCGTAGCGCTTTGTTATTTGAGCATGTGGTTACTAATTAAAATGTAAACGCGACTCGTACTTCAAATACTTGAAATACGAAAGCAGCCGGAAGTTATAATATAAACATAAGCAATTACATTCTTCACGTATTAAAGATTGAGTATAATGCACTGAAAATTTCTTAACACCAAATATATACGAGTATACAACAGCAACGTTGATGTCTGTCTTGGAAATTTTCTTCTCTTCGGATAGACTTCAAACCTAAAAACAGTAATTTTTGCATATTACAATTAGGTGAATAAAATATGCGCTGCGGTGGTTACTACCTAAACGAATTTTGTGTTTCAAAATACTAGTTAATATGATGATATTATTAAAAGTAATTTTACTTACGCAGAGCCAAAAAATCAAATGGACTGGAAATTTGCTTTACGCACAAAATAATTTTGCTTTAACTCCACCTGAAAAAATTTGATAAAGAATATATAATGTGAGAAAACTTTTAACTTAGCACATCAATAGAAAGAAGTATATCTTTTTACAAGATTTTATAACAAAAATATATATTGTTTGTATCAAGTTAACAAATTTTATTTAAATTTTCTTGAATTGATAGATCTCTAAAACATTTTGCTCCCTTAACATTTTGAGACCAGCTGTATCTGCATCAAGATCTTGCTTGAGTACTTCAAGACTCTTCTAATAAAATAGTACTAAAAAAATATTTCCTATCTTCACAGTAAGACAGAAATGATGATAGGTTTTTGAAGTTTTTGGAATTCTTTGAAATCTTTTGATTATTTTGAATCATCACCATTGGCCTATAGATTATCTACTACTGGGCAAGCCGTCCTTTAAAATTTTTCACACTTATCAGTCCTGCGCTGCTCACATCCAGCAGCTACACTTTATCTTCACCGGATAACCTATCTTGAATGATGCTAAAAATTTGATAGACCATGGTACGAAGCCCAATATGATAGAGATTGTTTAAACATCTAATAAAGTTAAATCTAATCATGGCCAACCACCGAAACCTAACGTTACGTGGGCGTCGTAAAATTATCCGACTTCCGCAGTTCCCGGTACCGCATGCGGTTTTATTAGTATGGCGATTAATCTATTAATAAACTTGGAGAAAAAATACTTTGATCATGTGATCAATGTATTATTGTAGATAAAAGAAAACGTTTCAATAACTTTACCTACAGAAAGTAGCCGACGAATACAATTTGATTCACTTGATATTGCTACATATCTTAGTTACGCCTTTTTTAACATGTTCTCTTAACGAGTATAAAAGGCTGCTTGGTGTCCGATAATGAATTTTTTTAATAAACATTTTTTCTTTTTTATTGCTATTATTAAACCTCCTTCCTTTAATATTAAAACAACATCTTAAAATCGACCCGCTCCATAACGGTTGCTCGTAGAAACAGTCGGAACACAAAAAAGAAATTTGTGGCAAATTAAGAATCTCTTTCTCTTCAGAGAAAAAAAATATTTAGAAAATATTTACTGAATGTTTATTTACACTACAATGGCTTATTTTGTGTAGCTGTTGTTAAAGCTGTAGTATCAATAAAGGTTTTCTCTCAGACGCGTTGTGAACATTTATAGACCGTATCGCGTCTACTTCGCCGAGCGTGTAACCGTCCCTCCAGGCGATATAGCGTAAAAAAGACCCGTTTTGTAGTTTGAGAGCCACTATAAATAAATTGAGCGTAGGTCACCGCATAACCTTCTTAAATAACCTCTTTAATATTTATTTTACAATAATAAACAACGATTGAATACACCCGACCAGCTGAGATATTTCATCGGTTTCTGTATTACTCGACTTCATAGTTTAATTGAATACCTAGAGGCATAGATTTCGCCGTCCTAAGTTTTTAATTATAAAATAAATAAATGTACTGAAAATATTTAATGGTAAATTTTCTCTTTCTAAATATATTTCCGAGTAGTAACCAACGGTAAAAAATTACTGTAGTCATATAATAAAAATTTGTTTTCATCTTGTTTTCGTTTTACTTTTAAGGAAAGAATGGGCGTTGTTGTTCCATTGTTTGTCTTCCTATATATCTTTTTCTTAATGGTCTTTTTTTAAATAATAATACAAGGAAATGAAAAATTGCTTGTCTGTACTTATGGTGTACTTAACAAACAAACGTTTCGTTATTTCTTTAGATGCTATTGAGGGATTTTAACACGTTTAAGTTTATATTATAATGTTGTACTTTCCGTGAGTAGTCAATTCTGCTCCTTTACTACTTTAATTTAATATTTTGAGAATAATGTCAATATAATAGTGATCAACGCAATGCATAGTCTTGTACACAAAATATATCATTCATCATCATCACCATAATATCCACTGATTCTCAAGCATTGCCGAGTCTATGTAGGTCTAAATATTTTATTTGTAAAAACGCTACAAGTAGATTGTCTTTAACATGGATAGGATGTTTACAGCACTATATTTCATTCAAAATCTTGCGTCATAATTCATTCGCACTGGGATTTAACTAGCTACAACGTCCTTCAAAACGAAACTCAAACATCAACTTTGCTTCTTACTTCTTCACACAATATCAGCGCCGCTGAGTGTTTCAGTAAAAGAAACCAATTAACTTATAGGTACTTATTTTTTTTAAATATTACATAACAATTGAGAGGTAAATAAAAAAAATCGTTATTTATATTGTGTACACTGAACAAGACATTTCTAGTGCGACACCATTCTACTATAAAGCCTGTACTTTGAAAGCATTTAAATATTCATGCTATTCTGAATAGTCTGAGGAACAATGGAGCTAAAATTTATTTTCGGCCCCATATAATCGCCGTAGCTTCTGTAGTATATACATTCAAGCACTGATTTACATCTTGTTTTATTTTTACACGTCTGTTTTGGTCTATAAAATTGTCCATAATAAATAAACAAAGACTCAATTGGCTCATTTCCAAAGTAAAAATCTCAACAATGTTAAACACGCATCACGCCGCTGACGTAACCTTAACAATACCTTTGAAGCTTTCCATACGAGGTGGGAAAGTATTATTTACATACCTTCACCATGATGTACCTTATAATATCTCTACACATATACCCTATCATTATTCTTACTTTATTCTGCTATTTTAATATAACTTTTTATATATACACAAAGTTGCTTTCTTTCTATCAGTATTCAATCAAATTTTAATATATCATACGTTTCCTTGTTAAAGAGAAATTTATGTATTGATTAATTTCAATAATGGTATTGCAAGAGAAGCAGATAAAAATAATATTATTCATAATTTTTTCCAACAATACTGCAAATAAATAATAGGTTTTTTTTTTATTAATTATTAGTAGTATATTTCAAGATCCAAATAAAGTTAACATTACTGATTGCTGCTAAGTTATTTTTCATGTTTTTTAACGTATTTATTTAAACGATAAATATTTCCATAGCACTAATATGCTAAGGGATGATATCATATCCCAATAATAACTAACGAAATAATCCGACAGAGTTGTTATGCATTTTACAAATTGAAGATTATTTGCAATTAAAAAACGTATTCTTGTCATGTAAATACTATAGTTCAGTTACAGTCGGTGTATTTCGCAAATTTCGCTGCTAGTTACGTTTTACGGTAATCAGGCTCGATTCATGACGATGTCAGCGCTGCAAGCCATTCGACTATTACAGCTTATCTAACATTGGGCGCGTGGACCTGGATCCACGGCCTGTTTACAAAAAGTGTACTACATGTGGTGTAGTTGTCTGACGGCGGAGTTTTTTATAACGTGTGTCTGGTTATTGGTTACTCTGGCGAATCTACTCGGTCGTCGAGGGCGGGCGCGGACCCGTTCCCCGACCACCTTCGCCTGTATCGGAATCTCTGGGCGGTGAGAACCGCCCCTGATCGCGGGTGTACTTAGTGTACGCGATGTGTGAGTGCCTGTGGCGCCGCGTTCTGAAGCGAGGGCGGCGTGATGCGGAGATTCGGAGCGTGTTGGTAGTGTCCGAAGTGTGTGTGGTGACGTGGGTGTTGTCGGTGAGTGTGGGTTCGTCGTGTGTGGTGTGAGGGACCCCTGGGGATGGCGGAATTAGCGCATGCCGTGGTCTGCGCTTATTGGTCTTGGGATTCGAGGACGGCTCGTAGTCGGCCGCTTTGGCCACCAGAGCGTTCAGGTGAGTTGACGCCTTGTCGAAATATGATTCGGAGCACTCTCTGAAGTGTTCCGTAATGGTCGGGAGTTTGAGGTCGCTGTGGAGGTAATCAAGCTACTACTAGACCATCATTTAAATATGAATTGGTTGCAACTAACGTGCCCGATAACTGCGCAAATATTACTACTTGCATTTTTATATAATAACCTCGAAGATTTCCTTGAATGGTATAGCAGTTATTTATTTTACTCCACAAGGTTAAACAGCATAATGTCATAACTAGGTAAATCTCACATTAATGTTTTATAATAGTTTCAGTTTTAATCGATCCGTATCTCGAATTCAACGATACTTGAAAATGATCGTAACTCCCGTTTTGTATGTCACTTGGTTCACAAGCGTAAACCACTACATCCGATATCGAAAACAATTTACTTGTTTTGATTGCCTGAGCCTGCTTCAGTTGGAACAATTCCAAATTCAGTTGATCCAACACTTGTTGTCTAACATTATACCAACCAAATAACGTAGCTTTTTTTTACCGAGAAAAAGTAGTATTTTAATCCATGTTTATTATTAGGTAACCACTTTAAAAGAAAAAGAAGCGATTTTTAGTAAAAGATCGTCAAAAGAAAGAGAGCATAAGATTCATACTAAAAAATCAAATTATCTTTCCACCCTTGCTTTAATTTCTCTTTTATTCTAATCTTCTCTTCCCGCACAAAACTTATACAGAGGTATAACAAGATTTTATTTTGACTATAAAAAAGTAATCCTTTGCGTAAAAAAGGTTTAATAGCATATTTCACATATATAAATTCACAGATAAATCTTCGTTTTAGTAATCTAATATCGTAATTAAAAGTCTATCATGATTAAGTGACTTAGTTTCTGGTGGTCCCGTAGGACTCATTGAGTGGCGACTCATGGGAGCGAAAGGGCATCAAGTTTGTTAAATTTATAATTCAATTTTGTTCTACCATCGTCAAGGGAATACCATTATTATACAGAAACATACTCATTTTGGATAAACAAACAAATTAATTTAGTGGAAACATCGAAATGATATTACAATTTTTGTATACGATTTCCACGGTTTGATATTATTGTGCTTTTAAACATCTTAATCTAATTACCATTAAAAAAAAGTTAAAGACAACCAAAAAATCTTTAATAAGTACATTACATTATCAAATTAATAGTCTACAGTGTCACATGAGATCAAAGAAGATTAATTAGTTTTAATATAATAAATTAGCAGCGATAAGAATAATAATAAAAAAATAACATTCAACATAATCTGTTTGTTTTTAATAACATAGTTTCAGATCTGAATTGGTATTCATTCTATAGAACAGAAATCAAACAACATAAGTTTTAGGGTTGATAGATAAAAATTGATTTAGTTTGATTAGATATGTTTCAATCCATTCTTCTTCTTCTTCCTCCTACCCTTTCCCCATTCTATGTGGGGTTTATGTTTCAATCCATTGTTCCGTTAAAATATTTTCATTAGTTCATTAAACCTACATTCTAATAATTTAAAGATAACAACAAAGTAACAAAAAAAACTACACATTGTCATAAAATGTTTAATGTGCTATTTAGATCGAACCATTTGAACTTTGTATACAATAAAAATGTAAAGATGAATTAAATTTTCATCACAGTTAAGCTTTGTAATCGCTTTATTAGCGCTACACGATTATTATATTAAAAAAAAAATAAACAGGACACTTAGTTTATGACATACCGGAAAAATCTTTTTGAGATAACAAAGGACATTACTGTTAGTATTATAATGAAAGTTACAATATTTCATCTAAAGGCTACTACTACATATACCTTCAATATTGACAGACAGATATTGAAACGATATCTACCTACCTTATCTTTTCATCATGTTTCCAGCTCATCGGCATTATAATCTTAGTATAGTTTTGTTCACTGACAGAGCACATAGGCCAATTCTTCATCTGATCTTCATTCAGATTTCCTTTTTTATACTTATTAGATCACTCAGAAATACACCGAGCATATCCATTTCGTAGTACTTAAGCTTATCCACAAAAACTTTTTTCGTTCCGAAAGTATATCACTTCTCTTACATCTTAGTAAAAACCACCTACCAGTACTAGATATATAAGACTGTATTTTATAAGTAATTATCTTTACTACGTCAGAACCATTAAGTTAAAAAAGCTATTTGATATTTGTAAAAAAGATCCATCTCTTTAATCAATGAAATGTACATTCACTCTTAATACTCTGCGTATAAAAGATTTTCAGTTTGATCAAAAAAGGGCTGCGACGGCTCTATTCATCACAAGTTTTTTAACGTGCTGTAAATTGCTTTGGATAGACTTTCCTCCCTTTATAATTTAATTACCCTATTATATCGACATTGAGATAACATTTACATTGCTAACAAAGCTGCAAATAAACCGAAATAAAATCAATTGAAGACTATTGATAGAAGACCAAAGTAAAATTAAGTGAAGACAATGCAAACGTTTTCTGTTTGTGTAAATTATTAAAGAAAACTAAGTCAATCACAAGCGAGATTTATAAAAAAATATGCTTTTGAAAAGAAAAATTAGTTTACTTATGCATTAATTTTTATAAATTGTAGAAATTAAATGCTTATGTACCGATTTGTTATTTCTTGGTTTGTGTTTCGCTACTGGTAGTTCTCTCGCCGGAGACTGTCTCGGTAACACTGCAGCTCCTATTTCAGCCAACAAAGAGTAGTGTCCAAATAAAAGATGTTTCGATTTTAAAGGAGTTATTACCAAGTGATATTATTAAGGTAACTACGAGCATAATAAGATGCCTCATAATTTTAACAAGCGCCGCACTGTTATGGCCTAGAGTACTACTTGTCACTTGAAACCAACAAATAGCTAACACTATCAAAGCAAGTTTGCTACGTCGCGAGTGTTATATTCACGTGTTATGGCAAATTTATGTACCCCTAGAGGATATACACACTTTGTAGTAAGGATTGAGGCGCGAACGTAATTGACGCTGCCATTCCAGAAGGTACGTAATTTATGCGCGATAGTAGGGTATGGAAATCGAGATTTACTGCCTGACAGCCGCATGCATCAGCATCGAATAGAAACCTAACCGCTAATCAACACATTAAATATTATAATAAACATCTACATGATAAAGTAAACAGATAGATATTATATCTAATATAGGGTGGCGCAAAAATAACCTTATAAAAAGTACCTTTTGTTTAAATTATTAAATTACCTGTGTTATAAGGTATTTTTATAAGGTTATTTTTGCGCCACCCTATATAATTAGATAATTAGAAATATGTTATCAATATTATCAGTATCTCTTGTTCAGTGAAGCGTTTAAAAAATTATTGAAAAACCACAAACGAAATAAAACATTACAAACAGTAAACAGTAGACCTTTTTTTTTTGTTTCGGGGGAAATCTTCGAAAGATACCCTGCTTCTGGAGGGAAGTCAGAGTTATGTGAAATTTTTACTCACTAAAACCCCCACGGTGCTCCGTATGAGTGCATTTGGAGAGGCTCCGGGATCTCTTATAGAACGCACCGGTGCCTCTCTACACTTTCTTTGAACACGTCTCTAAGGAGAGGCTTAACCCTCCTAGGCTGTCCCACACAGATTCGCATGTTGAGCGATAAGGCCCCCCACCCTCAAGGCCTTCGAAACTCCCAGACCCTTTTAGTCGCCTTCTACGACAGGCAGGGCTCACTTTATTCTTACTAGCCCGAGACTACAGGGCTATCACTAGTGGATCTAATGATGCCGGTTGACTGTCTAGGTAGCTACCATCGCAGCGCCTATTTCTGCCACCAAAAGGCAGTGTACAAACATTACTGTTTTGCGTTTTGAACAGTGCTATAGCTAGTGTAATTACTGGGATAACGAGACTTAACATCTTATATCTCCAGGCGACGAGCGCAATATGGTCCTACATATTTCATCCTATCTAGCGCCACAATGTTATAGGCAAACGTATTACTTACCATCAGGTGAATGTCTCAATCGCCTCGTCGCTTCGTAGGTTAAAAAAATATAAAATATTTATTGTTAGAATGAACTTTTCTCATAAAAATTTTATTAGACCATGACTTCCTTTTCAAATAGTCTAGTTTCGTTTCAATAGTTGTGTAAATACAAAAGCTATAGAGAGAATATCATTTTGGAATTCATATTTTAATAATAAAGTCTTCAAATTATTTTTAATGAATTTTGAAATCTTTTGTGTGGAAAAAACTTTATTAAAATGAAAGTTAAGTTTTTATCCTAAGGTTTCTAAATCTCCTAAAACACCGTGTTTCGTACAGGATTTATTTACCACAGCAGTCGTCATCTCAATACCAATTTGATAAAAAAATAGAAATAATATATGTACTACTATTTACAGTATTAAAAGTTAAAAATAACATATTTAATTTTCACTTATGTAATACTAATATATTCTTTATAATATTTTTAAATCTCTCTTTCTCGTACTTATAAATGTTGAAGCATCATCAAATAAAATGGAATTGCGAAAAGCATTACGGTGTTCAATTTCAGTTTCATCTCAACAGATTTCATTTAAAAAACGTCAGTCTTTTGTGAAGAGTGAAATATTAAAGAGACTCGATGATTTGAAATCAGAGTCGTTATCGCGAACTCGTTTCCTCAAAGAGGACCTCTTTAAAGCGTGACATACTTTTCGTATACCGACCTATAAAATAAAGAACATTTGTTTTTTCTGTTCCTTTTACAGAAGCAGCAAACATTTCTCAGTTACTTTATAATTCTTTTATTTAGAAAAAAATATCACTGGAGTCCTGGAGAGCACTCCACGAGGACCGGTGATCAGACGAATTTCGTTGATAGCAAGTCGGAAATATTTTGGGTAAGCAAAGGACGTCGCTGATAATAAAGTGCTTGTAAATTTTGTCAAAATCATCTATGAATTCGAGAATGGTTAATCTTATTATTGTAAATAATTTTTGCTATAACTTTATGGTTTATATCAATACCCGATTAACTGTTAATTATTTTTTTTTTAAAAAAATCGCGTGTACCCGTAGTGAAAATATTGATTTTTTGTAATTGGTGTCGTAATTAATTTAGTAGTTCTAGGTCTCCATTACCGTACACTGTCTAGTTAGGTAACACCGCAGCTTCTATTTCTGCCGTTAAAAAGTACCGTGCAAACGTTACTGTATTCCGGTTTGAAGGGCATTATTGTAGCTAATGAAAATTACTGTCGTAATAACACTTAATGTCTTATATCTATGGTGTTTTGTACTCGTTACAAGCGCCTTGTTGTTATAAAAAACGTATCAATTAGTAGCTCGCTGGACTAATAGTTAGGGCGTGCGGTCTTTATTCCGAAGGTCGCGGGTTCGAATCTCGGCATGTACAATGACTTTAATATTTAAGTTATGTACATTTGTGAACTTTATTTACAACAGCGAAATACAAAAGCTGAAAAAAAAACTTTGTGAGGAAACCTGCACATGAAATATAATTAATTCTAAGGTGTGTGTGAATCACCAATCCGCATTGGACCCGCGTGATGACTAAGGCCCCATCGCTGTCATATTGAGGGTAGGACTGTGCTCCAACAGTGGGGACATAAATTGGCTATTAAAGAAGAATGTGTCGCTGGTCTCGTCGCTTCGAAAATTAAAAAAAAAAAATATTAATTAACAAGTAATGTCTTCATCATCACGATCAAAATTGTTGACGGTCATAACATTTAAATGATGTAAGGAAGCTTTTAGTACGTTTTGAAATGAATCCTTTAATTTAATTTTCTTTCACAATAAAAAATATTTAAAAACAAATTAAAAAATGTTGAAATACGGAAAAATGTATAATTATAAAGAGTCAAGGTTGACAAGTTGTTAAAAAATACACAAACAGAACTATTGCGCGTATATATCCGTCCACTTAAATAATTCAAACAGAGCTGCTCTGTCGCATCCACGAACAAAAGCTAGGCCGTTGCCACCTCTCGTGCACTTCAAGAAAGGTGGCAGAGCTCATTGTAAACCAGCCTAGCGCGCAACTGTACAAAAACTCACTTTCAAAATAGGCGAATATCATAATACGAATGTAATTAAAATAAATACTGTTATACGCTGGTCATGATATTGTCGAATGAAAAGATATTTCGAGATGAAAACACTAATTATTTGCTAACAACCAAATTCTAATAAAATACTACTTTTACAAGTCTGATATCGTTAGCCAAGTCGTATAGATTAAACGCAGTGTCACCTTCAAGTCCAAAACGAGAATTGAATCATTCTGTTTTTTTTTTTAATGTTAGTGCTGTTAGTTTTGTCGACTAATTTGACAGCTTCGTTGGACTCGAAGCCGAAATATAAAAATAAATAAAATTTTGAAATTTCTAAAGAACTCTGTATTTTGATGCTGTACGAATCAATTATTTTATACCTGACTCGCAGTACGTCGCTCTAGAATGTTCTAGTACTATCCGATCGTGTTAATTTTTCTAAAAATAGTGTTATTTCAAAATATAATATGATGTAAGTTTTTAATTGCAATACACAATACCTATTTCACATGTTAAATGATAATGAGATCTATGAAGATGAAGTGTGCTCGTCCTAAACCACCTAACAAACGGAATCTTCCACCTAACAAACGGAACACAGCAATCTTTTTTAGGGGACAGGTAGTCGGACTCAGTTCTTAACGGTCACAACTAATGTTAAGTCTCAGTTGACGAAGATCTTGGTTGTACTACTGATAAGAACATAACCAAAAGTGCCTATTTATAACACTTACCTATCACCAGAGAGTCAGTCTCTAATAGATGCGCTGGATAAAAACCGAGACAGATCGTCTACTGCAGACAATAACCCTAAGGCTGACCATGACCCACAGAAATGAGGAAATGATCCTAGAAAGATAACACGTACCATATATGTTGTATAATTTACTATCAGGTGATAGATTTGCTTGCGACATTAAAAAGATGGATTCCATAAAATAATTGTGCATGATACTAAATTACGCCTTAGGCACAATAGAATTAAAAAGGTTTGACGTAGAAAGTAGTTTACGGTTAGGGTTATACTTTGAAATATCTCTTATTAAACAATTACAGCATTATGAAATAAAAATTTTAATTAATTAGTCGTTTTTTTAAATCTGCCGAAATGCTAAAGTTTGAGAAAAACTGTGCAATGTTTTATTTAAATTCAGAACTTCGCCTGAAAAAGTTCGTCGGTGATTGTACGTACTCCGCTTTATTTTCTTACGCCGAATTACCGAGTGTTACTAGGGTCGAGGGTGGGCGTGGATTTTACGAATCATTACATTAAATGGAAGGGTGGTTAAACAAAATAGAAACTGGTGGCAACGTGTTGAACCTCTACACAAGCTAATATTACTAGTTGCCCTTTAATACGATATGAGAAAAGAATATGGAAAATTTATCTCACAAAATATATACTTACTGTAATTTACGTGTGTGGAAAATGTTAAAAGCCGATTTGGCCGATATACAAATACACACAACACAATTTGAATTAAATCATATTTTCTGTGTAATGTGTAGATTTGGCTTAAATATATTTGATATTTGATTCTACATCTCTTCTTACTTTACTTAAAAGCATATTTACTTAGAGAAATTCTAAATAATCTATAGAACATACATCGTATTGAATTACTTACCAAATTTTATATAGAAAATCAACGTTCTCATACGGTTTCGAAGTATTACAGAAATTTTACGATCGTTTTATGATTAACTGGAGCCGAGCCGACTGAGAGTCGGTATTGTTTGAACGTCAGTAGTATTATTATATTATTTCATTATTCCTTTGGCGCTGGCACTCAGGTCTACGGTATTTGTGCGACCGTTCGCAAAGCTACATTCAAGTACACTACTACGAAAAGATTTTAACGTGGAATTTATGACCCAGTGTTAAATTAAGGTCAGAATTTTTTATATTCGTATAAATAACACGAATATTAAATAAACAAATGTACAGTATAGTCGGGTTAAACTTAAATATGATTTTTAAACAACCTCTGTCATGTAGCGGTAAAGCCTTGTAACGCGGAAAACCTAGGTTCGTCTCTTTACTCACTTGCGCCGTAGTTTTTTTTTTTCAAACCCCTAAACTACGCTTAAAAATATTAATGTATTCAAATGATACCTGAGGATATCAAGGTAGCGAGTTTCACTAACTTTAACCTAATGTAGATGTAGATATAGATATAGGAATATGCGATGTAGATATAGGAAATGAAACAAAAGAGACGACCTAAGTGATGAGAAAATAACTCTTCAGAGGTATTTTAATATTATTTTTGTTTAAGAATTCATAGATATTAAAGCATGACTACAATTTGCCTTCATAGGTCATAGAGATGTTCCTATGCTTTAAAAGCGCCCAGTTTTATTTATACCACGTAATTAATATAATGACCAACTTTGAAGTAAGCACTAAGACAATTCTTCCTAGAAGAATGCCTATAAACTATTACATTATTATGTATAAAATTACGTTCAAGTCCTTTCTGGAAGTTATTTCTATTAGTTACATTCCTCTTTAAACGTATCGGCAGTGGATCTAGTAAATCAAATATAGTAATATATCTCTGGAATTTGGATCTAAATATTTTCACGATTGTCTCGTAAATTATGAGAGACATTAATTGTTTTCTTTTGTATTCCACAGCGATTTTGAAAATTGTGTAAATGTGTATAAAACAACTGAAATTTACAGTAACATTTTTGATTGATAATTTGTTAGTTAGAATGTTGCAAATTGAAAAATAGTATCACATTAACATTAAGAGGAAAAATGTACTGAGACGTATAAATTAATAAATACAGACCTGTACACAACCTTTCTCCTTTTAACTTATGCAGTATTTTTTACCTTTTTACTTTTTTTACCTTCGTTATAGATCGAATATAGTTATCCAACAAATTTCGTTCTAAATCGCGAGTTATATATAATTATGGAAGAGTATAGAAAAGTCCATTGAAACTGCGTACTACACGGTTATTTAATTTTGAAAATAACATGCGCTATTCATTTTAACTTTGCTGGCCATGTTTCAAGTAGTTATTTTACTGTACAGTAAAACTCGTAGCTAATTTTACTACATGCGCTTCAATTAGTAAATATGAAATGAATGCTTAAATAACGAACATTACAGCAAGCGGCCTTCCGTTTCATCTTTGAAGCATCTATCCATTAACTACAGTATTGTGTACGCTCTCATTATAGTATAATATTAATAAGGGTGATGGTAAATTACTGGTGCCGGAGACCGAGCAGTGTGCAAACATTACCGTGTTCCGGATTTAAGTTGTGTCTAATGTAATTATTGGGGTAACAAGGCTCAACGTCAAACCAAGATATACAAGTTTTTGGTCTCAATTTTATCTTTGCGCTTCAGAAAATTATTCGAGGTAATGTGAAGTGTCGGTAACGGTTTTAGGAATGGAGTCTTCTTTTAACTGCTCTACAATTATTATTTAGAATAGGATAATGATTTCGCTGTACAAGTGTAATTGTGGTCTAAAGAATAAATGGAAAATTTTAAGTCAGGGAACATCGTTGATGGGAGAGCATTACTAGGCCGAGATGATTTTCAATGTCAACTGGATAACGATTGAAATAGTCAGCGTGTGCCAGATAACCCGCACGATATTCCATTTTAAACTCCATAAATATGTCTACATTCGGTGAACCCTAGGAGAGAACTCTTTTTTTATGACTGGAGGCTTGTAAGTAGTTGCAGTCGGTGGCAACTCTAAAAGGTAGGTCGTGTAGAAAATGTTTTAGCGTTTGATTGTTTTTACGACTGAGAGAGTTTTCATTTCACAAGAGTGATATTTACTTACTCTCGGAATCGGTAGTCCGCATACTAAAATATCCAATAACCAAAGGATTTCGGTTGTGTCTTTAAAGTAGCACGGCACCGTACCTAATATAGTTGGCGACCGTGTGAAGCTTTGTCGCTAAACTCCGTTCAAAAATGCTCAAAAGGGGAGATGTCAAGCGATCTACAACTTCAAGTCGAGCAAGATCATATTCGCCATTATCAATGCATATAAAGGAGCCAAATTTTGGAGAAGGTAGACAGAAATATTCGAAAATATCCTGTGAGACAATTAAATTCTTCTTTTACGTTTTTGGGTATAGGCGAATTTGCTAGGACCTGAATTTTTCTTGAGCTAAGTTGGACAATCCCATTTTCTATTATGTTGTCACAAACGCCGCAGAGCCGTCTGTTCTTTTCTGGTGTTGCAAAAGAAAAAGGCACGAGTTTGCAGCAGCTACTTCAAAGCAAAATATAACGCGCAGTTTCTACCTTATCAATTTGATCGGAATATAAAAAGTAAAGCGATGTGATCTCAAGAAAATTGGTATTTACTTCGCGACATCACAAAGTCTGTTACTTTTTTACCAATAAAATAAGGTTGCTAGACCAAGTCTAAAAGATGATGAAATGTCTTGTACATACAGTCAATCATTACTCTTCAGATCCTCAAATACCCCTTAACCTTTTCACGTTCCGCAGGTGACAACCTATATGGCCGTTGTAGAATGACTTTGTCAGTTTTTTTAGTCTAATAAGTTATTCTCCTATTGTCACTCGAGAAACGCGATTTCCCGAGGTGAAATGGTGTTTTTATTTACCAAGTATTTCTCGTAACCGTGTAAATTGTTCTAAATCACCGATATCAGTATCAAGATTTAAATCGAGGTACGAATACCAACGATCTCGTTAATCAAAATATCGCGCTTTAATGAACGCTATCTTTTTTTTTGCGTCACTCCAAGACCGGGGACATTTAGTAAGTCAAATCAGATGAGGATATAAAATTGTGTCCGAGTATCACCACCTACGTAAGATTCTAACTCCTAACCTCCTTCTCTAATTTTGTCATCAATTTTTACTACCCGAGTGATGCTTTGGTCAGATTCGATTGGAGCACCGCCTATGCTAGATAAAGTAACGTCTACTTTTACGTATTCCAGGCATAGAAAGTGAAAGCCTTACCTATATAGTTAATCATCGGTACTAGTATCGAAAAGACAAGAATAACACCTGTTACTTATTTATACGAGTACAGCAATCAAATTATAAGGATTAGCAATAATTAACACATCTATTTATTGCTATCTTGAGACGCTGGTCGTTCTGATAACCGACACAGTTACTTTTGGTTGTGTTCAAGATGATAGCAGTTTCGTATTAAAATGAATGATTGATCGACCTTTGTATTATTGGATGCAGCTGGTTTATTAGACAAACAATGAGAAAAACAATTATATCCAAGGCATTGTATGGTACTTTCAAGAAATTTTAGATTTAGCAATGCGTGGTTTTTTGCTATCATGACGACCGTAATTTGGCTTAGATGACTGTTCTAGTCTGTAGGACTTGGTGGGATTAACGTTAAGTTTTTAAATTATAGGCAAAAATTTGACGAAGATTCTGGTGTAGCAAATCACAACGTAAAAATTATCCGTAACCTGATATCGCAGCATCGATGACCTCTGCATCTGAAGCTTGTGGTCGCAGAATATACGCCTTCCTTGCATACTCCATATAACTTGACGCTCGATCATAAGTGTAGGCCCTTCACCTATGCACGTGGTCCGTGTATCGCTATTCTGTTCCAAATGTTTGAATTAGTTCACTTTTCACTTAATCCCGGTTAAAAGAGCTGACTGGAGACACGTTAGTCCACGTCTTCTTCCTTTTAAATGTAACATAGTCTTTATGAAAGCTTCATGATAAGGTATCGTGAACTCCGATATCGTCTCATCCACATACGCACACCAGTTTCTAATATCTTCGTTTACCACAGTACCACACTAGTTTCTAATATGAGATCTTTCATCAGGGTCAAACAGCGGTACATAAAAATCGTGGAGATCAGGCGACATTAATGACTCAGATGAAAATGCGGTAGTAACAGGATAGCAGGCAGATGCTTACTTAGTAACTGCGATCACAAGACTCATGGCTTGCTCCGTTTTAAAGAATGCCTTTGGTAGCAATTACAAGTCTTTTAAATTTCATATTACAATTCGGTGTAAATACAGAAAAATTTAATAAAATATTTTTATATTAATTTTACATTTTATTATTATTACATTATTATTTTCCTCATAATATTTTTTTAAGATAGATAACTTTACAAAGTAGGCTGCGTATTTAAACATGTGCAAAGGAACATACTAGAGCGGAAATGATGTAAAAGTCCATGTAACAACATTATTTTAAGTTAGCTTAGTAGCTTAAGACTTTGTTCTTGGAATTTGACTTTGTTGGAACGTCAGTATTTGCAATGGCGTCACACTAATAGTAGACTTTCAGTGCCTGTGTCGGTTAAATAACTTAACCTTTTTCAAATACTTAAAGTATTAATTGTTGTCTTTCAATTGTTGAACTTTTTTACTATAATACAATAATAAAAACTATCTTAAAAATAGTAGACTGTATACTAACGAAAACATTCAAGATTGAGAATAGTCTGGCGGCTAATAAAAACTGATTTACCTATATACAGCATTACATAGTTACAAATATAAAGACAAATGATTCAATGTGAATATGTAGAATCAATGATCTTTCTTTTATCCTATTTACACTACACAAAATTTTTGCTTGCTACCAATATCTTAAAGTAAATTTTTACATGTCTTAACCCTTTAATTATTTTACTGCAACTTAAACGTACACTGGTCTTCAATTGCGTAAGGTCGCCTAAGTGAAATCGATCGGTGATTCCGCTGCCAAGTAGTGACAGAGAATATACTAAGATTTTACTGCTTTTTGGCACTGCAATTACCTAATTTGAAACTAACTATATCCTGTAAATTTACTAATCTGAAGAAACCATGCCATAGTAATCTACCAGTAATTTGTAGTTAAGTCGAAATCGCAGAAAATATTTTTTTCATTGGCATACAAATAATATACAGATATATTCATTTTTAAAATTATTCGTTTTTTAATAGTCAAATTGAACATTAATAAATTGTATTTTAATTGTCATTAACTAACATTCAAAACGCACCACTATTAAACATAACGAAATGTGATGTCACTACGGCTCTGTATACGGCCCCAAGGAGATTTGGCTTGTCCTTTGTATTGTTTTTTTTTTTGTTTTTAGATGAAGTCGGTAGACGTCGGTAGAGGAGACGTTCACCTTATTATAAGTGATATGGCTGCCCATAACAACATGACACTATTTAGCATGTTATAAACTGAACTACATTGCGTTCGTCGCCTTGAGACATAAGATATTAAATCTCATTACCCAAGTAATTCTAGCTACGGCTCCTTTCAAACCGGAACACAATAATGTCTTTATACTACTGTTTGTCAGCAAAAATATAACCTGCGGTTGTATCTATTTCCTATTCTTACCTATATTTATAGCTACCGTCTATTTAGGCCTAGACGGTTTTCGGCTACAGACGTACCACCAGTTATTTACTTGTGTGTTTAGATTATATATATTTAATAATATTGTTTCCTTTGAATTATTACCAAAAAATGATCAATCTGATAATCCATCTAAAATAGATTCGTTTACGATGAGCTATTTTTCTGCTTTTAATCAAAATTCGTTTTTAAAAATCTCCTTAACTTATAATGCACATGGTTCGAACGAATATCAATGTTGGTGATATTGTTGAACTGCGTCACCTTGGGGATGTATCAGCCATGCGTGGACGATCAGTGTGTCACGAACAGATGCAAAATATTACAGGTAACATAAAATAATACATGAATAACTTAGAAAACAATACTGAAGTACATACAAGCTAGAATTTTAATAATGTTTACAATCGCTGAGATTAAAAATTTCAAATATGTAAAATAGAAGTTTAACTCACAAACATTTGAATGATATAACAGATGTAAAGATAGTAATACAGTTAAATGGTAAACGAAGATTTTACTCTTTTTTTTTAATAATAATTAGAAAATATCAGATGCCTTTTTAATATATTTTATAGGTGTCAAAATAAGTAACCACTACTAAAACTAATTTTTCATAACGAATACTCATGGAAAATGTAATATGTGATTAAAGAAATTATAATATGTTATAGTTGCAGTAATGAAATGTTTACTAGTAATAAATAAATATATTTAAAACATGCTTACCGTGTTTTTTATTTTCTAGGTCTTCGACGACATTATATTTGCATTTTTCACATTAGAAATGACAATTAAAATGGTTGCAATGGGAGTGTACGGCCATGGCACCTACCTCGCCGACTCATGGAATAGACTAGATTTCTTCATCGTAATGGCGGGGTGAGTTTTATACACTTTTTTATAACAAAAAAAAACTATTTCGAAATTAACAGAGCAAGGTCGTTGATCCGCTGGTAAGTTATACGCCAGCTCATAAGAATATAGCGCTAATGAAAGAAGTTCACATCACCACCAGCATATGTAATAGTATTGTGTTGATGATAGTAATGTGTGTAAATCAATATTAAATACATTATAAACATGGTATTATATAAGTAATGAAATATAAGTTCAGGTTACTGTCTAGGTATACCAACTGCAACTGCTACTGTTTCTGCCGTCAAACAGTAGTGTGCAAACATTACTGTGTTACGGTATGAATTATACCCCGCCTTTATCCAAGTTTTAATCAGCTTTCACAATTTTCTTGCTGTAAAATAATTCAACTTTTCTTCATGCTTTTGTTTAGTAGTAAAAAAACTTACAGTTTTCCACAGTTAAGAGCCTCGGTTTTTTTGATAAATTTTTATTTATACTATTAAAGTAGTAAACAAGTATACGGCCTGCTTGATGGTAAGCGGTTACCATAGCCAATAGACGCATGTAATATCAGAGGTGTATCTGGTGTATTACCGACCCTGGAGAAACCTTATACCCTTTTTAAAAAAATATGATATACAGACAAAAATTTTCAAGATACAAAAATAGTGAAACACAATCGAACTCGCACACCTATTGTAGTTTTAAATTATTTTAAATTTGTGTGCGTGTTTTAAATTTATATATTTTTAATATAGGGCTGTAGAATATACACTTAACGTGGAAAACATAAATTTTTCCGCAATAAGAACAATTCGAGTGCTGCGACCTTTGAGAGCCATCAACCGGATACCGAGTAAGTTGTATATTTTATTTTAATTAAGAACACGAAACGCGAGGACGAAGATCAACTGGAGTTCTTAACATTTCACAACTTTCAGTAGTATAAAGTAATTAATCATTAAATCATTGTCATTAAAAATTAATCATGTAACATTATTAATGTCCCTATACAAACATTTAATATTCGTAAATAATGTATATGCAGAAAGATCTGTTTCAAATACATAAATAAATCTGGTTCGAGAGTAATTTATAATAAATAAAGGTAATTTCCCAGTTTCAATACTTTACCCGTCAGTAATACGACCCCATGATATACATTAAATGTTTTCCTAAGAATATGGTACTTTTTAATTAATTTAAAAATATTTCTATCGAAAGCCAAATAATAAGTTAAGTACTTCAAACAGTGTAGATATCTCGTAGAAAATAATAAAGGAATGTTTATTATTGAAAAATTACAATAGAAGTTTCTTACTTCTTCTACAGAAATCAATGTTCTCCCCAACAATATCCTATAAAATTAAGTATTGCCATATACTTAATTTTATTAGATATAATAGTGATAAATGGCTATTCAAGTTTTAATTAATTGTAACTAAAAAGACTAATTAATTGTAATTAAATAAGACAGCCATTTATAATCTATTCAAGCGAAAAAAAATCAGCCAATTAGGATATACGATGCCGTAGTTCATGTACGCTTTAAACTTTGAACAGCTTCTATTTGGACGAATTAAAAATGTTCCGAGTGAAGTATAAAGCTAATTCTAAACTTTCCGCCATTAATAAAGCAAGTCGTTCGTCCAATAAACATATAATGGAGAGAATTTTCCATTGGAAAGCTCATATCGATGAGGCACTTTTAGAAATTAACCCGGAGCAAGAATTGAGAGTGGGCGCGGGACGGGATCGATCGGCGAGCAACAAGTAAACCCGGCCTCAACCCTGACAAACACTCCCACCCCTCGACGATATTATGAGAAAATGGATTCAAGAGTTTCAATTTTAACTCAACCTCAATTATAAAATGTATAATAAATTAAAATCACACAAAAACCTTACTAGGTTAGACTTCATGAGATAAAATAGAGGCAGTTGTATTTAGTGCCTAATTTTTACTTTTGACTTCATCATCATCATCCTCCTCAGTCACCGCGGGCCCGCTATTCCATACTATGATAACGGTCCTGTCTTTTGTGTTAGATATTTTTATTAGAATAAAGTAGTAACAAAATTGTAAGGTAATAGAGTTTATATTTGGCAAATGAAACCCGCAAAACAATAAATCTCATATTAAATTCCATCTTTTCCAATATCAAACCAAATATTTTTACAAAAGACAGCTGCTCTGAAAAGTTTCGTTGAAATCCCGAATGCAACTCGTAAATAACAGGGAAAATGCAACCACCACATATTAAATTGCTACACGGTTTGTGGTTACGTATATATCTGTGGTAATTTTACATTTTGTGGTTTTTTTTTCTTATTGTGTATGAAATATGTATGAACATACATTTAGACTATTAATCAAATTGTTAATAATTCTTTCTAAAACTGTAATTCTCTTTACAGGTATGAGAATACTGGTGATGTTACTTTTGGACACGCTGCCTATGCTCGGTAATGTGTTGCTGCTTTGTTTTTTCGTTTTCTTCATTTTCGGGATAGTCGGAGTCCAGCTTTGGGCGGGGATATTGAGGCAGCGCTGCGAACTCGTCTTACCACCAAACATTTTACGACCAAAGTGAGTAATCATCCTTAAATTATTAACAATTAGTTTATAATTCGCGAATAATCCATGAAATATAAATTTTTTAATTCTATTACGTATGAATAACATCGTGCTATTGTATGTGGAGATAATAATCACTGTTATATGTTTTCATTAACTAAGAGAGCTCGTTTTAGCGGCACGATCCATTGCTAAAGTTGACTGCATGCAATATTTAACGCTTATACTTTCAAAGAGCTGCACTTACACGGCTGCTCCACATCATTTATATCGTCGTACATTATTTTTCCATTGTTTCTAACATACTACGATTGCGCATGTTTGGAATTTGAACAACAAGCACATACTTTATTAACCAAACACACTTAAATATTGCATACTGTCAATTCATACATATTATGATGTGAACAATAACACACATAACATACTTGTTTGTAATGTAATGCAAACATTTCTAACATAATCTATAGAAGTAGTGCCCATAGAAGCATACAAACAAGACATATGTAGAATCTGGGCGAAGGCCAACAACCAGTGTTGTCCCCATGGGGGTATGTGCACTCAGCCTGGGCCCTATGCAGCACAGTATATTATTTAAATAATGGTCTCAAATTTAACTATTGGGATATGGAACCCTGCTGTGTGCCTATTTTTGTACCATTATAAGTATTCGATTTACATGAATGTTAAATTTGCAGAGTGTAAACAGTGTATATTAGTACTTTTTTTGTAATTTAGTATACTCTTTTCTATTTTAGAATAGAATAGATAGTCTAGCCCAGAGTTTAAACAGGAGCCAAAGTAGTCATTTGATTAAATGGAAGCAATACTTTTGAAGATATCTATAATATTAAAACATAATAATTTTCATTTCTTAGTTTTTTATGTAGGATCATAACACACGTCACCTCAATTTATGTTCCAGAGACCTGTCAGAATGGTACAGAGTGCGCGTCAGAGTGAACTCGTAAGGATATGAGATCAAATTAAGTGTTTCTGTAAAAAATTATGAAATTTGTTGTCACGTGTACCTTCACACATCTGCCGTCCAGATGTGCTATATAATATCTGCTTACCTTTACTTACGAACTGGCAGTTATAACGAAATCTAGGTTTTCGGATCGCTAATAAACCAATTTTTACTCACCACACTCACGTGGGTTAAGAACTGCCAGTTTGTTACAAATCACTCAAAGCATATTTGATTAGCTCTGTAAATCTTTAAGTTAGATTTTATTTGTCTTCCTTTTATCTAAACACTTAAATATTTTCCGATTATAGGTAACATTAAAACTAAGAATTAAATACGAAATTTGCAAAACTAAAAGCAAAATATAATGCAGTGAACACCTCCGTACACCTATTTCGACAATGCAAAATCATTCAGATTGACACAAGTGATCGGCTAAAACTAGCACTTGAATGATGCTTTTCTTTGTGTGCGTTGTTTATAATGGCTGTCAGTTATTATTTTTTTTTGCTCACATTCACATAATTTCCAGTAACAACGGTATTAATAACATTTAAAATTTGAATTGAAATCATTAGCTTTACGACTTTTACTAGAAAATGAAAAAATTTAATTCTGTAAAAATATAAGCTTGGATTTATTGCTAACGATAAAACCCTTATAGCCGTGATCAAGGGGACAAGCCAGTTGTGGCCGGAATGGCTCCAAATATCCAGTGTTACGACTATCATTCATGTTCTAGCCTTGGAAGCTGGTACGATCGTTACGAGATAACGACCTTGAGGTGGCTTGTCAACTGGCGTCATTCTACCACATTTATCCCCTCCATCTAGACATCTTTACAATTTTCCTTCAAAAATTTTTTATTCCAAATCTGATCGTTCACTTTGTCTGCACGTAACAAATACGACACTGCATGATTACTGTTTGCATGTTTGTCCCTATTCATACATATGTGTCAGCTTAACGTCCGGCTTTGTAGTATACGATAAATGTAATTGAGGTCTGATCAGTTTAGAAATAAAATCATTTCATAACGTATAACTTTTTCTCTAACTAAAACAAACTATTCTTATCGTCAGTTATGAATCAGTAATTGCATAGAATTCGTATGAACGTATTGAAAGCATTGTCAAACTTTACAAAAATCTTAAGATTGCATAATAGAAATTATACCTTCTAAAAAAAAATATTTTGTATACATCAGGCTGCCTGTAAATTTGTTTTTATAATAGTTTAGACAGTAATAATTTAGACGATCGATTTCTACGCAGCATATCGTTTCACTACGAGTTCTCGAAGGAATTGGATTACATCTGCACAACACCCGAGGATAGCGGCATGCATCAATGTGGCAACTTTCCACCTTATCGCTACGGGCCCCTCGTTTGCAACGAGACAGCGAAGCCATTCTCATATAACAGACCGACAAATACCTCATGCGTAGACTGGAATCAATACTACACAAACTGTACCGAAAGAGGTTCAAATCCGTTTCAAGGCACGATATCCTTTGACAACATTGGATTAGCCTGGGTCGCCATTTTCTTGGTAAATTTACAGCATTAAATTTAAAATTTCGTTTTTGTGAGAATGGTGTAAAAACATTTGATTCTATTCGTTTCAGGTCATATCTTTGGAAGGATGGACAGATATCATGTATTACGTACAAGATGCCCACAGCTTCTGGGATTGGATATACTTTGTGCTACTCATTGTGGTACACTGTTCTTGAAAATGATAAAGTTTTGTCATAGTTATAATGAAACAAAAAATAAAATATGTAATCAAAATTTTGCTTTCAGATTGGATCATTTTTTATGATTAATCTCTGCCTTGTCGTCATAGCAACGCAGTTTAGTGAAACCAAGAAACGTGAAATGGAAAGGATGCGTGCTGAGAGAGCCCGTTTTACTTCTTCTTCTACATTAGCTTCGTCCACTAACAATAGCGAGCCGGCAACTTGTTATGCAGAAATAGTCAAGTATGTTGCCCACTTATGGAGGAGATTTAAGAGAAGAATGGCGAAAAAAATTAGGTAAGATTATAATAATGTATAAGTTAATTACTCCCCTTAAAATAACAGTCCAAACATTCTTATTTATTTATTTAAGTCTATAGTTTATATTACCACACCTGAATAAATTTCTGAAAAGACTAACAGATAAAAAATTTTTTAGAGTTTATCGTTACCAAAAAGCTCAGATACGTTGGCGACAAAGCCGAGAAACTCTTCAGTTGCCCGCAAACAAACCGAAACAACATCATCCTTGTTGTCCTCGAGCACATCCGCAGGTAACATGAAATTAATAATATAGGGTGGCGCAAAAGTAATCCTCCTATCAGAAAATGCTATAAATTTTGCCTTGATGTAAAAAAATTAAAAGACCAAATAAAAATAATCCACAAGAAGAATCAAACTTTTTCATATATTTTTTTAAATTACAGCCAAAAAACATCGGAAGGTTATTTTTGCGCCACCTTGTATACCTTGTATAATTGGCAAAATTTATAGCATTTTCTGATAGGAGGATTACTTTTGCGCCATCCTATATAATATATATATACAATTACTGTTATATTATTACATGATAATGTACATATGCTTTACCAAATTAAAACATTCATATTCCTCCCTGCATTGAGGCTTGCTAGACGATATATATATATATATATATATTTTAATTAAGCTCGCCTTTGTAAATTTGTTTTACAATATGAATATATAACTTAAAGCAAACCCACGAATTTAGTCTTCAGATATTTAATACTTACTCATAAACAGTTTGAACAAATTAACATAGAATTTGTCGTGAAATAGTCCTCAATTGCGTACAAAAGCGTTTTTATATTAGGGAACATGTTATATTGGATTTGTGGCAGGGGAATGGAGGTAAGATGGGAGTAGAGGAGGTGGGCGATGAACCCCTGAGCAGACCCAGCCTGTTGCGCGTACCCTCGCTCTCAGCCGCCGATCTTGAGGTAACTTCGTTTGCAAAAAACATATTCGTATTCAAATTTCATTTGGAATTGTATTTACGCTTAAGTAAAATTAGTAAAACTTAACCTTTTTTTTTATGTTGTTTTAAAAAAATATACTTTAGTTTACTATTCTAATACAAATAATAAAAATATTGCTTTACAAAAAGGTGTCCGCTGCTGGCATTCGGAGCCTCCTTTGATGTCTTATGTCCATGAAAGTTATTGTTCTTAAAATATATCGGTTTCCACGGGATATTTTAATCAATAGAAGCTCGATTCATGACGATGTCAGCGCTGCAAGCCATTCGACTATTACAGCTTATCTGACATTGGGCGCGTGGACCTGGATCCACAGCCTGTTTATAAAAGGAATACTACTTGTAGTGTAGTTATCCGACGGCGGAATATTTATAACGTGTGTCTGGTTATTGGTTGCTCTGGCGAATCTAGTCGGTCGTCGAGGGCGGGCGCGGGCCCGTTCCCCGACTACCTTCGCCTGTATCGGAATCTCTGGGCGGTGAGAACCGCCCCTGATCGCGGGTGTACTTAGTGTACGCGGTGTGTGAGTACCTGTGGCGCCGCGTTCTGAAGCGAAGGCGGCGTGATGCAGAGATTCGGAGCGTGTTGGTAGTGTCCGAAGTGTGTGTGGTGACGTGGGTGTTGTCGGTGACTGTGGGTTCATGAGTCGGGGGAGGGACCCCTGGGGATGACGGGATTAGCGCATGCCGTGGTCTGCGCTTGTTGGTCTTGGGGTTCGAGGACGGCTCGTAGTCGGCCGCTTTGGCCACCAGAGGGTTCGGGTGGGTCGACGCTTTGTCGAAAAATTATTCGGAGCACTCTCTGAAGTGTTCCGCGATGGTCGGGAGTTTGAGGTCGCTGTGGAGGTCCACATTGCGCTGGTACCATTCGACACCGGTTGCGATGAGGGTGAAGCGGTTTTGAATAACCTGCAGGGGTTTGAGGCGTGCTTCGGAGGAGTGAGCGAAGACTACGCTGGCGTAAGACATTATGGGTCTTACGCACACCTTGTAGAGGTGAAGCTTGTGCCTGAGAGAGAGCTTGCTCTTTGTGCACAGCAGGGGGTATAGCTTGCCCACCACTTGGGCCGCTTTGTTTCTCGCCCCGCGAATGTGGGCGATGAAATTGAGCCTGGCGTCGAGCGGCACGCCGAGGTATTTGACCGAGTCCCTCCATGGGATGGAATGGCCGAAGAGAGAGATCTGGCCACGATTGTGGCCTTTTAGGACCGACTTCCAGTGAAGGGTTGAGAGCTTTCGATGAGTGAAGTGGATGGCTTCACTTTTCTCCGGGTTTACGTCGATTCACCACTTCCGGAACCACTCGCCTAGACGAGTGGTCGTCTTCTGTAAGCGACTCGTTATAATACCCGGAGCTCTGCCCGAGTGGTAGACAGCGGTGTCATCCGCGAAAAGAGCGAGGCTGACGTATCGGTCTTTGGGAATGTCGCTCGTGTAAAGCGAGAAGAGTAACGGGGAGAGGCAAGAGCCTTGGGGGACGCCGGCTTGGATCGGCCGGATCGAGGAAAGAGCGTGCTCGACGCGGAAGCGGAAAGAGCGGTTCGAGAAGTAGGCTCGAATGATGGTGACGAGTCGGTCTGGCACTTTGTGAGCGTAGAGCTTGTATTACAAGCTCTCGTGCCAGACTTTGTCGAACGCCTTCGCGACGTCGAATGGGACGGCGCAGGTGTCGATCGGACGCTTGTGCTCGAAGCCGGCCAAGATGTGTTCCGTCAGTCTGTGGACTTGTTGAACGCAAGAGTGGCTATTCCTGAACCCGAACTGTTCATCGAGGAGAAGCTTGTTTTCAGTGGTGAAGTGGCGGAGACGCTCTAATATGATGCGCTCGTAGACTTTGCCTAAGGTGTTTAATAGGCTGATCGGGCGATAGCTGTTGGGTAGGTTCCTCGGCTTCCCCGGCTTCGGAATACCTGTCACTACGGCCTCTTTCCAGGCGTGTGGGAAGGAGCAGTCGGCTAATAGAGCGTTAAAGATGGCCACTAGCAGGCCGATGATCGGAGGCGGAAGACTTTTCACGACTCTATTGGGGATGTTGTCGGAGCCAGGGGCTGATTTGGCTTTCAGCCTCTTGATGATGTCAACGACCTCACCGGGGGAGACCGGTTTAAGTGGGAGACCTTCCGGTGGGAGGGTTGCTCTACGGCGCACCTCGTCCTCGACCAATTTGAGGTGAGCGGGGTCCACTGGTGTGATTGAGGGAGTGCACTGGCTCTCTAGACTGTCGGCAAGACACTCGGCTTTATCGGCATTCAATAGAAGCTCAAATTCAGTGAGATTTAAATGAACTCTTCTCAAGATCTAGATAGACCTTCAACCGCTTTACAAACTATTAGAGCTGTGATAACTCAGGTTATAAAGATTCAATAATTGAAATAAGATTTAATAATACGGCATAAAATATAACATAATTTTTCCTATATAATGAATTAGTCGTGTATTTTCTACAGAATGCATCGAACTTGTCTCTTCTCTCACCGCCGTCTCTCGCCAGGCGAAGATCATCGGTGATGTTCAGCGATACAGTATTGTTGCACACGCCCACCACTCCAACAGCACACCCACACAATGTGTGCTCCTCGGAAAAAATGACTCAAACAGGTATAACAGAACCATTCCAATAATTATTAACATAAACATATTTTTTATAACAATCGTTTCTACCTTTTATTCATATACAAGCCATGTAATATATAATTCTAGACTTAACTGATTTTCAAGAAACGGACATGGAATGCTATATGGTAAGCGTGTAATAAACGAACAAACTGTATTTGTGGTTTGAAAAAAAATCTTTAAATCTGTACTGACGATGATGATAAATGAAAACTATAACTTATAAATATCTAGCACTAGGCATTATAACTCAATATTTTACTATTGATTAATCATGAAAACGTATTTATGTTATGGGAGAAATATCAAAGTTTGATTCATTATCTGAATTTAAAAATAACGTCTATTAAAAAGAGAATCCTGTAGTGTGACCAGATAAAAGCTACATAAATAATTAACCCTTGGAATAAATATTTATAGATTCGTTGTGCCAACGTGACTGGCTTAAGAGCCAAAGCGGTGAGTCTAGAAGTGTTTTAGATCTAGACGAACTATTAGCCAGGCATGAGTGTGAAATAACTTTTCCTTCTAAAAATTTTTAGAAAAAAAAACAAACGTTTGAGTTTAATTTTCCATTTTTATTTTCAGAAAATAACATAGTGAATAAACCTTTTGCTGTAGTTTGTTACTCCTAATAATGTGTTTATTTTTTTTTATGAATACCCTGAAAGTATTCGTTAAATATTACAAGCTTTAAACATCAAACTGTTTGAATACTTTCCCGGTAAAATTTTAATGCAATTCCTGTTAGCACCACGCACTGTAGTCTGTTTAATTTGGTAACGTAGAGTTCGACCTGCCTGCAAGTGATACAGCTGACGATCGTGCAGCTGCAGGTGGAACGATGTCATGTCAAGAGCTGTTGGCATTATCCGGTGCATTATCAGCAGCGTTGCCAACCGGACAAGTTGCTCTAGACTCATTTTTCGAAGAACTGACAAAAGGCATCAGTAAAAGAGCGGGCGATGAAAAGTCAGACACAAAGGTGAGATTTAATTCACGTTCGTATATTTATCGTTTTCTATAAGAAATAAAATAAATAGATATTTACAGGTTGTGGAGATAGAAGACTTTTCGTGTTGTGCTGATCTTATAGCGGCTGAGGCAGCAACAAAGGAAACGAAAAAAAGTCGCATCCGCAATGCTTGCTCTTCTTTTTGGAAAAGAATTTCGAAATTTTTTTTTATGTTAAGGAAACGTATTAAAACTATAGTTGATCATAAATACTTTCAACAAGGTTTGAAAATTTTTAAAATATAAAATGCTATAAAATTGTAATTCTCTTCATAAAAATCGACTACAGAAAGCTTTTTAATATAGGTATTCTTCTGGCTATCCTCATCAACACTCTTTCTATGGGTATTGAATATCACAACCAACCAGAAGAGCTCACCGTCATCGTGGAGATCAGCAATGTTGTATTTTCTGCTGTATTTGCGATTGAAATGGTTTTAAAAATCATTGCAGAGGGACCATTCAAATACATTTCCAACGGATTTAATGTTTTTGATGGTGTAATTGTTATTTTAAGGTAAGTAGTTATATTGTTAAGAATATAAATAGTCGATATAACATTAATATTAATAAAGCTATTAATTAACAGCGCATTTGAATTAGCTCAAAGTTTTGGAAACGACAAGGACATGGCAGGAAGTTCGGGTCTCTCAGTTTTGCGCACATTCAGACTCTTGCGCATTTTAAAGCTAGTAAGGTTTATGCCCAACCTCCGACGTCAGCTGTTCGTTATGTTAAGAACAATGGACAACGTCGCCGTTTTCTTCTCCTTACTTGTTCTTTTCATATTTATATTCAGGTAATTGTTTATTCTTTATTTGTATGATAATTGTCTCATAAATCTTTCTAAATTATTGTCGAATGTGTATTACAGACAATCGGCCAATAAAACTTTTAATTATTTCCAATAAAACTAGCCACACCTGAAAAGTAAATTATAATTAAATCTTCAACTAAAATGCATGATCTTAAAAAGACAAAATAAAATACCAGGGTCCATTTAAGAGTTTATTTTTTTTTTCTGATTACTTACTAAGTCCTGTGGGGCTTCTCTATTTTCTTCTCAATCCTTTATTTTCTAAAGCTACTATATTGAGTTTACAGTAATAAGTTAATTATCGGATGGGTATTCGTACCGAAATTTGAAAGGATTAAAATTCCGACGGAACTTAAACTCAGATGTGCAAGTTAACATATAGACATTTTTTTATTCAACTCATTTCTTTTACGTTCTTGCTCTATTGCAGTAACACCTTTCCCACTCTTTTAACTGTAGTTATCGAGTAGTATTTTATTTTCCCAAGCAATTACTTAATAATTGTTGAATAGGGACTTTCATTTTTCTATAGAAATGACGATTAATATTGCTCTTCGAATTCGTTAAATCTGAATAGTTTCTACTTAACTGCCACACTTCCTTCCCTTAATCCGTGCACTGGTATAACTGTGAGTGGTTTACCCTCTTTTGGTTTCTATCTTATCCTAACGTATCAATCATTTCTCTAAGTGACATTTTACCTACTATACACTACCACTATCTACACTATTTACAATCTTTTCTCTTCTATTTCCAAACCTTTCTTATAGTATTTTTCACGCTTTTATGCTTTTTCTTTACCTCTATTTATTTACACCTGCACTTTTTCACTTTCCATATTAGAACTTACAATTTAGAGTACTTGTAAAATTTATTATTTCATCCCTTTGTTATACATTTGGAAAAGACTGTAGTAAGCGTACTATTATCTAATCGTATATTGCGTGACAACGTTCAGCATCCTCGGTATGAACCTCTTCGGGTGCAAATTCTGCGAGAAAGATGAAGAGGGTGACCAAGAGTGCGACAGAAAAAACTTTGATACGCTCTTGTGGGCCTTTGTCACAGTGTTTCAGGTATTCAATATTTTAAATTTAAAAAACCTAACAGACAACCCAAAAAACAGACTGAACTTGCTACATATTACTAAACGCTTTTACCCTTGAGTCCGTCAGCAGCAAACACTCAAGTACAAATCGACAATCCCTCTAACAATCGAGTGTCCTTACGACGGCTAATTGACTAACAACGCGAGTACACAAACGACTTTTCACTTTGCTGCAAACGGTATAAATTTTTGGAATAGTAACAAAAAAATGTGATTCGGTTCGTATAAATACCTTGCAGCTTGGTGCTTTGTCAAACAGGCGTTCAGTCGCGTAACTAGCTATCCTAGAACCCGTGTAGTAAACAAAATTTAGATTCATTCGTAACAAATTGCTCCAGAACCATCTAGTTTAACTATCACCGTACGTTGTGCAGTAAATATATCCCACCAAAAGTTGACAAAAGCACATTGTTAAGTGAGCTTGGTTGAGTTGTAGGTTAGGCTGAGGTCGATAAACGCTGATCGCGGAGTTAATTCCCTCTTCGTCAATCCCTCTAATCCCACTATTACAGCTATACTCCGTTAAACAATTATCACTCTTTGCATGCTGCTTCTATTTTATGAATTCTAACAATCTTTTTAATATTATAACGAAATGAATGAAGTGTACATTTTGTCAAATAAGTTACCGGCAATAACAAAGTTCACTTCATTATTTCGTCGAGACGTGCATAACTTTTTTCAACTTATATGAACATTTCTAAACTTTGATTACATTTTCCCTCTTTTTCCGATTTGTAACCACCATATGTTTGACAGTTGTTGTCAGTTCTTTTTCTTTCCCTTCATTTCTTTATCTCCATACAAAATATTCAAGAGTATTTGTCACAAAAACAAAACGTATCATGAGAATGATCACCTGGTTAAAAATTCTGGTACGAATTGGATGAAACTTTTCAATAATTTTTTTTGCACTTTTCTTTTGCTTACTTTTCTCTTTCCAAATATATTATTATTTTGCGTTTTATTGCTCTTCGACAATGGAAACATTAATTTTATTTTATCGGGGAGTATGCAATAAATAACGTGGTAAAAAAAATAAATAATCTAAATAATACATACATCTTTAACAAATCCGTTGGTGGTGGCGTACCAATGGCGATAACACTGCTTAACTAATACAGCTTTAAATATTCAACTCTGTAATAAACGTATAATTAAACTTATTAAAATCGACTAGTTTTACGGTTGTTTGACATTTCACGCACTTTTACTCTGCGAATGCTCCATTTGGAAGCACTGATATACCATAGTACAATTTAATTTTTTTCTAATTAGTTTCCAAATTGATTGGATTGTTATAAATCACATTTTGTTTGATTTGAATCAAGTTCGTCATTAATGTTCACTCGTAACGTTAGTCCGAGTTCGCGTGAGGCGAGACAGTGCGCAGTGTTACCGTCGTACGTAGCAAATATCGTGTGGTTGATCCGGCCGCGACGTATGCGCATAGCATTTTGTTTTTCTTTCATTTTTTCATCGGACCCGCGTCGTGCAGTATTCTTGGCATGTATCTATTCGGTGGTAAGTTTTGCAAGTACATCGAAGACAATGGCACCGAGCGCGATTGCACTTGCCCCGAGATCGTATCGCACCATCCCAAGTGTGAGTGCGATAGAAAACATTTTAATAACATCCTCTGGGCGACAGTCACCGTATTCCAGGTGAGTGATGTAAATGTTAGAAAAGGTATCAAAAAGTCGGTTAATTTGCAATCCCTTCGATTGTGCTTTTAGAACATTTCTACTGCGCGTATCACGTATTTATTATATCTAAACGAGTTTAGTATTCTTTGTGAAACATATGCTTGGGTTTGTATATAATAGTTACTATTGAGAAGCGTCGGCTGTAGTGTAAATGTTGTATTTCTGTAGTTTTCAAATGAGCGCTCCGTAGTTTGTGCATCTTGCTTGATTAGCGGCTAGTTTTAGAAATGCTGGACCCTTTATGCTTGTGTACTCCAAATCGCCGTCTGTGTTCCTTTTCATTACAGTGTATATTTTTCTTACACTTTAACATACTACATGACACCTACTAACGTTACACGATTTCTATTACGAAAACACATAATTTAGTTTCTTTTTATTTATTACAAAAAGATATATGAAACAACACTTATTGAGAACAACGAAGCACTACATATAAACACGAAGATTTTTATCAGCACACCCTGCTTATTTTGATTAATTGAGAAAAAGAGAGATCAATGTTGATTTATTCAAAATTAATGTTGTAGTAGAATAAATTATAGATTTGTTAACAGTATTTATACATATAAACGATTCCTCAGGTTCTAACACAAGAAGATTGGAATGTTGTATTATTCAATGGCATGGAAAAGACAAGTCACTGGGCGGCGTTATATTTTGTAGCTTTAATGACCTTCGGGAATTATGTTCTATTTAACTTGCTTGTAGCCATTTTAGTCGAAGGTTTTAGTTCTGAAGTAAGTAACACAACGTTCTATTGTTTATGAAGTTCAAAATCTAAAATCTCTTTCAGAACATTATACTTTAATTAAAAACATTTTCTTGTGTAATAACTTAATGATCTACCATAGTTTATACTGTTAATTTATCGTTGCGAAAATTATCAAATTTTGATAGATCTTCAGACTATTTAAAATTTAAACACTTTTAAACCATACTAAAAGTTTCTATAAATGTTTTTGAAAGATAAAAATACAACGGAAAGTAACATAATTATTAAATGGAAAATATTATAATTTAATTACCAACTCATAAACCATATAAAAAGAACATTTAAAAATATTACCTAAGTTATAATATAAATTGTAAACTTTTAGCGCAACGAAAGAAGGGAGCGGGAGCAACGGGAGTTAGCGAAGTCAAAATTATCTAGCGAATGTTTTTCAGAGCACAATGAAATACAATATGACGATTCTAATTCAGGGTCCCATTCTAGCGACAGTTTTTCCCAGGTGAAAACGTAGTGAACAGAAATTAGTATCATTCTAATGTTTGATATTTAATGATTTTCCTACACTTACATACGAATCAATTTAAATGTAACTATTGAATCTTGTTCAAGTTTTTTTTTTTTCATACAGAACGAAATAAAAAACTACTGGCGTTCCGCTGATGACGTCAGAAAGGCGAAGGATGACGTAAATGGCCATAAAGAGAAAGTAATTAAATCCAGACGCAAAACTAGGTCATCAACTCATCATCCCACATTATGCAAAGATTGTGCGCAGTCTAACAAATGCAACATACAAAAGGTAATTATGTTTTATCATTCATTTAACTATCATTATTTGACTAAATATAAATTAGAAGAATCGTACATATAACCAAGGACATCTACGGAGATTTTGAGTTGGGTATACCACACCCAATATCTCTACAATAGTCAAAGCATAGTTGAGTAACTTGAGAAATTATTATTTAGATATTTTCAGAGACTCTGGATATGTAGTGCTTACTTGCCTGTAACATTCCTTTTTGACATTCAGCATTATGAAACTATACTAAACTACACTGCATTCTCTTTCAAATTCTATATAAGTTACTGTAGTATTTAATCAGCATCAATAAAAAAAGTATTGATCGACTACCAACAGTTAAATCTCGTTATCGTATTTATTAATTATAAGTATATGCATTTCTATTTATATATATAAATTTACCCACAAGTATCTTTTACCAATCTTATTAATTTGATTATATTGGACATAGGCTCAAGCGTTGCATTTGTTAGTAATGATATTGTAATTACATGATTAACTATTTTTTAAGGAGTCGAAAATGTTAGCTAATAATACAGCAACTACGGAGAATACAACAGTAGTTCCAATGATAACACATACAGCGGCCACGCCTCAGGACTCGCCGTCAACAACCTTGGAGCCAGGGGCCACTTTTAGGGATTTCAATATGGCACTAAGTTTAGAAAGATCTTCAATGCTTTCAAGTTTAGATTCCATTGATCGAACATCAGTAAGTCTAAAGTTACAAATAGAAATAATGAAACGTGTGTACAAAGTCAAAAATCAAGAAATTTCAAGTACCGACAACGTTCAAACAAAATACAAATAGTAAAAAATAAAATCAATATTATGAATAAAGTAGATTAAACTTTAATTCCTCCTAAGAGGTTTAAAACTAATTCGTTTTTAAATATTTTTATGGAAATTCGTCTCGAAGTCGAAATTTTTTTAATTTATAATACGCCCTTATCTATTACAGTGTACAAGTATACCGGGCTTATTAAAACCACCAAATAGTTACACGTTAACGTTGCACTCTGCCGCCGCTCAATTGGGAGCTGAGAAAGCACGACTTCCCCCTATGTCTCTCGCGCCTCCACCATTATGCTTAGCTCCTCCACCGAGTAGGTCAACATCGCCAGCTACTACTTCACCCACAACGCCAAAATCGATGCCATCACCCATGCTTCCCGAAAAGAATCTTCAAGTAACAATTGCAAAGGAAGATAACTGTCTCAACATTACCGAGAAATCCAGTTTAATCAACTCGCAAAAGTAAGTTCTATAGTATTATCTTTGCTTATTATAAAATGTTATTAAACACATTATTATTTAGTAGAAAAATGATGAAGAAACCGCTGCATCGCCGTCAATTGTTTCAGAAGCCTGACTATCGCAAGTCCAAGCACAAATGGTGAAGATAAATGTAGGGTGCAGCGAGGATACAGTTGGCGAATATCGAGACCTAGTCTGCGTCGTAAGAAACAAAGAACAGGCTCTGATTCGGACGCCGTAATACTCAATAATGGTAGAGATCATGCATCATGCAATGGTGAGCATGGTAAATATTAAGTATTAAGAGTATCATAATTGTCCTCTTATAATATCCGCACTTGGAAATATTTTATACAATTAAGCAACGAGACGAAAGGGACGTATAATAGTAGTAGTAGACACCAAATGGTGAACAACTGCGATGTTCTCCGGCAACAGAGACCTGGTACCGACAAAGATCTACAACTAGTATAATAAAGTAGTTTCGTTAGTGGTTGTTAAAATACTTTTTTACAACAAAATGTTCTAGCAATAACATAAAAAAAATCTAATCCCAAGAGAGTATATACTTAAATAGTTCTTATCCTTTTTTTCTGTTTAATAATTTTGTATTTATTAGGTTTTATAATTTATTTTTACAGTACCATGCAAAGAGTTCTCCATATTAAACAATACGAATTATACTTGAAGGATCAAGAATATTTCATTTTAAAAAAGATAATGATATTGTTATTAACTTCTTAAATTCCAGTGATCAATCATGAAGTTTAGTGATGGGTCTCTGTTGTCGGAGACCGTCTATGTAGGTGCCAACGCCATTCCTATATTTGCCGGCAAAACATACTGTGCAAACATTACTGTCTTCCGTGTTGAAGGGCGTTGTAGCCAGAAAAATAACTGGGGTAGCGAGACTCAACATCCTATGCCTCAAGGCGACGATCGCAATGTGGTGCAATGTACCGTACTAACTAGCGCCACTTCGTTACGGGCAGGCAAATCACTTACCATCAGGTCGAAGTTCCGCTCGTCTCGTGGGTTCGTTGAAAAAAGAGGGTATTTTGTTGTTTTAAAGGCTCTAGTGTACGCAAGAACGAAATTCTTCTCTCCTCATCCATAGTAATAAAGAACGATACGCAATCGGAGTTGCCCAATAACCGTAATAAAACTCAACAACCTGCAGCTCGAGTTCTCGCACAACCAGCGAGAAGAATATCTGCTCATACAACGCCTCTACTACCTGATGTAAGATTTACCACATTATCCATTTTTTTTTTTATTTATGAATAATGAAATAGATCAATATTATATTATATTAAGTCGAAAATTGGCCATCTTCTAAATCGTACTCCAAATTACATTAAAATTTATTTATATAATAAACTTGCTGTTCCCTGCCCGTTTTGCTGGCAGTAATATACAATTAAACTTGAAATTTGTCTGAAATATTCTTTGAAAGCAACCGCTACCGCAAATGACTTTCTATAGCAACCTTGAAAATCTTTACAAAAGTTAATTAGACAAAATTTACTATATAGTCATATGTTTACTATTCAATATATGACTTCTGAAGAATACAATGTATATAGACTTATAATAAATATTTACATCATCGTCATCTTTATCAGCCTTTGCTTATCCACTGTTGGATTAAGCCTTCCCCAATGTCTTCCACCAACACATATAATATTTACAGCAGAAAATTTATTCTCATTATAGCTGTATTTTCTATTTTCCGATCATTCATTATAGTTATGTTTTATATTAACAGGTTTCGTGGAAGGCTCCAGAAGCAGGATTTTCGTCTGATTCAACTATAAGACTGGAAACGGCGAAAACTCCACCTCATCGACTCTCGCTCACTAACGATTATTTAACAGGTAATATTGATTGCCCTTTTTTTATTTATTTTTTATTTATTTAATATATTTACTATATTTTACACACGGCTGTTAGAATAAACTTGACAATAAGGATATAGAGTACAAGGGCACTTTTTTTTAGTTATCTACCAAGTACATAAGGAATTCTCAATATGATGCATGGTTTTTTAAAGAATAATTAGATTTTTGTTACCAGTTCTTTTTATTAAAAAAAAATACATTAAATTAAGCTGTAAACAGAAAAACCTATTTTGCACCAGTAAAAAAACTGCTGTTAAATTTGTATTTTTTAAAATTATATCCATTATAAACTTTATAACCAATGTTCCAAATCTTTTTCAGCGCGTATTTTCATAAAAGTAATAATAGGTTTTACTCGTATTTATCTTTTGCCTTTTCATTAAGGTATACTCGAGTTTCTGACTTAACGCTATGAATAGATCATAGTGGTATGGCACCAGGGTACGCTGAAGTGTCTGATTCGAATCTGGGTTAATAATGTTACTAATTGGACGTAATTGAAATACAGAACCGCTTGGTAACAGTAACAGTTTTTTTCTCTACAAACATTGCTCAGTAAAATTGTCAACGAATAAGACTAAAATGTATTCCTTAATTACAAATTTAATCTTTGTAAAAAAATCCAGTTTCCTTTTATAATGTGGTCATAAGGATTAATATTTTTAAATTGTGATAACTATGTAGACTTTATGGACCCTTTATGGACTTTATGGACCCTATCTATTTTACCCATTGTTATAGTTACAACTGTCACAGAAGTGAAAGCTAGTAACCTAACCCAACCATCGAGTCAGCTATCGCAAATACCAAGTAGACCACCACGGAATGAGGCTACCCCTTTGCCGGCACGGACAAACAATCAACCACTACCACTCATAAAACAGATTAACGAAGAGGTAATGCTATAATAATAATTAAGCAATTAATTTATAAATTCATTACGCGATATCCAAACAGAAATTATTATATCATGTCACCACAAATACTTAGTAAAATTATCAGTATTTTAAAAGTAACATTATTTAGTTCTTTATTCAGTCTTTTGTAAGAATTATGAAAGGAGACAAACGTAAGGTACAATAATAAACAATCCTCTTAATGTTTACTCCCTGCCTTCACTTGTGGCCTTCACTTCACCAAATGTGGGTTCTTGGATATCATACGTACATAAAAGTTGATCTACCTCGTTTGTTCTCTTTTATCCAATACTCAAACTTAATGAGGTTCGAACTTCCAGACTTAAAGGAATCGTCGTATACCATTCTATAACGTATCACGGCTTCAGAACATGTTAAGGTTTAATTACCAATGATTTTATTTTCAGGTTACTTTAACAAATAACGTATGCTTATTTTCATCGCGTTTCAATAGACATCAATACAGATTCAAGGATTTATTTCGATTTATGGAACCGACCGGATGTCTAAAGGAGAAGGAGGATTATTCTCTTTACATATTCCCACCCGAGAACAAGTAACGTTATTATTCTTTACTATTTAACGCAAGCATTTTAAATTTAATATTTTCAGTATTTATTAAACAACATCGAAAACTATATCTTGAGTGTTTTTATACAGAATTAGAAAGTTCTGCACGTGGATGGTGACTAGGAGCTGGTTCGACAATATTGTACTATTGTTTATTGCACTCAATTGTATAACACTTGCTATGGAACGACCCAATATACCGCCGGATTCTAAAGAGAGAGCATTCCTCTCGAGTGCTAATTACGTATTTACTGGTGTTTTCGCCATTGAAATGCTCATAAAGGTATTTTAATGAAAAAATAGTGGAATCTATTACATAATTATGAAATGAATGAAATTGTAGCAAGATATATACAATTCGCAGGTCGTCGCATCCGGAATGTTTTACGGATCGGATGCTTATTTTACTTCTGGTTGGAACATCATGGACGGTTCTCTTGTCATAATCTCTATAATAGATTTATTAATGTCTCTAGTGTCGGAATCAAGTCCACGAATATTTGGGATTCTAAGAGTAAGTTTTGGCATGAACACAACAATATGAAACAAAAGCATTGAAGTTTGCATATGAAATACAAAAAAAAAAATTATTTTTATAGGTATTTCGATTATTGCGATCATTAAGGCCTTTACGAGTAATCAATCGAGCTCCGGGCTTGAAACTAGTCGTTCAAACATTACTGTCCTCACTGCGGCCAATTGGAAACATAGTGCTGATTTGTTGCACATTTTTCATCATATTCGGCATTTTAGGTGTACAGGTGAGCAAACACAGCTAAAATAATTATTGTATATTTTCATATAAACAGCGCAAATAACAAAATAATGTATATAAATCTTCTATGTTTTAGCTGTTTAAAGGTGCGTTCTTCTATTGCGAAGGGGCCCACATTAAAAATGTTAAAAACAAAACTGATTGTTTATCTATTGACGGGAACGTGTGGGTAAACAGAAAATATAATTTCGATGATTTGGGTAAAGCTTTAATGTCGCTATTCGTACTAAGCTCAAGAGATGGTTGGGTTAATATCATGTATACAGGATTAGACGCCGTTGGAGTTGATCAACAGGTAGAAAATACCTCATTGCAACATTGTCTTTGTTTTACTTTGTTTTTTCTTTAAAATATCTCAATTAATGTTTTGAAAATTTACAGCCAATCGTCAATTACTCGGAATGGCGATTACTTTACTTCATCGCGTTTATATTGCTAGTAGGTTTCTTCGTATTAAACATGTTCGTTGGAGTAGTTGTTGAAAACTTCCACCGATGCCGCGAGGAGCAAGAAAAAGAGGAAAGAGTTAGAAGAGCTGCAAAAAGGGCACTGCAAATGGAGAAAAAGCGAAGAAGTATATTAAAAATTTTTTTGCTTTGCTTTAAAAACGATGCTTGCTCAATCATTATTAATTTTTCTACTTTCAATTTACAGAAATGCATCAACGACCATATTATTCGGACTATGGTCAAACTAGACTTTTTGTTCATAATGTGGTAACATCGAAGTACTTCGACTTGGCCATTGCTGGTGTAATCGGCTTAAACGTAGTCACAATGGCCATAGAATATTATAGAATGCCACCAGCTTTGGAATATGCGCTGAAAATTTTCAATTACTTTTTCACTGCCGTCTTTATTCTTGAGGCAGCGATGAAACTAGTTGCACTGGGAATAAAAATATATCTCAAAGATAAATGGAACCAACTCGATGTCATTATAGTAATCTTATCTATAGTTGGAATAGTTCTAGAAGAACTTGAAACAAATATAATACCAATAAATCCTACAATAATGAGGGTTATGAGAGTATTACGTATAGCGAGAGTATTAAAATTATTGAAAATGGCCAAAGGTATAAGGGCGCTGTTGGATACAGTAATGCAAGCTTTACCACAAGTGGGAAATTTGGGCCTTCTCTTTTTCCTTTTATTTTTTATATTTGCCGCTTTAGGTGTCGAGTTATTTGGACGTTTAGAATGTTCTGATGATATTCCGTGTCAAGGTAAACGATTTTTAATATTCAAACGGAGTGAATTAATGATTGATTTAATTTTTGTTAAGTAAGTTAACACATTTAATTTTAGGTCTCGGTGAACATGCTCATTTTGCTAATTTTGGTATGGCATTCCTAACATTATTTCGGGTAGCAACGGGAGATAACTGGAATGGTATTATGAAGGACACACTAAGGGAGGATTGTGATAGCTCCGTAGATTGCGTGCGCAATTGTTGTGTCTCTACAATAATCGCACCAATTTTTTTCGTAGTGTTCGTTCTAATGGCTCAATTTGTTCTCGTTAACGTGGTTGTAGCTGTAAGTATTAATTGTTTTTTTTTATTTTACACAAATATACTTAACACAGTGATGATGGTTATTTTCCAAAGCTTTAAACAATGAATAGCATTATACTCTGCACAGTTCTCGTTAGGTGAAGTATAATTAAAATTTTGTAAATCTCATGACTTTTATTAGGTACTCATGAAACATCTGGAAGAATCACATAAACAAATGGAAGATGAAATAGATATGGACGTTGAACTTGAACGAGAATTGGAAAGGGAAGCTGACGATGAAGAAGATCGTGCTTTATGTCGAGCGTTAGAAGAATGTACATCACCTCCTCGACCACTGAACAAAGTGCCATCTCTACCAGCTAATTTCACCTACAGTGAACCTAAGCAACAACCCATACCTTCTCCTATACGCCGACGCCGCACGCTACATTCACACCAAGCACTGTTACCGGTTCCTTTGGCAGTGCCGCAGCGAAGAGCCTCTTTGTCTCCTCATGCGTTTGGACGGCGTCGTCAAGAATCTACTTCTGACACACGAACTACTTTATACGAAGAGGATGCACGATTTATTGATGCCGACGATATCGAAGAACTAGAACCCGGAAGTCCTCCAAGAAGAGACTCATTTGCAAACAATCGAAGACAACGAGTAGACAAAAGGAATTCCCTCAGAGGTGAAGAAGCACGCTTATTGAGGCCAGTGCTCCTAGCAGTTCCCTCAACACGACAAACTTTAAGACATATTGGATCAAGAAAAAGATCGTCGACAGAGTCTACTCCTAACAGTGACGTAAGCCATAGCTCAATACGGTCACACTTAACAGCAGATCAACCAATTAGTGAAGAAGAAAGTATAAGAATTGTGATTGCGGAACGACGAAAAATAGACAAAAGTAGACCTGAAATTGACGACACAGTAGAATTAACGGAATGTGGCTCCTAGTCCAGGCAGGGCCGGCCGCAACAACATCACGAAGTTTACATATAAACACCACCAATCCAGCAATTCCTTGTCTTCTGTCCAATTATTACTACCATATTATCAAATTCTAACTCTAATGGAAAAATCTTTTATATTGATTATATATTCTGATGGCCCCTTTAAATATTGATTATATTGAGTCACATTAAGAAAAAAAAACAATTTCATGCAGTCGATAAATGAAGCTATTTATATAACAATTAGACAATTGCTGTTAATTATTTACAAAAATTTTATTAAGTTTAGTTTACTACACTACTTTAAACACTGTAATAAGCATTTTTCTCAATGTACTTGATGACATATTAAATTTGCTATATCTAACTTGAAATGATTAAAACAATGTTGTAGTGCGTATATTTCATATTTTTTGCTTTTAATTACTGTGCGGGGCCATCGAATTGTGAAGATGAAGCAAATACTGCCACATGACCCATAAGACCTTATTTTACACGTTTACGTATTAGTTTCTGTTTTATCCTTTATCCCTTTATTTCCCTAACTCTGAAATGACCCTAAAACTTCAGAAAATATTGCGGCCGGTTCAAATAGACTCTTTTAAAGTTAAAATAGGTAAAGAATTAGTCAGTATAAACATTAGGACTAGTCAATTTGATTTGGTGAGATATTTTCTACAAAAGCTAATAATTACCACTTCATTACGTTAGTCAATAATTAGTACGGTGCTTGCTGTTAATGTGGTTAAACGTTATGTAAAGTGTTGTGAGGAGTTCTCTGAAATTAAAAACTCAACGAAACTTTTCGTAGGATGTGCAGTGAATTTAGATATACAATGGATGTGTAGTCTTCTGTCAATTCTGATAAGGGAAAATGTTTAAAGGTTTCGAATCATTGATGTTAAATATTGTATAAGTAAACAATTGAATGTAATGACATAACAGTATTATTTACTTAGTAATATCAGCACATATTTGAAGTGCTTCAAAAATCAACTTCAAACAGAACCAAAGTGTTAATAGTTTGAATATTAATCTCATTACTAAAAATAATATTTTCTGAATAAAATTAAATCCTATTTTCTTACTTACAGTGTACTTTATTAGCAACTGGCATTACGCACAGAAGTTTAGAGAGTAGATTACATCTTAGATGTGTAAACTACTAGAAGTTCTTGTTGGGCGTTGTAAATAACCCTAAAAGTTTACAAGACGAAACGTTCTTCTGTTATTTAATTAGTATGTAATAAGACGTGCCAAAAAAAATTTAATGTTACCATTATATTTTCTAAAACTATTCGTACCGTTTATGTCCATATTGGAATTGAATTTTAAACCTTTTATCTTATAGTACTTTTAAGTTTGTTTTTTTCTCAACTTCAATTTAGAGACGTATATCATTCGTGATCTAACAAATACCTTGAAAGTTTTTTCTCCAGTTTTTATATTACATACCTTTACAATTCTTGATATGGAAATATAAAGAGGTTAGTTAGGGAAGTCAGCAATAAATTTTATACTTCGACTGTGCCTTTCCTATTTCTAATGTATTAGCTTGTGAATAAATGTCAATAGACTTCGAACTTAATGTGTACACTAAGAAATGAAAAGTGGACGAGAGATGGTTAAAATCTTATAAAACTCGTGATTTACTTTATCTAAAACTGCATAAGACCTAAAATTTCCATTGTTAGAATTTTCGATCAAACGTACTGGGAGCATACAAAATTACATGTTTCTTGGAAGTTAGTAACATGCAAGCGGTACCGCTGTCGTGAAGGTCACATGCTACAGTGACCACATACCATCAGGCAACTTACTTGCCTGTTTACCACCTCAGTTTTGTAGAAAAATATTACTTACAGATTAAGCGTCTGCCGTAAGATCTTCTAAATAGATGTGTAACGTTAGTATCTGTGAGCACAATGAATCGTTTTCTATATATTCATTTGTATAAAAAGTACTTATAAGAAATTGCTACATCTCTTGTATAATTTACCTTGTTTTTTTCCTTAGTCTTCCAATGATTCTATCATAAATTTTAAAAAGAATACAGTAGAGAGAAACGATCATTGGTCTTTAATGTAGTTAAACTGTAAACAATGCTTGTCCTCGTCTTAATACCTGTAAATGAATTGAGTATTGGGAATTTAGTAAACATAAGAATAGAACTATCGTGATAAAGGCAAACTTCGTGATAATGATAAATAATTGTTTTTCGGTACTGACTGTAATTGTATAATGTATGAACAATGTTCATTAGTCGAGTGCGTCTGTTATATTTAGTTGGTAAACTATCGAGTTATGAAAGTTAAGAAGCTGTTAGGTTGAAATATTAAATTTAAATTTAAATCTGAGTTTCATTCATGATCCTTATTTAACTTGAACAAGTTAGGTGGTTATCCAATGTTTATCCCTCATTTAACATATCATTCATATGAATTAAACAAAATAGACAACATTAGTCTTTACATTAAAATAATATTTTTAATAATATTCAGTGATTCGTATCTTTTGTGTCCGACAATAAATCTTTGACAAAAACTCCAGTCACTATCATAATTACACTATCATCATGTAATAACCAAAAGTTTTTATATCCTAACAATTTAATAAGATCCGAAATTATTATAAAAGTTGTGAGTATTATTTACTATTGACAAACTCTTCGTTGAAGGTTTCCAAGACTCCCTAAAGGCATATACATCACAGATGTGAGCAAGTCATTGCCACCTTTCTAAGTTGACAAATTACATCAATTCTTGTATAGATTTCCTCTTTACAACTATTTACTCACGAAGTCTTTAACTTTAAAAAATATTTAAAACTAACTTATTTCTTATTTGAAGCCTAATATGCTTTCTAGTTAGAGGTCATATCTGGTTAATTAATCTGTAATCTACAACACTAGTATACACATTTTAAAGGATTAGCTGTACAAACTTATGATAGTAAATTTGTTTTCGGAGAACGTCAGTAAAGGTATCATTGACGCGCTCCAGCTCCACGTTAAAGCAAATTATCTTCCCTATATGAAACCTATCCTCCCGTGTTATTTTGGTTACAAAAAAAATGTGGTGTTATATAAACATTCTTACTAAAACGTTACTTCATTGACTGATCTCATGCCTGGCATGATATTAAATGTTTTTTAGTACTAAAGACTGATAAATAAATGAGTGCATAACCTAAAAATCAAAAAATAGTTACTAAAGCAAAAGACCGCGGTTGTGTCTACAATATCCAAAGTATTAAAACATATACACAAAAGAGGATCCTTGACTGCGTCGCAAATTCCGTTTTATTATAGCGTAATAAATAAAATAAATATGTGTAAAGACCTTGTGATCTCGCGAAAACAAGGGCCGTTGCTTTTATTCGATCTTCACTGTCACATTCGTCTACGGCGTCTTTATGGCGCCCGACCTCAATTCACAGTCCAATATTAAAGCATGAAATACCGATTCGAAAAAAAATTATATCATATGTACAGATAAATATACCTGTATATTATATAGACAGGTATTATTGAAGACAATATTTAACCTTAACATTCGTGGCGTTTAAAAAATTATATGTCACTACTATTTAATCTTTGTTGCCTGATAATGTCTTTTGTCTTAACCAAATGTATAAATATTATCATCTTCAAGTTATAAGAACTCTGTCATTATATTATTAGGATAACGAGACTTAACATGTCATATCTCAAACATAAACAATAATTTTAATATAAACAATAACAAAATCGAAACACTGATCCTCTACACGCTGAGGTAAGGCAATTTATAATTTGCCGCAGGTTAAAATCAAACAATAAACAGAGCCATTTGGGTTAGATTATTAGGCCAACGAATATAACCACCGCCTTTCTACTCTAGAGATATCGTAAGAAGCAACTAAGAGAGGACAGCTCTTGGAAAAGATCAGTCGCTTCATGTGATCTTGTCTAACGTCATAAGCTCACTAACTTGCATTTCAAGTGGAGAGTATGGAGATTCGCTGCTAAGAATGAGCTTATTTTCAGTACTTAGATTAAAATGTACGTCTATCTCAATCTTGTAAAACGTATACTTAAAAAACTTAACTGCTATTAAAAATATGGACAGGTAACCTAAAATGGTTATATGCCGCATTTATTTTTAAATCCTTTTGCCCACATGCGGCGGACAGATAATCTGCTATAATACCGCTCGTAATCGCCTACGATTGCACCGATAGGCAACCTATAGAGTTCAGCTGCCCGCTCTGTAATATGTCCGGTATAATTGAATATCGCTTAAGCCAAAGGTCAGCGCCAAATTATTACACAGCGATTAATACATTTCAATGTTCACCCAAATTTCCAAGTCATCGTTCCCAAATATGTTTTAACTCGCCTTTAATGTTTTAACGTAATAGCAACAGTTGGCGGTAAAAGCTCATATGAATGTTTAAATTGCATTAATGCCAAAAAGAGAAGCACCTTATGAAAAACAAGTTGTATGCAAGGAAGATAATATGAAGAAAAAATCTGCATATTTCGGCTAATATTCGTTCAACTTAAACCGATTTTTTCATAACTTAGTTATGTATCTGATATCATAAGGCGTGACTACTTTGCTATATAAAATGTCATAATACAAAAAAATGTTAACCTAACCATTACACAGAAGGCTATAAAAAATGGTGCCTTACATGTATATGTTCATGGAGGATGTTTATATGTTCCATCGGTAAGTCTTCGCTTAATGGCACAGCATTATAGCATTTAACCAATTTTCAATTCGATTATGATCGGTAGAATAAAAATACCAGCGAGAGAGTATCTACTGAGTTCAGCAAATTTGTTAGCATGTACAGAAATGTTTAAACTAGTCCTACAGCTACCTGATGTTACTTGATTAATGAGGGACGTTATGTATAGCAATGAAATCCCCGGACATTACGACAAACACAACGTCGAGGTAAAGGAATTAGGTAATGTTCCATTAGAGACGGAGATTAAATCAGGTACCGCACAAAATCGACACGATAAAAACTTTACATATTGAAGAATGAACCCTAGGTAATTAACATACAGTTTATTTTTGCGCAGTAATCTCCAAATTATACAGAGGCCTATCAAAAATCATGCTGCTCTCTAAAGTAAAATATTTCGTTGTAAATATGGTTCAAAAACATATACTGTGAAATCACAATTAAAGTAAAAAAATATATATTATTTATTTATTATAAACAGCCCATTTAATATGCCCACTGCAGCAGTTCGAAGCCTTTTCTCACAAGAAGAGAATCGAGGCCATTTACCTACCAGGCTGGACAAATAGACGTTCGTAAATGTTATATAGTACGGATATACAAACCGTAAACTATGTCTTCATTTTAACATCAGAAAATGTTGAGGTAGTGCACTGCCAGTAAATGTTTGTATTACAGTTAAAAATATAAAAACTTTCCAGAATATCGACAACACAGAAGTCTGGAAAAACATCCGACATTACTCACGGTTTTGATTTAACGACATCTTTTATCGCCCATTTGCTTCGTAACTCGAGAACGCATTTACAAGCGCAATTGAAAAACATTTCCTTTTTCCTCCGATCTACATAGTAACTTTATAATTAAAAATTAATAGCGTTACATCCGTCCAGCTGAGCTTTTAACAAATGAACAAGAAGGACTTATGCCTGGTGATAAAGGACGCGGGTGACCATGGTCATAAGGTGCCTAATAAAGATGTTCACTTAGAACTATAATTAATCGCCATAGAAATAGGAAGTCTCATCACCCTTTGATTTCATTAACTACGAACAGCACACCCGGAACTGGAAAATGAAAATATTTGTTCAATATCAGCTAGCAAAAATATTATATTTTATAAAAGTTTAAGATTTACTAGAGAAAACTACACTATATCGTCTCTAAATAAAGATATATATATATATATATAAAATATTTTTATTTATTCAATTAAGTAACGGGTCGAGCGGAATGTTCACCTGATGGTTAGTGACACGTCCATCCATAACAACACACGCTAATCAGAATGCGTGCGTCACACACTGCACCTTATTGCGCTCGTCGCCTGATACATAAGATGTTGAGCCTTACACCTCTAATTACACTAGTAACAACGCCCTTCAATTCGGAACACAGTAATATTCGCACACTACCTAGACGGCCTCTGGTAATAAATACCTACCACCAGTAAATTTTGAATGTGTGTTGTGGTGGATTCTTAAATTATATTATATTATATTTCTTAAAATATAGCAGTAATGTTGCCTTTGTAAAACTGTTATGAAAACTTCATCATCATCATTGTCGGCCGACAGACTTCCACTGCTGGGTATAGTCCTTTCCTAAAGATCTCCACATCGATCGATCCTACGCTGCCTGTGTCCAGCTGCTTCTCGCAACCTTCACCAGATCGTCGGACCAACTGGTGGGAGGCCTGCCAACATTACGTCTTCCGGTACGCGGTCGCCATTCGAGGACTTTGGTGCCCTATCGGCTGTCCTTCGAGCAATGTGTTATGCACATTGCCACTTGAGGCTAGCAATCTTTTAGACTATATCAGTGACCTTAGTTCTCTTGCGGATCTCATTTCTGAATCGATCACGTAGGGAAACTGAGCATAGCTCTTTCCGTTGCTCTCTGTGCCACTTGAAGCTTTTTCATAAGGCCCACTGTAAGCGGCCACGTTTCGGTGCTATAAGTCATCACTGGTAACAGGCACGAATTAAAGATCTTTGTCTTTAAACACTGCGGCAGATGAAAACTTAATATAATTTAATCACTGAGACTTCATGCATAACGAAAAAGTTATTAAGACCGGACTCGACCTTCTTTCATCATCATAGTAATAGTTAAATTATGTTGATATTCAAATTTAAAATTCAAAGACTTCCACTATAATAATGTCGCCTTTTCCTTCCTCTAGTCAGTAGATATGCATCATTCATGATTGCTACTTGATTGCAAGATCCTTCTAAAACTGCCGATTTATTAAGAGTTATTTTATGTACACAGGCATCTGTATGTAGATCAGGCAGTGTAAACGTCCTGTAAGGACATATACGGGAATTAGTATCAGATGATCTTCATATTTATATCATTGTTTATAACAATGAAAGAAAAACACTAGTTCAGTACCAAACCTAAATATTTCTTTTATAAATGTCTGACCGCCGCTGTTTTCAAGTACCTCGTTTAAACTAACATCCGCAATACAAGGTATACTTTCTATTTCTAACGGAAGTTTCAACGATCTTATAAAACTTTAGTTTCTTGAAAACATTCGTTTATATTATAGCTTAACATATATGAATATGTTATACGTTGATAACTTACAAGTGAAGTAAAAATATAATAATTGTTTTAACAAATATTTTAACACTAGAATAATATCCTTTGAAAGGTGATTATAATAATATACGTACCCATCCCTACTCTACTCCATCATCATCATACGCCCTCTTTAAACTGAAATTTGGCGATTAGATTAAGGCAACTAATTCGATCCTCAGCTATTCTTTTTAACTGAAGCTATTTAACCCCACTCCACTCCTCTCCACTCCTTCATGCCGTCAAACCATTTCTAGAGGAAACAATTTCATAGAAAAAGCAACATAACTAATTTCCTAGTGACCATCACTAGTATTTTTGTCGTCGGCCAAGAACGGAAAACGCTCCTTTTGTCAAGGCTCGTTTTCAATGAACGTAATAACCTGAAAACGAGGTGAGATGAGTAATGTTTTAAAAAATACTTCAGTAAACTAACCACTTATTGTATTCTTAAAATATTTCTCAGTCCCGAAACAATATTCTTTAAATTTCTTATAAATAATTTTAGTATCTTTTGTCGTGTAATATATATTTGTATACAACTCGTGCTCTTGTTAAAGCTTTGAAGTAATCACACGCTAACTAGACAGTACTATTCCGTAGTATCGCGTGTAAACGACTGTTGAAGACAGCGATATGTAAAATATTATATTTACTATTTTAAATATTACATAGTTATATACTTTTAATATATTGTCGTATACCATTATAATTAAAGTACATAATAATTCTGTTATATAAAATACAATAAAGAAACTCTGAATTGGTGACACATCACACACACCACAAAATAATTTTATAATTATTGCAGAAGCTTGATATTTACAATCACATAAATTAATATTTTTAAGCTAAATAACTTTAAAAAATAGTTTATACGGATATTTTTATATAAATTAAAAAATCATATGAATTTTTTGTTTTTTTTTGTTTAGAAAACTTTAAACAAAAACAAAGGTTGAGAAAATGATAAAAATAAATAACATATAATATATTACTACTACTACTATATAATATAACTTCAGTTTTGACTAGAAAAAAAAATTCTGAACACGGAGATAAAAATCAAAATTGTTAATATAGTAGACTGGCTACAGATTTTTTTTGTAATTTGTTGTTTTCTGTAAACGAAAAACTATGTAAATATTAAAGTTCATTTTTACTATGGTATAAGTGTTCCTCTGAAGTTAAATTCTGGTATAAATGTGTTTTTGATAATACCTGAAAAATAACCTGTATAACAAAATCGGTCATCCGGCAACAAAGCCTCATGCACAGCGGGAGTGAGTGGGGTAGGGTTTACGTAAAACCTTATGTATTTTAGCTAGATCAATTTCACTGTCAGTTAACTATCATGACATCATTTTAAAATATATTTCAGAAGTATGAAATTATTGCATTATCCGCAATTAAATAGTTACGTTGAAAATTTGGGTGAAATTGTTTAATGAAGCTTTAATAATTATATAATCCGTTAAAATCGTAGAATAATTATGATATTTTTTTGTTCAAAGAGACATTTGCTTTCGTTTACAAAGGAGTTTCTTGTATAAATTATATGAAAATAATAATTGAAAAACTTTTCGTCACATTTGTCACATATTCTATACAGTAACCCTTCACAAGTATGACTTAATTTATTATCATCACCATGAGACGCCTTCTTCAAAGTGAATCGTTAAGAAATATATTCTCAGTTTAGATTCAAATTATCAATTTTACTTACTGTTAATGTCTGTTTAGTACATAACACTTATATACAGAATACTTAAATTAGCAAATAAATTAAAAAGTATATACGAATAAATGTATGTATACGATAATCACATCTGACGAAACTTCGAGAGTACTCTGTAACGAAATGTATCGCGTGACATTTTAACTTAATTAAATTTAAATAATGTAATTCTCCGACTTTACTTCTGATTGCAAAGACCCTAAAGTTGGTAGAGCGTATGTGTCAATATTTACATTACCCTTTTCAACCTTTCAAACCTCCGTCGTCCGTACTGTTAAGCTTATATTAGTTTCAGAGTGTCCCTGAGTGGCTACAGTTTGATGAGTTTATATTTAAAGTCTAAGATAACACAGTTTGTCGTAAACGTTATAGTGATGGTGATAGAACGAGATCAGTGATTGGACTATAGTTAAAATATTTTAATACAAAAAACGAGTAAAACATTCACATGGTTTCGTAACCCGTGGGACAGCAGATATACAGGGTGAGAGGGGCTAAAGTATAGCTCGTATCCTTTATATCTATTTATAGAATACCCCGTCCAAAAACAATGGTTCTGGAGTTATTAATTTTTAAAATATTTTTTTATAATTTCCAGTTTTTCGAAGAAAAAATTCTATAATTTTATTTCTTACCTATTTCTACACAAATTTTAATGTAATAGTTATTGTTTAATCATTGTTTTATTAAATTAAATTAATAATCATCACATAGAGAGTAAAACTTTTCAATCAGGTTCTTTGAAAGTCGTGATAGTAAATAATAAAGCGTCATACTTACATTTTTATTTAATCTTAAAATAATATATATAAAGCACACAAATAAGTACCTGACTGCAACACCTATTCGACAAAGTATAAGAAAGTACATAGTTTCTAAAATTTAGAAAAAAAAAATTAGGTCATGAGTTAGTACGACAGTTAAAATTTAACTACTTTCGTGGGCGGACGTACATTATCGTTGTCTTCTTAATTCTGAATAGGTTTTCTTTTCCATACTAAATAAATTTAATTTCATTGGCGGATTACGGTAATGAGGAATACGCTGACATTTTCTATTGTTATGGAGTTAGTGATGGAAAATCATGGATCGAGTGATGGAAAGTAAGAAATAAAATCATTTAATTTTTCCTAGAAAATCGAAAATTTTTTGAAAATATTTAAAAAATTAATAATTCCAGAACCAATTTTTTTTGATCAGTTATTCCATACAGAGATAGATAAGATACGAGCTATACTTTAGCCCCTCCAGATCTTTTACACCTATTACCTTTCACCTTGTATTGTTTCAACAGTTGAGCCTAGGGACTTTCTCTTAGAAGGAGAGTTTCACCTCGAAGCAATGAGATGATAGTAATGACGTTTACACAGAATTTCATTGCCCGTATCACAAAGAAGTGCTTTTTATTTAAATATATTATTTCTCTATGCACATTATTAAAAATGGAAAGGAACACCACTGATTTGTTAAAACATTATAGTTTTGTTTTCAAAATAAATAGTGATATCGTTATCGTTGTCCAAGGTTAGTACTGATAAAAAACGTACAGCTAGAAATGCTACCGAGTATTAAATTAGTGAACTAATTCGATCAGCACGCCAGTGCTCCAATAAAGGTTCTCTACAGGCTAACTGGAAGCAAATTGAGTGTCCGGACAAAGGGGCACTTACGAACGTTTCCAGGCGACCGTTTTATACCGCATTCCGATTGCCGTTAACAAGCGCAATGCTCGATATCAGGCATTAATATTGTTGCACTACCAGTTAAGGACTTTGGCGTTTAATTTAACTAAACCAATATATAACTATACCAAAATATGCTAAGGTAAGGTGGAAGGAATTAATTGTTCTGAACAGACTCGTAACTAGAGTGCTCTCCAATGTCTACGATGATATCCGAGCAGGTAGATTAAGATAAGATAAGATAGCATAACGTAGTAAGGACAAAAATGATGGATAAAGGCAGTAAAGACTTTTCGACATGCAGAATAGGACTTGAAAAAGATGACGAAATATCCAGCATTAAGTATAATGGTAGTATGTCCTAAATACTAGAGTCCGAAGAAACGCGGCCAGATCTAAAAACAAAAGTTCATGGTATTGAAATCCGTGATCAATCTGGCTCTTATTCATTAAAGATATATTACCAAAACAATATCAGTAGAGCAACATATTAATTTTGGACAGATTTTATTAGCGGTTATCTCGAGCACTAAAGCGTCCCTTGAAGATGTTTCAAAAGTCTGTAACAAGGAAAGCGTCCAGCCTACGAGATTAATGACAAAGGTAATTTTGAAGATAGCAGTCCTCGTACACAACAACAAACAACTGTATGCGAAGAAAGTAAATAACAAGAAAATAAGGGTTTGTTCATCTGGAGTACTTTTACCAAGTTCAACTAACAAAAATAAACTTTTATTAGAAATTATTAACAAGTGCAAAATCGACGTTTTCTATTTTCTAATCTTTAATTTTTTTAACTTTCAGCGGTATACATATTCAAAGAAATATTACACGTCCAATAGACCTTCTCCTTATCCTTTTAATACACGTAAGTTATCGGCATCCAGTATCCTATGCAAGTCTAGAAATCGACCAGAAAATAAAATGATAACAAAATTTAATACTTGTATACTTATCTAATGTCTTAATTATTTGAAATCTCTTATAATATAATAATTTACGTTTAAAAATTTTACTATATTACTTTATATAAGTCATAATGTCTACTATACTTGTTTTAAACATTATAATGTATAAATAAGTGATTAAGATTTCATACAAAAAAATGTCAAACTTTATGTAATATTTATAACGTTAGATATTATGTATATTAATCCGTCTTAGCACATGAAAAGCTTCTTAACCTACCACTTAGAACAGTGCGTAGGTAGTAAGGACTGGGAAATATAGTGAATTTATGATTTTTCATAAGCTACAATTCATACTATTAACATTAGAGTAAAAAAAATCTGAAGAGATTACAGAAATATCAGACTTAAAAATCGGTCTACGCTATCGTGGAGAAAAGTACAAATATACCCGGAAAACTGTTTAAGTGTGCCTCGTATACTTAGATGATGCAAACAATTCTATCGCCCAGTTACGCTGTGTTTCGATTGTATAGAGACTGTCGACATTGAAACTATCGGAATAGTGTATCTTACACCTCAGAGCTACGTGAACAAAGAAAGTGATGCTGGATAAAAATCTTAACAATACATTATTATAAGCAGGCAGGCGACAACGTCTCGCGGCTTGACTTATTTATTTGAATAAAATACTATCATGTTGACAATGATAAGATTTTTCATTTGGAAATTTTTTGAAGTAGAGTATAATACACAGATTTCAAAATTTATGAAGGAAAAGTATATTACATAAATCAATAACGATTTTACGATCCGTAGACTTTAGAAGTAAACAACTTCAAACTAGAAAACGTTTTGCTATAACTCTATCCTTTGGCTCGTTTTCAAACGTAATGAAATTTAAAAATCACATAAATCTGTCTGCATTATTCTATAAATTCGAATAGTATTTAAAGTCTAGACTTCACACCCGTATCACGCCTCAAAAGTTGCATGTTCTGATATTTCCATTTTATAATCTTTCATGGGTGAAATACAAATATATGTCGGTGTAATACGTAACTAGACAAAAATTTAAAAGTTCTCGATTATTCTAAACTACTTTGTAGATTACAAAACATTACAAATAAAACAATTCTAAGTTCACATTTAAATAAAGATAATTGTTAGCATGTATAACTTAAGACGATCAATTTTAGGCACCGTTAATCTACGGTATAAATTAAGTTATTAATTCTTCACATAAAAAATTTATTCCAGTACCAATAATTCTTTAAAAAAATCAAATCAAACGATATGATAAATCTAGTAATTAATTTGGCATTAGTTATTTCTGATGGAGCTTTGTTGTGTTTTGGTTATTTTTAATCATTATCAGTATTTTTTTTCCCAAAAAAATATATTACGGCAAGAAGAGCAAGCATTGATTTTTTTACATTGAACAGTGAATAACTAAACATATTGAAACATCATTAAAACACTTAATTTTTTTTTCTTTGAATCAGCTATTGTTTGACCTCAATTTCACATTTTATTAAGTAATAATAAGGTTCTAAACCGTGAAGCGTACTCACCCAAAATACTCTAGTCCTCATATGATAACAGTCGCAACACAGCAGTGCTGCTACGGCAGCAGGTGCATGATATAAAGGTGGTAGCTAAACACCAACATAACTCCCCCACACACGGCCCCCGAACACAGTCCAGAACCCGTGTTACTATGTAAGGGGTTGGCGTGTATCACGAATGCAGTTTAACGTATGGGATATATGTGTTAACATTTGATAACGTGTTCAAAGCCGCACTGACAGCAATTTACAAGCGGCTCAAATTGCTTCCCGGAAACGCTCCCCGCTCTCTTTGTTCAGATTTTCAATTTGCTGCAGGTCAACTACTAGAAATGCGCTATTGATATTCTAAGCGCTTTCCAATCCTCTTCGTGCATAACAAATTAAAATTGCATTCCACATTAGCATAGTTTTAATTGGATTTATTTATAACAGGTTATAACTGCAGGAAAATCGGGTACGATTATATGGACATGTCAAAAGAAGACTACGTGAAACACAGGTAATCTGAATGCCTTACCTAATTTGGTCGTCAAAAGAAGAAGACTTAAACTTTGATGGTTGTCACAGGTGACATAGCGAAAAACGATTTTTCAAAAGAGGAGAGCGGTGGAAATTTGAAACTATATACCATTATAAGACGAGAGCAATGCTTAAAAGAAGAAGAGAACATTTCAAAAAATAAATGCTTTTTGTCCATTACTTTATTTATGACAAAATCACACCTAATTATAAAAATACATTTGAGTATGAACAAATTATGGGGTTGTAAGGGGTCCCGCACAACAACTCAAAGGACTCAACCTCATCTGCTCGTGGTACACACGCTAATCAACAAAAGAGGCTTTGGCTCTCACCAACCCGCGTTGGGCCAGCGTGGTGGGAAATGGTCTAAATCCCCCCCCCCCACATGAACCCCTACAAACGACGGCACCTAGTGCTCGACGTTACCGAAGGCCTTGTTGACTGTAAGGTCGCGGGAAGCCGCTGGATGCAGACAGCGCTGGACTGATCGATGAGGAGATTTTTGGGGAACACGTATGTCCAGCTGTGGACGCCTACTGGCTGATGATTAATTGATTAATTGAACAAATTATAACTTCCACAATTTACATAGTTTTGTAAGCTGGTTAAGTAATAAAATAAATTTTATTTCAGTTAAATTGATATAAGATTAGATAATGCAGATTCCATGCACTTTAGTATTAATACCAATTAAAAAGGTGGAAAAACTAATATAATAATACTGGATGTTAGGAGATCACTTCCGAAAACAAAGACAGACGATAGTACTAACGACTAACCTATGATGAGGGGATGGAAAAAAAATCGAATCTGATAAAAAAAAAATCATATTTTAAAACGTTTTATTAGAATTATTTACGATCCATCATGATAATACAGCTAAATGAAAAGTTAGGTTCATAAAAAATACATTACTTTACTAAAAAAAAAAACCAGCAATGAAACACAAATTCAAAAACAGCTGATGCTTGGATCAACGAACACCCGGACGCGGCGCGGCCGCACCAATTTAAATGCTCCGTGGCCATATAAAATAGGGTTCAAATTTAAACCAAATACATCTTGAGTTCCCGCCGCGCCCGGGCGTTCGTTAAACCGAGCATCAGCTGGCTTTGAATTTGTGTTTCATTGCTGGTTTTGTTTGTGTAGTATGATTGTAGTGATAATGGTAATTTTAAGGGTTAGGATAGTTTAGAAGTGATCAATTTACCGATAAATCTGTAAAAGTCCTCAAGAAAATTAATAGCATTTACATCGTACGAAAATATACATCGAGATTAGTTCAAATGGGTTATCGAAAAAGGTTACACGTAACAGGTAAAAAAAACATAGAATAACTGAAATAATTTGAACAAATAAAAAATACGCAACTTAAAGTTTTCTTTCAAACAACCTTTTTTTTAAATAAATTATTATAGAAGTTTATTTAGCATTTGTCCATTAAAAGTATACTGTGCTCACAGGCGTACCCTGAGTTGCCAATATGGCTAATATCCCTCTTCTGGGGATCTCCATGTTCAGCAATGGACTTCAAAAGGCCAAATTAATAACTAAATTCATTTTCTTACGTTATTCAAGTTTAAAGAAAACAAATCGATACATCATAAACTATCAAACATTAGAAAACCTATTCGATTACTCCATATTATAGCAACATATGATATGTATGTTTAAGCTAAAAGGCTTTCAGAAATGTTAATAACTCGTCGTGAAATGTGGAAAAGGTTAGGATTATAAAGTCGAGGAGACAGGAGGAGGAGGTACATATATTAAATCATTGAATCATACTTTATAATTTTGTAACACTGACGCTAATCTAGGTAGATGTGACAACAGGCTGGAATTTGGAGATTAACGTACAAATTATACCTACATGCCTTTCTAAATTATTTGCAACTGTTTTGGAAATGTTCATCTTTTGAGTTATTTTACAAATTTATGATTTATAATAAAGGTTTTATTAATACGAAAATGTAATTAACTAACAGCATCACCCTTCCTTCTTAACATCATCAAGAGTACGTGGTAGATAGTACTGTTGTTGATGTATTCTTGACAGATTATATTATTCTTTGTCCCATATTATTTAAAACATACATAATGTATTAAACACTTAAAAGCTTTTAATGTTTTATTTACTAATCCACGTGTAACTATAACTTTCTAGTCTTAATAGCATTCTCATTTTTTTAATACTTAATGTTTCTAGTCAGCGTTGTCTTTTATTAACTACCCTCGCTTGATCTTCATTCGTTAGTGACACTATGGAACTGACGATTCTTTCTCCTATACAATACATTTGCCATTATTAATTTCAACCGAGAAATAACTGTTCATCAAATTAAACATGTTTAATTTTCGACTATCTTCTAAATATTACAATAAATAGTTGGTAGTTAAAATTCCCGTTCGGGTTTTTAGAAATAAATCTAAGAATTGTACTACTGAAGACATGTACTCTGTCCACGACAAAATAAAAAATGGCCGTGGGTACTTCATGATTAATGAGTACGGTAATTTGTGGGTTAAAGGTCTCCTGAATAGCAGGAAACAAAGAAAGGAGGTGAGGGAATTAAGTAATGAGACAAAAGAAACAAAGGTAAGATAAATTTCATTTGTTTCGCTTCCTGAAATCGCGTAAATATTTTCTCTCCAAAAAATTGTATTTAACGCCCGTTTGGACTCCAGTGTAAAATATAATACAGGATCAACTATTAAAAAACGTTAAATTATAATGTAAAAATTAACAATATATAGATATATGTAGGGAAATAACTTTAAACGATTCTTCTAACATTTACATATCTATTGCAAAGGTCCGTCTAGATAATTTAATGTAACAATAAGACCGTAGATTGTGACCTATACTAGCCTAAAATATTGGAACTCTCGAAAGTAACAGTTGAAATACAATAATATCGTTATGGCAGAAGGTATACAATATGAGGATGATAACTAGCCAGGAGGGTTCAAGAAAACACAATTACCATCCAAACTCAATATTATGTAGCCGCAACATAAACCAGAGACCGTGTTGCGAAACAAATGGTTGTCTGCTCCGCCTTAGATCAGTATTTTAATATTTTACTCTAACATAATGTATAATATTAAAGCTTTTTTTTATTCGACGAAGCGACAAGACGACCAAGACGTTTACTTGATGGTAAGTCGTACGCTTGCCCTTAACAAACTGGCGCTATTAAAGATGGTATACACTGAGACATATTGCGCTAATTGCCTTGAAACACAAGATATCAAGTCTGGTAACCCCAGTTATTTCAATAGGTACGTCTTAGAAACCGGAACATAGTAATATTTGCACACTACTGGTTGGAGGCAGAAATTACCGCTGCGGTGGTAACTTTTTTAACCATTATTAGCCACTGAGCCCCACCGCCACGACAAAGCGGCAACCTATACAGGGGGCTGCGGTGGTACCTACCCAGACGATCTCCGACAACAGAGACTTAACACCAATAAAAAAGCTCTATAAAAAATAACCTTTCGGTTTGGTCATATGATTATTAAAGGAACTAATTTTATGATATTGTTGTAGAGTTTTGGCTATGTTTACACATCAATTTCTAGCTTACGTATAAAGTTCGCTTTGCTCCAAGCGTAGTTGCTTACTTTGAAAATCTATATACCACTATAAATTACAGCTTCCACATCTTACTCTCTTGACAACAACCTCGAAAAGGCGGAGTTAAAGTTTATTGGAAATACTTTAAATATTCACTTACGAAATCTCTTGTGAGAATATTAAATCGAAAAGATTGTGCCCTATATTTTGTGAAAGGTCTAATACATACAATACAAACAAACGTAATATATATAAACAGAAACCTTTTTTTTATACCGACTGTAATATTAACTGATTTAGATAAATCTGTCACTTAATATTACTGTCAATGAAATTCAGGTATTTTAAATACAAATTTGTTAATATATATTATATATATAAAAATTTTTCGACATAAAATCCTATGTCGATAAATTATATATATATATATAATTATATTATATTGTTTCCTTTTATTATAGATATAAATAGAGATGTATGGGGCTGTAAGCTCCTTACGCAGACTCCGCAATTTTCTTCCAACAGTCACTAAGGTTGTGCTTGCTAATTCTCTTCTTCTGCCTATTCTCGACTATGCCGATGTTTGCTATCTTGACTTAACTGAAGCGCAGCTTGATAAGCTTGAGCGTATTCAAAATTTGTGTATACGATTCATATTTGGGTTACGCAAATACGATAACAACACTGAATTTCGCAAAAAACTCAAGTGGCTGCCAATCCGTCTTCGCAGGAATACTCACATTCTCTGTTTTATACAAGATATTGTTCAATCCTCTAACACCTTCCTACCATAAAAATCAATTCGAATTCATTTCCGATTGCCACAGTCTCACTCTCCGCTCTTCAATAAACCTTTCCCTTCGCGTCCCCGTGCACCCCTCTTCATTTTTCCAAAACTCCTTTGCCGTTACGGCGGTTCGCTTATGGAACTCTTTACTGAACCATATTCGTACCGCCAAATCCCTATTTTCTTTCAAAAAACACTTAAGTAACTACTATCATAAAGTTTAAATTATATATTCTGTCTAATTGTGCTATTGCTTGCATCTGTCACCTAGCGTTTTAGTTTTTAATAATTTAGTGCACCACTATCTTATTAGTTCATGTCATGCTTTTAGTTCATGTCTTCCTTTCCAATGGGTTGTCTGGAAGAAATTCCTTTTTGAGCAATAAGACCGCCCATTGTACATTTATGTATATATATAATATATTTCATATTTTGTAACTGGTGTACAATAAAGAATAAATAAATAATAAATAAATAAATAAATAAATAGAGTAAAACAATATGTACAAAATGTTCAGGCATGAAGATTGGCAGAAGCTTGTTATAATTTAGTTTTACTAAAGTCGTATTACGATAATCATATTACAATTTTTACAGAGTTAAAGTGAAAGCATTTTTATAAATCGTTACTTCACCCAGCTAAGTTCCTGTCAGATGGTTTCGTACAATATAATGGATATTCATAATTTATTGTTTAAAACAAATTTCGAAGGTGTAAATCAAAATGTGCAGCTTTGTGTCCTCAAGGAACTTTAACTTAGGAAGTTTACTTCAGAATTATTAATAGCGAGAAGACCTTTCAATAGAATTCAAAATAATCTTATTAATATTAGTTTAGTAAGTTTTAAAATCAAACACCGATAACTTTATCAGCAAAATAAGTTTTATGTAAATACTTGCAATTCTTTCATACTTTTGTTGCAAAATCACAATAGGAAAAATTATGTGCTCACATATTCACATTTTCTGAAAGTGTATCAAATATCTTATTTTTCCTTTCTTTAGACCTATACATTTGCTCTACGGTAGTATTAATGTCCATAACGAATGAGCGTTTACACATTGGATTAAATGTTTTCCTTATTAACCTGTAAATATTAAATTGTAATACAAATAATTCATTACTGTTTTAGTATATCGAGATGTATGACATATTTCCATTTTGCAAATAATTTCATAGATTTTAAAAGCTTTAAAATAAATATCAAGCACCTAAAATAATCAAAGTGACAGTTATTTGCAGTTGTTGCCAAATTAAATGTAAAAAATTATACGAGTATAAATGACATTTTCAAAATATTAAATAATCCATATTTTTAATAAAAAAAAAAACTTAGGTACATAGTTTTCTTTACCGACGATTATTATAAGAGAAACTATCGAAAAGTTAACAGATTTTAACATATACAAGTTACAACCCATTTATAGAAGATCAGACATACAATTTAATTCTATTGATAAAAAAAACCTGTTAGTGTTAGATATAGAAATCATTGAAAAATACAATAGTAAGGACTTTGGTACACTAGTTTTGTATAAAAAAACAACAGTTGGAATTTGCAAACGTATATGGTTTGTTAAAAATAATATGTCACAAGAGAAATATCATCCAGTTGTCAATGCAGTTGCTTTCGCTAAAAGACATGACTGGTTTTTTTTAATAAGTAAAAATGACTAACTAATAACCGCTAGAGTATGGCAAAGATGCTTTCTTACCTGTCAGCCCAATAATTAAAAAAATACAGATACAATAATAATACCTATAACATTGAGAACAATGCTAAATAATTACTCACATATATATACAACTCATATATATAAACAAAGTATACGTAATTTATATACAACGTTAACAAATTCGCAAAGTACCGAGTGGATGTGATTTCCCTTTGTAATTGTAATTCATAACTTCATTTAATTAAGAGAAAGCGAGAGATTTGTTATAGAAATGTTGAAAGCTTCTCTAATTACTTCATCAGAATTACGTACAATTTATATAAAATGTATTGCTACTACATGAGTTTAGAGTGATACTGTACCTACTCTAGTTACAGGTAACGAGAGGTATATTACTTACGAATTTGGATATTCCAATAATACATTTGTTTACTTCTAACGGTTTCTGTTACAAATGTATACTACACTAATTTTAATTATATTAGTTATATTATTACTACCAAACCTAACGTGTTTTTCGCAAATTAAAAAGTTTGTCACTAAATTGTTATATAAAAAATTGCTCAGCCTCGTTTCATAATGATTTTCACAGTTATTAATAACACATTTATTATACATACACATAAAACGTAACATTACTTAATAAATGTTAATTTATTCATGAGCATTACATTTTGTCATTCCCTAAGCTAGGCTTATAATTTTGTATCCAAATGGACTGTCCTTGGCTTTGAAAAGGACTTAGGAATGATAAAGTACGATTACACACTTATTGGCTCTCTCTTTGTGTTACTAATCCGATCCATTACTAAATTTCAGGTGCGCACATGATTACTGAATCACAGTATAGTAACTACTATATTATAGCACACTACTACTTTATTACAGGCATAAACGCTGCTTGATATCAAAATATAGATATGGCTGTCACGAGATATCTATCACTAGCATATTAAAAATAATTTAATACGAAACATTAACGTCTTTCATGTATAGCGGTCGCAAATCGCAAGTTTTTTAAAGATGTCCCTGAAAGTTTCAGTAACAAGAAAAGTATTCTATCCACTTCGTGATTAATGAAGAAGGTAATTTGTGAGATAGCACTCCCCCGGCATCACAACCAACCCAGCACGGCGTCGAGGTGTGGGAATTAAACAAGACAAAATTACACGGGAAAGGTCTTGATTATCTTAAGGGTTTTTAGGTCTTCATTATCACCGTGTTTATTTCTTCTTTTGTATTTATACATAATTTCAAACTATAATATTTGATAAGTAAAAGTTAGATATATAAGTAAATCAATTTATTTGTTCATGCAGTACAGATATATACAAACAACTCTTACATTATAAAGCACAAATAAACAATAGTAATTATATTTTAGATTTCATTGCTGTCGTGTGTACTGTAATGGTAGAAAATGGTACATAAAGAACAACACTGATTTTCTACTACCGCCTTGTTTAGGAGTGATTCCATTTGCGAGATGCTCATGTGCGTACATATTGTAGCTGATTCAAATTATACAATAATTAAAATTAAAAGAGTTTAAGGATATTAAATTTAAAAATTACAGTAACTACTTGTGTTCTGGAATTGTAAAATGTTAGGCTTGTTATTGCAATTACAATAAGTAAACAACTCACGTGATAATAAATCATTGCAGTGGATCGCATTTATCTTACTGATTATTTTAATCGGAAAAATGACGAGGAAGATATCAATGTGGTGTTATTCAGAACGATGAACAATGCATCATATTTTTATCGTCGCTTTGAGACTAAAAACGCTATGTGCTTTTTCTAGTAATTTCTCTAGAATTGTTTAGTGGTTTTAATAAGCGCTGCGGTGCTATCTACCCAGACGGTTTTCAACAACAATGACTTACCACCAATCTCCGATAGACGTCCATTTCCGGACATAATTTCCGCAAAAATGCCCACATCGATCTGTCTTAGATTGCCCACATCCAGCGATGTCCCACAACCTTTACAGTCAGCATGGCATCCCGTACCACCGGGTACTAGTGGTGATAATTGGGAAATTCTTTGCCATTTCCCACCACACTGGCCCAATACGGGTTGGTGGGAGTCAGAGCATCGTTTGTTGATTAGCATTAATCTTTAATTGTTATAAAATCATAATTATTTTTATTACTTTCGTTTGACGGTAGAGATTTAAACAAAAACAGTTTCAAATAAGGATAACTTTTAAATCTTATAAAACGATTGTAATTAATACAAAACAATAAAACAATTAGAGCTGTAAGATAATGTACAAAATATATTCGTTTATCTACACAATTGGACATGCTAAACAATCGACATTATACCTTTTAGTTGAGTATTTATTAAAAAAATTATATCACATAATAATCACAAGACTATATCAAAGAAATTTAAATTAACATACCCATACAGTTTTCTTAATTAACTATATACGAGAACATGATATAAGCGAAACGAAATGAGAGGTTTAATGGAATTTGCGTTTATATGAGAAAACACATTAGCATAAGAAAATTAGAAATTCTCAAAGTTCAATTATTGAAGACTTAATCGATCTATGAATTTAAATCACCTTCAATGTCCTATGTAAATAAGCGGAGGTTATTTGTTTACCGATTTTACTTTGCGCATCTTACACCAATTTTTATTCGTAATCTCCATACATAAATTCATTGAAATTTTCTTTTCCAATGAAACTGATGAGATTTTACAGAAATATTTTTTTTTTCAAAAATCTACTACATTAATAACGGCTCATAATCGTTTTGTTTGCAATGGTTATGAATGTTGTTTGAATATTGGATTTAGGAATAGATTATTGAAACATTTTTTGTAATTCTTTTTTGCTATAAGTAGTGAAAATATTCTATGTTATATATTTAATTTAATAAATGCTGCGATAACATATAATAAAATGCTTACTCCAACGATTATGTAGAAGTGATCATGTTGGATAGGTACACATTTTTAAAAAAAATCTTTAAATCCAGAGGGTACCGAAAAAGTAAATATTAGTTTTCTATGGAAACAAAATTTTTGTTGTTAATGAGAATTACCTTGTAATAAAACTTAGATCAATTTTAGAACATTATAATGCCATCAGCATGTATGTTATATAGGGTGGCGCAAAAGTAATCCTCCTATCAGAAAATGCTATAAATTTTGCGATTAGCCCCTAATGTCAGTTCTGTTTTGACATTTGCGTAGTAAACACATGTAAAATACACGTTAATAAACAATGTTTCACTACACTGCTCCAGAACGCGGAATATTGGTGACTATTTATTTGACCAATAATCGGTCGGTGACTTTGGCACAACGTGAATTTCGTCGCAAATTACCTGGCCGTCCAACGCCTACTGGTGAAACACTGCGACGTTTAGCCGCTCGCCTCGAAGAGACTGGCACAACACGAGATGCTGCCAGGCGTGGCAGACCCCGGAGTAGCCGTTCTGCAGAGAATATTGCTGCTGTAGCCGAGGATGTCATGGAAGCGCCGTCGACATCGACCAGGCGACGTGCCACGCAAATGGGTATCAGTCGACGGTCTTTACAGCGAATTTTGGTACAAGATTTGAAGATGTTTCCGTACAAAGTCCAGACGGTGTGCTGTTTTCGCTGGAGGAGTCATCGGACCTTTTTTCTTTGAAGACGTCGCGGGCCAAACGGTTACTGTGAATGGTGAGCGCTACAGAGCAATGATCAACGAGTTCTTTTTTCCGCAACTTGATGAATTGGGATTGGAAAACATGTGGTTCCAAGAGGACGGTGCAACAGCACACACTGCACGTGCCACAACCGATATGCTGAAGGATGCCTTTCCCGGGCGCCTAATTTCCCGTTTTGGCGATTTGCACTGGCCAGCAAGATCGCCTGATTTGACCGCTGCAGACTTCTTTTTGTGGGGCTTTTTGAAGTCACGGGTTTATGTCAACAAGCCTCTGACTCTTGCAACTCTTAAAGACAATATCCGTCAAGAATGTGAGGACTTATCGCCGGAAGTTTTGGCCAAAGTGATAGACAATGCCATAAAAAGGGTTCAAATGACAATCAACTGTGGCGGTGGCCATTTACATGACATCATATTCTCGACTTGACGTAGAAAAATTAAAAGACCAAATAAAAATAATCCATAAGAAAAATCAAAGTTTTTCATTTTTTTTTTTAAATTACAGCCAAAAAACATCGGAAGGTAATTTTGGGCCACCTTGTATATCTATTTATATAATAACATATGTATGCGTATTAATACACATTTAATATACGAGATTTTCTTTTCTTTTCTTGTACTCAATTCCTAAACTACTACTGCTTCTCCTCATGAACTCAACCCAATTCTAACCTAGTACTGACAGAGAATACCCCTCTAGACATTAAATACCCCTGTGTAACTATAACCCCATTTATGGGTAATCCAATTAGCTTTAACTAAATGTACTACCGAAAAATTATTTTGTATCTGGTAATCTTAGCGTATGTTTTAGATTTTTATTCAATATATATTAATTTCGTTCTTGAATGTAGGGTAGGGTAAATTTGATATGCCTGTTTATGATTTCCCTCTTATCGCTGGAATTGGAGCTTCGAGATATAATTTCCGGGTCGTGAGCGACGTCAACGTAGCGAGATACGTGTAATGTATTCCGGCGAAGCATCCGAAGTTACGATACAGTCGAACCGTCTCCCAGCTTTATCTACAATAATATATAGCAACTACTAAATTAATATAAGGAACAATACTTTGTATTGACATTTAGCAAAGTCAAATAACAATAAAATAGACTGATAAAAACCTACAACTAAAACAGCAGCTCTTACAAATTAACTGTATAGTTGAAAAAATAACTAAGCATTAATTTGGTTTTATTGTCGAGTAATTAAAATAATATAAACGGCAATAAGCAAGGCAACTGGATGCAGTAAGCATCTTTTGGGACCATAACCGAACAGTAGACTGCTGCCGTCTACTAATTGATTAATGTACTTTGATATTCAAATAAGAAAGAAACTGTTTATACATTCAATAAGCTATAGTGTTTTTTTTCTTAAATGATAGATAATAAATAAAAACCAGACAAAAACTTATTACACTCAGATATCCACTTCAACAAAATATTACACATAACAATTCATTAAAACTACGGTCGTAATATTAATTTGTTATAAAATAATATAATAAAAATCATCAAGAATTGCGTTATCCTGTATACTCTACTTCTTTCTACAATTTACCAGAATTTTTAGCTTCATTTACGATATTAAAAGACAGTAATAAAATCCATTAAATCATTATTAAATATTTCTATGCTGGCTTTAAATACAACAGATGACCGCTACGATCCTATTTAGGCTTTAACTTAATGGATTTGTTAATATTAAATGTAGGGCGTAAAATATTGAAACACTGCTCTAACATTTAAATTGAAAGCCAAAATATCTACTCATTTTTTAACAAAATCTTTTTCCAAGGTCATCCCACCTCCTCGACCTTTACTTCAACAAGTCCTTATAGAACTTCAAGCGGCCGATGTCGATGATACTTAGCAAGCAACACACTTTAGAATATAATTTTGGAATTTATCCTCATGGAATGAATTTTTTTGCACATAATACATTTATATCTAATTTTCTACGGTTTTCTTACCTTTGTAGAATTAACAAAATCGATTTACCACGATAACATTAAATATTTTAAAGACTTAATCAAGAAAACTAAAATAGAGCGCTTAAATGTTATCGCTGCTGAGACTAGTGGCTTTCTTTGGGCATTTGTTATTCATATTTCTTTTAAAAAAAAACACCCTTAAAAACGTATATTTAAAACGTAATACTTTGAACATGGCACTTAGAAGCAGCAGCGACGAGTGATTTATTGCCATCCGTGAATACCGGACGAAAGTAAAATGGCATTTTCTTTACCATATAATGTTTCATATGTAATTCAAGATACGAGATTTCTACGTTTTGTTTCTAGTGCACCAGAAACTCTCTTTTTCTATGAGCTTCTTAATACTTTTTTAATTAATTTCCCCACTTAATAAAACGTCTAGTTTTAATATAGCAATCTTTATGAAAATCGAATAAAGTTTAGAATTTAATATCAATATTTGGTGGTAGTCTATAAAAAAAAAGTTTCTCTGGTAAAATGCATAACATTTACCTATTTTTCGTTGATATTTCCTGCATTTAACGGAAATTAACGTACCTGAACAAAAAATAGAAACATTGATAAATTAAAAATATATATATATATATGTCATAAAATGAAGAGATACTATATATACTTACAATTTCAATCATGAAATAGTTGAATATCTGTTCATATTTATTTTATTTACTTATTCCTTAACTAACTGCATTTTTAAGAGAATTTTTTTTTTTTATATGATTGTTTAATTGTGTTTATTAATTTGGTTATTATAGAAAAAGAGAAGAAAAGATTACGCTATGCAACACAGCGTAAGCTGAAGCGGGAAATTACCACATACTGAAAGTCATGTAAATATTTTAACTTAAGATTTGATTTATTTATTAATTCTGAAACGTATAGTTCAGTAGAACTCACTAAAACTGGAAACTTAATATGTTATTATACTCTTCCAATGTACCCTGGGTGTGGCGATAAATGAAACATTTATAACACATAGCGTATTGAACATTATAACAAATGTGTCGTTTCATAATAATGCAAACGAGACCGGAGGCTGTAATTTACTTAATGGTATCATTACATTAAACTTGGTCATGTTTTACATAGGCAGACGTATAACTTGGGATAGGTCAGCGCAAATATTGACATGTACATTTACATTTAGAGACCCCCATGTTTATTTCACAGACGAATTTAAAAAGAATAAAATATTTCACATTCATCAGAGCTTATTTGTAGTGTAACCATAAGAAACCCCCGTATCGAAAGCAGACTAGAATATCCCCACGATAATCTACCCTCATCATGTCGTATACGACGACTAATGAGGGAATCATTCCAGGGAAAAGGCAGCAGCTTTCCCTGTGACCATTCATCATCATCATCATTAGGTGTCCCCTTCAAACTGAAGTTTGGTAATCCGATTGAGAAAACAAATTCGATCCTCGGCTACTGTTTTTAACTGATGGTATTTAAACCCGGTCCACTCGTTTATGTCGTCAAACCATTTCTTCCGCTGTCTACCAGGTGCACGTTTTTCAAGAATTTTCCTTCCAGAACCAACCATGGGAACTCTTAAAAGGATCCTCTTTGACAATGTCCGAAAAATACAACCTTTCTGTGACTGTTACCACTTCCATTACTATTTTGTTCCCAAGCGTCGCGAGTACAGTAGACACAGAGAGTGATGCTGTACTTGCTAATATGATTATTATGAAATAAAAACATAAATTTTGGTGAAATACAATTTTTTTTTTTATGCCAATCGCATGATTCAATCCAATTACACTGTAATTGGTATAACAGAGAATTCAAACGAAATTTTAATTGAATCCCTAATTGGATATAGTAATCCCATCCACGTACCCCAGGCAAATATTATTTACAGTCTGCAAGGATTTATTAATAGTTGTCGGATTTTTTAAATCTGTTACTGTAGATCAGTAAATATGTTTACTATGTAATTTCTATCGCATATGAGACAGCAGTGAGACGTAGTGTTGGGAGGTCCCCCACGAGGTGGGCCGACGATCTGGTGAAAGCCACGGGAAGCTGCTGAATGCGGGCGATACGGCATCGATCGATGTGAAGATCCTTGGGGGAGGTCTATGATCAGCGGTGGTCGCCTATCGGCTGATGATGGCGATGAGACAACGCGTTTGTAATTGTTGTGTTTAGTTATTTTATTTTTTTATTCTAAAACCATTCAGATTTAATCACTTATGTTATTTCTTTAAGCTTGCCTAATGTTAGTTAACCGGAAAGATATCTGTGACCCGAAATTCTGGGGGACAGACCGCAAACCCGGAGTTGCAGATAGAAGCGTACTACGTCTCATGATTAAACAACCTCGGCATTAGGTTTCAAAACGAATTTACTAAAAATGTTCTATTCAAATTTTTACCTCAAAATTTGTTTTTATTCCTGTTAAATATCGAAAAAAATATATTGTAACGGTTTTTAAAATATACAGCAATAGACAAAATTAAATCTGCTAATGTACTTATTTTAAAAAATTAGTTATGAAAAAAACTTTTGGCAACCCATCTTGAGGCCATAGGATGTTAATGCAGTTAAAAACAAATAGTTTCCTTGGTGTATGGTCTCTGTTGTCAAAGATTATCCTGGTAGGTAACACCACAGCGTGTATTTTTATCACCAAAATTGTAAACATTACTGTATTTCGGTTTAAAGAACGTTGTATCTATTGAAATTACGAGGCTTAACATCTAATGTGTCAAAGCGATAGGCACAATTTGGTGCAGTGTATATCGTCCCAACTCGTGCCATATTATTACAAGAGGACGTATCACTCACCATTAGGTGAACATCCTACTAATCTCGCCGTCTAAAGAAGGGAATAAAAAATTAATAACATAAAACTGGTGACTGACTTCGTTAAAAGTAGGTCGGTGTAGGAGGAAATATTTTCCAATTACATTTGTAAATGTATTCTCACGCCGCCAGGCGAATAACTCTTAACAAACATGCTCGTGTCTCATTTGGATAAATGTCATGTTATATTTAATTAAAATCATTACTTTTTAAATTATTAAACTTCTTTTATCTACATCAATGCAAGATTTGACCACACCAGCTATGGCCGCAGATTTATAATATGAACCAGTTAGCTAGACCGGCGGGTTTCAAAAAAACACTAATACAAACTAAACTTCAAATCATCTAAGCCCGGAATCGAACCTCCGCGATAAAAGGCAAGCAGTTAGTCACTACGCCACAGGGATAATAAAAATTTATTTTAAACGACTATCAACTCTACACTTATATTACTAATCCAATAAAAAAAAACACTTGCTAATTTGATTTTGAAGTGCAACATTGACGGGATACTATACAAAATACCCATTTTGTTTCGAGAAGCTTAAACGATACTGTTTACCTTCGGAGATGAAAACAGGATTATGTAGGATTATTACTTACTAAAATCTATCGCTTGTCATTACTATACTATAAAGCCGAAGATCTTTTAAAGAACGGACGGCTGCCAATAAAGTACCCACACAACGCATTAAAATAGTATAAAGAAAATCAGTTTAAAAAACAAACAGTTTAAAGAAAAAAAAAACAAGACGAATATCTATTCGCTTTAAGTGATTTATAAATCATACAAACAAGATACTCTGGTATATATACATATTATAAATATAATACGTACACATACATTCACAAAGGAACAATCACTCCCGTCCTTTCCATTAATAAAATGTATCCATTATCCATTTTCCCGAATAAAAAGAAATCAAACGAAACCTTTTTAAAAGAAGATTAATTCAGCCAAGTTCTGCTATATATAAACATTATAACCACAACCAGAAATAATGCGAAAATTTTACAATAAATTTTGATGTTAAAAAAAAACATTATTATATTACACATAATATAAGAAGAAAGGAGTGAACTACTTCGGGCTAATGATGATTATGATAATATAATAATGGTAAATAGGTATATTATAAATAAGTAGATACTTTGATTTTTTAATTTTACCTTGCTTGCACAATATCTCAACCACCTTCGAATATAATTACCAGATAACGGTGGCATGGAGTTTTATTTACTTTACTTCATTTTAAAGAACAAACACTAGTAGTACATTCGCCTGTGAATACGTTATACGTTGTTCATAATAATAGATAACTACTTATGATGTTTACATAAAACCACACTGTCCAATTTGCATTGATATGTTGTTTTGGAAAAAGAAATATAAAATACCATTACCGCATTAATTTCATGGCATAAATAGTATTCTCCAGTTTGCCACCTTTTAGGAACTAGATGATAAAAACTAAACAGTAGATCAATAAATAATCAATGTCAGAGAAGTTTCAATTTGCAACAGACAAGCAGCTCGGTGACCAACTGTGACGCCATTATATTGACATCAAAGAGCCTTCTTACATTAGTCAAGAATACACTAAGACGCAACAATGGACTATTTTAAAGCACAAAAGGGTCGGACCTTTTTCTATTTAATTTACTTGGAAAATTATTTAACAGAAATATATTTAAAGCCTCCTAATAGCGGCTTTACTTTTAAACCATTCGAGCCTAATTTAGTAGACCATTAGCTTTTATATTTTCATTTACTTCAAACTACTTGGAAGCAAAATTTTGAAAAAGTAAACTTGTTCACGAATATGTAGTCTATCAAGGCGGAAATATTATTACTATTTAATGTCGTTTTATTTTATATAATACAATAAATTCTTGCCCTTCGTTAATGAGGCAATTTACGAAGGGCAGGAAGCACATAGTGATCCGATGTTTACCGTTACACAGCGAAGGCGCTAGAGAGGGCTGTATCCCTCTAGGGAGTGCTTCATTATTGTGCAAAGAGGACTGGTGTACTAAATAGAACTCAAAGCGCCTTGCAGCGGAATAAAGTCGATCACCAGACCAAAACTTTTTTTAGTCGGCATACGGGATAATGCAATAAAAAAATCCCAGTTAAGACTTTAAGTTATTCGCTTCGTTACTTTGTTCTCGTTTGTTGTGAGGTTGTTAAAAAATTATATGGTAATATAAGAATCTTATATCAACCTAAATCACTAACAAAGTACTGTCTTGTTATCGGATATAAATATATCCAATCGTTCAATGTCATTTGTTTTAACAAGCGAGCAATTAATCATTGTACTCAAACAAATGGATCGGAAGGGTGGGCCAGTTTTGCACAGAAAAGTACCCGTAATGAAAGGCTCACTTTTCAATATCGGAAATCTTTGTTTTTACCTGTCAGATAACATTGAGTCACAAATATTAGCACCCCACTGGTGGTGGGTCTCTGTTGCCGGAGAACGCTTGGATAAGTACCACCGCACCTATTTCCTCGGACAAACAGTAGTGTAAAATCATTACTGTGTTCCAGTTTGAAGGGCGCTGTAGCTAATGGCAATGAGGTAATGAGACTTAACTTGTCTCAAAACGACGAGCACAATGTAGCGCTGTGTATATTATCCTTACTAACGCCACATAGTTAGGGGCGAACGTATCACTTCCATCAAGTAAACGTCCCGTTCGACTTGTTAAAGAAAAAAAATCATAAATTGATTTTTAAATTCTTTTATTTTAAGAAAGTAATAACATCACATATTTATTTATGAAAAGATATTGAGCATTTGTCGTTGATTAAAGACAAGATACATATACATACAATGAGACAAGATATATATAGATACATATATATACATACTCCATACATAGCATATTTAACAATAATAACTTTTTAAAAGAGAAAGTTTTTACCCTGCAAGAACATTAATGTCTTATGTATTGACCTGTTTAATCAAACTTCATTAACTTTTAAAACACGTAACTTTTGTATATCATATAGAATATAGTTATTATATAGCTAACGAAAGCATTTTTAAAATATATTTACAAACTAGAAATGTATATGAAATATTCACAATTTTCCCTCCTGTACCAAACTTGAGCGTACATTTTAAATTCATGACTCGGAAAGTAACAATACGCTTGACAATAGAAAAGCGTTCTTAAAAGTATTTCATGACCTGAACCATATTGAAATTCATTACCAATTTCTTTTATAATCTAATTGATCTTGTGTTTATACAGTGGATGTTGCCACTTTTGGTAAACTCCTTGACTGTGTGCTTTAAAAAAATTACATTCAAACATATTGACATTGAAATGCAGTAAGAAACCAATGAATAAAATCGAAGTCCTCTGTAATATTAAAATATCAATATTTTGAGGATTTTTACACTATACTTGTACTACTGTTCTTTGATGAATTGTAGCGCACTTGGTAATCATTTTGACTCTTATAGGTCATCCGATACTGGGCTCGTGGACCCAAGTCCACGACCTGTTCACTTATACTAAAACAGAAATTTTTCCTTTATCCTTCTATGTTCCGGATAGTCTCCGTATCGGCTGGATCGTTTTTGATGAGATTTTCATTCAAATATATGTGAAGACACGAAGCATAATACAGGTTATTTTTATTTAAAAAAACAGTTCCTTGCAAAAATAATAAATTTTTAAATACAAAATCTCTTTTATAAATTTTAATGACACGAGTTCGAATTTACGTGAAACACCAACAGTTTCCTTTAGTACCAATAGTTCTTTATTAATTAAATAAACGTACAACTGGGTGCACCTAGTGATAGAATAAATTTTGATAATCCTGATTATATAAAAAGAACCAGATTCACTTCTATATCACTTCTAGCAACCCGTAACGATGCCGCTGGCTTTACTGAATCCCACTCCGTATGGAACAATTATTTTTGCGGTAAAAGCATATCTAGTATCAAGAACTGCTCGTTTAACTATATTAAAATGATTTCTAAAAGTAACCGATTTACTTTTCATAACGACATTAACGGTGTAAAATTATAAAAGCGATAATATTACAGCTTCAATTAATTTTAATGAAGGATTATTATTACTCCACCCAATAAATTGGTGTTTATTCCTTTTCTATTTCTTATTACACTGCTTCCTTTCCAAATACCACTACACCGGTAGGTCACCATCACCGAACACCTTTTACCATCGCAACGCCAAATATAGGTCATGCTTAAACATAGCGCAAAGGGACACCAGTGCATTCCACAGATCCCGAAGGTCCTCCCAAGGCGCTAAAGAAGACCACCGAGTGGGTTTTACTGGGTAGAAATCCCACATAACTCTGACTTTCCTATTGGTTAGTAGTTGATTGGCAGGGTGTCTTCCTAAGATACCCCGCCACCGACCCCATAAAAAAAAAGGCGCTGTAATATATTTTTAGGAATTTATTATAGGAGTTTATTATTATAGCATTAATGACAAATGAAGATGGGGAAAAAAATTTAAATACTTCATTACATCATTATTTATTTTATTTATTTACTCTTTATTGTACACCAGTTACAAAAAATATAGAATATATTATATATATACATATATGTATAATGGGCGGTCTTATTTCTCAAAAAGCAATTTCTTTCAGACAACCCTATATTAATATAATATTTTTTTAAATATTGTCCACTTCAATAGGTTATTCTGATCACACAAGGTTTCTGCGGATGTTTTAAAGGCTTGCTGCTCGGTACATTTAAAAATATGTTTTGAACTTCCTCATACTTTAATTACAATTAGCTTTCAAATAAATAAAAAAAAGCGCTTATTGATAAGAGCCAATAGTATAAAAAAAACTAAAATATAGTATGCATTGGAATTAAACGATACATGCAATCTTTACTGATCTAGGTAGGTACCACCGCAACTTCTGTAGTGTGCAAACATTATTGTTTCGGTTGGAAAGACGTTGTATTGAGTGAAATTACTTGGACAACGAGGCTGAACATCTCTCAAGGCGTCAAGGACAATGCAGTGCTGTGTATATCCTCCACCCTCTTTTTTTTTGTTTCGGGGGGGGAAATCTTCGAAAGATACCCTGCTTCTGGGGAGAAGTCAAGGTTATATGAGATTTTTACTCACTAAAACCCCCTCGGTGCTCTGTATCAGTGCATTCGGGTCTCCGAGATCTCTTATAGAACGCGCCGGTGCCTCTCTACACTTTATTTGAACACGTCTCTGAGGGGCTTTACCCTCCTAGGCTGTCCCACACAGGTTCTCTTATTTAACGGTAAGGGTCCCCACCCTCAAGGCCCGCCGAAACTCCTAAACCCTTTTAGTCACCTTCTACTACAGGCAAGGTACCTTAGTCCTATTCTTACTAGCCCGAGACTACTCCACCACATAGGCTGGTATATCCTCCAACTAACGCCACGTTATTGGCAAGTAACTTACCATCAAGACAACGTTTCGCTAACCTCGTTTCATCGTATAAAAAAATTATAAGGATTTTTAGATATATGACAGTGAAAATTTTAATCTAATGCAAAAATAAAAGAAATTACGATCACCTTAAATTTCGTCTATGAAATTGGGCTATGAAAATAAATCTTTGTAACATTTCACGCTTCGCACTTTACCCCTGAGAATTTTATTACTTCATAAATTCAAATTTGCGTTCATCTAATCCTTTCGGTCGCTCCCAATAATTTGCCAGGAAAAATATCCGGGCGGAAACTCTATGATAATATTCCTTTATATAGCATTTTAACAACCGGGTGAACCATATTAAAATGGATATCATAAGGGTAAATATATCATTTTATTTTTAGGTATATTATATTCATTTCCTTAAATACAAACATTGAAAAGGGCACGTTTAAAATATAGCTCAAAATTGCATCTAGATAAAAATGGATACCTGTGCAAATCATAATGGTGATTGACGTACTGACAAAAATCCCCGTTGTTAGATAGATAATGCCCATATTTTCGTTTTCATTTCAACGAAGCTACGAAACGAACGAGACCTTCAACTGATGGTATGTGATACGCCTGCCCATAACATAGCGCGAGTTCAAATGATATACGCTGCACATTGTGGTCGTCTCCAGAGACTTAAGATGTTGAGTCAGTCAGAAGTTTTGGTACCTCAGTAATTTCACTAGCTACAACATCCTTCAAACCGAAATTCAATAATGTTTACACGCTACAGTTTTGGCGGCAGAAATAGGGAGCAACAGAAACTATGTCTAGCAACAGAAACCTACCATCCATAAAGTGTGAACTGATGAGTTCGATGATTAATTTATTCCTGAATAGAACAGCAGTGTACATTATATTTAACAAAATATATGTATACCTGGATGTAAAGGGTCCCGCAGAACAACTCACGGCACCCAAGTCAACCACACCCGCTCGTGATGCACCCTGCTAATCAACAAACGAGGCTCCAACTCTCACAAACCAGCATTGGGCCAATATGGTGGGAAATGACCCAAATCCCTCATATAAACCTCTACAAATGAATAAATGTTGCAGGGAGCTACTGGATATGGGCAGCACCGAACCAATTGATGTGAAGATCATAGGGGAAACCTGTGTCCAGCAATAGACATCCATCAGCTAAAGATACTGTAAATACTACATGTCAAGTTCTTGAATATTTGTGTAGAAACCTGACTATGCAAAAAATATAGTCGTTTTGTTCATATAGTTTTTAATTTACAGTTCTTAATAAAAAAATTCATATGAAAAACTTTTCTTCTTATAAAAAAGACAGATAACTGTATGCCAGACAAATGATGCTCTGCCTATACTTTAAGACAGAAATGTAATTAAACACTAACACTTAAAAACACTGCACATAATACATCAAATAAAATAATATTTGTTATTTAGAACATTATAATGCCTAAACACATAACACAAACAATATTTATAGTAAAATATATAAATAATAAGAAATTATTCTCTGCATTGCAATTCCCAGAATGCTAAACATAAATCACTGATTTACGAGATTTGTACCTTATTATGTATGAATTTATTTATATATTAAATATTCTGATATGTATTTATATGTATCTGTATCAAGAATATATATTTTTCTATGACTTTGCTTAAACTTTCACCTCTCGTCAAGAGTTAACTAGTACATGGTTTATAATATCATCACAGCATATTTAACAGTTATATCTTTGAATAAGGTTTGTTAATAAAGTTAAATAAACAAAAAAAATATTATATGAATAGATTGTTAATAAGATAATACAGCAAATTACTTATGTGAAGGAACAAACTACAATGAAAAAATATTAAAAGGGTAACTGTATGAATTTATCAAATTGTATAGCTAATATGTCAGGTGTTCTTAATATAGCAGAAGCCATTTTAATATTTGCAGGTGTTTTAAGATCACTAAATAACACTTCAGAGCCATTTGGTTTCCATCCAGAGAATGTTCCAGATAATGTTGACTGCTCATATGTCTGGATTGAACATGTTTCACCTAAAAAATTGTTGCTGTTTTAATCAGATATTGATTCCAAGCCTTATTTGTTTACTTCAGGTACGACAACTTTCCACATTTTTACTTAAAATTACATTAAAAAAATTTCAAAACAAAATCATCTCATAAAACAAAAAAAACAATAGATGTTAATGTATTACTAAATACCTTATACATATAACTTAAACAAAAGGCAAGATTCTTTTAGAAAGTAATTAATTGTAATATTTATATTCACTTTAAATATAAAGGTTGTACTCAATGATAGACATGACTAACATGAAAAAAAATATTTACCACAAAGTATATTGACTGCTTTCAAAAATGATTCACGGAGTTTACCGCGTGCTTCTTGTTCTTGTAACGTGTTTTCTTCAGGTTCAGATTTCATTTTGTAAATATTTAATTATCTGGAATGTTAATTTTAGTATTCAAAATTCAGCATTCATAGTAAACCAAGGACAGATTTGTTATTTAAAAGCTAACATAGAAGTAAATATCAAAATTAAACATAACCTTTTAAAATTATTAACGAAACCAAAAGAACATCTCTTGTTAAAGAGCAAAAATTTTGCAATTTATACTGTTTGTTTATTAATTTGTCTTGTTAATTTATCTGTTATTGTAATATAAATTTTTTCTCAAAACGGAAAAGCAAGGGCCGAAGCAATGCAATCATCATGTCTCTTAGATAAATGATTTATAAAAAAAATTACGACTTTTTATTTAATCAATTTATATAATAAAAACATAAACAACCAACTGTTAATATTTGATTTGTGTAAATTAAAAATTATTAGTTAATCAAATTGTACAATTTTTATATACTATATGAATATATTTTAATGTCATTTGTAAAAACTTGTGGTATACTTTTTTAAACGTTTTTACACATAACTTGAATTATCTTTAACTCAAAATAAAAATCAACAAAACCATCAGGTAAAAGTAAAATAGAAAAAGTTACTTCTGTAGGTTATCTAAACCTTTAATAAAAAATATGTTAATATATATTCTTAATAATAATACGCAATAAAACTAATAATATTTTTGTCTTTAGTTTAAAAAATTTTGATCCTTTATTAAAAAATAATATTGATCGATACGAAACGACAAAGAGCGTAACGTAGTGACAGCATACAGCCCTATTCACATTTTTTTAACATGGTCGCATGGAAACTGACTAATATCCGATCCTAACAAGTGTTTCACTGTAGTACAATCGCTAATAAAATTTGGTTTTTCGGGGTGAAACTTTTAATATGAAGTTTTCAATAATAAATATTATAGCTTTTTAAAATTTTGTATATAATTTATCTTAAAAGTTCAAAAATTCACAATGGCGGTATTAGCAGCCGCACAGTTATTAGATGAATTAATGGGACGGCATCGCAACACTAATCCTAATGAGAAAATAAAAAAACCGAACTGGGAAGACCCAGAAGTAAGTATTTATATATTAATATAAACAGTTATCACACATAACCATACTATTGTTTTGTTGTCACTAATTTTATGCAACATCTTCGAAAAATACCGGCTATAGAAATATTTTACAATTTGCGTCCGGTTTTAATTAAATTACATTTAGAAATAATTTAATGTTCACATTCTTTTTTCCCTTTCGTATACTTCCTTACATTTTTCATCAAAATTAAAACTCGTGGTAGCTGACTGCTTTATAAAAAGTACAACAATTATTGTTTTATTTATCGAGTAAACGTGATCCGAGTTATAACTATGTATATCTGCAATTTCTTTAGTTTTTGTGTTATCATTAATGATGCTATTGAAGACAAGAAATAAATTCCATTCATTCATTGATTGATTTAAAGCCAAAGAGAAATACTTTTGTGTAAAAGTACAGTATGTTTTATAATTACAATTATAAAACTTCATTACATGATGCTTTTAAAGGAATAACTTTATTATTGAAAATTATTATTTTTCTTTTTATTCTACTTATTTCCTCCACAATACTTGTAAAACCGTACTGTAAATGGATTAATTGAGAAATTGTAATAATCAATATTTTGGATGAAGTTTGCTCACATAATATTTAAAACATGATATCCAATTATGCATCATTTAAATATTTATATATGTTTCTTACTCCTATAGATTGCCTTAGTAAATCCATAAACTAAATCAAAAATTATTGTAGCAATATTAAATTTTAACCATAATACCCAGCATTAAACCAAATATGCCAAAATTGTCTATCATTTTATCATTAAAAAATTTGTTACAGTACTGTAAGTATTTCATGGTAAAATTTTGCCCTCATGATTTGTTTGTAAACACACGAGCTGATCTTGGTGCATGCCCAAAAGTTCATGATGATGAAGTTAAGGACCTGTTTGAAAGAGCTGATTCTTCATATAAAAAGGCTCAGTATGTCGAGGAATTTTTACGTTTCTGTAGGCACATGATAAGTGAAGTAGAAAGTAAGTATCCTTTGCATATTACAAATTTATCAGTCTGTTACTTATTTTAAATTATTACTTTATCCTCAATATAGATTATATTTTGTTTGTTTTTTTTTTGTTCTGTATTATATTCCTTTTAAATTAGCTGTTGGCAATAAAAAAAAATCTGTTTCAACAGAAAGATCTACCTTAAATTAATAAACTAATGTTTTATTTACAGGGAAAATACAAAAAGGTAAACAAAGATTAGAGCTTATGAATTCTAAACCTGAAGGTCCACCAATGACACAAGCGCAAACTGAGAAAAACCAAGAGCAAGTAGGTTTGATAATACCCTTCTAATATCATATTACACATAATTGCTAATCTCAATAATTCAATATAACAAATACTTTTCATACAAGGCTTCACTGTTTTTTGCTTACAACTAAAAAAATTGTTTCATGAATCATTTATTTATGGAAATAGTTATTTTTGTTAATAATAGACAATTTTTAATCAACATTATTTTCATAGGTTCATTACATATTCACACTAATCAATATTTAGCTCTATCTTTCAGTGTAAAAGTTTTGTAACATTTTTTTACCAACTTATTTATGGCTACAGTGGTGTGATTTGTTTAAGGTTAAACTTCTGTCAGAGAAGATTACAGCTTTAGTGCAAGAGGCAGAAGAAGCAGGCACCCGTGGTGATGTAGAACAAGCACAGGGCTTGATGAAACTTTGTGATCGTTTGAAGGAAGAAAAAGAACAGCTACTTAAGCTTCAAGAAAATAGGTTGGTGGTTTATATGCAAAAACAACCCATTACCATCTTAGCTATTTTTTGAAGTAAATGCACTTCTTAATATTTCCATTAATGGGACTTAAGGCAAATTAAGAACTAGGCTAATTTACTTCCATACTTGATAAGTGTAGATTGGTGGATCTAATATGTAATTAGTTTTGTTACAATATTTTTCTTTATCACATGCTCTACTTATTGGGGATTGATATTTATCTGAGACCTAGAGCATAAAACTGCCTTACAAACTGTCATTAATGCTTTGCATGTACATTTGTTTTATGGAATGTCTTAAGCCATTACATACAAATAAGATTATTGAGTTTAAACAAATAAGAATATATGAATGATATGTGACAAGGAACACATGTTTTTACACACAATAGATAAAATGTACTTAATACATACAATAGGATTGTAGTCCATTTTTGTACAAAAAGTTTAAGTGTTAGTTTTTTTTTATTTTAAGTTTTATTCTAATCTTATATGTAAAGATAAGAATATATTTGTGATGTTCATGTTACAGTCATTGGTCCATGACCGCGGAGCTGGCAGCGGCTCAAGAGAAGCAAATGGAAGTGTGTCCTGTGTGCGGTGCATTCTTAATTGTGGGGGATGCTCAGCAAAGAATTGACGATCATCTTTCTGGGAAGCAACATGTTGGGTATGTTTTTCTTTGTTTACGGAATATACACATCATAATGCATATCAATAATTACCACAGTTTTATATTTAAATATATGCTATAAATAAAATATAAATAATAAGAAAAACTGATTATTGATTTTGGCTACATTCTTGCTGCAATGGTTCAGTGCTTGTCCAGTTTGAGAGGTGTTGTAGCTAGTGAAATTACTTGGGGTAAACAGACTGAATATGTTAAGGCATCAATCATGATGTGCTGCAGTGTATACCAATGTAACTGAACCTCATTGTTATAGGTGTATCAGATACTATCATGTGAACATCATTTACGTTGTTAATTCGTCAAATAAAAAAATAAATAAAAGAGACAGCAGCTGGATATTTATTACAGCATTTGGATACTTAAATGTCACTACTGTTCATTAAATAATAATTTAAGGTTTATACTTTCTTTACTTTAAGCACTAAACCTTTATTTATTACTTTAAGATATTTTAAACTTCGTCAAGCCTATGAAGAAATGAGTGAAGCCAGAGAGAAAGAACAACAGGAGAAAGAGAAGAAACGAAGAGAAGAAAGAGAGAGAGAGCGTAATGCCCGCGGTGGGGGACTAGGATCTGATAGAAGAGATAGAGAACGAATGGAACGGGACAGAGAGCGAGACAGAGATCGTCCTGATAGGGAGAGGGGAGATAGGGATAGGGAACGGGTTGAGCGTGATCGTAACGATCGGGAAAAGGATCGACATCGGTAAGTTTTTGTTATAATGTTAGACTTTTATTATAGTCATTATTTTCTTTATTCTTCAACAAAACATTTATTTTTGATATTATATATTTCATGAAACAATTTTTATCTGCCGAGCCGTACTTTACAAGCATGGTGAATAAAATCTCTTGACTATCCTTGTGAGAGAAGACCCAGAGAGAACATTTTTTATAAGCTTTAACACATTTGCTATATTGCCAACAGTATTAAATTTATCACTATGTATATATAAAAAATTAAATGTAGTTTTGACAATTTACTTATTAAGCTTTATCTCTCACATTAAGAATCTCTTATTATTAGATCTACTCGAGATGAGAAGATTAGCAGACACGAAGATCGGGAGCGGGATAGGGAACGCGAGCGTGAGAGGGATAAAGACAGGGAGCGTGAACGCGACCGAGAAAGAAAACATCGAAAAGAAAGACGTAAGATTTTTTTTTTATGGATTGGCTCTTGATCAAAATCTCGCCTGATGATAAGCGGCACTGAAGTCTGATAGTAGAGATTGCATCATATATACCAGGCAATACACTAACAAAATAGCCAGTGCAGTCGTTTTGTGCAAAAACTAATACTTGCTTGTTTGAAGAATTATTTAGTTTGTGGAGTTACTGGGGTAATGAGATATTGTTGTCACAATGCAATTATGCATGTGACAACAATATGCATGAAGTGAACCAACCTGTACTGGCCTTGACTATGTCTTTGTGAAACAAATTCTAAAATTCCTGCAGAAAAAACATTTGGGATGATTATAAGTATTGTATTCACATCAACCCTGCTTAATTGTATAAATAATTAGATTTCTGCAATTAATTGGTAATGCAACATTTTTTTAAGTAACCTGAACCAATCTTTAAGGCATGAAACTTTAGAAAATAATAAGATAGATGACTTCATCACTTTCTCTCTTCATCTCTAGCAGAATATGCCAGTGGTGAATTTAACAAACAAAGATATTTTTTTATCATCATTGTTTCAAGCCATTTTCTTTTACTGCTGAACATATTTTCATTGTGTTTAAAATATTTATATTGCATTCATACAAGGTTCTCCTCACGAGAGGTCCCGCCGTCGCTCGCGCGACCGCGGCGATCGTCACTAACGGACTGAGGTATCACAAAAGCGCCTGAAACCGGTAAGTATAACACATCCACTTTGCAATCTTCCGTAGAACAAAATCGACCAAACAAGTTGTTTCATCAGCGAGAAAGCATGATGTTCATTATCCCTTACTTATTTCAGCTCATCCAAAGGTACAAACCTCACATTAATTACCTCCCCAAAAGACATGAAACGAAATATAAGTAATAAAGTAACTGTTGTTTTACAGCTGATAGTAACATACCAAAATAAAATGGTAATGGCACCCGTATGGGGAGTTAAGTTGAGCCAATTACATTGATTCAGTAGTTGTCGTCTCGCCGACGGACCTGGCAGGTATTTCAATTGGTATTATGAACCCGGGAGCGGTTTGCCCGTTGCAATTTGTCTGGCGAAGTGCGCATGCGCATGTGATATACGCATGCGCACACCGCGCATTGGATGCGTTAATGGCATCGTCAACGAAGCGAGACTCGCAGTGTGCCCCCGGCTCCGTTTCCGAGGTATTTCGTATATGAAATGTTTCGCTGCGTCCCAATTTGCCAGTCGACCAGGCGACCTTCCGGATTAGCCAGTCCAGGTATTTGTTAGGAATTGTATCCAATGTAGGGTTGTAGGACAGTAACGGGTTAACCGGGAGACATTCGTAACAACCTTTCGGATGGTGGTAGGGTTGTTTGGAGTTAACTACATCCGGCTAAATACCACTGTTATAAAGCATATTCGCTGTCATGACAACGTCGCGGCGTTTCCGCTGTCTAGTTATGGGAGCCGGAGCATATTGAGCGAACAAGGTTTCACCATCCGCTGCCTGATTGTCAATTAACATCGTGTCAAGTTGAGGTCAAATGTCGGTAACAAAGACCTTGTTTATTTTAAGATAGGTTACATGAATATTTAACATGCAGGGAAATATTAATCAGCTGCTTTATCTGTACATTGCCATGTAAAAGGATGTGATGGATGAAGCTTGTGATGACATATAAAGGGAGCGCATGTAATGTACTCCTTACACTGTATCGGATGCTGTTTACCCATCATCTGTGTACTTCCAGGTATCCAATGATTTAACTATGTAGCAACAAGTTTTATCAAATCTTGATTCGGCTGCCAAACAGTAAGGTGCAAACATTACTGTGTTCCAGTTTAAAGGCCGCTATAGCTTAGTGCGGTGTCCAGGCGACGAGCAGAATATGTTGCAGTTTATCTCATCCTAGCTACAAGCGCATTGTTAGTGATGGACGTATCACTTGCAATCAGGTGAACGTCCTGTTCGTCTCGACACTTTGTTGTATAAAAGAATATTCATGTTCGCGTAAAATGTTTCATAAACTGTCCGGTGAGGATCAGAAAAGCTTGAATTAAAACTTGTCGCTATACTGTCTACCCTGGATCCGATTGGAGCCACACATGTGACAATGAAAATATTATTTTTTTTTTAAATTAGCATATGGTGGCTTATCATTGTCGCATGTGGAAGTTCAAACAGCTGGATTGTACACATGCTCGTTTCTAGCTTCTCGTTGGACTTTTCAGTTGGCAGACCGCACAAGAGCTTGTCGAGACCTGGAGGAACGGCATCCACCAATGAGGTACTTTTGAAATTAAGGAAATAGAAGACCAGAGTAAATAAAGGACGATGGAAGACAACGGAAAGACGGCCAACACCAGTTTCGAGGTGACATAGCGTAGTCGGGGGTATTAACAAGAACCTTCTAAACTGAGACTCGAAAAAGTTTCGTTATCGCAAATGCATGTATGTTTTAAGCTAGTTATAAGTTTGTCATTATTTGGCGTTAGTAATAAACTGTGTAATCTGTAGCTACCTCTACCCTTCTATCCCTAGGGTGATCATTAATAACTGTATACCAGAGCCACTGAGGAGTGATTCAGGTATTTATAATTTTCATTATACTAGTGATATTGTTCATTGAGAATAATTATTATTTCGTGTATTAATTACCATCCATTAAGGGTTTTATTAAAATAAAAAAAAAATTGCCACTTTGTTTTTATTAATGTCCTTTAAAACGTGTTTGAATACAACCTTTGGTGTAATGGTTTTTTATTGATGGTGTAAATATCCATTGTCAACTATACTCAACCTACGGCCCGCTGTGCTGGCCATGCTGCTGCGGGAGACAGATGGCCCGCTAACGCTAAATTTAGCGTTACTTTAAATTATTTTGAATTTCAAGTCTATTAGTAAATTTCACTCTGTAAAAAATGATACCGACTCGGAAGAAGAAGAAGAAGAAGTAAGATTAAACCCATACCAAATATTAAAATATTATATACGCGTGAAATCTTTGTGAAAATAAATCCTTACCATTACCTTTTAGTAGCTCGCGATGCCATGGCCAACGTGTTTTTAGCCCCAAAGAAAAAAATAGTACAATAAATACTTCCGTAATGCCTATTGCTATCGATTAATAATAGTGTGCTTATATTACTCTGCCACAGTAAAAAAGCTGTAATTAGTGAAAATGCTATAATAATGATATTTAACATCTCAAGACTACATATATTGGTGCAGAGTAATATATAATTTAGTTCCTTCCATTTTTATTGCCGTATCGTTTACTAGATGAACATCTACTTAAAGAAGAATAAGTTCAACATTGTTTTTATTCCTTAACAGTAACCATAAATATATTTAATCATTATTTATTAAACCTCTCTTCCTCACGAAAATGATAGAACGATTATGGCAATCTAATCTAATACAAACAATTCAGTCGGCTGACGCAATACATAACTAGTGTGATGAAAGAAATACTGAAAATTAAAGAAATATATATGGACAATTAAACCCTGGAAGGGCCGGGGGTCACTTCAATAATCTTGTCCGCAAATTCAGCTAATTTCTCCAATGTAAGATCTAGTTGTATAGTCAAGATTGCTTAGACTTGGTGTGGTAATCACCGCATCCACAACAATCGTAAGAAACTTTCATCAGCAAAGATTCCTTAAGAAAGCTGATGGTTTCCTGTCACAGATCTTCGCTGCTTAAAAGTCACTACGCGCTGCTGCTCTTATATTGACAGCCAGGGGATAAGTTCTTGCTTTAGGATTTGATATTTATTTTCTTTAGGAGGGTCCATCTTTTTTTTTCAAAATGAGTTTTTGGGGAATAAGAATGTAAATGCTACTTATCAATTTATATTTACCTTAACAGCGATGAGATAAAAGTTAACTTTTTAGATTTCATATTACCCATAACTACAAAATTTAACGTTATTTTTAAAGTGATCAGATACTTATTCATAAAATTGTTACAGACATACAAAACATGAATAGTTCCACTTTGAGTTGCTTTCTGAAGATAAATTATATAAAAACTACTCCGCTTTAGTCAACAGGTCCAAGTTCAAGAACGTATTTCCTTCCTATACAAAACATGTACCTAGACACAAACGTAGCAATAACATTGGAATCATTAAAAGATGATGTTCAAATGAGATCTAAAATTAAAGAATTCATTAACAGATGTCAATCATTTTTGATCGAACTGAGGAACCAATTTCTGCAAAGACTGCCTATACAAGATATATTTTGCAGCATTTGTCATTCATCGATCCCAAAAAGCAGTGTATGGTTATTTTCGAACTTTGATAAGAAAACTCCAAAGGTTTCCTAACTTATTTGCAACAGAAAACATGCAAATTGTTGACAATGATTATAGTAAATTAAAATTAGATGTTTCCGTGTCTAATTTATTGTCCACTACCGGTTCGACGTCTGAAACTTTTATTATGTATAAATTTTGGAGTGAGTCAGCCAAATCTGTGATGCGAATAGCAAACCAAAGTATGGCAATTTGTCCTGATATATGAAGCAAATTACGATACTACCTTTGTCAAACGCCAAAGTAGAAAGAATATTTTTCGTTATTAATAGGATTAAAAATAAAGATCGAAACCGCTTTAATAATAATAATGTTGCTGCAATAATGCATGGAAAAGAGGGGCTACGACAGTTGGAAGGATGTTGTAGCAGATTCGATTCTAACAAAAGTAGGATCAAGTTAATGGACTCAAAACAGCTTTGATACAATGTTACTCTACATAAAGTCGAAGAATCTTAACTTTAAGTTTCATTTTATTATTTTTTTTTTAATTATACTTTTATTTAAAATTTAATAAAAAAAAATTTTGTTTCTTTAATTAATGGTGGTCTCTTTGTTATTTTTAATATTTTGTCGTTTAATCAAGAAAACATTCATGTTTTTACGTTGAAACACGACAGCAAAAAAATTGAATAGATTTTTAGCATTTTCTCGTTCTCTTTTGATAGAATTCAGTAGCTTTTAACCTCCACAAGCAGTAGATTCGTTAAATAAAATCTGGTCACACTGCAATGTTTCAAATTGATTGAAATTTTTACGTGGAATTCTAAAAGCTGAAGTTTTACCTATAATCAAGCATAGATGTACTGTCGTAAAAAGATCTACGCATACTTTAATGACACTGCCACACATACATTAAATTTACACATTTCACAGTGGCTATTTCATGTCAAATTCTGAATAGCAATCACAATTTTGAAGTGCATTTATTGTTTAGAGTAAATCTAGTGTTAGATGCTTCCAAAATCAAACCCATTTTTATGATTTACCAATATTCTAAACTCCTTCAGTTTAATAAACATGTTAATTATAGGTTAAGAAACAAAAAATATTAAATTAAATGTTAAAAAATATTACTTAACTTCTTGAGACACGTTTTAATATATTATAATAAACTATGGTAATTTTTATACACATGTGAAACAAAAAAAAACGATTTTATTAATAATGATTTATTTTAGAATAAAATCTATACAGAAGTAAATGAAAATTAAGGCCATTGGTTTCGCACGCTATTGTATACTCTCATAGCCACTTTTGCATCAACGACTGAATCGTGCTCTCCATCATGAATAGATTCATAAAGAATCCGCTCTGCAAGGAGCTGCAGCGATGGAGTATTTCCGTAATTGAGCTGTAATAAACATTTACAGTTACTTTTTGAATTGCTGTAATTTTGAAAACAAAAGAAGTAAATTTATTAACACAAAAATATTAAACTGATTGAAGTACTTAAAGTTTTACTCACCCGTTTAAATGGCTCGTATTTGGCTATATCTCTTATGTTTTTTTCCGGATGAGAAATATTTAAAACATCAAGGTCAAAATGTAATGAATGACCTACTAAAATTTTGCCGTTCAGCAAATTTATTACTTCTTTTTGCACGGTGCCAAAATTGTGTCCCGAAGCCAAATGTTCCTTTTTTATCCCACTTACAAAAGTGCGATAATCGGTTATCGGTTGAGTTGGCTTCACGTATTTATCGTAAACGCATTGGCCATTATAATTAACCAAAGATACGCGTGCCAGTATACTACGATTACCACTTCCAACCATCTCACAATCCAATGCAATATAATTACTCATTTTATTGATATCAACTTATTTTACGTCAGAGCAGAGCAACTGTTATAACTGAATGTTATGAATAATATGGCGAATTGGCGTTTATATACTGTGCCGACTTCGTGTATTTCTCCGATATAGAGAAGTAAAAAAATCACTTGAACATAGACAAAACCAATTATCGATATCAGATTTATATATTAGTTGTTAAACAAAAACAAATACAGTAACATAAGTTTTTTTTTAATAACGCTGTTATGTTTAATACAGTCTAATCTATAAAATATATTGTTAGCGTCATAGTTAAGTATATTAACATTGAGTGGTGTCCGTTAGTGCATTAGTGGATAAATGCAACTATAGATGATAAAAAAAAAGAAAAATTACTGATTTCAGACATATACACGCTTCTGGAACTTTGCAACTTTTCAATTATATCAATAAAACAATTCGTGAGTTGTTCCCTTCGCAAAATAATAATTTATTGTACTTAAGATTGCTTTAAAAATATTTAACATTTATCTTATAATAAATAATATAGTTTTTGATAAATTTCTATTGTCGATTGTATGTTATTCTTCCGGCTTTCTTGTTCTTACAAAAAATATGCCGTTTCGGTAATTAATTATTAAAGTACTTGCGCTGTCCAAAGTCGGGTATTTTCATTTGATTTATAATTTATATTTTTCGAAAGTTTCAGCATTAATTGAAGTTAACTGGGGAAATTATTTTTGTTTTCGCATATATGTTGGATAAAATGTTTAGTTTCTGGTAATTCTACGAACCAAAAAGATAATTCTCTATTTACAGGAAAGAACAGTATAATAAAATTTATCTGCCATTCTTATCTAATGATACGAATTATCAACTTTATTTGTTAACCGAAATCGATAAGATTAAGAAAATTCATTTCATCAAATTTTCAGCTGTCTTTTGTTCAGGAGGCTGCTTACTATTCGAAACGTATCTTAGTTACACTTTTTCATCTTTAAATAAATAGGTGCTGTGCTATAATTTATAATTTGCTATAATGTACATATCCACAACTAACACACATTACTATAAACATAATATGTTTATAACGTTTACATATTTTTTATTTATTTGGTTTTTAAAACGTAGTATATTAAGATAAAAGAGAAAGTCATTCGTATCATTAAAATGACATTTTGTTGATCATAAAGTGTAAGGTTTAAAATAAAAAGCATATTAATTTAATTAAGATGTTATAAATTATTATTAAATTGTAACAACTATTTTATAAACCAACACTCTGAACGTTATTTTTATGTTATAACTATTGATTTAATTAGCAATTTAACTGGCAACACGGGCAACGAAAAATGGCGTAGGGTCGAGTGTCAAAAAACAGGAGGAAAAAAATGAATTCGATGAGTCGAATTTTGGGAGCAGTGTAGTAAGATTAAAAAATGTAGAAGTGTCCGAGAGGCTGTAATAAAGTATTTGTAAACGCATTGGTGCAGCTTTATATTCCAAACTCCAGCCCCCCCTACCCCCTCTTTGGAGAATACTATTATATATTACAAAAGTTATCAATTCAAAACGCAAAATTTTCGAGAAAAGCACAAATTTTATAATACATAACTTAAAATTTTTGTTACATGTGATCATGATCAGAAGAAAAGATTTTCGAAAATAACAATAAAATACTTAATCCTTTAATTATTTTTATCATCTCTTCTCCGTTTCTGTGGTACTAATATTGATACTACTAATATTGATAGTTTGCTCCGAATGAGTTATGTGGTGGACATGGGTCGTTACGTCATTTTCGAGAAACGTAACGAAACTAGTGACTTGTTCGGCGTCACCTGTTTAAAAACTAGTGATTTTTGTAACTAGCTATTTTCATTCCGTTACCGTGCATAAATACATCCACCTACTATAGTTACACACGAAACGAAAATGAATTATATCACTGTTTTGTGTTTGAAGCTATTTAGTAGTAGTTTAAATCAATAAATTAACTTCCTTTCATACTTTATTCAGGCTAAGAAGAAAGTACTCAAAATTATACACAAGTACAACGACGAACTAAACAAACTAAATTGTTTTATTTTAATATGACTCGAAACTAGTGATTCAGTTACATATTGCATCACAGATTATTGTATCTAGTGACGGAATTAACGCTCACATCTATTATGAGTGTATCCATGTATCTATGGTATAATGGTTTTTATTAAAAGTCGGTTAAAACAGCATTTGATACATACATTTTTTTCTTACCTAAACCAAATTTAAACTTGTATAAATTGACAAAACATTTTAAAGAATATCAGCCTTGAAGAGGTTAAGAGAACTTCCTACTTTGTTACTTTCTTGTAAAAATAAATAACAATCTCCATTTTACGTAAACGAATATTTTAATAATTTACATGGGAATACGTTTATCTTTCATTTTAATATTTTATTAAAAACAACTTTTGTTCACGTAATAAGTAAAATAATCAAAATAAGTAAAGGATAACGGGCGGGATTAATGCTAATAATTAATTTTACTGGCTAACCCGCGTGAAAGTAAGAAGGCATGTTTAATGCGTTTAGCGTTTGTATTTGTCGAGGATTTGTGTTGTTTATTGACGAGCAATTAAAGAGTAATTCACTGACTCGTTTAATTATCGTAAAGGTTAGTAACACTGTTATACTAATGTTAGTAATTACAATAATAAAGTTCCTATATTCCGCCTGAGCAGAGAGGGTTGTCTATGCATACAGCGTGATGGCAAAAGGCTAACATCAGAAAATACAATAGATTACAAAAATTTATACATTACTATCTATTAGAATATGGTTGTAGACAGGTTGAAACTTAAAGTATAAAAAACAATGCACAGTTAGTTAAAATAAGCGGAACACCACAAGCGAATCAATATAAAAAAAATTTAATTACAGTTTTCATTCTATCCCGTTCATATTTTATAAATTAATATGTACATAAATACAATCCATGCACAAATTCTTTAAAAGACAATATGAATCCTTAATAAAATATTGTCTTAAGAGTTTTATAAATTTTTGCATTATAAAATTTAAATGCATACACCCGGAGTTACAACAAACAAGTTCGCTCGACAAAATGTATATAGATAACAGCAGATCGATACGGCAAAGTATGGAATTACCGAAATGTATGGTATTGATTACTATATCAAAGTGTATTTTAAGAGGTTTATTTATAACAACAACTCGATAGTAGGGGAATCCACAGTAGGGATGACAGGTACTCATATTTTGATGTACGTGTATTAGATGTACTGCCAAAAAACAATAACATATAACAAAAGTTTTTATCAATATATTTAGGTACTTTAGTTTTAAAGGGTTTATTTTGTTCTTTACATTATTTAAATAAGGTTTTCATGTTTTATATGGTGAGTGTTGAAAAACTTCAGTATTTTAAAATGTAGTGGTTTGCTCTGATATCGCTATAGTGTATAAGTAACTCGCCGGCCTAATAGTTAGAGCGCACGGCTTTCATTTCAAAGGTCGCGGGTTCGAATCTCGGCATGTACCGATGATTTAATATTTAAGTTATGTACATTTGTGAACTTTAGTTACAACAGCGAAATACAAACGGTGAAGGAAAACATCGTGGGAAAACACGCACACTGAAATTATCTTTGTGTGTATGTGGTTACATGGGACCTAATTTGACCACATCTGGCGAAAAGTGGGTGTTTATTCGCCTCTGCCGACTCCTACTGGGAAAAAAGGCGTGGTAATATAAAAAAAAGTTCTGATATCTAAAAAAATAGTTTACCAGGTACTATCATTCATAATACCAATTATAAAGCAAGTAAAAGTAATAAGAAGATTGTGTTACTGGTTGTTTTACATTTTGTTGACGACGGTCGTATTTTTCACGCTTATATATAGACTGCTGTAGTAGCTGACATAGGTCACAAAAAAAAGAGTTGTTACTTCTTAGTCGCGCTCTCTAAGATATATGTATAGAAGCAATCCTAAAAATCAATAAATTTCGATGGACTTGATGGATTTTAATAAGATATACTTTTATTGTTAAACTTTTAAATAATTATTGTTTTTATTTAATGACAATCTAAATTATTTTTTTATACATAAAATTTATTAAAGATTAAAATTTAAAACTGGAGAAATCGGTACATAAAAAATTACCTAACGGTTGATACTATAGCAACAGCAAATTAATAAATTGGTCATTATTTATCAGAACAACACTGCAACTTGTCAATTTACACTACAAGTTGTCAATTTTGTTACCCGGTGGTGCCCAGTCGTCTCATGATAAATGGCTGTTGTATATTTGTAAATGTTATGATAATTAAAAAGTAGATAGTTAATAAGTAATAACACATATTAGTGTCAGAATACCAATGTATATACCGTGAAATTTATTTTAAAAATGGGCGCTTTATTTAGTAAAAGTAAAAAGCCTGTGAGCAGAGTAACAGAACAAGATAAGGCAGTGCTGCAATTGAAACAGCAAAGAGACAAGTTAAAACAGTATCAAAAGAAAATTGAACTTAACCTAGAAAGAGATCGTCAGTTAGCCAAGAAACTACTATCAGAGGATAAACGAGATAGGGCAAAACTCTTATTGAGAAAAAAGAGGTATCAAGAACAGTTGCTTCAAAATACTGATGCTCAATTAGAAAAATTAGAACAGCTAACTCATGATCTCGAATTTACGCAAATAGAAGTACAGGTAAACATTATTTTCATAATAATATTATAATTGTGCTGGATTTCTCCTTAAGTTAGTAAAAAAAATTGTCCAGTCTATTTCCTCAAGTAACAATCTTTTGATTTTAAGAACAAAATCTATTTATTTTGTCTTTTAAACAGTTTCAGTATTTGTAGATATACATTGTAGTGATTAATTTATGTTGTTAAAAAGATAGCATGCATAGTAATATAATTTTAACATTTCTTGTTTAGGTACTTGATGGATTGAAGACTGGTAATGCTGCATTGAAGAAAGTTCATGATATTCTTAATATTGATGAAATAGAAAAAATTATGGATGAAACCCGTGAGGGTATTGAGAAGCAAAGAGAGATAGATGAATTGATTTCTGGGCAACTCACAACTGAAGATGATGAGGCTATTGAAGCAGAGCTTGAATCTATTCTTGATGTTACAAATGAGTTACCTGATGTACCTACTGATAAACTACCTGAATCCAATGTGGAGGATATACCTGAAAAACCACAAAGAATCAAGAACAAGTCAAGTAAGATTGCTGTGAAAGTCTAACTATGAATATACATTAAGAGATGAAATAAATATATAACATTTATGAAAATATGTAAATAAACTAATAAAATTTATTTTCTAATGCAATATTAAACATCTGTAGTGATAATTTTGTACTATTAATCAAAAATATATTTCCTTCCCTTATTCCTCCAAGTGGAGGCACTGTGACATGTATTTTTATTTTAGTCAATTATATCCATCATCACACCTTTTACAATCATGCCACAATAGTTGATGCACTTTTTCTTGTTAACTTCTGTGTATAATTATATTCACACTTAAAGCTTTTCTTGTTACATGAATTTCATCCCTTTTTACATTTGTAAGTGTGACTCAAATATATAAAAAAAGAAACTTAGATTAGTTTAGTTGGTTACTATAATTCAATAATATCATAGGTGACATGTTAAAATAATTCACTATTATTAAATATCATTTGTTTGAGGAGGAAATTGAATAGGCTGAAGTAATTTACCATTATTATACAATATTTTTGAGAACATTGAAATGGCAGTAAACATTTATAAAGATCTGCACTTGACTCTTTGAGGTGAGAACATTAAATAATGAACATGACTAAAATTTCCTAACAGTGCTACATTTTGCTTGTGGTTGATCTGTGTTGAGTGTCTCTAGGCAGGTACCACCGTAACTCTTTTTTTTCGACTGTAGTACAAAAGTGTGCAAACATTACTGTGTTCCGGTTATTAGGGCTCTGTAGCTATTGGAATTATCGGGGTAACAAGACTTAACATCTTGTCTTAAAGCGATGAGTGTAATGTGGTGTCATAATTAGCGCTATTGTCTTGGGTAAACCAACGGCTCGGCGTTTTATAATAAAAAAAATACATTTATTTCAATTGAACTTCCTACCCATAATATAACAAAAACAAAGTTTGGTAAGTTTTACCTAATTAAACGTGATGCCGCAGGTATTACATTGAACAGAGATTAGATTCCAGGATCAGATAGAAAAGCTGCTCATGTTACTAACCACTATTTATACGGTAGTTATAATTCTTTCAGCAATTTACCGTTATGGTCATGGATGCAGTGATCGTAATTTGGGAATGAAAGGAAAACTAGAAATAGAAACATATATGTTCACTAATTTAAGCAAGGTTACGAGGGTAGGATTGGCTAGTTGAAATTGAGGGACATACAGAAAAAATCCATTTCGTAAATAAAAACTTTAATGCACTTCACCACGAAATACTATATAGGATGGGTTAGCAGTAACATAAGGTATCTCGTAACAAATTAAGGTTTTAATGAACAACACACTTTTGCTTTCACGTTTTAATCTCATTCATATCAAAGTACCGAACATAATTTAAAGATTTTTAATGTACACTCTATTGCCTATTATTTAAGAGTTCTATAAAATATAAATTAGCGTGGCACCGTTTATGGTAGACATTACCATTAATGCCTGTGATATATATAAAACACTTTTCCCGTGATTATTACCTTATGTAAACTTAAAATACCAGACGATTCAAAATCGTTCAATACATATCTCTTTTAGTGATAACATTTGATTTATTCAAGTTTTACATAAAAGTTAATAATAATCCTAATCTTAAATTCGCTACTAATTAAACTAACAGTTAGATCTAATTATGTACAAGTAAATACATGCTATATATTTTAATAATGTTTACAAGCGGTGTAACAAGTAAAATTACAAGTGATTACAACATCACCCCACATTCCGTGTCACCCTAACTTAAGCAATACAATGACGTGGCAATATCTATATATAATCCTCAACACAACATGCCTCAGTAATCTGTCACACCTTGTACTATACATAGATAGTTAACTAATTAAAAAAAAAAATACACCACCAGTTAATTGAAATAACTAAACTGTAAGATAATTAATTTAATTGTGATGTGGTGGTCCCCAAATCTGATGAAATGTATGCCCGCTTATTTAACATTTTGTAACAGATATAAACCCACAAATCTATTTTATTAATAAATGTGGCGACAACCCTTACCGTTACTTAAACAATAATTAATAAAAAGCAACTGACAATTAATTTGATTTTTTTTTAAAAGCAAAAATAATAGTTTTAAATGTCCAGAGAGCTAAATTAGTTTGAGTTAGTAAAAAAGAGCAGTTATTTATACATAGATTTTCGTTAAAATTAAATTCTATTTGACAAAACCTTTAACTAACCTTTTATAGTATTTTATCTTGAGAAAATAAACCAATGGATACAAGCATTGTGTAGTTTTTTTTTCTTTATAATTTTTTAATTTTTTTTGATCTTAAGAATGAATATGCCTAGTAAAATAACGAGTACAAAATTAAAAAAAAATCAGGGGAAATAACTTTAAGGAATGTAATTCACTGCTTAATCACTGAAAAAATAAAACCCATACACATTAAAACATAATTCAGTCAATTACAGATAAATAACACAAAAAAAAACCATCCTGGTTTCACTTCCAACAAAGAAATGAAGAAAAATAGCTATTTCACTTTTTACAATTACTGAGGTCGTCCTTTTACAGTATAATAACGCTTTATACGCTAATACAACGAGAACAATATCAATTATACATAAAGTATTTACACAAGACCAATTCTAATGTTTCCACAAAGTCCTAACCCTCGTAACTTTGTTGCAACGTTTGTACATATTTCATTATAATATATGGCAGTAAGTTAATCGCCTTATTAAATAAAGGTCTAATCCGTGGAGAGAATATACACACTACTCTTAACGTGCTAATAAAGGCATCAGTTCAATGAACTACAAATATGGAGGTTGTAAGGTGAAAAACGAACTCGAGGCGCCGTCGAGGCGATTGTAACAATACCAATGAAAAGTGGACACCGACACGGCACAGCGGTGAAATTCAGGCACTAGAACCGGATAAACTGATTTAACAAAGCAATCAAGTATCCATAAGAAGGAGAAGGCGGTCGACGGCATAATCGCGCCGCAGCGGAGGGTCAGGTGACGACTGTCGCTAGTAGTTCACGGTGACCGGGTGGTGAGCGATCGGATTGCCGGCGTGATGCTGGGTGTTCGGAGGGTGGTTGAATGTGGTTACGTTGGCCGCACCCGAACCAGATCCAGTGCGCACCTGCTGAAGTTTATTTTGTAATATAAATAAAATGTATACATTTCTGCAGCCCAACAGTAGTGTATGTATACATTACTGTGTTCCATCTCGTTGCTTCGTTAAATAAAGTAGTGTGTATACAAACTGAAGTTTGGAAGTTACATTGAGAAAACTAACTTATTGCTGTTATGGCGACTGGGGTGTAAGGGGTCCCTGCATAACAACTTACGGGACCCAAGCCAACCTCACCTGCTCGTAATGCACCTTGCTAACCAAGAAACGAGGTTCTGGCTCCCACCAACCTGCATTGGCCCACCATGGTAGCATATAACCCAAATCACCCATATGAACCCCTACAAGCGGAAGCCTCTAGTCCCAGGCGGCACTGGAGGCCATGCTATGCCATGTAAGGTCCGGTGAAGCCGTTGGATGCGGTTAGTGCAGGACCGATTGATGTGGAGATTTTTGGGAGAGGCCTATGTTCAGCAGTGACCTTCTATCGGCTGATGATGATGACGGCGACTGGATCAAAATATTTAGTTAGCTAGCGTGACATACACGCCAGAATAATTGAGAGAGGCAACCAAAGCTAGATGTGCCGCAGGAAATTGATAGGGTTCGTTTTTTAGTGCTCTGGATTCCACTTAATGATGAATAAGAAGACATGAAGTATCTTCACGTCTTTGACAAGGGGGGGCCGCATGTCACAGCCAATTAAACGAGTTGCTAACAAATGCGAACGTTCCGTTGACCCCGCTATAAGAAACAAGGGCTAATCATTGCGTGAGTTTCAGACAGCTATTATTTAAAGCATTGGTGGTACTCAACCCTTTTTTCATGGATGCTAAAAACATTCAAAAATTAGGAACTGATTTCGTTAATGCTCGCGATGACTTCATGATGGATTCGTCGTGCATAAAATTTAACATTTATAACTGGAGGCAAATACCAAATGGTTTAAAACAAAATTACCCCAGAATTGCCAACAACAAAGGCCTGGCGGCCCACAGGTTAAGTTAAGCTGGTTTAAAGTAACAATGCAGTTACATAGATACTTTAACGTTAACTGTTTTTATCAAAAAAAGTTAATTATTATTCTTTCGAGTAAGTTTAAAATTGTTTTAAAGTATTACATTTTGAATGTACTTTGTATGTAGTTCTGGTTGATTTTTTAAATTACAAAGGTTTTTATGCATAAATACTTCATGGGATACTTTTTTTGCAGCAGACGACGGAATGAACTGCTACTGACTAAAACCACAAGAGGTCACTTTTAATACAGGCGGAAACAACGGAAACACTTACGCGCACTACCATGGTTAACTGTATCCACTTACCTGATTGTTCATTTGCATAACAGAGTTACTTTGCTGGTTTTGAGTTACATCTTCTTCTGGTGGTCTATTATCAGTAGTTGCCCTAAAAAGAAATAATTACAACTATAATACAGCGGTAATTTCCAAGTGTTTTATATATACAGCATAAAAATGTTTATTTATATTACATGTACATTGCCATAATTTTATGTTGAGTGACCTACTTTAACGGATTTTTTTTAATTCAATAAAGTGACGAGACGAGTGGGACGTTCACCTAATGATAAATGATATCTACGCCTATAACAACGGGGCGCTGGTTAGGATGGTATACACTGCACTATATTAAGCTTATCGCCTTGAGACTTTAGGTGTTAAATCTAGTTACCCACGTAATTACACTAGCTACAGCGCCCTTCAAACTAGAATACCGTAATGTTTGCACACTAGCGGCTGCAATGGGCGCTGCGGTGGTACCTACCTAGACGGTATCCAGCAACAGAGACCTAGCACCAGTAAGATATTAACTAAATTGCCTTTGACATGTAGCTGATATTATAATATTATTTATCGGCTTTTGTTTATTCGACGTTACGAGCAGAGAGAAAGAAAGACAGAGAAATAAGTTCTATATTACATTTGTTGCAACTCACCACTAGGTGGAAATTATTATTTTTTTTCCCTAGAAGTGTCTTTCGCTAGAGACCATTTATTATAGCTACTCAATTACCAGATAACGAGATTATATAGTAATAGGCTAGGCAGTAAATTATGATATGCGCCAACCTGATGTCGTGCTTTCGTTCAGGACGGTCGGCAGTGTCCTTGTCGCAGTCGCCGCATTGCTCTCCTTCAGCCACCTGCTGCTCACTATTGGCGACGGCCTCGCCCGTAGACGCATGAGTACGTTGATGCGACACCAAATGCCCTGTATGTTATATATATATATATATATATACACATAATTTTAGACATGGTAAATGTGTAATGTACTTAAAAAGGCCTTTGTAACGTTTCCACTACTGGGACTGCATTTTGCTCATATGGAAGAGTCTAGATCATTTAACCATCAAGCTGTCATTATTGGATGTTGTGTTTCCACAAAATTTTCCTCCAGTGAAAGTTCTAGCTCAGCTGTGTCCTTAATCATGAATATGATAAAACTTAAGTTATTTTGGTTAAAATACAGATTTTTTTTTCTTTACATAAATAAATTATATTTTTTATATAATTGATGTATATATGTTATCACGAATATCTGATCACAAAGTTTTCTTAAAAAAAAAAAAAAGTTTTATTATATAATTTGTTCACCTTTACAAATGAAATCCTTAGAGCAAACTTCGCATCTAAACGGTCTATTTCCGCCGCCGCTTTTTTGATGCGATCTTTCATGAAACAGCAAGTTTCCTTTCAACGGGAATGACTTGCCGCACTCCCCACAGCTGAACGGGCGTTCGCCGCAATTGTGAGCTCTGAGAGAAATACAGATAGAATGCTGGTATGAAACAATTTGTGGAGAATGTATTAGAAAATTATATCATTAAGATGAAGAGTACATGGATTAAGGATGTAAAAATAGTTGTAGTGTGCATAAGTGTATAATTACCTCATGTGCGTTATTAGGTGCTCCTTCCTTGTAAATGGTTTGGAGCAAATTTTGCATGCATGTGGGGTGTCTCCCGTGTGTTGTTTCAAATGGTTGATAAGATGCTCCTTCCTCGTGAATGTCTTCTCGCAGAACTCACAGCGGTGTGGAGACTCGCCGGTATGTATTCTGATACAAACAAAAAAAAAATTAATTAAATAAAAAAACTGAGGAGTGGTTGACTAATTTTTGATTATGTCCAATATTATTGCCTCAACATTATTTTCACTTATTAAATCTTATTATGTAAACATTTTATAAATATAACATCAACCTCTTACCATAAAAGAGTTGTAGCAACAATATAAATATACTTTTTTTTAAAAAACCATTTTTAAAGTTATGTTTATGATTATAATTGTAGTATGCATATGTTATGATCAAAGGACATTTGTTTTTTTGAAATGTAATCTAAAAATACAATCTGCTTATTTATAGTATTGCAAACATGAAATGTTGATATAATTAAAAGTTAAATACAAATACAAACACTATGGTTAAATTTGGACACAACTGAATAATATACATAAAAAACCCATTAAATAAACAGTAGTTATAACATTGCTACATAAATCGCATGACAGATATTAGAACACACAATGAAGAAGAAGAAAACAGAGATATCACCTGACATGGTTGGTTAAATGTTCTTTCCTGGAGTATGTTTTGGTGCAGAAGGGGCACTTGTGAGGAGTTTCGCCGGTGTGTAGATGGACGTGGTTCGTCAGATGCTCCTTACGAGAGAACGCCTTCGTACAGTAAGTGCATTTGAACGGCGTTTCGCCTGTATGTTGCCTGTCATCAATACATTCCGATTGAGAGCCATATATTTATTACATTTACACTTCAAACTGTTAAACCGCACGGGGCCCAATCGGAATGTAATGTATAATCAACTATTAAAAAAAAAATTACCTCAATTTAGACGCTTTAACAATAGCCGATTGAACCCCAATTGCTTGATGACTATGTAGATTAAATATCAATAAATATGGTCTCCACCTTTGTGAAAGCATCATTAACATTTACTAATGTATAAGTCAAACAGTTTTAGTGATGTTAGTTTTGTTTAAGAATTGCAAAATTATGGTGGAGTCAGGTCCTGTGGCATACTAACATGAATTACTAAATTAATGTTTGTAACAAGAGATCTGCTTACTGGATAGATTAATGCCTATCAATATTTCTGAACAAATAATTGTTTTTTAAGATCCTCAAATTTTAACAAAATAATGTGCAAAAATAGTTCCATATGTACATTTAATATGCGTTTATTTAAATATATATTTTTTTTTATTCCACAGCAAAAAGACGAGTAAGGAATCCACGCCCAACTATATACCCAATGTAGCACCAACGCCATGGTTTTGAAACATGATGTTAAATTTCGTTATCCTAACAATTACATTAGCTACTGCGCCTTTCAAATCATACACTACTGCTATGCGGCAGAAATAGGAGCTGTGGTGGTATCTATCCCGACGGTCTCCAGCAGTGGCCAACGGTTAGTATATTATACATATTTTTTAATTATTTAGTAATATGCACTTCAAAGGGTACAAAAGGATTGATGACTTTTGATCTTTGGACAAAAATCGTAGTTGAAATCAGAAGTGTAGTGGTATTTTACTAGGACCTAGAAAAATCGTTGGTAAGCTCTCAAACTAGGCCGAGTTTGATCTAGTTTTTTTGGAATGTGACCTATTTGATCCTTGAAGATTATACAAATCTCATATCCAGTTTCAGTTGGGATTGTTTTTGTATTAATATTGTTAATTTTGCTTTCACAGTGGTGTCGTCAGCATACGAACCGGACGTGGTTGACCAGGTGCTCCTTGCGCGTAAATCTCTTGCTGCAATAGGAGCAAGAGTGCGGCGTGTCGCCGGTGTGCTGTCGCACGTGGTTGATGAGGTGCTCCTTGCGCGAGAAGGCGCGCGGGCAGTACGTGCACTTGTGTGGAGTTTCGCCCGTGTGCTGTCTGCGCAACAGAGTACATTCCGATTTGACACTTGTTACAATTACAAAATGCTTAGTTTTTTTTTTATTTAACGACTGCTTACGCATTCCGGATTGCATGGTTTAAGGTAATTAATGTCGGCTTGTCTCAAACATGACACTTAGCGATTTATTACAATTAATTTGGTGTGTGTTTAAATGATAATAATTTTTTTTTAAACTATTCTTGCAGCGAAACGAAATTGATAAGTGTTTGTAAACTAATTAAGTTTAATGTAAAAATATTGATTATTTCCGATTCGTGCAGCCAAATATTGAAGGCGTTTTATTATGTGAGAGTTATATAATAAGGAGTGTTGTTTTAAAAAATGTTTTTTGATCTTGTACAGGTTTGAATTTTTGGTAGGTATATTGTGATTAATGCCAAATAAAGCTTAAATAATATTAATTTTAATGAAACAATTTAATACGCAATCAATGTAATCGAAATACGTAATTAACGTTTAAAATGTTAATCACACAGGTAAATATTTACGAAACCTTCATCGGGCGAATTTTGCAATCTTCATCAATTATTTTCGCCAAGCTTCTCTATTAGCACATTAATTTGCTGTAAGCAACATGGGAAAGGTCAAAAAAATGGTGTCACTCCACATCAGAGCTCAAATCGGAATGCACAATGCTGTGCTACCGCAGTGTTGCATTCAAAAGGGAGAACTTCACACAAGTGCGGTTTAAAAATTAAATAACTACCATTATTTAAGTTTTAAACGTTAAATAACTGCCGTTTAAAGCTAACATTGACAGCTAGGATAGCGTTCCAGAATTATATGAACTGATGCAAAAGTAGGCGATTCCATTACGACATATAACATCGAACAAACAAACACACATGCAAACTATACAAGGAACATGCTTCAGGGATTTGGTTAAGACTATGATGATAAGAAGGAAAGGTGGAGTTGGCCATAGAGCATGTAGCACAGCATTTCCAAATTACAATAAAGAAAATTTTAGACAATAAACTATTATTAAAGACTTATTTTCACTAGCCTTTTATAATATATTTAATGATACAACAATTTCACTACATTATGCATACTACAAAGCATGTGGACAATGTAAATTACAGTCTTTTTTAACAATTCTGGGGGACGCGGGGCTTTTTCTAACAAAAATATGCCAATTTTTCAAGGTACACTTGTTTACAACAATGAATAGTATTCTTATGATTACAAGGTGTTACCTACCACAACGCAAGGTGTTATTACGACATAAATGTAGACCATATGTGAGGCAAGGTAAACCTATTTATTGTTAATTTTTTTTTATTTGTTTTCAATGAACTTACTTGAGAAAGAAATATAATTCTAAATTTATTTGTTCAAAAGAGCCTTAAGAACTAAGTTTAAATTAAACAACTTTCCGCGTATTAATAAAATCGTACGTAAAAAATGAGATTGATAACCGATGAGACAAGCAAGACGTTTTCTAGATGTGATACTACTGTCCGTAATAGTGGTGCTAGTTAGGATGTTATACACTGCATCACATTATACTTCTCGCTTTGAAAAATAAGATGTCTCATTCGCCTACATCTCACTAAGTATATCGCCCTTTAAACAACACTACAGTAATTTTTACACACTACGGTCTAGCGGTAGATATAGACACTGCCGTATTATCTACTTAAAATCTCCGGCAACAAAAACTTAATACTAGTAAACATTTGTTTTTAATATTTTAAACAGCTACCTTATTTTACGCAATAACTTTTTCTTCAATTCTTTAAACACTATCAATTTTTTGATCTTTATTTTCATATAAAAAGTAATCTACTATGTCCACAAGTTTTGTTAACAACATGGTTAAAACTACCATCGTTACTATTTATAATAAATAAACGATTTACCCTCTTCAGATTTTTAATTTAAACATTATATATATATATATAATCACCTGATATGGTTAGTGAGATGCTCCTTCCTGGTGAACGACTTGGCGCAGTAGGTGCAGCGGTGCGGCGATTCGCCTGTGTGCTGGCGTACGTGGTTTGTCAGATGCTCCTTGCGCGTGAAGGATTTCGTGCAAAACGAACATTTGTGGGGCGATTCGCCTGTGTGCTGACGGACGTGATTAACTGGAATTTAATATTTCTTTCATTATGAGAGGCTTTACAACAGCGAAAAGCCTAGACAGGTGTACGAAAATTCGCTAAGTCATTCGTAACATAATATTAAATTAAATTATTACAACACCTCTGTCAGAAAGAAATGCCAAAATTATCAAACCGGAATTAGGCTTATTAATCATAAGAATAATTACAATTATTTCACTCAAATTATTTTTTAACATTCTTAGCTGTAATTAATTAATGTGTGTATATTAAATTGAATTAAACTATTGTAGTTGTATTATTTCTTTCGTGCGGTCTAAGCCATAAAATGCCCCGAGAGACCGCGGTGCTCTCCGCAGTGTCATGATCGATAAACGTAAGCGAAAATTGTGAAAGTAGAATTAAAAGATATACCTATTTTTTTATTGTTAGAAAATAAAAGTTATAGTTTTTAATAACAAATAGAAAAAAGTTATAATGTTAAAATTTAAATTACTACTCAATGACGGAATCTTCGTCATCGTTAATTATAGTATTCGCATATATATAACCGACTAAAAATTTAATAATATAATAAAAGACCTCTAAAAATCTAACGACTTTCTGGCTAGGTACCACCAAGACCACGTGCAAGGTAATAATAACAAACGAGTGAATTTTCACGTTTTTTGGTATTATGATGCCTGATGTTATATGGGACTTTTAAGTGTAAATTTAACCGCAGAATTTTAAAACCAGTGATAAAATAAAAATAGTCATTATATTATCATTATTTTTTAGATAACGATAATACGTGCGCACAAAAATGCCCAGTCTTAAGCCCATTAAGTTTTAATTCTCAAACTGCATGAATATAATAATACAACTATAATATCTGTTGCCGAAGTCTACGGAACATCGCTATTATAGTTTGAAGAGCGTTGTAGTTAGTGAAAGTACTGGGGTAAAATGTTGTCTTTAAGCGACAAATGGGTGATTCCTTAAATAAAAAAAGACATTTTTTTTTTCATTGCCTTTTATGTTTTAAGGCGACCACCACCAGGTTGAGCTATAAAACAATTTGTTAAATGAATATAAAAAGTAGTTAATGAATCAGAAGTATATTTAAACAAGAATCACCTAAGTGGTCTTTTCGAGTGAATGCTTTAGGACAGTAGCCGCATTGGAAAGGCGTTTCCCCGGTGTGCTGACGCACGTGGTTGACGAGATGCTCCCGCCTAGTGAAAGACTTGGAGCAAAAGCTACAACGATGCGGCGACTCCCCTGTGTGCTGCCGCACGTGGTTCAGCAGGTGCTCTTTGCGTGTAAATGTCTTCGAACAGAAGTCACAACGATGCGGCGTCTCCCCTGCGTAATGTATTTAAATAAAAAGATTACAGCAGAATTATGAGATATCAACCAGACCTGGAAGTAATTGGTTATCCATGAACAAATAAATACTTTCTATGTATTATTTAATTGTCAAGAAGCGAGCAATTTTTTAATGAGACTATGCAAACCTTATTTAGCCATACATAAACATGTTGGTCTGTTAAGATAAGAAATATTAATGACATATGGAATTTTACAAGAAAAAATAGTGCAATAATTTAGAATTTTTAATAATTACAAAAATTTAGATTAGATATATGAATAGAAACAATGTGTAATAAGTAAACGCAATATAAAGTCTGTTAGAACACATGCAATCGCATGCGATTTCTAAGATTATCTTGAGCATATATTTAGAATATGGAAAACCAAGCCTGACACCAAGTTTATACTCTGCAGCCGACGTAATTTAAGTTATATGTTACGGCATGTAAGTACAAAGATCGGCTGGCTGCGCAATATCAAAGCTATACTGACCCGTATGCCACAGTATGTGATTGGTGTAGTGTTCCTTTCTCGTGAACGACTTGCCGCACAATTCGCATCGGAATGGTGTATCGTTTGTATGAGATCTCATATGGTTCACTAAATGCTCCTTCCTAGTATACTTCTTGCCACAAATTTGACAATGGTGCGGCGTTTCACCTATTTGGGTGGGGCAGAAAATAAATTGTTAAAATTCAATGATGCAACTATGTTTACTTTGGACCTTTCGTTATCTATCGAGTTCAAAACCCCCAAAAATAACAATTAATTATTTACTGTTAATGTTATATTAAATTGACTGCTAGCATTTTTAATCTACTATGAGTTATATATTCGTTAAGTAAATAGTTGAATCATTCAATTCTACTTTCTGCACCACTTAAACGACATCTAAGGTGCAGGCTTGGAAGTTCCACATTAATTAAGAGTGCAAAAGCCAATAAAATTATTGTAGAATGGAAACAAAAATCTATGTGTTGAGAACAAAATAACTAAGTTTCACTGTTATTAATATTTACTAAACATTATTACAGTAATGATTGTAGAGAAAGATAAATACTAAAATATATTTAGTTACGACATTCTATAGTAATTTTAAAATAATTAATACATTAATAAAATATATTAGCTACTTACATCACAACTAAATACAGTAAAAAAATTACTTTCAGGAACACTGTTAAGTATAAGTAGTATTGAAAGAAGTGTTCACCTTTCAATTAAATATTAAATAATGGTACACAGTTGTGTTCATTACCTGTGTGCCACATGACATGGTTCATAAAATGTTCTTTTCTTGTGAAGCTTTTCTTGCAGATGTCGCATCGATGCGGGGTCTCGCCAGTGTGCTTTCGGACATGGTTCACCATATGCTCTTTGCGAGTGAAAGTTTTCGCACAGAACTGACACCTAATAACAGAGATGTAAGGTTGAATTGGTTGGTCAGGATAATAAGTAGAGACAAGTCCAATACAACATGTAATATATATATATTTCACTTCTTGCCAAGTGTGATTGCTATGCTATTTCATAATTAATTTTTACAACCTATTTAAAGCTCCCTGTGCTAAGACTTCGAGGACTTAGAAGGAGAGCAAATCAAGGTCACTTTTCCACCATTCTAATGAAGTCCAGCTTGAACGAAGTCATCTCAGATTCCAGAGGATGTTTTCTTGGATCGGAAGTTTAAGCTCATAGATTAAACCTGTGTCAATTAAAATGTGTATAACCACACTTTATTGCCCTTTCGCGCTGGTTCCGTCTTTTCAACTTTATAAAAGATAATTTTGTAAAAAGACTAGAAGTCATAAGATATCTTCCATAATCATTACATTGAAATAAGAAAGCTATTATTGGTGATAGGTTTTTGTTATTGGAGACTGCCTAGGTAGGTACCACCGCAAAACCAATTTTTTCTGCCAAACAGTGTGCAAACATTACTCTTTCCGATTTAAAGGGCTCTGTAGCTAGTGCAATTACTAGGGTAATGAGACATCTCAAGTTAAAGTGACGAGCACAATGAGATGCAGTATATATATAACTAGCGCCACATTATAATGGGTGCGTGTATCATTTACCATCAGGTGAATATCCCCCTCGTCTTGTTGCTTTCTTGAATACAAAAAAATATAATTTTACCTGTAAGGTGTTTCTCCTGTGTGACTCCGGACATGGTTGTCCAAATGCTCTTTGCGAGAGAATGTTTTATGGCAAGTAGTACATGCATAAGGTTTGTCTTGAGTTAATCTTTTGGCTTGTCTCTCTGCAGGGTCTCCAGCTATGTAACAAAAGAATGTTAACTGTTATTTAATATCATCTACAAGACGAGTTTTTAACAAAACAGATCTAATTGTTATATATCCTGAACATTTAAAAGTATTCTTTAAAAACTTCATCAAGGCCATTTCAATACATCATGCTGGCTAATATAATGACGTCATGACAAATGCTACAAAATGGCTAGCGTTTAGTATAACTTTTGGTCACTTTTTAAGCAACTTTTTTTACTAATCTATAGCAATATAACCTTATTTAATTTAAAGTAGAATGTGTTTGTTACAGTGTTTCTAATTAAATTAATTTAAGTTTATTGAAATCTAGTATGAAAAAATAACACTGTTACAACAGCATATTTATAAATTATTTATGCACATGCAGTATTTTTAATGAAATAATTTACCCAAATGACATTTTCCGTGTCTAGACAGCTCCACAGCGTTTGCAAACGCAGTGCCGCAAACTTGACAAGTGTATGGCTTACTCTCACCATGGTATCTTCTGCTTGTAAAAAATAGTATATAAGAATATATACAAAAAATATATTTAACCTAAAGGCAGTTTTTTTTGTAAGAAATAGAGTTTAGAGCTGTGGTTGCCAGTGGAGGCTTGTATGACAATTTTTCTAGTCGACAGAAAGATGTAGAATATACTACTAATCACATATAGTTTTATGAAGCAGTGAAACATAATTTAATTCATAACAATACCTTTTATTATAGTTTATTAATAAAGTTTTCAAAATTTGGGTACAATTAATAGTATCATTATATTAACTAGATACCCAAAACATCTTATTAGTAGACCGCGGAATTTAAATTATGTATTTACTAGTTCATGACATCAAAAATTTGACTGGTTTATAATATATTTTTGTTTGCATTTTTATTATTCACTTCTGTATTTGAATTTGAATTTGCTCGTAAACTAAATAACACATGAATAACATTACAGTTAAATATTAAGTTACATTGTGTTTTAACACTTAGTTACTAAAATACATACCTGTGAACAATTAGTTGGTAACGAAATTGGAATATTTTTCCACAAATATCACAGGAATGATGACCTGGTGATGAATCAGATTCTGATATGGGTGCACTTGTTCCAGGTTCAACTTCCACTTCATTTATTGTCTGGAAGTTATATACATATGATATCAAGAAACTACAGATGCAAAAAAATATTGCTACACTATGGCATTAACCACTGAAGTCAATTAAATATGAACACAAATTATTTTGCTATTGTTACATATATGATGTTACATGTTGATACATATAAATATTTACATAGAACAATAATTATTATTAAATTAGAACAAATTCAAGGAGAAGTAGATATTAAATTATTCAAATTTACTTTAGGTTGCTGTTGGCCCTCAGGATTCAGTTTACCAAATACTTCATGGTAAGCCAGCAACTGTGAAAGATCCTCAACATTAACTTTATACATTGCATGGAGGTCGTGCTCGGAGGCGCCTGCTGATATTTTAACTACAGCGCCTTCCATACCCATTGTTCCAACATTCTGAAAGATGATCAGTTGTTAGAAAAAATTAAGGTTATGGAGAAAGGGTAAAAATACAATGATATGCTTATTTACTTTTGCAACTATTTAGAAATTAAAATATGGATTAAATGGAATTAATTATTATCTATTTCATATCTGAGATCTTCAACTCTACTATGAAAAAGATAATAATTTAAGACTACACTTATAAATTTAAATAAAAATAATTGCCAAATTAAACTAATTAATATAGTTACAATTACGATATAAAAGACAGGATGACTTTTTCATATAAATTTTTAAGTTTGATTTTTTCACAGATTGTTACCTTTAAATCAATACCCTTGATATCTTTAATGTCTGTAGGTATTGCAAATTGGGCGGATTCAATTTTTGCTACATTCTTCTCATCTTTAACTATAAGCTGTTCTGCTGCACTGGTCTCTATAGAAGTGGTCCCATCAGGATTCTGTGTTACAAGTATATTTGCTGGCTCTCCAGTTGCCTGCTCAATATGAACAATACTGTCAATAACCTAGTATAATCAAGTATAAGAAAGTTTCCATGATCCTATACTTTACAATTGTACTATTTAATTTTATGACCAATAAATGTGCCATAGAAAAAAAAGAACCATTTAGGTCATTTATTACCATAAAATTGTTTTCCTACTTTACCTTTAGTCACAACCTGTTCATTGCGAGTTTAATTTAGAAAATAAAATAAGTTAATCTTAGCATTAGTAGCCATGCCTGATTTGCATAGATTTATGAATGTTTGTTTCATGGACATGTTACACTTCATTAGAAAGCTCATTTCAAAGCTATTTTCATTGTATTCTTTGGGAGGGGCATCTACATTTTTAAACATACCTGATGATGACCAACAATCTGCTGCAATTGATGAACTGTTAAAGTGTGATCAGATGGCATTTTGATGGCTTCATGTAGTTCTTCCTTGTCTACAAGTTTGCCACTACCGGGCTCTACTACTGTTACGATTCCATCTTCACTTACTGTAAGTTGTATCTGTTAGAATTTAAATAAACTTAAGAATTGTGATCACATGCAACTATACTGACCAGTAAATTTTTGATTTTCGAGAAATGGCAGTTCCTAATTAAAATATATATGCATGTTCTATCTTTACACATAATCAAATCTGACAAAAATAACATAACAATATTGAACTAACCACATAGATTTATCAACATTGCTATGATCTGAATGTAACTTTATACAGAAAACTATTTGTTTATTTGCTGCCTCTGGTAACAAAGTCAAAGTAAGTATACAAGATGTGTTTAATATTGTTATAAAACCTATTTTCCCAAACTTGTTAAAAGATATGCCTCGTTAGTGTAAGAAGGGTAAAACAATAATTATGATGTAGCTTTTAAAAACCTCGCAATTAATTTGTTAAAACTCTAGATAAAAAATAAATATGAAAAAGTCATCAACATAAAAAAGAAAACATTACTAAAGAATAATAATGATTTGTTTACAATACAAGATCTAAAGATCTTATAAATAAGAACTATACAGATTATAATATATAAAGATCTGATAAATTACATTGTATTTTGTATATCAAACCTAAATAAAACAAAAACATTGGAAAAAAGCAAAATTAAAAAAAAATGTATTTCTATATTTCAATACACTACTAAGCAACTTACCTCACTGACCTGTTGATTATGATATGCATGAAGTAGACAAAAACATAAAATTACATGTATAAAGTATATATTTCTTTTTGATAGTTAAGGCATTAAACTGTACCTGTTGGTTAGCGTGATCAGGGCGATTGTTAGACATCAACTGCTGCTGAAGCGAATGTTGTTGGGAGTGGTGACCCTGTGCAGTAACATTTTAACAATTTATTATGAGTAACAAAAAATTTATTTGAAAATATCATTTATAACGTAAATAGTCTTCTTAATGTTAACACTGCTGTGACTCAGCACATTCTATCATAAAGGGAAACCATCAAAGTGATAGAAGCTAAAATAAGTAAGTAGTTAAAATATTCAGGGTTTTGAACAAAATCTAAAGCTCAGTGAGAATCATACAGTGCGTAGTTCAACCATACAAACAGAGCTAACATTACTTTATATCATTAAACTTTAAAGAAATAACAGAAGAAAATAATAAATATCAAAGCTTAAACACTCAAGTTTTGTTATAGTCACCAGTCATGCGCCACAAAAAGGTATTTAATTTTTTCAGACATACATTTAAATTTTCCTAAGAAAAACATAAAAATCAATGTGTGTTTCTGCACTGCTTTAGACCCCTTTAACAGTCCTCATTATAATATATTAACTCTAATCTACACAGAATACAATATATGTTTAGCATTCCTGCTTAGAAACAGAATGGGTTACCATATGATTTACCATATCAGTGTTATGGTGTTGTATAAACTCGACCCGATTATTGGGTACCTGCTGATGAGAGGACTGGCTAGTGCTAACAGAGCCTTGATTTCCATTGCCAGAATTTTGTTGTGCAGCAAGATCTTGCTGCTGATTGTGAGCCACCATTGAGTCTAAAAAGCAGAGAAGGTATTATCTAACATACATAATATATTTATTTCAAAATAATTTTTAACAAATGTTTTTTAAAGCCTTAACAATAATAAGTTTTTAATCCATTTGTAGTTCCATAGTAGTATATATAGAAAGCAATATTACAAAAAAAAATTAGCTAACTACAGATAAATCACACTTTAAAAGTATACTTATTTATAGACAATGGCATTTTATTGCCATTAAAAACTTTGTTCACAATCTAAATTTACTGGTGGGAGGTCTATATTACTATTGTTTGCAAATGACCATTTACAAAAATTAGTGTAGGGTTATGAGGGTATTGTAGCTAGTAAAATTATTAAGGTAACAAGACTTAACATTTCATGTTGCAAGGTGTGACAAGCATAATATGGTGCTGTGTATATCATTCTAACTAGTGTCATGTTGTTAATATCATCATGAAATGTCTTCTTTAAACTGAAGTTTGGCAGTCAGATTGAAAAAATTAGCATGTCTTCAGCATTTATTTTAAACCGAGTGTATTTCAGCTCAGTTCATTCCTTAATAATGTGAAATAATTTTATCTGTCTACCAAGAGCATGTTCTCTGGAGATTTTGCCTTTCAACCTTATAAATTCATTAAGAAAGCAAACATTCTTTTTATGACAGTTGTTATCAGTGTATGTTTGTAATTAGATTTCAGAATTTAAGCATAAGAGACAAACTGCTTCTTCATGACCTTAATATAGTGGCTAACCAATTTGATAGCTTGTATTACATTGTACACATTATTATAGGCAAACTTAATTAAAATTTCTTAAATGTCTCTCTGTCTCATTTGATAACTTTGAGAAATAAAAATAAGTTAAATTAAGATTTACCATGTGTTTGCCCAGATGGTAATTGAGTTGCTATAATTTGAGTGACAGGTATTTGTTGGCCACTAGGTCCCGACACAGATAATTGTGACTGTCCACCATGTTGACCAAGTATAATATTTGGATCTCCATTTAGAAGGCCTGTGTGGGACTGTCCAAGGTCCTAAAACAATAGAAATTATGAACTATTTAATAATTATCAAACAAAAGTATGTTAAGATATTAAAAGGTTATTCATAATGTGACCTTTAGAAACGTATTTACATAGATAATGAGTAATGTCCGTAATTACCTGTACAGGTTTTCCGTTTTCGATTCTTGTATTGGAAGGTAACCCATACACAGACACCTGAGGTATTGGCCCAGGAAATAGATTTGTAAACACCCAATACTTCGCGACGCTGGACAAAGCAACATTAACGGCTGCCGAATTAACTCGTAAGTCGGTAGCTGACGTTGTTGGAGTTAGATTACTAGTTGGTGGTTGTTGTTGTTGACCAGACGTTACTCTTTGATTTTGGGACTGTAATTACATATGAATTTTAAAACTACTGAGAAAGATGAAAATAAAAAATGTAAAAAATTTTATCCACCTCAGAGTTACCAGGAGGTTGGCCACCTCCCGTATTGATATTGTGGTGTTCAGGATTCATTTTTAAAGCTATACTAATCTTAATATTTTTGTCCAACACTAGGTTATTTACAAAAACATAACAACTTTTACATTTCTACGTCTCGGCATTGTCATATCTGACTGTCAACGAAATGGAGGCGCGGGGGACGCGACGGGCCGCCATTATAAAACTTAGCACACAATAACATTTTTTCATCTATCAATTTTCTATTGAATTTGAAAATTAAAAGAAGTGAAAAATACAGAATATTGCAAATGTATCATAGAAAAACACTACAATTTCAAATTTAAGGTTTTAAACATTGTAATTTTTTAGTTTTTGCACAGTTCATAAACACTTATTCACCACGGACGAAGCAAACGAAAGTTTGTCACGATTACGTGATAGCCAACATTAAGAACAACGTAATCAAGTTTATAACTTAAAAGTTTTATTTATTTAGCTGAACGAAAAAAAAATCATGTTTAATGGTCATGAATTAACTTTTAAAATTATTCTTATGCATATAATAAATACAATTTTTAAAGTGAAATCCAATTTATTACTTGTAAATTGTAAGAAAATGACTTACAACTGACAGGAGCGCCAACATACTATATTAATTCTCTTTAACGTTATGTCTATGCACAAAAGCACTTACAAAGGTTATATAAAAATACCTAATAAACAAAAAATATTTATAATCACAGCCACTTGCAATAAATAATGCACATAAGATTGACATATGCAAACACATAATCTATACAAATTTATATAAGTTTAGTGTAAAACTATGAGGTTAATCGTTACGTGGACATTTTAACTTAGTTAACAAACAAAGTGATGCAATAACTGTTCATGTATGTAATATAATATATAGATTCCTTAAATATACAGAGTCCTCACACATTCTCCACAAAGTCAAAAAAAGAATATCTTACGTGGGTTATTTTAAGCTACTTAACAGGTAATTAAAGTTTCTACAATTAACGTTTAATTAAAGTCTAATTCAAAACAGAATAGTTTTAAAGATTAAATTTGTAATTTTTTTTTGTCAGACACAAAGTAATGGATACGGAAATTATTTCACAAAATTAACCGATAATGTATTGTTGAATCTCCTCTTATTAAAATATGATTTTTTTTATTGTTTAGACTAACCCTTGACTTAGGATTTCTGCTTGAATTTGTAGGAGAATGAGCCTATTCACATTTATTTTATATTTGAAAATATACATTTCATGTAAACAATTTACTTTTTACCGTTTTGGGTTTTTGTTTATTTAATATATTTAGTTACGGTTAACTAATCGCGATCAATACGGTTTAACATCTCTTAAAGAAATTGATTATGCGCCTTTAATTATATCATGATCATAATTATCATTTCAAATCAGAATAATTCTCAAAATATATGGTCCCCTGGCAAATAGCAGAGTACCGAATTGATTTATATACACTTGTTTTTATAGCCTATAGTTTCTATAGCCCTGGTGAGTTAGTGTTTACATTTTTTGTATTCATTTCCCTGTCACTCTAATAAATTATTAATTAAAAATTACTAGAAAAAAGTAACTTTTACTTATAATTATTAATTTTTATGTCTTGTCACATAATATAATTACGGTATAAATAATATTTTAATTCAAAGACAAGAATTACTTACCGCGTGAAAAATAACTTTCATTAAGTAATTTCCGGATTTGAATTCCATTTGTATATTTATCTATGTAGTACAATGTTATTACATTTTGTATTATAATCGTCATCAGTCCATTAATCCCTATTGATAGGTTTGCGCTGCTCGCATCCAGCAGGGGATCAGATCGTCGATTTATGTCTGAAGACCCTCTGATGTATCATGCGTACGAGTCTGTATTATTCAACAACAGTATTAAAATTATATCTAATTTCGTTACAATATAAAATTCTATATTTTGTAAAATAATTGCTGGTTTCATACTAAACGAGCTAATTTATTAATGACAAAGAATATTTTGTACACTGGTAAATAAAAAGAGACTATCTGTTAGCAATATAAAAATACCAGATTAAATAAATATAAAAAAATTTAATGGTGGCGAATAGTGTATAGGAAATGATAGGTCTTTGTTACCAGACAGATAATTACCACCGCAGCGCCTATTCCTGCCTGCTTCGACTGTCACTGAAACCAGACTAAATATCTATTTTCTTATGAAGAAGAGCTATGGTGCAGTGTATATCATCCTAACTAGGGCCATATAGTTATGAGCGGTCTATTACCTTCAATTGAACGTCCCGTTTGTCTCACTTTGTCGATTAAAAAAATATTTGCTCTATCTAGTTGGTAATCAATTGTTCGGATGTATTCTGTTAGTGTCCTGTAGAAGGATTACAGGCTACGTCATCGCGGATCTCGTACATTGAATATTATTGTAGTTCAACTTTGAACGGATTCTCAGACTCGCGTTGGCGGCCTCAGTAATAAATGTGAACTTGTACGGACTGCGCGCGTTTTGTTCCTTAAATCGCGTATTTATTCACGACTGTCCAAACAAAACTTTAAGTTTTATCTACGAATATATGAAAGGACACAATTGTGAAAGTGATACTTTAGTTATTATCAGCCAATAATAGGATTCTACTGATTCTTCATTTCTGAAAATATTCTTTAAAGTTAAAATTTTTGTTGGAAAACTGTACAAAAATTATATCGGTGTTCACCTCTTCGCAGGTTTGTATGTTTACGTACTTGTTCCTTTTTGCTTTTTTTTAAGATTTGAAGGCATTAGCAGTTAAAAATTATACGATTTTCGTGAGAACATTTAACTACAATGCATTGACTCAAGTGGAGGTTCTATTTGTCAATGTAACTTCATATTTTTTTTTGTACAATATATATTGATTATATAAAGATGACCTAATAATACCTCTTCTAAAATGTATGATATTACCTTTATTTCGTATATAAAAAACGTTATGTTCCGTATTTGCTAACCCTTACAAATTACAAGAATTATATACAATTTACAGTAAATGAGAAACAAATTGGAAAACAAATTACTAGTAGTATAATAATAACAAGAATAGGTAAAAAGTCGCCTGTAACTATTTCAAATGAGGTATCAACGCAATGTTAATGTAAACAATTGAGTCATTTAATAACTAAAAATTAACGATCAAAAAGAATATTTTATAATACTGTTGTGTTCGTAGTTTTTTGTAATCGTTAAAATAAAAATATGAAGAATATCGGAGAGGTTGTAAATATTTATTATAAATTAATATTTTTATGTTTATAATTATTACATTCATAAGAGAATTATTTATTTTGTTTTAATGAATTTATTGAAAAGCAAATATATAATAAATATAAATAAAACTGTATATTCATACAATAAATACATCAATATGATAATGTATTTTTTGTATATGTATGTCCGCTATATATAGAAAGATAAATGTGAAAAAGTGTTTATTGAACCATATAGAACAAAAAGACTACTACTATAAAAAAACTTTTTAAAAAGCGTTTCTAATTTTTTCGAAAATTTTAAATATTTCCTACTATGTACGTCTTTCTAATTAAAACGACGAAAATTCAGTGAAACGCTAGGAAGTAAATAATATTTTAAAACAATTGATTAATAAAACAAACACATTTTGTATTATATTGAATTCATCGTTAATATATTTTTTTAATACTCACGATTTTATGGTATTATTACTATGTATACACCAGTGCAATATTAACTTAAAGTTTTACTACTGGTAGGTCTCTATTGCTGAAGATAGCCTTAAGTGGTCTACCGTAACACCCTTACTGGCCGTTGAATAATAGTCTTTAAACTTTACTGTGATTCCGTCCAAAGGATGATGTAGCCAATGAAATAACCGTCAGCGAGACTTAACAATTTATATGTTATGCAATGAGCGTAATGTCGTTTAGTACAGATATCCTTACCAACGCCAGATATTTAATATAAATTAAACATAAAACAACAGTTGATCTTCACTCCTGGGCGCGAGTTGTATAAAATAAATTCAAGGTACAGAAAGTGTATTATTACTCTATGTAACTTCATTTACAATAGATATGTTAAGTAATTTATGGTTATCAATCCCTTGGTTAACTGGAAGTTAAAAAGTTGTGTAATATGAAATAGAGCAAAAAAATGGTCGGAAAACCAAGTAGCCAAATGAGTTGTTTGGTCGGTTTTATATAATCGAAAGCATGAAACACTACAATAGGTCCGAAGAGCGGTCATAAACATACCAGTCTGTTTACAAATTGTTGCATAGCAGGCAATTTCACGATTGTTCGATACGAATTGATTGTTCTAATTATTCAGAATTTTCTTTGTTACGTTCATCTATTATCGCACTTCTTTCTGTTCTTGTTGTATTGGAAAATTAGTTACTTAAAATTATAATTTGTTACGACCTTAATATTGCTTTTAGTTGTTATAATGTAATATAGAGAGAGGAGAACAAAAGAGTATGTGTAACTTCAATGTCATAAGTATAAAGAAAAGTTAAAGCTAATAAAGTTATTTAATATACAGTTCAAAATAAATAAAATTGATCTTTATGAACAAAGATAATTATGTACTATGAAGTATTTGAAGTCTGTTCTAATATGTCTTCTTTTATATTATGACAAAACATTTTATATTGTAATTTCTATTGGCAATTAAGAACATTATCCTGTCTATTGTTTTCAATTTTCCTTATAAATTAAAGAGCTAACAGTGTAAATTAATTAGTAAGATTTGAAATAAGAGGATTTAGTAAAATTAAATGATTTACAAAGTATTTTAATACCCAACAGTGACTAGAATCTAGGATTAGTGATTATTACGAAGCCTATGGAATTACCACATATTATATATAATATACTTATTATTACCACATGCAAGAATTTTGCAGATATAAGAGTATAAATATTTTTTTGAGAATTTATAGTCATTAAAGAGTACGTTTAACATAGTTAACTTTTTTAGGTATACAAATGTTTTAGATAATTCTTTTAGAAAATCTTTGATCTATAACGCAAATACGTTGTTGTTGTTATTGTATCCGCGGTGACTGAAAAAGTGGATCAGTATTTGGTGCTTAGTTCAAAAAAAAATATGTCAATTTAAACTGTTAACTCTACGAACGGAGTAAAGGAGCCATAATATTTAAATTCTTCAATCAATGATAAACACTGAATTTCTCACTGAAGTGATAAATTTAGGAGGAACTGTTCACCCGGCATGGTTTTAGGTATTATTAAAAGTTTTGTTATGGATGAAAAAGATTTAAGGTCATCTTTTTTAAAGAGATCACATGTAGTCTGCAGTCGTGCGTTCCTTCTAATTGTTTAAAAAAGAAATAGGACTCTGGTGGCGGTACATTAACCATATTCGATTCTAATGACAAAGCATAGCTCGGCAACCGTATCGTATTTTTTCATGTTCCATTTCCGTCGAAATTGTTGGCTCCGATGTATAATTAGACCCTCGCTGAGTGTTTACCGAGTATCAGTTAACGCAGTAATGAGTTTGCCAGTTGAAACATAATAACCACCATTCTTTCTACCCCTGTGACATATAATTGACCCAATATAATACTTTCCATTTCTAAACTATGTCGTGTATTATACGTTATGAAACATTTAATACACAATTTTAATCACACGTAGAATTATATGATTAACAGCAGTTTTACCATCCTCCATGACGAAACTTTCACTTTGTTGATGACAATGGGAAAATTAACATAAACGATGTTGTCCCATAGTTATTTTTCAGTATCAGTAGTTGGAATTCCTTTCATTTAAAATTGTTTCAATATCATTGAATTTAGGCTTTCACCAACTTCAGCCGATCATTTACGACATGTTAAATGTATTGTTTGAAGCAAAAGGTCTCTTTTATAACTGAACGGTAGGTTATATGTAATAACGTGTTGCTATTGTTTGGTAATCTTAGCCTTTAACTTGATAAATTGCACAACCAGTTCAATAATTCTACAAGTTAAATTAACACTGCTATTCAAATATGTTAGTATACAATTTTATAGAAGGCTATAAAAACGGTCTCATTGCTTCCAAGGTATACCGCTAAAATAACCAAAGGCTAAAACTAAATTGAAAGTAATAAAATTACAGTAGCGCAAAGTATTGTGTAAGGGCGTTTAATTTTTATTACAAAGTTAAATAGTACTAAATAAATTGTTGTGAATATTTTTTTTTCTATCTACATTTGTATTACATTTTTTAGTATACATATATGTATATATTCAGTGCATAAATGTAATGTTTAGTATACATAATGTATATATTAATAATAAAAACTTGTATTTTTCGGAACTTCCACATGAAGAGAAAACTTTATAATCTGTTAGATTGGTGGTTCCGTGATATTATTATCTATACTATGATATACGTATTATTACACATAAACTACAAATAGCAATTTTTAGTTTAAAAAATATTAAGAAATTGTATAAAAGTAAAACGGCTGTTTGAGTTCAGTGGCTTCTAGCGAGTTTTCTAATTGTGTCGGACCACCTGGTGGGGGATCTGCTAATGCTGCGTTTTCCGGTGCGAGGATAACAGCGGAAGATCGCGTTTTGTGAAATAAAAGAGGCCTTTAATTATACCACTAAAATGGTAAGCAATAGTACCGTAGTTTATAGACGTTTTTATTATTAGAGGCATTACAAGCGTGTTGGACCTAGTCATATGGCGTATGGCGTGTTGCAGGTGTGTAATCAAAATTAAAAGTTATTAACAAAAATTATTTTTTCTCCCCAATATTAAGGACCAATGATATTGAACTTAACAAAGCGAATTCAACGTTATGTTTTTTCACATCATCAGAATATACGTATGTATTATACGTTAACGTAATAATTACGTTATTGTTTTATTCTGTTGCATGTATTGCGTTACATTTTAATATTTAACGCTTTAAGTTATACTTAAACGTCGTGGAAGTGCTTTGTTTCGTGAATTCTTTAATTTGTGGGATAAACTTGCGTTCCAGTACAGTGGGACAGTGTTTCGTTCCTCTGAAAGTCCTTCACAAGGTACTGAGACAGTTGTTAAAAATTGTATATACTTAGTATTTTAAGTAGATTTTCTCCCAACGTCTAAAACAGACTGTCGTTCGAAATAAATATTATGAACAAATACAATATTTTAATGATTTTTCAAAAAAGTATGGTAGTGAATTAACGTAATGACTTCAGCTGAGCCTATCATTGTGTAACTGTGTTGTAGTAATGAGAAAAGGAATAAAACGTTTACTGGTCGCATTCAACGTGAATTTTGTGGTCACGGTCAACTGCGCGATTTCCTATTGTGTTATTGTTGTCAACATTAAAATTATTAAGTCATTTGTGTCATTTCGGACGTTTTTTTTTACTGCCTACTCTCGTATTAACTAGGGCGATTGTAGAGTTGTAAGAACGTAGGACGAACGTACTATGTGTTAGCCAGAAACACGGAGGATTTGGTTTAATTACAATTTCACTCGTAGAGTTTGGTTGGTGGTAGGATTCTTTCGACTTCGCCTGGCTAGATATCACCCTTATACTGTAAGTTTGCCATTGTCACTGCATTTCTGTGTTCTGTTATATATATGACAACGAGAGTATTGGATGAGTAGTAAACTTCACTGTATTTCAACGAGCTAATTGTCATTTAACACCACATGCAATTGAGGTGATTTTTTTTTTCATTCTACGAAGCGAAACTTTCACTCGGTGGTGATATTTCTACTAACCATAACAACGTGGAATTAGCATGGTATACATTGCACCACATTGTGCTCGCCGCTTTGAGACATAAGATGTTAAGTCTCGTTACATTTATTATACTAGCTACAGCGCCCTTCAAACCAGGATACAGTGGTGTTTGCGTACTACTGTTTGGCGGTAGAAATAGGCGCTGCGGTGGTACCTAGGCCTAGACGGTTTTTGGCAGACACCAAGCACCTGTATTTTAAGCGATTGTTGGTAAAGATAAACAAGTCTGTTAAATCGGTTATAGAGTTTGTATACATTTGCACGCTTGAATTATTTTTCTATTTCATTTTAAAACAAAGGTTACGTAAATCGATATAATGTTAAATATAGGAGCCAAATAAAAAAATCTAACTCTTAGACCTATACTACAGTTGACGTTGATTTTTTTCAATATAATCTATTTGATTTCATAATGTGGCATACAAAATTGTATCATGCAACTTGAAGGAGGAGTCAAATGGACCTTCGTGTTGCCAACTTTCCGCCATAACAGCATCGCTATCTTCCGGACGTCAACTTATAAGAGCTAGAATTTTGTGAGCAAGCACGCTTGCGTTCACCATTAATTTTCGGCATTGTTGTCATTTGACATCATATATGTTAAAAACCACTTCAGTTGTTATCATTAAAAATGGTTTATAGTTCTATAAAGATAATTAAACCGGTAGTACTTCGCATGGTAATAATATTAACATTAGCGTGCTGGTGGAGTATTACACATTGTTGAAGTTACGCTCTACGCTCCCTGGTGTTTCCTTAATCGTAAAGCATGCTTTCTCAGTTTATTGTATTATATGGTATTTGTTTTATTTACAGCGCGTCATTAACGCATATCAATGTACCGCATTTTAGATTTGAACTGTGTTGATGTTTTATTCGTATTGGAATCTCATTATTAATGGAGTAAACGCAAATCCAAAAAATAGAAGACTTAAAGACAAAATAAGCTTGTTCTGCGTAGATAGGATAGTAAGCAATTAAAAGCTATTGGTATTTAAATCCGTATATTTGAATTCATTAAATATGTAAGTAAATATATGTTATAATTACACATATAAAATTAGACAACGTATAGATACCTCAAATTTTACTTATTTAACCATATACATGTTCATTTGATTTCATCATTTTCATAAATTTCATCATTCTTGTATTAAAGACTGTGCTAGTTATGATTTCTTCATGTTGTCGTGGCTCTTCATGTCTGAAGGTTCTGTTTGTTATCTCCGAAAATGTTAATAATGAGTTTATATATTATACGATGGTAATGGCCCGCTTTATTCCCTGATGATGATGATGATGATGAGTGACCACTGGTCCATGACGATGAACTCTACTCGCCTAGAATACTTCGGCTCTTATAAATTTGATAATCGGTGCCACGCTGATGTAGTTGTATATCAGAATGAAATTTAAAAGAGCTGTGTTAGTGCTTAAAACAAATTTTAAAGATATGAAAGAATATTTTTTATGAAAAAAGACAAGAGACCAGTGTCCTCAATATTATGAGCCTTACACAATTTTTTTAAGATCTGCAGTTATTTTCTCACAGCGCTTAAAAGGAAAAGATTTTCATGAATTGTTTTTCTCTTATTTTTTAATTCGACGACGTGAAAAGACGGAAAATGAAACTCATAACAACGCGGCGTTAGTTACGATGATATTTTCCTTGTTCTCGGTATTTCGATAATAGAAACCTACCACCAGTAGTGTGATCTGCTGATGGTAGGTATCTTTCTCCATCTCTCTAGTGCTAGCAGTTTTTTGTTCTGCTTATTTAAGGTAAAATTAGATTTGAGCTATTACGACATGACTTTATAGCATCGCTAATTACTTAATCAGCGGCCAGTTCGTTAAGGAACAGATGAAATTTCTTTTTTCTGATTCTTCACGCGTTTTATGCAAGCATGCTTGCGTTGCGAATCGTTACTCTAATGCCAACCGGAACCACGCGTGCTAACCTAATGTGTTTCATTTGATTAATCACGTCTAAAATTATAATAAAAAATTATACTACAATACACTGTTCTCATTGCTTTCTATGTCATTCCAATCTATGGTGATATTCCTGGTCTGAATCACCCAAACGTAAAAGATTTTTGGTACGTCAATGTATTTTTATTGGATGTAGTTTTTTTTGTATATACGATGGGTATGTGCCTGTTTCGTCAATCTTTATTACCTGTGCTTGGCAGTCATAATCCTCATCATTATCATTTTAGGTACAGGTTAACTACTGACAATAAGCCTTGTTAAAAGTAGTAGTTGTTGTTTTTACCAAGCTTGACTTGCAGCTTTGTCAGCGCAATATGCTAGTAATGGTCACAGGTAAAATTATTATTCTGATCCTGTAATGATTCACTTTTTTCACACCAAGAGCAAAGTGGCGGTAGAAATATTCTACGTTGTTTCTCCTCAAGATGTACAAGTTTGTTATTATTGATACCAAAAGAAACCTACAGTGTTTCTTTTACAAACGCTTGCTAAGAAATCTCAATCGAAATTTTTCTATTGTTTTATTCACTTTACTTTATTTTTTGTATGAACTTATTATTTAGAGATGGAGGGGCGGGTGCGGGGCGGGGGGAGTGGTATGGTACTGACGTGTGTATTTGAATTAATTCTAATTGTTTAAAGTTATAAATGGCATGACAACCAGAAAAACTAGACTGTTCTCTTTTATTTTATTAATAACACGGTTTTCAAGGTACGATATATCAAAGAATCTCACGGCACACAAACACGATAAGTATTGTAAAATTGGTTGCGAAACTTTTTATCTAACATGATTTTGTCTTGTTCGAATTTGTTCCAGTCATAACATATGGAGTTTATACCTGTCGTGATAAAGCCGTGCTGTATTTATAAAACCGTGCAATCGATAAGACAGTTTTAGATCATAGAATAATTTCTATATAAAAATGATGAAAAAATAAAAAAATTTTAGGTATCAAATGAAAAAATAAATATATATGTAATGACTCTTGTCGAACGTCGTCTTTAACTATTGTTTAATTTTTTAGCTAAACAATAGTCGTGTAAAGTCACTTTGATTCATTGAGTAAAGTGACTGACTGTCCATTGATGAAATGTTTATTCCATTTCTATTCAAATTACTAAAATTTTAATATTATACTTATATAGATAAAATGGATTAAAGACATTATTGTTGAGTGCCTAATGACGAAGTTTTTATGCTTATTCGTTTTTCCTAGATTTTATGCTAATTACATAATAACGTTATTCATAGTTATTAAAAACGTTCGGACTTGGAACGGATTTTTATTATTAATAATATTTATTCATCTTGCTATTATTTACGTTACTGCAAATATTCATAGTTGACCGGGAATTTATACGTCGGGCACAACAGACTTTTATAAACTATTAACACATTTAAAGACGTTTTCAAAAACCAGAAATAATATCAGCATTAGAGATATTTTATAAAATCATCGAGTAGACACACGCAGTGTTTACTTCAAACTAAAAAGGATGGCATTGGTAGTAAAATTTTTTGCTGACTAGTCTCAACGGACTCAACTTCAATTTGAATACTCCACTGCTCAATACAGGTCTACTCGTACGATTTTTAGCACGACTGTTCCTAACATGATACATTTGGCCTATATTTATAGAGCAGTATCAATACATACTGCATATAACTGATAGGTAGCTAGAGGATGAATTCAGCCAGCTGCTCGTGAGTCGGGACGCGGGGTCATTTCCAGGCAATTGATTCATCGAGACGCGACAAATGTCCCGCCATCGACGTATGCGAACAAAACAACTAGCGGAAACGACGGATTTAAATAACTTGAATATACAATAACGTTACACTATTTTTATATTTTTCTGTTTAACACTAATGCTACTTGATAGTTAATAATAAAAAAAAATAATCATGATTTTAATGTAATCATTAAACATTGTTTATAAACTATTAGAAGTAAAATTATTTGAATGTTACAAAGAGCACGACTGGTAGGAAAAGAAAAGTAGGATTAATGCTGACGAGATGAGAAGCTTGAGAAGTATAACTGGAGTGAAGCTGATGGACAAAGAGAGAAACAGTGTAATAAAGGAGCGGTGCGGCGTGGTTGAAGATGTAGTGACAAAGATAGAGAAAAGGATGCTTAGATGGTACGGCCATGTTAAAAGAATGGATGAAATTATTGTGGATGAATTAATGAAAGAGGTTAGAATGATTGGACAAATCGGTGCAGGTCGACCTAGGCGGACATATTCCAATCAAATCGAAGATGTCCTAAAAAAGGCCGGGTCAAGAGTACTCGCAACCGACAAGCATGCATGAAGGCGTTCATGAGAGTGGAGGAAGCGAGAGAGGTGTGCCAGGATCGTAGCAAGTGGAGAGAGGTGGTCTCTGTCTACCCTATTGTAACGAGGCGTAATATATATGTATGTATATATTTATTTATTTAGATCTGTGAGAAATATTTTAATTTATTGCGATAGTTTTAAAACAGTGTACAGTAGGAGGAACTAAGCAGAAGAAAAATCAGCAAATATTTGTTAAGTTTAAGCTATAGTGACCCGTGATTTATTTTCTTTCGAAATATCTATACCAAATAATGCGGAATCAAAATTTTGTTCTTAAAGTATATAAAGGTTAAAACAAAATTTGTTAATATCTGCAAGAGATAGAATGTCAATTATAATTGCATATTTGTATTACATAAGCTACGTAAGAAGGATTACACAAATAGTAGACGCAAAGGTTATTTAGTTTCAAAATTATTAATACTGGAGTCTTAATGCAGTCTGCGGGGACTCAGTGTTGCATTATACTTTACGTAAGAATCGGTCAAATGTTAAAATGTTCTCTCGGCTAGCCTTTTTCGTGTAGATACATGTATTAAGATTATACAGTATTTTTGATCATGCTATTTCTAGTAATACTTGTAACAATGTTTATTGTACGTTCTAAAAATGACCTCTGGGTAGGCCGATTCGTATAAACAATGATATTCTAATAATATTTTAAATTTATTTCTTAGATCTTTTCTCTTTTATTCTTGAATATATTTAAATTATGAACATAATGACTCAATCATACTCTACCAAGTGCAAAAGATATTAAAAGTACAACAAGCTTATATAGGAAATGTAAAGACTTCCGCTATAAACTTTGACATCATGATCCTACTAAGTAAACCTCTCTGAATGGTTGACTGTAGATTAAAAATTGACTAGGATACGTAACGTATTATTTAGTCGACCTGTGATGTTTTGTTAAATACTAAAATGAAGATATTAAGGTTATGTTTCAACTCAGAGAAGAACATTCTTAATTGAACTTCGGTATTGTTTCTTTCATATGTCACTGTTGTTTTTTTTTTTTAAAAAATGATAAGAGTAGAATTGAAACGAGGTCTTATAAAAATTTCTGAGCAAAACTCCAGTACTAAAAGTTTGGAAAATAGATAGTAATCGTTTTTGCAACTTTGATAAGTTGAAATTTTTAAGTGATTTTAAATTCTTTATAATCTTTGATCAAATGTTTCTTAAGAAAAATATTAATGATCTTTATATACCTTGTGTGATTCCGTATGAAATGATTTAACGTCGTGTAAAGCTGTTAGGGTGTATATGACGTATTTATAGGTACTAAAACTTTTCTGTTTATGATTGAAATAAATATTTATGATAAATGTCGTCCCTACGGGAAAATGTATCTTCATTATCGTACGTATAATATATATAACATCATTGTTTGTTTTGCTACTGTTAAAACACGTGTGGAATTGCGGTTATCAATCGCTGCCCGTATGCCTGATACTCAAGTACATAGTGTGTCGATTTACATAAAACCATATAAATGTCTATATAAGAATAATAATATACAGTTAATAAATTACAATAATATACAACAGTTAAAACTATTATAATAATTATTTCATTATATACTTTAAAAACATTTGGTACAAATTATTACAATAATCTGAAAATAAATGACAGCAGTTAGTTGTTGTCTTTGATCTGATTTTTGGATTAAATAGTCTTTTTATCGTAAATATTGTTTGGGATATCATGTAAATGTGTTTGAAAATTTAAACGTAATTTCCGTAGAAGTGACTTGGCTCTTGGTAAATGTGATTTAAATATTCCTCTCCCGTATCAAATAACCACAAATGGAAGTCGTTTAATATGTAGTAAATGACGCACAGTACAGTGAGCATTGTTTATCGCAGTATACTAAAACATTCATATTATGTTTATAACATCTGGGGCCAATACTCTTGAGAAAATTCTTAATTTATAAAGCTTCTATAGTTCTTCACTAAAAATAGACAATATATATATATAATAAATAGAAAAAGAATAGAAAAGAGAGAAACAGAACTTTAACAATTTTTTTCTGACACAAACTAATTTAGCGGTGCCATATAGTTAAAGGAGTATAAGAAACAACATAGTTTAGCTTTTTAAAGTAACATAATAGGCAAAGATCAAATACTTCTAGCACTATCATTATTATATATATGTCTACCGGGATATCATATTTATTTGACAACATTCATTGTTATTTTATACTTTATTTATGTGATTAAAAAAGTCATAAAATAATAATAGATTGGACAATTAATAAAAAAAAGTCCTAAAGTATACAATATTTAACGACATGTAAAAGTAAGGAAAAGAATCTATGGCTATATTAAAATAATATATGCAGTAAATATCTACAGTAAAGTAAGACTAAAATAGCTTTATACATTAGCGTACACAGTCACAGTGAAATAGCTTATTATAATTTTATTTTAGCAATAAACTTATTGTCTAATATCATTCTTTATAAAATTTGTGACGAAATAGATCTATGATTATATCCTATATTCATAATACTATCATCTACTTTTATGACTTTAACTAAGATATCTTCTGTATGTTTACAGTATACAAAATTCTCTTTACACAAATACATGTAAGCAGGTTACTATTAAACGTTTCATATGTTAAAATAGAGTATTGCTTTTAACAATTATTGGTTATTTCTGAATTATAAGAAATATAATGGAAATGTGTAGAATATATATAATTTTTATTATTTTAAAATTTACTTATTTTAATTGTTTAAAAAACCATATGATTAGTAAGAATAAACTATGCTAAAGGTCGATGAAGCAACAATTTTTCGTCTTCATGTAGCACTGAAATAGAAACGTTTACTTAATAATTATCTGGCAATTTAAGAGCTGCTTAAAGAAGGTATATATAGTTATTTCCCGGAGCGATCGAACCTCTATCACGAGTTGGAGTTTGTATCTATGTATTGAAAATTATCAGGTCTAACCTCGTTTTGCTTTTTTTTGATGTTTTGAATCAGTGTATAATAACAAGCGATTCACATCATATTATATTTCCTTTATAGTGTTGATTTATTCTTAAACACTTTTTTTTGTAAATTTAAAATTTTTCTTTAGGGCTAAGTGGTTTCTTTTAGATTTGTGAACACGGTAATAATACTAATAGTATAGTAATAATAGTATAATTATAAAAAAGAAATTCAGATTGGAAATCGTCAGTAACTATTAAAGTGGTTAAACTGTAATAATGATTACTTAAATTTCCCTTTTCAACAAGTTAGCTTGTACTTCAAATATTAAGTAATATTTTGATTGTTTAACGATTTACCAAGCAATAATAATCCGATATATGCAAAGTATTTTATAAATAAAAATTCAGAGACACTAAACGAGTTTGTTGTACCTACCTACTCCTACTTATGCTGTTTTGTATAAGCGAACTTTTATTTCGCCAGTTTGGTTACAATTCCAATTTAAACAGAATCGATTAGACACTACTTTATTACTAATATAAAAATCAAGTATTTACAGTTTTATTACATTAATGTAGAATTGAGACAAGTAATATATGTTTTAGCAGTAATATTTAATTTTACAGCTATCACTAACATTACTTCTTTCTTTGTTTGTATTTGGATTTTAATGCTACCACCACTGCTCAACCCTTAGGAAAAGTAAAAAGCTACAGGAATATACCCAAAACACTACAAATATAGGGTGGTTCATATTCATAGATTATGTCGTATCGATTCATTCAGGTTCATATTTTTATGAAAAACTTTGATTCTTCTTGTGGATTATTTTTATTTGGTCTTTTAATTTTTTTATATCAAAGCAAAATTTATAGCATTTTCTGATAGGAGGATTACTTTTGCGCCACCCTATACTATAATCGAAAAGGTCTTCGTTCAGCAACGGAAATCGATAGTCTAAAATAATAATGATTGTTGCTTAACAAATGATTTAAGATTGTACATTTCCGATGGTCAATTTCAGACAATTCAAATTATGTATCTGAATTTTTTTTTAAATTATTTATTTACTTAGGTAATCATATTTAATTACTTAGGTAATCAGATTTGCTTAGTCAGCCATTTATATTAGAATAAAGTTAAGAATTAAGTAAACTAAATAGTCGGTGTTGGTTGTAGAAAATTTCTGCGCTCGACTAGTGAAACCATATTATTACATTGTGTTTACGTGAAGTTGTAATACGCGTGATACTAAATAGGATTTATAATAGCTAACAAATCACTGGGCTAGTTCCTTTTGTTTCTAATAAACTAATCGAGGTTTGCCTATAAAGTTTGGGCACTTGGAAAATTGTTATGTAATCATTGTGTAATTATCTTATGTAAACAAAATTTAATCACATAATTCGTATTATGTCGGAAAAAAGCTACAAAAGTTATGTATGAGAAACACGACAACCTGTAAGGACTTCCTTGCCGTAGGCACTTTATGTGGACGACTGTAGCTTTTATTTCTGTTTCTGAACAATTTTATGGAAATATTACGATTTCAAAGGCGCCGTAGTAATAAAAACAATGAGCTCAAGAGCAAGACTATCTTCTTTCTTAAAGCGATGTCGTGCTTTTAGATGAGCAATATTCTTATGAACGGCGATATCAGTTACCACGCTTTGTAAAGCTTTAATTGTTCCAAAAGATTGACTTTGACAAAAGTATGCGTACACCCATTCTCATTCATTTATTGCCATTTTATATGTTAGTTTTAACTTTAATTATGTATATACTTAAATTATTAACAAATTTCATTCCGGGTTAGATGATCTGATTGCACGTCGTAATGTTGATACAATATAAATGTGGGTTGATATCGCATGTTTGCTTTAAACAACGGTATTTAATGGTTGTTTTTTGTATTTTTATTGTATTACTGGTGTAAAATCTGTTTCTTTCTCGCATCAACACAGTATTTAATTATTATTTGTTTTTATTGTGTAAGGTTCTTGGGGAGAAGTTTTAACATATCTACGAATACAGTATTTCAATCGTTGAGATATAATATCGGCATTTTAATTCGTATTGGGGTCGTTTACAAACGCAAGCTTAAAATGTGTTTTTTTTTTTTATAAAATGGTTTCCATTTAGGTATTATTGTCAATTGTTATCTTTTTTTAAACCTAAAAATGTTTTAAAGTGAAATTTATCTATTTTTGCTTCACGATAAATATTTGGCCTTTAGCTTAGCAATTATTTATTTTTGCTTGTCTTCGATCATCATTCAGCGCAGGCTTACCCTATATTAATTTTCACTCATTCTCTGACTATTCTAGGTATAAGTTTTAAATTCTCATTCATTCGGGCTGTTATTCTAAACTATTGATGTCCTGCTACTAAATATAGACCTTCGCATGAGAGGGTTTTATGTTACATTAAGTTATAAGTATATTGTGTAATGTAATGGTCACAAAGAAAGGCGCGTCTGATCAGATACGATGCTTTCTTCCTCGGTCTTTATTGTTTACCTAAGTAGCGGAAGCTCCCGAATCTATTACCTGGTAAAGATAATGTCGGGAAATTAACAGTAAATCAACCTTCGTAACGTTAAATCCGTATTGCTAAATGGCTATGAGACGTGGAAGATCATTAGTCATAACGCACCAGCTTCAGGTCTTCGTCAACCGCTGTTTTCGTTGGAGTTCGGTATTCACTGGCCCTATAGAATCTCCAATGAAAATCTTCTGGAGCTCAGCCGCGAATCTCAAATCGATTTACAAATCAGGCGTCGCAAATGAAAGTGGCTTGACCTTACTCTACGAAGAGTTCCCAACAACATTACTAAGCAGGCGTTTGATTGGAATCTGCAAGGAAAATGCAAACGCGACCGCCTCAGACAGATATGGCGCCGCACAATAGCAAACGAGGCGAACAAGATCGAGAAGACGTAGAATGAAATTAAGGGTGAATCCATAGATTGAACGAGATGGAGAATCACTTTGAACGCCCTTTGCCCACTTGGGGCTATAGCATATTAATGTAAAATGTAATGTAACTATCATAAAATTATTGAACAATACTGTTTTAGGCGAATTGTGAAGACAACAATATTTATACATTAAAAGCATTTTAAACGGATTATAATGATTGACATCGATTATCGTAATCGAGATGAAATAAAAAAAATGCAAACCATAAAATCTGTTCCGTAATCATTAAAGTAGAGCGGCGATCGAATTGTTATCTGTAAATCATTATTGCGTTATACTACGCAACGAGTAACGAATCATCGCAATCATTATAAAAAAAAACCCGGTATAATGCATGTGACATGGTTATAAATAAATAAGACCTACTTAAAAATGTTCATGATATTTAAAGAATAATGACATTATCAGAAAAAAACTTAAAAAGTAAAAAATAATTTAATTTACCTACATTCATTAAATGGCATAGAGTAGTACTTAGGGTATGTTATGTATGTACTATGTAAAAAATATTAAACGAGTAAACATAAAAAATATATGTCTTTGAAGTATCAATATAACGAGTAAGCTTTTTTATAGGGAATTAATGTTAAATGGAGTAACATAACAAAAAATTCCATATATTCTATTTAACTATTGTGTTTTTGAATTACGGCGAATGATATCGACATGCCAATAACGGCGTCAAAGAAACAAAATTCTAAAAATGCTTTTGTTAAGGATAGATTTTATTATCTACATAGAAATGACACATATTTATGTGTTACAATACAATTGTGTTATGAATGAATCAGTCTATTAACTAAATATATAACAGTTACTCAATCAGACAGAAAAATGGAATTTCTTCGCGAGCGTAACGTCGGGCCATTATCCGCGCTTGGCTCGCCTTGATCCGATGACACAGTGGCCATTCCACTTGAAGTCTGTCACACAGGGCTACCACAATTGTCTTATGGTAATGAAGATACTTCTAATACATATTTTTTATGGATACGACTAAAGTAAAAGGGTTGATATGAACATATATGGGGCACTCTCTCACGGTCTTTTAATTGACCGTAATTTCCAACTCAAGAGCATTGTTTTTCGATAAGGAGAATCTATTTCACGATTTCATATTACGCAGCGCTTATTAAAAGACAACGAATAATATATCATATTTATAAATTAATAAAAATCTCTAAAAATTTTAGTGAAAATCATGAACAAATTTCTTCAAAAACCTTTTAAAAACACTTAATTCAAAAAGACAGTCTAGTGTCTTTTTTACCTAAGCCTGTTGTAAAATATGATCATGATTTAGTTAATATTGTTATTAAACTAAAAAAAATCTAGGATTTAATAGCATTTACTTAATAATTTTTTATTACACCAACATCTGTGGTCATAGGTGGATTGAAGGGAAAGATGTCCAAGCTTCACTGTTAAAGGTACTTATAACTTTTAATTGTTAATTGTTTGAAGTTATCAAGCATATTAACAGTTGATTTTAAGACAAAATGAGCTCATGCAACAGCATCATTCTGACAGTCATTAATAAGAATGTGACGGTCATAAATAGATATATTTAATGAAGCCAAAATGCGCTGAGAATATAATCTATAAAGCGTCAACCATATATAAATCAGCGCCGCCGCCTCGGTGGTAACCGTACTGTACACTGGCAGAACAACTTTCGCGACTCGTCCCAATATTGCTGGTGAACTATTACATCAGAGGCATCTTCTCACCACCGATATTATGAACACTAGGAGAAATACCTAGCAGTTCAACATTTTCAAGTAACCCAAATTGCTTTAAGGAGACTATATGTTTTTCTCAAATAAAAAAAGTTTTTGAGATTACTCTTTCACATAAAGTAGAATTTTATAGCAAATAGCCATTGGATTTTACAATAGACGAACATAAAGTTGAGTCATAAAAAGATTATTTCTGATTAGGTGGGCACAACGCGTGCAATGGTATGTTAAACCATACCTTTTGTTAAACACAATCTAATCTCAATTGCATGCCCTATAACAGAGGAGTATAACAGACAAACATTTCCACTGCCCATATAAGTATAGTGATAGAATGTGTAAAGATAACATGAGTTACACAAAATATATTTAGAATCATGCTTTTTACACAAAAAAAATCGATGATAATATAAAAAATTAAAATAAGATAATCTTCATAAATAACTATAATATTTCCTGTTTACCTCTGTAAAGGGATAAGTTTTAAGGTATATTCTTCACTACAAATATAGTTTCTTTAAATCGAACGGTTTTTAGAATATGTTCAAAGGCTGGTAGCTTTTTCCTAGTGTATTAATAAAATACACCAATTCCTATCTCTTTCACCCCAGTACACAATAACATCAAGTGTTGTTAGTAGTTTCGCTGACAAATTATTGTTTCTTAAAAAATTATTACTTAAAAATTACTTGATGTACAAATTGTCAATCAAACACTTCTGATTACGATTTTTATATATTTACTTTCGTTTATGTACGATGCCCACTGCTGGACATAGCTCCAGAAAATCTTAAGGGCGATCAATCTTGCGATGCCAGCATTATTGAACATAGCCATATCATAACATTCTCAAAATGATAAATATTTATTTCAATAGTATTGGCATTTTAATTTAATTCAAGACCAAAGAATTAAATATAAAAATACCTTAACACTGATATACTTCTTGAAGGTTTTCCAGAGCCAAGGTCAAAAGTGAAAGATAGGTTTGAAATAGATGGTAACCACCGGTTTATTTGAGGCAATTTATTTTAAGGCTATATTTTATTAAATACTTTTTAACCTAAGTAAAGAATAATTATATACATTAAAATATTAACTATTTTCTTTATTTACTCAGATAAACTTTTTGAGCCTCCATTGCAGACTTTTTCGGTATATGTTAATGAAATTTGTAGTAATATCGAAAATATTTATAGGTCTTTATTGAATTGAGACGTTATACTTAAGATATTCTGATGACCTATTTTGTCTTTAGTTCATTATGATAACAACAAAGATAGTGAATATTTTAACATTAAATTTTAGTAAAACATTGGCCAATTCACATATTAATGTGTTAAATATTCTAAAACGACATCGACAGCAGTTACATAATTAGTACGCAAAAAAATTTTTAACCGTATTTATGGGGAAAGTGGGTAAAGATCCAGTTGGGTTACGTGATGGTAAATCACCTTTGGATATCTGTAATAAGAGAATCCGCGTTTGCTTCTCTGCGCAAGGACAGAGCATGAAATATTTTCTTAGAGTTTCTCCAAATATTAGCCAGGTTATTTTCAAGCTACAACTAATGTTGGAACCAAAGGCTGCTAAGTTGGCTTATGTAAAACAATAAGATATTCAATTTGTTATTCTACACATATTAAAATTTAGGCGCTCAAATTGATTCCATTAATAATGATTGGTAAACGATCTTTTCGTATATTATACTTTACTACGTTCGCCTTGACATTATCTACTCGCACTACAACGAAATCTTTTCCCCGCGACGTTCAATATACTAAACAACATATTATATTATTAAAAAGATATTTAATGTATTTTCTTTAATGCCAGTAATAGTTTTATTTAACTTTTTAAACAAATAAAAATGTACTAATTTATATATCATCTATGCGTGATTTTAAAGTAATATACGATTTTCAAAAAATCACAATGAAATACTCATATAGTCACAAAGTTAACGTCAGTACTAATCAATATATATACTACCCCGCCTGCTTTGCTAAGCGTAACACCCTCACAACTCCTTATGGGGAAGGAATTTTGTTAAGTCCATTGTTAGCTGACCTACACTAGGTAAAAGAAATTATATTTTGATTACTTATTGCTCTTTTAATTAAAAGAAAACACTGTTTTTTTTTTATGTCTTTATCATTCCTTTCGACGAGGTATTTCTCTTTATGTTTGTGTATAATTTAATCATTTTGATTTCTGCTCTTGCATCAGAGCTTGTAATAACACGGTAGTGACTTTATAATATTAAATAAAATTTTTGTATGTTTACAGAATTATATAACGTAAGCATATAGATAATAAATGTGAAAAACCTTTTTTTCCCCCACAATTTTTTTCTTATACTATTTTATTATAATAATGTGTCACCTTCATAGGAGCGTTAGAAAATTATCCTTTCCCTAACTTTGTAATACTCATATAAGTTGTAATTTTTTACTTAAAGTAAACATTATTTTTAAAGGATTATGTCATTGTTACATAAAGGAAATGTTAAAATGCTATTACCTGTACCTACAAAAACCGTTGTATACGTATGAACCTGCTGTCTCAGTCTGGGCGAATTTCATTGTGATATGGTGGGCATCTTTCTCCACTTCACACACCACCACAGTTTGTACATTTCGGTGTTGATGTTAAAAAAAAGCTTGTTGTATGCGTTTTCCAGGCAACCTTGCGAGCACAGCCGGGGACACAGAGCTCGTTATAGACTGGCGTGTGTTGCGTAGGCGCACGATCTTTCTTTACACCGCGGTTCGCTCAAAACATCTTTCGCGCGTACGCGGCTCGCTTTACACTATCACGTTTTTAATTTCACTTATCGTTTTACATTTTGTTATTTGTATTTGTGTATATGTGTTCTGTGTCAGTGATTGTTCGTCATTGTTAATAACAATGCGATATTTACAATTTTGTTTAGTGTTGATATTCAGGTAAACTCTACACGACTTGCATTATTCATGTAACTAGATAAATTTTGGCAGATTGATATTATATAAACGTTTGGAAATTTATTATTACTATATTTTGACATGACATTTTTATACAAAGTATAATTCGTAAACAACCTTTTAACATTACAGTTTTATATATAATATCTTTGTTTCTCATTTAAAACAACACATTTTTTTCTATATTCTCATGCTCAATATCCAGGTATTAAGGTTCCGTTGCTTTAAATAATTAAATCAAATACATAAGTGGTATTTGCGTCTAAAGAGACCTCGGTAACAACTATTTAACAAATGTCACTAACTCCAAGGCCTTAAAATTATGTGACCAACGTTCATCATCTACTAGTATGACAGGGTTATTAAATAATTATACTATAAATTGCTACTGGTTGTTTATTAAAACATGCTATAAATGGTTTTATTTACTATATTATTCTTAACGTTATCGTTATAAATCATATGGCTATTTTAGCATTTTACAAATATTTGTAAATTGGTTATTAAAATATTATTGATTGATTTCGCAATTGATATATTTATCTTTATATAAGATAATATATTTACTCTATAACATATGTATTTGCTGTATACATCGTTTAATTTATTTTTAATCAAGACTTGTTACGCTATTATGATACATGAATGTTTTTAAACCATAGACATATCTTCGTTCCTAAGAAATCTGGTTAAAGAAACAAGAATAATTTTACGTTTCATTTAGTTATTATTGATCAAACACTTTATCTATGTTATGTAAACTTTATTTAGGTATTGCATTATTTCTTATTAAATAATAAATCACAAAAATGTATTAATTATTCTCAGGTATAAAAGGAAAAATGTGAAGATGAAAAATTATTTTTAACTTAAATAACAGTCTGGATTACATTATGTACTCAAGTGCGGATGTTAACAGTCGTTTATAAACCTGTGTTCGACCTTGTCACTTAAATAATCGCCAACAAACCGGTGTTGCGCTTTGAAGATTTACACACTTGCTGCTCCCGCGAACACTACGCAGTGTGATATCTAAAAAAAAAAGGTGCTACTTTACTATACTTTCGTTAGAATAATTGTGTAGTATCAAAGAACTTCTAATTCAGTAGCAAATGTGTCCAGAACATTACTTTTAGGAAAAATGTATAAATCAAATGATAGTTTTTAACACAAAATTACAATAGTATAAATATAGATAATAAGTATAATATTTTTCACATGTGTATTTAAAGGCGAGGGATCGGCTAGAATGGAAAATTGGAGAAAAGGTCTATGTCCGAAGACGGATCTTGTAAGGCTGAAATAGAATAGAATAGAGTATTTTAAGAAAAATACGCATATAAAAATTCAAGAAGAGTTAACTGATATTATTTTCTTAAATAAAAATTTAAACCAAAACATATTTATTTTCTATGAGCATTAAGTTACCATTAAGTAACGGTTGAACCTGTATTCTGTACGATCACTTAATTTTAATATTGTCTTTATATCAATGGTTTACTTAGGTTTTAATACATTTCTATAATACTGTATTAAAATATTTATTTTCATTGAACGTAGCTACGAGGCAATGGAGACGTTTACCTGATGGTAAGGGACATGCCTGCCCATAACAACGTTTGGATGGTATACATTGCGTTTGTCAACTTGAGACAGGAGATATTAAGTTTCGTTACCCCAACTATTTCACTAGCTATAGCGCCCTTCACACCGGAACATAGTAATGTTTGCATACTACTGGTTGTCGGCAGAAATAGGCGCTGCGATGGTGCCCTACCATCAGTGAATCTTAGTATATAATATAGTATATCTTTCTCAATTTTTTATTTATTTTAACACAAATAAATATCTTAAATTTTAAAATAGGTTTATAAAATAAATAATGTCTTTTATAATAATTGCTTGATTCTTATTTGGCCAAATAAAATACAAGTCTTCGTCAATTAGTAAGAAGTTTCGAGTTCTTTAAAGCGATGAACTTTCTGTTTGATATCTTATTCTTTTTACCCTAATGAGCGATTTGTTTTATCTCTTCTTATTTAATGGTGGTTATATCATTTATTGATCTTTTTACAGAGTTTAAAAAAGGAATATCGTTATCTATCTTCCTATATATATATATAATGAAAATAGGTTTGTTGTCCAATCATGTGAAAATTAGTAAACATATCGATATGGGAACATAACCATTGGACACGGAATGATTTGTATATGGTTATAGGCTATTTATTTTTTAAATTTTATAGATTCTACATTATTTTTTGCTATAGAAGAGTTGCTTTCTATAGTTGCTATAGAAAGTAATTTACGGTTAAATTTCAAGTTTAATTTTATATTACGGCGAGCAAAGCGCGCTGGGACAGCTAATGTATATTATATGGAAACCTCTGGAACCATGAGGTCTGGAGACTTGAAATTTGGTATGAATCGTTATATCCGAGTAAATCCATAGCTATGTACGGATTTTACGAAATGTCACCCCTAAAAGCGGTAGCGGGGTGTTACGGCTAGAAAATTGAAGGAGAACAGTTAGTTACTAATATAAGCAAGGAAATAAACGAAAAAACAGTGTATAACGTCTAATAATCAAGGGAGAAAATGTCGGCTCAAATAACACAAGGCAAGATAGATATGAAATAGGCTGAAGAATTAGTAATTGATAAGGTGGAATTATTATTAAATCCTCTGTCTTTTGATACATTAATATATTGTTTAACATTATATTGCGTTTATATTATTAATATCTTATTTCAGGAATCTGGGTGCCGCCGCTTGTTTTTGTTTTGGGTAAGCTTACTATCTTTTTAACTATATGTAAAGTAACTAACCACAATTTTATACCTAACTAGTAGTAACAATACTTAAGTAGTACCTACGTAGATAAAACCTAAAAACTTATTACTTTCCTATTTATAAAGTTGCTTCTTTTACCTTCACATACAGCGAATTTTTTATTTACTTAGAGCCAATGAAGGAGACGCGACATATTATATAATAAAGACAATAGAGTAACATTTTTTTTAATTGAGTGAGTATTTAGTACTTTTGTCGTTTAAGTTATAATAAACACTCATAGGGCAACTTGACAGTGTTTAGCTGGATCCATAATAAATCAGATGAAAAAATGTTGGTATTAATTAATAGTAAAAATGAAATTTAATGCATGACCTTGTCGAGTACATCATTTGTTTTTCTCAACATAAATATACTCTAGCAAACCGGTAAAAGTATGAATGTATATTCTTTGAAAAACAATGTGACTAGTCTCACGATATACTCACATTTGTATCGCATAGTATTGTATTTATTGCTCACAAGAACCGTTGCAATTTTCTTATTGACATACAGATAGATCTCGATCGGTGAAACATATGGGAACATCATTGGTAATGTCTTAGAAATGGAAGTATCAGAAGATTATTCCGAACCCGTTGCTATTCAGTACAAATATTATATATTTTATACTAAGTAAATATATAAATCGAAAAATTTTCAACATCATAATTGTGTTGTTCCTACGCCTGTTTAGATGTTAGTGTCTTGTTTTTTGTTATATCTTCACATCTTTCCTCTTTGTATCTTTATATTATAATTTTATGGCGTAAAGTTATCATAAACAGTGCCTTATCTGTAGCAATGTAGGCATACAGAAAATTTTGCGTTATCACCTTCAGAAATAAGATGGTAGAGTTAGTTAACATAATAAACTGCTGTTTACAAATCGGATCGAATTAATTTTAACAGTCTTCGGCTTGTATAGATTATTCTAGTATTTTTTCTTTCACCACCAACCCACATATCTGGTCTGAAAAGTATTGTGTATACCACTATCGGGTAAGAACAGTGTTTAATAGGCATCAATAGGCTAAAATAATCATGATGATAATATATTATCGTTGTGCATTGTATTGTTATAAGGGTACAGGTAGATAGATAGATAAACATTTTGTTGCTCACATTAATGTGGATACAGTGAATTCGCTGAAACTAAATTTATAATCTAAATGTGGGCAGGGGCGACTTTAGTGCTATAAGCGATCTCTTCCAGGCAACCCACTTATTGATTCCATCAGTATACATTATCTGAATTTTAGTTTTATATCAAATATTTTATGACGCTGTTTCTCATTCTTTTATATTATTCAATAAAAATGTTTATTATTCTGAATTATTGACAAAAAAAACCCTATTTCTGGAGACATTTAAAAGAGAAACTCAATAATTTCCAGGAACAAAGTCGTACTTAACTGTCAGTGTGGGTTAAATGGCATTACTGGTACGGAAATTGTGCCTTTGTACGCTGCCGTATGTCCTTGCAATAAAAATTACTACTTTACGAATGACTCATGAATACAAGGAAAAGTATTTATTATTTAATAACCTGCCCTGCGGTAATCGTAATGTCAGTCCGGCTACTTTTTAGCTCGGTGCGATTAAATACGAGATTTCTTATGTGTAAACATTACACTGCGTACGATAAAGTGTGTGAAGGAAGCTGAATGAAGACAATACTCAACCATTACGCGAAACAGTCGCAAATTGCACCATTGCTTTGTTTGGAAAGTTGACGATTACACGTTAGAGTGCGTTAGGATAGCTTCACTTTCATTGTTTGTAACCTTTTACATGGATATACGTATTCTATTATAGTAATAAGCTATTAACATTTGAACGGTAAGACTGCGAGTATTTGGCTACTTGAACCCGTATCTTAAATATAATTTTAGTAGAGATAATTGCGACATTATAAATAGCAACAAAATCTTTTGTTCATTGTCGAAATAAAGGTGTGAAAAATCTGTTAGTGGCGGGTCTCTATCGCCCAATACCTTCTAGATAGCTTTAGTTATTTTTTTGTGTATTTTTTTGATTCCGTTAAGCGACGAGATGAGTGGAACGTTCACCTGATAGTAAGTGATACGCCTGTCCATAACAACAGAGCGCTATTCAAAATAATATACACTGCGCAACATTACGCTCGTCGCCTGAGCCATAAGATGTTGAGTCTCGTTACCTTAGTAATTACACTAGCTAGAGCGACCTTCAAGCTGGAACACGGTAATGTTTGCGCAGTGTTACCAGTGCAACAGACATCTCCAATTACTTTATTGTTGTGGCATAGACGATTAGCAGACTCGCGATTTTGTAATATATTTTAAGAGTAGTACGTGTTCACACGTCGCGTTCGTGTCCATCTAAAGAGAAACAATGTAAACATGTTACTTAAGTAACTCATCAACCAATCAATTAAGAATGAAATATCGTATAGGTTCGTTTATCTTGTGGGACCAATTGGATTGATTTCGCATATAATAAAAAAGTTTTGCGTGAAATATGTGTTTATGTTATTTGATTTTATTCGCTGAGTGCAACAAAACAGGTATTCTTGAAGATTTCAATCATTATGCTACTATTCCATTTGAAATTTCATAGAAAATAACTGTTTTTATAATACTTTGAGTGTCGCTTTTATTTTGATAATTTATTAATACTGTAGTTAACTATTGTGAGATTTATTAAAGAAAATATATAAAAACAACACCAAAAAAAGATATGTAGGATATTGACAATCGATTTCTTATCATCAGTGAATAAAATGTAAGAATTTTGTTATGTCGACCTACAAAGTTTTGAGAAAGAAGATCATCTTAAATTATATCTACCTACTATGCGAGATGAGTGTATAAAAAAAAAGTGAAGTTATTTTAGTTAAAATATTAAATTAATATGTTTTAGTGATTATAAAAAATATGTTAGTAATAAATAATCGAATAAATCCAGCACACGCAAAATAGCATAGGGCACTTGTTAGCTCAGTGACCGATTTGATATTTCGCTTGAGACCTCCTTCGTAACTTTGCACTTTATGGTTGTTTCATAACGCTCGGGCAAAAGTTAAATGCAACGTTAAGTCACTATCGAAATTCATTGAAGCGATTGCGAGATTGGGCACTGTGCTAAATTTAATAGCCCTTAACTTGATTTACTTAATACTTACTGAATTACTTTTACATTAACATAAATTAATACATCCGTCGTGATTGTATTGAGAGGCTTATGATTTTTTTCTATGTAGACTGCCCGTCTAAATGCAGTTCGATAGCTTTTTTTTTCGACGATTGTACAAGATGAGCTCGACGTTCACTTAATTGTAAATTATAGGCTTGCCCATAACAACGTAAAGTTAGTAACCAAGATACACACCGCCACATAGCGCTCGTCGCCTTGAGACATCACATGTTAAATCTTGTTACCTCAGTAATTTCACTAGTTACATCGGTCTGCAATCCGGAACACGGTAATCTTTGCACACTACTCTTTGGTGTCAGAAATAGGCGCTGCCGTAGTACCTACTTAGACGGTCTCCGGCAACAAAGACTTACCACCAGAAAAAAATTACTTTCATAATTTCTTATACCTTATTAATAAACATATTTAAGGAAATTCTCTTAAATGTACACAAAAGTAGAATCAAGTTATCACAGTAACTAATATACAAAAAAATTATTACATTTGTTATACACGGTGAAAGGTAATAGGTGTAAAGGATGGAGGGGCTAAAGTATACCTCGTTTCCTATCTTTCTATGTATGGAATACCCCATCCGAAAACAATGGTTCTGGAGTTATTAATTTTTAAATATTTTTCAACAAGTCTCGATTTTCTAGGGAAAATTTGATGGTTTTATTTCTTATTTATTTCTACACAAATTTTAATGTAATAATTATTGTTTAATTATTGTTTTATTAAATTAAATTAATAATCATCACTTAGAGGCTAAAACTTTTAAATTAGGATCTTTGAAAGTCATGAAAAATAAGGTGTCATATTTTTATTTAATCTTATAATAAAATTTTATTTATATAAAATACTTATAAAGCACATAAGTAAGTACCTGACTTCAATATCTATCTGACAAGATATAAGAAAGTACATAAAGTTTCTAAAATTTAGAAAAAAAAAACACTTTTTTGCTCAAACTGACGGCCACGGTTCCTGATACAAGCACGAAGCCTTTTTCTTAAGTCAGATCGAGTGACTCGCCCTGTGGGCTGTTCTCTTATTTTGTCAGCAGCGACGATGATGCGTGGCCTTAAATCTTTTAACGAGTTAATTGGTGTTGTGTACACTAAAGATTTCATGTGACCCCATAAGGAATAATCGCAAGGTGTTAAATCGGGACACCTTGCGGACCACGGTGTTGGTCCGCCTCGACCATTCCATCGCTGAGAGAAAGTAGTGCCTAACCACTGTCTTACGCTGAGACGAAAATTGGCGGGACTACCGTCATGCTGGGATACCATTTCTCTTTTGGTTTCCAATGGTATATCCTCCAGATAATTAAAAAAATGATTTCGAGAAAATCTTCGTACGTCTCCCCATTTAAATTGTTGGTAAGATGAGTGGGCCTATCAAGCAAGTATGAATTATGCCTATCCATCCATACGTTTACGGAGAATCTTCGCTGATAAGTTCCTTCTCTAATCACGTGGGGATTTTCACCAGAGCGAAATAATGACTATTATGAAAATTTGTTATGCCGTCTCTGTCAAACTCCGATTCATCAATCCACGATATTTTGGTTAGAAAATTATTATTTTCTAAGTTTGCATGCAGCATAAAACGGCAGAAGTCTGACCTTCTTGCAGGGTCTTCTTCTCTGTTGAACGCTGCCAGTTTCTCTGACGCGTTGATACGCTGCAGCAAAGACTCTATGACTAGGTAGGTGACGATTCGGAAAACATAGCTGATATTCTTTCGTGCTTGTAAAGAATTTCCATCACTAAGAAACTAGAAAGAACTTTCATCACTAACTCCATAACAATAGAAAATGTCAGCGTATTCTTCATTACCGTAATCCGCCAATGAAATTAAATTTATTTAGTATGAAAAAAAAACTGTTCAGAATTAAGAAGACAACGATAATGTACGTCCGCCCACGAATATAGTTAAATTTTAACTGTCGAACTGACTCATTATCTAAAATGTGTTTTTTTTCTAAATTTTAGAAACTTTATATACTTTCTTATACCTTGTCGGATAGGTATTGTAGTCAGGTACTTATTTGTGTGCTTTATATATATTGTTTTAAGATTAAATAAAAATGTAAGTATGACGCTTTATTATTTACTGTCACGACTTTCAAAGAACCTTATTGAAAAGTTTTAGTCTCTATGTGATGATTATTTATTTAATTTAATGAAATAATGATTAAACAATAATTATTACATAAAAATTTGTGTCGAAATAAGTAAGAAATAAATTCATCGAATTTTTTCCTAAAAAATCGAGAATTTTGTGAAAAATATTTAAATAATTAATAACTCCAAAACCATTGTTTTTGTATGGGGTATTCCATACATAGATAGATAGGATACGAGCTATTCTTTAGCCCCTCCAGATCTTTTACACCTTTTACCTTTCAGCCTGTATATGACAGCCCTTAAATATTTTTTTACTTTGCTGTCATAGATCAAAATATGTTATTAAATACAATAAACCTACAATTAGATATATGACTTAAGGTTTATCTAAACTAAGTTCTAATGTACTACTATTTGCTTTCATGTTGTGAATGGAAATTGTTTCTATTATTTTTTTTAAAAAAAAAACCCATCAAATTCATCATAATCCAAAAATGATCACAGGCGTGTCTGTTATTGTTACTGTCTTAAACGTTTCGTTGATTTAATCAAGTCATGGTTACTTTTTACACTATTTGAGACAACAGGAAGCACTGTACGAATATATTGCTTTTGGAAGAAGCTAGCCCTATAGTATCAAAGCCAATCTGTTCTCATAGTATCAAAACGATTTTCAAATACTTTTTATCAGTATCAATCTCACCTGCTCGTGGTGCACCCTGCTAATCAACAAACGAAGCTCTGGAACCCGCCAACCCGCATTGGGCCAGAGTGACGGGAAATGGCACAAATTCTCCCATATAAATACCCGCCCGATCAATGTGGGAATCTTTGGGGAAGGCCTATGTCAAGACGTCTGTTGGCTGATGATGATGATGACTACACGATATTATTAAAAAAGTTTGTCTCCGGGCCTTATTACTATTCGAAAGAGGTAGAGAATAAGTGGTATTATACCACGTATTCATTTTATTCTTTCTATGAAGTTCTTTGTTATTCTACCCTTTTATTAACTACAATAGGCTCCCGTGTCATGTAAAAGAAGTAGTGTGTATTTACGGCAAATTAAACACGATTGAGTAACAAACATGGCGTGCGTTGTTCCGCATCCGGTGCGCTGGGGTTGCCCAATGAGCGTGTGAGAATTTAACGCTTGGTACTAGGCCAACCATAGGTTCAAATTTCATTACGATGTTTATGATTGTAAAATCTTTGATTATAATATTTATCCCCTATTCTATTAAACGAATAATCTTAATAAAATTACAATATAATTATGTAATTTTATTACATACAATTTAATATTCTCATACACCTCATATTTCGTCCTTCACTTTGGTTTTTGTTGTTTAATATATAATTTACCTATTGATTGCTAACTTTATAATAAAATGTTACAAAGTTCTTTGACAACTGAACACATTAATAAAAATTATAAGATTTATCATTTTATCATCATTCTTAGCTGTAATTTTTCTCTTAAATATAACTTATCAGTTTATCGGGTAGATTCTTCTAAATTTAATCTTTATGTAACATTTTAAATAGAAAAATTTGTGTAATTATTCCTTCAGTAATTGTTCTGTAAATAGCAACGTTCACAAGGATATGTGAAGATATCGAGATGTATACAGAGAGTTAGCACTCTGATGCGATCGCAAGAATATTTTTATTTGTGCATGTAAAAATTTGTTAAATATAACTTATTCACACTGCCTTCTTAGCTGAAATGCAAACTTAATAGTTAGATAATGCTTGGCGACGTAAGTTTTAGATACTGTATTACAGCATTTTACTTATTTGTGTCTGTTTGGATTAAAAAATAGCACTCTTCATTGTATCGTTCCCATTACTTGGGCCCAAAATTTTTTTTCAAAAGGAAATGATTATTTATCTACCACGCTGGTCAAGTGCGAATTGGTGGCTGTCATATGTGCTGAATAACTGTTTTTGGAACATTTCGGTTTTCCATCGATGTTTTTTGCCACCGAGATATCTTTATGTATATTGTTAAAATAATTTTTAGTAATAGTATGATTGAGAAAAAGTTATGCGTGTTAAGATTCTAAAAAATTAGATTAATTTTTTATTTGTTTTTATTACTGTACTAAATCTAAGGAGCAAAAACGGAGCATACTAAATAAGAAAGAAGGCTGCAATATTAAACTGTTTAGTAAATATCACATTTGGTAAGTTATATTTAAACTAAACACATCGGCGACGCAATTCTACTTAGCTGACTTGTCTCGTAAATCAGTTGTAGGAATAGTGTTTTATCGGAAGTAATCAAATTTATATGGCCATGTTATTTCTTGCCCGTGGACCGTATAAACTTAGATTTCACGGCAGTCCATAAAATTGCATGTAATTTTTATTACGATATGGCTGCACGCCGTTTTCTGACATATACATATAGCATATTTCTCCATATAATAGTAATGGCATTTCCAATCATAAATATTCATTGAAAAAGAAGTTAACGTTTTATATAAAAAAAGTAAATTTTACGGATTTATTTGTGTTTATTTTAATATGCCGACGTTACCATCATTTTGCAGCAGTCACTGTTATGTGGAGAGTACCCACAGTTTTTTTTAATTATTGCCTACAGATCCAACCTACGCAGAATGAGCTCACTATATCTTGAAGTCTTCTGGTGATATGATTCATTTAATTAATAATAAGATCCTAAACAGATATAATTAATTTTAATAGCCTCGCGAATGAAATAATGACAATAGTATTAAAGATATTTTTCGCAACACGAAAATAGTATTTAGGGAACAATGTCCGTGACGAGAATCTACTTAGTTTATTTACAGACGCCGCAAGATATTATCTCGACAGGGCGACGACACCTGTGGATATTCGTGCCAAACAAAAGACACATAAAGCACCTTACACAATGATCAGCAGCTCGCTGGCCTAATGATTAGAGCGTGTGGCTTTCATTCCGAAGGTCCCGGGTTCGAATCTCGGCATGTACCGATGACTTAATATTTAAGTTATGTACATTTGTGAACTTAAGTAATAACAGAGAAATACAAACGGTGAGGAAACCCTCGCACTCTTAAATTTTCTTTGTGTGTGAGTGTGTGCGCTGGCCCCAATAAAAGTGGCAACAGGCTCGCTTCCTGTTACATGGGGTTTAATCTGACCACATCTGGCGAAAAGTGGGTGTTTATTCGCCTTTACCTACTCCTACTAGAAAAAAAGGCGAGATAATACAAAAAAACACAATGAAGTCATAACGATAAGATAAAGCATCAGAATCTTGGAGTTGTGAAGACTTTTGTTTTTTCGCGGGGGGAGAGAAATCTTCGAAAGATACCCCGATTCTGGGGGAACGCAGGGTTATGTGAGATTCTTAATTACTAAAATCCCCTCGGTGGTCTGCATCAGTGCATTTTTATAGGCTCCGGGATCCCTTATAGAACACACCGGTGCCCCTCTACAATTTCTGTTACACGTCTCTGAGGAGGAGTCTAGCCCTCCTAGGCACCATCGCGGAGCATATACTGACCCATGCAGATTCGCTTGTTGAACGATAAGGGCCCCCACATTTAAGGCCCGCCTAACTCCTAGACCCTCTTAGTCGCCTTCTACGACAGACAGGGCTTACCTTAGTCCTATTCTTACTAGCAAGAGAGTATAGGGCTGGAAGTTGTGAAGACCTATCGATCCCATTCTACATATGTGAAAATATTCTTTGCTGATAGTATATGTTAACACAAATAATGAAAATAGTTTTGAATACAACAGTGCCATATGTGAAGTCATACACAATTTCTCATAGAGTTATCTATTACGTACTATACGTGTAACCTTCACCAAAACAATGCTTAACTACGCCGTTCGCCTCTTGATTTTATTTTTTATACAACGATTGGTTTCCTATGCTTTTAATCTATTAATCAAGTATATTTTGTCTGTAGGTGTGTAGGGATTTAATAAACACTAATAAGCACAGTCTAATATGTAATATCTTTGAGTAACAGCAACTAAGGAATATTAGTAGAACTGACGGCAGATGCCTCAGTAAAGCCTTTGAATGATATCCGCGTAGCGGTAGGTCGCCAAAGAGTGAGTAGACAATCCGGTGAATGTCGTGGGAAAATGAGGAAGTAATATTGCGAAATAATCTCCAATAAGTAAATAAATTCATGTAAGCTTCCGTTATTTAATTATCGTTAAGGAAAAATAGCTTTCAGTTGTTCATTGTGAATGGACACTTAGATGCCCAATTAGCGTAATAACTCGAAGGGGCACCCTGTAATTTCATTCCTATTGTGAATACTTCAGGTGTACAAGGGATTTATATCACATTTATTAATAATTTACTTTACTTATAAATAAACTTTCTAATGCATTGTTCATTTTTAATTATTTTTGCAATATTAAGATGAAAGCATCCATTTTATTAGCTATCGTTATATTTTGTCAGTGCAACTAGACATAAGTATTGTTTGAATTTTTTTGGCATTTGAGTTTAATTAGTTTTGATATAAATATTATTTTTTAGTTATTGAATATTTGTTTTACGCATTATACCGCATTACGAACTATTGGGTGGAAAAATGACCATGTGAAGATCGCAAGGATTATGTGTATGCTGAAGGTATTGGACAGGTCGCGCTGGAAATCGATCGGCAATGAATATTGAATAGTTTATAGCAGTAGACAGCAATAATTTGCTGCTAAAATTATTACAATGATTAATTATTCCATACAATAGAAAGCCTGTCTTATTGGATATTTTATTTATTTTGATTTTATGAAATTAAAATGTAGATGTCGTTTTGCGGTTATCAGTATACCGGTATCTTAGAAATATGTTAATTAGTAATATTGTCGGTAATTTAATTACTATATAATTGTTTTGGCAGTCTCGTAGATATAAAGTCGAAATGTTATTTCTTTTAAAGAATACCCAAGCATATCAAACAAAATGCCCATAACATATCCAAAAGGTATTATTTTTCGAGTTCCTGAAAGATTATATGCATTTTGAGTACATATTAAGTATAAAAGTATGATATAAGAATTATTAACCTTTCGGCAATAAAACAAATAAAAGATTAAATTTGTCGTAGTTTAAAAACAACATTCAAGGAAATGCATGCCTTTTGTTTGTTGACTTCTTTCATTTTTCACGTAGGTAGTCGTTAAAATTTCCTTTATTTATAACAGTATCTCTAGGTCAACTGTTAAAAGATCAACGGGCAAGCGCATTGGACTTGAGCCAATCCATTCACGTGGTACTATTATTATGTTCAAAGAAGAACTAACATGTTTTTCTGTGAGAAATACACAAACAATTCTTTAAAATACTTATAATTAAACAAAAACTCCCATAACGTATGTTTATGCATTATTTTGGTTTGTGGTGACAGTAAAAAATATTATCGTTTCACATATATTTCCCTGTCAATAGGTTATGTTAAGTAATAATATTTAAATTATCTATAAAATAGTTAAACAAAAAAACTACAGTGATGTTATTAAGTAAATTGTAATTTGATATTATAAAACTGCTGCTGACTACAGGTACTGTTGCTGGTTATTAGCAGATCCCCGTAAAAGTAAAGATTGCTTAACTATCATTTTGCTTTTAAGATTTTTAATGCACCTCTATTAATTGTAGACGTTACAGACTAGATTTGGGACAGTTCTGCACAGACATAATATTTTAAATAATGCACTTGTTTGTATTTGGGTGTACTTTATATGATTACTAAAGTTATAGTAACGAACAGAATGCTACTATAAAATATGCCCGTGTTATATATATCTAGCTGAAGAACGGAATAGTTTTCTTAATCTCACTGTCAACTTAAGTTTGAGGTATTACCTTATGTAAATGATAACTATATAGAAACTTATGTTCATAACATCATAACCCAATTGTTTAGACGTCAAAAAGTAAAGGTAACATGTTTAACAGGTTGTAGTAAACGTATACATAATGAAAATGGGTTTCCATTGTCCGCCAATCACGTGAAAACTAGTGAGCGTATCGACATGGAACATGACCAATCGACGCGGAATGATTTGAATAGGCTATTTATTTTTTGAATTTCTTAGATCCTTTCATCAATTCAATCCTATTTAACTTTTATAAACATATTCAATTCGCATTATTTATGCGATTGCTATAGTAACGGTTGCTATAGAAAGTCATTTCCGGTTGCGGTAGCTCTCAAGGTATATTTCAGACAAATTTTAATTCTGATTATATATTACGGTCAGCAAAGAACAGCTAGTGTCTGAATAAATTGACATACTCGTAGATCAAACAGCTTGCATTCCACTGACGCTGTTCTAATATAGCGTTCAATATTACATTTTTTTATTAAAAACGGAAACCTTTTTTAAAAAAATAAATTTACTGATAACAAAATTTTAAGAAGAAAAGCTTTGTGTATCAAGAATAAAAAGTAGCACTTAATGTATAGTTTACAAGTGAAGTTTATATTGTAATATTTGTTAATAACTTTGAAAATTTATAGTAAAATTAAAAAAACTTTATTGCTTTCACAAAATAATCTATATTTCCACTTCGACTGGTACATGAAGGTGAACTACGTTCTTCAAGCATTACGTCGCTATCTTTCGCAAATATTTAAATAATACGCGTTGGGTTTCGTTGTTTTCGCCCAAATTCGGTTTACGTGACGTAGATAGTATCACCGCCAGTTATAGCCAATTACGTGAAACTGGATTTATGTGAACTACCATATGCTTAATGTATGGTCCTCACCTCTTATTATCCTGACATAGAAATGATTGGTGGAGAAAACATTGGTCCACGAATAATTCAATACAGCTTTTCCATAAACCCAACGTCGTTCTGAGAATTAATACGTCTCGAGAGTTTATTGTGAACCGATTTTCTGTTTCTAGTAAGATTTTATTGCGAACCGCTTCTGTGTTACAAAAAACCTCTCAATTGTTTCAAAAATATCTATTTTTTAAGTTGTACTGAAAATATGATTTACCTAATGACTTAAATGCTAATTTCGTACATTATATTTGCCCTTTTTAAACTCACAGTATAGAGCAGGATTTCCCAGCGTAGTCATCAGCGTTTCTTGTTACACATCTTAGGTATTTGTTGAAAAGTTTAGTCATAATATATATTTATCCAAATAATGGTCTATCGTCCGAAATTAATTTAAGGTAATTTTTTCAAAAACATTTAAAAGAATTTATTTCTATCATATTGCTTATGAGAATATTATCTTATTTTGAAAGTATGTTAGTATGTCAATAATTTCTCAATATATAAAGGCAACATAACATTTTCTTATCGCATATTTTGTACAAATTACAAAAGAAATAATTAGTTATTATTAATAACAGTGCTTTTGAATAATGGAATCATAGTAGTGTTAAAAAGATGGCAAAATGTATTGGATCAGAATAGCCAATACACAGTAACATTACACTTCTCACAGAAAAAAAGGGAAGTTACTTTTGGAATAACCCAATATTATTCTGTGGATATAATAAAAACAAACATGTTAACAATATGTTTCAAGTAATAAATACAATACAACATAAAGAAAATCCAGACAGTTTATAGAAACGGGACAATTTTTTTGAACATCTATGAATACTAGTACAATGTACACAAAATATTTCACAGGATTTTCTGACTTTGTGTATATTAACATATTTATAAATTTTTCTATACTATTAAATCAATATTATCCTAAATTAAGAAAAAAATTTTTTTCTTTATCATGCAAACTAGTGTCAATGTGGAAGTTGAAGAACATTTTTTAAAAAAGTTATTCATGAGTATGGAGTTCGAGTATTATAATATAATATAATATAGTATATAATTAGATACATAGACAGGATATACAGGATCGATTGACGTGGGATCCTCGAGGGAGGCCTATCCCAGCCGTGGTCATTATCAAGCTGATATAAGTAAGATGTATCTCTATATGCCTGATAATATACCTCTGTATATAGGCAATAATTGTTCTTATATCAGTCACATATAACTACGTAAACAATATTTCATAAATTATACGAAGAGGAATCCATATTCTAAAATAGCGATGTTTTGTATACTTTAAACAGATTCGTTATGGCAAATGAATTTGTTTCTCACCGTGACATATTAAAGTATGAAGGCCTCCAAGTGAACACAAATATTACTTTGGTTTGTTAGTGACAGGTCACCAGAGGCTTTGTGGACGCGTCATACTGTAACCGAAATGCGTTATATATCACCCATTGTGAAATATCGCGTCGCCAATGTCACCCGCTCTGTATAGGTGTCAATTCGAGATATTCCTATTTGTCTTATTGAATAGGTTTTTTGAGGTTAGGATGAATGTGTTTCGTGCTGACTTTCCATTGTTTCCAAATTTGAAAGGTGACGCGGTTTTATTCATATTTCTATCTATATCAATCTTAGAATATTTAATATTAGAAAACAACAAAACTTACAAAAGTTTTTTTTATTCTTTCTATCTCTCTCGTTCACCCGGTGCTTACTATACGCCTAACTATAACAACGTGGCGCTAGTTACAATGATATACACTGCACCATATTGCGGTCGGTGTCTTTAGAAATAAGATGTCAAGTCTCGTTACCCTAGTAATTTCGCTAGCTACATTTCAAACCAAAACACAGTAATGTTTGCACAGTAGTGTTTGGCGGCAGAATTAGAAGCTGCGGTGGTACCTACCTAGACGATCTCAGGCATCTGAGACCAGTTAAAAAGTTATAATGGTTAAACAATGAGCAAACGATTTTCAGGTAACCGTACCATACAAAACTGCAAATAATAAAATGTTTTTCTCGTGGTATAAGTAACATAAATCTACATCTTCTATTTCTTTAGCGTTTTTTATGAGAATACTGAAATAAGCTAAATAAATGTCTAGAAGGCAATTTTAAAATATTCAGTCTCGCGATTCTGAAATAGTCACTCAAAACTGGGAATGTACGGGCGTTGAAAGAAACTCATTTCCGCTCAAGACATTCTCAATACATTTCATTTAAATACTTTTCTAAAGTCTTTTAAATGCCGAGTGGCGGTTTTAATTTCTCACGTTGCTCCATACGAAAATACAAGCGAACGCTTTCATCTTATCTTCGCCTTTGGCTTCCTCAGTTAGCGGGAAGCGGCTTTGCTGAATGAGCTGCTACTGCTGAACAGGCTTGAGTGTGAGTGCTTATCCGTGGTGTTATTATGTGTGCTATGAATAACTAGCGATACCGAAAATCGTCCAATCTTTATCTTTATATAATTCGGTCGTTGTATCAGAGTAAATTCGTAAATCTCCTGGCGGTAAGTCTCTGTTGTCACAGCAGCGCCTATATCTACCGCCAAATAGTAGAGTGTAAACAGTACTGTGTTCCGGTTTTAAGGACGTTGTACCTGGTGAATTTCTGAGGTAACTTAACATCTCAATGCGACGAGCGCTATCTAGTGATGAATATACCATCCCACCTACCGTCACGTTGTTATGAAGTGAACGTTTTGTTCGTCTCGTGGCTCCCTTGAATAAAATAATTCCAATTTAAGCAGTAAGCGATTAATTACGACTACATATAGTACTCTTTTCATTCGCTTAAAGCGATAGATATACACGAATCTTGATGATTACGTTTTCGTAATAACCTTGTATGTACCTAAATAGTGTAAAATACTTACGAAAGCATTTTATCTCTTGTGTGGTTTTTGTCATCTCATTTTAGTATGTGTACAAATTTTATTTATGTCTTTAGGCATACCAATTACTTCATTTTACACATTATCATTAAAGCAAAAATATATCTACTGTTGGACTAATTCATTTAATAATATACTTACACTTCACTGTAATATCTTTCGTGGTTCCTTTGCTGGTAAATTATGTTTAAATAAATAAAACTTTGGTAATACTATTTGTGTTACATATAAATAAATAAAAAAATATGTATCTGTACTTGATTATGTGTGTCCTTTTCTGATCTACAACGGACACTCACAATAATCTGGCTTACATATGTTGACAGTTGAAACACGGCGATGCTATTCTTGGTGCAAATTTACAATATCAGGTCACTAGCCAGGCGGGATCGAAAAAAGTCTTCTATGAATAAAACTGCAAAATTTGTCCCCGTAATCAAATCAGAAACCTCTGTGGTACTTGGTGGTTATTTACTGTGCTATAGAGGCAGCTTTTTTGCGTTATATTAAAATTCGCTTTAGTTTATAAAAGCCTTTGCATTCAAAAAGATACGTAGCGCAGAGTGGTTCAATGTCGAGGTTAGATGAATCAAACATTCGGTACATTCACTGTAATAAGCGAGCGGGGTTTTTGTTATTCTTCACGCTTTGTAGCTGTTATGTATTAGATCTCGTAAAGCAGAGCAATTTTGTTATTAAACAAACAGTAGGAAGGTAATTTGTATCCTTCCGTTCTTTAATTCAAAGGACAATTTTGTTATTAAGGCAATTTTTCATATTTACGTTTATTGTTACGTTGTGAGTTTCATATGGAAAAGTTAGTTGGCGAATTGTTCACTATTTTCGAAACTATATTTTAAAAAAATTTAAAAGATTTATCAATTTAAATTTTCACGTTCTTGAACAAAAAGTCAAGTAGTTTCATTCATTTTAAAACTTTTTCGAAGCTGTTTTAAAAATTTTTATTGTGTGGGCTTAAAGCGACGTAGTCTCAATATTATAAAATATGAATTTATATAGGTAGTAGTATTTATTCATGATTAAAGTAGAGCTTCCGTGTTTAACTTGCATTCGTGGCACTGTTGCTAATCCCTGACCACATATAGTGAAGCTTGTTGGTAGTAGAACTTTTTCAAATCCGCCTGGCAGCTACCCTCATATTGCAAATCTACTACTATTACAGTATACTGTGTTCAGGCTGTCAAGATCTTTTTCTTTACGTTCTCTCTTTGTAATTTATGACTGTTTGCCAAAGTCCCGTCAAAGTCCAAATATCTTATCAACAACAAATACCATGAGGTTATATTATCAATATATTAGTAGATGTATAAATTCTAAGTTATTCTATATTTAATTATTTTACTTTACCACATGCTAGTGATAATTCTCTGTCTGGCAATCAGTTGCTTCGATTAGCAAACCAAATTCAGAACTGGTTTCGATTAACATTTAACACAATTACTTATAGTGAACAAGTGCTTATAATGAAAGGGGCTTTTTGAAACCAAGGTCTCGAAACTGGACTATAATGGAGTAAAGAAACTTTTTTAATAAGAAGCTGTCTGTGCTAAATTTCAACTTCGGAAATAGAGGATATGTTGCAACATGCTTTGCATAAACTATTACACATTGGTGTGCTTTTAAAGTGACGCGGTTTACATTTTTATCTGCTAGTACGTGGGCATAATAGTATTATATGAAATTTATTTCAGACTGAGTCATAATCCATAGTGTTGGTAAGTAAAAATGTTTGCTTGTAGGTTATGTAACATGTTAATATTTTACATACATAATATTTAGTAATATATAGTCTGTAAAAATCTATAGTTTTATCTTGATCATGATTTCTTTACAATGTACCTGTAATGTAATTACCCTATCTCGAGTGGATTTAAGATACGACTGTACTTAATGTTAGAAATAAGCAGTGAAACGAGTAAAGACTTCCAAAAATTAATAATTGAGTTTCTTAAATAGTTTTATTTTCATTGAGTATACTTAATCCTTTATGTAGAGACTCAGAAGTGGATTGAATTAAACATTCAATACCTTGAAAATTTGCTTAGTTATGTACTCTAGTAATTATTATATATATTTAATGATATCGAAAAAAAACTGCCGTTAATTCGAAATTACAACTAATTATATTAGTTTTGTCAGTGGTAATGACGGTGCGCTTACCTTGACCTATACCTGTACATGTAGCTATAAGAAAATATGGTATATATCCTCGCGGGCATGTGCGGTCTGGGCTACGGTGCGCCTGCGCAGGAAACAATTTGCCATTTAACAAACGTCAGTTACAAGTACTTGCAGTTTCACTGGACAAATGTCAACTAATATATTAAAGACAGATGCGTTAAAAACAAGTATTTTATAAACTCACTTTACGATCAATTATAATTAATTAGAGCAAGGTGTTTGAAATACTTTAGGTTGCTAAAGTGTTAAAAGAGAAACACTAACGTCTGTAATAAATTATTTTATGATAGATATAACCTGTAAAGTTTTTGTTATTAGCTCTTTCGAATATAATTTTTTAATACTATTGAACACTGCAGTCTATTATTATTATTTGGCTAATTTCAGTAATTATAGTTCATACGCGTTGGAATCGCCTAAAGGTTTGTGTGAAATACTGTAAAAACATTTTTTTATAAGAGGCAATGTGCGGAAAAAAACAGTGTCTTGTAATATACCTATCACCTTTATTGATAATGATTGACCTTTACTGTGAAGTATAAATGCTAGGACCTTTTATAATTGGACTAAAGATGCGAGCTGGACGTTCACTTGATGATTAGTCGCATGCTTACATGACTGCCCATAACAATGTTGAGCTGGTTGGAGTGCTATAGACTGCACCACATTTTGCTCGTTGCCTTGGGATAAAAGGTCATAAATTTCCTTGTTAAAGTTATTTAATGAAATAGACAAGGGTCTACAACGTCGTTCAAACCGAGACAAAGTAATGTTTGCAGAGAACTATTAAGTGGTAGTAATAGATATCCAGAAATACAAAAAGAATAATTTTGTTTAAAGTTTTTACTTATTTACATAAAATTGTTTTAAATATCAAGTTTTATCATGAGTAATAAACAAGAGTAAATAAATTTTGAATAAAAGTGGGTACATATTATTCACAAAAATATTGTTAGGTTCGCATATTTACTTGCCTTGATCATTTTGAGAAACCATTGTAGATCATAAAGGTTTCTCAAAAAGTTAACGACATCTCCATATTTTCCAATGACGATCTTTACTATTTTTTATAAGATCTCTTTGAATCGTAATATATAGATGTATATTTAATTTGTTCAGGCGACGAGAAGAGCGAGATGTTCACTTGATGGTAAATACGTCTGCCCATAACAAGTGGCACTAGTAAGGATACACAGCGCCACATTGTGCCCGTTGCCTTAAGACATAAGAAGGTAAGTATCGTTACACCACCACCACACTTCCATTTCTCGGCAGAAATAGGACTTGCGGTGGTACATAAATCAATTAACTCGACTTCTTGGAAAACCTTAAATTTAAGTATCTTAGCACTTGATATAGTCGTAACTTTTTATATCTATAAATATTTCTTGAATAAGGAAGATTAACACTATTATACGACAATTTTTTTTGGCTTTTGAATAATAGTTGATTTCTGTGGCCAATCTCATTAACTCCATACCCTAATCTAAATCGTTTTAATAACACAATTCAAATGCCTTGAATGATAGCAGTAAATTTGTTAGACGTGTTATCAGAATTAATACACTTATTTAAGGAAAGGCATAAACTCGTCACTCATCCTAAAGGTAGTAGTGTGACTAAGGAAAGACATAATGGATCTAATATAATTCATTTCATCTATTATACATGAAAATTGTAAAAACTTAACGACAAATCGGACGTATTTTGGCATACAGCTGATAAAGAAGATTAGCGTTTGTTTAGATTGATTAGTTGATTTATGTAGCTGGTAATTAGCAATAAAAATAAACAGTAAACTCTTTCTGTAATAAAATATTTAAACATTTTAAAACTGAATTTAACTTTATCTCTTTGTCCAGTTGCTAAATCGATTAACTCTATCAATCACATAATACTTGTAGCATTACAGACAATTTGATTATTCTTCCTTATTAATTTTAAATAGATGAAACCCCTATGAAAGCTAGATAAATGAAAACTACATTTGTATTTATGCATTCTACAAGATATGTTTGAATTTTTATAATGAAGGGAATTATAAAAAACCATGTATATTAATTCGTGGCCAATTTTTTTTCACTGGTGGTAGATATATGTTACCAGACTCTAGGTAGCTACAACCGCAACGCTTATTTCTGTCACCAAACAGTGCTGTCCAAACATTTCTGTATTCCGGTTTGAAGGACGCTGTAGTTAATTACTGGGGTAATGAGACTCTACATCTTTTGCTTCAGGTGACGAGTGCAATATCGTGAAGTATATGTCATCCTAACTAGCGCCATATTACTTACCATCAGGTGAACTTCCTGGTCGTCTCGTCGCTTAATTGAATTAAGAGAAATATCTCAACTTTTTCATGGATTTAATCGATTTATGAACTGAAGCACTGAAACAAACTGTGACGAGAGCGCGTAACTGTAGAAAAGTAATATAAAGTAATAAGATATCATTCAATTTGTTTATGTACATCAACAGTTTCCCTTACGTTATATTTGAATAACTTGTTTAATATATTTGTTCGAATAGTATTTGCAAATATGTTTTCTTAACATTACCACTTTGTACTGTCAAGCCATTGCAAACGACAAATGTTTTATGTAGAGAATGTGAATGTCTCTGTTACCTTGATATTCAGGTGCAGATCTAGATTAGAACGTCGTCACAGGTTGACGGTCCACTTCGCTAGCCTTCAATAGACTGCAAAGTCAATTTTCATAGCCCGTTAATATTACGTTACATTCAAATGTTTCATCACCTAATTAATGTTAAACGGCATAACAACGCCTACTGCTGTACAGTTTAACATTAAGTAGGTAAATTTGTCGTCGTAAAGTCGACTAAGGCCGGAAGTGTTCGCGTAAACACTAAGGTTTACCACGCATTCGTAATCGCTTTTCCCAGTGCATGTTCAAAACGAAAGAACAGAATGATATTTAGTTTTAGAAGTGTTTGTACGTTTATCATGAATAATATAGGATCCGCAACAGTTTCAGTAAAATTCTGTTGTTCTCAATTATTATCCTCTATCTATCTCGATATAATTGCACGAACTATTCCAAGCAGTTTAGTTGTAGTCAATAATCATTTTAAAATGATCTCAATGAGATCGAGAATCTCCTAAAAGTAAAACTAGTAAGTTTAAAAGATTTTTTCTAGTATAACTAGCAGGGAAATCGGCGGCGTTAGTACTAAACCAAAAGAAATATACATAATAGGATGTATTAGTTAGGAGCAACGATATACCGGATATACTTGTATCAAACTGACAATAAGTAGAATAGGCTAATACTCCATTTTACGTGATATTGAACTGCCGAAATGTAGCGAGAAAAAACTTTTTCACGATAAAAACATATCCACTTTTACAGCCTTGGAATTGAAAAGGAAACTTCAGTGTTATAAAGTAAGGCAAAAGGCACTGAGCTACTCGAATGTTAGTAACGTAACAACATTTCTTGATTCTATATTATAATGTTAAATTTTTTTAATATAAAATAGGTATGAATATCGGAAGCAAAGTAGGTTCTCACGGAATTTCAGTGTTTTCTGTGACATTTTTTTTGTGTATGTAAATAATGTTTTATCTGTTGGCATATCAAAAAAAATAGAGAGTACTTTATCTACGAGTATATGAATAGTAGTGAAGTAGAGTCTGTTACACCTTATTAGTTCGTTTTAATTACATCTGATAGTATACTATCTGGTACACAAATACTGTTGTAGTTCTACTTACTCGCGCAACTGCACGCGATAAATAAAGTTAAGTGCAATTGGCTGAGTAGGAAAAAGCAACCTATTTCCCATGGGAGACTTTCCGCGTCATTGTTTACTATCGGTAATTTACATTTATAATCAGTACTTTGTAATAACTGTTGTGCTTAAATTATTTTTATCATCATTCATTATCAATTCTTACTATATGGAATATGTATAACGGTACAGGTTAGGGAAGAGGCGTAAGAAAAGATTTATTGATGTAGAGAGACAGTGTCGGATACTATCATCATAGCGCCTGTCTCTACCCGGACACTGTAGGTGACAAAATAATTTAAATTGCGAGGTTTAATGACTAATGCCTAAAAACGACTAACATAATGTGGTGTAGTGTACATCATTCTAACTAACGCCAGTTTATTATGGGTGGGCGCATTAACTTACTAACAGATGAACGTAATGCTCACTTCTTATCGAATAAAAATTATTAAAACTTCACATAAAACTATACAAATTATGTGACAATTAATCTTATGAAATACCATGCGTTACTGTACTGAAAGTAGTGTAAATTTATGTTTTTGTTGGTCAAAATAATAACTAGTTAAATTTCCATAGAAAGAAATGATAAACCTTTTTTTATTGATCAATGTAGTTGACAAGGATGTTGCAAATTATTAATAAAAACATTTATACCTTATTCATCCGGCTATTAGCCCCGGAATTACGCTATCCGAACCTTCATATTTATAAAATTTCATGTATTGTTCTGTTCGCTTCTATCATGTCGAGACTACGTCCGCCTAATGAGAGTAGTGATCAAGATATTATCAACGGGATGAGCACTGTTTACCTATTGTCTACAAAGCTGAGTGGATAAAGATATCATTGCGTGCTTTAAGGTTTTACGACCACCTGGTGCTTTCCTCATATATCGCAGTTACTCAAATAAAATCATGGATTTAACGAGATCATCAAACCGTGTTCATATAACGAATAAATTTCATAATACCAAAGCATATTTGGGTTCGACGATTGGTTGGTACATTAAGTAACAGAGGTTACGTTGAAAGTGATCTAGAAATTGTATTCATTACTGTAAATATATTGCATCCAGTGGGCAGGTTTTTGTGGCGTAATTGCATCGAGTTCAATGTTGCCGACTGTAATATTCGAGTGCATATTCATGTAAGCGGATAATGAGTTACTAGTAATTGAAGGTTAGACGTCGGCGATGTATAATCGGACCCAGTGTTGACAAATCCTTTTCAATTGGTGTCTGAATAAATATGTTGTTATGGCTTTATTATTGTGTAAATAAATAGTTAAAATTTTCAAACTCTAAAAATATATATATTCTATTTCATTACATTATTAGTAAAACAATTAAGAAATAATTGCGAAGACGAGTTTCGAGATATGATCAAATAAATATAAACACAAAATAAATCCTCTTAAGTATTCAGAATCTTGATACCAGCAATGGGGTGATTGGTAATATACAGAGTAATTTTGAAATGTTTAGTTGTACAATTGGATATTAGGTTAGGATCGAAATAAACTACAAACGCATTACTAGTAATACATTTTTAATAACGAGTATTTACAAAAAAAACTTGCTTTTAACGCCATCTGTTAATAAGTTAAAAGAACTATTGTTGCTCATTTATTCAATGCTGTTTGATATGATGAAGTTTGCGCCATTAGTTATTTTGACAACCATAGTAGCTTCATCAGACTCGGGAACTGAAATAAAAAAAAATAAAAGGAAATAAAAGAAAAGAATATAAAATTAAAGCTAAACTTGAAACAGACACAAATAACATTAAAACATACAAAAGTAATTATATACATATAGATGTAAATAACTTTGTATATAAAACAGGAAGGAGAAAGGTAAGATAATATTGGATGGAGAAGTGTTGAAGAGGTGGATAGTGATATAGGGGGAGACATAAGGGGGTGTATTCAATGCTAAACTGATTACTTATATAAAAGTTTTGTCTCCGTCGTTGTTATCCCAGCATTGCAATTACGGCACGATAGACCATTTTATGGCACTAAATCTTTTTTAGTAAAATAAAACCTATTTTCCTTTTATGTGCTGAAAAATTGTTACCGAAAAATACAGTTGTTTACAAGCAAACTTGTTCAGAAATATATTTAATTATTCATATGTTGATTTTGTCAGGGGAATGTCTGGGTTCTATCTGTCTGGTATCTATGAAATCGCTTGTCAGTTCATTTAAAAAGTATTTTGTGGAAGTACATATTTATTAATAGTATTATTTCGATTTTAGTATTAAGTATAAAATGAAAAGAATTTATACTTTCTACATCTTTGTACAATAAATTATTCAAAGTGTGACGTTTATCGCCAATTATCTACATACATACATAATTAGCGAGAAATATCATGCTTTAAGTATTGTGATGTCAGGTGAATAGAAAGTGTATACGAAAAAGGCAAAGAATTTAAGGAGTTGTGAGGAAATAAAGAAAAATCAAATTATACTTTCCTCAATAAGAGATTAAGGAATATGAGCCTCAAAATTTGCTAAACCTAATACGCTGAATATCACCAACAAGAAACCTAGGAAAAAGTTCTTACACCGTAAAGCTTCCTTTTCATGAAAATATTCTACAAAAACACATTAACCTCAGCGGGCCTGAGTAAAAACATTTTTCTCTGGAGGAAGGTGACTCGGTAGAAAACACCGTTCATTCATTACTTAGAATACGCCACCACATTTTGCTATCGCATATAAGAAAAGAACTGCTAGAAGTATCATTAACGAGTGTATTTTTTAAGAAAATTTATAGATGTTTTCGTAGCTGATCGCTTAACCTTTAAGTACGTACATGTAAATAACAAATCAGAAGACTAAAATTCTATTAATAACTTAAAAGAAAAAATTTTATGAATATGATATCTGTAAATTTTCATAGTAAAATATCAAAATACGAATAATGTTTTTAGTTAGATTTAGTATTACAATTTAGGCAATCGCCACCCGAAAATTTTATGTTACTCTTTCCAAATCATTAGGATTTTTTAGTATGGATTAGGAAAAATAACTAGATTTTGTTATATTACCTGACTACTTATAAGTATAATGGCAGCTTATTTGGAACAGAGAGATTTAAATGGAATAAATTTACAAATGTACACACAAAAATACAAAAATACTGTAATGTATATTGTATCTAAATTAAACTAAATGAAGCTATCTGTCCTCGAATAAAAAAACTTAGATAAACAGTTACATGTTAAAATATAAAATTGAAGCAGTAATAAATAAAACATTACATTTATATCGATCACAAACAAGTTTTTATAAAAAAATTACGTATAGACTTGCATACGTTACAGTACTTCCATGACACTTATATGTTACGTTGTTTTATAGCTTTTTTTATTCAACGAAGTGTAAGTGACACGACTGTTTCCAATAGCTTCCACTACAATAAGATGTGCCTCATTATCCTAGTAATTTTACTAACTACAATAGAACCTTTAAAGTGGTGCATACCATTATTTGCACACTACTATTTACTAGAAAGGTTGCATTTTTCGGACACCTTCAAAGAGGATCCCTTTACAAGTTCCCAATGTTAATCCGACAGGGCAAAATTCCTGGAAACCGTACACTTGGTAGACCGTAGACAGGAGAATAAATGGTTTGACGACATAAAGGAGAGGACCGGGATTAAATTGCACCAGTTAAAAAGAATAGCTGAATATCGAATTAGTTTTCCCAATCTGATCGCCAAACTTCAGTTTGAAGAGGGCACCTAATGATGATGATGATTTAGTAGTAGAAATGAACGCTTTAATGATACCTACTTAGGCGGTCTCTGACAAAAGAGATTTGCTACAAACAAAAGTTGTTCACTAAAATCAATGATAAATTAATAACTTATTAAAACTGAATTTTACAAATGAATACGTTTGTCCTTTATATCATAGCACAGTCATTAGAACAGATATACAATACAATGTATTAATAAAAGATCAAGCCGTTAACCTCACTGATGACCTAAAACAAGCCAAGTTATACACGTGTCGTCTATACGCAAAACTATGACGGAATTACTTTTATGGACTGTACTTATTATTTCGCTGATTCTGTTCAGTTGTCACTTGATAGCTACGCTTATTAGAATACGATATGAAAACATTTTGCGTATTATTTGAATAAGCATTATACAAAATAAAAAAAGAAAAATTAATAAAAAAAAAACAATCCCCAACAGACATTAAACAAGAGCAAAATTAATAATGGATGTTTCGAACCAAATATGCCTTATGGGTCAACCAAATGACGTGCATTATTTTCATTTGTAATAGTTTCAAGGCCTAACTCATTTATAATATGCGCTACATCCTAGAGTTGCGGATGCGACCTATAAAACTCTTTCAAACGAAATAATAAATAAATAAAAATCTGTTATTCCCGTAATTACACCAAAAGTCATGAAAGAGAGCTTTTTCAAAATTATTATTGTTGTAATGAGTATTATGTTCACTTTTGATGTCAAAAATTGTCCTCAAAGGATATAGATAAAAAATTTATGTGTGTATCTTTGATATCAATTACATGTAAAATTTACAGGTAAATGACGACGAGGCCGTAGATGATGAAGCGTGCTTACCAGAATACTCTTTCTTACTTAGGTTGACCGCCGGAAGACAGCAATGCTGATATGGCCACAGGTTCACTTGAGTGGTAGTTAGCCGAGTCAATGTTTCAAATCGGTAACACCGTTATTAAAATCGATTATCAATTATTGTACAAATGACGTGAATAAGTAATGAAATTATTCTTTAATCGTTAGCGATATATAGCATAGTGTTTGCGCGTGACGAACTAAACATGACCGCTATACCTTAGGCTGCGTGCTTACTAGTGACTGGATATCGATACGGTCATAAAATATTGATATAAGAATTAATTGTTTTTGATTCTAGGTATTATATTTAATAAATAGTAAATTACAGTTACAGTATAAACGGCGGTTTATAAACATAAGGACAATGTTATTGGGTTACCAACATTAAAATAAGTAACTGATTTATTGTTAATTAATCTTATCAAATGACTATAAAATAGCAAATAAGTTAATAAAATAACTGGCGTAGGAATATTTGTATGAATTTTAAATATATAAACAGTTAATTAATCACGTAGTAAACAACATTAGAAATATAACTTTTGCCACTAATATTAGTTATGTGTATTTGTAAATGATTAAAGCGGAGGCTGCTTATATTGGTAGTACTGTTTCACAAGATTGTTGATTTTTATTCGGCGTGATTCTTTCTCTGATTGTCGGAGGCAACACATATCGTGAAATGAGTATTGAAGTAAATAAGCTTGACTATAAAATACCTGATACGAGTATTAACGTAATTATCTTTTGTTATTAAAACAATTTTTACTATCATTCTTGGGAGAGCTTATTCTAGCGTTCTTGGAGAAAATGTAAAGGTGAAAACATTCATCAAACATGTAGTTTCTTTTACCTTGTACCTCGTTAAAATGATGCTTCATTCATAGTATTAAAATAATGTTTTCTGTATAAAAAATATCGCTTTATTGTCTATAACTGGATATATTATTGGTACGTATTATATTATAATAACATGTTTTTGATGTCACAGCGGAATATATTAATTTGAGTGTTGCAATACTGTGTAACGGCTTCAGGTATCTGTATGTGTACTAGATTAATATTAAAGTTTGTTAACACAGCAGTAATTTTATAACGCGATGCTTGGCTCATAATTTCGCTGAGTAAGCTGACCTACGTCCTGTTGACTAAGTGTTTGTTCCATTAAGGTCTAATCTAGCCCGATAGTAATGATGGATGGATTTTTAGAGTTCAGTTTATAAGTTTGATTGTTCATTGTCATGTCCTCATAAGTGGAAGAAAAACGCGTCTGACTCTCGTATTATATTATGGAGAACATATTTTAGATTTACTTTAAAACATAAAACACACCTTAATATTTAAGAAATATTTTTACTATTACACCGCTAATGAGTAGGGTCCAAATATCATTTTCTATTAGTTGCAGAAGTAGTAAATTCATTTTTATCTTTTAAAGATTACTTTATCATACCTAACCGGAAATAAGGTCACCGGCAGGACATTCCAATCCTTCGTTGTTCGCATTATAAAAGACAAAGCGAAATGCATGCCTCCCGTATTCTGATGACTAATTTAAAAAAGATGGTTGCTAGGGCAAACTCCAAAATTCCTTGGGTAGAACATCGAAACGCTTGTTGCCCGACGTCGGGGACTAAAGCCTTTAAGTTTCGCATTTATCAGCTCCTCCGAATACAGAACAGTCAGTAGGTCAACCGAACTTGTCCAAATGTGGCAGCAATAATCCTCGTACGGTCGTAAAACGCGAATCGTGAACATAACAGGAACAAACTAACAGTTGCTAGAAAATTTTAAATGATACGTTATTCTATTTTGTTGCAAATACGATGACGTCTATGAAATGAAATCGTTTCTACGTATGATGACATTTTGCCACGTGTAATAATAATTAATACCTAAATGTTAACTTCTTGCTAACGATTTATGCATTTTCCATATTAACATAATGAAATAAATAATTCTTCAAGTGATAGTTACGTATAAATGTAAAGTTACTTGTCTAATTTGATAATCTATAGATTGACGTCGGAGCTGCTCTTCAATTTCGAAAATATAAGTATTTTATTAATTCAACAAAGTTTAGAAAAGAGCAGAACGATACTTAGGTTATTGTATGTAATGATAAGTTATATGTTATATATGTGATAAGTTATATTATATTTTATATTTAAATAGTATTATTGTCAGCTTGGATGCGGAAACAAGCACTATGAAATAACTTGAGATGATGTTCGAATAAAAATTTAAATACTACAAGAAAAAAATTATTTTCATTATCTCTAGGGTACAGTGTTGAATTATCGCTAGCCATAAAACAAAACAAAAATTTTCAATAAAAAAAACTCAAACTTATTTTAATGACACCTAAAAAAGTATACTGAGTATGCCGAATGCATCATTGAGTATGTTAAAATTTATTACTTCATGCCAAATATGTTTTCATGGCGTTGATGAAATCATATTTGGCAAGAAATAATTATCCATTATTGACAACAGTATAATTTTTTTTAATCTACAATCTACACTTGACCTAAATTACAGTGAGACCGTAAATGGTAAAGCGTGATAATCCCAGAATACTCTGGCTCTTATATGTGGACAGCTGGAACACGCTGTTATGGTGTCAGATTTTACGGTATTTTGGTGGTGGCCGTGTGGGTAAGTTTATTCCGCTTTATTGTCTGTAGAAAATAGGATATGTATAACGTTTAATTTATAGAATAAGGTGTGACACCTAAGAATAAAGTATAAGTTAACGTATTGTTCTAAGGACGCCTTTCAGCCCATTTGGAATAGACATAGCTGCTTATAGTAATCAGCGCTCGGCTCCTTGGCGCCTATCGATTGGGTCTCGTCCCTAACCATATACGTATATTATAACGGCAACGTGCGTAATAAGGACTCAGTTATAACTTTTACTTATTTCCACCGTACTATTAATAATCTTATGAATTTTGTCGGAAAAATCTAGGCTATACATTTAGTAAAATAGATAAAAGAAAAATGTTTTTAAAAGCCGTATTATGCGGTAACTGTAAATAGTTATAATTTAATAAATGCGATACGATTACTTTTAACTGTGTATGCGGTGTTGAAGTCTATTGTGGAATTCTACTAAAAGAGATTAATCCTTTGAACCAGAGTCCTCCGTTTTTAAGAAAATGTTTAGCTATCTTTTTAGATATGATCTTCATACAATTAAATTTTTTGGCTTCCTGGGTTCATTAGTAATGTTCATGAGTGAGAACGTCGAGTAAATGACAATTTTTATAAAAATATACTTACTGTCCCTCGGCCGCTTTGCTAGCCGTAATATAAAATTAGACTTGAAATTTGTCTGAAATATTCCTTGAGAGCAACCGCAATTGCAAATGACTTTCTATAGCAACCGTTACTATAGTAACCGTATAAAGAATTCACAAAGAAAAGGTTTATAGAAGTTAAACAGAAATAAAATAAAAAAAATAGCTTACAACTATTTATTCAGCGTTGTATGATCATATTTCCCTGTTGATACGTTCACTAGTTTTGACGTGATTGGCGAACAAAAAAAAACCCATTTTCATCATATACATAAAAAGATAACCTTTATCTAAAGTATGGACTATTCTAATATTTCATTGAATTACTAAAATGAACAGTTTTTAATTAAGACTATTTAATACATAACAGTTTGTGGTGTAATATTTAGTAAATATGTGGTTTGCAATGCTCTAAGATATTTAAACATGATAACTGATATCAGCTAAATGCTACTGATGACTTACAGTTGATAAAGTACCTACGGCACACTACATTGTAGTTTTCAATGAATTTTTACTTTGAGGTTTCCTTCGTTATTAGGTACTTACGTTACTAAAGACTTACAACTAATTACTTAATCTTTATTAAGTCTCCCTTAGTCTAGCGTTTCTAGTTAATTACGAGAGGTACGAAAATAATAATTTAAGACTGTTAATTGATCTATTGCAACCATTACATATTTTACCGGAAAGGGTATTGTGTGTAGTTTGGTGCATTGGTGGTAAGCCTTTGTTGCCGGAGATCGTCTAGGTAGGCACCATCGCAGCTTCTATTTCCCTCACCAAAGAGCGGTGTGCGAACGTTACTGTGTTCCGGTTTGAAAGATGCTGTACCCAGTGTAATTATTGGAATAACGAGATGTAATATCATATGTCTCAATGTGACGAGCGTAATGTGGTGCATTATATGACTTACCATCAGGTGAACGTCTTCTTCGTTTTGTCCCTTCGTTGAAGAAAAAAAAAGTTTACTGCCACTGTCTAATATATTATATTATTATTACGTACTTATCTATTATGTAATATACTTTTGATGATATTAATCTGATAATAAATTATTGCTTTTAAATTATTCCTTCAAATTTTAATAAGAATTACTATATATATATATTTTATATTACTGTATACATAATTCAAACCAACTACTAATTGTAGTTTATTTGAATTATATTTAAACTGATAACACAATACAGTTTGTATTTTTTTTTTCTGTAATAAATTGTATGCTAATTATGGCGGTCGTTGTGTGGTTGCAGTGTAAGCGGGTGGGCGCGCGCGCGCTGGCGGCGACGGTGGCGCGGCGCGCGCGACAGCAAGCGATCGCCGACGCCGGCGCCGGCCCGGACGGCGGGCGACGGGCGCAGTGCCGCCGCGCCGCGCCCTCAAATCGCGCGCATCATGCTCAACATGAAACTGAAGGAGCGCCTCGCGCTCGCGATTAGCGCCTTCCTCGTCCTCTTCACGTTGATGCTCGTCGTCGACATACAAATGGACTACCGCATCACCGGGCACAGGGTCCCGCTGCACGGCCGAGTACGGATCGGCGACGATGTGGATAAAGGAAGATCTGCTTATATAGAATTTCGAAAACGATTCTTGCAGAAAAGGTGAGAAGTGTGTTGTTAATTTGATAGTTTTACAAGTAGTGTGTATTTGGACTGCTATCGTGGATTGAACTGAGGACATGTGGTACGAATGCTTTATTATCTATAGAATAATAAGTCTATTAACAGAAACGCGAATGAAAAAAATTCAAGCGAATTTCATTGCTTAGATTATAAATAGAGTGTAAAATTATTGACAAATCTTTGGTCTAAAAAAATTTTTAAGGTACACAAAATAACCACTAATGGAAGCTAATCATCGTTAAATTAAGCAAGGAACGAGTCTGAAAAAAATCATTAAAGTTACGAGTAATTTGTAAATGGATTTAATTTGACATAGAAAAATACGTTAGTGGACAATATTGAAATACTCGCTAATTGCTTGTCCTTTTAATATAATATTTGTATTGTTAGTGTGCGTAATGTTATCATCTCACGACGTTATCACAGTGTTTACTGCTTTGACAGCGTCTTTATAGATAAGTAATGTACATTTAACTAACTCTCCTGGAGTTGGTAAACATGAAATAGTTGAAAAACTATTATAAACCATAAATCGCAAATGACTCGTTAATTAAACGAACTTGTTTGAGATAATTTTATTTCAAAAATTTAACTTGTACTAAATCTTTCGTGTAATTACTAATAAAGTATTGAAATGAATATTATCGTGTTTTTCAACAAACCAACGGGATAAGTAGAACATAGACCTGAGGGTAAATGAAACGCATGCTCATGAGTATTGATGGTAGTTAGGTTTACATACACTGCACCACATATTGTGTTTCCTGGCTTAAGTAGACTACAAGGTCTTGTTACCCCAGTAATTTCACTAGCTACGCCGCTTTTCAAATATACAACAATGTTTTAAACTTCTCTTTGGCGGCAGAAAAGAGACTGCGTTGATACCTACTTAATAACTGATCTGCCACCAGTATAATAATGCCACCATTTGTGATATTAATAATAATAAAGGGTCCTTGTTGAGATTCATGAGTTTAATATCTTGCGTACGGCTTACACCGATGTGTATTGTCATCAATTCAGGGAAGTTTATTATTCTGTTCCACTTTACACAGACATTAAATATTGTAACGTCCATGTTTGCAAGAAAAAAATATATCATTTAATGCCATAGTGTCACGCAGGACGAGATTGTTAAGAATCCTTTTGGTAATCAGAGTCCGATAAAAAACTAATAACAGGTTAAAAATAGTTATCTTAAAAAAATATATTTAAATTTTTGAGAAAAGACGTCTGTATTTAAAAGAGACATTCTAGTTAGTGAAGTTATTGGGGATAAAGATGCTTAATTCAAACACCAAGCCGCTGATGAATGTCCCACCCTTTAAATAAAATTATATAATTGTTAGTGATTTACGTGTTAGTATTCAATAATAACGATAAGGTCTTCGCCCCTGAGTGGGATATACGACGTGTTCCATATATCTGATAACAATAGCCTTATGTTCCCTGTTAGAGGTTATAGTAACAATAGAATTCCTTGAATGGAATCATCATGGAATCTTATAATGATGAATGTTAAATGTTTAAGATTATTTAAATTAATATGTTAAGGTGTAATAAACAATTACAAATTAATTATACAGCTATGATTTAAAGTGCAAATACTTGTTTTGGAATTGGATACCTAAAACAATTTACCACTTATACTCTATATTATTATTTTAACATCTTATACTCACAAGTTCAAAACAAATCGTTGTCTAATTTTAACCAAATATTGTAATTGGAAAGTTACGTTTTCAATTTTAGTCTAAATTTAAATGTTTTTATAGTTTATATCCAGTGTTATTAAAGTAATATTCTTTAAAGTCACATGTCTTTCCAAAAATATATAGCGCCTATATCAGCAGTAGTGTACAAATAAAATAATGTCTATTGTGAAAGGCGGTACTGTCATTATCAGTTTAACAAATAGTTCTTACTTAAGTCATACTTTAAGTAAAAAATTTACATGTAGATTTTGAAATAATATTGTGTAATTTGTAATAATCAACAAGTACGATTAAGTCGCCTTAAATGGTTAAAACGTTTCATTATAGCTGCTACGCCAGCCAGGTATTCAGAACGATAACATTGACAAATTTTCGCTCTTACAAAATTATCAGCAGCAGCTCCAATTTGTTATTCATATCGGAAATTATCTCATCAAATATATTATTTTGTTATCTTTCTCTATAAAAACTCGTTTTATTTTATATGTGTAGTCGTAAAAACATAGATTATAACAATGAAATTATGGCAGGAAATGAGGTATTTTTTTGTTTACTACACATTGATTAACAATTGATTCCGATTTAGTTAGTATATAAAGTACGAAAAATATACTCAGTATTAATAAATACATAACAATTATAATATACATACTGTACTTTATTAGGTGTTACGTCATTCTTTCATTTACACGACGATCAGAACATCCACCTGGAGGCAAGTTATCAGCCCGCTTATAAAACAAGGCGCAATTATGAATGATATACACTGCACCATATTATGCTTATTGCATTGGGAGGTTACCTTAGTAATAACCATCTGGTATTTAGCAACGACGACTTACCACCATTTGCATGAGCATCGTTTGATGATTGTTCAATAACAATCATGTATTAGATACTTTTGGCAGTGTTTATTATGAGAGATCATCCAAGTATTTCTTCCGTATACCAGAAGTATGTTGATATTCCCGATTCCGATTTAAAGCAGCATCCTTAAGTTAGCAGTATAAATAGGGTACATACAAATTTCGCATCTTTATGGTAATGAGCATGTTTAATGGCACTGTAACTCATGAGATTTGTCTTATACTTAGAACCAATTTGTTTTAATAATAGCCAAAACCAATATCGATTGCCTTTTCAAATAAAGACGAGATCAAAATCCAATCAGGCATTTTACAATCTGCAATGTCACAGAAAAGCCAACAATAACGATTATGTTAAACTCTCGAAGTAAATACTATTAAATAATTATTTTGGTAAAATCTGTTATTTTCTAGAAAATAATTCAGAAAAGTAATAAAATTATAATAGGGCTAATGCATATGATTTCATACATGCGCCTCTTGATTATGATGATGATGATCATATGTCTTCTTGCTAGATTTTATCCCATCTTTACTTGGGGTCGACCTTTCTGGTTATACTTCTAAATCTATCTCTATTTTTTGTCATAGTTTCTGTCAATGTCATATGTATATAACTCAAACATTTTTAAATAAGTATTTTTACTTAACAGGTATCTTTTTACCAATATTTTTATTAAATATTCTGTTTGTCGAAGAACGGAAAATATGAATGTATAGTATACCATAGATCAAAGCAAATGGGTTTTAAAACACTGTTGCCTTGGATTTTTTGTGTTAGTATTTTGATTTTAATAGGTTTAGGTTTCCTTTCATCGAATAAAGTGAATATTGATCTACAAAGCTATTAATTTTAGAATATTCAAAGTCATCATCAACATTTCGACCGAGAAACATCTACTGCTGGAGATAGGTCTCTTTTTTTTTCTTTTTTTTTATTAACGTGGGGGAAATGCCTGCGCATACCGGTCCTCGCAGAGGCAAGGACAAATTATGTCGGACTTGCACCGACTAAAACCCCCACGATGTTCCTCCTCGTCGCCTCATGGCAGGGTTACGGGAACGCTTTCACACCATCCGCGACCCCGCTGGCGCTAGCCGCTTTCGCAGCCCCACCTCAGGAGGAAGGGATGAACCCTCCCTTTCCAACTCCGCAGAGGCACGCCAGAACATGCAGCGCGCCCCCTCCTCGGTCTCTTGCAGTCGCGCGGGCGACGAATTCCCCCGAACCCGTCACCCAGAGGCTATGGGAACTAAGAGAGAAAACGCCGCCCTGCGGCGGATCCGATGTTGCCCCCCGCCACCCGTTCTTACTCGCAGAGGGTACTCCATCCGCGATTCTTCTGATCCGAAGGCAGCTCAACGCGGTCCAGCGTGGCTTCGCGCAGAAAATTACACGAACTCACCGGACCGCGTTGATGCCGAACGCGTTGCACTCGGCACTAGTGCTTCCTCTGGGCCTTCGGCTCCAAGAAGCGGCCACTTTATATAAGATAAAACATGACCTCAAGAAGTACTGGGTGACCGGGAGCTGGAGTTACCAGTTAGCTACTCGAGACTACTACACCCGTCTGAACAAGTTGGTGTGGAGTTCTCCTGCCTGGGGGAAAGTGCGGAAGAGGTCCAACTTGCCACCTCGGCTGCCGATTCAGCCATTTACATCGACGGCAGCCGCATCGTCGACAAGGTGGGTGTGGCATTCTGCATCAATAAAAAACACAAGTTGGCCAACTTCTACACCGTATACCAGGCAGAGCTGCTGGCACTTGTGAAAGCGACAGGGTACGCGGCCAGTGAGTCGGCGCAATATTGGGCCGTATTTAGTGACTCAAGGTCCGCCCTCGAGACAGTCGCAAAACCTAACACCCTTAACGTTGAGAGTGAAAGCGATTATAATAAATACGAGAGAGAAAGGGAAGAATGTTAGTCTATATTGAGTAATAGCGCACGTGGGGATGGACAGAAATGAGAGGGAGGACCAACTGACCAAGGAAGTGGCCCTGACGAGCAAGAGAAGACCAGAGTACAAGGAGTGCCCCATCTCATTTGTCAAGCGACAGCTCAGGCTGAAAACGATTGACGAATGGAATAGGAGGTATGTGGAAGGTACGACACGACGGCTTCAACAACGCGGATCGTTTTCCCAAACGTGGCAACGGCCTATCGAATACTGCGCCGGCTGGAGCTGGATACAATTCTGAGCTAAATGTTCACAGGGCATAGGGGATTCTCCGAATACCTGCACAGGTTTAAACTCAAGGAGAGTCTCTCGTGCTTCTGTGACCCTGCGGTGGACCTGACTGTAGTACACATTGTTACCGCCTGTCCCCTAAACGAGGAAGTCATTGCCTCTCTGATGAGTGAAGATGACAGTCGTCAAATGTTCCTGGAATTCTGTAAAGGAGCTATAGCTGAAGTAATTAAGAGAAACAAAAATTTAAAATAAAACGAAAATAAAATCTCTGATAGTAGTGTATAGCTATGACAAGTAAGAATATAAAAATTGTAACAAAAAGAAATGATACAGTAAAAGAAATTAGAAAAGGAAATATATATATATAGAGAATATATAGAGAAAAACACGCAAGAGAGGGCGGTCTTCTCTCAGGAGAGGAATGAAAGAAAGAAATTGGATGTAGAATGTCAGAAGAAAAGATGTGTGCAAGAAGATTAGAGAGGGAAAGATAAGAAAGAATGAAAGAATGAAAGACTGGAATAAGTAAAAAAGTAGTAAGTAAGAAAAGGATGACAAATGATTAGAAGAATAAAGGCCCCGACCCACCACACATAGGGGTACGACAAATAATAAAAAAAACTACCGCCACGTTATTATGGGCAGGTGTATAATGTAAAATCAGGTGACCGTTTTGCTCGTCTCGACACTTCGTTCAATAAAAAAAACTGAAGTGCACCATTCACACATATCGAAATAACTGACCCTTCCCCTATTTGATGAGAATATTGGAAAAAATTATTATTTAAAAATCTGACTCAACTCAACTCAAGACTAGCCACTTTGAAAACAATTCTAGATTTGTATTAATATTATTCTTGTTTTGGTACCATTTTCTGAAATTAATTACTATAAAAGTAAAAGGAAACAATGCCAGTGATTATATTTATTTGAAGCGTCATTTTTTATTTTTCTTCGGAATAAAACTTCGGTTTACTCTCGCAAATATAATTCGATTTTAATAAACTAAAAGCATTTTACGTAAGCGGCGCGACTTTCATAGTTCTTTTCCATCGACAAAATATTTGTTTACATATTATGCCAACAGCTTTTGTTACAGAACAATACATTAATTAATTTGTCATCGCCTCGGCTGGACAAATATATTAAATAAATGTAATATGAGTTTGCCACTCAATGTTTTTAGAACTAGGGAACAATACACGGGTATTTTAAGTGTCTCTTCTTTACAATGGAACGGGCAAATAAAAATCTTAAGAATTATGTTCAGTTCAAAGACCAGCTCTATTGTTTTCGTACAAATGAAATTCTCCCCGCGTTTTTGAATTTGCAGTCATCACGAGTGTGGAAAAATATTTTCTGAAGTTCGCCGAAGACATTGTAATGCAATGCGTGCTACTTGATTCGAACGTAGGACACAGATCCGGTCCATATTCAATGGAAAGTATATCATCTTGATACATGATGCTAATCATGAATGATCCATCTGTGATTTAGTTTCGGTCGTTTACCTTAAGAAATCGTGATGTTATAATATAATAAAATTTATGTTATCAACGTAACGTTGAATATGCGTCATACCTTTATAGAAATTAAAACAGTATTATCATCTCTACACCTCTAAGACAAATGTAATGTGATGATAATGAAGGGACCCTGCCCATCTGATCATTATGACAAATTTGTGCATATGTGAATGGCCCTTCATACTAGCTAACCTGCTTTTTATTTGCATATATGAGAAGGGTAGAATTGAATGTGTTGGAGTAAATAATATGTAAACAAATATATAAATCTGTACAATTAACAATTTCTTGTGCCGTCGCTATAACCATTTCATGTCAACGCGTTCATGAAACAATTTTGTGCTGAAATACCAATTGTAATATTATAATGAATACAATGTCCGTCAAAATAAGTGAAATCTAAATTGTTCAAGACCCAAACTTAATAATACATAATCTTTAAAATAATATCATTTAAAAAAATCGGCGAAGGAAGAACAAATTTGATTTGATACGATGGTTTAACAAATTACCCGATTCACTTTAAAAATATTGATGGTTTTCAATAGGACAAAATCTTAAAGGCTATAATCAAATTAATAACCTTAAACATTTATCAATTTAATTTTAAAACTATCGAAAAAGATCGAGCATATTGCAGTCTTTCCAATAAAGAAAATACTTAATTTAATATTATTGTTTATAGCCAATAAACAAAAAGATTTAAATAATATTCAACAACTTTTCCTTTATAACAAAAAGCTATTTGGAACAGCTTTATTGTAAGGAATCAATTTCCACGTACAAGGGTCTTGTTTCGCCAAGTATTATATTTTCGTAAGCTTCTGCTATAAGTGCCTGTTATTCCTGCACAGCAAGTAGCAGTAATTTGTTAAGCTTATTATTTTACTTAAACATCACTTGGTAACAATTTCTGAGTATTTTATAGTTGGCTGGAAGTTGATATTGTGATTTTATTTTAATTTACGACAGATCGTGTAACATTTTTGCAATCTATAATACATTTATTATTGTAAAAACGACTGAAGTAGGTTCCTGTTTGTTCTTATTTGTTACGGGACAGTGCGTGTACTTTGTGCAAAAACTGCTGTGTACCGGTTTGAAGAGAAGCCAGTAAAATTACATGAGTAAGATGTACCATCTTATCTCTAGACAATAAGAGAAATGTGAAACCTTAATTCTTAGTAGGAGTTTTTGTTTAAAGGATTATTCTTTTGCAGTAATGGAAGTAATGGGTCAAGAGAGTTTGAACAGTCAGCTCCGAGTGAAATGAGTGGTGGGGGAGAAGCTGAACCACGGACGCCTACCGCTCCAGCGGACCATTACGAAGATCTTGTGAGAATCTTAAACGCCCAGCTGAAAGGCCGGGACGAAGACCATCCAGTTGTAGTGCCTCCTCATCACGACTTGAATGTTTTAAGGCCCGAGAATCCCAATATTGGGGAGATGGAAGACCTTGAACCGAGGTAAATTTGAATTTGAGGATTATAGAATATTTCATGGTATAAGTAGTTACCCCGTAAAACTAATCACATATTTCATAATCAACCAATAAAATATTTAAAATTTTGTTAATTAATTGAGGTTTTTATATCTCAAACAATCTCAATATAACAATAAAATGTTTCAAAACTTTCTTCAATAATTTATTTAATTAGTATAAAATTAGGTTTTCGCTCGTTTTTACGAAATATTAAAGTATTAAATGATTACTTACTTCACTTCTGAATTTTACCCCAGTTATAGCATGAGGGTTCACTTAAGATACTAATTAAAATTGTTAAACTAAAAATGGCACCAGAAAGACATTACGAGAGATATTTCCTAAAAGTTGTAGACAGTTGACATCCACAAGTAAAATTTATGTACCGCGACAAGTCGCCGAATTAAATTGTTACTCATTTCGTTATTCCTGCAATTAAACTTTGTTAATACGAATACTGCAGACGGAGATTTAAATATTAAATTCCTTCTCAGAATGATATTATTATCTGACTTTTAAGCGTTTACATTGTAGTTCATATTACATTTCACACTGTTATTCAATACTTTCACGATCTTAATTAGTCTATTGCATTCTTTACTGTTATCTGTTAATGCCTTTTCAATCACATAATTTTCACCTATTGATCATTGGGAGATTTATTGTTATAAATTTTATCATCGATTCCATCAGTTTGTAGCTACTTCAAGGGACGCTACGTAACTGGATGGACGTATGCAATTACAACAGGTGCAATATATATAAGTTATATATTTATAAATAATGGCAAAGTGTGTTTTCAGTTATATTGAAAAATTATATGAACAAAATGAATCAATAAAACTAGTTGGTATCCCAAGGGAAATACTCCAATCGAATGATTGTGTTTGCTAACTCTTAATAACATGCAGTTGTAAAGGTAGCAAAACGTGTTCTAAAAGCCAGCTCTTTCATTTCCGACACAGGCCAGGTCTGAACGTTGAACTATGCATCAAAATCAAACAAGTTGCTACCCACAGCGGTTGACGTAATTTCCCCAAAGTAAATGTTAGACCGAATCTCATAGGAACATTGTCGCAAAATGAAAAAAATATTAAATCGCCGGCTGTATTTATTTATAACGCTCCTCTATACAATGGACCGTAAAAAGAATCATATTATACTTCTTTAACAAGCTGGTTGTATATGTAACAGATACGGCGACCTTTTTTATCCTGTAAAACAAATTTCACAAGGACGGGCAGGAATCTTATTTAAAATACAGTTATGGGCCACGTCGAGATAGGCGCGGGCCTTTTGACAAATAAAACTAAATGGAATGAATGCATGAAGGCTTCCTCAAACGCCACTTATGATATGACGGGCCCTCTCATGACTGAAATTCGTATATCGTACTGAAAGGTTTATGAGATGTAAAGATGATTTGGAAAACTCTTGCCCAAATTAGCTTGTCTACTCAATGGTTTTTTTTAATATGATTGTTTAAAGTTTATGTTTATTTTTTTCTAATGTTTTAAGGTAATTTTTTTATGCAATAAAGTGAACAGTAGGAGCGTTTATATAATTTTCAGTGATTTGCCTGTCCAAAAACCTTGGCGAAGTGGGGTTGTTGTGGGTAGACACATCGCTAATGATCAAGTGCACGTTTTAGACATTTTGTTACTTCATTCTAATTTTGGGAACATAAAGTGAGCTGTTGATGTCTGTTTTCCTTTTGCTTTGATCAACATTATAGACGATAGGGTAAACGTGCAACGATTATTTACATGCTGCCGCTGTTAACACTTGTGCACATCCACAACTAATATCCAAATTTATAATATCCGGAAGTCTTCTTTCCTTCCGAATACTGATTTCAATCGCCTACTATTGACGCTAAAAGAGAGTCGATAAATTTTATAGTAGCTGCCGGCTTCATTTTCAAATGCAGGTTATCGGAGCATACCGCAAATCGGTGACGCTATTGTTGCTCCTTAGTATTCAGCATAGCCCTTCCCGGCGTCGCTCCGACTCTCGCACCTACTCATGCACATCACGTCTACTTATGTGTTCCACGCAGCCAAAACCAACAAGCCGCCCGTTGGAAAATCTTCCATGTAAATCTCGACATTAACGATCAGGTTTAGTGTGTGTGTGTGGAAATTTTAAAGTCGATTTCGGATAGTCGGTGTTGAATTATGCATTCGCTGGAGAGTGCTGTTCATTTCTGTTTTTTTTTCGTCCTTGTTTAAAAATAGCACTGATCTAGATTTTATCGTTTTATCAGGAAGTTCTTCGTCTCGTCTCCTTACAGTTTCTTCATAGCTCGCATTAGCTATCTACTGCGTCTTCATATTCTTATTAGTATACTTGCTAAAATTTATACTTATTGCATTAAATATTTAATTATTTACTAACGTTAAGCTAAAATTTGATCTCAGATCCACAAGACGTCAAGTGACATTGAAACATAAGATGGTTATTCATTGTTGATCTCGCTGTTGTATGTAAGACTGCATAAACACAGTACTTCTGTTTTGATGATTGATAGGTTATAAGCGAGGTTGCCAGAGATATTCTAAAATATTCTACCGTCATCATATTTGTTTCACTAGTGCTACACTGGAATTCCTTCGTGTTACGAGGCTAGCATCTTATCAATACGTCACAAAATAACGACATTAACGTAAATACACTTTTTAAATTTATTTTCAAATTGTATAACGTGATCTATGATCGAAGCAGAATATGAGTTAATTTATATGGACTAAAATTAGTTCATAATTAATAAATCGTTGATCATACAAAAGTTTTTCCATGCTATTTAATATTTTAAGGTGATTATTCTTTCAGTGTGAATGCATCCAACCTGGAGAAGTTCCAACTAAAGATAGCTCAGCACGAGTTGTACGAGGATGGGGAGCCGTTGGTCGACGCTGTCCTAAAAGACATGGCAACGCTGCCCATACTTCACGCGGGTGAATAATTGAATATTTTCCCTCGGCATATCTGTTTAACTATAAATTAATATTTTTACCGGTAACAGATTGCCCTGTTATGATATAATTATGATTTCATTATAATTTCACCTTCAGCTATTTTTAATGTATTAATTATATAGTACTCTTATAAAAAAAAATATAAAATACTATTGTTTGATACCTTCTACTATAATACTAGAACAATTTTTCTACTAAATTTTTATTTCCTTATTTGTATATAATATTTCAATAAATATAACAGTTTATTTCTAGTTTTAAAATTCCTCCCCAATTGTGTAAGGTATATTTTCATCAGTCATTAAAATCTAATATTACATAGACATGTATATATGTATATATGTGTCCTATCCCTTTGCCTCTCTGTGTGTATTCAAAAGCTTAAGCAGCCAGAGGTATGTATTTTAAATGAAGTCGGGTCTGCAATCAGTTGCGGGGTTAGCGGTCCGTTGGACAATAGTGCCACAACAATCTCGCCCTTTACATCGAATTGGACTTTAATATTTAAATCACTTAAATGGGTTTCATTATATGTCCGACTTTAACGTAACGTTTAATATTTATTAAAAAAACATGTATGAATTAAGTTAATAGCTTAATTTTATACCACTTAATTTTTCAACGTACACGACGTTAAGTTATCATTACCATATTACATTTTAAAATACCACTTTTGTCATTTTTTTTTACTTTACAATTACGTGTATGTAAATGTCTGTTTATTTTAAAAATGTACCAGTTTATGTACACAACTAAAACCTACATAGATAATAGGAGGAAAACCATACAATTGCAAGAGATTGCACGGCGTCTTTATCTCATGTTTGTCTTGTTTTTACAGAACAAAAAGAAGGCGGAACCCAATTGAAGTTGATTATAGACTACTCTAATGGTATCCAGGCACTCTTCAAGCCAATGAGGTAAGCGCAAGTCTTCACGGGTTATTTTGTGATCGGTATTATATAAGACTTCTCATTGTTTTTGTGAAAAATACTAGTTGATTGGACAAAGTTTTTTTTACTTTAAATATATGAAAAATTGCGCCTGCTCTTTAAATTTTTCAATAAACCTATATATTTACTAAATTGATATATTAATAACTGTATTAATATTTTCGGAAAGCAGTATTTCGTATTAAGCAATACCTTGTCATGTGTCTGTAACTTATTTTTATAAGTGGAGATTGGATTTGAAGCGATTTACTGAGAAAATCAGATATATGTGTCAATTATTCGAAATAGTTTAGTATGCATGATCATTATCAGCTGGTAAAAGTCTACTGCTGGGCATGCAGTTTTAGTTATGTTATTACGTTCAATTTTGTTTTTCTAAAATAGTTTCTTTTATCATATTTTACTTATTTTAAGTATACTTTTCTGCTTTACTTATAAAAAGTTATTATATGTTGGCAAGTTATAAGAGGTGTTTCGAGTGCTTTGTCATAGACGGCTTGTGGAAAGTTTACCACCCGCCATATTGTCGAGTGTTGTGCGTTACTTCTATTCAGTAAACTTCTGGGACGTTCTCTCGCACGATCGACTTAAAGGTTCGCCTTCACTTGTACAAGTGTTGTCGAAGTGAGTACTAACTTGTTTGGTACCGTATGCTATTGTTGTATATGTATAGCGTTATGAAATTATATTACATTAGTTTTTATTATTCTGTATGGGGCAATTTTGGTTTGATTATCCCCACCAATAATGAATGATGATAACTACCTAAATGGTTTCGATTTGTTTCGTAAATCCGTGTTAAAAAAAAATATTATAACTTTATTTATATAATAGCATATTTTAACAATAATAGTTGTTTCTGTAGCAGAATCTGTCCTGTCAACATATCAACATACCCCATTGTATCGGAGCCTAACCCATTGGGTGCTATAAATAAAGTGTTACTTGACAAAACCCTTGCCCGTACGAGATGCTCGACACTCTATCTTTTCCAAGTTAACTTTATGTGAAGTTTGCGATATCAAGAGGTGTGTGCTTTGAGATAAGATTTCACGTAGTTATTAAAATATATACATCTGAAAAACAAGTTTACAGCACACAAATGACTTTAGGCTTGTCTGTTGTTTATTCTATACCAGTTGATTTTTAATGCTAAGATATAGCACATAAAATTATAAATGATAAAACTTGACTAGTCACAACCTATTGTCCACTTTTAAGGTTCCAATTCAGTGGAAGTTCATTTACTATGAAGTTATCTTATGTTTTAACTTATTATATGTATTATATATACGAATATTTTATCAAACTTTGTCAACTCGTAATTTTTACTTCAGTATGTTATAATGATTTTTATTTTCGCCTTTAATGTAATTTTCAGTATTGTGGCAGCTCTTAATGCCTTTAGGGTAAATAATACGATGACAGGTAGCTTCTCGACATTTAATACAGTCGCTTAGGTGAGGGTACCTGTGACGCCTTAACCAATATAACAGATAAATTTTATTTTAAAAGGACAAAGGTCTCCCGCTCTCCAAAAAGGATATTTGATATTTCTCTTTATGGATTTATTTCACTCGGTTTCAATTTTCGTCACTGATATCTACGGGGAATTGAATTTCATACTGTTCATGCTTTAACATTATTTATTCATAAAACAAGCATAGCTTTTAATATGTTACGACAGGAAATTAGTTTAACACTCATTTTATTGTGAACCTATGTGAACATATTTTTTTTTTTTTAAGTCTGATAGGTTCACATTACAATGACGTATATTTTTTGGTGCCTTATTGGTCGTAAAAAAAAACTATCGCTAATACGAAGAGTGGAGAAAAGAGAAGTTTTATTTTACATTACTTATTTTACATTGATATCTTAGTTATCTGCCATTGTTAATTTTTCATATAGGTTCAAAGTGTTTTTGTGGGTTGTCAAAGGCTATGGATGGTGATGAGGAAGTTTTTCATCTTGATGTTGTTATCACTAAACCATGAAAATCCGATGACATTTTTGCTACTCCTAATTATTAAATGTAACCAAACTTTACTATTACAACATTTATAAGGAAAAGATTAGATTATAAAGATTTAATTACTATGATATTTTTAGGTTCTCAAATCAAGTAACTTTTCGAATATTACTTATGTTATAACTTTGTGTTCATACTTGAATTATTCTTTCTTTCTACGTTAAATTCAGTTTACGAAAAAATCTTTAACACATCCTGTTATATTTGAATGCCCTCAATATACCATTAAATGAGCTTACTAAGTGTGAGATAGATCAGCGATGATCGTTTAATCTTAAGATGGCGGTTAACCAGGGTAGTTACGCTTTAATACACCGTGCTTTATCTACCATCATCGTAGTCTAGTCGCTCTACAGTAGGCCAAAAAGTGCTTTACTCTTAAAATCTAATGCAATGATGAAGAGGATAGTCTAGGGCTGTCATTAAACCTAGTAGACGAACGAGATCTCATTATGTTGTCCTTATTACATTACTGTAACGCAGTTAAAACTTTAATGCATTACTGTAACACACTCAAAATATTTAGTACATTACAACTGAATATTTTATATCTATTAGTTTAATTCGTCTGTTAATGATTTTAATAATCAAATCACTTTGTCTATTAATAGTTATTAACTAATGGTTAACTTAACGAGTTTATATCCCATTGTTATTTGATTGATTTTATTTACTTGAACACTTTTTGAAAACTAATTTAACAGTTAATACATTCAAAAACAAATATGATGACGGGATAATAAATGTATTTTATTATTACAAAATTTAAACCGGTCGTAATGGCGTCTACTCCCTACTTTTTTTATTTAATTTAGGAACCAGACGAACGGGACGTTCAACTGATCGTAAGTGATACACCCATCCATAACAACGCGGCACTAGTTAAGATGATATATACTGTATCACATTGCGCTCGTCGTCTGAGACATAAGATGTTGAGTCTCATTACCCCAATAATTACACTAGCTACAGCACCCTTACTATTTGGCGGCAGAAATAACATAAATCTGTGGCTTTTGCAGGTAGTATTCATCATCAAGCGACAAAGTGTTGGAATAATGTACCACCCCTTTTAAGAAATTCTTTTACAATTGTTTATTTTAAATCTAAATTTAAGACGTATCTATCAGAAAAATAAATTAATCCCAGCCTTACATTCTATAATTCCAGCACACAAACAGAAGTTATATTTAATCTTAAATTAATATCAATAATTTAACCTTAATTCAATCATTCTTTTTTCCGGCTACATCATCGGCGCACACGACCATCTCGGAAATATAGACGCTCTTTAATAAAGTAGTAGCTGAAATCAGTGTGTTGTTCACTACGTGGCAACAGTTACATTGAGCTACTGCCATCTTGTACCATTGCAGTACACACGGCAGCAATAATTATCTAAAATATTACTATGTCAACATATATTTGTTTATCTGTGTTTTATGAGTTAATGTTTGCCTGTATACATGTGTTCTGTGCTGCGTGAGGAAATAACGTATTTATCTATCTAAATAGACGCTGTGGTGTTACCTACCTTGACGATCTCCGCCAACAGGAACCTATCAACAACAGTTGAAGTAATATGTTTGTGCTTTATTCGCAGGTTCGCTCGAGATGTACAAACTCTACCCAATCATTTCTATTTTTCTGATTACGAGAGGCACAATGCTGAAATTGCAGCGTTCCATTTAGACAGGTAAGAAAACAATGAACATTATTTGACAACACCAAGGTCAGACATGTTAAACAAATTATTATTTAATGTGTCTGACCTTGCTGGTATCACCATGTCAGAACGACTTACTCTACTAAAGCAATGATGTAAACTCAATAAATCAATGAATCATTATTGGTAAATTGTCTTGAGGTGGGAATGAAAGAAAAATTAAATAAAAAACATACCGTGTTTTCAAATTTGAGTTTAAAGATGATTTAAGTTACTAGTTATAATAAATCCATACCGGATGTATTTACATTAATTTGCATATTAATAAAATTCCTATATCATTTTGAAATAGTGTATATTTTTAGAAATGTGTTGATTCCTAATACTTAAGCCATTGTTTTAAAACTTATTTCAATACATATTTGGTCACAGACAGAGGGTGTTAAGTTCAAACCACTTGTTATTTTTAACTTATTTTGTAGAACTGTTAGTATGTAATTAATATTATTCTGTCGAATCTAATGATACTTCTAATTTTTAAGGATTTTAGGGTTCCGCCGAGCAATGCCAGTCATAGGGCGCGTGTTGAACATGACCACGGAGATCTATGACGTTACCGAAGGCGATATATTGCGTACATTCTTCGTGTCCCCAGCAAATAACTTCTGTTTTCATGGGAAATGTTCCTACTATTGCGACACCGGACATGCTATTTGTGGCAACCCTGATATGTTAGAGGGGAGTTTCGCTGCATTTTTACCGTCTTCAGATTTAGCTGAGCGAAAGGTGATTATAAATTTTAATTAATTAGAAAGCGAATAACCCTTCTATTTTAGTTTTAGTAACATTAACAAAACATCCTCAGATTTTTTAATATCTTGTGCCGTAAAAATAGTTTTTGTCTTTACATATGTTACTTCCTAAAATTATATAGATTAGTGTACGTATATTTTTTTATGTCAATTACATTTAAGGTATGGCGACACCCCTGGCGGCGATCATATCACAAACGGCGAAAAGCTCAGTGGGAGCTGCAATCCGACTACTGTGACACGGTGTGTATAAATATATTTTTTTTTACGCTCGGTTTTTATTTCTACTAAAACATACGGATACTTATATTTATATCAAACTAATGTTGAAGAAATTCATCGGTAAACAATTATTTTTAAATAACAGATAAACTATCATACTAGTTGTATATGGGCTCTGCGACAAGTAATATGAAATATGATATAATTCGATACATAATTTCAATGTAATATTTGTTTTTAAGGTTAACATATCTGTCAATTAAAAATTCGGTAAATCGTAACAAGACACGCATTTTTTCTACTTAAGCATAAATTACGTAGTATTTAGTTTTTTAAAACATTTAAAATACATTCTGATTCGTTCTCTATATAAAATATATAAAAACTACGTGTCCTTAACGCTTTCCTCTAAATGTTTGTTTTTTTCACAGGTACGCACCACTCCGCCGTACGATTCGGGTCGCCGCTTGCTAGATTTAATGGACATGTCTATATTTGACTTTCTAACAGGCAATATGGACAGGCATCACTACGAAACGTTTAAGTAAGTATTGAAGTACATATTTTTTTAATTTGCTTCGCGAACCTTAGAGACCAGGATAATTTTTAACTGTGAAATGTTTACATTATAAACTGCCTCCGAGTCCCAATGAACAGTTTGCCTTCTGATAAAAGCAGTAAATTATAAAAAAACCGAAAATATTAAACAGAGATCTGCATATCATTTACAGAAATCCTTAGCCACATCCTTTAATAAGAAAATTATATTTTTGCTTTTCACTCGAACCTTTAATATACGTACATAATAGCATGATTCATTTAAATACGTCTTCTTGGACAAAATTCAATCAAATATGTTCATTTATTAAATATAACTTAAACTTATATATATCACATATTTAAAAATAGGTTTAATATCCTTTTATAGTACTACCGCAGCTCCTATTTCTGCCGCCAAATAGTAGTGTGCAAACATTACTGTGTTCCGATTAGAAGGCTGGTGTAGTTAGTGAAATTATTGAGGAAAGAAGACTTTACATTTTACTATCTCAAGGCGACGAGCATAACGTGGTGCCAAGTTGTTATGAGCCAGCGTATCACTTATCATTATTTGACTGTCCCGTTCGTCTCGTCACTACGTAGAAAAAAAAACCATAAACATATATTTATTAGAATTTTATCATTAATTTACGACAGAATGTTTGGAAACGATACGTTCACGCTGCACTTAGACCAGGGGCGAGCATTCGGAAAAGCATTCCACGACGAGCTGAGCATCTTGGCACCGCTCTTGCAGTGCTGCGTGCTGCGGCATACCACGCTCTCCGCGCTGCTTAAGTGAGTACATTACAGATATGATTGAAAAGAACTAGTGGAAGGTCTGTGTTTAATAAAATGTGTTCTCAAGAATATTTTGATATCTCACTTCTATGTTAAAATTAGTTATTTTATTTTAGATTTCATAATGGTGTGCCGCTATCAAAAGTCCTTCGCGAATCAATGAAAGCAGATCCAGTGTCCCCGATACTTTGGGAGCCGCACCTCGCGGCGGTTGACAGACGAATCGGTCTAATACTGGACGCTATTCGAAAATGCATAGAAAAAGCGGAAAACCCTTTACAGAACGAAGTGAACGATTTCGTATGACCAGTGCGAGTGCTGAGACGGACAATGTGTAAACGTTGTGAAAAATATTGCTGAAAGTGATGTAAAAAAATGTGATAACCGGTACTAAATATGGTATAAGAGGGTTAGTGCAATCTGTGAATGACTCGCTAGTCGGACTCTCTCTGGTATATTTTGTGACTTAAAACAATTTTTAGTGTTTAAGTGTGTTTGTAATCAATGCAACTATCTAACTATACAAGTCTTTGGTCCTTAAAGACTACGCGTTAGTATTAAGGTTATAGTGCCAAAGATTGTCCAAATGTGTGAGATGTTCAGCATAATTTTATTATCATTCCATTTAAAGAGTTTTTCAAATTAAGCCATTAATAAACATGCCAAATAAAATAGTGAAGAGAAATTTATATTTATAATTGTTTTTTTTTTTTGTACAAATTACTTCAAAATTTATTTAGTTTTAATCAGTATTGAGAGGCGTTAGATTGTAATATATTTACTATAACATTAAGTCTGATGTGGCGCACCTTTGGCCGCGTATACACTGCTGTACATAATTTTAGTGAAATGCAATTAATTTAAGGTATAAGTTACGTTTTAATTCATTTATTCGTTTTATTTTTTTTGTTGTGAAGACCGTTACCGTTGTTGCTTGAAGCTCAAGAAGACATATCATAGACGAGCAGTGTTCACTGCGTGTGATATATTTGTATGTCGATCGTTTGTATCACCCTGATGTTTATTTTTTGTTGTTCGTCGATTGAAACGTGCTAATATTAATGCTAGTTGTTTTTTTTTTGTTGTGGTTTGCCATTAATAACCTTTCATTACACCTTTTTTTCTATAAAGAGATCTTTAAAAAGTTTAGCCATCTGTCATTATTTATTTTTACTTATGAAACTTAAGATCGATAGCAGCTAGTGTTATTACGTAGTTATTAATAATTTTATTTGTGACAATACTGACGTCAGTTTGAATTATAAGTAATAAAGATCTTTAGTGTTTATGTTTAATTTAATTGTAAGCGAGATGGGCAGTCCTACTATTGTTATTAATATCGAATTAATTATGAGTATGCCAGGTCTACATTTGAGGCTTATATTGAAACGCTGTTTAATAAAAAAAAATCGACTTGCCAAAGATGTACCTTCATATATATCAGTGTACGTTTAAAAATGTTGTATAGATTTATATGAAACGAGTGTTTCTGTTGGTTGTTAATAAATTTTCATTAAGTGAATACGCAAATTTAATTGTTTGATTTCTGCTCTCCACTTAATATAAATTCGTCCATTTAAAAAAGCTATGAAATAATTTCAAACCTTGTTTGTACTTTACAGAACATTTTACAAAAGTTCAAATAAAAAGGAAACTACAGTCGAGGGCTCAAGTTCTTCACACCTATCTATCTACCTTCTAATTTCACTTCATAGAAGCAGCTAAATGAAACGTGTAGAATGAAATGGTAAGAGTTTATGCTGTTCTTTGTGGTGACGAAAATTATAGAAAATAGTAAAAAATACTTTCCTGACTATATTTCATCATCAGTCGATAGACGTAATTGCAGGTCGTAGACCTCCTCCAAAGATTTCCACATCGATTGGATAGGGATTCATATGGTAGAATTTCTTTTTTTCTCAACACGCTGGCTCAGTGCGCGTTAGTGGAGCCAGAGCCTCATTTGTTGATTAGCAGGCTGCACCACGAGCAGGTAAGGTTGGCTTGGATCCCGAGAGTGATTGTGCGGGACCCGTTACCCTACTGACTATATTTAATGAGGATTAATTAGCTTCTGAGAACTGGTTATTAGATTAAATGCGGTAATCGATGATAATTTTTAATTTCATCTATCAATGACGAAAAAGATCTCAATGTTCATAGAAGTGCAAAAATATATACAAGAACAATAAATTTTTTCCCATAATAAAACGTGAATCGGAATGAAAGCGGTATTTGATCCAAACTTCTGCTTATTTTTATATCGCCACCGTTTCGCAATCATATTTGTTTTCGACCGTAAAGTGGGTATTTCATGTAGAATATGTTTTCCTTACCCTCGTATAGACTATATGGTACGACTAAAAATTTGCTCCAGCATGAAAAACTTGCTTGTCTTTAGTAATATTACGATGTGGGTACGTCACCGTCGTAATTGCTCTCTGTTATTCAAAATTTACTGCAAATTACATTTACAATCGAACTGTAATAATATGTAGTACTATTTCGTTTCTAGGGAATAGATGCAAAGTGGTTGGAGTGGATAGAGTAATAATATCCTAACCACAACGTCATTATTATGAGCAATCGTATCATTATTAGAATTAAGTCATCGTTTTTTTTTATTTCACGAAGGTATAAGACGAGCGCGACGTTACTTTCATGGTAAGTATAATGCGCCTGCTCATAACAACGTGATGCCAGTTAGAATGATATACACTGCACCATATTGTGCTCATAGCCTTGAGAAATAGTACACCAGTAATTTCACTAGCTGCAACGCCTTTCAAAGAGGAACACAGTGATGTCTGCACACTATTCTTTGGCGGAAGAAATGGGGGCTACGGTAGTTTTCAGTAACAGAAACCTGCCACATCGCAAACAATAATGCATGCACAATATATATATAAATAGTTTTCTTTGTTTGTCAATCACGTGAAAACTAGTGAACGTATCGACGTAGGAACATGATTATTCGATGCGGAACAACTTTTAAACAATTACAGGCTATTTATTTTTTGAATTTCATAGATCTTTCATCAATTTACTTCAAATTTTTATAAATATCTTTATTTGGTGTTTTTCATATGGTTGCTATAGAAAGCAATTTGCTGTTGCGATTGCTGTCAAAAAATATTTCAGACAAATTTCAAGTCAAACTTTACATTACAACCAGCAAAGTGTACTGGGTACAGCTAGTTATGTTATAAAAGTGTGCATTGATATAATAAAACCTTGACCTTTTTCATTGCAAGTATATAACGCGACCAGTTTGTTTGCTGCATTTAACATATGTATTTCATTTAGATTACATTCTGGCCTAGAATACAGAATGGCTTGTCGACATAGCTGATGCGTTTATTCAAGCTTTATGCTATTGTTTGCAAGCGATTTGTCACGGAAGGCGGAGTGCGGCTGCTAAAGCGTTCGCTGACAACCGCACGCATCCCATTGTCTATTCTCCATGTACAATATTTTCACCGTTAGTTTTATCATCGTGTATCATTCTGGTGAAAACAAGTATTAAATTTACTATTCATAATTCGAGATTTTACTGGTGGTAGGTCGCTGTTGTCATACAAGACCATACAAGTAGGTATAACCGTAGGTCCTATTTCTGCCGCTGAACGGTAGTATGCTAACATTACTGTGTTCCGGTTTGAAAGGTCCTGTAGCTAGTTTAACTACTGGGGTGAGTAATCTATAAACCTAACTTTATTTTATGGCCATTTGTAAAGTATATTCGCTTTAAATTCTCATGCATTTTTCTAAGAGGTAAAGCTACCATGTCATCTCTTATATTATATCTTTATCTATCTATCAATGGAAGTTTATTAAAAATTTATCCAGTAGTTTTAAGGATTATTTATAACAAACAGACGAAATGTTTGAAATTTAATTTGATATATGTCCCCTGTCATGTGAACTTGTAAATTAATGTTATCTTTATATTAGCTATATTCTAGCTAGTGTAATTACAGGGATAACGAGACTTAACATCTTATGTCTCAAGCGACGGACGCAATGTGAGGCAGTATATATCATTCTAACTAGCGCCATGTTGTTAAGAGCAGGCGTATCAGTTACCATCGGTGAATGTGTTGCCCATCTCGTTGTTTAATGAAATAAAAGAAAATCTTAAAAACAGACTGTTACATTTTGTTTATTTAGTTACAGAAATGGTTGCCCGGATAAAACCTTTATCCGGGCACTTACGTTGATTGAAATAGATCAGAACAGTTTTTTCGATGAGATCTGTTCGTTTCTACAAATTCGGAAAAGGCCTAAAATATTATGTATGAAAAATTTATGTTCCGATTTTATAAAAAAAAACAACCTATATAAATTAAAAAAATTACAACAGATGTTTGCTACTGAAGCTGAATTTACTTAGTCGGTGTTTCTTTTGTTTTAATTAAACTCCGCCAACAATAAGACTTATCCCAAATATTAATTTGACGATTTCGTAAGCACTTATTTCTTTTATAAACAGTACGGTTCTTACTTTAACATTTTTTATATAATTATTTCGTGATTTTCATACTACGTTAATTTTACTTCTACACAGGCCATAACTTCTCGTCTTCGTCATGTATTTCAAGAATAGGTAGCTTTATTAAAAAAACATTGAATGTTTCTATTTTGTTCTTATTACTATGATATATATGCAAAAACCTACTAAATAATAAAACAGTGTTTTATAAATATATATTTGTATGTGCAAAAAATTTTAACTATTATATACTGCTTTTTAAAATATTTAAATTTATGTACATATATTTGTTTCTTATATACGGAGACATCTTATATACACAGCATCCGATTCCGTGGAAATTGGTACCGGTGATTGATGAAAATGTCGTCAATAAATGTCACAGTAGGGCTCCTCTTGTTATTTATACGATACGTAACGTTGTTTAGTTAAAGAATAATTTTGTGTAGCCTTCTAAACACGTTTTGTTAAAAATTGTTACAATTAAAAGCACTTTCAAAGTAATATTACAGTTTTAAGGTTTTCCTGTCGCCGCTTTTCCTTAATTTTAGAGCACAAAGCTCGTTTTAATGTCTCTCGAAGCTGCTGTAAACACCATATACCATATGTTTTCTTCCAAAGTTATCTGACTTTTTTCAAACACAAACTATTACTAACCATTAAACAGCAAATTCGTGGTCAAACTCAGGTATGCAAACGAGCAAGCGGCTCAGGTCATGAAAAGCGATACCATTTTCTAGAAACACAGTTTTGTTACTGATCTTTAAAATATTTATCCACATATAAATGTAGAAAGAGTTAGTAATAAAATACTTTCACGAAAAATTTATTAAAATCATATTTCTGCAAGGAAACGCTTTCTTGTTACTAACTGTTTTTCTGAAAAATCTTAATGGCCGCTAACAATGGGGTTGTATTTTGTTCAACGCACATTAACATACTAGACTGTTTTATATCTAAATTTAAATATTTTATAATTAGAATTAAAAAAAATGTCTAAATCGCTTATTAGTAAAACTTAACAACAAATGTTTTTTTTGTTATACAACTAAATTTTCAGTATGTACAAAAGAAGTCTCTAATGACCTTTCTATATACAGAGGAAATTAGTGCGGTAAAGAGTGTAGAAAATTATTGGAGATAACACAAGACTAGAGGTCCTGGATATCGAATGGGAAACTCTGAACTCCTGACTTAATAGGTCAATAAAAATGAGGATGACAGGAAATCAGCATAACTTATAGCTTTGCTTTTAATCAGTGATAATCCTGAAACTTATTTAGAGCGTAAACTTGCTAAAGAGTAAATTACATACAAAATTCAATAATTTCTTATGTTCATTTCACAAATTAAAGTGACCAGCGCAATATGGTGTTTTATTATTATAAATTATGTATATTATAATTATGTATATATTACATGTTATCTAACCTAACCTATTGGGTGTTGTGTAAAACTAGAATCACTTCGATTCTGGTAGACATTACCATCAGGTGAACATTATAGAAATCACTTTATCATAAATAGAAAATTAGATGGATCCAAATACTCTAAAAATATTTTTAATCAATATATTACTAGGTCTCTATAGACTATGTACTAGATAAGTTGACTTAAATAATAATAATAATTTGACAGTTAATACAAAAGCACATTCATGGAAATTCCAACTTTACCTTTTTATAAAGCAGGAATTCATATGAAATAGATGTTTGTTTATATTGTGCTTTTTCATACTATACATATATGAAAGTTTCAAAAATTGAGAAACCGGACAAATTATTGTACAGATTATACAATAATTATGTAACTCTTTTGGGTGTTTACAAAAATTATGAAAACAATTTTTTAATATTTTAATAAATTTAATAACTTAAACCGTTCAATTATCGTACTCGATATATGAGGACTAAGTATTCTTTGATGTTATTTTTGAAAGTTAGCCTTTTACATAATCAAGACCGAAAGACGTCAAATCCGGAAATTAAATGGAAATGTTTTTTTTTCGATATTTTCTATCAAAGCGTTTCAAACAAAAAAATCGAATCGGAGAAATGATAAATTCACAACAGCGACACCGGTAAGCAATTTTATCTTTTCTTATTAGCTGAACACCTGTTGTCTCTCAGTCCAGGATTTGCATATCTGTCTCCTTCAGATGGTGATCGATGGATATATGATATATGGAAAAATTATCATTGGCAGCATCCGGTAAATGTCAGCGTCGATCGAACAATTGTTTTCGTACAAGTTATTTCTCGTTCGCGTTTAAGTCATGACTAATGTTTGGCTATAGACGATTAATTTCACGCCGCAATCTATTGTATGCTCGTTTTGTTGTGTTGTTGTATTGGTTTATATGTATTATTTCCTGTTTGTTGTTAATTTGATTGAAACTAAGCAAATATGTATAACAGCTTCATCTCTTAACTTAAAAAAATTAAATAATTTTATACTTCATTTAAAAAAACATTTATCAAAGGTAAAAACATGAAAAAAACATTTACAACCTTCTTATGCTATAAAAAATAATTACAATAACTTTTATCTAACGATAAAAAATTACAAAAGCAATCTGTAGTAAGTGAAATGTGAAAAGATAAATATTTTATTACCTATTGTTCAGCGATACAACACAATAATAAATTTTATCATATTAATGTTATTATATATAACATATATAATGTATAACATATGTAATACTATAAATATTTTTCTCATGTCTAAAAAAATAATCAATATAATGTTTATAATAAATGTGAAAAACGTTATAAATTGTAAATACCTTATATATAATTTGTAATTTTAAAGATTTGCTCAATTAAGGTAAACAATATGGCGCGTGTTTATTAAAGCTGATATTTTCAGTCAACACCGCCGAAAAAAGTAATGTTTAAGAAACAAATATTTTGATAAAATATAACAAGGTTTTAATGAAGTAAAAAAGAAATTAACCAAATCCATTGAAAGTTATTATAATTAACAGCAAGTATCATAATCCAAGTTTTTCGTAAACTATATTTAATGTTTCAGTAAAACATACGGATGCAATATTCGAGAATTTTTTATTACGTCGTAGGGCACTGTAATATAAATTGACGATATGTTGAATTGGAATTTATCTAGAATTTTAGTAATATTTTATCCATAAAACAGATTTCGACAATTAGAATAATTGGTACAAAAATAACCTTGAACTGCAATATAAGTGCAACATAATTGTAGGTGATCTTTGCGTAAGGTAATACTTATTGTATTTAATTAAGTGTTAAAGGGTTGTACACAATTTAACCTTTTTATTTGTTTTACGGGGTGAGAAATGTCTTCGCATACCTTCTTTCGCGGGCGCAAAGACAGTTTATGTCGGACTTACAGCGACTAAAGCCCCCACGATGTTCACCGTCGTCGCTTTATGGCGAGGCCATGGAAACGCTTTCGCCTTCTTTGCGATTCTGCCAGCGCTAGCTGCACCCGCAGTTCCATCTCGAGGGGAGAAACCCTCTTTTCCACCTGCATACCGGAACATAGAGCGCGCCCAGCTCTCGACCTCTTATCTTCACCTGGGCAACCAATCCACCTGAATTCTTCAACTAGAGGCCATGGGAACCAAGAGAGAGAACTTCCCGACTCCTTGCGGTGAGTCTAGTCTTGGGCTCTGCCCCCAACAGATGTATACCCTCGGAATTTAAAAAGAGCTATGAACCGCAATACCACTTCGCGACTCCACCACCACTGCGAAGAGAGATGCAAACTTATCTCCACAGCCCAAAGGCTCACGTCCGAATTGAGCTCAAGGAGCTGCCCAGGAGGGTCCATCGCGGGCCGGGCGGTAGGATCCTTTTAGTTTTACCGTAGATTACCAAACCACGGCTACTGAGCTCCTTCACCGCGATTAGACGGGAACCTATTCAGAGGACTAGCCAGAGAACCTACCCTGTATATGTAGGTAATGCTACCAATGTAGCACGGATTAACTAAAATTGTATTAATGAAGAAATGGTTAATCACTAACTGCTTGACCTTTGTCCTTCCTGTCTTTGCTAAATGATAAAAAAATTTAAAAGACTATTTATAATACAAAAAATCATAGTTACTCATGTTTTTCGCACGTTCGAACTTTATATGATACTTTGTATTAAATATGCTAATACTTTTATCATACACAATTTTGTGTTTATTATATCAGAAAATCAAATAAACAAAGAATCAGAAACAAGAAATATAAGGTACGGATATCTATGCAGCAATTATTTAAAAAATCAAAACAAAACCAAAATTATGAAAATTTGTTTGTCAAAAATTTTTGATGACATGTATTTATTGACAGAATCAACAAGAACGATCTTCTTCTTCTTAAAGTGCCTCTCCGACTAGTGATGGTTTGAAAACCAAGATAAAATGGTAATAATAAAAGCAAAAATAATATTTGCTTGTAGCAATAACGTAACATTCAGAAATAATAATTGCAGATCGTTTTATGTTCATTTTCATTCATTATTATTCAATAAACCAACATACAGGTGCTTAAATAATACTACAAATGATTTTATATAAAAAGGCAACGACACTTGTGATACAGTCATCAAATTAAACATTTAGAGAAAAAAAATTATTATAAAAAATACGTATTATAATAATGTAATTATATAATGACCAAATATAAAAAATCTATCAATCAGAATGTAACCTTTAAATATAATTACGGAAAAAGTGTATCCATAAATTGCAATCCAAAAGCTTCGCATAAAGGTTTTAGAAATTAGAGCAAGATTAGATCATATCACCCTCAATTTCAAAAAGTTGTTTTCAACTAATAATTTCATTTTACATTTCTTTTCTTAAGTTTATTGCAACATAATTCCAAACAAAAAATTAACAAGCAAATGAAGTACATAATTAAACCATAAAAACAGGCACTGAGTGTTGCCAACTCTATTGGTTTTCTCCCAACAGGTTCCCGCCTTGTCGTGGCGGAGAGGCTTAGTAGCCGTGGCTGGGTCGCTCGCGGTGAAGCGAAGGGGAACCTACCCGGCAGGCCCGGGGTGTAGAAGCGGCCCGAGGCGGCTCTTCCAGGTTAGAGCTCCGGAGCTTCACCGTGAGCTTACCTCGAATGCACGCCGGTGGGCTGCGGGGGCGGCTTTATGCTATCTTTTGCAGCCGAGGTGGAGTCGCAGAGGGAGAGTACCCTCTGCGACTCAGCGGTGCCGCACTTCTGATGTGTGCGGCGGTGGGGCTGCGGAGAGGAGTTTTGTTATTGCGATGCGCCGTTCTCCTTATCCTGCGCGGCCGTATAACGGATAGAAGCATGCCCAAGATCGGATTCGCCGCAGGGAGTCGGGAGAGTTTTCTCTCTTGACTCCCATGGCCTCTGGGTGACGGGTTCGGGGGAATCCGTTGCATGCGCGACTGCAAGAGGCCGAGGAGAGAGCGCGATATGTATTCCGGCGTGCCCCTACAGAAGTGGAAAGGGGAGTTCTTCCCTCACACTGTGTTATGCGGCCAGCGCTAACGAGGTCGCGGATGTGTGCGAGAGCGTTCCCGCGACCCTGCCTTAAAGCGACGAGGAGGAACATCATGGAGATTTTAATCAGTGCAAGTCCGACATAACCTGTCCTTGCCCCCGCGAAGTCGGGTATGCCAAGGCATTTCCGCAACATTAAACAAAAAAAAACTTTATTAATTTTACAGCCTTTGCTTCTCGAATATCTTGGACTAACCGTTTATGCTTTAACTTACGTAAAGCTTTTGCTACAATTCGTGCTTCTATTACTTTTACTATTTTATCATCAATTTCTTCAGCAGCAAGTCAATGAGGTCAAAATTTGATTGCATACGTGCCACACGCTCATGCCCGCTCAAAATTTGAACGGGTTTATTGATATACCAAAGCAAATGTTCGTCAATAAGCAAAAGATACCTTCATTTTTCACAAGTTTCCTTCAAACAAACAGGCACATCGTTTAAAATAAGTTCTTGTTTTCTATTACTATAGTAAAATGCATAACCCGCTGAGCCACCATAAGCATCAACATTCTGTAAAGCTTCCCTGATATGAGTCATTGGCGGTTCTAAAATTATTAACCCAAAATAGTTGATGAGATCACCTTGATAAGCTACACGAATTACAAGATAAAACCAAATCCAAATGACGAAAGTGCTGTTACTTAACTAGTAATGCCTTTCAAAATTTATAATTTGCCTCAAAAAAACAGCCGAAGTACCGAAAATTATGTTCTTAAATTTAACTTTCTTAAGTCCAAAATGTTCAATAAGAACTGATTGATTTTACTTTTTACCACACATCCTGTTATTCGTCTCATGGACGTTTTCTGCTATATACGTATCGGCATAATTTAGAATAACATGATCAATATTTTGTTTACTATATTTAAGAAATGGTAATAAATTGAAAAGTTTATTACAATGACTTACTTTTTCACTGCTAAATGGGTTTTCATAATGATGCGTATAGATGTAAAATAGCTTATCATAACTTCAAGAAATAAAATAGTTTATTATTTTATAAAAAGAAACATATATCAAATGTACAATAATTAGAAAGGCATTTAGAATGTTTTTATGTTAAAGAAGTAGAAAACAATTACTATAACTTATATCTACCAATAAAAAAATACACAAACCGTGTTTAGTCAATAAGTAAAATGTGAAAAGGTGAATATTTTATTACCTATTCTTCAGCGATAGAAAACAATAAAATATTTTATCATGTTAATGCTTTTACAACAAACATATGAAATATTTCGTTGTGTGCTTTCATTTCATTGAAATACATTATATATTATTATAAAGATATTTGGGGTTTAGGGTATTATTATAAAGATATTTGGGGATTAGTTAAAGTAATAAAATACCTTATTTAGAATTTGCAAATTAAATATTTTACAAGATTTGTTTAATTAAGCATAGAAAAGTAAACAAAACTTCTAGGCGTGTTTATTAAGGCTCATGTCTTCAATCGACATCGCCGAAAACCGTAACTTAAAAAAAATGCAGTTGATAAAATATAACACGGTGCTAATTAAGTAAAAAGACGAAATTGATTAGTGGTGAAATAAAAATAACGAAAAGAACCACATTGAACGAAAATTACTTTAGTCAGCAGCAAATTTCAAGATCTACGTTATAATCGTATGTAAACTATACAGGGTAAAAGGTAATAGGTGTAAAAGATCTGAAGGGGCTAAAATATAACTCGTATCCTATCTATCTATGCATGGAATACCCCATCCAAAAACAATGGTACTGGAATTATTAATATTTTAAATATTTTTCAAAAAATTCCCGATTTTCTAGGAAAAAATTCGATGATTTTATTTCTTACTTATGTAATAATTATTGTGTAATCATTATTTTATTAAATTAAATTAATAATCATCACCTATAGGATAAAACTTTCAAATTAGGTTCTTTAAAAGTCGTGACAGTAACAAATAAGGAGTTATACTTACATTTTTATTTCATTTAAAATAAAATTTAATTAATAAAAAAAACTCGTAATAAATAAGTACCTAACTTCAATACCTATTCAACAATGTATAAGAAAGTACATGAAGTTTTTCAAATTTAGAAAAAAAACACTTGTAATAAAACCAAGTACCATAAAATATCAAACTGTAGACACTCATAAAAGTACACGCCGTGCCAGCCCTTAATTTGACCTTTTTGTTTTTGTTGTAACACATGCGAGCTTATTGTTGTCCTTTTAGAGTAAAAGTTTAAAGTAACAATTAATTTAGATTTTGCTCAAACTGACGGCCACGGCATCTGATACAAGCACGAAGCCTTTTTCTTAAGTCAGATCGCGTAGACTCGCCCTGTGGGCTGTTCTCTTATTTTGTCAGCAGCGACGATAATACGTAACTTTAAATATTCTAACGAGTAAATTCGTGTTGTGTACACTAAAGATTTCATGTGACCACATAAGTAATAATTGCAAGGTGTTAAATCAGGACACCTTGCGGGCCACGGTGTTGATCCTCGCAGTAGAATTTTCCTCGCAGCAGACTTATCGTCAAAGTAGACTTTTGCTCGCAGTAAATATTTCTTCGCACCAGACTTTTCCCGCAGTACAGTTTTCTTCACAGTAGACTTCCTCACAGTAGACTTTTCATCGTAGCAGACTTTTCCTCGCAGTAGACTTCCTCGCAGCAGACTTTTACTCACAGTAGACTATAGTGTGTAACACAATGCTAACGGTCGCACACCCCGGAATCAAAAGGGCCGCTAACGGACTCCAACCGATTAAAAAGTTCATACGGTATTTCAATCACTTCCGAAATAATGCACGGGGGTCACAGGATAACATTGAGTAGTTCTTCCGCAATCCCCGATCGGCGCTCGGATCGAACGGGCCCTCCTCGAGGAGGGATGTGAAGCGCCCCCCTGAGAGAAAATCCCTACGTGGCGACGCGTCAGAATACGAGACACGCCGCCAGAAACACCCCAGGAACCCTCTCCAAGGGGGACACCAGCTTGACGGCCCATGCCGGTCGCGATGCCAAGTTCCTCTGACTAAGGAGGCAATCGGCGGTCGTGCGCTCGGCCCCGCCCTTTGGCGGTGAGCTATCTACGCGCTGCCCCCTCGGCGCCCGCTCTCTGAGATGTTCAGTCTCCCGTTTCTGTGTTATAACGGAGTCGCAGAAACGGGATACTGCATGCCGTAACGCCTCGCTTCCAACCGTGGCACGCACCACTACCGCCAGATGTCACTCCCTATCGCTGCTGCGAGCGCGGCTCTATCCTCCCCGAACCGCGGGCAATCGGTCAGGGTGTGCGACTATATGTCCACCGGATGTCCATACTCGTCGCACACCTCGTCCGTCCTACCACTACAATTACGCAGGTGTAGATATCTCCCGAAACAACCGTGCCCCCTGAGTATCTGCACCAGACGGAAATTGAGGACTCCACAGACCCTATCCAGCCGTCTGCAAGCACCGGCCGGACGGCCTCCACGGTGAGGCGATCGTACGTCGGGTCTCGGAGTCGCCGCTCCCATCGCCGAAGCACCGCCCGTCGCGCCCTTCGGCGCCACCTCGCTTCCTCGTCCGGCGACGGATGCTCGCCCCGCTCGAGGGCGTTCTTCCGCCGCCAGTAATTTCACGGTACTTGATTTTATTACAACTGTTTTTTTTCTACATTTTAGACACTTTATGTACTTTCTTGTACCTCGTTGGATAGGTATTGAAGTCAGGTAATTATTTATGTACTTTATATGAGTTTTTATAAATATATTTTTTTTAAGATTAAATAAAAATGTAAGCATGACTCCTTATTTGTTACTGTCACGACGTTCAAAGAACCTAATTTAAAAGTTTTATCCTATAAGTGATGATTGTTAATTTAATTTAATAAAACAATCATTAAACAATAATTATTACATTAAAATTTGTGTAGAAATAAGTAAGAAATAAAATCATCGAATTTTTTCCTAGAAAATCGGGAATTTTTTGCATAATATTTAAAATATTAATAACTCCAGAACCATTAGTTTTGCATGGGGTATTTCATACATAATATAAGTATACTTTAGCCCCTCCAGTACTTTTACACCTATTACCTTTCACACTGTATATAATATTTTAGAAAATCTTGTGGATTCAATATTCCCGATTCAAAACTTATATTTCGTTCATTTTGCTAAAATATCTATAAAATAATATTTTATTCATAAAACAAAGTCGGTTGATTAATAACATAAAGATACTCTTGATATCATTAACAGATAAAACATTTGAAGAAGACTTTTTACATAAAAAAAAATTTTAGTATTATAACTCATATTTTTATTAATAGCACGACATTTAAAATAGCCACACTTATAGAAAAACACAAATTTCTTTAGATCTTAATATAAATGTTAATTATTATTACAGAAAAAATACATTAAGATTAATTGCAAAATTTAACACATTTTGGTTAACCGCTTAAACTATGTTCAAAAAAATCATGTTCAAGTAATAATTTTATTTTTATTTCTTTCCTTAACTTTATGCCAACACAATTCCAAAAAAAAAATTAAGAGGCAAATGATATACATAAAAATCAAACCATAAAAACAAGCACTAAGAGTTGACAACTCTATTGGTTTTATAACCTCTGCTTCTGTGATATCTTTAAATAATGGTTTGTTCTTGAACTTGCGTAAAACTTTGGCTACAATTCCTGCTTCTATTACTTGTTCTAATATATCATCTATTTCTTTTGTTGCAGGCCAATGAGGTCTCAGGTAATAACCTACTGGCATACGTGTCATACGCTCTTCCAAAATTTGAACGGGTTTGTTGATATGCCATACCAAAAGTTCGTCTACAACCAAAAGATACCTTCGTCCTTCAGAAATTTCCTTTAAATATACGGGCTCATCTCCAAAAGTAAGTTCTTGATAATTATTTTCCGCAGGTGTATTACGATAGTAGAGTACATAACCCGCTGAGCCACCATGAGCGTCAACATTCTGTAAAGCTTCTCTGATATGAGTCATTGGCGGTTCTAAAATTATTAACCCAAAATTGTTGATAAGATCACCTTGATACGCTACACGAATTACAAGACAAAACCAAATCCAGATGACAAAAACGCTGTTACTTAACCAATAATCCCTTTCAAAATCTATTGTTTGCCCCAAAAAAAGAGCCGAAGTACCGAAAATTATGTTCTTAAATTTAACTTTCTTAAGTCCAAAATGTTCAATAAGAAGAACTGATACAATAAACAATACGAAAGCTAAAGCTATAAATGGTGTTTTGTTTGAAAAGAAAGGTAGTAATACTTTAGCCCATGGATAAATCTCGCGCCTGTTCGGTCCACACCACACAACGTCAACACTTTGGTAAACGTGAGATAACTGTGCTACTGCGTACCTTCTTACATTAATTGCTATACCCGGCACCATAATATCAACTTTACCATAGCCAACATCGCCAAAAACTCCTATTCCACTTCCATTTACAAAGTGTCCTATAGCAGCAATAGGAGGCTCCACTGCTTTTGCAGTAGCGTTCAACTTTTCTAATACAACGGTTAATATATCACCGTCTATACCACCTATACTAGCAAATCCATCATTATGCGCTTCGAACGTTACATATGGAATAAGATCTACACCGGTTATTTTTATGGAACACTGATAAAAATTTTTGTATTTTCTTATAAAATTCACATTTTTGTCATATATTTTTGTTATTGGGCTATAATTATCACATTTTCCGTTGCTATAAGGTAAATAGGTTGTAACGTTAACATTGCTCTCTTGTTCATTAGAACTAAATATTATGATGTTGCCAATATCATTTTCCCAAGCTAATTTAGTAAAATCTGTCATTACCGTAAATTCGGTCACCGGTTTGGTTATCACCAGTATCATATAGATTGCTTCTTTGACTTTGTCATTTAATAAAGACAATAAAATTTTAAAGTCTTCGGGATATGGAGCAAACAGTACAGTTTGTCTGCATTTATTTAACTGATTTTGATGCATGTCTTTGGCTTCTTGCTCAAACACGATTTGTGCCGAACCATGAAACAGTTTTAAAAAATTGTCAACGTTTTCCGGATCTGAATGTTTCCAAAATATGCATGTAACTGGCCTACGTTGAAACACTCTATTGGCCACATGCGAAGATTTATCTAATAATTCTGATCCTGTGCATAAACTAAATAATAAACACTCAATGAAAAATCTTCGAATCATGTTTTTAGCATATTTGAAACGTACGATTAAAACCTTAAGTCGCTGCTGGACATATTCGCCCTTTTATACTTTTTCAGTTTATCATAAAGCTTTCTACTATGTTATTACCTGAATGAACCTTTCTAAATTAATCATACATCTAATTACAAGTCATATATTTACTTTTAATTGATTTATTGCTTTCTATCACATGTCATATAATTTGTAACATAGAAGCTTTCTTGCTGTATAAACAAAATTTCAAATAACACGATCAATTATTCACATGTTGACCACATGGATTAATTGAATAACACGTTAATATGATTTGTTTAATATTACTTATTTTTTGTGCTTTGTATTTATTATGTATAAAAAAATTATGTAATGTACATATTTTATATGCAAATTATATCAATGAACAAATAGTTATTCTCTTTTATATTTTAACAAGCAAGGTGTACAAACGGAGTAGGTTAGAAACAGTAAATGTGTACGGACAGGTCAGTTAGTAAAGTAATGGTTTGGAAACAATTGAAATGGTCGCATCGCACAGTGACGTGGAACGGCTGATATTTATGTTTCCGTTGTTATAAAATCTATACATCAAGCCTTAACAGAGGTACGTCGGGGACAGAATTAAAAATGTCTTTTGCTTCTTAAACAACATAACACTTTGATTAATTAACGATATTTCTTAATTTTCCTTACTCAACTACTTTATGAGATATTTCAAGATGCGAACTAACAAAGAGACGAAGTCCATGTGCAACGCAAGAAAATAAGAAAATCTTGAGAAGAATATGTAAATAATACTTTAAAGAAGTTTTGATAAAGTAGTAGTGTGTTTTATTATTTAAGAGCTCAATGATACTGGTAAGGTCACCTTGATACACATAGGAAATATGTCATTTATTTGAGTCGGAATGTGATTGCCGATTTTGTGATTTATTTCCACTATTCGAATTACTAATCGCCTTTAAATAATTTTACTAGTGGTTTATTTCCGCTACAGTACACCGTCTAGGTACAATTGTAGCTCCTATTTCTGCCGCCGGACAATAATGTGCAAATAAGTGTTCCGGTTACACCGGTAACGAGACTAAAGATCTGGTCTCTAGACGACGAGCCCAATATGATGCTGTGTATATCATCCACACAAGCGCCACGTTGTTATGAGCAGACGTATTACCCATCAGATGAACGTGTCCCTCGTCTCGTCGTTTCTACGAATAAAAATAATATATTTATGATGTCCCAACTTGTATACATTAGTTTCCTTGTTACTCGTACAAGTGATTGCAAACCATACAACATACCAACAGACTTTAAAACGATCCATTGCTTTCCACTCACATCCTAGTATTCGTCCTATTGACTTTTGCTGTTACACTTGTACAGATATAATTAGAAGTATAATAACATAATAATAAATACGTTATATACATATATTTAAGAAATATCTACTATTAGCTTGATTCTATTCTTTCCAAGATATTATATGACAATGAGACTGAATACTCTCCCCCGGAATAATCTGGCTCATTTATGTTGACAGTCGGAACGCTGTATTGCTGTAATGGCGCATTTACAATGTAAAGATAGTAGCTAGTCGTACAAGTTCTAAAATACCCTACTATCAACCAAACTTCTCATGCACCCCGGAATCGTACCTAGAAAAACTGTACTAGTCGCCAACCGGTTAATTAAAGCGACACAGTTACTTTACTTTTTTTTACTAACAATTTTCTTTTTTTTTATTTTGTTCAGACTTCCTTTACAAAATATGTCATCATCATCATCAGCTGATAGACGTCCACTGCTGGAGATAGGCCTCCTCCAAAGATCTCCACATCGATTAATCCCGCGTTGCTCGCATCGTGGGTTCCTGCGGTTGTCATCAGATCGTCGGCCCACCTTGTGGGAGGCACAAAGATGTACAATGACAAAATATATATGTCTCATAAATTATTTAAATTTTATCTAAAATTGATTTAGCCCAACGAATATTGTTTTAGTTAACCTTTATGAAATTATGTTCTTGAAGAACAACGCGTATAGCAAAATAAAAAATTAAAACCATAGCATTGTTTGTTTATTAATTTTTATTACACTTATACACAATATGCTGGTATAAAATTGTAAATTTACAAAAAAAAAAAAACAAAATCTTTGCCTGGAAAAAGTGTCAAGCGTTTGTGCTTAAATTATAAAATTAATAACAATATCAAAAATAAATATAAAGTAGCTTAACATTATACCTTAAACATTATTATTTTCATTGAAAACCTTCAATATTTTTTGTGTCATTTGAACAAGTCTATTATAAAAATTGTATAAATAGAAAAATATGTGTGAAACATTTAATATAATATGCATAGTTTATATGAATTTACATAATTTGAATATTTTGAGAAGCATTAGCATTTATATAAATAATGAATCAACATCACAATCAGCCGATAGACGTCTACTGCTGGACTTAGGCATTAATAATAACTTAAAAATATAAAAAATCTGTTTAATTTTATAGGGGATTGTGTAAAAATATTGCGTCATAAATGTGTTTATAAAGAAATATATTCGAGGTAGTCTGGGTATTTTTTAAAGTAAGAAAAGGGATCGCTTTTCTTGTAACTCTCTGTTATGGAATAAATTAGATATGACATAATTAAACATTTTCGTATTGCTTTCATTGTACGTATTTTGTATGAAATCATAGCCGTCCAAATATTATTGAAGCTTTATTTAAAGTTTACGCCATCTATCCGCCACGCTGGGTCAACACGGCGTCGATCAGTAGCACTGCACCATTGATGATAGACAACGAAGCTTTGGCCAGATTTTTATCTCTGAACTCACTTTTACCATAGTGTTGGAATCTGAAAATACAATATAAACTTACCATTATAATATAATACACAATTAAAATTGACAACAATTTAAGTGTAACGGTAAAAACAAAGTTTTTTTTAATGCACACGGCGATACGGGCCTTTAACAATGTGACGTTGATTAATTTAATTAAATGCATCACATTTTACTCGTCACTTTGAAGCACGTGAAATAGTGTCGTTACGACAGTAATTTCACTAGCTACAGCTCCTCTAAAATCGGAACACAATAACATTATATACTCTCACTCACATCAACACAATCATTCCTCTCTTTACAATAACTGCCAGTCCCTTTGTCTAGAATTTTCATGTGTAAGTTAAAGTAAACTGACATTACTTAAAAGTAGAAATAAATAGTACATCGGTAACCTAAATAAAATAAACTTTGTAGCTTACTTTAATTTTGTTATTTAAGTAGCGTAAAATTTTAAACGTCAACAAAGGGGCGGTTCGATTTGGACCATCTTTTTTGTACCTTTTTCATGTCTACACATCATATTATAAAGAGTGGTCCGATTTTAGTAACTTACCTTTCCCTTTTATAATTAGGACATCTAGACATTAAAAAAAATAAGGCGCTGGAAGTAGGATATAGTAAATACTGATCCCGAACCTGATTTTGTCTTTATGATAATTTTTTTTATTGGAAGGTAATTATCTCTAAGATTTCTTTTGCCAAACAGTATTATTACTCACCTATCGATGATGACAGCACCACTAGCAACAAAAAGGGCGACGCCTACTAACGAGTAAAAAATGTCGATCCGTTTGTGCGAAGGTGTCTGCATGAGGTAACCTAGAATAAAGATATAATACGGTAATAATTCACTGCATGCAGATAAAATTAGATTAGTTTTCATTTAATGTATAAAATACTGATCTTATTAACGATATAACGAATGAAAGAAATAGAAATATTCTTGAAGATTTGTCATTACAAATAATAACATGTACAACACGCATAATTCTATTTATGATAAAAATTTAACTAACATGTAATGTATTTAACAATGAAAACTTTGCATGTAATAGTGTTAATGTTAAAATAATGAATTCCGCAGTTAACCCCAAATTTTTAATAAAACTGTACAACATACCATTAGTTTTATAAGTCGATGTAGATAAACTACATTATAGGCTACATGAAATTGGTATTTAACCCAATGACACATTTGCAAAAGAAAATGAAAAAAGGCAATTCATATCTATGCAATTTTGTATTATACATTTACTTCTAATGTATATATGTGACAGACGCCTTATAAATTAAAATGGTTTTTTAAAGTTTTATCCTGAAATTTATGTTTTAATTAAACAAGAATTTATTAATATAACAAAGTTAAATATAACAAAGATACCGACGCGTTTACGCTTTAAAATGAAATTTCGTGTTATATGTGTGTTATCAGATAAGATAATTTGAACTATGAGTAACCAGATAAAAAAAATCAAAGTACCGTCATCGTTAACTTAAAACGGAGAAATTAAACTCAAAGTCAATTTAAGGAAAATTTAACGGTTCTTTGTGAATTTGTTTTTGTATCCTTTTTATTAGTGTGATATCAAATATCTCAGTCACAGTTTTTTTAACCCTTGTAACACGAAAATATCGGTTTAAACCACGCCACTTGTGGTCGAATTTGATTACATTGAACCTGCCTCTTTAGATACCACCCTGATTGACAATCTGTCGCCACAATTAAACAAGAAATCTGTAACTGTATACTTACGGTAATATTACGACCTTATCATTACTTAACATCATGTATAAACGAGGCCATTGTAATTAAAAAAAAAAATAATATATATCGAATGATAAAACTTGAAGAAGGTATTATATCATAGTAGAACGAAATAGTAGGAGAGGTATGATATGGCATTATCAGAGGTTACTCACCAGCAGCAGCACCGGCGAAAATGATCAGGTAACCAACGAACGTTCCTGTCACCAGCATTCCGAGGTCAGCATCACCGTTGTAGCTGTGATAGTGCAGAGCCACGCAAGAACATGTCAGGGCCTGGAAATATAGATCAAAAACCTTAGTATTAATTTTATAAAAAAAAACCAATAACTAGATGTGTTAAATATTGATATGACTTTTTCGTCTATTATTTATTGGTTTGACCTTTGACCTTCGACCAAAAAAGATTGTAGATTCCTGGTCTAAGTAAAACAACGCATAAGAAACTTATTTATTTAGTGTTATTTCGTGTAAAAAAAAAAACAATTTATTACGCCTTTTAATCGTTATCAGCATTTTTATATCGTAGTTACCTTTTAAAGAATTTTGTTACGGTTTTGTTTGTTAAATTTTTTATTACCTACGGTATTTCTTAAAGAATATAGACCAAGGTAAAGCTGTGGTTGATAAGATCAAAATTGTTCAAATCAAAAGTGAGGATATGAATACGTCATATCCGCGAAACCCTACGCGTCTACTTAGTAAATACGGTGACGTAATATACGAATCGCTTGAAGGTCACCTGGACGGGGTAGGTGATGTCATTCTCGCAACTGGTTCCACGTTAAATGCGGGTCGCATATCACCGAGGCCGGAGATAAATAATAATGTAATATGAAACTTCTATAATTGAGATCAACCACTTTCAAAAACAAATCTGTTAAAATTACGAGTTAAATGAACTTCGTGGGCTTAGTACTAACTATCGTATATAAATATCTTTTTTATTTACTACTACGGTCTACATAATTTTCAATTGATGTCAAAGATATAGAAATTCGCTTGTTTTGTATAATTCAACCCTCACGTTTATTGTTATGATAGCTAATTATAGCTCATGTGAGATCAGAAACCAGTTCACTTCGTGTTACAAGGCAAGCTACAGTGACCGTTGAGATGCAAAAATTGTTTGACACTGCTACACTACTTTAAGTGTAAACCAAACCCTTAATGATTACGAGCAATTTCTCAAAAAAAAAAACATTATCTGACAAATGTGCTATATTATTACAACTTAACTAGAGTTGGTAATTGTCGCGTCAGTGATTCAATAGTGAATAGAATTCTACGTCGTTTGAACACTTCACAAACATTCTAAAAATCGCCGGACGAATGAGTCAAGCACTCATTGCAAAACTCATATCAATATACGTAAACCAACGTAAAGTTTCTAACAACCTGTTATAATAACTCTTATATTGTCTCCGCGGCAATTAAGCTAGCCCTGTGACATGGAGATCATTGGTTCGATTCCAGAGTCAAATAATGACTTTGGTTGGTTTGGTTTTTCGAAGACTGTCACAGTATCACTGTGTTGTAGCTACCAACATTTGAGATTCAGAGTAGTCTGTGCGTTTGCGTCGAAAAAAAAAATACTTTATAACTTAACTGATACGGAAATAGTTAAGAATCCATGAATCATATATTTATTTAAAAATTAGTCTGGACAACTCTGTTAAAATTCTCTCATGGTTCATAGAGATCAACAGCATCGAACAGAAAATTTGTATGCCATCTATTACTCCGTATATTATATGGATGATTATCTTTTTTCATAACACGAAACTAGCAATAAACTAAAAGTTCTTTATATAAGATGCTATCGGGTTCAAAATTTCATATTAATTAGTTAAAAGTTACCAACACAATTTTTTTTAATTAAAAGGTAAGAACTTTTATTCAAAATAACGTAAACGTTGCTTTGTTTCTTAAAATCAAATCTATAGAAGGTATATTTCACAAGCTTAGTTCCTATCAAGCCTATTAAACGCTTGTCAACGATTACTCCAATTGAAGATTAAGCCATGAGCCGAATTGTGGACATGGTCACACGCGAACCTTGGGCATTTTTTATCAATGCTATAAAGTGGACAAACGGCGCATGTCAATACGACATTACGAATTCAAGTGGTGTAAAGGAACACCTTCGTGTAAATGGGCTAGAAGTTATAAACTACTAGAACAAAGTTATAAATGAGCATTTATTGATTTTTAAGGAAAATTGAAGATGAAGATAGGTTGCTGACATGACTTAAAGAATTGCTACACTTGAGTAGTAACTGACAGGGCACATTGCTCATTGGACGTATTGATGAAAGGACCTCCAAAAGATGGATCGTCGTCATAGTGAAAGTATGTAAAGCTATTGGATGCAGACTGCACAATACCTATTGCTGCTGAGACCTGTCTGAACATAACATTCTCCTGTGAGTAAACGACTAGTCATAAATTATTCATTTGTTCAGTTTTTTTTTCTATCTTGGCGAAATGAGCAAAATCCATGGGAGCAATCATTTCAGTTTCTACAAGCCACTTTAATTGCCTGTATTATATTTTTAATCAATCCTTTTTTAATTCACTAATATTCATTATACAGGGAACTATAAAAGACTGAAAATTATCCAAAATACATTTTAATGTATTCGTAGTTTCCTATAATCCAGCAGTGGACGTCCATTGGTTGAAATGATGATGTATTGATTTTTCATTGATGCAGTTAACGGAAACCAGAAAAGTGATAGAAGTACATTAAATTTGTTTTATAACGAATTTAATTGCATACGTATAGATTATCATTGTCGAGAATGAAACCAGCAAACAGCTAAATACATAAATTTCTAATACTAACAACACACAGTTACACATCAACATCCGAACTATAAACACCAAGAATAGAGATAACGTGGTCATGATGCAATCATCGTAATTAGATGTGGCTAGCGACCCACATTCTTCAACGGATAAGGAAGAGACCAATTACAATTTTCAAACCTTTTTAACATAATTAGTAATTCATTAAAGATAGCTATGTGCAATTTATCCAAGCATGACATTGTTTAAATAGACATGTAGTGTCACTAACGAACAAATAAAATACACGCTGTAGATTATTTGCTACATTTTTTAATTTTGTTTTGTCAAACATTTTATAGTTTTACTTTAAATTAATTTATTAAGCTTGCTGTATCAGCGACATCACATTCATACATAAAAAGTTTTATGATCTTTAGATCTTTCACAAAATGAATCAAATATTTTTTATTATAATTAACTAATTTAATTTCTTTTATATAAAAAACAATCCGTTTAATTATTGATCGAGCAAGGACTAAATAACAGAGACTAACTAACCTACACTGCTTGCACCGACCATGCTTTGTGGAAAACATTACAACAGACCTATGTCCGGAAGTGGACGTCCATCGCTCGAAATGATAATGATGAAAGACTAAATTCCCATAATAATTTGATTTTAAAATATAAAACACTGAAATTATAAAATAAAACAACAAATAGTTGTTAAAGCTTCGTCGTCCTATTGTTAGGATGTACTGCCAATGAAATACATATCTGAGACATTTTTAATAATACGCTATTTACTGACTTCAGCAAGCTTTTACTTAGAAAAGCAATCATAATCGTTTGTATATTAAATATAAAGTTTGTTTATTAAGTGTATATGCACAAAACAAAAACTATCTTAATTTTTGACATAATTATCACATATAGACAATACAGTAAAGAATCGCTTTAATTTTTGTTTACTTATTTTTAGTCTCAGCTCTTGTGCAATGTATTTACAAAAAGCTAACCTTACTTCTAATTAAATGACTATATATATGTACATTTACTTTTATATACAACGCTATTGCTTAATCACGCTTTACCTTCCCGACACTAGGCACAATAATCGAGTATCTACGATGATGTTAAGTCAATACATTTAATATAACCTTTTTTATATTTATAACACTGAGAATATGATTAATTAATATTTAAATGTAGTACACTATAATAACGTATATAGTTACTATTTCTCTTCTATCGAATTAGTTTATAAAACTTTGGTTGTAACGCTAGCCGCTTCTAACCACGCCCTATACAGTCGATACCAAAAGTACACAAACACAATATTTATAAAAACAAGTCATTGCCATGTCCCACACAATTAAATTTACGATAAGTTTTCACAGTTTCAATAATTTCAAGACACATTTATATATTAACATATATCTACCTGCAAAATTTATTTTATTAGCCACTTGAGAAAATATTTATGCCATCATTTCTGTACCTTAGATCAAAAGCATCATGTCATTTTTGTTAAAGCTTATAATAAATAATAAATATTTTTAAAATTATCACTATTATATATACTATATAATTAATATATTTAGTTAATCATATATTATTATCATTTTAAAACGCTTAATACGGTGAATTGTATGTTACCTGGGTTATTTCTTCACATATTCATTCATATTAATAGAGCGAAAAATACATTATTACAAGTGGATATACGTTTGAAATACGTAGGTAACTTAGAAATTTGTTGCAGGTGTTATTATAAACCGGTTTTACAATGTTCCCACGTCTCACCTTGACATAGTAATGTTTTTAAATGCATTATGATTCTTTTATCATCATTTAACTTCGTAATCTTCACGGTAGAAAGAAACGCCATGTTTACATTCTTATTGTAAACAAACATTGTGTTTTAAATAAAAATAAAAACAAACTCACCAGTTCAAGGAATTTAATTATGCTCAATCTGCTGATAGACATTTTTGTGCACTAAAATAAAATTTGGATTACAATTTCTTTTTTTTTTTGACACAGGCGTCGCCACAGGGAACGAAGTAAAGACTGAACTGAAGAGTGGACTGTGGATTGGTTGCGTCGCCTCGCGTTTACGATGGATGAGATCATACGGGCGTAGAGGCCACACTTTGCTATAAACTCAGGATTAAATTCTTACTTGTTTATATTACAAATGATAACCAAAATAATTGATGACGTTACAATTCATCATGTTGATCACGAATTTACCAGCTTAATAAATGTTTTTCTATTCAAGTTTATTTTACTCGAAATCCTTTCTGTGACCTATACTTTCTTGAAATGAAGTCACCTGTAAAATCGCGAATCAATAGAATTGTATGTACAACTGGTTGTAATAAAATTGATATTTTACAGAATACAAACCTAACAGGGAATTGTATAATTATACGACGAAGAAGTTTACATGAAACAAGTAAAACGTGATGTGGTGGTGAAAAAGAATACTATTGCCGGTCAAATTGTTTTGGATAGAGGATATTAGACGTGTCACTCACTATCATCCTTCCCTTCTTTTCGCTTTTATAATCTAAAAAGTTATAATAAAATTTTGCACAATATTCTTAGTGACTCTAAATCATCTATATACATATAACGTAATAGCTCTTTAGTATTTTTGATTGAATAAACAGAGATATTTATACTATAAAAAAAAAATTATTAATGATACACCGAGGAATTTTTTTAATAATTTTTTAAAAACTTTATTTTAAAATACTATATGACTAATAGTCTTTTTCTATTGTATGGAATGCATTGTAAAACATTAAGTTAATAATAAATGTGGAAGCTAAATAAAATAACATATTTTGTTTGTTGTACTATACACATAGGTTCTATTCGTTCAACGATGTTTAACGGTTTTATATTATTATCGGTTATGTGTTGTTGTTCTTAATATAACAATGACGATATATTACTCACCAGATTTACTTAATATGTAGGTGTTTATCGCAGATCGCAGTCATGTATTTTAATGAATAAACAACGTGCACTGATAAACTCTAATTCATAATTTTGTACTTCAAGTATTTTGATTCACTTACATTTTTAAAATTTTCTTTTTAATGTGCTAACACTATAGATGTTATACGGTACTTATAGTTTTCATGTATTGACAGTCGCGACATAGCTATTTCAATGTTGTTATTTCGGCAAAATTACTATTTGAAGATCGAAAAGACTACCACTATTCAACCATTCGTGGTATCAGAAAGTCGTTGCGCTAAGGAAGCTCTTAAATTCAATATTCTTTAACGATAATTATTTCAATGATATATAGTAGTTTTATCTGATTTTATTAAAAATTTTGTCAGTAGTGCTGAAATGTTATTTCATTAGGTAACGCAGTAAGAAAGATATCTCAAGTCCAATTAACAAAGTCTGACGCACTCGCTAATATTCCCTCTGTTCACATGCTCCTACTAATTTCAAACTGTTTACTAATTATTGAACATAACACTCTACAGTTAAACGGCATTAAAGCTTGACATTCAAAACAGACAATGAGGTGGTACCTACCTAAAAGACCTACGATGAATAACGATAGTTATCTATTCATCAAAATTTATATTTCAAGGTTTAATTGATTATTCAATATTTTGGTACATTTATCTTAATCGTATGCAAAACTTTAAACAATGAATTTATTATAATATACCTGCCTGAAGTATGATTGCCGACCGAATTCGTTATAAATTGGTATTGTGATATGGCAAGCATACAAAAAACATTAACTTCCTACAAAACTTTTTGAGTTAAAATTATTTACAGCGCCATCTATCAAATTATGTTATAACGATTATAGGTGTAAATATTATTATGATTATCAAGTACTATTATTCTACAGTAGATGACGCTGAAATTTATTCAAAAAACTAAATAGAGACTTTCTTGACAGCTTTTATTAAAATTTTATATATTTTCTCTATTTTTTTATTTCCCTATTTATAAAACGCTTACTTCGTAAAGCATGTGAACGTTTATATTCTTAATATATTTCTCACGCCTAAAGTAGACAAACGGAAAATGCTATAGCACCAAATATATAAAAATAATAAAGATCATTGAATCAATGTTTGTAATTGTTTCACAATGCAAGTAATTCTTAATAAATTATCCTCAAAAATGTGGAACCATTGTTTTATTTGGTCAAAATAAAATATAACCAAAATAGAAATCGTTTCGTGAATCAATCGAATTTCATAATAGCAATAAATGTAGTAAATTCAAGGAATCAGCTTTATTGATCCGTAGCCTTTGCGCATTGGTTGCTTTTTAAATTATAATTATTTAGAGGAGCGTCATATTTGAGTCGAGATCTTATATTGACTGACAATAAATTTGCATTCCTTCTTTCATGCAACGTAAAACTTATTATCTGACTTTGGGACTTTTAACAAAGCTATATGTTATCAAGTTTGTAGTGTTACCGTTATACCGTGTACCTCGGGTCCACGAGCCCAGTATCAGATTACTTTTCTAAGTTAATAAATGATTAGCAAGCGATATACATCAACAGAGAATAGTGTTACGGTTTTGGCGAACCCGCCTGGCTTGCTAACACTGATATTGCAATGGCATCATTATAACAGCATTGGTTTATTTAGTATTTTTACTGTCATTATATTTTAACCACTGTAATACAGTTTCGTGCGTGTCACAAGTTAACCAAAGTGTTTGATCTCTAGATAATATTTTCATTTACCGCAAAATTTTCCTTAATGTCTTTATAAATACTTTTTCATATATAGTCTGTTTATAATGTAGGTTTATGCCAAGCATTTACAACCATTTGAATTAACACGACATAATTGAAATCTCAATTGGTAGCATGTACAGCATCTAAAGCATTGTTCCAATAGCGAAATGTTTGGCGGCATATTTGAACAACAGTATACGGTTACCTCAAATGCACTGACACTATTTGCGGTTTCATTGATAAATGCATGGAATAATTAGTTCAAAGTTAATTACATACATGAAAACCTCAAATCAAAATTATAAAATAAAATGTGGACGGGTTTTTATAATTAGTATAAAAAGAGTAGATGTAAAATAGTTTCTATTTAGGACCATCTATCTCCACTGTATAACACTTATACAGGCTGAGAAAATATTTATTCATCATTTAGTTTTTTTAATCGAAAATAAAAATCAAACGCCCATTTGATTCTAAATCCAAATAATGTGGAGTTAAAATGATACTGTAGAGGGTGGAGTATAATCGGCTTACTAAAGCTCAATATGTTGACAGTCAAAGCACAGAAATGGTGTTATGATGATAGATTTGCTATATAAGGATGGTAGACAGCCAGGAGAGTTCGAATAATCGGAATTCCAACACAGATGGCCTCGGAATCGGACGGAGGCTGTTAATTCTATTTTTTTCCTGTATTGATTGGGATCGCTCACGAAGCAACACGGATATATTACGAATTTTACTTAGTACCTAGTAACATACATTATATCATCTAAACACGATGTTGTTTTACTAAAGAATAATATTCATCATAAAAAAAAGTCGATAAAGATGGTCACGCATGCTTCAACATTAATCATACCTTTGTTTAATTTTTTTTTTTTAATTTTTCGAATAAACCAAACTCTTTTTTATTCAATTAAGTGACGAGACGAGCGAAACGATTTTGGTAAGTGATACGTCCACCCATAACAATGTGACATTAATTAAGATGATACACACTGCACTACATTGCGTTCGTCGCCTAAGACAAGATGTTGAGTCTCGTTATCTCAGTAGTTTCACTTGTTCACTCAGTGTTTCCGGTAACAGGGACCTACCACCAGTGCTACGTTCTAGGCAAAGTATTAAATAATTTAGGGTAAAAATTAATACGACTATATTGTACAATAAGTATATGAACAAAGTAGCAAATGTGACGTTGAACGGTCTTTTAAATGGTAATAATCTTCACCAAGACGAGCATCTGTTGAATGTTACAGCTAAAACAACGATCATTATGGCAACACTTCACGCTTTGACGGGCTTGTGGCTTTTAGTTCTTGTACTGGTGCCGTCCTTGTGGGCCGAGCACAGGGCCAGCATTGAGTCTAAAGTTAGCACTATGGCGGCGGCGTTCGCGCATATCGCTGTAATCTGAGCGTAAGTCCGCCTTCTGCAGGGAGGCACATCGTACCAGGAGTGGAGCGTGGTGACGCCGCACGCGCCGAACAGTACACCGCCGGCGCCGGACCACCACGCGTCAACGTATGGATCCGCCGCCGCAGACACCACTTCACCTGTACAAAAATATACTCTTTATTACTTACGTGATGCTAGTATTTAGTACTTGACTAAAATAGAGCGTCAACTTAACTATAACTAAAAATTTCTATTTTGAAAGCTTCCTATACAGAGACAAATTGAAAAGAAACTCAGTGAGTAGCGTTTGCCTTATTGAGGGTTGATTTAATCATACATAAGCTAAATTTTAAAATAATTTTTTTGTTATTGAACGATGCGACGACACGAGCGAAACATTTAGCAGGTGATAAGTGATACGCTTGCCCATAACAACGTGGCGCTCGTTAGAATGTTATACATAGCATCTCTTTGCCATAGTTCCCTGAGGCATTAGACAATAAGTCTCATTACCCCAGTAAGTTTACAACACAGTAATGTTTCCACACTACACTTTGGCAACAGAAATAACAGCTGTACTGGTACCATACAACTACGACTTTCCTAGTGTCAATCATCAGTTATTCATAATTTTTAATCGTTTCATGTTACTAAAAAATGCGTTTAACTAGACCATTAGAAATTAAATTATATCCAAAAATGCTTTACATTTCATGTCAAAACATATATATTTATTCATAGGTATATTTTTAATTAATTTCAGTGATTTGCTACATTCTTATACATACGCTTTTCGTAAGAATAAATTTATGAAACCTTGTGAGAATTTAATGAAACCTATTAAAAATCCCGAACTGACCTAATTTTAAACTGGGTGCAATATACGCGTTAACTTCATTATGTTTATAGTAAACACTATCTTCTCAGGAAGATAGTGTTAAATTATAATTAATAAAAAATCTTCAGTTTTGTAAACACTACGCGTCTTATAATGTGTTGCAAAAAGTATTACTGAACGTTAAGACCCATATAAAATTGAAATTTGTTACCATTTGATATAAGAAACTATTAGTACATTATTAAAAACCTTTTTGTAGCAATTGAGGAAGTGGATCGAGGCAAAGTATCGAGGGATATTGTACTGTGGATTGCCTATATATAAAGACATCATGACATCTGTTACTTTGCCGGTATGTTATAACTCACACACAGTCAAGGAAGTGGAATTTTAAGTAAGGAATCTATACGCATACTAATTAAACTCGGAAGTCATAACGGATAAAATAAAGTATAATATAACTATTGTAAGTATTAAAAGTAAGCTCGTATTTAAAATGTGACGTAAAAACATATATACTTTTATAATAAGATCCAATATTTTGTATCTACGTACCTATTTTAAATACTAGCTTCTTCATCATATTCTTCCGAGTCCAAATAAGCAAGACTTAAATCGAACAGCATTAAGAAAGCGTTTGCGATGGCCAAGGACGCTGCAACAAGGGCGACGGTAGGTTCTCCAGTTCTTGGGTACAAGGAGTCGTGAGTTCTCGCAGCTAAGACAAGTCCACCGCAAACTGAGTAAAGTCCAACTCCAAGTATACCGAAATACATGTCCTGTACTAGATCCAGCGGGGCGAAAAGCATCTCTCCTAAAACGGAGCACTGGGCTTTTATAATCTGTACTAAAAACAAGTCTTAGGATATAACTTCAAATATCTAACCTAATGTATAACATTGTCAAATACATTTAGGTTATAATATAACAGACCTAAGTCTTAAATAAAACTGTTTACACGACTTAGATGTTTTAGGAAGCTCGAAAATGTAATATAAAGATTTCATACAATAAGTTCATTACAAAGTGCATTCCATATAAAAGTAAAATAAAAATTTACAATAAAAACATTCTCAAGTAATTCTTTATAATAAGTGGAAAGTTAAGTAGCAAGATACTAAAGACGGTGAAGTGTTCAGAATATACTCAGAATATTCCCGCTCTCACATGTGCACCGGAACTTAAGAATACAGTTATAGCATCAGAATTTTGTATCAACTAGTGATAAGGTAGTGTGGGTATAGTGTATAATTATGTGATAAAAATTACATAATTATACAATGTTACCAATAAAGTTTTATATAGGTGAGATAAAAATTTTATCACGATATATAATCACTCTATTATTATTTACTTGGCCTTAGAGTTTCTATTCCATCTTTTCATTAATTCAGCAGAGGCAATTTAAAAATGTTAAAACTGGTGATGTATATAACAATATCGTTTATTAAGTTTAAAAGGGTTTTCAGTACGTCCTTATAATTCTTCGAAAAGGTTGAGAAACTGAGAAAATGTGACAAATGTATAAATGCGATACGCTTGTTTGTACACAAGCGCAACTATGTAAATCGGCAAATTGTGTGTTTGCGGCAACGCAACTGCGTCCATTGCCCGTATGACATCTAAACGCATAAAATTACCGCATCACGACTAAAGAACTTAGTAATATATAATTTCTTTTATCATATATACAAAACGCATTTGCCTTGTAGTCAACACCAAAGCAACAAAAACAAGAATTAAGGAAAATACACCTAGGGTTAAGCTACATATTTAAATAGCGTCGCGTTTGTTATGGATGTTTCAGATACCATCAAGTGAACATTCAGCTCGTCCTGCAGCGTAATAGAACTTTAAACATATCCTTGTCATTATGATATGTAGTTTTAACGTCTTTTTTTATATTCTACGAGGGAACGAGACGAGCCGGACGTTCGCCTGATGGTAAGTGACTGCTCATAACAAAGTAGTGTTACGTTAGTTACGATGGTATACACTGCACCACATTATGCTTGCCGCCTTAAGACACACTAGTTACAGCCCCCTTTAAACTGGAACACAGTAATATTTGAACAGTACTGTTTGGCGGTAGAAATAGGAGCTGCATAGGTACCTACATAGACGGTCTCTGCCAACAGTGACCTACCACCAGTAAACCAGTCTTTACGAATAGAAGAAATAAATAAATTGCCTAATTTTTGTTACGTTGCTTTAAACAAGGTTTTTCAATCCCATTGCGTCTTATAATACAGGACACGTAATACTAGTGACACTATTCTACATGAGCTCGTTGATATCTCATGCTGATGAGGAATTAACGCTTTATTCGCCGCATGTACTAAGTGCACGGAAGTCTCATCAATCAATACGAATGATTAGTCATAGCTTGCTTATAACTATCACTAGAAATTTGCTCATATTATAAGCAAGCTGTAAATACACTTTAAATAGTTTTATTAAATCCACTTTAAACGTATCTCGAAAAATTGACCATTAAACTTTCAATTATAATTGTAAAATGACTGTTTTCAGTAACTTTTTTGCCATCATTTCTGAATACAATAAAGAGAAACAGTGTCCAGACAAAAAAGTTTCATAATGAACTTTTAGGTAAGACTTAAATAAAATGTTTAAGTAACGTAATGGAACTATTAAATTAAGCTTTATTTAGTAACTATAATGGTGAAGCGTGCTCCTATAGAATATTGGTATGCACATATTAGTCAAACCACAGTAATACTATTATATCGAACAATTTATAGTTTAAGACCAAAAAGTTAGGTTCAGTATCAAATGTTTTACTATAACAATTTTTATTAATGGTACGGGGAAAAAAATTTGAGCTAAATCTTTACGTAGCGTAATGTATTACGTACTGCCAAGTGTAATAAGGAAATTTAAATTAAAAGCTGGTGTAGGTCTTGTAACACATAGAATATTGTAAAAGCATAAAGAAACATTCACTGGCGTATAAAGTGTACTAGAGCTAGTCCTCCACCAACAGCTCTTAATTTTAATACCACACAAGACATTTCGCTCGCAAATGCAAATATTTGCGTGAGGCGATGCCAACCTTGTGAGTTTAGTTGGTGGGGATCGAAGTTTCGACGAACCTCACCTTTAGGCAGTTCATCAACTCCAAAGTGCAACAGTCTTTCACACCGAAGCATGTTTAGACTTTATAACAAAGCGCAGGTCCAGCCGCGTGCGGAATTCTGCTGCCATACATTGACATGTGTTATGAAAGCTCATCAAAACTTGTATCTACCAACCGACTGGAGTTGATTTTTAAATGCAAATAAAAACAAATTTAAAACATGAAACTCACCGACAATTTCTCCCGAGAGTACGACAACGTAACCCACATAAGTGCCCGAGCATAGCATCAGCGTCGGAATGTCTGTCAAATCATAGCTGTAGTGGTGCAGGGTGAGGCATGTGATTGCAAGAATCTGTAATGTTCGAATTTTATGAATATTTATAAATTTTTTGGTTATTACATAAATTTTATTTCATGAATATGTTTATATATACAACATATGTATATGTACAAAAATTTAGTAAGTAATCTACATACTGTTTAATTTCGTGTCAAATATAATTCGAGTTGAATTATTTGTTTTGTAAACAGTACGACTCACCAATTCTAAAAATTTTATAACACAGGTCGGAATTAACATAATTTGATAATTTAATATTTAAGTTGTGTAAAAATATAATAGTAGAACGCATAGTATTCTTTATGACATGTCACCAAAACGTCACCTATGACAGGATCGATACAACTTCATTTTGATTTTTATCTGTGAATTAATTCATCAACAAAATTTTAAAAGAGATTAACTTTTTCCAATTTCTATTTCTGTAGCGGATAATAATATGTATAATATTTTTTTCTTTCTTAGACAAAATTTAAAGCCTTAATTCATATGTAATATATAACTTTTCGTATTAATTACATACACAACACTTACTTTAAATTATGTTATCTACTTCTTCAAATCGAGAAAAGACTCTTAGTCTGTTTTTATTCATCTTTATCCCTTTTCTAGATCTTAAATTTGGACAGCTACTTTATTTACATCGTCTTCCATGTCCACTTCGTTTTATTTTCTTCTCCATTATTACCAATATGAATTACCAATTACAGTTCTGCTTTAAATATCACCGTATCTATAAAAGTAGTATTTATATTTAGAATTGACTATGTGTGCCTATTTACCTAAACATTTAGTTGAGCAATAATAGCCATAGGAATTTGGCCAGCGTAGGGGATGAATATTGTTAACTTTCTTCTTATGAGAGGAGGCCCTGTGTACTAAAATTAGAAACATTAATTGAGCTCTTTATTTATTTAAGCAATGTCAAGTATAAGTGATACATTCGCATTATAACTGTTTAATGATGATTGGGATGTTTATTTACCACCACATTAATCTCAATGTCGAGTACAATTATTGTCAATATGTAATGTCATTTGAAAGTAGAAACGAATTTTGCGAGTAAAGTATAAGAAGAAATACAGTGATTGTTAAGTTATAAAGAGCGCCATTACAAAACTTACTGGCAGCGTTACTTGCAGTCGAAGGTTACAATTTTACTGTTAGTTCGAGATCATTACATCTGCACAATGTAGTGAATGTACACATTGATAAATTCTATATATATTTATAATAATTGTTGTTATTAATATTTCATTCAAGATTAGATATTGAGCATACGAACTTTGATAAATGAGCTTGTTATAGCATAGAATAAGAAAAATTGGTTTTCAAAACATTTTTAGAATAAAAATACTATTTTATTTATTTATGGACAAAAAAAATAAGAGTTAAGTACAACTAAAAAAATAATTATGCAAAAACACTACTTACACCGATACGAAATTTCTTCTAATAGGCCTGATGTTGCGTAATTATGTAAAGTAACTTCTACACTAAATACAAATTAAAATTGTGTATATTTTAGTGATCTAGTAAATAATAATCCAAGCTAGGGTTGCAAGACTAAATGATATATTCGAAAAAATTAAAAGACTTGATTAAATTTAAGGAGAAATGAACAAAAGTGATGAAACCTTCAACATATGGAACAAACCGCTGTAACTAATAATGGTGTAACTTATTTTACATATTTCAAGAGAATAGAACATCGATTACATTTTTGTGGATTTTACTTTTAAAAGTTGATACAAGTATAATAAAATAAATATATTTTAAAGTATACTACGCTGTTGTAATATTGTTTTAAAATAAACTTATTAGATGAACGCTGAAACGAGCTGTTATGGAGGTAATATAAAATACTGTTGCTTTATTTTATTCAGATACCGTTACCGTCGCAGAGATGGAAAATTTCATTTTTAATTTTCCGTTTTGCATATAAATTAAATTTTTACGTCAAAACGGTAGTTAAGCGACCGCTAAACGTAATAAAATTTTGCATAGAGAAACAAATAATTTTTTGGTCAGTTTATATAAAACAGATTTATAGATACTAATATAAAACTGATTAGAATACAAAGATTTTATAAATAAATTTAGTTAATAAAAGTTTATTTATAAAATTACTTCGAAAGTGCTTTTGATTACACCTGTAACTGTTTATGTACTTAACTTTGTTTTATGCTACCTTCTTTATAGTAATATCGAAAACATAACTTCAACACATAGACAAAACAACATATAGTAAATGTTAAAAAAAAAGAATTATTCAATCAAATTGAAATTGTTTCAATCTATTGTGATAGTTTCCTATTCCCTAAAGTAAAGTCAAATATTGAAACAAAAACTTGAAACAGATTTTCGTAACTGTGAATTTCGGAACTGCTAACCTTTACATTTTGTATCAATCAAATATACGACCAACTGGTGAAACATTCCACTTTATTTCTCTACAACAATAACACTAGATTCTAGGTAAACTTAAACAACATATAAATTGTTTTACATCATGTAAAAGTTTTTGTGCAGTAACAAAAATAATCATTGAATTTTGTTGTGACTAAGTAATGATTTTATCTTATTGTCGCAACGGAAGATGGTAATGGTTTACATTGAATTGACTTAATCAAGAGATTGCTTTTGTGAGGATCAATCGCCTTTGTTCATTCCAATAGGTTCCAGCACTTGATAGAAATCTTGAATATTTTAAGGAACTTGTGAACAGATGGAATATTAAATTGGTTTTGCGAAAATAAGAGTAATATCACCAAAACATTGAAAAATTTATTTTAATACGTGATTTCATTATTTCTCTTGCAAAATTCTTTTTCAAATATATAATATACAATAAGTTATGATTGCTTAAAAATAATAGCCCTCTCTGGTAGCGCGACACGATATTTATTACAATTACTTTGATCTCAAACATTTCCAACAATGGGTAATACAACAATCTGGATTGAACTGAAAGGAACCAGTATCTTCAATAATACCTCGTATTACACTAACCCCATTTCCAGCGGAAGTCTTCGCTATGATTGAATTCTGTGAACAATATTGGATGAAAATATTCCCACGCCTCGGATTGATGTCTTAACATATTTATTTTTATCCAACAACTTGATACATCAGAAATAAATATTACACTAGGTGATAACCTATAATTCCCAATAATTTTTTTCACATTGTAATTAATGTTATAATGTATTAAGTTATTTAATTATTGATAAATGTTCGCCATAACGTCACCGATACAAAATATTTTTGTTGTTTTTAAGTTAAAAGTAAACGTAGCCGTAGATTTCTAAGTGGATTAGGAAGTCCTAATACTTATTATAGTACAATTAATTGTAGATGTAGGTATTTGCAATAAAAAATTTATGAAAATATAACTTTCACATACACATCTTTTATTTTTTTTTAGCGTTTAATTTGTGCAGACTTCCTACGAAGCGAAACGTAAGCATAAACAAAGCGTTATGTAATTAAATAGTTTTTCTCAAGTATAGTATATTATTTTCTTCATTCAAATACTTATTATAATAACTTAACATAATAAAGACTTTTTTTATGAAGCATACATGAATAGTAAGTTGTGAGTTCCGGGCGATCGTTTTACTCGTGTAATAAGGATCGACTATCGCCGAGTTCGAGGCCGCCATCACGGAGCTGCCGACACAGGCGGGGCCGGAATGGAAAATTGTGAAACTAAAAGGTATCGATCGTGCATTCCAATTATAGGAAATAAATTTAGTTTTGTAGAACTACAAACAAGTTCATCGTATATCTGTGGATAATTTTATTATACTAGATAAACAATCTTCATATGTTGGACGAAAATTGTTTAACATAAAATCTTTATATATAAACGATAATAGCCATTAAAACTTTTTATTGTATAATCGATATTACATTTAATATCATATTAAAAATTATAACAAAATTACATAAAATAACAATCGGGATTTATTTTGTTGTGACATGTTGATAATCGTGAGTCGAAATATCGTTTTGTGTAGCTAGGACTCGGCCAATTTTCTAAATGTCATATAATGCACTTATCATGGTGACACGTTTTTCTTATACATGAACATATACAAACGAGTATACCTAGGTACAACGGATAAACACAATATAGTTCACGAATGCCAGACCCGTCTCTTCGTGAAGCTGCACCGACGGCACCTATTTAAACGTTTAACATTTTCATTATGTTGTGGTCAATGTAATTGGCATCCGGAATCAATCGTAAACTATGTATTTGCATTCTAAAACTATTTTCCCTCTAATGAGATATAATATGAACGACTGCAGTTCAGTATAACACAAAGCTTATTCCTTACTGAAATACCAATTGAATTCACTTTACCTTATTCAATTAGCCAATTATTTTCATCGCTTTAATTGATGTTCGATCCATAAATGAGCAATCCTATTTTGGTTAAGTTTGAATATTTATTGCTTCTTCATTAGCCATTTATGCCTCTGATGGAAAAAAATTATTTAATGTTTTTAGAAACGGTTGGAAACAGGTTGTGACAGCGATTGCTCTGCTTGATTGGAAAAGTGTCATGTTCTCACAAAATACCGGCATAAAAAGCTACATAACGTTATGTTGCGTATAGTAAGTGATGGCATCTAAATACCCTATTATAATAATCTTTCTAAAATTGACGCATCTATGTCTTTGGTAAGAGGGCAATTATATATTACTTATATCCTTTATAATTACAACTAAATATTAAAGTTATTAATCCATTTTATATTTACGTTAGCTTAAGATAAATAAATTCTTAACTTAACGGTTTCACCACACTTATGTTTGCAAATAATCAATCTGTCAACGGTTAAAATTAAATAATGAGTAATGATCATCCCATATCTGTTTCAAATACAATAACGTATAATAGTAAACGAATAAGTAAGCTAACCCTTCAATTTAAACTTATATTACTAAGTCTAATCATTCAATCAGTTCGACAACAAAATCGTGGGAAACTTTAATTTGATATCATAACAGACGCTTCCAAGGTTTCAATGTTCGCGTTAAAATTTCGTATCGTAATTGTCGCTAACGGCCCAGCATCGGAACAAGATCATTTTCAATAATGGCCGATGACAGAGAGAGGTGCGGCATCCATACACTGCGGTCACGGACGCGACGTCATTGCTATTTGCCATTTGCACTACATTGCACGAAATTAACCGATCGTACCCGCATTTATAGTTAACCGGGCGAAACACTTGTATAGAAACACAAACGACATTTTTTTTTTATACAAAAAGCGACGGGATGAGCGGAATGTTCACGTGATGGCAAGTGACACGCCCGCCAATAACAACGTGGCGCTAGTTATGGTGGTATGCAATACATTATATTGCGCTCGTTTTCATAACACTAGCTACACCGCCTTTCAAACCGGAACACAGTAATGTGAGCACACTATTGTTTGGCGGCAAAATTAGGCGTAGCGGACTCACAAAGACGGTCTCAAGCGACAAAGACCTACCAGGTCCTTACACACCTGTTTTTATTAAATAACATTATTAAATAGAAAATCTCCGACAAAATAAGTGGAAAGAGTTGGATGAGAAAGGAATGGTTATGTGGAGATTTTTACCCACCAAAATCTCCTCGGTTTTCCTTAGCGATAGATGCTACAGTCTCCGCTGGGAACACAACTGCTAATATGACACGCTAACATTGACTTGCTAGCAGGCTTAGCCAAAGTTTTATCGACCTTCGGATTTTCTATTAAATATATAACATAAAGGTAAATTTAAAACGGAGAAAATGATTGGTTTTGATTCAAAGTAAGCTAGCTTCCGGTGAAGCTTTCATTCAACTTGAGTGTAGCTCTCGAGTTCCAACAGCTGAACCATGAAGTGACTTATGACGCTTATGTTTTTGGAATCATATGAAGTATAAGATTTTGATATTTAAAATTGAAAAAAAAAAAATATTATATTCGTTAGATAAATTAGGTGTTGTAGTGTAGTAATAATTATTGCAACGATTTTTGAAAATGAATCCATAACTGCTATTGTTATTAACACTATATACTTATAAATTGATATTCCAACGATATTTGAAGTACTAAAATTTAGAAATTATGTACATACATACATATATATCACGCCTCGTTCCCAGTGAGATAAGCATAGACCACCTCTCTCCACTTGCTACGATCCTGGCACACCTCTCTCGCTTCCTTCAAATTATGTAATTGTTACTTACGTAATGAGGTATACAACAACCAAATTTTCAAAAGCCATGTGATCGTCATAATATTTTGCTAATCATTAGTCGGTAAACTGACAACCACAAAAAGAATTAATAATAAACATTACACAAAATCTAGACACACTAACTTTAAGACATAAGTATATATTTTTTTGATACAAGAAATGCTATTGTTAGTAATCTTTTGTTTTTTTTTCTTACAGTATTAAAAGATTCCTGTAATTCTATATAATAATACAGTAATTGCAATAAAAGTACAGTTATTTTTTAATGTAAAACTTTATCTTGCATCCGGCTACGATTCTACAATAAATGCTTTTAAAAAATCTGAATCATATTAAAACATATTGACCCTGAAAATTTTTACTAACCGAGAAGAGGGTCCTCAGCCTTTTGAATTAATGTAAAGAGAATTTCGTTGGAAAAAAGAGCAATTAATTTTAATAACTTAGAATTACACAGAACATATAACAACAATATTTATTACCCTTACTTACACAGAGTAAAAAATAAAATATAATTAGACTCTTGTGAATTCCTATTGTAAATCTTCATGGTGTATAAATATTGCCGCTATAAAGTCATTCAAATAGATTTCAAACAGAAGATATTACTTTATTAAAATGGTTTTGTAAAGTTCAAATGCGTTGTTAACTTTACCGACGTTATTATAAAACTTTGTGCTCTTCAGTTCCGTTCTAATTGGATTATTTTATAAATTTATATATTATAGAACTAAAGGAAAATATTTCCACTTTTAACTTAAAAATGTTTAATTTTAAACCCGTACGTTGCTTCATGGAAGGTAGCGTCCGAAGATGCATATAAACATATCATCATCACAGTCAGCGACAGTCTATTGCTAGATATAAGCCATATACGTGTAGAAAATCGAAATTTTTTCATTGTTCATGTATAGTTATAAATAGTTAATTCCACTAGATACATGATAAATCATAAAAAATTAAAACTTATTACTTTCACATAGTTTTCAATCTTACTTCGAAATTGCTGTAGACGGTAAGTTTTTTAAATATTACATATACAACGTGAGGAAGCCTTAATGCATACACCTAATTGTGAGAGTTGCGCTCAAATGGGAAATCGTTGGCAATGTAAATGACTAAAAGCTTAAGGCGGAGATGGGTCGTGCATGGATTCGATCGCCGATCCAGTGCAGAACGCACAAGGTGAAGCAACCGCGAAAGGGCAAATCGGAGCAATATAAAACGAGGCACATCCTCGCTGAACAGTATTCCGCTAACAGCTGAACAACGAGAAGACCCCTGCCTTCGCACAGAATATTATAATATCAAAATAACCATGTCGCCATATCTGGTAAGCATGTAAATAATCAGAACGAAAATTTTGTTCAAAGCTAGATCTTCCATTTTAATTTTCTCTGTGTCTACGATTATCATAGAAAATATTATATATCATTAAATCTCATTTTAATGTTAAAAAAAACCGGAGCAAATCATCGTAATGAAATATTTTAGATTTACCTCAATTTACTCCGAACTTAACGATCTATAATGTAAGGTAAATTTTTGCCCCGGCCTTTGGGATTTAAACAATGTTCACTCACGACTAACTAATATACTTCTTGTAATTAGTTGTGTACTTCTTGTATATTAGCGATGAAATACCGGTGCGTATTTACGCTACCTTTTTAGATTAACATTTTATATATATTACTTTCTATATTTATTGTATGAATAAACAGTTATGTACATTTTTAATAGGTTTACAAAAGTTTGATGCATGTATATAACCTGCAACCAACAAACACAACTTTAGACAATTCTTGCGCAGTTAATGATAATATATTTTTTTAATGAACAGTACTGGTACAGTATTAATTGCAACAATATAAGATTTTTTGTACATCATCGTCAATAATAGCCCGCAATAGTCCACAGCTGGACATGGGCCTGACCCAAAGAACGCCAGAAATCAATAAAAAGTTAATCATAGTTTTGTGAATTTATAGTATCAGCTTGGTAAATTTTAAAACCGTTCTCATTTTGTAGCTTAGATATTAGCTGTAATAATATTTTTATATTCCAGATCGTTATGTTATCAGCGATGATAGTGGCAACGTTTTGCGGACGCTTGGAACCTCAGTATCTCCCACCCCACCTTGGAGGCGGCTTCGGAGGTGGTGCTGGTAGCGGGGCCGGTGGCGCTGGCACCGGAATATTCGGCGGTTCAGGCGGAGCCGGCGGCGCTGGTGGATCAAGCTCATATAACGGCGGCGGCGGTGCAAATATTCCAATACTGAGATACGAAAATGAGAACAACGGTGACGGAACTTACCGCTTCAGGTTCGTAGTTCGTGAGTTGATTCGAGTTGCAAGTTGCTTAATGCACACATTATGTTATGTTTGAAACGTTTACGTAATTAAAGATATCTGCTTGGGCACAACTACTCGTGAACTGTTTAATGAATCCGCTAATGGTCTATGGACCGTTCATTCTCATAAGTAAATATATTTGCAAGAAGTAACGTTATTATTCGATCTGAAATGTTTGAACGATGGTTACAAAAGACTACATTTTGCATAACGACCTTAACTCCTTTTTTAAGCTCGGTTTCCACACTTAACAAGTAACGGAAATAATACAATGTAACAGTGATATATATTTAAAAAGTATTATTTTATGATTTTCAAATTTTACTATTATAAGCAAAACTTCAATGTTCTATATTCATGCAGTCACATAATGTCTATCTTTGGATATATCGCGTTTCAGCTACGAAACTGGTAATGGAATTTCTGCTCAAGAGAGCGGTGCCCCAAGAGCTCAAGGCCCTGAAGGTCCCGCGGTGACAGCTGAGGGTGGATTCTCTTACCGCGCCCCTGACGGCCAGCAAATATCACTCTCGTACACTGCTGACGAAAACGGTTTCCATCCTGTTGGATCTCACCTCCCCACTCCACCACCCATTCCTGAGGAGATCCTTCGCTCCATCGAATTCAACAGACGCAACCCATCTTCGTAAGTAACATTTTACTATTTCAATCGTTTTATGAAGAAAAATGCTTAACATTTTATATGAAGGAACATGTTTATAAATTTATGAGAAAATAACAAATTCGAAGAACTAGAAAAAGATACTTTAAAATAAAGACTCTTCATAAATGTTTTAATAGAAAAAATTTAATAACTATTGGATGGCATAGTTACTTTTTTTTAAATTATCTTTTCTCATCCGTGTTTAATGTAAATAAGCTAATATAGTAATGAACAAGTTTAAAAATGCAATGATGAAAGGTGCTGAACAATTTCTTATACAGTTTATATGGCTTTATCTAGTAGAAAGTTGATGGGAATTTGATTAAATCTTAAAGACGAAGTTTCGAAGACTAATATTAAATAAATTGATAAATAATGAACAATCTTTCTTGGGATAACATGGAAAGAATTTCTACTTATCGCCAGATCAAACTTTTGTGTAATAGGAATTTTAGGAAACTTCAGACTATTTAATTTCAACAAGCTATTACTCATCTCATAGCCTATCTAAAAATAATATGTTTTTATTCGATTTACCTCTTCTGAAATGTCTCACCTGGCTCACTTACGATCAATATAGGATAAAGTGGAAGTGGTAATTTTTTATTTTAAATACACTAGCTAACTATTATTATATATTGCATAGATAATCTGCCATTATAAAAGCATTGCTGTATACCAATGTTAATATATGTTATCTTATTTTGGGCAAGCACCCTGTACCATTATTTGTAATTGAAGTCGTGTTAGTCTATCGTTTATGATAGTAATTGTTGTAAAAGGATTCACATTTTTAAAATTCCTTTTTTGTAGTGAAGGTGCGTACAACCCAGGCGCAGGCTCGGGAGGCAACGGCGGCTCCGGCGGCTACCACTACTGATCTCATTTTTAACTCCGTACCCACAAACGGCAAACGAATCGCATTCAAATACGTACCTATTTATACCTCGCAGATCTCTGCAGCCTCGCCCTTATTTAATCCTAACACCACTACTCTATATTCCTAACGGACTTCTTCCTGTGCCTTAACCTTAATCTGATATTAATATCTTTCAGTCCTCTTAAAACTAATTCTTTATTAGTCATTTCATTTATTTTAGATATCTTACAAAATTACAAATTATACTCAATTTCTCTATGTAATGTTACAGTAGCTTATAATGATGATATTATGCGATTCTAATGCTATTCATTGATTTCATTATTCACCAGTGACTAAATATATTTCAATATAAGTTAAGGGCTTATATACTACACATAGTTAATTGTAGCGAATGCATTATACGTAAGCTTGAATCTTGCGGTGTGAAACCTTTATAGATAGTTACCGAGTGTTTGTGCGCTTATTGACCTCACGAATGCTGGGACTGTGATACCACGACGTAACCGAGCACCATGTTTAGACTAAGTTCATTATTTACGTTACGAATATAAATAAGCATTTTTTAATAAAGGTTTTATCCATATTCTGTCGTTTCGTTTTCTCATTTTTAAAATAAGTATATTCACTATATAATACATACTAATTGTTCCCCGTCCGCTTTGTTGGCCGTAAAACCCCTCTAACTCTCTTTAGGGAAAGAATTATGTAAAATCAGTTTTTAGCTGACCTGCAAATGGCAGAAGTAATATCTCTACCAAATTTTAAGTGTTTACGTATAACAGTTTCGGAGATCTCTTGATGAGTCAATTAATCTTTGGATATCTCCTACATACGAGCATATAACATAAAAAAATACATTTGAGTTGAATATACATACAAATATTTAAAAAAAAAAAATTAGTCTAAAGCAGACTCTCTATGATATTAGGATAGGGAAAAATTTCTTCTCATTTATTTATTCTTTATTGTACACCAGTTACAAAAATGGAATATATTATATATATACATAGATGTACAATGGGCGGTCTTATTGCTCAAAAAGCAATTTCTTCCAGACAACCCATTGGAAAGGAAGACGTAAACTAAAAGTAAAGATAAGGTTGTGGTGCACTAAATTATTAAAAACTAAAACGATAGGTGACCGATGCAAGCAATAGCACAATTAGACAGAATATATAATTTAAACTTTATGATAGTAGTTACTTAGTAACTTGTTAGTTAGTTTTTTGAAAGAAAATAGGAATTTGGCGGTACGAATATGGTTCGGTAAAAAGTTCCATAAGCGAACCGCCGTAACGGCAAAGGAGTTTTGGAAAAATGAAGAGGGGTGCACGGGGACGCGAAGGGAAAGGTTTATTGAAGAGCAGAGAGTGCGACTGTGGCAATCGGAAATGAATTCGAATTGATTTTTAAGGTAGGAAGCTGTTAGAGGATTGAACAATATCTTGTATAAAACAGAGAATGTGAGTATTCCTGCGAAGACGGACTGGTAGCCACTTGAGTTTTTTGCGAAATTCAGTGATGTTATCGTATTTGCGTAACCCAAATATGAATCGTATACACAATACGCATTTTTTAAGAAAATTCAAAACATATTTTAATATAGTTTATTTATATTTAAATAAAGTATATAGGTAGCATTTTGTTTGATAACTTTTTGCCATTTTGTATTGCTATAGAAATTTTGGGACAAGCGATTTTGGCAGTCCTCTCATGATGTTAACCTGACACTGCCTAAAGAATTCTGAAGAAACCAAATCAGGTGGAAATCTGAAGGTGCAAGATCAGAACCATACGGCGGATGCATTAACACCTCCCAGCCAAACTCTCTTAATTTTTGCTGAGTGGCTAAAGATGTGTAAGTTCTAGCGTTATTATGAAAAACCACACCCCTTCTGTTGATTAATTCCTGCCGCTTTTTCTCAACTTCTTGCTTTAATCTTTCTCAGTTGTTCGCAGTAGAGTTCAGAATCGATGGTGCTGCCTGGTGGTAACAGCTCATAAGGAGTAATGCCCTTCCAATCCCACCACACACACCATCACCTTGTTGCGAGTTAACTCAGGTTTCGCCACAGTCTGTGAAGTAGCTACAGAGTAAAAAAAAATTATCTCGAAAAAACTAATTTATTACAGATTTTCTATAAAAATTTGTGTTGACAATTTAGTTATGTTATATTATTTCTGATTAATTCATTATCTATATCAACGATGTCATCTGGCCGCCTGTGTGTAAATGTATTGAGGGTTGATTACAATTACCAGTGCTAGTTTGATCAGTTTCAACTCGTGGTTTCCTTTAAATATGCCATGAATCAAGATTTAACCAATAATCAAGGAGTTATCTTGGTGGATATCTCTTACCGAAAAACTTGTATCAAATTATGTCGAAGGATTCACAAGTCTAAGCAAATGACACTAGCTAGCATAAAATATTTTGACAGCCAAAAAGCATAAATGCTGTTATGATGATAGATATACAATCAAAGAGTGGTAACTATCTAAGCAGCTTTTCGAAAGACCCTGTCACTAAACAAACTTCGCTACACGTGGATCGCAGAATCCAACCAGTTACCACTACGTGGAGAAAACATTTCAAAATAGTTATCTACGAGTACGTAACGCCCATTAATGCAATGAAATATTGTGGTATTATACGTAGTGTGGTAATGGCAGCGGTAGTGGTAAGGAAACATACCCACCATTTTTCAAGATAATGAAGAAAATTACGTATTATATCACCTTTTTACAATGAGATGGCCTCTATGGTGAAAACCAGCGTTTCACTTACCGACAATTATAAATCCTCATAATCTGCTCGATCGGTTAGAAATTTTAAGTAAATGTGGTTCAGCTATACAGCCGGATTATCTGGCTGTCAAGATCTAAGAATATAGACATACGTGAGAGCCAGGTGATTCTTGGCGAGCAAGCTACGCCATCCATATTCACTTAATACTGAAGTTAAATTCAAATAGTAGCTTATTTCAAAAAAGAAAGATAATGTTCAAATGCACAATTGTACGTATTATGCAAAATATACTTAATAACAATCTTAACCTTTTCATTCGTTAAGAATTAATTAATGTGATTAATTAAAATGTACGCCGTGAATTATGTTATAGAGGAGAGTAATTAACAGCGACACGTTACCGAGAAAATTACATTATTGTTGTCACGCATACATTTTCAAATGATTGTTTACAACATAATAACTTGTTTTCTAAAGGATTCAATAAAAAAAATTAAATGCGTCCAATACTGGCACTTTATTAAAAGTATCATTCATAAATTCAAATTTCATTAGAGTATTATAAAGTGGTTCTTGTTGTTCAGTTATCACAGTCCACGCTTCCTATGAGGTGCAGCGTGCAATCCACTAGCGAGTGTATTGGCGTCATCAATATCTATAGGCGTTACGTCCTCCGTTGTATCCGTCGTTCCTGCGAACAAATAGCGATATTAAAAAATATATTAATATAATATGTTTGTTCTGTATAACAATTTCTCTTTTGGGTCCGAAGTATTTGACACGCCTATAAAAAATTACAACAGTAAGTTATTTTAATTCCCAACTTGACTGATTGGTAACAGTTCAAAGGACTGGCGGCAATTTCAGTAGTAGGCTATAGGAGTATCACAGTAAAATAATGACAGATCTATGATCTAGTGAAGGAAGAGAGAATCCGCTGCATTTCACATGTAACCGATCTGGAGTTTCCTGAGCAAAGTTTATGTCCTACTATGTTTTTATAAACGTATAAAAACAAACAAAAAAGATACGAAAATAGCCAAAAATTTAAATGCGCAAGAATAAATAATGTATCATTTTAAAACAATTAGGGAATATAAAAAACTACCACACCTTATTCGCAAATTCTCAGCTAATATAATGATGACTTCATCTTTGGAATCTACCACTCCAAAGATCAAGTGGTCATGAAAGTAGGATGAAAATGAAAGTACACAAGTGGAAGAAATTTGAAATATTAATAAATTTTTTTCTAATTAATTGTGTAGCAGTATATATTTTTATTTATAGTATTAAGAGATAATTTCTTTATAATGTAAGATTATAATTCAAAATGTCGAAACATCTGTTTGTTGGTATTTTGTACTTGAAACTGTTAAAGATCTTATAACTTATATCAATACCCCTAACTGGAAAACTGTTTTTAATATTGCCGTTACATTATAATGCTATATAATACTGTTGGTAACTTGAGAAGACTTACAAACAGTATTATATCCAGTATTAATTCAATCCAGTATTAATAGGTACAGTATTACATAGGATTCAAATACTCATTCAAATATTTTTACTTAACAAAACGTCAAGTCGGTTTCGATGTTAGAAGTAAGCAACACCAGCAATTATACGAGTATTTCTTCAGAAAAAACTTAAATGATAAGTTAAGTATTTAATTATATTACTCACGAAGATGGATTTTGGCGATTGAATTCAATCGATCGCAAAATGGCCTCTGGAATCGGAGGGGGCGTTGGGAGATGCGATCCAACAGGATGGAACCCGTTCTCATCAGCGGTGTAGGTCAGTGAGATCTGCTGCCCATCAAGTGTACGGAAAGAGAATCCTCCTTCAGCAGTAACAGCGAGACCTTCCGGACCGGGCGCTCTAGGAGCACCACTTTCGTGTGCTGATATGCCGGTGGGAGTGTCGTAACTATAAGGATTCAAATGAAATTAAGTTATATGATGTTTAATTACCAAATCCAATATAAATTCTAATAAAAATAGTTAAAAGAAATCGGAACTCCCATAGATGAAGAATAGAAATTTTTCATAAAATTTTTAGAAAAAAATTTTTATTGCCTGTCAACAAAAAAAGAAATCTGCTGGTAAATGGGAAAACAAATAAAATTCAAGTTTAAAAAAGTTACGAATTTCGTATGTTATGTCGTTATAAATATCCATTTAATGTTAGTAGTACAAAAAAAATTCAACTGCATTGGATTATACTTATACATTTTTGTATTACTGATCCACAAACTATTAAAACTAAAACCAGTCATTGTCATAAAATTCATAATATTAATAGGACACGCAGAAACTGATGTAAGATACTCAAAACTGGGTACGGAGATGCCTGCTATGATACATAAAATTAACCTTTCGTTCAATATCAAAGGTTATACAGCTCCCACCAAAGTCCGCATTACTCTTAACATAATTTAACCCGTCTTAAAAGGTAACGTACCTATAGTGATAACTGCCGTCACCATTGTTGACATTCTCGTAATGGAAAGGTGCCCCGGCGCCGTAGCCCCCTTGTTGCACCAGGTGCTCCAACCGTGCTGCTGAGACCACGCCCATTACGGCCAAAAATACCAGAAACATCTGAAAAACATACATCTTTGTATTCAAACAACACTATGAGATTAAACTAACAGATATGTTTACTTGATACTGAGCACATCATTGACCGAAAACAATCTATTGAATTGGCTGCTCGCGTAGGATAGCACATTACCCCTGCCGCGGAGGTCCCTGGTTCGATTCCCAAACCACACACATATTACAAAGTTTGGTTAATGGTAGGAGTTTTCAATCCCGTTTAGCCCACCACAACATATATTGTATATCTACCATTAAAACATTTTTGTTTTGTTCGATATTTCACAATAATTTTGGATTAGGTGTTTAACTAACCTTTTCATTTCCCCTATTATAGCTAACGTATCTAAACTCACATACCCTTTGCAGTAAATCAGAATTCTGTGAATGTCTGACAAGACAAACCAAAAAGTAAAATATGTTAAAATAAGAGCCTCCTTTTTGTGGTAGGTTAAACAAGTATAAAGTGAGTAAATCTCATCGACAAGATACGGACTATTATTAGTAAAATAATTTCACTAGTTTTATCTAATTGAAATGTAAATTCTAATTAGCCGACTGTTGGTCTTCTTTTATGGTAACATTTTAAATATCATATATACTTTGATTTTAAGTTGTATTAAATGAAATTAGTAATAAAGAAAGTAAAAACTGAAATTACTCTGTTCTTCAGGAAGAAATAAAGCCAGGGTGTGGCATGATTAATTATTCAATATAAATCAAACAATCTGTTAGCTCACAGCGGTGGAAATTTCAATGCATTATGAATACTTTATTAGATTCTGCAATAAAACGAACTTAAAATCAATTTGCTATTATAAAGGGTAATTTGAACAATTTGTTGATCTCGCAATATAAAGCCAAGGTCTATAACTCTTACCATTTTGGATAAAAAGGGTGTGGTTTCAAATGGTTCTATACACCTCGTCCAAGCTCCAACACCTGAATACAATATGCAGGGATGTTCACGGCTTATATCTGTCTAGGATGCCCTTTCGGCAGTTGCTTCACCTTGCGTGCATTGTAGACCTATTCATAAATGTGTGGTATAAGTGAAAAATTATACGCAATTACACCAATAAGACAATTTAACAACTATTTATAGGTTCACAGGTTACAATGAAAAAAAATGTAAAGTGATTTGTGTAATAATTTATATTGTGAAATGTATACTTTAACTTTACACATAAATTATAAAAGTTTTTAGAAGTATTTCTAATCAGCACATCTTTTAACTAGATTTTTTCAAAGAAAGTAAACATTGAAAGGATGGAGCCCTTGCCTTTTAAAGAGAAGCCAAATTTATGTGGAATATTTAAGCGATAAAATCTCCTGATTATCGCTCTTAGAACAGTACAGAATTTACGGAATGCACGTATTCTTTTAGCAATTTAGCTACTCACATCTCTAGAAGGAGTATAAACTCCTGGTTTTCACGCTTTAAACTCAATTCCTCATTCTACAAATACAAATATTCACCATACAGTCCGATGATACGCAAGTTCATAATTTTTAAGTGTGAGCATGCGGTGATAACTATGACGTAAAGACACCTACCACTTCCTGTGATTATTGGTGCTACTAATCACTCGAAATATCAGTTATAAATAATTAAATAAAGTCAAAAAAATCATATTTCTGTATTATTTTTAAATTAATAAAAGTTTATGTTAAGTTTAGTGTATCACGTGTAGCTCATAACTTACACCTCGATATTGCGGGCTACAGGAGATGCCCCGTCGCGCTCCTCCCATTGCCGTACAAGGTGACGACGTTAAATAACTCGTAGCTTATTACATATTTTAGAACAGTACAGTTCGCCTCAAAGATTGATACGATTTTTTTTGCGTAGCATGTCACGACTTTATAAGGTATATTTATATTAATATAATAGTAATATTAACGTTATAAAAGAAGTACACATACACGATCCCTAGACATAATATCCGGGTCCGCTGGCAGAAAAACTGATGAGCTGTGTAAGTAGGTCACGCGACTATCATCATAAAGATCATAAGAGTATATGAAGACCACTTTTTTAGCACTTTTATTGTTTTTACTACTGAAGTTATCGCAGAAAAGGTATTTACCCAAGTTTTTAGTTGTTAAAAACGTAGGGAACAGCAGAGTAAAATAATGATATTTCGAACTACTTTTCGAAAAATATTAAGAAAAAACATCGAGAAGGCACCAAAAACTTTTAAAAAGACTTTATATATACGAAAACATAAATTATTAGCATGTTTGTTTTAATTTTTATTTCATAACATGAAACCTGTCTTCATGATATTAAATATTTATGGATATCACTTACTATCATTTGAACGTCTTGCTCATTTTGTATAATAAAAAAAATCTTCAAGTAACTGCAAATATGTAAGTGCATTATAAAATACGTAAATAGTATTATTTTTTTATTTTACTAACTGAAGCAATGAAACGAACGAGACGTTCATCTGAACATAAGTCCTGCGCCTGCCCATAATAACGTGGCGCTAGTTATGATGATAGACATAGCGCCACATTGTGATAGTCATTATGATACAGGAGATGTTGTCTCGTTATTCGATTAAATTCATTATCTACAACGCACTTTAAACTGGAATCTAGTATCGTTTGCACATTACCGTTTGATGGCAAAAATTGGAGACAACAAAGACCTACCACGATTTAAGTGTTACTAGTAAAAGTCAAAATAATAACAATAGAACATTTTTAATAGAGTCCGCTTACGAATGATTACAGAGTCATAAATCGAGAGCTGAATTCCTGATGTAACATTTCCCGTGCCTGCTATAAAATTTTAGACAAATCGACATTTAAAAAACTATTGCAACTACACAAAGGTCTATTCTGTTGCAAATATTCCAAAATAAGTATGGAGTAAGACCGCAAATCTAATCTTAATCAATAGCAGTAGGTCTATAACCACACACCGTTGAAATCCATTTTTGCTGCCAAGTACTTGTGTGCTGATATTAGTGAATTCTTATTTATAAGAGAAACAAGACAAAATCTTATATCGCAATGAGACAATCACTATGCAATGTTGTGTGAACATATTTAAGAGCATTTCAGCTTTTTGGGCAGGTATTTTACTAAACACATCGTACTCATCTAGTCGTTTTGAAGAGCAAAAAATCAAGCGTATCATTGTCGAGAGAAAAGAAGGACTTCCATACCACAAAAATAAATAATACCTCTAGATTCTAATATTTATTCCTATAGCCTTTATGCCCTCAACGAATCTAAATTGAAAATTTAGTTGAATTTCAGTGAAGACAATACAAGCGACGCGTTGTAGAGAACCACAGAAATCAATAGCCAGTCACTTCGAAGTCTGTAATGTCCTTATGAAGTGTACTATAAAGTTATTTGATATCAACTTGCCTCACTTAGAATAATACTAAAATATGTGTAATATACATAGAAATTTACGAATATAATACTTTGTCTGCTTTGGTGACCTTCAAAAGAAATAATCGTACTCGTTTTGCATCAGTCAATAACAAACATCCGACTCTTGAGGTCTTATAATTACTTACTACCTCATGAGCAACTTGCTCGCTTTTATGCTCTTTTCTCCTTTTCCTGTCCTCCTCGCCTTGATTCATTGTTTTCTATTAAAAGGCTTGTATTAACTTGTAGTAATTCATCAACGTCCACTATCCTGTTATTGTGCAACTCTAACTCCTTTGTTACAAATAAACTAAATATTTAAGCTTTTCTGTGTATTATAGAACTGTTTAATGTTGAGTTTTTAGCAGACTACGTATAAGAACTACTTCGTATGTAAGTATATTTGATTTTAAAATTATGCTATCAGCCGCTCGCAGGCTGATCGGTCACCTTAAAGCAGAATCAGTTAAAGCAGTCGAAGAAATAAACCAAGAGTGTTTAAACATAATCAACCTGGTAGACTAAAGTAAATAGCGAATTAATCGTCGTCTATCACAAATTGATAAATAGCTTTGTAGAGTATACACCAGTTCAAACGCCTAACGATGTTAACATAAAACTAATTCTGCAGGTAATTGTATATAGTTTCAATAATATTTATATTCAAACACTAACCGTATGATTTTTAGAACAGGTGAACTTCGAAAACTCGAGAACTTTTCCACCACCACTAATAATATTTCATAAGTATGTGTACAATAGAAATATACTCGTATTTGTTGCACTTCAAAAGATATTTATCATCTTTTTTTTAATTATTTACGACTTTTATTACAATCATCTGTTGAACATGCAGGTTGACAATGAAGAATAGTTAGGACGATTGTAATGAAAGCTGTTGCTCTTGCCCTGCAATTAATTCTTTCCTTAGTAACCTTCACGTTGTGAGGTATACCATCCCCGCTCACGTTATAAAAATGTTAGCTTTTGTACCTATAGCCCAAAATCCTCCCATCTCTCAAAATTTGTGAGTTTCTAGTGTTGAGAAAATATCAATCGAAACGGTCGTAGATCTTTATCCTTATCAATTATTATGTGTTTAATATTTTTCATAATATACGTAAATGTCTAAAAGCATAGTCTTCCTTGCTATAAAATTAACCTGTTGTGCAGATGTGATTATAGTGTTTAATGTACATAGATTGTTTACAATAGCCGGAAGCTATCTTAGTCGTTAGAAAATCCAAATATTATCAGGCGTGTTGCCAAAACTAGGCAGTAAATAAAATTAATTCAAAGATCTACGCAGGGCCACGTTAGTGGAAATTTCAGTCTGCTCATAAAGGTCTGTGCCATCGTGACGCACGCAGACATATTTTTGACAATGTAACTTTTGTCTAATGTAAATCTCCGTCGAATATAAGTAACATTTTTCATAATCATCATAATCATTTTCATAATATTAAAAAAAAAGTTTATTGTTAATTGTCTTTATCTTCCTATAGTAAACATTACTAAAAGTAGAGTAATAGAAAAAATAATGTACTTGATTAACTTAAACCTTAAATATATATAAGAACTACCTCGGTTAACATGATTTTTTGAACACCTTTAAATTAGAACATAGTAATGATTGCATACTACTGTGCATCAAAATGGGTGCCATGATTCTTACCTTTACAGCCTCTTTAAAAGAAAACAACTAGTAATTCCCTTGAAACATTATTCAATGAATTGTAACATTGTATATAAGGAGAATTTATTATATTATGGATTGTTGTAGTTATTTTTTTTTATATTAGGAATGGTTCAAATTGTTATCAGATAATATAAAACGTTTGACAATCAATTTCCTCTCTTTGTGATCCGTATACCCCCAAGTTTTTTTTATCAGATCTCACTAAAGTATAGCTAACTGTCTAGCAATATATGGTCAACAATTAACAGTGACTGTGCTAATCTTACAAAATTAAGTGTTTTTCGCTTTTTTGTGGCAGTATAAATAAAAAATAAATTACAAGCCAATCACCTGGTCAGCAGTCTGGGAAATGTCACTTAGAAGCGAAATAAAAACGAATGCAATTTTACATGGAGAAATCATTTTATTTAAGAAAAGCAAGAAAATAAGATTGTAAATAATTGTTAAATCACCCATTAGTACAACTTTCTGACTATCTGAAAAACATGAACTCCACAAGAACAAATTATTACCTTTCGGGCCTCTCTTGCTTATGGATTTTATTTAATCTTATGTAAATTCATGGTATTCTTGTTCGAAAAATCACAAAAATTAGACAGCTGTATAAAAAGCTACACATGCTTGTACGTAAAAAGAAAGATATGCTTCTAACTGTGAACCTTTCTACTTGATATCAACGACGTATCTTAAAACAACAGGGCCTGTATATATTGTAAAGTAAAAAAAAAATTGCATCTCAAAAATAAGCACCGTAAGTACATCACTAAAATAAAAGCTGTGATAGATTAGTTTATGAGATGGTAGTACACTGTATACGTTTCGAAGAAGACCGTGTTTGATCCCCGCCGAGTATAAATCACAATGATGGAAAATATGGTATGGAAACTGACTGACAAATTGTGGTGTATTTATTATTTGGGCCTTCGTGTACGTCGACCATTCATTATTCATTACTTTTAATTGAAACGTAGAATAATAAATCATGTTTATTTATTGTTTATTAAAATCATTTATTAGTTTATCTCGGAATAATGCAACCACCCTTGTTTATTTTGAGTATGCGTTCTTGAAAATAATTAATGATTTGATTTGTTGATATAAGATACATGTTTTTTTTAAAATAATGCGAAATAAGTGCTGTGCTTGTAAGTTGCTAATCTGATTGTACGGTGCGGGCTTCTATTAATAATATATAAAAGTGCTAGATTCAAATCTCGAAGAAAATTCTCTAAGATGAATCTTTAGATTTTGTTAAATTTTGTGCTTGGCTTTTTTCTATGATAAGCTGTGACATTTCTAAGAACAATTTGTAATTTAAAATGTTAACGTAAAATTTATAATCCGGAAATGAGACCATAGGTAAAAGAAAAATTCTCTAAAGACCAAAAATATATTTTTAATAATAAATTTTATTATAAAATACCTAGTGTTGGAAACCTTTTTAATCAAAGCTTTATTAAGCTTTTAATTAGCTAGTAATGTGCCCACCGCGTTGTAATAAGTTCAATATATCTTCTTCCTTAATTAACTATTTGTAATATTACATTTTATTTGGTAAACATGTAACAAATTAACATTTTTTTTTACTTAAATCATCTAACAAAATAATCTATTAAACAATCTACCAGTCGCTGGGAATTCATTAGAAGAATTTAAAGAAAACCTGAAACTGACCACTAAAAAAATCAAGACATAGTGAACTCATTCTGCGCAATTCAAACTATATATGTAAGAAGATATTCAGTGATAACTATGATTCCAGGACATCTGTTACTGGAGTTCACCCGCGACCCTAAGTATTGTAAATCACTCGAAAGGTATTATGTATTTTTAATAACATAATGGAATTTTTGCCTTCTACCTTAGCATAAGGTTTCTTATGATGAATTGATCTAAAGAGACACATTCAATTTACGTAAAAAAATCTTAGTTATATTAAACAAAAACAAATAATAAACCTAAACAATAACAAACATTTAGTGCACCAGCTTCTGTACTAGATATAGATGTGTTAGCATAGATACACAATCGATCTAAAACGTAGAGCGCCATCTATCACGTGCAGTGTTCGCGAATCGATATTGAGTCATCGATGTTTATCTAAATGTCGGCTATTTAAAAGATTAACAGGCGCACTGCCGACACGCAGTCCAGACATCGGCCGACCTTAAAAGCAAGCGATACCGTACGATATCCACAACACTCATCGTTCCCTGGAAATTTAACATTGATATACAAATCGATCGCTACATTATGAAAATAAATCGCGGGGCGCGCATGCGCTTCGGGTTGGAACGCGCAGCGTTTGTATCTTAGCGTTTACTACACAAAATATAAATATCATGTTCACGGTTCCGTATTATTTGTCTGCCGCCTACGTTTAGGCGCTAGCCTTGTTACTCGGAAGACCCTGGTCCGACTACGAGACAATACGTTGTGGAGTTTGGATGTTGGTACAATTTTCGATGCGTATAGCCGAAGATCCAATTAAGTGGCGGTGCTTGGGAGATGCCTATGACCAGCAGTGAACTACTGTGGGCTGTTGATAATGACGATGAGTTTTTTCGAACTCACCTAACTAGCAATCATTTTTGTAATGTAAATCTGTCAACAGACGGGAGCCAGAGTATTCTAGACGACCATGATTTGCTATCCACGGCTTCATAGTCTCTCAACACCAATTCCATCACCAATTCTTATGCAAAGAATGAACAGTTTTTAACGGGTCCCCCTAAATTCTACTACATTTCTATATGAAACTACAAACGTTTCGTACTTCTATAAGTACCACTTCTATCAGATTACAAAACAATGTGTAATTATTTATACCATACTATTTAAGTACTGATGATTCTAGACCATTTAAATAAATAAATACTATATATATTAAATACAACAAAACATTGAAATTTGTTTAAGCGCGTTATAGAAAACGATGAAAACAAACGGTTAAATAATTTATTAGTTTTTATTAATATAACAAGATTAATAATGTTAAGAAATTTGTATTGACTCATTCGTAATAAACATTGGGTACAATAAGAATCTATATATAGGATTTTCTTTGTTTGCTAATCATGTGAAAACCAGTGAATGTGGCGACATGGGAACAGGACCACTATTTTTTGGAATTTCATAGATTCTTCATCATTTTATTTCTAATAAACTTTTATAAACATTTTTATTTCGTGTTATCTATGCGGTTGCTATAGTAACTGTTGTTTTAGAAACTCATTTGCGGTGTAATTGTATATTACGGCCAACAAATCGAGCGTGGACCAGTTAGTATTTACATATATCAAATAGATAGTGGACATAATCTAGTCATCTTCCGTTTACAATATACAACCGATGTAGTACAGATTAACGGCACCGAGCTTTTTGGCCGCTCTCCAATAAAACAATCAGCCGTAACGAATTTGAGTACACAAACACGCGGAGAAATTTATTGAGCCCCCATCCAGACTTGCTTTTTAACATTTAGCTTTTATTTCATTTAATGTACAACCATTTACCATACCACAAACCATTGCCCGTTCGCTGGTTTGTTTGTGCTCCGTGAACTCTTTATTTCTTATTTAGTCTTTAGTAACAAATTTAAAACACATATAGTAACAAAATATTATTTACATGAAATTATGTTATAATTAAAAACAACAACGGTAGTACCTACCAAGACTGTCTCCGGCAACAGAGACCTATCACTAATAAAATTTTATAATGATTTGGCGTTTAATTTATAACCAAAAATCATCATTATCAATTTCTTTAAAATATGCTTAGAATCGACAAGTAAGTAGCTTGAATACTGCTATTAACATATATACACAAAATCTAGTCTAACTACTAAACTACTAAAACTTCAGCTTTTATTTACCAGCTGTTGCAGACATATTCAATTGGATATATTTAAAAAAAAAATACATAATATATAATAATACATACTCTTTTTATTTGAACAAAATAAAAACACAATATGATTGTTAAAATGTCTGGAGGTAAATCAAACTGTTCAATAATGATATTATATATCGACAAGGACTGAAATATTTTAAATCATCAATCGTATTGAAATATAATTATTTTCTGTGCAGACATCTGTTATCACGTCAAATAGACCACAATGCTACTACATCTTAAAATAATTACAACAGCTTACCATTTTATTTTATAAACATGGAACTCGTACTTGATTATTTTGGTGTTGATCTTATTCTTCTTCCTGAAAAAAAGCAATGTGATATAAAGTAAAAAAAATTTTAAATGTGGTAAACTGATAATTTTTTATTTGTAAGATGATTTATGTGTTAAATAAAGAATCTTTCCATTTTTCGCATGATATACACTAAGTCGACAGAAAAAAAAAATGTTATGAAAACTATGAAATCTATAATTAACATTATTAAATGGTACTTAATCGTACGAATAATGAAATCAATCTCAATTTGTAGGGAATTTAGAACATTTTCACTAAACTACGACAATTGTACACTCTTTAATTGTAAAAACTATACTCGTTTGTTATTGTATAGTTGACAAATATAAATGTATTACGAGTATATTATATAAATCTAAATATAGGGTGGCGCAAAAGTAATCCTCCTATCAGAAAATGCCATAAATTTTGCGATTGGCCCCTAATGTCAGTACTTAATGTGGCGGTGGCCATTTACATGACATCATATTCTCGACTTGATGTAAAAAAATTAAAAAACCAAATAAAAATAATCCACAAGAAGAATAAAAGTTTTTCATTTTTTTTTAAATTACAGCCAAAAAACATCGGAAGGTTATTTTTGCGCCACCTTGTATTTGTAGAACAAGAAAACGGATGTATCTTTCATTTTAACTTTTTTATTTCTGTTCCATTTAAGTTTTATTGAATATAAACAAATTGCCATTTTTAAAATGTGGTACTGGATAACCTTAAGTTTATAAGAATGTAAATGTCGCATATTTGCTAAAGCTAGACGTTGTCTGTAAATTGCTTGTTTACTGCCTCATTACTGACACATCTTTCTTTCCGTTCCTGGTAATAACAGTTAAAGGATACAGCAACAAAACAGTAAAGTTGTTATTACGAACTTTTTGCTTAGCACATTTTATAATTCATTTTGAAGATTACGAAAAATTTATCTAACTTTTACTATATTCATTTCATAGTAATAATGAAAAGTATATATAGGAATAACATGTTATTAATAAAATTTTAAGCAAACATTTTTATTATGGTATAATGTTGTAATACAAAATATAAATATATATCAAGAAGTGAATTGTTTCACATACATTATTTTATCCGTTTATCTTTTCTCAATCCGCCGCACATTTAAGCAACAAACGTTTCAAATTAACTAAATACAGATTTTTACTACATATATTATTACATATATATTTATTTATAAATATTTTTATATACATATTTATGTCATCATCATCAACCGATAGACATCCACATCTGGACATAAGGTTCGACCAAAGATTCGCACATCGATCGGGTAGGTATTCATACAGAAGATTTCGACCATTTTCCACCACGCTGGACCAATGCGGGTTGGTGGGCGCCAGAACCTCGTTTGTTGATTAGCAGGGTGTACCGCGGGCAGGTGAGATGGGCTTGGATCCCGTGAGTTGTTATGCGGGAATCTTTATTCCATTTATATGTGTATGTTTACATATATGGAACTAGTCTGGCCATAATAACTGTTACATGAAAATTTTTCTTTTTTAAATTTTTTATTTATTTTGAATTTGGGACACGTATTTTATTTTAAAAACTTCATTCGACTTTGCGCCATTTCACATATTTTTTCATGTTCATTATCAAATTACAGTATGGAATGGGGTGTTAAAGAAAATAGGATTGTAGTGATCGCCTTGCACAAAGTGGGTACGGAGCCGTCGGTCATATTCCTGACACTTCAAAAACTTGGTATCAACCGTATGTTCATATATCGTACTATCAACAGATACAACAACACTTCCTCTGTAGAAGACCAGAAAAGATTGAGGCGGTCGCATGCTGTTAGAACTACGAGTACTAAGGCTGCTAATGCTGTTAAAGCCAGAATTCGTCGAAACCCGATTAGGAAAGCAAAAAATCTTATCGCGAGAAATGAAGATTCCCGCTAGGACTCTGTTGCATATTATAAAACAAGACCTGAAGCTCGGTACTCGGTGCTTATCGTCGATATAAGAGAGAAGATCGAAGATAAAAGAGAGTGAATCGATCAAAACGCCTTCTGTTGCGATACGGAGGTGAAAGGCATAGAAATATCCTCTTTACCGATGAAAAAATTTTCACGATTGAAGAACACTATAATAAAGAAAATGATAAAGTGTACGCTCACCGTTCTAAAGAAGCTGCTCAAGTAGTTCGAAAGGTACAACGTGGTCATCATCCTGTGTCAGTGATGGCTTGGTGGGGCGTGTCTTATCAAGGAGTCACAAAACTAAATTTTTGTGAAAAAGGAGTCAAAACTTCAGCCAAAGTGTATCAATATACAGTCTTGGAGCATGTTGTGAAACCTCTCAGCAATACACTTTTTAAAAACATACCGTTGACTTTCCAGCAGGACTCTGCACCTGGTCACAGGGCACGAACTACCAGTTTCAAGCTTGAAACCAACGTACCGGACTTTATAAGAGCTGAAGACTGGCCTATATCTAGCCCAGACCTCAACCGTTTAGACTTAAAATTATGGTCAGTTTTAGAGGACATGGCCTGCTCTAAACGACACGGCGACATTGAATCTCTTAAAAAATCTTTGGAGCAAGCACTGGCAAAATTTCTCTTGGAAACAGTGCGTACATCCATAGATTCATAGCCAAACAGACTGAAGGCCTATGTAAAAGCCGAAGATGGCCATTTCGAATATAATATTTTTTTTATTTTTTCCTGAGACTAATAAATATGTATGTACAAATTTTATTAAAATTACATCACTTCAATAAAAAAAATGCATTTTCATTTATAACAGAACTTATGACCGGACTAGGTATATATATATATACTCGTATATACAGTATTAATATGTAATGATCCGTGGATTATAAATATAAAATCCTATATAGTTTTATTTTTAATAATATTGAAATTTTAAATAAAGTAAGATAATTAATTAACCTTTAGTATTAAGTATGTTTATAATGAGTGAAGGCAATTGCAATCTTTTGAAAAAAGTCGTTATAGTTATCGAAATGGTTTACCTTGAAATGTCAAATGCTGGCGCCAATGGTTAACACAACTGATACAAACTGGATGAATACAATTAATAAGACCAACATTTAAATATTCAGCTTTTATTTCACAATTTAAACCTTTAGGTTTTGATACGTAATCCCCATTTTAAAAATCTCAGCTAAAAGTTCTGTCTTTATAACTTTTAAAGTTTTAAGGTTCGCAGGATTGTGCAGCGGAAATATAATTTTTTAAAAAACTTTCATAATGTACATAATACTTTATCAAACTTTGCTAAGTGCTTATGGTGTTGTAGATGTGTCATAAAATGATATTTGTGTAAGCAGTAAACAGCGAACATGATCAAACATAGAGGATTATTCAACGTAGGTTCTACGTTGTACTATGTAAGATTTTAGTTGATTAAAGGTACACAGTAAAGGCAAACTAGGCATTTCCAAGCTCCTCCATTTGATTGTTGAGCACACAATCCATACGTAGCCTGTTTCTTTCAGCGCTGGTAAACTTTGCAACTTTAATTACAATTGTGGGAAATTTAATACAAAAATAAACATATGATTTATCTTCATCCATAAACGAATTTTATGGCATCTAATATAACAGGGTTATTTTTTCTGCTTCAATATTTTATAATTATTTACTTGCTTAATGCAAAACGCTAATTGTTCCTTAATTTTGATTTCTTAATAATTTTATGCATTAGTCTAACCAAAAATTTGGTCAAATCTTGAACATTATTTCTAGGTGAACGTGATGAGAAGCGATGAGACGCGCATGACGTTCATTTGATGGTAATTAAGTACCTGCTCATACTAATGTGACGCTAGTTAGGATGACATGCACTGCACCACATTATGCTCTTCGCTTTGAGACATATGCTCTTAAGTCTCGTTACCCCAGTAATTTTGCTAGCTACAACGCCTTTTATACCGGAACACTGTAATATTTGCACACTACTATTTGGCGGCAGAAATTTATTAAATGCCGTAGTACCAGCCTAAATGGATTCCGCCAACGGAGACCTACCACCAGTGATAGACTTATTCAACAAATTTTTCTACATAGTTTTTATTTTCCTTATATTAAAGATAAGATTAAGAGAAAATAAAATATTGAAATTTCAAATTTCTTTATGGAAATTCAATATACCTTTTAGCTATACACCATAAACGCACATTGTTATGAAATATTTTTTTATATCTCAGAGAATTATCGAAAAGAGGTAAAAGTTAAGCGCGAAGAAGCCACGCGACGACATTGTCAAGGCCGGCGCCGGCGCATGCTCCCACCACCATACAACAACACGGACATTAACTAGCAACCGGTACACACCACATGTAGATTAAAATAATTTAAAATGGCATTTTCAATTTCAGTAATAATCAGTACAAAAATATATTAGTATTTCATCACTGTAATCACCTAGCATAAAAGTATTTCTTCTCTGATATGTAAACATATCATGAGATAAATCAAGTAGCTTAAGTCATGACAACGCAATTTAATATAAATTTAATGAGTAGGCGACCATTATTTTCCTTTTTTTATTCTTTATATACCAAATACAAATATGTGAAAATCGCAACTTTTCAAATTATTTCAAATAAACTAAATTATACTTATTACACGAATTTCATTTGTGATTTAATTTAATATAACAATGAAAAAGGGTGTTTTATATTTTAGTATCGAAATACCTATAGAAACTGAAAATCTTCTTTCGTATAACAAGTCATTATAATTGACTTGAATTTAATGAATGAAAATATATATGTTAAAAGATTGGATTGTGAATAGACGTTTAAAAGTTTTTACATGAAGTAGAAACAGGTCAAGGAGATGATAAATACCTCCGTGGAGGCATAGCTAATCACTTACATTATAACACAACGACAATGTTCTATGCACCTGTTATGTCATCCTCGAGATATTCCGAGTCCATGATTCTATTCAAGGAACGAAATATAATTTATCCGAATTCTATATAAAAAAAAAAAAACTCTTTTTCATTTGTACTAACTTTTTTATAATTGATCGCAATGTCAGAGTGTTAAGTGAGACTAAAGACGTAGATAGAGGAAGAGAAAACGGGAGTAAAGCATTGTTGTTATGGAGGTAAATATGAGTGTAGCGGGTAGGAGGGTTTCATAAAAATCCTATCATCGACCAAAACTTCACGTCGTGTGGCCCTGGAATTTAGCCAGTGCGTGATACAAGATAAACACTTCGCTATTGCGCCACTGAGGCTCTTTGGGTACATATTAATGACAATGTTTGGGTTTTTGATCAACTTTGTTATATACGTTATTTTTATATTTATTATTTTTACGCGTAATGTGTAAGCGCAATGCAGCAAACGTTACATAATCGAGCGTATGCGTTCCGTTGCGCAAGCGCCGCGTCCGGGTATCGTAACGGTCTGGACAATCCGGAATGCCGCCGATTTGACGCAGGTTGCTTCACCGCACGATGCACATTTCACGCCGAAGGTTGACTGGATATCGTATCAATCCTACCTCCCTTTACCCACATGATGAACTCAATAACCAGGGTCCTTATTAAGTCTTTAATTATGAAATTTGATACAAGACAAACAAAACTTTCTAAAAGTAATCTTCGCCATCAACCACACTTCACCATAGCGCGTGCAAGGACAAAAGTGCCTTTATTATTGTTTTGTTATTCAAATTAATTTCATAGAACTATATTGCACTTATGTGAGTCAACATGTCAAATCATCTTACCCCTATATTTTTTATATTTTAGAAGTTGCAACCAAAATTCGTACTACAGTAATAATTGCACGTTTTTTTTCAGTGCAAAAAACACGCTTAAATAAACCAACAACCTCAGGATAAAGGCCACCTTAAGAGTAAAGTCGTAAAAAAAGAAGAAAGGGATTATTGTATTTGATCTAAGAAGATTTGATAATAGGTAATGAATAACATGTGATCATTGTTAATTTAAATGACATATGATTACAGAGGACTTTGAGAGAGGCTTATGTCCAGTAGTGGCCATTTATCGGCTGATGATGATGATAACTATAGAAATTATAACAAATTAATATAAAATTACATAATTAAAATTTAACGGTAGCTAATGAATCCCCTTAAATTTTAAGCGTATACAACATTAACATATAACCCGCTTTCACTAATGACTAATCATTGTCGAATACGGATTGATTCCCAAACCATCTCAGTAGTACTAAAATTCAATATTTATACAAACATGTTAGAATAATTACTAATATATTACTAATACAGTTTCATTTTTTAAAACTTTAATAAAAATATTTGGAATTTATTATATATTACAAAACCGGTAAAGGTTATACAAAAGGCATCTACCTAAATATACAATTTGCTAGACACGGATGATAAATGGTTAATAGTGTATTTATTAATTACTTAGTATATATTTAATATGCATTATATATTGCTTAGATAAACAATGGAGTAGAAATAAGAGAAATAGACAATTTTACATAAATTAATTTCACTACTTGATTTATACTTATTTTTTCTATAATAATATTAGTAAACCCGAATAGAAAGCTTTAAAATTACATTTTGTTTTGTCATAAAACTTTGCACGTGTTCTCGTACATTGGCTACTGATACATTTATAAAAAAATATTATCTATCCAAAACAATTCTGCGGTCGTAAATAAATGCGTGTTAGTTACAATTTGTGCACCGTAAGCTGAGTACCGTTAATTGAATTTTAAAACAGCATAATCTTCAAATTAGTCATCGTCAGTTACGCTATTTAACTCACTGTTAAGACAAATGCGGACTGGTTGCATATTTTTAATAGTTGTATTGTCGTTCAATTACCCACCTCCTAAAGAGAACTTGAAAACAACTATGTTTAGGCAGAAATTAGTAAAAAGTCCAAATTATTATATAAAAAAAACTATCCAATTGAAATCCCCTTTACGTCAGTTATTTGTAACTAAATAAGTTCAAAGTCAGTTAAACAATTGATCTTTATTAATACTACTATAAATTAGTAAGTTATAATAATAACTGAATACTTATTGCAAGAACCTGCCAATGTAAAGATGTATACATACTGACAACAAGCCCTAATAATGCCCATAGCATTGCTCTCATAATGAAAACGAATTTCCTTTGATCGCCAATCACGTGAATTCATAAATTCGAATATTATAACACGTTCATAGTCATAATTACATCTTATTTATTATATTTATCTTATTGGTCGGACTTGATGTCTAAGTGGCCTTCTCTGTCAGTGACCCAAATGTGAGTGTTAACATAATGTATATAGATAAAACAAATTAAATAATAGAACACATTAGTAATAAAGGCATATGCACAAAAAAAAATACAGTAATAATTTACTTATGCAGTTTCAATAAATATTCTTGTATTGTATCTACGTGTTGATCGGACTCAAAGTCTGTACACTGAGATTTTTATACTCAGGCATAAAGTATGTGTATACATATGTACTAAAATTAAAATAATATTTCTACATCGTGGCCTACCAGAAAAAAATCTAATTCTCTCCAGTGTTCTATAAATTATCTCAAAACTATAGCACCACTTGCATCCGGTTAACAGAACACCTAAGCCGACACCTTCGTTACAGTCTAAATTATAAAATGCTGTATCAATAGAGAATCTTTGAAATACAATTAGTATCGGTATAGTCTTAGTGTCTAATAACAGTTACAAAAATAACAGTTTCTAAAAACAGGAACAACTATTGTAAATATAAGTATAACATTTTTAAATGTTTTAATATTAAATTTGATTATTCAGAATTAAATGATTAAGGATCATATTATAAATACTGAGATTTTAATTTTGACGCGAAGAAACTATAATCTTAATAGAATGGGAAGTCCACTTAATGTTCCCATTTCTGGGACTTAAAAAATTTAGATGAGAGAAGAGGCAATTTATCTATGAAACCTGCCCAATAAAGCTTGGCGAATGTCACGTGTCTTAGAACATGCTAGTTTCCTCTCGGTTTTGTGCTTCACCTAAAGCTCGAGCGTAAAGAGGATCGAAGCTGCACCTCTTCGAGTCGTAAAACGCGTAGTTTCACCGCACTTACATACTCAGCTATTACTGCCCCGCCTTTATAGGTTTTGAATTAAACATGACTGTTAATTTTATGTTTAATAGTAACAAAAGCATGTCTCCTCGTCGCACATAATATCGGTCACAGCAGATATTAAACCGCATCTCATTGATCAATAAACTTCGTATATGTAGTTATTATATGTAAAGAAATATCAACAGTAAATTGCAATATCACAGCAGCATATAATTAAATCACTCCGCAGCATATAAACCGTACTGCGAGCTTTCAGCGCGGTAATTGCTATACACGTCTTTGTGAGCCGGAATAATGCGGCCGTGGAAAGCACCACCGCCAGGAAGGCGTCTTCACCTCCAAGTATCACGCCCTAACTCCATTTGGCCCAGATCTTAACCCACATTTCTGTTATATTACTTCCTACTACATAGTTGTAAATCCTTATATAATAGTCATGATTATTACTATCTGCGTATTTATAATCCAAAAGTGAAACATACAAATTGAAACGCACAAAAAAAATGCGTGCAGATTGAAATTATGAAAATTGTGTAATATATGAAAGTCGATCATAAGCACTTTATATCAGGTAATCACCGGATATCTTCGTTTAAATAACGTACTGAAATATTTACATAATCTGTAAACCATTGATCACATTAAAATTACCTGTTTCCTGCGGACCTTCAGGTCCGGAAAAAAGTGTTCAATATTCAAAACAGTTCCTTAATGGCCGCACGCGAACTTCGAAAGCCGGTCGTTAGAAAATTATATTTATTATTTGCAATAAAAAAAGCAGTAGAAGGATATAATATTACTTAAAAAAAAAAACTTCTTTTTTTCTAATTATTATTTTCCTCTTGTTCTAACGGGTTATGATTTAGATTTATAATCCCTATTCAATTAATTTTTTAGTAACTTTAATCCATATATTAGTTGCGAATTTTATTTATATTACTCAAATTACTTTAATTACAGAAAGGACGGTACCACGCTGATCCCCAACTATCAGTAGTTGGAGTGGCAAGAAGACTCAAATTACTAATTTAATTAAGATAAGCCGAACGTAGCTCACGTGATATCGTGTGATAACCGTCGTCCGTTAACACAGGATCTGAGGAATTGCAGCTGCATTGCTTACCTTTGGGTAGGGAGTAAACTCTTTTAATGTCTCATTATCGAAAGTATTATAATATATTGACATGCGAGTAAATATTTCCATCGTTTAATTAAATATGGGACAGCAGCATAATCATAAATCTGTCCTCTGAATCCTGTGACTGTTAATATTTCACAATAAAAATAGTTTTGATAATACCTTCATAACATTGGCGATCGTTTTATTTGGACCTTGAAAGCACAATATACGTAATTGAGACACACTTTCAAAGATCAAAGTTTAAAACGCGAGGTCTCACAGATGAGTTTAATATTTAATTCACATCTTTTCTTATTTAAACTACCTTATCATAAATGAAACGGGCAACAATATATTTTATGATTGATAACTTGACTACTTTGTAGAATAAAAGTACATAAAAATGTTTTGTTCAGTTTTATGTCACTAATATAACATCTAAACCTAATGATTAATACTAAAGAAAGCATGTGGCATTGAACTCAAGTAAAATTTGATATATCTTTGTCAAATTGAATACATATTTGATGTTAGTAAGAAATGTTTTAGAAAGGCCTCTTGATTGTAAGAAGACTTTGTTAACTTGATTTTCAATGTAAGTGGTTCTAAACTAAGACAAATCAAATTCTATCATTATGGACTAAGAGTTGTTTTATATTGTCACAGTACCTCAATGAAGTTATTGTTATTCTCCATAGCTGTATGTTGGAGAGCAGGACCGTGGAAGATAATTTACTGAGAGCCCTGAAACAAAGTTCGCAAATAGACTGAGTAGCCTTCACCGGAAGCCGTGGACTCTCAAATTGAACTATAGCGTTGATAGATGCACTATATTTAATCTTGTGTGAAATACTGACGTGTTATTTACATTATAAAATAAAGTATGATTACAACAAACTTACACAACACAATAAATAAACGTTAGTTAACAAGTTTTTTTTAAGTTATCTGTAAAATTTGAATCCTAATCAGAAAGTCTTGAAATTTATGAAGTTATTAACCACACTTGTGCAAGCATACAACCTGACAAGACATAAATGAGCAAACTTAACTCATAAAAGCTCTGGTGATAATGAACTAGCACGGGACAGCATATTTACGACATTTTTAGTAGCATGCGTCGGCTATGTACTTTCTTTTAATGGATATTTTCCTCACAACTGTAGTCATACTACGTTTAAAAATCAATATATTTTAAAAAGAAATTGAGGAACGTTTATTTACTAAATAAACATAAAAATGAACAAAGCCAATTAGATATTTTTGATATAAGTCAACTCGTATTCTACGTTTAGTAAATATATCTAGCCGAAGACGAACTAGGTGGGTAACATTGCGGCGCTTACTTCTTTTATCAAACTGCAGTGGATAAACTTCACTGTGTTCCGATTTAAATGGCGTTTTAGCTAATATAATTACTGAGGTAAGGAGACATTACCATATGTCTGAAGGCAACGAGCGCACTGTGGTACAGTGTATGATGATAATCCTAGCGCCACATCGTTATTGGCAAGTGTACCACTAACCACCAGGTAAATGACCTGCTCGTATCGTCGCTTGGTTAAATAAAATCAAAGGTTCTGTATATTTTCCAAAAAACGCCGACATAAATATTTTATGACAATCTCATATAAAAAAGCACAAGAAACGTCTTAGGACTTTTAAAAATGTTGTTTATTGTAAATGCACTGTTTCAAAGCAAGTTTTCCGTTATAAATTCGTCCCACATTGAGTTTTAAACTCTCTAATACTAATAATTTTAAACCATCGTTTATAAAAAAAAATTACTATAAAATTAAAATAAATAGAATAAACTTTAAAAAAATTAGAATCGCACCGTTTTTTTAAAAAAATGGTCTATGACTAACAGTAATAAACAGTATTCCTGCGAAATATTTAAATTTTTAGGTTGCAAGTAAGAAAATTTAATTACTATCCAAAAAATCAACAAATTGGAACCACGCTATAAAAAGTTTTGGGTACAAAAAACCAACCTAAAAATATACTCGTTGTTTTAATGACTTTTTATAGAGGGTTAAAAATTGTTTCGTCATTTGATGTGAAGAATGACATAAAGCTCCCTGTTTTAAAACCGTAACTATCCATAAGTTTTCTACATCAAATAGTTTTTATATGAACATAAAAAACTCGCTGTAACCAACTTCGATATTGTTTCTTGGAGGCAATGACTAAGAAAATATTTTTACTCTTAACTCTTCCTTACTCAAGATATAAATAGTAACTTAATATACACCAATTATATTAAAAAGATGGAGCTGACACATGGATTATTTTAAAAACAAAAATAATTATAAAAGTTAGAAATTTAGTTGCAAAAAATTAAAAAATCTTTTCATAGCTACATTATATAACAATAAAACGATAATCTAGATTTCTCGCGCTTACACAACACTTATTAAAATAATTTCTTCCGTTGTCATTATTAGAGATCCGCATATTATATTTTTGAAGTGTTTCTGTTTTCGCAGCCGAGATGCATTGACTTCAAAATAAAAGTTTTTTTTATTTACTTCTGTTTTCGTGAATTAAATTTATTTCCCTAAAACATTATTTAATAAATTTTCATGTCTAAAATAGACTATACATTGAAACTGTTGAACAAAGACCTTCCCAATATTCGAAGTAACTGGTGTACTGGTCAGGATAAGTCTTTAAAGTTGGCTCACATTAATGAATGTCAAATCAAAAACTGTTGCCGGAGACCGTCTAGGTAAGTACCACGGCAGTGCCTATTTCTGCCGCCAAAGAGTAGTGTTAGGATTCTGGATGATGTCAGCGCTGCAAGCCAAACGACTGTTACAGCTTATCTGACACTGGGCACGTGGACCTGGATCCACGGCCTGTTTACAAAAAAAGTGTACTACTCGTAATGTAGTTATCCGACGGCGGAGAAAGAGTAGTGTGCAAACATTACTGGGTTCCAGTTTAAAGAGCGTTGTAGCTAGTGTAATTACTGGGATATCGAGGCTCATCTTATGTCTTAGACGATGAGCGCAATGCGGTGCTGTATTTATCATCCTAACCAGGGTAACGTTGTTATGAGCAGGCGTAACACTTACCATCAAGTGAACATCCTGCTCGTCTAGACACTTAATTGAATAAAAAAAATTTTGTTATTTATCTATAGCTAATTGTAAGTTGTAGGTCACTTTGTAAGGCGATCGTACGCGCCGTATGTCGCGAAAAGACTCGAATTCTATCTTCAGTATGATTAACCTTCCTTTATAGAAAATCATCGTAAAGAAACGAACATATTCCAAGAACAACAGTTTCATGATCAAGTACCATCCAACAGCTCGCAGTTAGCCAGCTTTCGCAGGGAAAGCCCCAAGATCAAGTAACAGGGTCTTAGAAGTTATTTTTGTTTGATATTAATATAAATAAAGTATTAAACAAATATACCAAAGGTTACGTTCAGGAAATAGAACAGAACCCTTTAGAGTACAAAGCTCTCGCGTTCGTCGAGTTTCATTGTGCATTATCAACACTTTCTAATACATTGTGTACATAGAAAACAAAGCGTGAACATTTCACGCATATTTAGCGACGATTCATAACAAATCACGGCATCTGATCATGAGTCAGGGTATTATAACATAATGGCAACAGCAATAAATATAGACGTGGGATAAAACAAGTTTTTAAAATCAATTTGCGGTTAGTTCCACGATCATGAATCACACCATCGAGATGAAATAACAAACTCCTTTCCTTGATTTAAGTCTGGTGAGAGAAAGAGATAATGGTACTTGACTAATAGAAGGGGAAAAAAATATACCTGTACTACTTCGGTGACTCAGCAACGAAGCGTGTGTATCCTACCGAGGAGTCATTGTAAATACGCATTTGTGCGTGCAATAACCACAAGTTTATATGTTCTGTATAAGTTCTAAAAAATATTATCAATTTCAGCTGATATTTCGTATCAGCGTAATCTCCTTATTTTTCCCAAGAAAAATTCAAACAACTTGAATGTAATAAAATTCTTAATTTAGTACTATAGAATCTTAGTAAAACCTTGAAATAATGCTAAGATTAGTATTATTGAACATAACGACTATTAACTGAAATAAGAGGCATATCAGGTTCGACTTCTTAAAGTTTGCATAAAATTTGTGTTGCATCGCCTCTCTACACTCAATCATAATATATGATAATGCTTTTTTCGCGTTTACAAATTCACAGAAGAGACACATCATTTCCAAAATCGTGACATAAATACGGCTTATGGGGTGTTAATATTTGAAAATGTTTTGCAACAGGTAAAACTTTATGATCTCTACGGCCATGACATACTTCATCATTAAATAAATCGAGATCGGAGGATTCAGTGACAATAATCTTTTTAAGTAGCAACTTCTTAAGGTGAATATAATGTCCCTAAAGTTTTGGAACTCATTGAATTTAAATATTAACATAATATTGTATTATAGTACATATATGTATATAAGTGTATTTATATTATACTACATTAATTTTTCAAAGCCCTAAGATCCGTAAAATTAATTTTTACTCGTAAACAGTATTCAACGGCTTCGTACAAGTATAATAAAAGTTAGGTAATATAAGTAAGGTGCATGTCACAAAATTATAAACACAACATACTAAAACTTGGTTCACATACAATAGAGCATTATGTTAATTTGTTATTTCTGGATACGTTTTTTTATTTCGCTGATAGTTCAGTCCTTAAATTGAGCAAGTACCTTGAAAATTACTTCTTTCAATTAATCATAAAATTTTACACAATAAAACTATGACGATTTTTAATTAAAATATCCATATAAATATTATCCACACATTTTTATTGAAAATATTTTTTTTTTACATAATGAAGCGACGAGATGAGCGGGACATTCACCAGATGGTAAGTGACACGCCCGCCCATAACAACGTGGCGCTAGTTAGGATGTTATACACTGCACCATATTACGTTCATCGCATAGGATGTTAAGTCTCTCTACCCCAGTACTTTGATTAGCTACAACTCCCTTTAATCTGAAACACAGCAATGTTTGCACACTACTGTTTAGCGGCAAAAATAGGTACTGCAGTGGCACCTACCTAGACGGTCTCTGGTAACAAAGACCTACCACCAATTTTGTTCAAACTAAAAACATAATTGGCCATAGTTAAACGCCTGAACAAGATACGAAATGGGTCGATATTACCATATTAACCCTTTAATGCCACGGGCAAAACTTTTAACATTACAACCCTAATTTTCAACGTCTCTAGATAATTCTGAAAACTATTTCGCGCTTTCCGATGTTTGTATAGTGAAGTACATCTATTTAGCTTTATTAGTTTCTCCCCACGTGCAGCGTTGTGGTTAGAGTAATTAACTTCTTTATTGTGGGTTATGAGTTCAGTTCCCAATAATGATAGATATCTTTAAACATTCAAAAGTTTCGAAAATGTGTTTTTAACAAACAGATACTTTGCTAATAAAATACGGATGTCAACCTACTGTGACAGTAAGTCAGACAGGACTTCGTTTAGATTCTTCAACGTTAATAGTTGAAGAATCTATACGAAGAAAAGTGGCTCAATATCTTAGCTCTAGAAAACAGATTATCATTTTCAAACAATACCACAATGCTGAAAATATACTCTCTAGACATAACTATATAATAATCAATTATATGTACGAATGGAATAGAATAACTTAGAAAATATTATTTTACCTATTTTGTTATCTCCCACTAGTTTTATTCTAATACTTTCTGTAATTGGAATCGCTTGAGAGGAATAGCTACATATTCAAACAAAATCGATATAACTTCACTAAGTCTGCAGCTGAACTGTCACGAGGCTCACGTGGCCTTTTTGTCTATTTTTCTTTACTTTCTGTTATTTATCCATTTGTCTATTTACGCATACAACAAACGGTTAAAATAAAACTAAATGGAATACCATCCAGCTAATTGAGAGGTAAATCATCAAGTTGCATAAAGACACAAACAGAATGACTTATGCACGAATGCAAATTTATAACACCTTTATCGCCGGGGATTTTTAAAACATATCTGGAAGTTGTAGACAGAAGAAAGAAAAACAACGACAGAGTACAAGTTTCCGGCCGCATGACGGCAACACACGTCACGTGGATAAAGTTTCAGCGTTTACTAAACAAAGATCACGCGACCAAAGCGGACGTTAGCACTCCGACACAGCACGTGCAGCTAACATAACCGCAGCGGATGTAATCTAGCACATATTAGTATTCCTAATGTACATAAAACTAATAAAACCTATAATAAAATAAGGCTACGTTCGCACTTTAAATATAACCTAATAATATGTTCCGGTTTAAAGGTCATTGTCAGTAGAACAGCAGGTATGACTGGGGGTAACAAATTTTGTCGTGTCTCAAAGCGACGAGCATAATATGGAGGTTTCACATCTCATGGCGAGCATAATGTGATGCAGTATGTATCGGCCTAACTAGTGCTACCAGCGTGGCAAGCGTGGCAACTTGGCAACACGTGATGTTCCTGATCGTCTCATCGCATCGTTGAATAAAAAATTAGATGATTGAATAGACTTTTTATAAACTACCATTCGCTTTACTTTCAATAAAATATAATAATATTAACATTTACCAATAAGTGGATTCGTAGTTAGGCGCTAATACTTATAATTATATATATATAATATGTAAAATTTGGATGGTGACAGGATTTTATCTAACTGAACTGGCAAACACACGTTATTCACACTACAGTAGTGCTGTATTCCACTAGTCATACATATCAGAGCCAGAATATTACGTACGAACTCTTTTCACCATCTTCAAACTCATTGTCACATTTAATCTAAAATCAAAAAGCGTATTAAAATAAGATTAGAACATTAATACAGACTTTATGTTTATTTGGACTTGGACATATTTGTACATATTTCTATTGAACCTAAAGATAGTCTTTGAACAAAATATGCAAAAACATATACAATAAACCTTCCACCTTCGATACACGAAAATTAAGCAATGTAATCAATTAAAAGGAATGAATGAATCATCGAAATAAGTTAAACTCTCAAACTCTATACAACCTGCGTACACGCATGGTCCCAGTCAACTGCTTCAACACGTGATCCTGTGCACACCGGTGGCAAAACGTGATATTGTTTACAAGTTATCCGACCTACTAAATATATTCTAGATTTCGATTAATACTATCCACTTCAACTAACACACCCATGAATCCCATTGACTTGGCTTTGGCTTTGGATTTTTCTCAAAGTGTATTTGAATGCTAATATATAGGCCAGTGCGACACGATGTACTACGACGACATCTGATGGTGAACGGCGATGTATTCCAGGTGGTAGGGCGCACTGGCCTAGAGGAAATCTACTCACTGTTCTTTTAAAGACTTCTATATCACATCTAGACTATAATTGTAATACTTCACTGTTCACATTGTGAAGGACAAAGGAAAACGCTTTTTTCCTAATGCGCGAAATATCGGGACCGTAGGGAAAAATTTCTGCCATTGATTTATACAACTTTGATGAAAAACTAATTTTTCTCTACCAATCTGCTTTTATATATGTATGCTCACTATATCCCCGGAAAGGCTGGACCAATTTTGATAGGGTTTTCGATGGAATATAGTCAAAGTAACAAACATGGGATACTTTAAAAATCTATTACGGCTCCGCTGAAAAAAATTATACACATTCCGATTTAAGTTAATTTAATTTAAAGACTTTATTTCCTTTAGCATCTATGGTAATTTGATTATAAGACTTTGTTACCTTTGGTATTTCAATGTCTGCCGTAATAAAATAAAAACGCATTATTCTCGAAATCCGGAGCACATGAAACGAATGTTTTTGTAATGATACCTTCACATGATTATAGTGCCAGAGTGCCGAGTTGTGTAAATAACAACTTATACAACTTTCTTGAGAATAACTTTTTTTTCTTTATTCTAGGAAAGAAATAATGAGCAGTTGTTAAAGAAATGCAATGCAAATCGCATACATCGTAAGTGGTACATCCGGAGCCGGGAGATCATTAAAACTTTTTAACACGAAGCGAACAACTTAAAGGCACGCGTACCTTCCAAATGCAAACATGTTAAATTTTACTATAAAGTTTTAACTAAACGCTACTACATCTGAGCAAAATTGCCAAGTATGTACTATCGCTTTTTTATACATAACTTTTTTTTGTTTAACATGGGGGAAATGCCTGCGTATACCCGTCCTCGCGGGTGCAAAAACAGGTTAAGTCGGACTTGCACCGACTAAAACCCCCACGATGTTTCTCCTCGTCGCTTTAAGGCAGGGTCACGGGAATGCTCTCGCATACATCCGCGACCCCGCCAGCGTCGGTCGCATAACGGAGCCCCACCTTGAGAGAGAGGGAAGGACCCTCCCTTTCCAACTCCATGGGGGACACGTCGGAACATACAACGCGCCCGCTCCTCGGCCTCTGTCAGTCACGCGGGTAACGGATTCCTCTGAATCCGTCATCTAGAGACCATGGGAGCCAAGAAAAAAAACTCTTCCGACTCCCTGCGGCGGATCCGATCTTGAGCCCGCCGCCACCCGTTATAGGGCCGCGGAGAATAGGAAGAACGGCGCATCGCATTACCGACACTCCTCTTCACCCGCGGCCACACCGTCGCCGCATCAGCGGTACGGCGCCGTTTAGTCGCAGAGGGTACTCTCCCTCCGCGACTCTAGCTCGGCTGCAAAGGGCAGCATAAAGCCGCCGCTGCAATCCACCGGCACGTCTCCTAGGTGAGCTCACGGTGGAACACCGGAGCTCTAACCTGAAGCGGCTGCTTCAGGCCAGCCCTGCACCTCGCGTCGGCCTGGTAAGTTCCTCTTTGCTTCACCGTGGACGACCCAGCCACGGCTACTAAGCCCCTCCGGGCGACAAGGCGGGAACCTGTTGGGGGGTTTTATATACATACCTAGTCTTCACAAAATCACGACCAAATCTATTTCTGATATGAAATAACTTTGGCCTAATCATCTATATCTGAAAGGTGTAAGAGATGAACAATAAAAAAGGCAAACTTGCTTACACGACTATATAATAAGTGCATACTAAAGATAATACAATAAGAGATTACTACATAATAAAACAATAGAAGCTTAAAACAAAAGATGTGATGATCCATCCTAATTTATTTATCGGGAGTCAAAAATCTGGTACACGATTACCGCAGCCGAAATTATTACAAGCTGTCAATCAACCTGGCCTTCTTCCTCATTGACAAGGGTTGTCAACTTTTAAATTCTTGAATTATTTAATAGTAATTTTAAAACATGGAAAAAGAGATCATTGAAATTTCTACCCGTTACGAAGAATTTTTATCGCTACATTGTTTTAAAGTACATGATTTACTTATTTTTTTTAATTTACTAATTTATTTATTATCATCAATCGATAGACGTCCACTGCTAGACATAAGCTTTCCTCAAAGACCTCCACATCGACCGGTCTCGATTTATACTTCTCCTTAAATCTTCAACAAATTACAACAATATGAAGCAACTCCTTTATTTACTCAACCGTATTTATAGATCCGGTTGTTAAAGAGTTGAATGGGACAAAAGTTTATTGTAAATAATGATCTTCGGACACATATTTCTTTGGATTGAATTGCATGCATACTAAATCAGGCATACTCCCTTCTATTTGTCACAATATCAATTGAGAAGGACGATTATTGTGAGTCATAATATAATACAATCATTTTCAAGTCATTCATATTCTACCACTTTAAAAATGCTTGGGATTAATCAAATTAAAGTTGTAAATATAACTAGCATTTAAGGAATATCCTGACTCTATTTGAATTGTGTAGTGCAAGCTATGACGAGATGTACTTCATTACCAGCTATAATTTGTTCTATAATATACACTGAAAACCCATTATAATAAAAGATGAAACAAAAACTAAATAATGTCATGTTATCATAAAATAAGTTCAAAAGCAAATTGAAAGATCCGACAACAAGTATTAAAACGCGATCTACCAGATTACACTTATTCTTTCACTTAATGTTAAAAGTCATTTCATTACAATTAATATTTAGGTTACGCATCTCCAAACGACCAAGAAGTCATCATCACTAAGTTTAAAGACAACACATTGTTCTAGATTCATAACCCTTGTCAAAATGAATCACTCACGAAGATCATAAATGGGTGACAGACCAATTTACCAATTGAGGAAGTCCCAATAAGCACTTTAGCTTACTCCGAAACTAATACACCAACATAGTCATACGTACCAAATTTAAAGAAAATTATACATGATAACTACAAGCATTTTCTTTCGCATGAATCTTATATAACAATATTCAATAATAGCAACAGACGAACAGGAAGAACATGGAAAAAAAAAATTAAATTTTAACAATTTTATTGTACGCTTCTGTACATTCGCTGTATCGCTAGATGGTTCGGAGAAATAAAAACTTCGTTTTTCTATGTTGCACTGTGTTTGTTCTTCTGCTGCGCGCCGGACTGCAAGTCTAGATTCGTGAAGATGTTAGCGCTGCAAGTCAAAGCGACTCACAGCTTATCTGATACTCGGCTCGTGGACCCGGATCCACGGCCTGTTTCTAAAAAAAGTGCACCTACGTGGAGTGTAGTTAAGCAACGGCGGATTATCACATTGTGTCTGGATTTTTGGTTTTTTGGCGAATCTACTCGATCGTCGAGGGCGGTCGCGGATCCTTTCCCCGACTACCTTCGCCTGTATCGGAATCTCTGGGCGGTGAGGACCGACCCTGTTCGAAGACGGCGTGATGTCGAAATTCGGAACGTGTTGGTAGTATCCGAAGTGTGTGTTGTCGGTGACTGTTGGTTCGTGTGTGGTGTGCAGAACCCCTGGGGATGACTGAATTAGCGCATGCCATGTTCTGCGCTTATTGGTCTTGGGATTCGGAGGCGGTTCGTAGTTGGTCGCTTTGGCCACCAGAAAGATGGGGTCAGATGACGTCTTGACGAAGTAAGTTTCGGAGCACTCTCTGAAGTGCTCCGTTATGGTTGGGAGTTTGAAGTCGCTGTGGAGGTCCACGTTGCGCTGGTACCATTTGGCACCAGTGGGATACGGGTGAACCGGTTTTGGAGAACCTGCAGAGGTTTGAGGCCTGATTCGGACGAATGAGCGAAGACTACGCTGGCATAAGACATTATAGGGCTTACACATACCTTGTAGAGGTAAAGATTGGGTTTGAGAGAGAGCTTGCTCTTCTTGCACATCAGGAGGTAAAGCTTGCCGATTACTTGGTCCTTGTTTCTCGCCTTGGGAATGTAGGCAATGAAATTGAGCTTGACGTAGAGTGTGATGCCGAGGTATTTGACCGAGTCCCTCCATGGGATGGACTGGCCGAAGAGGGAGATCTGGTCGAGTTTGTGGCCGCGGTAGATCGCCTTCTTATGAAGGATCGTGGGCGTTCGGTGGGTGAAGTGAATGGCATAACTTTTGTCCTGGTTTACGTCGATTCGCCACTTCCGGAACCACTCGCCTTGCCGAGTGATTGCCGTTTGTTAAGCGACTCCATATAATGCACGCAGCTTTGCCGGAGTGGTAGAGAGCGGTGTCGTCCGCCAAAAGAGCGAGGCTGACGTTGAAGTCTTTGGGCATGTCGCTCGTGTAGAGCGAGAAAAATAGCGGGGAGAGGCAAAAGCCTTGGGGGACGCCGGCTTTGACCGACCGAATCGAGAAGAGAGCATGCTCGGCGCGGAAGCGGAAGGAGCGGTTCGAGAGGTAGGCTCGAATGATGGTGACGGGTCAGTCTGGCACTTTATGAGTGTAAAACTTATATATCCAGTCTTCGTGCCAGACTTTATCGAACACCTTCGCGACGAAGAATAGGACGGCGCAGGTGTCGATAGGCCGCTTGTGCGCGAAGCAGGCCAAGATGTATTCGGTCAGCCTGTGAACTTGTTGGATGCAAGAGTCGCTACTCCTGAACCCAAACTGTTCGTCGGGAAAGAGGTACTTGTTTTCTGCAGTGAAATGGCGCAGACGCTCTAGGATGATGCGCTCGTAGACTTTGCCCAAAGTGTTAAGTAGGTTGATCGGGCGATAGCTGTTGAGTATGTTCCTCGGCTTTCCAGGCTTCCAAATACCTATCACTACGTCCTCTTTCCAAGCGTCGGGGAAGGAACAGTCGGCTAGCAAGGCGTCGAGGATGGCCACTAGCAGGCCGATGATCGGGGGCGAGAGACTTTTCACTACTCTATTGGGAATATTGTTGAAGCCCGGAGCTGTTTTGGCTTTCAACCTCTTAATGATGTCAACGACCTCACCGGGGGAGACCGGTTTTAGAACAGGAAGTTCTGGTGAGAGGGTTGCTGTACGGCGCACCTCGTCGTCGACTAACTTGAGCTGAGCAGGGTCCACTGGTATGATTGAGGGAGTACACTGGCTCTTTAAGCTGTCGGCAAGACATCGGCTTTTTCGGTATCATTCAACGTTAAGGAGGACCCATTGCTCATTACGAGGACAAATATATGGGTTGTGTTCTCTGCTTTAAGACTACGGACCAGATATCAAAAGGTGGCGTCCAAAAGCTGCAAGTCGCAGAGCAGATTGTTCCATCTGGCGGATCTAAGTTCCGATAAGCACTCTTTTACTTGCCTTTGAAGGCGGCGCATGCTTTCCTCGGATCTATATCGGGAAAAAGATATAGACTATATAGACGGATAGAAGATATAGACGGATGCGAGGACGATTGGTTGATGACCGGTGAAAGAGATTATACACGCCCATACTTATATGTTAGCAAGGGGCAGACTATCTAGCGGTATGCAATGCAAGAACCGTTTCAAATAAATGCGGGTGCCGCCTTTTGAGGCGGTCAACCTACTGTGACGGATAATGTGGTAGTTGGCGATTTTTGGGTCGCGATTGAAGGGTTTGAATAATCTTTCCTGAATGAGCACGACGTCTGAGCCCTGAGCCTGTCCTGCGAATTTTTCGCTACTCCCAGTTTTTCTCGGAAAACGAGAATGTCTTTTATACACATTTTTATGTAGGTGATTAGGTCCTGGATTTCCGAGAGCGGGGGAATGTGGCTGCGAGCAGCCTGAGGTTCTGACGGCCCCGACGAAGAGGCGGGTTTGGGAGCCTCGGTAGGTTTCGGACGGGTTAGTGGTTTGCTCCACGCCGAGGCCGCCGGCGAAGGACCCGGCTGCGTGGGCGGTGGCCCAAAGGGGGCGGAGGCGGACGGGTGTGGCGCAGCCATTGTGGGAGAGGTGGTTAGACTTTGAGGGCTATCGGTGTACCTGCGTGGGGCTTTGGAGCACCTGCGATAGTTCGCGGGATGCCTCTCGGCTTTGCACAAGACGCAGTTCGAGAGATCCGTCGCTTCCGCGATTCCTTATGATTGGTGGACCAATCACAGGCTTTACATTTTGACCAATCACGAATCATTACCCTAATCCTATCCTACGACGGAGCTTCACTTTAGCGAGAGCCGCTCGGCTCTAAGCTACTGCATTGTCTTACCGTAAAGAGAACCGTTCGGCCCTCTTCTATTTATTTAAGCGAAAAAAATTGTTTAACTAGGTTTACACTTAACTATAAATTCTTATACTATACATTTTTAGTTTATATACTACAATTATATATATTTATGCGCACTTTAATCCGTTGTCTCATCCCGCACATTTATGTCTAGCACTTACCGGAATATTTTAGTTAAAGATACTCTGTTTTAGTAACTGCCGCGGAATGAACTTATAAAAATTTTTTTTCTCTTAAATTTAAAAGACCATTAAATCTCCTTTATATGGTTTATAAACCTTTCGTAATCTCTTGCTATACAAATAAAGCGACTGGAAGATATTAGTTTGAAAGTTTGATGAAGAGAAACTCCACTTCGGTGTAAACCACCACAAATGCAATTCAATTAAAACTCCTTCATTTTAAACAAACGTTAGTAATTTAGTTATTACCCGACGAACATATTGTTATACGGAATGACTAGTTTGCATTAATTATATATCATAGTTGACATTTGTTAATTTAAACTTCAGTTATTATAATGATTTAGTTAGTAAAAATAAATCAAAATGACGAATACAAAATTTAAACTATTATTGAACCTGTAAACATTATGAAAACTTTTGTATAACTGGTCTTACTTGTTTTAGTTTAAACTGAGATAAATATACTTTTCAAATAATGCGTATTATACCTATTTTATTTAAATATTTTGTAGGTAGACCATGTAGATATCAGAGGCAGTTATTAATTACTTCTAAAGTCAGAGTGAGCAAACTTTAAACTGTTTCAATATACAGGGTTCTTATATTGAATTATAATTATAACTGTTAAAAATATTGAGGATAAAGAAACAAAACATCATATCTATTAAAGCGAGTAATACAAGGTGGTGCTATATAAACATCCTTACTTGCGCATTATTGTTACAGTTAGGGTGTTGCTTACCAAAATCTTAACATCCTGTTCTCTCTTCCTTTTACAAAAAAAAATAGTTATATACATGAAAATAATGTAGTTTGAATGTAAGTTGAAGTATCCATAAAAAGATTACGAAATTGCAATCGTTAAGTTAGGACTTCATTTGCATTAAGCTACTCTCACGTGTGCTCACACCCGACAACGTAAGAGTCTCTCTTCATAATTAATTTTAATGAACTTCTCAGATACTTTATACTTACATGCGACTTTCAGCTTGAACCAGATGATAGTTAGAACACTAAGTTCTTATTTGCAGAGGTAGGCAAGAATATATGAATAAGTAAGAATGTATTAAAAATACTTTCCATAGAAAAACAGTATGGATTACGTTATTTTTCAGAATTTGGTTACGTACTATCTGAATTAACATTTTTAATATTTATCAATTTATTAAATTACTCTTTCAATGCCAAAATAACAGTTTGAATATAAATCATTATTACAATATTAGATATTTATTAAAATTCCTAACCTAGTCTCTGCTGTCTTTTGTGTTAAGAGTTGAAGAAGGAACCTAGTTGAAAATAATAATTTTTAATTATCTTCTTTCGACGATTTCATTAAATATCTTATTTTTTCTAAAAAATGAAAAAATTCATTGATTTTTATTATCATTAATCGACAAGTGAGAAGATCTAAAATACAAAAACTGCATCTTTTTCTTGTTTATTGTATCATCATCAGCCAACAGACGTCCAATGCCGACATAGGCCTCCCCCAAAGATCTCCACATCGATACATACGCACCAGATCGTCGGTCCATTGTAGGAGGCCTTCCAATACTACGTCCACCGGTACGCGGGGGACACTCGAAGATCTTACTGCTCCATCGGTCGTCGATCCTTGAGCAATGTGCCCTGTTCACGCATAACTTGAGTAGTTCTCTTTTTGTATCGAAGTGAACCTTTTGTATAAATTATAATTATTGTTGTAGGTTAAAATAGAAAAAGTGTTTTTTTTTTTTGTAATGCTGTTGAATCTGATGGTTTTTTTTCGGTTCATATAATGCTTATCGTACGAATATAAGCAAATGAAGTACTTGAATTATAAAAAAGAACTTTCTGCAATACATCATGATTATCTGATTTATATCGCCATTTACATCATCATCAGCCGAAATACTTCCACTGCTGGACATAGGTCTCCTCCAAAAACCTCCACAACGATCGGCCCTGCACTGCTCTGGTTCCGGCGCCTTGCTAATATCACAGTCAACATGGCCACCGATACTGCTGGGCACAAAGAGTCGTTCATATGGAGAGATCAGTACTATTGCCCACCACGCTGGCCAATGCCGATGGGTGAGAGCCAGAGTCTCATTTGTTGATTAGCAGGGTGCACCACGAGCAGATGAGGTAGACTTAGTTCCCGTGAGTTGTTATGCGGAACTCTTTACACCCGTTTACATTAATACATGAAAATTTCTATTACGTAAACTATATTGGCTTCCATGAACAAAAGCACTGCTAATCATATTAGCACTGTCGAAAAGTATAAACAATGCACTAACAATTAAATACATTCAAAGTTTAACAAAGCTTTCTAAGTTACTCCGGAGAGTTTACTATTTACATAAACTGCCCCCACCTATTGTTATATTACAAACATTTTCTATTAAAACTTTCTAACATTGTTTGGAGAATTCTGTACAATTTCTGATAATTTTTGTTCCCTTCACATTTTTTGCTTAGGGCATTTTTATTACTCCTTAATATTTCAAATTATCTTTTAAATGTTGTGATTAAGAGTAATTGCAAACTTCACTTTTGCTGTAATCAAAGTAAGATGTCAAAATACACTTACATAAATATTTATTTTTGTTTTGGTTTAGTCCTAATAAATATATCCGACCATAGAAAAATTACAATCATATAAAAATCGCTTTGTTTCATATTATTAAAGATATAAAACACTTTGTTCCTAATAGCAATATGTTATACTTCTATCCTTAGCATACATACTGTATAGAACACATATAATATATAAACATAAAAAAATTCAATTTAAAATCGTTTTGTTTCGAATTAATTTTATCAGTCCTATTTGTTTTTCCTATTACGGTTTGGTTATTTCCTTAGAATTTTCCTTGACCTCGATTAGGTCATCTGTTGGATAGGAAATGATAGCTGCACCTTACTTTTGATTTATATAGTAATTTATAGAATTTGTGAAATAAGGTACGCACAACATAAAAATTTAATATTTATTAAAACCAACTTTCCACTTATGACACAATACTTTCGCGTATATTTGAACAATATTAAATAACACCTCCATATCTTTCACTAATATTTCTTTTAGAAAATTTAACAGGTTATATTATTATTGTTATTAAAATATATGGAAATTTTCTTAATCATATCTTCATCGTACGTTTTATTACTGAAGTTCATATATGTTTGACAAATATTAAAAAACAGCAACCAAAATGTAAATTGTTTTCAATGAAAGATACCGATAAATTTGAATTTCAATGGCATTCAATTCAAAGAGAGTTAAGTTCATTGAATTACACTTTCTGAGTAAATTAGTAAAAAGATTTCACGTAACTTTTTAAAATATTTACCGTAAACATTATATGTTAATAATATTATTGCAGTTTTGTTACTTAAATCGACAAAATATTTCTTTTAACTTAAAAAAAACCAATTATAAATTTGATAAATACAAAAGAGAAAGTCCTCTTTTAACCTTACTATCATCTGTAACTTGATGATTCTTCTTTATCCATTAATTGAAGGTAATCGTGATACTGTTTTAAGTTTATTCTGTACCTCTATTCGCATTTCCTATAAGTAACTTCCTTTTAAACTGACTACACCTAATGCTAAGGCCAACGCGTCGCATCACTTCCGTTCATTTCATGTTTTAAGGAAAATTTATAACATCCAAACATTTTAAATTACAAATTACTGTCCTTGTTGGTGGTGACTACATAAAATTTTAAAATAAAACAGCAACGTCATTAACATCATCTTTTTTGCTAGAATTGAAAATCTTTTTAAAAGAAAATTTTAGAGTAAAAATTATTTTTGTTACTTCTAAAAGCTATTTTTGAAACCATTAAATATTTTTAAAACGAAATGTTTGAATCTTGTAAATTTTGATACTACTTTAAGAAATACAATTTCAAAATTGATCATAATTCTGTTAATAACAAACTTGATCAAAGTGAGCGTTTTTCCTTACCTTTTATTTTATGTTAAAAATTTAACATAGTAAAATAATTTTGGTAATAAAAGTAAAGGGACAATTACTTGGTGTTCGGTCAATATTTTTGTACACGTTATTGATGAAAGTAATCATTCAATCGCTTCATACCTTTCAAAAAATCATATGACCTTTTATGCTCACATATTATTAAACGAATTATCCGACGAGATATTACTTGAGGCAAGCCATCTTATGTGAAACGTTATGGCTTTTACATAGCTCAGGGCAATTGAGGACTCACGGCAATCTCTAGGAGATAATTACGTGGCTCGCAAGTGAATTAATTGCAGGTATTACACATAATCACAATTTAATCACAATAAAATTAAATCACCAATTTACTTATTGAGAATTAAAACGAGAAATAAAAAAGATATTTTAATGTTTGTTATCATATCTATTTTTTCGAGATGAGCAGAATACAGACAATGTGGCACCAGTAAAAGTAATATTTTAAAAATGTTTATGACTCCTAGCGTTAAAAGTTATTAAGTTTACATTAAAACACTGGGACTGGTAAAGAGAAACATTTGCAACTGTTCCTAATCTACCCGTGCGACTACTAATTTCTCGTGATAACCTTAGCTGAACTAATTCTACACACTTATTGCGTTATCAAAAACAAACAACTATTCGCTTTGCACCGCTAGTGACTAAGTTATAAATAACAATTGGAATCTAGAATAACTAAAATTTCTCATTAAACACTAGGAGCTTAAATTAATTCAAATCCTCTTAATGAGTGTGACCTACTTCATCATATACCATAACAACCAGGCCTAGATTATTTATTAGCCCTGACTCATCAATGAAATAGTTTAGACTTTGGGATTTTATAAGAGAATTAATTGATTACTGATGATGGTGGTTGCCGAAGTCAGTTTAAAAAGCCAACGCACATAACATAAATATCTATAACAGGGCCTCGTAAATAAAGGCATGCTTATCACTTACTATATCAGGTTTCTTAAAATATCATGTTCACCTGTAAAAAAATAATTTATATATTCATTTACATTTTATGGGACACATACTACGAATATACTAGCATTTCTTATTAACGCTATTTATAATTAGCTGCTGTAAAAGTCACTAAAGTCCTCCAATTTTCATATATATGTAATAAAAACAATAGATTGTAATAACTGTATATAAAAATATAATATCACTAAATATTACATGCAGTAGGTACGTGTATGTAAGCCGATCAGTATTAGAGTAAAACTCAATAAGTACATCGCGCTTAGCAATTTTGTTATCCGAAAACCATTATGGAAATTCAAAAGCTCTTGACACATGGATAAGCCCTGATGATAAGCGAAAGTTAGTTTAAGCTTTAAGCCTTTTATTAATGTGCTGAACAAGTGGTACGCTGTGTCAGAATGATAAAAGGCAGATTTGCTATTTGCGTTGAGCTTTATCACTTTTGAATAGTATTGACATAGTGCACAATCTAAATAGAATATTTTAACTTTAGTAATAGTATTCATGCTATATGATCTCTTCATGACCACTATAGTCGCAAAAAAAATACTTTGAATCTATTTCTTCTCATGAAAGATATTCATAATTCCTTGTTTTAAGGAAGCTAAAAGAAGAGAATTCCTGAGACCGTATTATTTATATCGCATAATTAACTTTTATTAGTTTATATAACCTTATAATTAATATAATACATCCAAATTTGATATTGAGAAAATACCGATGAGTGTTAAACAATATTATCTGAGTTAGTAAAGTTGTGTATTTTAAGTTACAATAAAAAGGGAAAGTAAAGTGCCAATACTTGCACTACAAGGAAAACTTTCGAAAAAAAATGTCTTTCTTCGTCTAAAAAGTGTATAGACAGAGCAAATGATAATCAGCTAATAGTGAATATAACAATTAAAATTTTATTTATAATACTTTCACACATATTTAAAATTAGCTTTAACCCGTGTTTATTTATGGTTGCTATAGCTATAGCTACGTAATTTACGTCCCGTGTTAATTGTCCAATTATACGTACCTGTGATTTAAGTTATATGTATTTCATCTTGTCCCACTCAGTTGAAGCATGATTTATGTAATTACGTACGAACAGCTAACAGTGCACCTATTTATGATGAATATATAAGTACATGTATTAAATAACCTGCAGTTATACATGTCAATGCACTTTATAATTACAATTATAATTTCATTCTTCGATCAATAACTACTACTCACATCCTTTCTACTTTATACAAAATATTGTTCAATCCTCTAACACTTTCCTACCTAAAAAATCAAGTTGGATTTATTTCCCACTGTCATAGCTGTACTCTTCGCTCGTCAATAAATCCCCTTTCCTTACCGTGCATCCCTCTTCATTTTTCCAAAACTCCTTTTCCATTACGGCGGTTCGCTAATGGAACTGTTTACTGAACCATATTCGTATCTCCAAATCCCTATTTTCATTCAAAAAACACTTAAGTAACTACTATCATAAAATTTAAATTCTAAACTCCCTGTATTTGTGCTATTGCTTGCTACTTTCACCAAATGCGTTAGTTTTGAATTATTTAGTGCACCACAATCTTTTCTGTTTTTAGTTTATGTCTTCTTTCCCAATGGGTTGTCTAGTAGAAATTGCTTTTTGAGCAATAAGACCACCATTGTACATTTTTATTTATATATAATGTATTCCTTATTCTTGTAATTGGTGTACAATAAAGAATAAATAACCATCGGAAATCATAACACAACATTCCATTTTTAAACTAAAATGGCGTATTTGCATTTAGTTGATACAAATATATTATAATGGAAGAGTAACATTACAAGGATATGACATGATAATTAATTTCCTTCTTCCTCACCATGGATTATGGTCTATAAAACGACATGAACGATTTTATTTAGCGAAATAACGAGATAACTTCGACGTAAAACAAATGACTGGAGATCTCTGTGGTAACATTGTATTTTAACGATGTGATAAAAAGAAAAAATATATAATCTTACAATGTAATTTTGTTAAAGCCTGAAGAAAACTCGAGAAAAAAAAATACGGAGAAACAAGTAGATTATCTAATACATGCTGCGTTTACATCGGCCCCGGGTCATTTAATTTTTTTACCCATTACATTATTTAATAGAAAATACTACATTGTCGTTAAGGATGTAGGTGTGAATGTTATTATGTAACCTGGTATCTAATCAGTAAGTTCTACCTTCTCATGGTTCTCTTATATCTATGTAAATATTTATTACATCTATCTTTTTCGTAACGTTGATAGTTGCTAATCAGTGCGGTAGTGCGCTAGTCGCGGTGTAATCAAGCATAAATAGGTGATATTTTGTTTTAGAAGAATAAGTGCTTCGACTTAAGTTCTATTATTTTAATACTAAAACAGTTTAAGAGTTTGTAATAAACCTAAAAATTATTACATAATTCAGTAACTATAAAAATATTAAATACAAATTAACCAAACGTTTACTAAACAAGTTTCGTTAGAAGAAATTAAATAATTTGAGTATAAACTCATTAAATATTTTTTAAGATAAAATTAGTATAAAATCATGTAAAATATTCTAAATACTATTAATAAATCATAATAAATTCTGAGATACTAGTACTTTTAGTTGTATATAATAAATTACAAGACGAATATTACTCTTCTACGCTATTATTAAATGTATAATTCTCTTTATCTGGTACAATAATTATACCTACAAAAATGTTAATCATGTATTTAAATATTAACTCAGTTTGTAATAAAATTGTGTTAATAATATAAATTGTTAAAAAACAATGAGAAAAAGTTATCGTAAACAATAACTAAAAGTCGAATTCAAAAACAGTGTAATGACAAAACTAACTTCATAATAACGTAGAACATTTGCAAAAGTAGTTAATATTCTTTACATAGATATTTTACAGTATAAACAACAAAATATTTAATATAGTTTTTTGATATTTATGAATAGTCACTCCAATTAAATAAATAATCTAGGCATATGTAAGGTATCTTAATTTTTTTTATTAATCGTACAAAAATATCGTGTTTTAGTCTCAATATAAACAAGAAATTAACTACATACATTTTTAGGGATAAAATATTTTAGACAATTGAGGACAAGCACTTTTATTCCTATATTATCGTACATTCAACCGGGAGCCACTGAGCTGGCTTTATAAATCTCATCAGTTATACGATTAGAATAAACCCATATATGAAAATAAACGAGAAGGCTTTAAAAAAAAGTGTAATTTATAACCATTCGTGTGAATTCGTAAAAAATATTTGTTTAATTAATATAATTGTTTTTAACTACAAATTTACCTTTTAAAACAAGTATCAGTGGTACACTTCAATGTATCATAATATGTTTTTTTTGCTGAAAGCGAAAACTTATGCGAAGAGAGCAAAATCCTTTCCGACGGACGCTGTGAGATATCTGATTATATGCATATTAGTGCGTGCTGTCGTCAGTTTTATTTTGCGATGCGCCGCGGAAGCAGTTGGCCCGGCGAGTCGCAGACAGCGAAGCGAACACGCACGTTCGCGTTTGCGCTCGCGCTTGCGCTCGCGTTCGTGCTCGTCTCGCTCGGCCGCGCGCCGCTCAGAGTTCGAGTTTAAACGCGGAGCATTCGACTCGTCACAGTCGAGAGCGTCGCACGTACTCCGCGCTCGTAACGAACCGTAACTTTGCTCGCACGGTACGACGTAAAGTGAATGAAGTGGTGATTATTGTATCAAGTTTTTAGTTTCACGATACTTTCGTTTTATTTATCGCATTGACAATTTATCGTCTTTTGTGTGGTTCAATTTGTTCAGTGACTTTGCAAGTTGGAGGTGTACGGTTTATTTTCAATACGGCCGTCTGTTTACGGTGAGTGTGTTGAATATCAATGTATGCTTATGTAGGAGTCCTGTCCAGCTGATTTATGCAGGCAAGAACAGATCGCGCCATAAACTGCATCGCCAACCGAAGGTCGTGCAATGCAATACAATCGGTTTCTATGTCACTCCATTTGTTTGGCGTTGTAAAACTAATGTTTCAATATTGAGAAGTTTTAGCATTTAGCACTCGTATAACAAAACTATTAAGTTTGATTATTGGTCTTCAGCAATTCAAAATTTGAAGGTAAATGCTATTTTTTCGCAATCACTCACGCTGCTAACATTATCAATTAAATGCGATTAAGGAAACAATTATATCGCATTGTTCTCCACCAAATGAAGCGCAATGAATGAGTCTTAAATAGAATTTTAAGTATTTTACATCTATTAATAACAATTTTGTTATCGACTGGTTGTTAGGAACACAGAGCAAAGTCGTTGTTATTAAAAATTCCTATTTCCTATAGGCGTGCGTTGAAGTCTTTTCTAGGCTTTTCTAATTTTCTACAGAAAATTTGGAACAATTGGGCAATAATAATGATAATTATCACGACTTATACTAGCAATGAGAGCACATGGCTTACAAATATTTAACGGCTGCAACGTAAATCATTAGTCAATATTATTACCGCTTGTGTGTTTACATGTCCTGGGGTTGAACTCGTCGCTGTTTTGTTATGATTGGTGAACTATTATTTTAAATAACTGGAAAAAGTTATTCCATTTCATTCTACTGATTTTTACTCTGGTTAAAATAATAAAAAAAAATCAAGTATGATTTTAATACTTCTCACTATTGTATAGTTTAGAAAAAAAAACCTTACATTGAGATGTTTGAAATAATACAATACACAACCACAAAATTATATTTTTTACAAGTTTTTATTTAACTGTATGTGGATATGATATTGTTCTTAATTATCATGTACATTTCAATACAAAAAGAACCCTTAGTAACAGTTACGAATTTTATTTCAACGAACACAATAACGTTATAAAGCACTTCGTCGGTCTACGAATGTTAAACATATCACAAAAAATGTAAACATCGATTAAAAATTATCAAACAATTTAAAATGTTTAGTCTAGGTTAAAACTACATGTACATAAATTTTATTTCTAGCACACAAATCATTGCTAATGTTCTTTAAAATATCCTACTAAATTATAGATAGAAATATATAGATAAAATTTACATTGTGTTGTGACTTCGATTTATTAAAACAGTGTTTTTATAAACGAGGGTACAGTTAAATTATTTGTCGCAGTTGCAGTCGCGACATAATTTTGTTCATAGGGTATCATTAATTTATAACTTCGACTATTATAAAGTACAAAAAACAATATTTTTTTTGTTAAAACTAACGCTTGCAATAACGTGAAGGTAATAACAGTTTTTTTTTTGTATTTCATTAGGTAGTTAACAATTAAACTTACTAATATATTTTACGCTTATTGTCATAATAAATAATCTATGATAGTTTTGTTCTCTGTACCAGCTGTATAAACATTAACTTCGACATGAAACCTAATCTAGAGACAAGCTATACATTTCTAAAGTAAAGTCAATATTTGAGCAATACTAGAAGCAATTTTATTACAAAACTTGAAAGTAATATTAAAGCAATTGTCGCAAGTAGTTCTATTTGAATAATCTGCTGAATCCTAGATATATTTCAGTAATTAATAATAAACAGTATTTTGTTGACCAATTGCAAGCATTTTTACGCATTTGTATAAATGCCTCCGTAGATAGGGGATACGCAACATGTGATCCCGAAATTGATCCGGGACCACATGTTATGAAGTTTTTTGAAAATATATATTAGCTATTATTCTGAGCCAGCACGTTTCAAGATGCATAGCCTAATTGTCAGTTAACATCGTGTGAAATTTAGGTCGAGCGCAAGCCTATAGTAGATAATTTAACAAAAACACAAAGAGATAAAATGGAAATGAATCTTTCATGGGAATGAATTTCACCAAGAAACATTGGTGAAATGTATCGTTTAAAAATCATAAAGCCGGGCAATCGTGTTCGCTTCCTACCACGATTCATATCACAATGTTAATAACACAAGCCGTAATGTAAACTGAAGAGTCCGTGCCGCCACCACACCGCCACAGATTAGATTACAGAAACTAAGCAGATGAATACACTCGCTGTACAATGTTACACTATGTAACAATGGTGCACTGCTCACGATCATTTAACAATACATTCTAATGGTAACGGTATTACACTGATAATAAAACAATATGTATGTTTATATCATATACATAAATTATATTCATTTACAGTTAAACATAACTTTACAATATTGACACTAATACCAAATAATATAAAATTAAACCTTTAAATGTACGATCGTGAACTGGAAGTGAAATTGATATTTAAATTTGCCTTTATTTTTAATTACGTGTTTTAAGGTCTTAAAAAAATTAAAATAATAATTTTAAAAGAGCTATACTCATTGGGATTTTAAAATGATACCACAATATTTTATTGTTATCGGAAAAAATCCAAAGAGTTTAGAACCTATCGCAAAACCAGCATGTGCGAGACACACCTGCTGTGACACACAAACCCAACCAAGGCTTTTACAACTAAATAATATATTTGACGCCTCCGAACCCAGAGAAATGACTTATCAATGTTAGAATGTACGAGAATATTTCATATAAAAATCACTGGAAAACAAACATTTTATTAGAAATTTAATATTTCATTACCACTTTCCAAATGTGTTCATCGTCTTTTGCTAGATATTTTGTCGTGTTACCAAACCAAAAAAAAAAAATATTAATTTAATTCCAATTGACCATGTATTTTAAAATAAAGATTTACTCCGAACTGTTGTTTTTTGCACTCGTTTTGAAACGTCGCTATACTCTGACACGTATAACACTAACAGACATATGTTATAAAAAGGGATAGTTAATGATTGTAACGGATGTTTTAAACGAAAACAAATATTTCGCTTTGTTATTTACATAAATATCCCTTATATTGTATACATAAAAATTTGAGAAGTCATGTACACGGACACAACTTCAAACAGTACGGCTAAAAGCCGCGACGCACTCGCTACGTTCGACTCGATTTACGTCAATCTACCTTTATGTCTTTAAACTCAATTACCGCTACCAGTTATTACTATAATAATAAAATAAAACTTGTAGAGTTCTTTAGAAAGTCGTGAAACTTTAATAGTACCATAATCTGCCATTGAAAGATCAATAAAGCATTTTGTGACATTTGCAATGTACTTATTATAAAAGCTCATTACTAAAACGCCTGATCGATAGATGTGAGAATCCATCGTCTAATAGCATCGTGTTTTTACATCTTCATACATGTGAACAGAGTACAGAATGAGATGTTCCCGCGCCGGAGCAGGTCGGCTCCCGTGTTCTCTCCCACGGTTCCCGCCTCTCGTCACCATTGCATGGACATAACAAAAGCTATACATTATCTGCTACTTTTTCTTGAACATTGTTTTATAAGTTCACCGCCGATACCTGGAAGCAAATTTTTTTTTTATCTTCTATAGAATCTCGAAGCAAAACGAGTTCCGTATACTTTTTTTAATACACAATCATTGATTCCTTTAAATTAACGACTGAACTGATGTATTTAACAATTTAACTGATTATAAACGTACTTTGTGTTGTATATACAAGCGTAAACTCTGGGTTATTGTTTGCAAAGGAACACGTATCTTTGAATAGTTAACGCGGCGTTTCCTTGTATAATCTACGTAATTTTCTTATAATTATTATATACAGTATAAGTAAAATAAATACTCCTCTGATGCCAAACATATCTCGTGTATTATAAGCAGAACTGTGTGTATAGGGACCGTTTTCACTGGGAACTGTGCCATGTGAGTACAGTAAAGGTGACAACCGACCGAGTTCTCTTTATTTATTGGTCTTTCAGAAAGCGACGGCCCTACTGTCTTACAACGTTTTTATCGGAGTCTGAAATAATTCCCTAATTTATGATAATCGAAAGTGGTGAGCCGATGTCTTGATCTTTCACTTAAAAATAACGAAATTGCCGATTTATCAAATAAATAGACTATATTACTCCTCTACAAAATTGGCAAACTGTAAACCTACTTTTCAAGGAATATTTACTTCAAATATGAAAATAATAATTTTTAAAGTAAAATGTGCACTTGAGATTTTAGCAACGTTATAATTTCAGTAGGTCTCATCAAAGGTTACTAAAAGAAGAAACAACATACGAATGTGTCGTTTTGGTTAGCACCATTATGGGTACTGAAGTTTTTGACACTCACGTTGCGGTCTGGTTTAATTTTAATTACGATCCTATTGAAGCAATATTGCATTTGAAATACGTGCTCGTGACACACACACGACCTACATACGTCTGCACATAATGCTACGCAAGTTAGAATGATATACACTGCACCGTATTACGCTAGTCGCTTTGAGACATAAAATGTTAAGTCTCGTTGCACCAGTAATTTCACTCGTTATTTTCTTCGAACCGGATCACACTACTGTTTGGTGGCTTGATTTTTTATAACTCCTCAATAAAACAAAAGTGTGAAAGTGACAATGAATGCCGCTGAACAAGATCGACTTCTTCCTGCGAGAGTGGCCGTCATATATCATATTAACGCGTTAACACTAAATGCCGCGCTTGCACTAAACTAATGCATTACATCCCACGAAGAGATTTCGCGCACACTACAGCGTTTTTTTTTGCGAATGGGACCTTGCTTGGCGAACAAAGATTACCGTTGCGCGTCGTCATTTTTTTTTATACGTCTCTGCATTTAATTCCGCGAAGCGGGGTAACGGTGTTGCCCACATTTGTTTTGCTTCGTCACACCCATGCTGTAACAAACGATGTAAATATTCTATTATAAATTATATAACATAAATCAAGGTTATTCGACATCAAAACAAAACAAAATCATCAGTTTATTAAATGAAATTAATTTAATCAATCCGATTACAATAACTGTTCGTAAAGGCAATACTAATATACATACACCTTAAGTAGCGTTCATTCAATATTTATAACAAAATGACCGCAAAGTTATCCTCTGCACTCTACAAAGTAATTATATTATTCTTTTAAAAAACATCGATTTTGATACAATTAACTTTAAGGTCTTATTGGTGAAGGGACATATCGAGATTAAACCGATTTATTCTAATAACAACATCTTGCGAGGACATGCGACATCTACCAACACTTGGCCAGCTTGGTGGATAAATGACCTTGTCTCCTTGAGAGAGAATTCCCAGCACTGTGAACATTAAGAGAGCTGTTAAATAAAACTTATCTCTGTTCTGTATTCGATAATTGAATATACCATGAGAATCTACTTGACTGATGCCTATGGAATTTGTTGAATCGACACTGGCCTATCGCGCACGTGGACAAAGGCATACATTACAATTCATTTCTATGAGCACAACATATTTATCGACATATAATGTTGTTACGTAGAGGAGTTGATTAACATTTATTATTTACAAAGAATTTAATGTGTAATATTATACATCCGAAGTAACCGTAAATATATTACAATTTCATAAACATCCCGTCCGTTAACTATAATAAACGGATTGGAGAAGAATTTGACAACTCGTAAAACATTTCTTTGAAATTTTGTTGTTTTTTTAGTATGTTAGTGTCTAATTTGGTGTTAGAATTCTAGAATGATCGTTTTATTTAACACTTGTTGTGAAAGGAAATATATAATATAACCTATCGGTTAAATAACTAAACTTGCAAATATACAGAAATAACCATTACATAAAATATTATTATGAATACGTTATTTTGAACAAAACATTAAGAAATAACAAGCAAAATTCTTTTACTTCTATCAACTTACACATATGAAGCATACGGAGAGATTTTTTATACAAGTTCTTAAGTTAAATGTTTTTCTTATACTTAGTTAATATGATTTCGCCGTTATCACAATATTTATTATGGATAGCTCTTTATCGTATTCAGTATATTCCAACGCAACCACTACTTCCGCTACAACATTTTATTGTAAACTTTTGTGTTCTGAAGAATTCTTTAAGTACAGCATCCTTCTGTCAAATAACTAGGCTAACTATATATACTAATTCTTATCTCAGGAGAATGCTTAATAAAAATGTTGTACAGATCTCAAATAACGCCAGTATAATGAGATGGACTTAATAGTGATGTGGAGGTCTTTTCGCTTATAAGTTATAAAAAAGATGAGTAACATCCGTGTTCCTACTGTATAGAATTTATTTTAAGAATATTAAATATTTAGAGAACAAATGTAGTTCCAATATATCTCTCTGGAAACGTATCGCACATTAGTTTGAATATTCATTGAATATTAACGAAGGTTATCGATGCATCATGACAAGTGACGACGCTAACGAGTGTGGGCACAGAGCGCGGTCTGTGTACTCGCAAACCGAGCAATCAGATCGTTTCATTTTGATCTATTCGCTAATATAACAATTGCTTTCTTGTTTATTAGTCCCACTATCAATTTCATCATTTTAAACATCTACAAATTGTACGCGGTTATATCGCATTGGTACTCCAAAATGAAAATTGCATTCCACATTCTTTTTGTTTTTGCTCTATAGGAAAACTTTGTGGTCAATATATCAATTCATAAGTTTAACAGATTGATGAATTAATGTTCCTTTTTAGTTTTGTACGAGAATATTTTGAAATTTTATTCTATATTATATACAGACTTAGTTGAGGCGAGTGTTTAAAAATGTATAATTGTACCAAGAATTAAATGCGTAATACAAACACGTACACATGAGCACAATAAACTATAAACCTAGTTCACTTAAATTTATAGAATGTAATTACATACTCAAACGAATTCGATTACCTGATTCGTTCTTGAGAAATTGTTGAAGAAAATCTTTCCCACACACAAGTATGTACCACTTTTATATTCTACACACTTTCTTTTTTAAATAGTGTGTCTTCTTGCTAGGTTATAAATTTGTACTACCTTATAATATACCACATTTTCTCGGCCATAAAAATACCTATTAAAAGGTCTAGTTCATAAAGTTTTCAGTTACCTTATTCATGTAATAAATATTTTCGAAATGCAGTTACAAATTTACTAAAACAACATACTGCAAATATAAAAATAGGTAAAAGGTTTATAGAGTTGATTGTTATTTTGTTTTGTGAAATTAAAGGTAATAAAGTGACAATCTTTATCGAATAAAATAATAAACGCAATAGTTAGGAATGAAAGTGACAAACGCAAGAAAGTGACCGTCTAGATTTATTTACACATGTTCAAAATAGACGCGGCCACTTCTAAAACTGGTGTCCACTTAACATCTGTGGAGCAGCCCGCGCCGCTATTTATATCTACGGGCAAAGATCTACCTCCATCTACGGCAAACTAGAATGCGCTCAACAACCGACATCAATTAGCTTCGCCTCGTAAACATTGAGACATTTGTATCTTTGTCTATGAACGTGTAGCTCGCTACTTCTTTCTACCTGTTTTACTATACGTCAGCCATTTTAACGCGAGGTTGATGAACCGTGCCCTTTCTATCTCTCTGTTTGTAAACAACGAACGAGTAATCCTTTTTCTTCATCTCCAATAAGTTAATACTTGTTGCCAATTTCACATGGTGTGGTGACAACGAGGCCGTCAGTGGAGAAGCGTACGCGTACAGAATATCCAGCTCTCATCTGTTAGCAGCCGGAAAACAGCAACGCTATTACCGCGAAAGGTTTCCGATATTAAAAACCATGTCAACAAAGTTACAGGGTTAGACACCGATTCATACAAAATCCATTGAAGTATTAAGAGCAAGATATACATATATCAATCATCAAATTAGCCTGACGCTGAACAAATGCGGAACCGATTACGGAGTATTAACCTTAATTGGCACTTTTGAAGCAATTTTGTAAATAGATCGAGTTATAAAATGTTACATAAAACACGATGAGTGAAACCCAATTGAATGATCAGTCACTGGACTGACACTTAAAGCGATTGACGTGAACGACTTTAAAAAAGAAGAATCTTTCGAAAGGGATAATCAGCTTTGATTGAAAAATTTCAGGCATATAAACAAATACATTATAAAAACTTATCAACATATAAACGAGTGTATTCAAATATACCTCCATGACGCAAAAAAAAAACTGTTATAGTAACAATGCGACAAAAGATTTAGCTTAGTTCAATTATATAAAACACCGAGAGAGAAATTAAATGTGTCCATGTACTGAGATAATTTCGATTTCCTTTTATAGAAAGTAAGACTTATTTTGATAACTAGCGAACGTAGGTATGTTAACGAGCTGCTAACGCTTAACCTGAGAACCAGTTGTTCAATAATGGCCGCACGGCTAGATAATTAAAGTGAAGTTTTACACGGACCCAAATAGACCAGCTCGGTCATTGATTACTAACAACCATTTGTCAACACTCGACCAAATTGTATACAATCATATTACAACACTTTTTTTATTTCTACGCACGTAACGTGTTCATTTCTTATTTATTCTATTAAGTTACAATTAATTAGAGAAATATTACGAACTGTTAATCGAAGAAAAATTATAACGAAGATATTAATACATGCACATGATAATTAACATCATTATACGTAGCTACCATTACCCTGATATTACGACTATCTGTGAGCAGCGGTTAGGTTAGGTAGCATTACGTAAATTCCTTTCTCGTTTAACTACCGCTGTTTAAATAAAAACTTTTTGTCATCTCTAAAGAGACGAGAGATTCGTGCACAATGATAGAAGAAACCCCTTTCACCTTCTATACTGTTATCGGAATTAAAATATGAAACCGTATTTATTTAACTCCATTTAACTAATACGAATTTAAGTTTGCTTGTATGTACTTTTGCTTTCGATATTTTTCGATAATAATACATCTCATAAGACTCAATTTTCTCCGATTCTATGAACATCCCTGTCATTAGTGACAGCCAATTTACGTCCCCACTGTTGGGGCACAGGCCTACCCTCAACATAAGGGTGATAGGCCACAGTCACCACGCGGGCCCTATGCGGATTGATGACTTCATATACACCCTAGAATATTCACGTGCAAGTTTCCTCACGATGTTTTCCTTCACCGTTTGTATTTCGCTGTTGCTACTAAAGTTCACAAATGTACATAACTTAGTTATTAAAGTCATAGCTACATGCTAAGATTCGAACGCGCGCCCTACGGAATTAAGATCGCACGCTCTTACCATTAGCGAGCTACTACTATCCCTGTCATTGGACTCATTAATAACCCTTGCATAAAAAACTTTACGTCTTGATGTCATACATTATGTGCAAACTTCTTTACCTCCCGTTCCTTTAATATAACATCTATACGTATTACCAATACTTCTTTTTTATTTCAGTGTGCATGGTGATACTTCTTAAATCCACGAAAAAATATTTCTGTAGAAACCTGTACGTTTAATCCGAAGAAATTATAGAACAATGAGGTTTAAAAACAATAAAAAAAACAATTAGTTTTTAAAATTTTTAAAGAGATAAAAATTAAAAGTGTACACAAATATAACTTTTGATGACAGTCCATACTTTTTAGTCTGGTTTCGACAACCTAGAAAAAACAGATATTCTTCCATCCTTTTACAGTGGGGTGCAATTCTTAAATGAATAAATTATGATACATGTATACGTACGTGTACCCTTGGGGAAAATTTCAGTTTCCCCCTTGTTTTTATTTACCTCACTTGCATTTAATGGGCTACGAACGAGACAGGAAGGTATTTGAGGTGAATACACTGCAATTGCGATTCCAAACGCAAAGGAAAAAGCAACCTAACACGTAGGGCACAGCTGACTCCGAAAGCTTTTGAATCTTACCGCAACGTAACAAGGTTCTCGTGTCAGTTAAAAAAAAACACTTTGATGTGACTGAACGACTCTAGCACTACAGAGTTTATTGTACTGTGTTCTTATCCGGAACATCCCTTTTATTATTGTACCACATTTGAAAAAAAAAACAATTTAAAACAATTTCCATTGTATTATATTCAATTGATAACATTGTGTCATAATTATCTATTGAACAGTATTTACGATCTGATCGTTATTATTACAATTGTATATAAGACATACATACATACATACAAAAAAATAATATGTACATATACATATTTTAATAATACTGTGATTGTATTATAATTTTTTGATAATTTTAGAATTAAAACAACGGTAGCTTAAGTAAACATCTGTGCTTGTCATAAAACCGTCCTGTTTTAAAATAATGCAAAAAAAAAATCTTCCATCACACTTATCATTCTGTTTATTATAAGACAGGATTTTTATCAAGATCATTAAAAATATTGTATAATGATTTTTTTTATGTAATCTAAACGCCCGCAAAACAGAGATAGCAATGTATTTTGAATTCTGCTAAACTAATTCATAGTGATCAAAATGTCACATCACATTTCAATTTACTAATATTGCGATTCGTTATCATTAAAGAGAAATTGAAATTAAATGAATTCCATAGATAATACAGGAATAGTTTTAAATCTACGATGGGCTAACACTTAACCACAATTTCACATGACGTCAATTCCAATAAAGCTGCGGATAGTAAAGCTGTTGTATATTGACGGCCAGAATACAGCAATTCTGTTATAACAGCAAATTTATAATATAGAAGCAGGTAGCTAGCCTCCACAACATGTGGATCCGGCACCGTATGAAGGACCTGCATGTTACTAAGCAAGCGGTTAGCCACCGTACCACGGAGGCAGTTAAGTAGTCAATGTAATACGGGTATAGCTATAATCTACCACAATTATGAGTGGAGTCAGTATTTGAAACGGCAGTTCTACTTTGTTTGTAGTTCCTTTTTTTATGATTGTTTGACTCATCGCAATACTGAAGACACGCTTAAGCTTATCGCATTAATGAACACGACTTCGATTACATCAATTACACTTATAGATCTTTGATAAGATCTTGTCAAAGAGGATATGACAATAAAATGTAATTAAAGTAAGCAATGATTTAAATAAAAATATTTTTATATTGGTCACTCACTAGAGAAAAATATTGGAACGGTGTTGAAACGATTTGGAAAAGCTTGTCATTATTGGCAAGACAAATAAGAAATAAGAAGCCAAAGAAAAAAGCCTAGGATGTTGAGTCGATTATGTGTAAGATACTTACAATAACATTACAAGAAGCAGATTATCATCAAAAAATCACAACCTTTAGCACTGATAGAACGACTTATAGACGGGAGGAACATGTAATACACCCTTAAAAAAAAATAATCCACTCGAAATTTATGTAACATGTCGACTAACACGATTCCTCGCATTTTACAACCAATCCGTGTGAATTCTTCACATAGCGGTTGTTTTGAGAGGTAGCACATGCAACAACTTTATTTCACCCTCGCGTGTCGTAAACGAGATGCACCGATTTAGAGTTATTTATGATATGAGCACGTATAACGTCGTTTCGGACATGTCACCGATTTAAGTTTTTTTTTATAACTGTGACAGGTAAAACTAGTCTATATATTACGTTCTCTTATACACACCTAAAATAATAAATTGCCTTTGACAATAAGACGACGTAATAAAACATAAATCTTAAGTTATACATAGATTCCGTTTGAGGAAGCAAACGGGTATTCATTTTACATCTTCTCACATTAAGATTGCTGTATTTTATGTATTATATTAGTATCCGTTTTATGTATTATATCATTAGTATGTATTTTATATAAAATATTAATCTAAAATGTTTTTAAACTTTTAACCTGAATTAGTTGTTATGCCATCGTTCCAAGAATGTAATTTAAGTTCGCGATTAATATTTTTATTATCAAATAAATAATTAATCATAATTTTAATTATCATGTATGGAAACACTGATATTTTACAAGTGCATTTGATATTAAATAATTTTTTTAATTATTTTGGGGTATGCCCATAATGTTTCAGTTCTTACTAATTTATATATAGTTTTGTTATATGATTACATTATGAAGAGGATACCACTTCAAGTCACGTCCATCGAGCCAAATAAATATTCCGCACTATACGCAAGCACTTTTCCGTAGAAGGATTTGTCAAATGTCAATAAGTATGTACGAATACCGTATAAAACCTTGCCTTGAAATTTCTCTGCACGTGTACATATTAAAAGTAATACGTATTTTTTATAGACCGAAATACGGTATGATTATTTATTTGTTATCAATCATATGTATACCGCATACTTGTTTGTAACATAAAGAATTTTAAATATAAACATTCGATTCTATCACAAAAACCAGAATACCTCATACACAATGATTGACAAATTACGGCGAAATATCAAAATTTTAAGAAGAGTTACAAGCTTAGCGTATAATCCAAAATAATTATTATACTATGAGAATCTTTGAGTTGAAAGTTTGAATTTAATTAAATGAATAATCACCTTCACTCACTTGCCTTTCACAAACACAAATATTTACCATATATATTTGAATTTACATTCACATTTCGTTTATAGTTATTATATTTTATAGTTATTACATTATAAATACTTTAATAAAACATAGTTGTGTCGCATAAAATGTATAACATTTATTCCAGAGTTTTCTTACGTAAGAATTGGTTTTGTGTAGAATAAAGTAAAATAAGTAATAATGGGAATATTTATTAATGATTTTCTTTGCCTGTAATATCCAGACAAAAGACCGTCAAACAATGGTGATTGTCCGTAAAATGAGGTACTAGTGGATCAGAAGCAACACAACAATAATAGCAGACATTACCGTGTCGAGGTGTGCTCTGTCGGCAAACAAAAGCAATATACCTTAATACAAGTCACATTTCTTTTCATCCATTACATTCATTAGCGAATTCCTCTTAATGTAATTGTTATATGTGTATTATGTATATGTTTTTGTCGTTAAGGAATAAAATGATAAACATTAATTAATTTATATATAATTTTTTCACACTGAGTTTTAATGAAACTTCTAACTTCACAATGACTTTCATGAACTTCATGCTGCGGTCTAAATCGGATGCTGAAAAATAACATAACTTCCTCTAGAGACACAAATATCAAAGAACCGCTGCCATCTGTTATCGCTTAACGTGTATCGTCGACGAGTTCAAGATTGTCTTTCCCGGAAATAACTTTTGTTTCTACCTTCTCACTTTCTCTTTATAATCTTAATTGTGCTAAAATATAGAATAACATATTCCAAAATATTTTGAAAGAAGTAAAATACAGTCCCGTCCTTAATGTGTTGCAATGGTATTGAAGAATGTTTATAATTCTACCAAATTTCCGAGGAACTTTTTTTGGATTTTGATTAATACAATAATAAGTAATTCACGATTTTGTGATCTTTTAGGCTTTATATTTGTATTATATACGTCTCAGTCCTAGGTTTAGATTTATATATTTACGACCTTCCTGAAACCAAGACTTAAATTATCGTAAATTTTATGCTTTCTCGAGCATAAATGTCAATCGCCCACAACAGTTTGAAGAGACTGAAAGTACTTAAGTATTTCCGTATTATTTTTATAGACGTTCATCATGCTCAAGGGTTTAGGCATTCTTTTTGAATATATATTAATTATGAATCGATAATGACTTTAATAGAAACGAAACAAAAAATTAACAAATACATATTGCCCTCAAAAAGCCTAACTTTAATGAGACCAGGGTATTAACCCGGCAACAACAATTCTAAAATAACAACAGTCATTAGCTTATCTTCAGACGTGACGCCTATTATATTATCATAATTGTTTTTGTACTTTGAATCGTCACTTGTTGTAAAGTAGTCCTTAAAGTAGCGGTGGAGGTATAAAATCGTGAGCGTATCAATACTACGGTCACCAATGTCCTTTATATCAAATTTGTCATTCATTAAAATTTTTATTAAGAACACTTTAAGCCAATAAACATATATCTTATTGCCTCGTAGGTAACAATTAAAAAAAAAACAAAGCTTTTCTTTCAATAAAACATAGTATTACTATCAAAAACATTGACATCATCATCATCATCTCTATCGATGGAAGTTCACAGCTGGACATAGGTCTCTTGTAATGTATTCCACGAAATATGGTTTTGAATATCCGCAATTATAACCAAACTATTTTCTATACAATAATCCTGTATTACTATATATAGTTACTAGTTAGTAGAAAGAAATTATAACAAATCAAAAATTTTGAACAAGTTCTAAAGCTTAGAATTAAGGAAAATCTTTCGTCAGTTTAATTACTTTAAAATCTTTCCAATAACAAAAATGTACAAAAAAAATTAAAAAATTAATGGAAAGTAAAATAAAGAAGATTTACCTTTTTAAATCGTTTATCGGCTTATATACCCCAATTTTAAAAAAAACATTATAAATTACCATTGTAACTTAAAAAAAAAGCGTTATCATTTTCTACTTAGATTACTTTACTAATAGTATAATATTGTAATTTGTAATACTACAATGAGTTACGTGGATATAACTAATATTCTAAGAATCAATTTCTTTTAATGACGAATTATACATGGTCGTTCCTGCGATTAATTTCACTAATAGCGGGACCGTTGACATCAAGCGCATTCACTTCAATATAAAGGGTAAAAGGTAATAGGTGTAAGAGATCTGGAGGGGCTAAGGTATAGCTCGTATCCTTTTTATGTATGTATGGAATACCCCATCCAAAAACAATGGTACTGGAGTTATTAATTCTTTAAATATTTTTCAAAAAATTCACGATTTTCTAGGAAAAAATTCGTTGATTTTATTACTTACTTATATCTACCCAAATTTTAATGTAATAATTATTGTTTAATTACTGTTTTATTAAATTAATAATCGTCACTTAGAGGCTAAAACTTTTAAATTAGGTTCTTTGAAAGTCGTGACAGTAAAAAATAACGCGTCATACTTACAGTTTTATGATTATATATACATATCTAAGAAAGGGTAATTGGTAAGTAAAATAAAAAGAAATAGCATTACTTCAAAAGAAAAAAATCAAACATAAAAAGAAAGCATTTTCAACATACATCTAAACATGACAAATGATTTCGTTATAATTAAATGTATAGTAAACATAGATAGACAGAAGTCATTTAACTATTGCTAATCTCCTCAGAAGTTAATACGATTTAAAAAATTGAGGATACAACAATGTGGAAGTTGCTACCACGTGACATCTGGTCCACAAGCAGAATTTTTATCACATATATATATCTATCATATAACAAAAGAGATAAGTTTGATGTGCAGTCACTGATTATTATTAAACTATTATTACTGATCAAAAATATCCATTTTTATACATCTTTTTATCCTTTTTAGTATTGAACCAGTTTAATGACCGGGATATAAGCTTCTTCCAGCGTTTTCCACTTTTTTAGATTTTCAACTTATGTTGTCACTCCACTAATCCTATTATCGTACGTTCATGTTTTAACGGGTCTCGTTTTCTTTTGCTGTCGCGTGATTGGCATACCTTTCGGATTTTCTGGTCTCCATGCCTTGTCGTGTGTCTTATTTTTTGTCAGAATTTCTTCCATTTCTAACGCCTACTGCGCTTTTGCTCTTATAGCATCATACTCAACATACTTCTTTCGATTACCCTTTGATACGTTTTTTAGTTTCAGAGTCTTACTCAATCATTTTAAAACTGCTTACAATACTATTTATATAAATGCCTTTTCGTTCATGAACATCTTCCGATTTTATAGTATAGTACATTCTAGAATACGCATAATATTTATTACATAATCATTAGTAGATAGTAGATTTGGAAAGATAATGGGTGAATATAGTTTGAAACCTTTTCACTAAATAATATACTAAACTTGATAATCTCTTGCTGTTCAGATTTGAACTTTTATTATTTTTGAACTATTTGTTGTTTTAAAAAACATCACTGTTTAACGCAATAACCTTCACATCTCATCACTAAAATAACAAACTTGTGATATTTATAAATTAAATGTCTCTTTTTATATTAAAGAATTTTTTAACCAAATACGTGAAATAATCTTTTTTCTATAAAATCATATTTTTTCTAGAAGATTGGAAAAATTATAAGAATTTTTATGTAGTTAAAATAGCACGACACCAACGTTCGACTCTATTTTACTGTTTTTATCGAAAGAAAACTTTATCAACTTTAACACACCATGAAGGCAAAATCTATTTAATATCGAAAACGCGTGTATCGTTAATATTCCAACAGTTATTCATTACGTTGCTATTTTTACATAAACCTGCATAAATCTTTTTTAACCTTAACTGAAACAAGCAATACAATTATAATATATGTATATATTTTCTTACTGTTACATTATTTAATGAGTGCAAGAGTTTCATCTATTATATCACTTTTATAGTCATTTCAAATAAAACTTAAAGGGATTTTAAATGGTATGCAGCCAAATAAGTCGATACTTAAGTCTCACACCGGCGCCGGCGCCTATTGACATTCTTGCTCCATCGCTGGAGCAACTTTCATGAATAGTTATCAGACTAGTTCGAGACCGTGTCTTTGTTGCCAATCACAGACTTTAATTATTTCTCCCTTTTTAGAAGTTCTGTTCATTTATCTTGTTTTAATGTTTTTATGAGTAACGGTGGTCATTATAACATAGTATATAAGTTTATTACAAGATATTTCATAATCAATTGTGATATTCCAATGATTTATTTAATTTGCGGACATGTTACATTAAACAAATGATACTACCAAATAACATGAGAATTCACATATATTAAATAATTTTGTCATGTATGAAAAATATCACTTCATAGACAAAAGAACAAACGACCGTGAAGTGTGTCGCATTAACCTACAAATCCATGTAATCCTAATAGATCACTGTCTCATCAAATGAAGCAAGATACGAGAGACAATAGACGGTAAGAACAATAATAATTTATTCAAATTCAGCATACATAGTTTTTTTAGTGTTAGTGACTTGTGCAACAATATTTGTCAATGACAATATTGTTAATGCTGTATATATTTTATGAATACAGTTTCTTAAATTTTTGAAAACTTTATAATTACAATTACAGGTTATAAATTTATTTATCTTTGTATAATATACTGCATAGACCAAACTCTTTAAATCGATAGTAATTTTTATAATACCTAAATATTATTAAATGTATATCGTACAGTAACTACACACCAAAATGAATATCTAATTAGCACGAAAAGACCGCAATGGACAAGGACTAATTCACCTTCTATTGCAACTACACTAAACTACACTAGTTTGAATACTTATTAGATATAAAACTAACTTCTGCTTAAATAGTTCATAACAAAAAACATATTGTATGAAGGAATACGTAATAAAAACGTCATCCATTAAATGAAGAGACAAGAATTTTCGTCGTTTAGCGTTATAAAAATAACCAAAACGCATCGGTCAATAACAGGAAATAGTTTTTTACATAACATTCAGCCACACTCACCCAGTAGCTTATCAAACGTCCCTTGCTCTCGTAAAAGCTTATCATTTCATTAAATATTTTCTTGTTATTACCCGTGTCATGAACTCGTATTATAATTATATCTGTGAAGGCCATATGCCGAATAAAACGACGATACCTGGGCCGTGATTCGTACGTCGTGATACAAATTTTTTATGCTAATTAAAACTACTAAAAAATATTTAAATTGCCAAGTATTTTTTTTATAACAATCTTGTCTTCTACAACAAATGTTAAAATGGAAATGATATTTTTTGTATAACAAAGTGACGAGACTAGCGGAATGTTTACTTGATGTTAACAGCGCCTTTCCGATGGGAAAAGATATTTTTACACAAAACAGTTAAGCTTTAAAAATTCATAAATTATGTTATCTAATTTTTAGATTTCGTACGGCCAATTAAATATTTAAATGTGCTTTATATGACTAATAAAACTTAAAAATCAAAACGTGAAACCTTACATTTGTCATCGTAATAATCTTTTTATTTGTACACAAATCATGTTTTTATGAAGGTTAAACTGTGATATTGATTCTTAGATCTACCTTCGATTGTTATCCTATTCATAGTATATTACGGAAAACAGATAACACGTAACACTGAACAAACAATACAATAAGGACCTACACTCTTATTTAGTTTTATCGGCGAAGATTTGCACACAATGTTTAGAAACAAACGGTGTCCATGTTTCGTGTCGCGCCTAATACTTACACAATAATAATGTTATTTCTTATTACAGGCTAACTCCAAGGAATTCCATATAATTTTAATGCCAAAAGTGACAACACTAATAATACTCTTTAACCAAAACTTTAAGCATTGATTAATGGACATCCATAAACAAGTTTCTACAGAAGTAACAGGTGTAAAATCAATAATTTCCTGTTTCTTACCCAATCGTACATACCAAAAAAAGATTATTATAAAATTTTATGTTTCCTACGATAGCAGATAAGATTCAATCAATATTGGGATATCTGCATGACCACTTATAAATAAAAACAGATAAAATGTTCACACCCACACTTCTAACGTAACTCCATGTAATTTAACTTGAATAGTATTAATAACACTAAAGCCATAACAAACACATAGAAAACAAAGAGTTCGTATGAAGGGACGCTTAAAGAAAATGTTAACAAGTATTTTATCGCTATAAACACTTTATCATACAGTGGGCATCGGTCTTCTTGGGTTTTATAACGTTTTCATATATTAGATCATAAAGTACCTGCGAAAGCGAAACCTTATTAACTTGCACTGGATTTGCAGCCATTACAAACATGGTAAACGGAACTTTGCCACATACAAAGCTCGCTGTGAATACTTACAAGGACAACAACAGTCATTTATGTATATATAAATATGTAACGTTATAAAAATATTGTTGCCCTATGTACTGCCGTTGATTTATAAAGTAACCATTTATATCTATATCCATTAATAGAAGCGTAGCAACTTACTAATACTTAATCTATTATAAATAATGGTTATTTATAATAAATTACAATTTATCTTCTGTTTAATATATTATACTAAAATTAGATTAAAGGAAATGATTAGTAGCAGAAAACGCAGTGGCATTGTTCCTGAAATTATCTCGATTCATCTTCATATTTTGTATGCAATGAATACCAGGCTGTAGTCAGATTCTCGGGAGCCGGTCGCCTGAGACGTCCAATGTTTATCGTCCATACAAACCAATATTGACATTCTCTTTGTCTACTAACTGACGGCTAATCTCTTTGTACTGGATACTCTTTTGTGTTTTGTTATTATGGTATTCTGATTTTTCTTTAGCTCTTATGCAACCACTGTGTTATCTGAATATTAAACATAATTTGTATAATGACATAAAAAGTAATAAATGTCGAAATATGGTTTGAAAATATTAACAGTGCCCCGATTGTGGTTAGTTTGAGAATACTGATTTCGCAGAGAACCATGTCACACTCAAACAAGTGCACTTCCATCTGCGTGTGGCTTGTTTAAGTATTTTTGAGTTATGACACAATAATCTATATGTTGTGTGTGTAATATAAGTTGCTGATAATAATAAAATTGTGTCGAATCATCAAACATATTTACATTTTAAATATTAAAATACTGTCGCCTATTAACTTGGATCATTACTGCATACACTTTAAGCCACTCGATTTATATTTATAACGGCGGCTTATTTCTGACAACGTATAATTTTTAAAATTGAACAACGAAGTGTAACATATACACTACAATATTCACGCTGTGTATGTAGTACAAGTCGCCGATAAAATGTAATTATCTAAAACATTTACACTTTAGTATTTTCCTACTAGTTAGTTTCGGCCTCAACGAGTGGGCTTGACCGGTCCACTTTCATAGTTTGTATGCCATCGCGACGTATCGACAATGTTGCAACGCAACATTCTGCACGGCGTACATCACAGATATTGGTAGAAAGCGCTCCAGAAGAATTATGTCTGTGGAACGCCAGACAGGATCTATTAAAGATAAATCTTAACCTAAACCAGCAAAGCTTTTATCTTATTTATAACTTTAACTATTATAGCATTACAATTTCTTACTGTACGATTGGTTCCACGCGACATTACTTTTTAAAAATAGCTTAGTATATAAAAGTAAATTAAACAAACTATTATAAACTGAGTGATATGAGTTTTTAAGCAAAAAGAATAGAAGAAAATACAGATATTTTTAAGAAAAACACATTGAAAACAAAACGTCTGATTATATCGAAGAAAAAGAAACGTAACCAAGTAGGTTCGCTTATGACCAATAACTTGATGTCGTAGCTGTATACTTCGAAAAATTGTGTGATAATGCACCCCAATTATCCACTGACTTTATTTTTTACTGATGTCTCTTCTACTAAGTGTCATCTAGTCCTACTACAGCAACGATAGCAGTCGCGGTGGAATTTAATTCATACTGAATCTTAGCAAGTGTCCAATGTTAGAGACAACTTTACTAATAAGTGTCATGATATGGCAGGCCACTGGGTGATTAGTTAAGGATCAATAACATTATCCTTTATTGGTCAGTTTCATTTCAAACACTTGTTTCCTGGTTGCAGGGCTGAGCTGGGCGAATGCCGACGCGCGTTATAATGTGACCGGCGCACGACGACACGCGTCTTTCCTCAAGGTAAGCTTGCCTATCTCTTAGACCCGACATGTTACCCACATACTAACTACTACTACACTACTTAAACGTATTATATTATTTTTATGATTTTGGCGGATTACGATACATCGATGAGAATGGTATGATCAAGTGAAATTATCTTCACTGTAATTCTATTAAATTTTTAGGTTACTTCATCATTTCTGCAGAATTATAAAGTTACCCAAGAAAATACAATATCAATCATGCATCAGGAATTGAATGTACCGACACTTAATCAGATTTTAGTTTATCTTTAAAAACTATTAATACTACGTATCTATTATTATATAAAATATAAAAATTACTCTTAATATTTCTATCGATGAGCGTAATTCAAACTCCTCACTCATACTGCGTAATATAATATTATTGTATTGCAATTGTCGTTATTTAACCCTTAAATGGTATTAACGCAACATTATTATAATCTGTTCAAAGATATTCCAATAATCAACTTCCTCATGAGCAAACTTATTAACAAATGAAACAGACATTTAAAAACGTTATTTGTCGAAATTAACTTTTTTTTATATATTGTCAGACACTAAATTCGTATACACTGCATTCATATAGACACCGGGTTTCGCAAACAGACGTCCTCAAACACTGCAAAAGTTTTCACGGTCCCTCGAGTTTAACGACACTAGCCGTAAACGAAATTAGTACCCGTACGATTGTTGAAAAAGCATTGAGATAAATTCGTCGCTAAAACAAGTCCCGCCGCAATCAGGTAACCTTTAAAGGTCTGATTGGCGGCGCGCTCTACGCAAGGCGCGGCTGTCGCGACCATGAAACCGCGGTCAACGAAATCTCTCACTCACATTATACGCTCTTTAAATCATTTACTACTTAATAACATATTAGTTATATAAACAAAGAAATGAGATATTTAAAAGAGATTATTGTCGACAAATAAATATAGAACTTGTTATCATCTTTAACTGCTGGACAAGAGCTTCCTCATAGATTTCATACCGAGGCAGACCCTACATAATTATATATTAAACGCTGAACGAAATAATACATTGAGCTGTTACATGACATTATGTAATACTAGGCTATATAAAATTATAATAACAAAAATTTATTTAAATAATACAAAGTCATGGTTGACCATCTAAAATGTGTGTGTAACATACAATCTCTGTTTTCGGTGTTTTACAAGTGTTATGTTCTTTACGTCCGTTACATTGCATCCGTTCTTTCTTTTAGTGTGGAACATTGCCTAAACGAGGATAATATATTTTATACAACTAGATGCGAGTAGTGCAGGATCGGTGAAGAGATTTTGAAGGCTAATTATTATGACGCCAATAGCTACTAAAAACTATTAAAAATTTCTTTGAATATTGTCTAAAAAATTCATTACAATAAAAGCACGATATGATTTATCACCTTTTTAGAATTCAAAATTAATTACTAGAAAAAACACTATTTTGACCTTATGTTTCCAGATACTTTAATGAGTTGAATATAATCTCTGCATACCGTCACAATACCTAACGCTACTTGCTAGAGTAAGTATTCACTTACATTCGCACGTTAATTATCATCTTGCAGTCGTCCGTTCAAAAAGCGTTTGGTAATTAGAACGTAAATGGATTGGACCTTTACAAATCCCGTGTCACAACAACAGTTTCCTGTTTAACACGTTGAAGTGAGAATATATGATGAAACTTAATTTCATAAGATACAGAATATTATTCTTCCAAAAATGTATTCAAAATAACTTACATTTCTATAAGTGTACCGTGAATGTAATTATTTTACCACTAATATGTACACAAGGTTAAGGTAAATAAATTATTACAGTTCTTATTACTTATGTCTTTATATATAAGATATTTTAATTTCTTACAAGTTCATAAAAGTTATTTATAAATATTTATTGTTTATAAAACAATTCCTTAGTTTTTGAGAAAAAAAAACATTTTTAAATACATACATAACTTACGTAGAACCACCAAAACAACTTGAAGCTAAATATTCATTAGTGAATTAAGCTATCTTACATTAAAAAATTATTAACTTGATGTTTTGATACATTTCTTTCATTGTTAAATCAAAATGTGAGTGTAAAAAGAGTATACTTTATGTAATCATAAATTATATTGTTTTTTAAATCCATTACCTATAGCTAAAAAATATACCTCAGGATGTCATGAAGTCATAGAAATCTTTTATTTATCAAATGTCCATAGAAAGTTGTAAAGTATGTCTTATATATAAAGAGGCGAACGTTTAAACGTCGTCAATGTCACACATAGTTGTATAAGAAATTACTTAAAGATTCGTCAATCGAATCTCTTCGATGTGGCATTGAAAAAGTAAACATGTCACGTCTCATGTTCTTCTGTATAGGTTCAATAAATAAACTTAAAAATCATCTATTGAAGTTGTCCATGATTTTAAGTTCACAGAAATAAAACCTAATTATTGGATCCTGACACTAAAAATACAATTTTAAAATTATTGTCTCTCAACTCGTTACAGGTTAATTACAGAAAGTCGGGATTGGGTTTGATGATCCTTTCACTTTTTAATTATTTTCATATAATTTTATTAACTTCTTTAAATAATTATGGAATGGACCTTGATGAAGTCAAAGATAAATATTTTTTTTTCGCAATTTGTATTGAACTGTTTAATACAAAGCCATTGAAATATATGATTATTTATTTTAATAATATATAAAACTTTGTAAAACCTATTTGAATATAAAAGTTACTTAAATTTGTAGATCCTATTATTAAGGGACAATATCCATATAAACATAATAGTGTGGTACGTATAGCATTTAGTCACTAGGTCGGCGGTCGCTCTTAGCAATCAATGACACACTTACCCAAGAGAGTGACAAAACGTGCAGCTGCGGGAACCAAATCATTATTGTTATTATTAAAAACATATAAAGCAGCCAAACCAGTATAAAATTTCCATATACGACAAAATCGATAATGTGTTTAAAACCGTAATTATGTTTAAAAAGAGTGTATAATGAAAGTAGTGAACGTACATTCGGTTTAATTAAAACATATTCTCATCAATATACTGTTACATTTGTATAATAATTAACATAATTGTAATTGACTTAGCAGAAGGCAAAATGATAGGATTAATTGTCTCAATAGTTCTTAATTCTTAAATGTATGTTCATGACATACCTTACATAGCTAAATAGTAACAAATCTTAAATTACACGACAGACAACACAAGATTTTTCCGACATTATAAAGACAAATAGTACGAAATCATTGAAGGCTTTGTTTTAAACATGTCAAAAGTACACATGTTATACCTTACTGTTATATAAAATTATAATAATTAAAAATGAATATTTAATTAAAAAGATTAACTTGAGAAAGCAAACATACTTAAAGCGATTTATATTTCTCAAACTAAGTAGAATACTAGTAACATGACCGATTACAAACACGGCAATGATTCTGTTACTTCCTATGACCGTGAATGCAAAAAGACATTGCGAACTAGTATTGGCAAACAATTAAAACTATGGAGATAAAGTATAAGTAATCATCAGTATCTTTTTAACTTTCTATAACTTTTGATGATTCATTTAAAAAAAAAAAATTACCTTTACCTTATGTTTTATTAAATTACGAAAACAACTATTCCACTACACAGTTTTCATTTCTTTTTATAATATGTTTACTCAATTAATGTTTTGTTTGCTAATATAATTCGACAAACATTTCCGGGAGCGACCGGACTGTGTCAATAGTGGATACCCTTTGCAACGCACGAGCGTCAAACGGCAGTTACCTAATATGCAAATTTGTTCGACATCGTGCTTGTCCAGTTAGCGGGCAACACTTTCTCGACACCATCGTGTAATTATCATACAATAGTAATGGATTTTTATGCCTCTACTATTAATACAAAGCCTTGACCACAGTAGTCAAGTTACATTCTAGTATGGACCTACCATCCATTCTTCAAATACATATTCTATTAATAATAAACAAAAAGACCCAAACGAACAGCTACCTATCTACATAGATTTTATCACGAGTTAAACAACCTCTCCAAATATCCTCAACAGATCCTACCTGTTGCTAGGGTGCTAATGTCGGAACCCGACCGTGAGTATAGAAAGTTGGGAATGTACGATTCCCTACTTGCTCAACATCATGATTCACGCATTTGTATTAATTAAAGGGAAGAGATAAGCATCTTAATAAGGATACACATGCTCAACGAGGATAATGCTACAGTTTATTCTAAGTTCGCTAAATATTAAGCCTATCAATACGTATAGTGATGTTTTAAGCTAGATATCATAAGAGCCGGCGCCTTATATTCTCAGAAACACTCGACAGAGTCCAGTCGAAAGCTATTTGTGTGCAACCCTGCGCTCGCGCACCTCTGTTCCGCAACTGTCGTCCTGCTCTCGCATGCATGTCAAGGTAGGGTTCAACATTCGAGGATTTGGTACGCGCCGATAATAATACTTCCAAACGGAATATTCGATTTAAATTCGGGTGCATGTTGTGTATTTACAAGTTGAACACTTTCATTGTCTGGATTTAGCTGGTCGTTAGACATAAACTGCTCGATGACTGATTGGCTTTCTATGTATCTTTATATAAATAAAGTTGGACGTCTTTTAATAGATCCTTGATTAGTAACCATTAAAACTTCCGAAAGCTTCCGCATGCGTGTTCATATCAACGAAGTTGGCGCCTGGAGATCATTGCCAGATGCCGCCAATAGATCGAGACGGGGTCGACAGCCACTGTCCTTGTTTGGCACACTAAAATATTTCCCCGATTGTACAATAGCTGACTGCGGTGCCTTACACATGGCAAGGGTCAAGGCAATTAACAATGTTTACTATACAATTGTATTGTTATTGTACAATAAGGCATGTTGTAACATACAGTAATCGTATCTGCGTTACCGTTAAACAATTATCGACATACAGTTGACCCTAAAACATTGTCTCAACAATAAGATTACCCACATTATATTATTCATAACAACAGTTATTATTCTGCTATAATAATTGCGAATAATATTAAATAATTGATTTTCTTTCCATTTCTTTATAATGTTGAATATGGGCACTAATATTTTATGTTCAAACGATATTTTAGTGTTTTAATATATTAAGGATTAATGTTTTGATTAAAATTTATAAAACGTTATTACAGGACTTTTTCAAAGGTAGGACATAATTTAGTAAGAATGTTATAAGAACATTATAGGAACAATAAGATTATAATACTAAACATCTTGTTGTATTAGTCGCTTTCACTTTCCCGTAGTCAAGAGGACTTCAAGGTCATCTTTGGTCATATTTTAGCATGGCGTATCTTCTAATATATACACTAGTGATCTTATGACACAATTTAGTCATGTACCAGAATAAACGAATACCATTTAAATGGTTAGGTAAAACAGTTCAGTAGTACGTTAATTTTCAATTTATTTCATTTAATAAAGTGGCCTAAAACATTATCTACAATTTCTTTTATAGACGACATATGTAAAACTTTCACCTAATGGTAAATGTACAAACCCTCAAAAGCGAGGCTTTGGTTTAATATATACACTTCGTTGCTTCAAAATATAAGCTTTTTACATTTTGTTAATAAAGTAGTAAGGGGTCCCGCACAACAACTCACGGGACCTAAGCCAACCTCACCTGCTTGTGATGCACCCTGCTAATGAACAAACAAGGCTCTGGCTCCCACTAACTCGCATTGGGTCAGCATAGTGGGAAATGGCCCAAGTCCCAACATATGAACCCCTACAAACGACGGCATGTGGTGCCCGGCGATGCAGGCAGCGCAAAACCGATTGATGTGGGGATCTTTGGGGGAGGCCTACGTCCAGCAGTGGATATCTTTCTACTAATGATGATGAATAAAGTAATTTGACGTGTCCTTCAAACAGTTACACATTAACGTTTTCACATTACTTAAATGTTTTATAGCAACAGAGACCTTCCATCTGCATTTGACTTGCCTCTCGGTGTAAACGAATATTTGTCCTGCACGTTTAATCATGTAATTAGAAAACGTAAATTTATCGTTAAAGGAAAATGGATACAAAATAATCACATGGTATTAAAACTCCATTGATAAGAACCTGATAGTAAGCAACGGGATATAGATAAATGTCAAAAGTTGCCAAAGTGTTTGCAAATAGAAAACTTTTGTTATTTAACCATAGACTTGATACTCTATCCACAAGCTAGTTTGAAACTATGCGGACACAATTTGATTTTAGGTTTGGGTTTAATATTAGTTTATAGGGAACATACTGATCTTATCATCTTGTTGCAACAAATATAAAATGTAGTACAAAACGAACGGGAGGATTTGAAACTATCATATATTTAGAAAGAGCATATTCAATAATCAACAGTGGTTACTTTCATGTAACAATGATTACAGGTATTCCTTTTATGAAAGCGCAATTACTTAACCATTCTTTCACTACAGTTAGTAGGCGTTGTTGAATTCAAATCAGCGATGCATAGAAATCGAAAGTCTTCGTAATAATAGTCCACATATTAAATACATACGCGTAGTTCCCTAACCGACCGACTAGCTTCATATGGATGAGCTATTGAGCTAATGGATAAGGTCGAACCTTGATCTAATTGAGTGACGATTCTAGATCATAGGCGATCCATCACCTATCCCCTTGAGATCATTTAGCATAAATTGCAGGTACTAAAATGTATTTTATTTGTGCTAACAAAAAACAATATCAAAGCAAAATGTAAATATAAGCTGCACTTTATAGAAATTAATGGACATACAGCATTTAGATTAAATTAACGAACACATACATAAAAGTCTGAGATTTTATGTTCATAGAAAAGCAAGAAAGGTGACGCTCAAAATTTTCACGTAACTACTTTTAAACTTGGTCGGCTAAAAATTAAGCGGAGATAAGTTTACATTCGCATTTCATTCATATTACACATTGCGTGTAATTAAAAAGGTATCATTTATTGCTATCCGTCTGTCGATTATATATGTAAACAATATTAAAATATCAGCTGTTTTTACTCCAATCAGTTTCATATCGGTCGCATTCAGTTCACATCTGCATTATCATTTCCGTAGTTAGTATTTATAATAAAGTTTCCATCTTATTTACAATGCATGTTAGATTAATAACACTTTCAAGTACATAATATGTCTATATTCAAATGCGCATTACATATTCAACATACCGTTTGTACACACGAGCTTATAATATTTGTTATTATCGTAACTTTGTGGTATTTTTTGTTCATTCAAAAATCTAAGTAAACTTTATGCTTTTTGTATTAACACTAAATATTTCGTTAATCTCCTAAAGATTCGTTATGATTCTATAGTTCTATAGTTAAGATTCGTTAATAACAATATTTTATCCAACGTTAGATTACAAGTATAAAGTACTCATAAGGTCGAGGTGGTATTTTTCTACTTTAAATTAACTAAATGTGATACATGAATAAGAACTTTTGAAAATTTACGAAAAAAAAAGCTTCTATACCCATGCTATTACAAACAAATATAAATGTGAATAACATCGGTACATTGTGAGCTTTTTATCGCACTTATTATTATAAATTTTTGTTATATACTTATTTGTTAAGGTTTACCAATTGTATATAATTTATTAGAACGAATACAATATAACTTTAAGCGATGTTATAATGAATTAATACTTTGAATATCAAAACTGGACATACTAATCAGTAAAAGTAAATACGGTACGGTTTGATACATCATGAAACAATAAGTAAAAAATTCTAAATACATATGTATCCTTAACTGTGATTGAAACAATATATAAATTAATAAACATTAAAAAAATAAATAAATTTTTTATCAATTCCTTCCCCAGGTGTTTGCAATGTTCTACACGTGGACCGCGTTACTGCTGGTGTCCTGTGCACTGGTTGAAGCGACTGAAGTACAGCCGGAGGCTAAACCTGAGATCAAGCCCGAGGTCGAAGTGACAGTGACCCCTAGTCCGGTTGCAACCACGCGCACTCCGCCTCGTACACTTGATCGCCAAGCCGCCGAGCTCGCTTGGCGTTCCTGGCTTCAGAGCCCCGAGAGTGGCAATCAGAATGCACCAGCGAGGAGGATCACAACCAAATCCCTGTTCATCACACCGCTTGTATGTCCTAAAGGACAGCGGCTAGACCGCAACGGCTGTGTTCAGGTAATTAAAAGAATCCAAAATATATTTTTTTCATTGTCTTTACACACTAAAAATTTTATTAATTGTATAAAATTAAATATACCTCGAAACTAATTATTTTACATATTATATTATTATAATGTATACAAATTAAATTAGGAAAAATTATAACAAAATATATATTTTAGGTAGTGACAGTCGACAAGGATGAACATGAGCGTATCTTATTGGAACACCTTAATGCCTTGTTCACATCTGCGCCTGGTGGAAGCGATGTGCAATACGACTACGGCGACGAAGAGCCAGGTCCTCTTCAACTGTCAATACCCATCGGATATGATCCGCAAGCTGCTCCTCTGCAATCTCAGGACCAAGCTGACACGGTTAATAAATTTCCAATTACCTTCAAGTCTCGCAATAATTATATATATTTAATTATCTCTTTGCTTCGTAGTATAAAAAAATAAGATATACTTACATAATACTTTGCAACTTCTATTAATATCTCACTATTCATTTGCTAATGCTGCATCCTAATAATCAATAAACGAGGCTCTGGCTCCCACCAACCCGTACTGGGCCAGCTTGTTTGGAAATTACCGAAATCTCCCCTTATGAACCCTTACAAACGACGGCGCCTAGAGCGCGGCGGTACCGGAGATGACCTCTGGTATTGCTGATTGTATGTGGAGATATTTAGGGGAGGCCTATGTGCAGCAGTGGATGTCTATCGCCTGATGATGATCCAACTTTTTATAATTTTGTTTAACTTATCATTTCATATTGAATAGGACATTAATATACATTTGCGTTCTTTATGGTTTCAGTATATTTTTTAAGATTAAACAAGACTATAAACGAAGAAATAAAGTTATACAACAATGTTTATAAAAAAAGATTAACTTTGCGTATATTGCGTATATTACGCAAAGTTAATCTTTTTTTATAAACATTGTTGTATAACTTTATTTCTTCGTTTATAGTCTTGTTTATTCATAGCAATAAACCTTGTAAATCAAGAAAAGAATGACATTTTTTTTAATAGACTCATTGCTCGTTAAAAATATTTTTTTTTATTCATCTTTAAATGAAACTTAAAAAGTATTATTACTTTTTTACAGGGGCAAGACCTCAATGTTAAAATCGACAACAAAGGTGCACACACAGCAAACGACGCCAGCATAGAAGCTGAATTAGAACTGCTTAAACTTCAACAAGCCCATGACTCTAATAATACAATAGGAATAAAAGGCACACACGTCAGTCAAAACGCACTAACTAATTTTCTAGCATATCACGAAAAACCGAAACGTGACAGTCCCATGATAAATTCTACTGAAATAGAATCATCTAATTCTTCAGACATCGGACAAAAAGAAGAAGTTTTTGGACATGTTAACATTGATCCCATACTATATGATACTGCTTTTCAAAATCAGCAGACACAATCTAAACTGGAAGATCTAAATAAAACATTACTAGATAATAATCCATCTAAAGATTTAAACGATCCGCAAACTGTTATCAATTCTGTTATTGGTAATAATAGTACTAAAAACAACACGACAATATTAAAAAATGATAATGAGAGTTCCAAATTAAATCCTGAACATGATTATTCAGACATCGGGGAAGCGATTAAATTAATAAGCAGATATGCTGAAGTTACTACAGACGACAATTTTTCTCAAGACAAAAATAACTCGTCGGTAGAGGACAGCGTTTTAGGTACGCGAACAAAATTACAATACCGTCGTAATAAACCCAAAACGACCATCTCTGCTAAAATAGAAGTTGTTAAAACTCAAGAACAAACCATTAACGACGGGAAACCGACAAGCTATCACCCAAACAAGGACCTTTATTTCCGATATTCTTGGCCAAATCACATACGGTCCTCACAGTATAATTATCCATTTAAACATCTACAAGATTATTGGCCTGGAGAACAACATGTTGGTGGTGTGTATGCAAAACATGAGAATCCAAGGAGACATCACCATACGTACCCCCATAATTATTTTCGACCCAATGCATATCCTTACGCTGAATACTCTCACTTATACCCTAGACTTCAAGAAAGCTATTCTGGACTTAACCGCTATCCCCCCCACAGAGTAACGCGACACAATGCTAGTCCAATAAGATCTCACGCCAACAACCAAGATCTTTACAGTTTGCTTGGTTTAAGACACTGGTTTAGCAGCGAAGGGACATCAAAGAGATAGTTTATTTTTCCAATAATTTTAGACAAAATTGATGTTACCCGACGATATATAATGGAAGCTATGGGAAAACTACTTCGCTAGAATATTAAACTCTTAAATGCATTTAAATCATAATATTCGTTAACTGTTTTGACAGCTTAGATAATTTTTGTCATCCAAGTCCATAGCTTTCAATATATTAGCTTATTTATTTCAAAGCCAAATATTACAGTCATAGTTAAATATTTTGTAAGCTGTATAAGTTCTTGTAAATACGTTTCACATTAAGCGTTTTATTTGCTACTAAAATTTAAAATATTCTTTTAGTATTATCCTTGTTTTGTATTATGTAAATTGTTGTCAATGATAATTTATGTTTATTTTAACGATGTATATTTTTCGTGCTTCTTATTCGTTGTTGTTAGTCGAATGTACCTCTAATGCAAAACTTTATTTGTTGTCTCTAGAAATCGTACAAATATAACCGGCACTGGCTTGCCTTTAGTAATCAAAATTATTATTATTAAGTAGGTACTTCTGTTCATAAATCTGTGGACGCCAATCTTTTATAATTTCAATGTAGATATAGATAAGTAGATTCCTCAATTATACATATTATTTTTAAAACAACCAAAATAAATTCCCATTTACTTCAGCCCACCTGCACAATCATGCCTAAAATGACAATTTTTTCACGCGAAAAATCTAAGTGATGATAATATCGATGTTTGTAAGAATCCTTTCATTTTCTTATAATGCTATAGACACAATTCTTGCCAAATCACAAATATTATTATAACAACTCTTAATATATTATAGTCAATATTGTATCAATTTTATAAACATTCGAATTTTCAATTCATGTTCAAAGATTGAAACACTATAATCAAAATATGATCTTAATAAAACTCTTTCTAGAAACAATTTACTGAACTATTATCCATAAAATGATCCCACCAAAGTTTAGTTTAAGCCTTTAGATTCTTAACGCAATAATACAATTATTTAATACTAAAACAATATTTATAAGATGTATGTCTAGATGAATAAATATTTTTAATATCTAGTAGCTTTTAGAGTACAGTATCTTACGAGTCATGTAATATCAAATTAAATTATTATACTGTTAATATTTGAACACAAAACTAATATTTGAATAATATATGTGTCTTTAATGATTCTAAATTAAAATATTTTTAAACCAGTGTTTGATATATTGTTATATTTTTAACTTAACAAAAATATTTACAATATTACATGGGATGGAAATCCCTATAACAAAATGCTTTTTAATCTCGCAAGCTAATGATAAATACTCATGAACCCATTTTTTTAATAAAACAAATCTTAATTCTTTTATCTTATTTACTGCTTTATATATATGTGAAATGTTTGAACTCTTTCATAAATAATTACAAAAATTTTAATTTTTCATGTTAATGGATACATAAATAAAAAATTATCAATGCCAGTATTTTATTGTAAATATAAATGTTATATTAAAATGATTCAAAACAAATAACATACGTATTTTTATTTTAATGGTAAATGAAAGTCCAAAATACATTTAGGATTTTATTGAAAAAAAAATTCTTACTAAAGATAGTATGAACTATTTATTATACCTACATATGATAAATGATCTTGTTCAAGTGTTACATGAGATTCTCTGCTCTTGCATATACAGTGTATTTAAATTTCATATAACTCAAACACAAGCATTCAGAAAGATTCATGAAATTATAAGCACCAATAAACAAATGGGAAATTTTTAAAAACTGTATTATAAAAGCTGCATCTTAACATAAAAAAAAAATATTTCCTGTACTATGATATAAAAAATAAAATCAAATATGTCATTAGTTACTAAACTTACATGTAAATAATATTTGTACAAATATCACAACAAAAATACTTAAAACATTTTGGTGATAAAAATACTTCAATAGTTGATAAAGTGTGGTATTTTTGATACAGCTGCCTCTGGTATATGCAAGAACAGCTCAAGTGTATTGTAATGGTATGAAAAATATTTACTGGGCTTATTTGTTCAGAGAATAATCGTTACAGCACCCGTTAGGTTCTTATATAAACATAACAATGGTACTTCGTCTTTTAGATGATATTAAGAAGTTATGACTTAAAATTATGTAAGTACTACCGGAAACATATATTCATCCAAATTTGAAAGTTTCCATTTTGTGATTTCATCTGAACTCATAAATTTGGATACTGTGTTCTGGTACATGACTTAAAGTCAAAGATTGATACCTGAAAATTATTAAAAACTAAGCATGTGGTAATTATGACAGGTAAAGTTTAACTATTAAGAAAACTTATTAAAGCAAATAAAATAAATAAATCTACAAGTCATAATAGGAAAATAGGACACCTTTATAAAAATATCATTTTATTTTAGAATAATAATTTACTATTACTATATTCATATAACTAATAAAAAAAGGCCATTAAATAAAACACTATTAAGGGATACTTGGTATAGGTCTTATGATTAAGTTATTACTTAACTATGTTTCTTTTCTTTTCCATATCTGTTACACCTGATAACGACAATATAATACTATTGGCAAAATCTTATTCTACTATAAAATATATACTGGGTGTTAGGAGACCCCTTCCAAAAACGAAGATAGATGATAGTACTGACACCTTTGATGATGGAATGGAACAAAAAATAGATCCTGATTAAAAAAAATCATATTCTTAAAACATTCTCTTATCATTATTTACGCTCCACCATGTTAGTACAGCTAAATGAAACGAGTTTCATAAAAAAAAAACATTACTAAAACGAAATCAGCAATGCAACACAAAATCAAAAACAGCTGATGCTCAGATCAACAAACTCCCTATAAATAAGGTTCAAAGTGAAACCAAATACATCATGAGTTCCCGCCACACCCATGCATTCGTTGATCTGAGCATCAGTTGTTTTTGATTTTGTGTTTCATTGCTGTTTCTTTTATTAAGCTATTGTTTTATTTAACTGTACTAACATGATGGAGCATAAATAATGCTAATAAAACATTTTAAAAATATGATTCTTTCTTAATCAGTATCGATTTTTTTCCATCCCATCATCAAAGGTGTCATTAGTACTATTGTCTGTCTTCGTTTTCACAAGTGGTCTCCTAACACCCAGTATAATCAGCACTTTATTGTTTATTATTATTTACCAACATTCTAAATAAGGAGTATATGTTGATTATAATTTATGCATAATTTACTACTGCATAATTTGTCAATAATTCCAAAAATACTGCTGTATCATCATATTCTTAATAAATATTTTGACCACAAACAAATGCTTATTATAAAGATTATAATAAAAAATTGACTCAGGAGGTTGCTTATACTGTGCAAAGTATGTTTTTTCATGGATATGATATATTATGCTTATTAACCCTCTCATACTGTCCAAGTAAAAAAGTTAATTAAACGATCCATTTTTGCAGCAACATTTTAATTGTAACTACTATATGATTTTCAAATTTATATTAAAACTACATAAAATAAGAATAAAATATCAGATTAAACTCAGCTCACCATTCAGAACTTCTGTGATAGTAATACCCTTCTATTGTGGCTGCAGACTTATGGAAGCATATGTAATAGAATCCGGCAAAAGAAGCACCATTTATGTCCTTAATTGTGTGATCTGGCACTAAAAAATGTTCTTTCCATCTCATAAATACGTAATCAGCTTTCGCAAGTGACTCATAATCAAATGAATCTGAATTAAAAGTCTTTAAATATGGAACAAAGAGGTCGAATTTACTCTAAAAATAAATAATTTATAATTAATTATAAAACAAGAACAAATCATGAAACAAAAAATTTACCACTTAACAAAATCAAAATTACTCTTACCCAATGTTTTCTATCGACATCCTCATCAGCGTCCCATTTTCGTGTAAGAAAAGGATATTTTGCTGATATTATCTCACCATCGAAAAATGTTGTGAGTGTCGGAAATTCTTCCGTTAGCCCTTTGATTTTTAAATAACCACATAGATAAGAATTTTCCTCATCGACATGCTGAAATTATAATCTATTACATAATTTAGAATCACATAACGCCTATATCTATATTTATTCATATTGTATTATTAAACGCATTTATTATTTTATTAGCGCACATAAATCCAAACATATTTGAATAAATTCTACTGAAAAATTACTGCAAACGCTAAAAACATTGTGAACAAAAATTTTCGCTCGGTTTATTTATTTGCGTACTTTGATTTTCAAAACTAACCTGTAAAACTACTTCAACTTCATATGAATTTCCTTTCGATGCTTGATGCCCTTGAAATTTTGAACCGTTATAAAGTAATGACTTGGTAACACCCGGTTGTTTAGAGTTTGCAGGAGGCGGTGGAGTTATATCAACTTTAACTGGCATTATTTTCCATTAAAATAGTGACCTATCTTTCATAAAATAAACTGTGTAAAGTGACATAATTGACAACCAAGTTAAAAGTCACAATCAATTTTGACAGATTTTTGTTTCCAGCAAATTCTAATAGGCACAAGTACATCGAACAAATAAAATTTTAACCAAAACATGTAAACGAGAAAACTTGTAACTTTTTATAATTTCTGCAATTACAATAATAATAAACTATGCGACTTATAAGCAAATGTCTTAATGTTATTGTTGAATCTTAATGATTGAACTTACATTGATTGTACTGGTAGTAGCTCTCTGTTGCCAGAGACCGTCTAAGTATATATCACGGCGATATCTATTTCTGCCGTCAAACAGTAATGTGTTCTTTTTTAAGGGTGTTGTAGCTAGTGAAATTACTGGGATAACGAGACTCAATATCTTACGACTCAAACCAACGAGAATAATATGGTGCTGTCTATATTATCCTAACTAAGGCCACTTTATTGTGGACAAGCGTATCATTTACCATCAGGCAGAGATCTCACCCGTCTTGTCGCGTCCTTAAATGAAAAAAAATATTGATTATTGTTAATCTTGTTTATTACTACCATCATGATTTGATTTTCAAATTGTCATCAAATCGTGCCCAATATTTATCGAACGAATGTGGAATTATTATAATACCAGTTAGACTGAATGAACCTAGCTTTGAATTGGTCATTATATTCTTGATACTGATATTAAGACGCAACCATTAGATAGAGCGAAACTGATTAGACTGCGCCAATTTGTGTGCTTTTATTGGATGGAGTTGAAGTAAAGGCAGACATCTGTATAGGTAAAAATCATTTATTTGAAGGCGCACTTCACTTCACCCAGGCCTTTGCACATAAGCACAACGAATCACAGAAAAACAAGTAATGAAAACATCACCTATTGTTGACGCCGTATGCCGCTTTTTTACAACTAAAAAATATCTACTACATTTCAATTGATTATGTATTTGTATTAATGTCGCTACAACAAAATAGAAAAAGATAACATTATTAACCTGTAATTGGTGTAAAAGGGAAGATACTAATTCCTCTCCATGTGTTTTTAAATTTGTGTTAGGTCTAGGTTTAGGTCTGCATCCCTTTATACATTTGTGGATTATACATTACTTTATGAAAAATTGTTATTTACTTCCATAATAATACGTTATTTTCATATTAACCACCTAACACATGTGATCGTCTAGTAACAATTTGAACTTTATTTTCCCCTACATTCATTTTACAAAAATAAAATTGCTTTAAAGAAATATTCGACTGCGCTATCCATACAGTACTATCTAGCGATATAGCTAATTTAGTAAAACAAGCAAAATATCAAATTGTTTTAGAATATCTAATTATTTTTAATGCTAACTTTAAATATAAATTGTCTTATCTCAAACAACCAAACTGACGTATTAAAAACTATAATAATGGCAAACCAAACGTATTCAGGAACTTTTTACTACCTACAAAGATACATTAAATAATGTTTTCTATTTTATTTTAATTTTTGTACTATTTTGATAGGTACCTTTTTAACATTGAATTAATACATCATACGTGCCCAAAAAGTTATAGGTAATCTATCTTAATAAACCGAAACTTCTATATATACTGCTTACAAGTTTAATTGTCAAAACAGTTTAAATAAATAATAAAAAACACTGCTTTATAAATAAACATTTTAGTAGCGGTTTTAAAAAGATTAAAAATATACCTTTACTCTATTAATACACAGTCACTGCATAACTTTTATGTTATTATAAGATGTTTTTAGTTATCTTTAATTATTGATAAACGTATATTGAAATTATATATTTATATTGTTTGTAATAATCAGTTAAAATCTTTAATAATTATGAAGAATACTGCACGGTGGTTTCAAAAATTATTAAAGTGTTTAAAGAGAATTTGTTAAAAGTCTTAACGTTCATAATAAAAAGTATTTTGCTAATTTTATTCTGGTATACGTCATCTATAAATCTATGGTATAATGGTAGGGTTTCATCGTTTCGTTGGATTCGTTGACCGAACAAGTTGTTTATAAGTTGTTTTGTTTTTTAATGTAATTTAACAAATGGTTTTATATTTGTTATTATAACATCATGGTTTGTTATATAAACGTGAAAAGTATAAGTATTAATAAGCGTAATATCTCTATGTACGTTTTGTGATCAAAAAGCAATCGTAGCGATATTTTCTCACATAATTATGGTTAACTGACATTTCTCTGTGCATCCTCAATTATGGCAGAGCCAGGTTATTATCACAGTGATTATATTCGACACCCTGTCCTCTATGAACTGGGTATTAAATATGGAATAAAGACGGAATGTATTCCAGAAATAGCTTTGCCGTCTAAGTTAGAGGAGCTCAAGGATGTCATACGTAGGGAGATACGTAAAGAGTTGAAAATAAAGGAAGGCGCCGAGAAACTGCGTGAAGTAGCTACTGACCGGAGATCACTGTCTGACGTCGCAAATATCGTAAAAAAAGCAAATTTAAAGCTAAATGAATTGAAATCAGATTTACAAGAATTAGAATCACAATTGCTTCTATCCCGTGGACAATCTACTCCAACATCTCCCGAGGATTTATCTTATGATGAAGAAATTATACTGGCGTCGGAAGCTGCTCAACAGCAACGGCAACTGGGTGAGGGGACTGCAGACCGCAAATTGGCATCACTAGAAAAACAGCTAAACATTGAACTAAAAGTAAAGCAAGGTGCTGAAAATATGATACAGAGTATAAGCAGCAGTAACCAATCACGTGATAAAAAGCTTTTAGCTGAAGCACATCAAATGCTAGCTGACTCTAAGGATAAAATTGAATATCTAAAACTGCGTATATCCAAAATGAGCAAGCAGCAAAAAGAGGATAATGCTGGAGCAAATGGTGATGGCCGAACTTCAGATATGAGTGGTGTAGACCCACTACTTGATGAAAGAATAGCAGAACTCAGAAATCGTTTGCGTATTGAAGCTGCTGTTGTTGAAGGTTCTAAAAATGCTATCAGACTATTACAAAGTGACAAAAAGGTTACAGATAAAAAAGCTTTGCAAGAAGCACAAACAAGTCTCTTAGAGTCAACACAAAAACTTGACTTACTACGCTTATCTTTAGATATGCGGCGCCAGGAGCTTCCCATGGAGTGTCCAGCATTTATAGAATTAGGACATGAATTGCGCAGTACTGGTTCCAGCCCTGGGTATGTAAGTTTATCTTGGGGTACAGGCTCAAGAGCTCCGTTTATGTCACCCACTCCAATGATTAGCCCATGTGTACAAGTTACTGGTACCCTTGAAGTGAGATTAATGGGTTGTCAAGATCTTTTAGAGGAAGTACCAGGTCGTAGTCGACGTGACCCACTTGCCAGTCCATCGGATTTAAAGTCTTTTGTAAAAGGTGTAACAATTCGTAATTCAATGAAGTACACATACAGTATCAAAGAAGACACAAGTAATGAAATTATGGCTGTCCTAAAGTTAGATAATCACACAGTGGCTCAAACAAGCTGGAGACCCTGTTCACAACAAGCCTGGGATCAGAGGTAACATTTACTAAATAGTATATTTTAATAATAATTCACTTTATATTATTATAATATAGTACTGATAAAATATCTAACAAAATGCATGAAACAGCTTTTAGTGGAGTCGCTAACCTTTTGGTTTATGCTATGGAGGTATCAGGTTTAGTTCTAGAGTCGTTTAAGTGCAGGCAACAAATTAGACAATCACAAATATAAAAACCTAATAATCTTCCATTGTGATTATATTCTTACACTCCCATAAAATCCTTTAAAACACTAATAACTTCCTTTTCCTTGAATTGTAATCTTTGTGGATCCTGTCTTAATATGATTACTCACCTAATCTTATCTATAGGCCACGGCCACATATTTATATTATGACTAAGTCTGCTGAGACATGTTACTTTATTACATAAATATGCTACAATGTTATATATAACCCTGATCCATTATTTCAATATTTAGTTTTTGAATGAAATAAATTATATTGTTTTTCCTATATAAATTTATTAAGCATTGTGGTAGTTGAATTAACAAACATATCATAATTAAATTTTGAAAGTTAAACTTTTGCATTACCAATATAATACATATAAAATCACTTCATATTTAAAGAAATTTCTTTTTATATATTGTATTGGCTTAACTATAAGTACTTAAAGTTGATTATAAATTTTTAGTAATAATTAAAATTATTTCTTAATGTTTTAACTAAATTCAATGTTTTTTTGTTTTCGCATTAATAATTAAATGTTTATTTATGTTTTCAGATTTACAATAAAGCTGGATAAATCAAGAGAACTAGAAATTGGTGTTCACTGGAAAGATTGGCGTGGACTCTGTGGAGTAAAATTTTTAAGGTTGGAAGAATTCATTGATGATATTAGACATGGGATGGCATTAGAACTGGAACCACAAGGTTTATTATTTGCTGAAATCAAGTTCTTGAATCCAATAATTTCAAGAAAACCTAAATTGCAGCGTCAAAGAAAAATTATTAAACAACAAGGAAAAAATATTCCGAGACCACCATATGGAGAGATGCATATTCCTGCTGTTATTCTTGGCAGACTTTTGAAACGTTCATCACCTTCAATCCAAAATATTCAAACAGCCCACATTAGTCAACCACAACAACTTATTTATGAACATGCTTCCATTGATAATAAAGAAATCGAAAATCCAAATGCCACTCTTGCAGGTATGGCAGGTGTGAGACCATTGGGTCTACCTGCTTCACCAAGTACTCCACAATTGCCTGTTATTCCTCCACCAAAACCAACCTTGCCTTTACACCCTCCCCCTAATGTATCCACTCTTAGGATGGAAAGAGAGCTACAGGAAGCTTTTGCATTTTTAGAAGATTCATATACTAGAGATAATTATGTTCAAAAAGATCCACAAACACCCTCATGTAACACACCATTAGTAGAATACCCGCCATCACCTTCTCCTAAACTTGTTTTAGAATACCCTAGTAATGAAGATCAAATTGTAGAAATCACAAGTACCATGAGATTGTCATCATCCCGCTCATCTTCTGTTATAGAAACATTAGGCAAAGAAACAGATTCTAGAAGGCAATCTGGTGACATGTCAATGGAGAGTTTTAGACTTCTTAGTGTTTTGGGAAGAGGTCACTTTGGAAAAGTAATCTTAGGACAGTACAAACCTACTAATGAATATTTTGCTATAAAAGCTTTAAAGAAGAGTGATATAATTGCTAGGGATGAAGTAGATTCACTTTTATCAGAGAAGAGGATTTTTGAGGTAGCTAATGCTATTAGACATCCATTTTTGGTTAATTTGTTTGCATGTTTTCAGACGGACCAACATGTTTGTTTTGTAATGGAATATGCCGCAGGAGGCGATCTTATGATGCATATACATACTGATGTTTTTACTGAACCTAGAGCAGTATTTTATGCAGCTTGTGTAGTATTAGGCCTACAGTATTTACATGAAAATAATATTATATATAGAGATTTAAAATTGGATAACTTGCTGCTTGACACTGAAGGATATGTTAAAATAGCTGATTTTGGGTTATGTAAAGAAGGAATGGGATGGGGAGATCGTACTGGTACATTTTGTGGTACACCAGAATTTCTAGCTCCAGAAGTGCTAACTGAAACATCTTATACAAGAGCAGTTGATTGGTGGGGTCTTGGTGTCCTTATATTTGAAATGTTAGTTGGTGAATCTCCATTCCCCGGTGAAGATGAAGGTGAAGTATTTGATTCAATTGTTAATGATGAAATTCGTTATCCTAGAACATTATCATTAGAAGCGATTGCTTTAATGAGACGTTTATTAAGAAAAAATCCTGAAAGACGTTTAGGTTCTTCAGAAAGGGATGCAGAGGATGTAAAAAAACAAGCATTTTTCCGTAATGTTAACTGGGAGCAGCTTCTGCTTCGCAAAGTGAAACCGCCATTTGTGCCAACTATAAATAACTTAGAAGATGTGAGTAACTTTGATAGTGAGTTCACCTCAGAAGCACCTGTATTGACCCCACCAAAGGAGCCCCGCCCTCTTAGTGCTACTGACCACAAATTATTTCAGGACTTCACATACATGGCAGACTGGTGCTAGGCAGCAAAAGTTGTTATTAAAGATAGTATAATTTCATAAATTTTAAAACAATAAACCCCCTTTGCCTTACAAAACTCAGAGTGAATTTCTGTATTTTGATATCTAATTGTTATGTAAGGGTGTCTGAACAGATACTCAATTTAACTCGTATTTAATGCAGTTAAATGCAATATATTATAATTAATAAATTTTGTAATTTAAGACCATAAGTTTGAAATAATGTTAATCTTTATTTTTCTAAACACCATGTTTATGTAGTTATAAAATTGATTAACTTAAATAATAATGGTTATTATTAAGCAAAGGTGTGTCAAATAAACCTTTATGTTTTCAGTCAATTGTTTACATATCATTGCAATTAAAAACCAAATATTACCCATTATTTATTAATTAAATTGTAGATGGTTTATACGAAAAAAAGTCGTACTTGTGATGGATAATTACTCTATTTACAACAGTTTTAATAACAATTTAAAGATAAAAACACTCCAACATCAACTGAGTATTTGACTAAACACAATTTAAATTGAAGATAGATTTAAATATCAAATATAATAGCATTTCACTAATCTGAATATTCTAAGTTATACAAATAACTTACAAGAAAATCTAAAAATGAGTCGTAAATAAAAATTAAACTTGCACTATATACACAACTCACACACAGAACTAAGTCTCAAATACCATATTATTGCATTTTTTAATAAAAACTTCACATTCTTGAGCCTTTGTGTTGAAGTACTTTAGCTCTATCTGTTGGTTCAATATCATTACTATTTAAAGAATTTCCACATTCTCTGCTGACAACGCAAAGAAATTCAGAGTGTTCATCGTTTCCATAGTTATATTGGGAGCCAATATTAATCAACTGCTCGAATTTCCATCCATCAGACATAGTAGACATCATTTGTGTCAATTCTTCTTCATGGAATTGTAATACTCTGTATACATGTTTTTTAGAATCCTTAAGTGGCCTTCTTTCCCGCATACATATCCTTTCTTTAACTAATCGTATAAGCTCCGTTATATTATAAAATTCAGCTTCTTCCAAAACGCCTTCCTCCGCGATATCATTGTTGATAACTAGTTTACCATGTCGAAGATAGTTTAATACAGGAGAAAAGTATGTTGGATCTCTATCTATTAAATAAGCACCAGTTTCGTCCTGGAACAACATCTTTAAATTATTTATGACCAGTAAGTACTATTTTAAGGAACAATGTAAACAACCAAGAGCAAAATCCATACTAACCCTGTCTGAAATCAAGTCGCTGTCCTCTTGAACCAATCGATATAAAAACGAATTAGGATCTCTTGATAAAGTTGTCTTTGTAGTAAGAAAGTAGGTTCCCCCAACATTTAGTTTAACCCATTGCTTACTACTACGTCTTTCATTGTTAAATTTTTGTGTATTTTCTCTTAAATAATCGCCATCATTTATCGAATCCGCCATGGTTGTGAAAGCATAGACTAACATATTTTCTACTGCAGTTTTGAAAGCTACAACGTTTGCATTAAAATGTTTGCCATACTTAATATTAACTTGAAAACCTTAATTATACAACATATATATATTATATAAATAAACGCTCATACTCTAGTAAATCAGATATCATAACGATTACTAATTGTGAATAAGAATTTATACATCTTTTAATGTTGTTTAAAATAAATATTTTATGCGTCTGCAGTGCTGAATAATAACTTTTTTGTCTATATATTATTGTGAATTTTTATTTGTTCTTTGCTTTTGTCTATGGTAAGCTTACTTTCGTCCGTCACAGAAAGTTCGAATTTTTATTTTAGTAATTTACTTTAAAAGTAATTGTGCTGATGGATGTTATTAAGAAAATTATGTCTTATAATGTATTTAATTAGGTTGTTATACCCATACAGTAATACTAAAAAATAAATCATAATGAGCAATAACATAGAAAACGACAGATCAAACTCAACTGGAAAAATGTATCCAATAGATTTAGCAGTAGCTCCACAAAAGATTACTATTGTTAAAAGCATGTCGAACACTGAGGTAAAAATGGCTCATTTAATCACTGGTCAACCAAAAACATCTGGATCTGGACAGTTAATTACTCACACTGGCCCTGTTGGCTTAATGCGTACAGCTACACAAATAATCACTCCTGGCGTCTCATCTCAAGTAAGTTTTTTTTGTTCTATATGTAAGTGAAATATGTGATTAAACTCAACTCCGCCTTTCGTTCCAATAAATATTTTGCGGATATTACTATTTTATAAAAAGTAGCGGCAAAGTCGGTTTACATTAAACTACTCGTTTTAAACATCAAAAGTTATTAAAATTCGTCATTTCTAAAAAAGTATTTCTATATCTATATCACATTTAATAGATAATAACTATTTATTTTCTAATTACAGCCCCAAATGATTGTAAGTGGACCACCCATCATCCAAGGAACTCCAATAATCAGCCAAGGTTCTCAATTAATTGGACAAACATCACAGATTATAACACAATCACAACTGATAAATTCTAGTGGCCAAATAATAAGTCCTGGTACACAGATCATAAGTCAAGGAAGCCAGCTATCTGCACAAGTTTCTAATTCTAATAACTCTGTGTCAAATAATATAGCACCAAGTGTAGCATCATCTGTTAGTGGAACACAAGTGCTTAATGTTGGTGGGCAATTAGTTAGTGGGTCTGGTAGTTTAGTGGTGAGTTCTTCAGTAAGGACATTGCCCCCTAGTGTTAGGGTGCTACCTCCGCTCCCGCTGCATAATAATAGACCTGGTGAGTAAGGTTTACTTGATAATTTTATAAAAGTGAAATAAAAGACTTACATGTGAGTATTATTTATTTTAAACTTATACAATAATTCTTTGTGATGAATCATTTAAATGTTAAAGACAAGTAAATATTAATTTGATACAGAAACAGTGCCTATAACAAAAGACTTAGTGCTACCCCAATCCTGGGCAGAAAAATAAAAAACACTAACAATGAATAAATACTTTATTTAAATAGTGACATACAGTGTATATGTACTTCAAAGCTTCCATTTTCATTTCTATCTACATTTTTATTCTTGCATGTGAAACAATGTGTAAAACAATCAAAAATTAATAAATATTTTAATATTTCAGTTCTATCGACTGTCAATGTCAGTACAGCTAGTGGAGTATTGGTCAGCAAGGGGGTGACAAGTCATGTACCAAGAGGATTGGCTGCAGGTGCTTCCCTAGCAGTGCGGCCTGTTACACCCTTGGCCAGTTCACAGTCTGTTTCCAATCAAGGTATATTCAATTCTAATAGTTCAATGTCGATAGAGTTATAGCAGGATTTTATCTAGAACCCTTGCATTGTTTATTTCAATATGTCATTAACTTACAGTAAATTCTTTAATTTAGTTAATTGTCTGATTTATACATTAAATCATAAATTTGATGATTTGGTTTAAAAGTATAAGAAACAAGGTATTTTTTTTGGTTTGCGTAAATATTTGTCTACTTTATTTCAGGTGGTGGTGCATGGTCCAGCAGTGGTAGAGGTCGCAGTGCTTTAGTATATGGAGGACGCAGTACACTACCACGCAGTGCCACACCCCGAGCACCGACACCCTCACCTAACCCATCGTCACCCACTCCTGCACCTGCTTCTATTCCAACATCTCAGCCTAATCAGTCTCCACACTCAACTATAATCAGTTTGCCAACTAATACAGTCTTAACTTGTGAGTAAATAATTTTTGTTTTACAAAACAATTATTTGTGATGGACAATATTGTAAAAGTACACAAAGCAAAATTTTTTTGTAAATAAAAAGAGGGAAAAAAAATGTGTCAAATATAACCTATACTGTTCAAAAAATATTATAATATTTGTTAATTTTTAATATCTAAGCTGTTAATAATATTAAGAGTTTCTATAATTTTTAAATATTTATTGTCACTTCTTAAATGTCTCATAATTTAAATTTAGCGAGTGGTGTGATATCAAACAATGTACGCGGTCCTGCTCCGCGTACACCGACGCCCACGCCTATTTCGACCACAGCACCTCCTCGGCCTCTACCACTATTGCAGAGAAACTACCAACCTACTAAGGTACTGACATGAGCTTTTATGATTATAACATGTAGATAATTGTGTGATAATTCCAAACATTTTTTTTTATTAGAACTTTTTTCATGTTAATAATGTTACAAAGGTTGTACTTTATACCTGTAATCTGAGCCAGGCAAATACAAAATTTTTTGTTTTTATTAAATTGTTTTTGATGGACTATAGCTAGAGGAAAAGAAAATCTATTGCTGTATTGATTATGTTGTATCAGTTATTACTGTATGGTTTTCATTTTCAATAAAGTATTTTCTATATAATTGTTACAGGTTGTAGGTGTTGCCAGTGTAGGAGTCAGAGGTGTAGTCGGCAACAGTGCACCTTCACAGTTATATTATGAAGTACCCAGAGGTACCCAGCACAGCATAACTCAGCATCAAGTTCCACTTCAAAACCAACATCAGATTCAACATCAGACACAGCTGCAAGTCCAACATCAGACACAGCTGCAGACACTATCTCGCCCTCTGACACCTTACAACCACACCCAACCATCAGTACAAGGTATGTTTATGAGACTAACATTATATAAAAATATCTATCTCAGTAATGCAGTGCCAAAACACTTGCCTAGAGGACTGCCAAACAAGTTACCACCCCCATATTGTTAATCTGTCACCACAAAAGCACTGCTGTGCTCTAGCTATAATCATATGAGGAGTCAGAAGAATATTCTGGGCGAGCATGCTTCTCAATATATATTATTGTCAATTTATACAATACAAAATTTAGATCAAGTCATTGTAGATAAGAAAAACATTAATTCTCATTTTTCTCTTACAGTAAGTGTTGTGAATACCATCCCAAGCATTAATGAAAACCGGCAAATACCCACACCTCTAACATCATCTGCAATCCTACCAAGGCCTTCTATATTGAGGAAACGTGAAATTGATGGGTATGAATTTTTATGTCAATATTACCATTATCTACAATAGCATTTGTATGTCAATGTTATTTAAATAAATTAAACATAGTCTGCTTAAATTCATTTGCTTTAATCTTAGCTTTAAAGAATACTGTTTTCATTTGATGCACTATTATCTATAAAATCTATAAAAATTTAATCCACAATCTTGCTAAAATAAAAACATTCTACTGATTATATATGGTAGTGATTGTTCAAAATAAGAAAGATCTTTCTATCAGCTACATATTATTTTGGATAGATATCTTTCTCCTGGTAGGATCCAAAAAAAAGATAAAACAAAATTAAATAACATGCAACAATAAACTTAAAATGAAAAAGAATGTTGGACTAAGAGCATAAATGTTGGTTATGATTTCCTTTTTTCCTAAAAGTGACTAGAGAAGCTAAATGTTCACCGCATGATAAGTAATATGTCTGGTGTATATAACAATGAGACACTTGTGAGGATGATACACATAGCAACACATTCTGGTTGTCACCTTGAGACACATAAAGGTAGTTCATGTTACCTCATTAATTTTCCTAACTATAGCAACCTTGAAACCAGAACATTGTAATTGTATGCACATTATTGTTACCATTAATTTTTTATTGCATTTGTAGATCGCCATCGAAGCTTAGCAATATAGTGACAAGCGGGGGAGGCAGTAGTAACATATCTAGTATCAGCATATACCGCGAAACCAACGCGGCTCCTGGCTGGGAGGATGTTCCGTCCGGCGTACCGGGACCAGGATCTGGTTCGACCACAATGTCTGCTTCCTCATCACCACCACACGATGAACCAGATCCTCCTAGAGCAGTACCAGACCTATCGCCAAGGAAGAAGCCTAGGAAACAGATGTGAGATGTTAATCTGTTTAACAAATGCAATTATAACATATTTGATATAAACTGTACATAATTTTTTTTTTATCGTTTAATTTTTGTTTAAAAAAGTTTTCAAAATTTACAAATTTTATAGTCACAATTTATTGATATATAGTGAACTACAATTTTTTAAATGGTATTAATATATTTACTTAAGTTATTAGATTAAATTTTAATAAATACATCTTATTTTTGGTAGGCTAAGCAATGAAGTAAGGCAATGTGAGTTTACAGCAGAAGAAGCACCACCCACACCACCACCCACAGTTAACCCTCTACCCAAAAGTAAGTACATTTTCATAGAATTCAGATTACTCTATAGCTTGTTACGATTACGAGGGCAAAAAGAGGTGAGTGTGGTGTCTGAGCAAAATGATGAACAGTGCATATTCATCATTACCACAGGGCCTCAACTGAGTTCGTCGTACGTGTGCGGCTGGCGAGGCACAGCGTTGCACTTCGTGCGGCCAGCGGACGTGCGCCGCCGCGAGCCGCGCGCGCGCGACATACTAGCCATCGCGAGCCAGCGGCATGTGCTCGCGAGTGCGGACGGATGGAAGGTGCACCACCTCACCGCACAAATGGAAGATCTGGTATTTACTAAATACAAACGCATGCACATTTACACCCACACCCACATACACAACAACACGATTTTCTTGATGCTAGGTCTCTGTAATAGTGATTTAAGATTCTGAATACTCAAGATAAGTAGCGCAGCGCCTGGTTTTACCGCGCTGTTTGATACTTGACCAGCAAACTACTGCTGGTCAAGTATCAAACATACAGCAAACTTGTCGCTCAACGTGACACACCAGTATCATATAATTTCATGTGTACCCGCACCTTATTTAATTTTTTTTTACTATCACGCCTTTTTTCCCAGTAGGAGTAGGCAATAACGAATAAACACCCACTTTTAGCCAGATGTGGTCAGATTACCCTTATTTAATCGTCTTAATAAGAAAATAAAGTTCTTTAAACCGAAACTGAACAAACTTAGCTTTGAAATAGAAAAGAAAAAAAAAAGACTAAAAATTTTAATCCATTTTTAGTCTAATAAAATCAACGAGTATACTGAAATGCTGATGCATCTTTGAATCGTTTCTAACGAAAGGTGCTCAACCATTTGATACGAAACTCAAAATTTGACAAGAGATAGAAGAATAGATTTTTCAATCACACTTTTTTACAGGTGTCACTGGAAGCTGATGTTGGGGAACAGCTTGCAGGTGTACTCAGAGCTATTGAAAATGCGTCAGGGCGCGCCCTAACGGCTATACAACCACATTCACACACACTTCTAGAGCTAATTAAGGTAAACGGATGTACATAAGTTTTCATTCAACATATACTTCGTGATAAATCAATGTAATGTTACTTTGATTTTGTACTAAAATGCAAGTCACCATTTCTTGTTATTATTAAAAGAAATTTAATTACAAAAAAATTATATTGACAGAGTAAAGTTAACAGTACATTGTTTGCCTTTTTTTATTTCTAATTTTACTATTGAAGACTTTTTCATATTTACTTAAATATTTTCTCAGGGCAATATTCAAAGAAGCAAAATTGTGTGCGAAGGAATACAAGAGGCTCGCGAAGACATCCTTCGGGTATTCAAGCACAGAAACTTTGTGTCAGACATTTTGACGCGACAAGCTGATAAGCGGTGTTTTAGGAAACATCGTTCACAATCGTAGCATGAAATAAGTTTTTTAGTAAAACTTGTGCAAGATAATGCAATAAATTACGTAATCACTGCAAAACAGTGGTGATATCTATTGGGTGCAACGCTATACATGAACTGTACAAAGTGTAAATAGAATTAACTTGTATGTATATTTTTAAAAGGATCTACCTAAAATGAGTTGTGTTTAGTTAATATTTTTTTTCGCAAATAAAATAATTATGACCTCTATTTTTATTTTCCTAATTTGCAGATTATTTAATGAATTCCTTTTTTTAAAATCTTAAATTAGGGAAAAAGAAATCCATTGTTTTTGCAAAAAATTAACGACTTCTATTTAACATTTTTCGAATTGTCCGATTTGGGTCAATTATGCAGCACTTTGTTGTATAATTTGTTGCCATTTTAAAGATAGCTCCACAATGCTTCTCTCATAGAACTCGTGTGTCCTTATTGGCGAAAAACTATAGTAATCGATTTTCACAATCTTCTAATCACAATTTAACACTCGGGAAGCTTTGCAATGCGAGAAAAAGGTGGTAATCGCTTGGTGCCAGGTCCAGTCTATATAGTGAATGCATTAAAACTTCCCAACCAAGCTCCCAGATATTCTGGCGAGTCGCTACAGATGTGTGTGGCCTGGCATTGTCATGATGGAACATAACACCTCTTCTGTTGGTTAATTCTAGCAAATTGTACCGCTAGCAAACAGTCCAGTTGTTGACAGTAGAGATCTGAATTTAGTATTTGGCCATACGGAAGCAACTCATAATAAATTATTCCCTTCTGATCCCAACAAATACACAGTACAACCTTCCTGGTCGTTAGTCCTATAGTTCATAAAATATTACTTGAGACGTTAGACTTAATTTTAAAGACAGCTACAATAAATTTCTTGTTGAAAAAGTTCAAGTTTTTAAATATTAATAAGACTTAGATTATTTATATCTAGAACACTTTTTTAAAAAGAACATATTAAAGAGATACGAATATAACCAAAAGTAATTTTTTTTTATTATTTTTTGATAGCTTACTTCGTAAACGCTTTTTGCAGCCTGGTAGGGATGTGTGATCAGCTGATAGGTAAATATTGATAAAATAAATTAATAAAAATTTCATTATTATAAAATGTATAAATGATTAAATATAATAGTGTTTTCACAACAGATTCGTATTTTTTAATCTGGCAATACCTATTGCTTTCGCATGCAGCGAACAAGCGGGAACATCTTTTTTGAGTCGGTAAGAATGCCGACGCCTTGTGTACGCAACCGCTATGTTATTATATTGTTTTGTCGTTATTGCTGTTATTTGTTGTTATTTTTTCTTATTTGTGTTTTTTTGCACCACAATGCCTAAAAGAACAAAAAAACTTTTGAATAGTGAAAGTCGCGAGTTCGTGATCCGTTTGCCCGAGAATTAAAATAGCGGACCGCTACTACTATTACAGCAAGTGTGCAATAGAGTTGGTGATACTCTTGGTATCGGACAAGCTACAGTGTCTCGAATTAGTAAAGAAAAGTATGGAGAATCATCAACGAAAATGGCGGCCTTGGATGAGGGAGGATAAAATATTATCGACTCCTAATAAAAAAAGGAAGAGTTTCGCCAGTCACCGAAATTGACGACTGACGCCGCTTCAAATAATAATTAATATACAGGGCTGCTCCAGCGATTAATCTAAATTTAACATGGACGTTGATCGCGGCTGTACCTTTCAACAATTAAATTTTTAAATACCTTCCAATTCATCTTTCATTTTTATTCTTCTTTTAATGTCGTTAAAATGTATTTTTTAAATAAACCCATTTCGATATGATTATCTCTGAAATACCAAAGTCGTTCATAACTATTATATGTCATTCTGACAAACGTCTCAAGTATCTAGCAATATTTTATGAACTGTAGTTTGGCAACCGTTTGAGCTGCTTTACCGCGCTTTTACCACGATCGAGCATAACATTGTCGATTTGACCCCATTTCTCATCCCCAGTTACCATCCGTTTAAAAAATGGAACGATTTCATTACTTGTGGCCAATGCTTCGCAAACAAAAATTTGATCCATGATGTTTTTTTGTGTTAACTGGTGTGGCACCCAACAGCGACATTCTTTTAGAATCCAACTTTACGCAAATGGTTTAAAATTGTTTTATAGTCGATTTTTAGCTCCTGGGCGCTGCTACGACTACTAACATACCGGTCAACTACGATTATTTGTGATCTTATAGACCTTTTTGAAAACGGGCCTTTCTGTGCGAGGTGCATGTTAAATATCAAAAATGGAATTTAATATCAAGAACAGAATTAACAAAACCAAAATTGCACGCAATTAGCTGTTACAGTATCGGTACCATTCAGAATTTCAACCACCTGGCTTACATTTTCGTCTTCATCAAAAAAAACAACTGTAAAATGTACCGAATTTTCTCTTTAACTTCCATTTTTAACACTGTAACACAACTGATTGGACCAAACAAAAAACAGTAGAAAAATTTTTAAGTGTGAATTGTCACCTTGACAACGATCATGATTTTAAAATTGCTCGATACTATGCGAAATAGTAAACAGTATAACCATCTACTGAAAAAAATAATACATTTATTTTTCCCAACCTATTATATGGGCTAAAGAATACAGCATGAGAAAACGACATTTAAAAAAACTTTTCGGTATCTTTGACAAACTCACACTTGGCTAGTGTTGTGTATAGCTACAAACCTCTTTGGGAAAAGGCCGCGAAAAGCGAGAGGTAAAATTAAAAAAGGTTATAAATATTGCGTATCAACGTCATTTTGTGACTGTAACAATGATATCAGTAACAGGCCGTGGATCCAGGTCCACCTGCCCAGTGTCAGATAAGCTGTAACAGTCGAATGTCTTGCAGCGCTGACATCATCCAGAATCCTAATGACATCAGTAAGCTGTCATTAACCTAAAATTAATAATAATATCAGTAAGCTTCTGACCAAGTGGACACTTGTTGAACAGCAGCGTTAAAAAAAATATGATAAACTAGAGACAATACATGGTCACTATTCCTTTTGAAATAAAAATCACTTAAATGCAATACGCAAGTTTATCAACACAAACACCTTTAATTGAAGCTGTTCATGAATCTGTAACAACAAATGTCGAAAAAGTAGTACGGGTTATTATTATACCGTTATTATGCAATGATATTCTAATGAATGGTCTCTTTTTGTTCAATTATTCATTTCAAAAAATCATGTACACTGCAAATGCATGTATAAAATAATTTGATAATAATATAAAAGTATGATTAATATTATTATATTCTGTGGCAGATGTCTTTTCATGTGTCAAAAAGTTTATCATAGAGTTATTTTACTTTTGCTTCAATTTTTAATAACCTAAAAATATGATTCAAAATTAAATTTATAACATTGAACTAAAGATAAAGTGAATAAATATTCTAATTAATCTAATATAAAACAAAGTATTATAACACTATGGCTACCAGTCGTTTGGAGAGAATTGGAACAATATTTACAAGGTATGATAAAAAAATTCTTTGCCTACGTTTCATAATTTTATTAAAAAATACAAAAAAGGCGGTAAACATTTTTTGGTGGGAATAATTTGCGTCTGTTCATTGAGTTTATTATTTTTGTTTATAAAATACTTTGATATAGTTCTGTTCATAACGTTTATTAAAATGTCAATGATGAAGAAGTCTACTACATCAAAATTTATGTCCGCGGACTTGGATGATTTTATAAATGAATCTTCATATTTAAAAAATTCACCGAAAGGGAAAAAAATATCGAAACGGCAGAGAGCTGACAAAGCAGACGAAAATAATTCAAGACCCAACATCAACACTACTGGTGCCAAGAAAAGAAAAACAGATGAAAATGTAGAAGTGTGCAGGGAATCTCGTAAAAAACTAATTAATGTTATGAGCCAGCAAATTGAAACAAGGTAAAAAACAAATGTTAAATAAAATAATTGTTTTATTTTCATTTAATTCCATAAACTTCTATATACATATTTATATATCCCAGGAAAAAAACGAATGAAAATTTAATGAAGAGTTTATCAGAAGTTATTACACACTTCGAAGCAGATTACAATGTTATGAAGGATAATGAACAAAAGTTGGAACATTTAACAGGAGCATTTATAAAATGCATACAGCAGGCAACTATTGGTCATAAGCAAAAATTGAAGGCTTTGAAAGAAATTCAAACAACATTTAAGAAAGAGTAATTCTTTTCATTGATTTATTAAAATGTGTGTAATATATTTTTCTTATTATTTTATTTGTTATTTTAATGTAACAGATGTGAAGAAATGGAAGCAGATCATAAAGCAGAGACAGATAAACTGGGACAAGAGTTAGAAGAAGACATTAAAGAACTGCAACAAAAATTAATTTCTGAAACAAAACGAACTGGTTGGGAAACATTACGCCGCACTATCTTTCAAGCAATGCAAAATGATATTTAAATTTCATATTATTAATTTTCATACACTTAATTTTTTAGTTGATTAATTTTCATTTACTAATTGTAGATATATATAATTTTTAAATAATTTTGTATTGAAAATAAATCTACAAAGTATTTAACACTAACATCCTAGTAAAATAAATGTGCCATTATCTTATTAAGATTGCAAGAAATAGCATAGTTATTTAAAATGAGAAACATCATCATCATTGAGCAATCAAATTTTGCGGTTGGAGAAAATATTTGTTACAGTGTGCTATCCTTTTCAGAATGAAGTATTAACATTTGTAGAAACAAAGAATTAAAATATGATATAATTGAAACACATCTTTTATTGTCTTATGGATATTTTGTCTTTAAGAATCAATTTCGGAAATTGGTATTGAAATCCTTGTGTAGGTAGTTATAAAAGGCATTTTTTGTCTTCACTCACCAGCCTTCATTTGCAATTTGCTCTTTGCAGTACTTTAGAATTTGAGGTGAAGTAGTTTCATGAGTATATGTTTAATATTGTAGGTGATTCCCTTATTTCAAAGGCTAATTTACATGACTCTTTAAGGGCTATACTGAAGCATGCAATATAATATAAAAAACTGATTTAATGGATTTAACCATGAGCTTACTTAGAGAGCTCCACTATTCTGTAACTGCTATAAATACTGCTATAATATATATAATATTTATAAAACACATTGCAATTATAAAATCCATAGAAAATAACAATTTTATTAGAATTACAACAAAATTTATGATCGTGTTTGTTGGTATTTTTTAGCGGCAACCAACAGTGCAAAGTTTAGTTATGACTTTTAAACAAAATCCTATCTCACAGTTAACCTTAAGAGTAGGAACACATCTCGTCAAAATGGAGTGACAAGGTGAATTGTTCTTTAAAAATAAAACAACGATAAATGGTGTATTGCATTTTGCAAACCTGTGAAAGTGCATACAGCATTTACAAAAAAGTTGTTACTCATCGTTATTAATTTATATATATATATATATATATATAAACATTTACAGAGTCGAAGGTCTTCTAACACGCGGGGCTATGAAAACTGATGACAGACCACTTTGGTTCGACGTGTATAAAGCCTTTCCACCTAACGCTGAACCGAAGTTTGCCAGGCCGAAACCAGAGGCTAAACCTATAAGACAAATTCTATATAAAGAGGACGTCATCAGAGCGTAAGTATTTCTACTAATGTGAACTCTAATTTGAAAAATCGAGCATAGGCTGCTGATAACGGCACAATATGCGATTTAATTTTCTTGTTTTCGTACTTTCCGGTAAAAATAATCATAATTTTAATTTATACATATAAATTTCTTTATGTTTTCTTATTCCTTATTTTATTCTATTACTTTGGTAATGAGATCTAACTTCTTCTCTCTTATAACGACGAGCACAATGTGGTTCTGTGTATATCATCCTAAGTAGCGCCCCGTTATGGGCAAGCGTAGCACTTGCCATAAGGTGAAGTTCTGGCCCGTCTCGATACTTCGTAATATAAAAAAATACTTACCTTTCAATTTTTTTTAATAATGAAAGAAGGTAACTATAGATACATACATATATATATGTTATAGATCCCCTGTTGTTAAATGTTTTAATTTTAACATTTTTATTACATATTTTTAATTTTTTTACAGAAAATTTCACTCCAAGGGGCACGGCTTAGGAACAAATATGCTGAACCCATCTGGTATGACACAAACCAAAAGATTAATACAACAATATGAAAAGCTTAAATCTGAAGATGTACCAGAAAATGAGCTCATCGACAAATCGGTTAACGCAGTGTCAACAGAACGACAAGTAGCTACCCAGATTACTCCAAAAAATCGCGATTCAGTTACGAGCCAAGTTTTAAATGAGGCTAATATAGCGAATATATTTAAAGAATAAATAACAGAAATTTTCATTGTATCCATAGTTTCTGTAGATAATTTGTGATCTATTAAACTTAATATATAAAATAGTAATCCAGTTATTTACTTACATTTTTTATTCGTTTACCAGTTATAGATATTTATTAGATCCTAGGTATAGTAAGTAGAGATCAGTTCCATTAAAGTAGAAGCATTAATAAACTGTCACTAAATATTCTTTTTTTATTGTATAGACTATATATCCCACCTGATTGTAATCGGCAATGTAGTCCTTGGTGGTCTAGAAGTAGCCTACACTCTCTTCCCTTAAAGATCATCACCTTTTAAAAGCTCCCATAACAGTCTTAATGCGTGGGACCTCCACAACGTAGGGATAAATGCCTGCGGTGTGTCTGTACATCCGGTGGTAGAAGAGCGATGGCGGAATCAAATCATATAGCTCCTGGGCACACTCCCCGAAATGCAATCGGTAAAATACTGAAAGGCTCGCTACCCTACGCCGGTGACTCGGACTATCAAATTTAGTACTTGTCAGCTCATGATCACCGGTTATCCTTACGACGCACCTCTTTACCGAGTCCAAAGCAGCCAATTGATATTTGGCAGCACCTGCCCAGATTTGGCAACACACGATAGGACCTGTGTTTTATACAGCGTTTGAAACTGCCTTCGTAATTAGCTTCTTGTTATTTCTTGCAAAGTATAATTAATATATTGAGAACTTAAAATTGGCGGAGATATTCCTTTGTGATCATTATATCAATAATTACCACACGACTTGTTAGATTATGTATAGAAAGTACAAGATAAGACAAAAAGTGTTTCTACACATAGTAGAAGGAGAATCTTAAACTTTCGTCTCGTCACCATTAGAGGTAATTATGATGTCAAATTACTCCATTGGTTTTACTTGTTACAAAATTGAAGTAGAACATGTACAAGAATCCGCGGTGGAGGTAATTTTTAACAATTCAAATGTTTTCTAGCTTCCAACATCCGCTTTATACATTATTATAAAAAATAACAAACCATATTGTTTGAACATTTTTTTTATTTAACGAAGCGATGAGACGAGCTAAACATTGATCTGATGGTAATAAGTAAGACGCTTGTCTGTAACAATGTACTGTTAGTTAAGATGGTACATACAGCACTACATTGCGCTCGATGCCCTAAGACATAGATGTAAAGTCACGTTACCCCAGTAATTTCACTAGCTACAACGTCCTTTAAATTGGAATGTAGTAATGTTTGCACACTAGTGTTTGGCGGCAGAAATAGACGTTGCGCCGGTTCTTACCAAGACGGTCTCCGGCAACAGAGACCAAAGTAAACAAAGGTGACACTAAAAAAAACTGCATAAATTACTTTACTATCTCAGGGCACATAAATTAGATAATATTAAAAAAGAAGTAATTTTCATAGAATGCGTTAGGTTTTATATATTTATTTCACAACTACAAAACGTAAACCGTTAAACGGTCGTGAGTAATCATTATCTTATCTAGAAGATAAACTTGTGCTCAAAACACACCCATACCTTTTGCGTAGTATCGGAGGACAAGTAAAATAAATTTTTATTATTATTGTGCTAAAACTGTTTAAAATTAACAAAATGGCACGACAGAAGTCTTTTACGTTCTATTTCGCTGTTATTTTAGGTAAGTTTTATAAACTGTTTTCAAGTAAACTTTTCTTGATAAAATTTATCGACCTTAATAAAGTGTTCTCATTTCGATTATTATATTTATTAAATATTTTCTAGTTGATATTTAAGTTATTTTTTGATTTATAGAGAAATTATTTTGACTTTTAGAATTACTTCTATCATCAATAAAAAGATTTATACCCAGATTGTGATTCCTCCCTGTTCTAAATGGATGAGGTAATGAGGTAGTTATTGGGTCATCTTGTAGTTTAATCTCTTATAAAATCTAATTAACCGAATAATGGATACATTAACCTAAATAAAAAACAAAATTATTTATCACGCAATGGCCTTTAATGCTATTTTATTTAACAAATGCTAGTGTGGATGGAACAAAGAAAATGTTTCTAATTTAATAGTAATTTCTTCATCATCAGCCGATAAACGTCCACTGCTGTACATAGGTTAGTGATTTCTTATTAAAAAGAATTTCAAGTAATACTTAATATTTGTCTTATTAATGGAGGACCAGGATTCTCTAGCAGTATTCCGTCCAGGATCTTCTCTATCTATATATATATACATATGTAAAATTATCATCTTGCGTTAACATGAATCCAATGTAATATTTCTAATAGAATGACAGAATTTCCTTTTTTATAAATTTATTATCTTGTTACTTACAGTTATTTTAAGCATCCTAACGCAGGAAACAGAAGCAAGAAGAAAAATTTTAAGGGGAAGGCGTGTAATGACACGTACATATTATCGTAAGTCATTATTATTTATTATTGTATTAAAAACTACAAAATGTTAAAACGACTTTATGTCGGTTAAATTTGTAGACATTTCCTACATTACATTGTATTTAATAATCCATGTAAAGTACACACTAATCGATGTAGAAATTGGTTTACTGCAGCGCCTAACAAATATCCTAGTTCATCTTAATTATTGCTTGGTAGAAATTGGTTGAGGAAGAGCAACAATTCATTGTATTTAATAAAAAAAAAATGCATTTGTATGAGTTGTGATGGCTCTAACAATAAACAGAGAATCATCACAGTTTTCTGTAATAAAGTAAATTTTGTTCATTGTTGGAAATTGTCTGTTAAATTTAATGTTATTACGTTCAGACTCGGCTGAGCTCTTATTTTTGGAATTTAAGGTTTTCGCCCACTAGGAGAAAGTTAAGTCCTTTATACACCACGCTGATAAAATGCGGGTTGACGGATTTAACATGTGCACAAAAATTATCATTCTTGAAGCATATCGGTTTTCTAGTGATATTTACTTCCAGTGAGGCATCACCGGAAGCCTATACACAGTAGGAATCAGTCTGCTTCTTTTTTGAAGAATATATGTTCGGTTTAAAAACTAAGCTATCATCATCTTTTTGTTAGTTGGTAGAAACTATTGGTTTATTCATCATCAGCCAATAGACGTTCACTGCTAGATATAGGACTCTCCCAAAGATACCCATACAATGCGGTAGGGATTCGTATGGGGGGGGAGTTGGGCCATTTCCCAGCACGCTGGCCCTGTGCGGGATGGTGAGAGTTACTGGTTTGTGGGAGAATTATTCGTTTATAATATATATAATACTCCAAATCTACAGTTTGTGGGATTAGTGAATGTCTAAAATTCACAGATGGCAACGCTGTTCCTGCATGGGCCATAAGTCTGATGGCAGGCATTGGCATGCTGCTAATCGGCGGTGTATTGTACATTGTCATGAGGAAGATTGTACTGTCATCGGAGACAGCATCTCTCAATATGTACCAACCAGCATTACAACGAGAAGATGTTTAATGTCATATCTTAATTTATCGGTTAAAAAATTTGATATAGATATTAATTAAACTAAATTTTACGGATTTTATAGCGTTTTTTCTTTAGAATACTGCACCGCACCTATGATCATGGAAGTATTGAAGCCACATCCTGACGTCACGGTCTTCACGGCGTACCCAGTTTTTGTTTACATTCCGATCTACGCAGTATTAGCCTAGTGTCTTTTATAGTAATGATCCGGTGGTAACCATAGCTGTCATACTGCACTCGAAACGTCAAAATAAATCAATACGTTAAAATCGGTAATCATTTAATTTTATTAAAAATATGTAATATTCGCAATAATATAAGAAATCATTACGTATACAAACATAAGGAAAGATGACTAAATAAATAGTAATTATTTTATTATTTTTTTTCGAGTTTTAATGAAGATGTGAACAAACTTATGTACCCTTGCTTTGAAAATAAAATGTCACATGTTTATTAAATTTATAATGAAACACAGATAAAATAAAATCATATATAATGATCACCATTTGTATGATCAAGTCATATTTATGAAGTTCGATAACTGAAACAGCTGGTGTTGCAAAGGATTGTTTTAGAACTCCCTGCGGTGGTACTTATCGGGGTCGTAATAAGAGGTGACGACCACGCGGTTGCTAAACTTGCGCCCAGTGAGTGTTTGCTGCGCCTTCTGACAATCCGCAATACTATTGAATTCGACAAATACCTGAAGAACAAATGATTCTTTTACTATATATTTTAGTCAACCATCTGCTAACACTTGATTTAAATTACACATGGTGTTAAGTGACATCATAAAATTTCTATGATGATAAGGCATGCTCATGAGCCTGGAACCCTCTGGCCATCATATGTTGACAGTCCAAATAATATAAATATCAACTTTACCTTTCCACAACCAGGTACGTCAACACCTTCAAGAGGCCTTGGTATTTCAATGCTGCGGACACAACCATATTTGTTGCATTCCTCCCTGAAATAGTATTTTATTTTAGACATAATCATTATTTTACTGTTTTAAATCCAGTAAACTCAATGTTAAAATTTGAGTATTGAAATATTATCAATTTACCCTAATGAATACTCACTTAATGTCTTCAAGGATATCCTCATATTCTTCTTCATCACGTAGCTCGTCTGGAGTGACCATATTGAGGAGACACAGTACTTCCGTTGCAGGACCAGCTCCAGCCAAGGTCAATCCTGCTACTTGTAAAGTAACTGGAGCAGCTCCTGTCATTGCTGTTGATAGAATGTTTTTTTTTTTTAAAAACATACTTTGCCTTTCCATTTTTTACTACATGTTTACAAATAAATAATGTGAAATTTTTAAGAAGAGCAAATACCTAAGGTGGAATTCTTTGCTCCAATACTGGCTCTCTGCACAATTAACTTCTTATCACCTAACTGCATCCCGTTCAGTCCTGCAATTGCCTGTTAAAAAATTTTAATTATTACATTATCAGCCTTGTTTTGAAAAATTAATTACTTAATTGAAAATTACCTGATCTGTCATAGATATGTCAACATATTCAGCAAAAGCATAGCCCTTGCTGAGACCTGTAGAGGAGTCTTTCACCAAGTTGAAAGCCCGAAGTTGTCCAAACGACATCAGAAGTTCCTTCACCTGTTACATATTATATGTTAATTAATTATTATCTGATTATAGTGTATATTTTACATATATAATAAATGTTTATTATATATTACACAACAAATATGTTTTTACATATAATTTATAGTTCCCGTTAACATTTAACAAACATTGCAGCTTACATATAAATAATTACAATCTGACCTGTGACTAGCTGCAAGTTAGAAAAGGATGTGAATGGAGGAGACTTGCCTTGCGAGTGCCGACGTCTCATTCAAGTACAAGACGTATAGGTGAGAATGAGAGACAACAGTGACACGCGGGCCGCAAATGTGCCAAATCTATGCTAGGGAGGGGCAGAAAGCAAACTATCAGTGATTTGTCTCAAATATTTTTGAGCGTGAAAGGTACACGCTCATCCGTTATGAGTACCTGAAAATACCTGAAAGGGACCAAAACATAACGCGGTTCACTGCTTGCTGCACCATAACCCTGTCAACTGTTGAATCTCGTCCTGAAAACGGCAGCGGCCTCTAAAAATTTCTAATGGGAACTAACTAGACTTTCTAAAATGAGCAAGATTTCTTTACATCTAATTTAGAGCCTATTAACCTGTCTAAAAAATATTGCACGCGAAAGAACTCCCTAATTTTTTTAATTGAACAATTTTTTTTATAGCTGTAACTGAGTAAAACGGTATTAGTGCTTCATCACAAATAGTTGAACACAAGATGGTACTTCATCTGAAAAATATAATTTTTGTAACTTTTAATAGAACTTCAATGAGTTAAAAACTTTTTTGATATTTAATCTATTTTGATTAGTAGTTTCTACATTACATCAACAAATACAAAGTATTTTCAATAATGTGCATTGTTTGAGGTCAGTAGCAAATAATTATTAATTTTTACTGAAATACCACAGTCAAATGTTTAGGGGAAACAATAACAAATAAATTATAGATCTAATGAAAATACCGTAGATAAATGTAATTTACACGAAAAAGCACTTACTTGGTCTTCATTGAGATAGTTGGGTAGACCTCCAATAAATATTTTGTGAGGCGAATCGGGCACCACCGTACTTATAACACCAGCTAAAATGTATTTTAATATTAAAAATAAAAATTATTGAATGTACACTAAACACTACATAAATGTAAGTGAACACATACCTGGTACATTAATAGCTGGATTTTCAGTCCCTGGCATGGGTTGATAATCATGAGGTCGTCTAATCTTCAAACTTTGACCCTTAAAATTGATACCGTCAAAAGCCATTGCCTGAGTAGTCTCATCAATAGATCTGAATTCCAGGAATGCAAAGTTTTTATCTAAATTTATCTGACACGCTAACACCGGATTGCCGGCCGCTTGCGCTAACCCTGATAGATGCATCTGCTGGTTGAAAAATTCCATTGTTTCCTCTTCAGTTACACCAAACGGTATGTTTCCGACGTATAATCTACGAGCTTGTCTAGTTATCGTTGATCCGACAACAGGAACTGCAGCTTGTGGGGTATCTGCAACGATATTAGCTGGTATCTGGCCAGCAGCTTGCATGGCCTTGTACTGTAGCGGAGTAATATGTTCAAATCCCGGCGGAGGCACATCCCAGTATAAAGATGGCTTACGACGACGCGATCTTTTTGAAGGTGATCTGGATTTACTTCTCCTCTTCTCTCTCCGGTCTCTCGATCTAGATCTTGTTCGGCGACGTTCCCTTGAGCGAGATCTGCGTCGACGATCTATGCACATATTTTAATAGTTTATTTAATTTAAAAGGAAGAAATTACAGCAAAATATATTAAATTAATTATACCTTTATCTTCACCCATTTCTCCTAGCACCTAATTAAAACTAGATATAATTTTCAAATAATGAAAAGTTTTATTACACTCGTAAAACAACACAGAAATCACAAAATGGCTTCCCTGCGCTTTAATTTAATACCATAGCATCAATTACCATAGAGTGTAAAGAAATCTTAGTTATTCAACTATACTATAGTTCAATAGTATAATAATTTATCGAAGTTCTGCGATTATATATCATAATCGAAACACTTTTAATGAAAAGCGATGGTATTTATAACGTAATTTTCATTGTAAGAGTTTTAAACAGTAAAAACACCACAAAACGCATAGAGCTTTTATTGGTAAAGAGGGACATTTAATGTGTAATAACCGTATGCATTCTGTTGATTTACTTTCTGTGAATTTCTTTCCATAATTTGGAAGATGCGTTACTAAATTAAAATTAATTATACTTTAAAATAGCTCTGTAATAATAAATGTTAATTTTTTCATTCTAATGCTCACCCAGATTCGCGATAGGCTGTATGTTACTACTACGAGGTTTTAAATTCAGAGTGAAAAAAATAAAAAAGTGTTAGTACTTAGTAGCATAGTGGTTTGTCGTGCTTCAATGTTAGCTTGCTTTGCGGGGATGTCGCAGCTTGTTATAATGTTGTGAAAGTGAAAGTTTCTCTCGTAACTCGTGATTTTAGTTTTTAATTTGCTAAATGTATTCAGAAAACCTACGGCCATAAGTTCAGTCTTGTAGTGTTTTATTTAATTTTTTAAATAATTATGGTGCGTTTTATTTACACGAATATGTGTTTTTTTTATTGATAATTTTATTGTAAAATATTTCCTTTATTAGCAGTTATGCATTATGTTAATTTCAATAATTTTTTCTTAAGTTAGCAATATCATCTTGTATAAAAATCCCAAATTTAATAAATAATTTACGTTCAAGATATCATTAACAATTTAAATTTTCAGAATTTTAACAGCAAAGAGGGTGTAAACAATAGAAAGAATAATAATGATTACAGCGCAAAAGGAATGCATGAAAATGAAATAAACCACTTACAAAAAAAAGATGGATTTAAAAAAGGGAAAGTAATTGCCTTAGTGTTTATCTCATTGCTTTTGGATCTTTTGGCCTTTACTATGATTTTGCCTCTCTTGCCCTCTCTTTTGGACTATTATAATAAAGAAGAGGGTAAAGGCAATTCATTATATGCCTCATTAGTATATACTGTTGAAGGTTTTCAGAAATTGACTGGTGCCCCTGATCGTTTTATGTCAGTACTATTTGGAGGCGCATTGGGCTCTATGTATAGTTTCTTACAATTTTTGACAAGTCCTATTGTTGGCAGTCTCTCTGATGCATATGGTAGAAAGCCTATGCTATTAATTTGTTTGGTAAGTACAGCTAAATATATGAAAACTAAATATGTGCATTTGTAATTTTTTTGTAATATCACTAACTGCAACACTAATAAAATGGATCAGTACAGAAAAAAATTAAGGCTAAATGTAGAAAATGCATTTGCATTTATATTGCATGATAAAGGATTTAAATGTTAATGAACTTAATTATACCTCAATTTATTTGTTTACTTCTAGAGTATTACTCAATATACTTTGATTCTTATATTTTATCCATCTTTTTGTTATCCAACTGTTGTTGTTTACACAACAAATATCTTATATCACTATACATTTATGAATAGAAAGTAAAGGACAAATGAAAAAAATAAAATATCAAGCTTTTCTCTTATATCATAGGTCACATTGTTTAAATTTAAGTACTCATAATATTTTAGTATTATTAGTAAAGGTATTCTTACTTTGTTGTATGAAATTTAAGTATTTCGTTTCTAGACAGGAATTGCTATGTCTCATGCACTGTGGAGTTGTGCAAGTACATTCAGCATCTTTGTCTTAGCAAGGTTTATTGGTGGTTTAAGCAAAGCAAATGTAAGCCTAAGTATGGCAGTTGTTACTGACGCATCAGATGAAAAGACTAGAGCTCGCGGAATGGTAAGTTTATCTATTATTACTTTTGTAATGAATATGGGGTATATCCTTAGCAAAAATAATATTTAATACATTAGTTAAGTCAGTATTTATTTACTTTTTTTAACTCTTTCCTTACAAGTGGGTATATAAATTGTTTAAAAAAAATATTCATGTCTGTTTTGTGGAAAAATTTACAAGCGTCCAGCTAAAGACATTAAATTATTGAGGTGATAATGATTATGTGATAGGCTCCCCTATAACATCTATAGGACTGCATGACATTGTGTTCGTCACCATGTAACACATAAAATTTTAATACTACTTGACATAGTCAATATTAAAAGGTAATATAATAATATTGTTTAATTGTATATATTTCTTTCTTCGTTATCACCATCAGCCGATAGATGTCCACTGCTGGTTATAGGCCTATATTTCTTTCTTCCACAATATTTAGTTAATGTGAATATTGTTATTATGTTATGTAATATTAATGTGAGATCTCAAATAAAACTCCATCTCTGTAATTTTCTATAAATTTTCATTGATCTCTATTTTGTAATTTTTTCACGTGAAATGTTAGTAATATAACAAGTAGATATTGTTGATCATGAATTACAATATGTCATGGACTTGTGATTCATCCTTATTATACTTTTCTGTCAAATTTATAGTTATAACGTCTATTGCCATTACAACGAAATCAGCCTAATTCAAAAATTTGACAGAAATGAACATCAGTAAAACATTTTTTTTTATTCGACTAAGCGACGAGAAAAATAAGACGTTCACCTGATGATAAATGATACAATTGCCCATAAAATTGTTTCGTTATTTAGGATATTATACATAAGCTCCATATTGCGCTCGTCGCATTGAGACAAGTTTCTGAGTCTCGTTACCCCAGTAATTACACTAGTAACAGCGCCCTTCAAACCGGAACACAGTAATGTTTGCCCAGCAGTGTTTGTCGGCAGAAATAGGTACCTATCAAGACAGTCTCCGGCAACAGACACCCTACGACCAGTAAACATTCAAACTTTTATATAATGTATTCGTACTGGTGGAGTCCACGTTACCGAAGATTTTCTAAATAGGTAATACTGAAGGCCTATTGCTTGCGCCAAACAGTGTTATGCAATTTTTACCGTGTTCCGGTTTGAAGGGCCGTTGTAGCTAGTGAAACTACTGTGGTAACGAAACTTCACATCTTATGTCTCAAGGCTACATTAATTATTAATTAACTACATTCTTCTTCTTCCTTCCGCCCTTTTCCCAGCTATGTGGGGTCGGCACAGTTTGTACTTCTCTTTCATATCCTTGTATCAGCCGTCATGTCTGAATTCACACTCTTCTTACACATGTCTTCTTTCACACAATCCATCCACACTTTCTTCGGTCTTCCTCTACCTTTAAACCATCCACGTTCATTCTCATTGCTTTCTTTGTTATATGTCCTTCATCCCTCCGCATAACATGCCCGTACCACGCTAGACGGAGCAAGAGCAACTTTCAGACTTCCTCTAATATACTCATTCTTAATTATATCCATCCTCGTCACACCACACATCCATCTTAACATTCGCATCTCGGCCACATGTAATCTACTTTCATCCGAACCTACCACAGTTCGAAATTAACTACATTGGATTGGCAAATATATGAAACATTATACTGATATAAGAAACGAGTAACTTGTTATTATATTTAGTATTTTAATTTTGATCCTGTTTGTTCTCGATTTTGTATAATTATTTAAGATCTTTTTTTTTAAACGTTGCAATTGTCATAAATATATTAATCTAACATGCACACAGACTAATGTAAACTATGTAATGTAAATCTAACACAACACATGCACACAAAGTACATGTTAGAATTACTAACTATTTAACATTTTTTTCTAATATTGATATTTTACTTAGTGCGCTTTTAATACGTTTTAAATTAATGAATACATTTAAATTTAATACGCACTAAATATTTTTCAGATTTTTGCTATTCTAGCAAATTTTAATAAGCAATAGATCTTATGAAATCTTATCAATATCATGTTTTCTATCGACCTATAAAGATTAAACCACTCAAGAGTATGCTTATTGTTAGTTAAGCAGTTGCTTAGTAGTCTGTGAACATATAAAAAAGATTTGCAAGTAACCATCGGGTGTTTAGTATACTTGAGATATATTTATAATAGATGGTATATATAGTCTAATTTGATTTCTTCTCTGTGTTCTTGGAACATAATTTGCATAACACTTTCTGTTTATTCATATCTTTTATAATATTGTTTTTAAATTTAACCCGAATTGAGATAGATTTTATATCGCACTACCTTAGACAACAGCTTGATTATATAAATAAACAGCCCTTTTAAAATGTTTCAACAACTGGGACTCGGGGTTTTCTCTTGTAAAGAGATAGTCAAAGAAATTTGTTCATCACGCTGTCGAAATCTAATCCACATTGTGCTTTAGGAGACTAGTTGATGACAAGGATAATTGTCCTTTAAAAAATTTTAAATCTGTATTTACAGTGGTATATTTAACTTTCAGGCACTTGTAGGTTTAGCGTTTTCAATAGGATTCATAGTCGGCCCGATGGCTGGTGCATGGTTCGCGAAGACTAACGACGTGTACTTCGGCATGTGGGGCCAGAGGCCGGCATTGTACGCGTTATCCCTTTCACTAGCCAACATCGGTCTAGTCTTTATGTTTATACCCGAGACACTGTCCAAGGTTCGTTTTGAACTATATTTTAGTTAATCTACTTCAAAGCGGCACAGTTTTAATAAAATATTCTCTTAAATATCTATTTCAGGATAAAAGAGCACCTCTGTCCCTATCTCTTACGAAAGCGGTCGAATACGTTTCCCCTCTACATCTATTGAGATTTACAGCTGTAGAAAATCTTTCACAGCATCAATATAAAGTATTATCTAAACTGGGACTGATTTATTTTATGTATTTATTTATTTACTCCGGACTCGAATTTACAATAACGTTTCTAACCCATCATACTTTCTCGTACACAGCTATGCAACAAGGGAAAATGTTTTTGGTAATAGGTAAGTTAATATTTGATAACGTAAATCTTTACATTTAATGTTTTCGTATTCTGCTGTTCCCTGGCTTTAAAATATCTAATTATTCATGTTATACCTAGTTATTGACTAAATAAAATAAACTATCCTCAAGCAACTGAACTTAGCCATACTGCGGTTTTTATTCGAGTTGCGGTTAATTAACCAATTTAAATCAGTAATGATTTCTCCCCGATACCTTTTGGATCAACGGATTATATCCATTACAGCAACAGATTTTAGTAAGCGAAATTTTAATTTCGATGATCCATGTCGGTGCTGCAAAAAAAAACAATTCTGGAGAGTAGTCTTGGGATCGTATTTCGCTATATTTCCTAACTCTTCATATAATTATACAATAGTCTACCAATATATTGTAATCCCAACAGGTAGTACATAATAAGGTTTTTTTTTGTTGTTTAGGGCTTATAATGGCTGTACTACAAGGAGGTGCTGCTAGACGGTTAGGGCCAAAGGGAGCGGAGCGTGCGGCGCGGTGGGCGCTGGCGCTGACGCCTGCTTCCTTCTTATGCGTAGCATTGGCTGCATGCGAGGAACCCTCTCTTTTTCCACCCATAGTTTGGCTATGGGCCGGTCTAGTGCTCTTCGCTCTGTGTATGTACACTTACGCATACTGTATATACCAAATCAACAATTTGAAAAAAGGGTTTTTACGGAAAGTTGTTAGTTTTTGACTATTCACACTTTTTATTAGTAATTACAAATTTGATCAATCGTAAGAATCATTAAACTCACATAAAAAATAATTTGTGTACTTATGTTATCATGAATACACAAGTTACCATGATTGATAAAACGATTTTTTACTACAATGAACTTGAATATAATATTCAGTTTACATTTTTTATTAAAAGTCTAAAAGAAGTTATCATCACTTTGTTTCCAAGAACTTTTTTGATTACTTCTGTTGCCGGAGATTGTCTAAGTATAATATTATATAATTCTGGTGGCAAATAGTAGTGTGCAAACATTACTGTTCCGTTTTGAATGGCGTTGTAGCTAGTAAATTTTTTGGAGTAATTAAACGTGGTGTACGTGTGATATATTCGTCTATAACACCATAGTGTTACGGACGTGTGTATCAAATATAATTATGTGAACGTTACGTTGATCTTGTTGCTTTTCGTTAATTGTTGGTTTTTTCTAATACGTTGCGTACCGGAGGACGTAGAGGAGAGAGACCCTACGAGGTGGACCGATAATCTAGTGAAGGTCGCATAAAGCACTGGATGCGCGCAGTGCAAGACCAATTGGTGTGGACATATTTGGGGGAGGCCGTGTCCAGTAGTGGATGCCTATCGGCTAATGATGATCATGATGAATACTCCTAAAATGAATTTAATTTCGCAGCTACCGCGTTCGCGGTTTCATGCATGACATCGATGGCAGCTGCGCACGCGCCTGCGGAAGCTCGCGGTGGCGTGCTCGGTGCGTTGCGCTCGCTGGGTGCACTAGCGCGCGCAGCGGGACCGCTTCTCGCCTCAGCAGGTATCAAACTCCTATTCGACTCTTCCAGACATGGGACTCAGTAGATTAATGTTTTGTGCAAATAAATAAAATTAAAAATCTTAAACGTTTACACTATATTTCACATAGGTTTTAATCAAAGGCAGCTATCTGTATATTCTTTTTCGCTCTAACAGTGTTGTTCTTTACAATAACATATTAACACATTGAGTTTATTCATTAAATAACAAAACGGCCAATTTTAACAGACACTACTACAGGCGGCGTATGTGCATGCCCCAAAAACTAATCATGTAGCATTTAGACGCACACGTGTCTCCCTGTTTTTATCGACAATGGGTTTAATACTTGAACCCAATTTTATATAGTGTTAAGTCACCAGGCTTACCATCAGGAATCATCAGCGAGAACGTAGTCAAGCCCTATGTATATTTTTAAAAAAAAGCAACAACAGGAGTATAATCTTGGACCGGTTAATCAATATCCAACATTTTTTCACGATATTTTCCTTCTGAATTTGTAGCTCTGTGCGGATCCTCTAGCACATAATTTCACTGTAATTGAAAACTTAGCGATCACCACTTCATGAATAAACAGTTTTAAATACATGAGCTTTTATTTCTTTCAGCGTACTGGTATTCTGGCGCTGCAATAACGTACTCCCTCGGATCGGTAATTCTAATTATTCCAGCTGTGATGTTATTTACTCTGAAGACGTAAACAATTTTACAGATTATTGTTTGTCAAAATATTGTCAATTTTCAAGCAATAAGCAACTTTAAATAATTTTGAAATATTTTATTTTACAAACTTTTTCTATTTTTACATACTATCATTATTATTGTATTAAAATTGCGATATAATTAACTGTCAGTATTACAATATATTTATTATAAAACTTGTGGTTTTTTTTCTCCAGTACTTCAATTTAGATTGAAGGAACCAGTATTTCTTTTATTTACATAAGTTTTCTTTAACTCTTACGAATGAGGGTCTTAACAACTTGTCTAAAATGAAATCATCATTGAATCATGTTTTGTTTTCTACGCAAACAACTTGATACCGGTTTCTATTCTACGGATTAGATAGCAGCGGTATTAAGTGTAAGGCTTTTGTGAAGGTGTATAAAGCATTATCTTTGTTTACTTGAACGTTTAAAATCGAAAATACCAGCAATAGATATTTATTTATTGATAAGTATATTATTAGTTTTCGTTTTATTCCACGAACCGACAAGATGAATAAGTCATCCAGTTAGTGTGATCGACCCGCCCATAACAATATGGTATACATTGCACTATATTGTGCTTGTCACTCCTGAAATTTAATTACATATATAGAGCCCTTCAAATCTGTTTGCCGATAGAAACTGCATTATGTTACCTAGACGTCATCAGTAATATAGATTTACCACACGTAAAACTCGAGGAGTAACAAGTAAATTTAAATTCTTGTTATTATGAATCAATTGAGTTTATAAACATCCCTCATAAAGTTACCACTACTGGGAGTAGAGTCCTCGTCTTCACCGAAGTCCGGGTCGGCGAATGTCAATGTTCAGGATACCTGTATCTTTTAGGATATGTCGTTTGCTAACGATGTTTTCATTTAACGGAAGCTCAAACTCAGTAGGGATCAAACCTGTACGAGCCCCATCACACGTGCGACTGCATAACGAATAGAGCTAACCTGGCTTCCTCCTATAGTATTTTAATAAATGTAAATGATAAACCAAAAAAGGAGTAATTTTACCGATTCATTATAATAAATATTTTTGTTGCGTTAAAATGACTAATAACGCCAATAAAGTGATGAAACGTTTTTATATACATTTTTCGTATCTTTGTACTTCCGGATGCCATCGGCAGTAAATAATATGCTGCGCCTGGACAGAAATTTTCACGAGTTAATATTTGATGGGATTATGATAAAGCAGAAGTTGGGATAACGTTATTGCTCAAGAGATAAAAATAATGTAACGGATGTATTAAGTATTTTATTATCCATTTAAATGTGAAACTTGTGATCGTTGAACAAAATAATGGGATGGTAAATTCGATTTCTTTTTTCCTTGTTTGCAGCATCTACGCCATATTATGGTCTTAATATATACAGAAGAAACGGGTTTTAATCATTAACAACAATTAAATAAAATATATAAAAATAATAATATTAGTAATACTAAGACATAATTTAATATGTCAGTGTACCTTAAATTATTGACGGCCCGATTAGATAATTAAACTGGTTTTTAAAGGTACATATGTATGTAAGGATGGATCTTGGTAACCTTAGTGGACGTAAAGATTTTAAAACATCAACTAGAAAATTTATTTTGTATAAAAACTATTTTGGTTTAAAATTTATCCACCACCAAACATTTAAAGTTGTTTTATTTACTCCTGCAGATTACATAATTATCAAATTAATAGTGAATGATTAATTTGATGCTTGCAGTAGCTCTGCGTGATCAAATCAAAAATGAGGAGATTCGCAGAAGAATTAGTCACGAACTTAGCCCTACGAGTCGCGGAGCTAAAATGGCAATGGGCGGGGCACACAGCTCGTAGATCCGATGGACGTGGGGTTCTTAGTGCTGAATTGGCTACCCCGTATCGGAAAGCGTAGCTTACAGACCGTAGTAGTTGACAGACCCCCACTGGGTGGACAGAGGACAAAAAAATCGGAGGGCGCCACTGGACAACAGCTCAAAACCGTGGTTTGTGTAACATATTACAAGAGACCTATGTCTAGCAGCTGTTCCCATCGGTTGAAACGATGATGATTAATTTGAAGTTTTGTATGTAAATTTGATTATATATGTTTGGCTGGATTGTGTAAGGCTTTTCCACTCGGGTTTTTTTTAATTAAAATTACACAAATTAAATCGATAACTTGCCGTTTATACATTGCTTTCTGTGTTTACGGTCTTGATACAGTTTCATTATTTTGTGAACAATATTTTTATGCATTTGTTTATAATTTTATACAAACATGGTGAAACTAATATATGTGACTATTAATTTAATTATATATTTTTTTTTATACAATGAAGCGACGAGATGAGCGGGTCGTTCACCTGATGGTATACACTGCACCATATTGCGTCCGTCGCCTTGAGACCACTATGTTAAGTCTTGTTGCACTATTAATTTCACTCGCTACAACCCTCTTAAATCCGGAACATAGTAATATTTGCTTATTACTGTTTGGCGGGAGAAATAAGCGCTTTGGTGGTATCCACACGGTCATCAGAAACAGAGACCTAACACCAGTGAAAATAAGACACGAAAAGTATTATTCCATTTGCATGAATGAGGCTAATAAACTTTCAATGTTAGTAGATTAAAAACATAACTGATTAAAACTGACTTCAAATTAATTAACTACCTTATACCTCGTTACGTACGTTTTTTAATGTTATTTATTATCAATTATTTTCATTTAACCATGCTGTGCTAATCTGTATTTGGAGTGATACATATTAATAGTTTATGTAAATGTGTATTTATATATATATATATACATTGTGAATTACTCTAATGATTAGCCTAAATATATAAATAGTTGATTTACGCTAAAAATATTTCTTGAAAATCGCCGTAATATTAGTACGTTGGTTTATGTTATTTGCCATTTATTTATCAAATCGTGAACTATTGTTGCTATGGAAACCGTGATTATCAACATCTATACTCAATTTTACGTGTACGATGCCTTTATTTAGCAATAAGTTTACACCTAAACCTATTCCTGTGCGTCGCCAAGACACTTCAGTGATAAGAAACGAGTTCGGCAGTGACTATGCATCAAAAGAATTATCTATAGACTTATGTCCTCTTAAGTTGAAATTAAGCGATTTCGAAGTAACATTTGAAGAAGGTCAATGGATACCAGGTTAGTTAAAACGTATTTTACGGGAAAATTATAAACATCCAGAATTGTATTTTATTTACTTAGCATTGACTAATGTCAGCCGTGATAGTTATTAGATATTTTTGGTGCAGCATCTGGGCGGGCAGGAGCAGCCCATAAAGAAAATCTACGATTAAAAAAGGAATTACTACAATTGGAAGAGGAAAATAACATGTTGCGTTTAAAATTTGAGATTCTGCTTGACATGATGACAGATAAAACTGTGGAAGCTGAACAGCAAGCAGAGGTGCAACGAGCACAAAGCCTTGGTTCCTTAAAGCAAAAGAGTAAAAAGCAGAAAGGGTGATTAGTGTGCACAATGTTTAAAACATGTACCTAATTGGTTTAATATGTATAAAATTTTATCCTAAGATTAAATTATATTTAATAGATAAATTATCCACATAGAAATAGTTTTTTTTCGATTGATGCCTATGCTGTTAGAGTTCTTGACTACGTCATCAGACTCTGGGTCCACAGGCCTGAAACTATTTTGTGAGTTAGAACTAAATTAAATTATTATAAAATAGATGTCTATATATTTTCACTAAAAGACGAGAGAAGAAGGGAGAAAAATTCGAAATGGGGAAGGAATAAAGAGTTGAATAGTAATATGTATAAATGTCGATGCACAAGGTGGGCCGACGATCTGGTGAGGATCGCAGGAGTCCACAGGATGCGTGCAACGCGAGACCCATCGACGTGGAGATCTTTGGGTGAGGCCTATGTCCAGCAGTGGACGTCTATCGGCTGACGATGATCAAATTAATCAATTATCGTGGTGTTATTAAGCTAAGCTCTTCAGTAACTTGTCTAGCAGAGTACTGTTGCTGGCTGATGATTTTGATAATGGCTAAACATCGAAATATAATTAGGACAAATATCCAAATAAGATTAGCAATTAGAGTACGGACTCTTGGGGTGAATGAAATTTTTTTTATTTACTTTACCTAACAATTGAGGATGGTAAATTGCGCACGTCCACAATAATCTCCCAACAGGCTGACTACCAGAACTCAGGACGATATTTAAGATGAAAGATTTATAATATGAGTGTGGTAGGTGGTACTGGTGATAGTCAGGCGGGTTAAAAATGAACCATATGTCTATATGGTCCCAGAATAGATCCAATCTTAGTGGTATAAGGCAAACATGTAGCTTCTGCGCCGCGGAAACAGTTATTTTATTTGGTTGTTCATGTGTTATTGTTCGGGCAGCGTGACCGTATGTGGCCCTCTTGCCGGCATAAGCTGCATTTCCGCGGCCGTGCTGCACCAGTGTTACCGCCTCTCACCCGTGCACCACCTCTTCCACGTCCACTACTCTGGTTATTGCCATCATTCCATTCCACTGAAACAAGTATTACAAGTTAGAGAGCGAGATGCGTAAGAAACATACGGGTGTTGGATTTGGGGGCACCTCGTTCAGACGGAGTGGCAATCTCGTAAGAACAGTGGAAGGCGTTAGGAAAGGGTTTTGTTCGGCATTAGATTAATAAAGACTGATGGTAATGATGAAAAGAGTTGACATATTTGGATGTTTGGTATTAAACATAACTAAAAAATTAAATATAAATAGTTGGTCCTATTTTACCCGTATTTGCAGAATCGGCCCACTCAAAAAAGTTGCACCGCGAACTAAAATTCTTTGGGCACCCGTAAAACGGACGTCCTTTATTTGGCCCTTCTTTTTGAACGGTTATCCTGAAATTCGAATTTTCATATGAAAATCTTTGGATAAGCTCTTTTAAATATAAGCGAAATACCATCTGTGAGTTTAGAGACACCTATCTACAGCAGTGGATATAGATTAAGTGATTTTTCTCTACAATGAGCTTATATTAATCTGATAAAGAAACCTAAACTTCAGTTTGCCATAAAATCATGTGGGTTACATTTTAATCGTTTAAGGCATCTTTTAAGACTTACTTTTTACAAGGCAAGCCACAATTGCACATAACATTATCCTCATTCTGTTGGTAGTTATCTCTATTGAAACTAGGTGCTATCCCCCATCCCCTGGAAGTATTTCCGGAGCCGCTCGGAGGTGACGACGCCCAGGAAGTCGAATCGGGCGGTGTTGGGAAATTATTTTGAATACTACTCTCAGATTCTGGTGCCCATAAGAAGAAGTCGCAGCCTCCATTTTCTTTGCCCAAGTGACATTTATAAAATTTTTTACCTATTGATAAGAATAATAATACAAAAATTTGTAGTGCAAAGATGTGCTTTTTTCGTTAAAAAAATCAGTGGTATATAAAGTTGAATATAAAAAAAAAAGAAAATGATTAACCATCAGCGAAAAATGAATGTGAAATATTTATGTAATAGGGAGGATAGCATGTTAGATAACTATCAATTGCGTCGAATATTTGTATCGATTGTTCGAGCCGATCATTGGTTTAGATATTTTTTTATTGAAGAAGAGATCCGTTTGAGAATGTTCTTCGCAAGTATCCGAAAATTTTCTCTTTGAATGTATTATATCTATTGACACCGTTTGAAATTGATTACTGGTAGCACATAGAATATAAAAACACAGTATCAGTAAAACAATAAAGATATTCTACATAAACAATAGATTTTCGACGTATAAAATTTGTCAACCTGTCTTTAGCCAGCATGGTGAACAAATGGCCTTGATATTCTCCTTGTTAGAGAAGCGCCCATTTCTTAGCAGTGAGAATATTGAGTTGTTTATATACATACTATCCAATAAAGCTTCATAAACGTACCAAAGTTAGAGTTCTGTTTTCGTACAGTTAACTGAATGGCAGGTTTATTGCAGCCGCATATAACGTTATTGTCTTTAGAATCTCCAACAACCCTGGGTACAGGAAGGCTAGTTGGGCCTGGATCGATCGATCTAAACGGCCTGTTTCCTGCGGTAGTATTGCTGTGTGAGTTTGATCGTGCTGTATTTATTGTAGTAGTGGTAGCATTTGTAATTTCAGAACTTATATTTTGACTGCCGTTGATTGGAGCTCGAACACTTGATGGATTTATTTTTAACAGTTCCAAAAAGGTAGTGTCACATCCGCCTATACATCCGACGTAAGGCGGCGGGTACAAATGGCTTATTGAATTATTCCGCCATTCGAATTTCACTTTATTGTAGTTTGGTCCGCACTGAAAACGAATGTTTAATCATTTTAATAAATAGTGAAATAAAAATAAAATTATGGATTTTTTCAACAAAAAAATCAATTTATATTTACTGATAGTGCAAACTGGTACAATTTAAAAAATATTACTGGACAGCAACTACCGAGTTTTTATTTTGAATTTGTACTTACAACAGAACAAGTTCCAGGTAGCACCTGCAATGACTTCACAACATTCGGTAACCAGACTGCATTCCTACACTGAGGGTATGAAAGACAGCTTATGTACAATTCATCAGCATTATTTTTTTTCTGTTTCAAAACCATCTTTTCTCCGCATTTGGGGCATTTCAAAACTGCAAAGTAATGATGTCGAATATAAATTTTAATATTTACTGTAGATATATAAAAGATCAGGACGTTTTCGTATTTCAATGGTAGGTTATTGAAGAACGTTTAATTTTCACAGCAGCTCCTTTTGTTTCGCCGCCCCCACCCTTAATAGTAGTATTTTGTTTTGTGTCAAAAGGCGACGTGCATAATGCGGTGTAGCGTTTATCATCCTCTCACTACATTGTTATATGTGACCGTGTTCTTAATAGAAATAAGACAGATATTTCAATATTAATTATTATATTAATCAAATACCTGATGGCATATCAACTGGCAATGTTTCGGTGCCTGGTACATATTCATTGGGCCGCTCATTGAATCTCTCCGCTATTGCGTTATCTATTTTATTGGCCTCAGCCGTTACTGTTATAAACGCCTCTTTATACTTTGCTATCTAGAAACCATGGGATATAATTATCTATACTGCCGCTGTTCAGAGAAGTAAACATTTCAATGTAATAAATACTTTTTTTTATTTACAATTGGGCAACCCTTGACTTCAATTTCACATGACGTTAAGTTTAAATGATGTTTTAGTTGATTTAAGCGTTGTTAACCAAAATAGGTTTAACAACATACTATGACTCCCAAATGTTCTCGCTCGAAGTACAGAAATGCTGTTAATGTAGCAGGTATACAACAATGAAGGTAGTAGTCAGCAAGGCTGATTAGAAAACACCTTGCCATCAACCGAACTCCACAACCTGAAGCATTGGAATCGAACCAGTATTACAAGGCTAGCCAGTTACCCACTGCGTAAGAACAATACTTAAGATTATTCTTATTATAAATGTGGAATAAATTGAAAAACCAAATATGTTAGAGAATTAGTAATACTTTTTGAAATTAGGAAATCGCACATATTATTTTTAGTTATGAAAAAATATATTGCATATTGGCATTACTGCGCTGAAGTATTTAATATTGTGTTTCTTCACAATTAGTGCAATATTCTAATAACAATGTTAAGTGTAACATTTGAGCCTTTAATTATGAAAGTGGCATAAGTTAAAAATTTTAAAAATCTAGTTTAACGGTTATTTCAATTAAAATCCTAGTAAAATAACATAATCAATAAGAAATATATAACTTGTACCACTTTTAATATGAAAGGTTCATTTACTTTGCGACGAGCGCTTTAATCGCCTTGACACAGTCGAATAAAATGTTACCTTTATTTCACACTACCTGTTCAGCCAAAACTATCTCCGGCTGTTTCCTACCCTCGCTGATGGCTTTCAAGTCCGCTTCCAACTGCGCCCGCAGGTGAGGTTTCGACATATTCAAGCCCATGGCGTCATAACCCTCCACGAGTCCCATGCCCAGGAGTCCTGGCACGAAATGTATGGCGTCCGCGAGGGCGACGTAAGAACGATTCTTTATAGTTTCTATATGCTCTGCGTGGGTTGCGTCCGTACCTTAGTTTTTTAATAACAATAATAATAATGAAAATTTTAAAGAATAATATTAACAGCCTATTTCTTCTATATATATCTTCATATAGCGATAATTATTTTAACTGCCGCCGTGGCACAACGTTAAGCGCTTTCCTAGTAATACAAAGTATCCTAGTTCATTTTCTATGCCACATGGCAGATGCAGCATGACAGCATAGAAATTGCTTAGTCGTAAAGTTTTGTGAATCCGCTTAGCTACCCACGATTCCCGATCTCGTTGTTATTTAATATATAGTAAAACTATATATACTGTAATTCAAGAAGTAAATAAATAATTTTTTTTAACAAATTTTTAAGCAAATGTTAATAAATAACATATTTTTTAATATATCGTTTAATAATTAAATAACATTCTAAAATTTTAACAGAGGAAAAGAATTTAATATTTACTCATCTCGCTTTTGTCGATATTCTGTCATAAAATATATGCATACATATTTTTCGTTTCAAATATTACAATAAGATAATATATTTATTTGTATATTATGATGGTAAATGAGTCACACTTACCAATTCCATGTTTTTCCATGAGTGCAATGAGATCAGCCTCTGTCAGCAAATTTGGTGGAGATGTGTTGCCATCTATCATATCGATGCTGGTAGGATTAAAAGTTTGACCGCTCTGCAATGTTACAACAGTACATTTATTAGTATAAAAAATTATAAAACCTCTACCTACTAAAGGTATCTAGTAAAAGTGCTGGAGTAATGAATATTAACATCTAGTATCAAGGCTAGGCGCTACATTATTAGTGGTACGCGAAGCTCTTGCCTTCAGGTAAACGTCTTGCTTATCTTATCGTTTTGTCCAAAAAAATATAATTTTTTTTTAATTTTAATATTTCAATAAGAAAAATTAAAATGACATCATATACCTCATATATGTGAATCTCTTTAGAAGACCATTTATCGTAAGGGTAAACGTCTAAATAATTCCGTGCGAGGATCATTAAACCGCTACTTGTAAAAATCTCCTTTGCTATATCTATGGTCACAATTGTTTCCTGGCCTTGAGCGTCCTTGGAGCAACAAGCGAGGAAGGAGCGCACAATGAACTCGTACAGACGCTGTTCATTACCCGATAAGCCTAAAAAATTAACGTACCAATTACATATATATTATCATCATCAATCTATCGACGTCCACTGCGAGCCATACCGATGATGAAGTTTGCTCACCTAGAAAACTCTGGGTGTCATTATGTTGATAACCGCATCGCAGCATGGCGATTATGGCAAGAGATTTACATTAGGAGGGTAGTAGCTAAGCCAGGCGCGTTTGCAAAAATCTTGTCAACGACCAAATTGCATAGCATCTGGTCCTAGACTCGAACCTGGGAGGTCCCAGGTTCAAGTCCAGGACCGTGTTACGAGGCAAGCGCTTAATCAATGAAGATAGACAAAAGAACAGATATTTTAAGAACCATGTACAAAAACTGCAGATAATTGATTATATATATTAAAAATTTACTACTTAAGAGCTCTTACTGTTGGTGTACTTTGTTGGGTGTATGGGAGGGTGAGCTTTATCACTTTTGTTTCCTTGCCTCGGGGTAGGTCCACCACTATCTAAAATTCGTTGGGCGAATGTCCCCCAATTGTGGTCGCCGGTTTGCAATCCGACTAGTTGAGATAGATGCATTTCCTTTGGATACTCATTGGTTTCTGTACGCGGATAACTGATAAGACCTTGCGTATATAACTTTTCCGCCAAACGCATAGTTTCTTTAGCATTTATTTTAAGCTTTCGCGACGCCAATTTTTCTAATTCCTGAAATATAGTGTGATTTTTTTTTATACAACTGGGGAGGCAAAGGTGCGTACAAACTGTTTAATGTTATCAATTCCACGCCTATGGTCATCTGTAACACCAGAGGCATCACAATCAAGTTACTATTTTTGTTCTTTGTTGGTAATAATTTCATTGTAATTTATTCAGTAAGAAAAAAAATTAATAAAAACATTCCCTATCATTGGTTTTATTTACCAAAATTTTGTTTTTATGAAAATGTCCTTTGTTAGAAAGAAATATTTAGTTGTAAATTTATCAAAAACAACTTAAACATAGCAGCAGCAGCAAACTAACATTTAAGGATACAATTGGCAATTTCTAAAATATTAAAGAAAGGATAAAACCAGTGTAAGTAAAGAAATCTTACCACTGTGTCTAATGGTAAAGGTCTCCATTTCGACTTCGGTTTTGTTTTCACACTAATCACTTTTGCAAGAGGATTCTCTAAGCAGATATCGTGAATGACTTGACATGCATCTTGATCGAATAGTCGTACTCTGTCCCATGAGAAATCTACGCTCAGATCATTCATAGTGTGGTTTACTGTAAACAAAAAGTTGGCACTATATAACTTAAAACAATGATTACAGTAACTCGATTGTTTGTGCGCCAACTATTTGTACAAAACAAGTTTAACCATTACCTTTAATTTTCCAAAATGTTTCAGTAACAAAGTCATTAACTGCTCGATATCTTTCCACAACAAAGCCCAGTGTTGGGAATTGACAGGATCCATAACTTATAAGGTTATCTGCCAGTTTAGATGGGAAAACCTTCTGTAATCGGAGGGTTTGGAATCTTGTAAATGCTGCACCTTTGAATGATTAATCGCTCGTAAGTTTAATCTCATAATTTATAAATTTTAAATATAAATTTTTGATGACTTTTACAGCTTCATTGGACTAAGAGCTCCCGAATACAAATACCACGAGCTAAATTAATCTATATATTTAGATTCTTAAAAGTAGAGGAGAAAAATGAGAGAGTATTTGATAGGGGGTAGAGGGTGAAGAATTTGATAGTATTTTAGGTGGAGATATACGCGGAAGTAAATAAATAAAAACATAGATAAGTAAATTAGTAATTAAATTTCGATTATTAATTTAAGCGCGTGATACGCACATTTATTAGTGGCAGGGGTTCGGCCCCTGACCACCCTCGACTATTTCGAGAACAGTGGGCGGTGAAAACGGTCCGGGGACATAACTGTAACGAAAATAGTCGGTGTGCATGTCGTGCAGGACCTCATTATCGGTGCTTAGAGGCAGCAGAGTTGTAATAGAAAAAGGTGCCACATTTCTGGTTGGTCAACCTGTCTGACCTAACGAGGTTACAGTTGGCTTTTTCGGGTTCTCTATAGGACGGCTTAAGAAATGTTTCTTGAATGATGACGTCGTCAAATATTGTTTAAAAAATAGACTGATTTATTCCTCTTGATGTAGTAAACCGATAGCGTCAAACTTAGCGATGGTTGGAGAAGCATAGCGCTAAACCCAAAAGCATGCAATGACTCGTACACTGCATCCGAACAAGTAGAGGGGATTTTAAATTCCCCTCTACTGCCTACTACTACTACCTACTCGATTACCATCTTAAAGTCAGCAGGCTTCGCGTCCGAATACACTGCGCCGCATAGCGACAGTTCCGTTGCCCTTCGTAGAGTCAATGGTGGTCGTGAGCTCTTTGACTTCACGAGACTTTCGCACAACGAGAGGGCACGAAATTTGAGAAACTGAAGTTGAGCTATCAGAAGTAGGTAGATGCTCCTTAAGTGAGTTCTGGTGGGCTTCAAACTATTCATCATTTTGAAGAAAAATATGCAAAATTTTAGAAACAACGACTAGACTGAACTCTGTGGATGCAGTGACATTAAGTCTAAACACTAGAGAGTTTAAACTAGGACCAGCAAACCTCCTCACCTTATAAGAAGTGTGGGTCTCAAGTGATAACCTCGTCAAGCACATAGGTTGTCCTATGGTGGATAAAATAATTAGTAATAAAATTTATTATGATGGTGTACTGTTATAACATATTATTCCCCGAATTTCATATAAATTAAATTGCTAACGTGTCAATAGTTGTTTAGTTCACATCGGAACATTTCCTTGAATTCGAAAACAATGACATCATTCTTGGATTACATTCCGCCAACTGTTGACCCCGAAGGTTCATTATATTTTAATGCACTTTAAAGAGACAGTTCGGAGTTTGATTTGGATGTGGACACAAGTTTTAATTGTAATAAATTTCTAAATCTTAATAAATAATAATTTTAAAAAAATTCTTTCTCATTCCACCCTGTAACGGTACACAACCAGGGGTACAGCAGTTCTCTTTGCCGGTGCTTCGGCTAGTCCTTCCTTCCGCCCGCCCTTTTCCCAGCTATGTGGGGTCGGCACAGTATGTACTTCTCTTCCACATCCCTCTATCAGCCGCCATATCTAAATTCACACTCTTCTTACAACACATGCATCTTTCACACAATCCATCCACACTTTCTTCGGTCTTCCTCTACTCTTATAACCATCCACATTCATTCTCATTACTTTCTTTGTTATATGTCCTTCATCCCTCCGCATAACATGCCCGTACCACGCTAGACGGAGCAAGAGCTCCTCAATTTCTCTGTCACTGAAGCGACTTTCAGACTTCCTCTAATATACTCATTCTTAATTTTATCCATCCTCTTCACACCACACATCCATCTTAACATTCGTGTTTCGGCCACATGTAACCTCCTTTCATCCGAACCCTTGGTGGCCCAACACTCAGATCCATACAATATAACAGGTCTAACGATCGACTTGTAGATCTGTCCCTTAAGTTTAAGGGACATTCGTGGATCACAAGTCGTTCCAGTGACCTGTCGCCATTTCATCCAACCTGCATTTATTCGGCTTCTCACATCTCGATCAATATCGCCGTCGCGTTGTGTGAGTGAACCTAGGTACTTGAAATCGGAGCAGGTTGGTGCCTACCAATCTGCTACGATTTCAAGTGTATCCCTATACACCATTTAAGGCGATTGGAGGAAAGCTGGTAGGACCGCCGAAGTCACAAAACAAATGTTTAGTTTTGGTCCTGCTGATCTGGAGCCCAGCGTTCTCTAATTTATTTCGCCATTTTTCCAACCTGCTCTGTACCTCGCTTTCATCTTTCCCGACAAGTACGATGTTGTCGGCAAAAAGCATACACCAGGGTGCCTCCTCCTGTATGTCTGATGTCATCACTCCAGCATCCATTACCAGGAGGAAGAGATACGGGCTTAATGCTGACGCCTGGTGTAGGCCCTCCAAGACACCAAACTGTCGCTTTTGCCAGCAGTGGACCAGATGTGTGTACTGGCACGACAGTACATAGCAAGAATAAGCTGTAGGTATTTCCCAAGCACTCAGAGCCCACTACAGAACCTCCCGCGGAACCTTATCGTATGCCTTTTCGAGGTCCACGAACACCATGTGCAGGTTTTTATGAGCACGTCTGTATTTTTCGCACAGTTGGCGAAGAGCAAAAATGGCGTATGTAGGCCCCATTCAGGCATAAAACCAACTTGGTTCAAGGCTACCTCACTCTCCTCTTTGTCTTCCCAGTAAGATTCTTTCCCACACTTTCATACTACGTGACATGAGCTTTATTCCTCTATAATTGTTACAGAGTTGCACATCAGCCTTGTTTTTAAAAATGGGTACCAGTGAACTGCTACACTACTCATCCGGGATCGCCTCTTCTTGTACCAACTTGTTGAAGAATGAAGTCAGCCACATCCATCCATCTGATTTTAACAACTTCCATACCTCCAATGGTATTCCGTCTGACTAGTAACAAAATCTAACTAAATGTAAATGACAATTATGTTACGAGACTAACAGATAATTAAGGAGTAATGGTTGAGGTGCAATTGTGACACAATGTTATTGTATGCTGCAGATGTGATAACACAATAGGGCATGCACGGGAAAATCTTAATCCCATGTAAACAAAATGCAAAATGTAAATAGTACATACAATGTATTCGAGAATAATAAATTCACAGCTGTGTGAGTGGAACTTGGATAATTATACAATCAAAGAAGATCTATAAATCATTTGAGTTAAGAATCAAACTCAGAAGGACTTGTGATGTCTGCAGTGATTGGTATGTCAGAATATGATAATGACTAATGTATCCATTATCAATACCAAATATGAAAAATAGATATATACTTTAAGCAAGTATGAAATTTACCTATCCTTAAATCAAGTTCTTGTCTCACATCAACAGCATTACTAATATTTCTGTTTGGCTGCTCCAAGTTTTGCAAAGCACGGCTTACAGACACTGATGTGATCTCAGAGAACTTAGCACGGTATATCTCCAAATTATTTTTCACTGCGTTACACACCTCTATTATCTCAAAGCCTATATTCTCTCCTTCTCTATCACAATCTGTCCATATGATAAGACCTTGACAGCTTCTTACTTCTTTTTCAAGAGTTTTCTAGAATAGAGAAAACAAATAAATGTGTTTTTTGTATTTGTCTAAGAATATAGGAAAAATAATAAAGAAACCTAACCTAAGCCCAGATTTTATAGAATACATATTATTTATAATTACATTTTATCAAGGGTTGATTTTTTTTTTAGAATGAATACTTAAGTAATATAAAATAATAATAATAATATAATTGATTACCTTAATTTTTTCATAGTTTTCTGGACAGTATTTATCAACTGGAGCATCAAAAAGTGTCAAAGGATTACATGACTGCCAACTTTTATATGAACTTGTAAAATCTAATGCAAGAAGATGTCCAGATACTGAAGTCATTACCATCTGGCATTTTTGGCCCATTACCTTTGCTTCAAATTCATAGATTTTATTATATTGAGATAATCCTTCTCGCTATAAAGTTAAAACATTTTTTTCCATTTGTATGTTAAATAACCTCTACCTCATATTATTTAAATTAGACATACCCTTCGGGACGTTCCTCTTGACAAATGTAACGCAATATTTTTCGCGGCGTCATTTTTTTCGGCTACATTTAAATACTTCATTGCAACCGATTTATCTTTTTGCACCAAGTATGATTCATACCCAGCACTATAGAAACGAACTTTCCCACTTATACCGATAATAAATCTAACTAAAAGTTGCATATTTTAACACCATATCGATATTCATTACCTCATGTTAACAATTTTACTTAAAAATAAAATCCCAATCTCTGAAAAATAAACCGCGAACGATAAAAGCATATACAAATAAGTACATCGGGAAAGTCAAAACAAATCAAAACTTCGTGACTGACATTAGGGGCGATTAAAGTACAAGTAGTGTAGAGTACAGGATGCGTTTTTTTTTTTTTAATTCTTTAAATTATTTTTAAGCTATTAAATAACTGTAACTCTTACAAAGATAAAAACTTTAAATAATTCTATTCATATTATATTTTGTCTGTTTAGAGCATGAACAGTTAACAAACATGTTACCCATTTCTTTATAATTTTTCAATCAACTTTTATACCCAGAAATTGTACATAGAAATAATTGTACGATATTAGAAGCATGTATTATTATTTTTTAATTTTTACTTTATCAAATTAAGTCACTGCAATTTATATCCGTTATACATCGTAAAGTTTTTTTTATATTTTGGTTGTTGAACAATTTGTCTCATTCGTAGCAAGCAAAGATCATGGAGCTATACAGTATATTTTTAGTTTATCCTAATTACATTTGTTTCAATTAAGAACTTTATTTTGAAATTTTTTTAAAAATTTCATAATTTATACATAGCTTACTCATTTATCTCAACTATACCACAAAACAATAACAGCTAGAACTAGCTTTAAAATGCTTAAGAAAAAAAGAAATATTTTTTTGCATTTAGACCATTTACTATTTTCTAAAAGACTGTACGGTGATACTCCTAAGTTGTTTAAAAAATATTTTCAAACTGTCAATATTATGTGTTTATATTTTTTTTTTTCAGAAATTTATTTTCAAATTGAAGTGCACTTTATCAATTCCTAATTTCAAATATTATTTCTTGAAGATATCTTACGAATAATTTTTTATATCCATAAAATAGACAAAAAGTGTAATTAATATCAATTTGTTCTATTTGATTAAAATGCTTTAACAAAGCACTTGTTAAAATTATATATTATATTCTTTGTTCTATTGTTATAATGATAATTGCGCGTTTACTACTAACTAATGAAGAAAAATTTGTTAAAATGTGCTTCTTGGTGAACTGTCTTAAACGTTTTAAAAGCTCGCATCAATGGTTAAGTCGTCAAAAAGCTGATCCCTATGTTGAAAAAGCTAAAATATACAACTATAGGTATGAACTTTTAATTTTTTAATGTTAATAATACCTATTTTTGTCTTATTGTCATTATTATGTAGTTAAAATCTTCATTCACTATATATCAAATATGGGTTACAATTACTAATATTTTGTTGGAATGGAAAACAAAGTATTTTTTTAATTATTTTAGATGTCGGAGTGCATTCAAACTGTTAGAAATGAATGAAAAAACAAATATTTTGACACCAGGATTAACTGTTGTTGATCTTGGTGCATCCCCTGGTTCATGGACACAAGTAGCAGTTCAGAAAACTAATTCAGATGGGGCAGATAAGAATAAACCTAAAGGAACTGTATTATCTATAGACAAACTTCAAATATTTCCAATACAGGTATGTGGTAAAAAAGTATTTCTTCCTTTACCCAGAATTTTCCACTATAGCCTAAGGATTACCTTGTAACTACACAATTATTAACTAGTTTAATATCATAATGTATTTGTGTAAATAATTTATTATTTCAGGGTGCAATTATTATGAGTAACATGGACTTTTCAACTATTGCAGCACATGACAAAGTTGTTGATATATTAAATGGTCAGAAGGTAGATGTAGTGCTATCAGATATGGCACCAAGTGCTACTGGCATACGAGAATTAGACAAAGACAGAATTATAGGCCTTTGTTACATGGCAATCAGGTTTGCTGCACTTGTCAGTAAAATTGATGGTAACTTACTATTTAAAGTTTGGGATGGAAAAGAAGTGCCTATATTGGAAATGGACCTAGAAAGATTTTATAAAAATATAAAAATATTGAAGCCAAAGGCAAGTCGATCAGATTCATCAGAAAAGTTTATACTTGCAAGAGGCTTTAGAGGTATTCAGAGACCTTTACAAAATGGTCGCTGGGGCTGATTTAATAAAACAACTACTCAATGTTTCAGTATGATAATAGTGCAATGTACAGACAAACATAAGATATGAGATACCTATGTAAAATTACTGAGTAAAACCTGAAATTATTTTGTTTAGTTGATGTACATATTTTCAAATGTATATTAGATTTTGTTTTTAATTCCAGAGACTTTAAATTATTTCAATTTTCTTTGTTCCACAGAACATAAAACTGCATGTTTTTTTAATGAAATAATAATTGTCATTTCAATTAACTACTGTATATTAAATAAAAATTATTCATAATGTTATTTACAACATAACACATGACGTTAAATATAATAAAAAAAGATGTCTCTATTTCTGTTATCAATAATGTGCTTCTACTACCTATATGTGATGTAAAAATGTTTACAGTATTAGTTATATACTAAGAAATGTTGATTGAAATATTCAATCAAACTAAGATTGTAAAATGTACCACCTGGATAACTTTCCATCCACTAAAAAACCTTGGTAGTCTCTTTGAGGTTCTTTAGAAGGGACCAAGTGATCCTTTATAATGTGCATATTTACATTAGCGAAGCATGTCTTATGGAAGGTCCTGTGCCTTTCTTTGATTAGTAGGCAGAAGATCACATTTTTTTTTCCCTTGGGTCTGCTAACTGAGTGCTGAGTTACTTCTCAAGGACAGCAAAATTGAAGAACGAAAGTAATCACCTCCAATGACAGGCAAGCATACCTTAGTACTATTTTTACTAACCCGAGACTACAGCTGATTGTCTTCTTTGATACCCAACAGTGTATATCAAACCAGGAAGCTGAAATAAACAACCTAGATTTAAGTGTAATTAAAATGAACATGCTATATTATGGTTTAAGTTCAATTGTTATTTTTTTTATTAGAACAAAAATATTGGTAATGTCTTCTTTACTTGGTGTGAGGAATGCATTCAAGATTTGTGGCAAGTTTTCACTGTAGAAACTATTTATTATATGTTTTGTATATCAATTTTACATAGGTGTATATCAAATAAAGAAAACCATGTACCTAATACAAATCATTGAAATTGTATTTTTTTTGTTTTCTATTTTTTATTTTTCGGAGCGACGATACAAGTGAGAAATTCACCTGATAGTAAGTGAAACGCCTTCCAACAACAACGTAGCGCTGGGTTGATATATACAACACCACATTACGCTCGTCGCCTCCAAACATAAGCAGCAAATATAAGAGCTGCCATGGTTAGACGGTCTCGGAAAACAGTGGCCTGCGCTCCATATCATAGTAATGTTCATAGACGTATGGAATTTACTACGTATAAAACGGTAGTAATATTGTGTTTGTATTTAATGAGGTAAAAAGTTTAAAACTATTTATTCCACTAAGCGATAAGTTCCGCTAAACTCGTCGCTTCACCTGAAAATAGTGCCTACAACAATGTTAAGCTTTAAATATTATTTATTTGTCTCCGTGGCGAACGGGAGAACGGGCGAAACGGAAAGTTCCTGATTTGATTCTGAGGTCACATCTGATGGAGATTGGATATTTGAAGCACTATTTGTAACTACTCTCGTTTTAAGTCTGTCCTACCTACCTAAAACTATAGCCAAGTGTTAACGCATCATCAATAAAAAAAATATATCTGGACGACAGAAATTAAAAATAATTTAAAATCACTGAACGTTGACTGTTTTTTAGGCTATGCACTTATTCGGCGTTTAATATTGTGATTAAAAAATCAAACCAAAATTTAAATAGTATTTAAGCCCTTCAATAAAATTACTAATATTTCTTGAATATTATCTATTTTTAACATTCTTTTAAAGGATGTAATTGTTTTGTACAGGTTTAATATTGTGATTTCTTTATGTTCATAGTGTTTAGAGGCATAAATTAAATTAAAGATGTTTTTATGAAATGAATAAATTTATTTTCGTTTAACTCTTTTTCATGAGGCAGTAATAACATTAATTCAAAATAAAATAACTATTTTTTTATTAGAAAATGGTAAACAATAAGCATAATAAGCTTAAAGATGTTCTATTCCACCGATACATATTTAACCGAGATATTTTGTGAAAACCTTGTAAGTATAGATCTAAATCCTAAGTTAATTGAGTTTATTTGAATTTTTCCTCAAAAGTACATCAAAATTACACACTTCTTCACGGTTCTTTGTTCTTCTTCTGCATAGTAATTCTTAATAGGGTCCGTCGGGGTAATTATAAGACATTCAATGTTTTCGATAAAAATAAGACAAATATCTGAAAAATAACTCTAATTTCAATCTACTTGATTAAAAGCAATTTTATATGTTCATATATTATTGTATGATAATATTTTGAATACTTTAATAAAAATATTAACAAATTACTTTCTAATTAATTTCATGTCATTTTCATCCCGCTCTGTTTTATAATTACTCGATCAGATGTAAAAATCAAATAATATTAAAGTTATTCCCTATATCATATTTTACTTCGATGTTTAATTTTTACCACTAAATCGCTAAAAACGTTGATATACATATTTTGCGTTAATATAATACCACCGAAAATATTTCCTGATTTTTTGATGATATGATTTTACACACATTAGTATACGACGAAATTTAATAATAATTTTTTATAATTGAAAACTCTAAAAAGTTTTCCTCTCATAATTACCCCGACTGACCCTACTCCCGTTAATATCTTTCTTAAATGCTACCTACATTTATTTTTAGTTTTTGTTACCATACATTTTTTTCTGTGAAAATACCACTTCACTAGATGTTTATCGTTAAAAAATAATTATTGAAATAAGTTTCGTAAAAAATATCACAAGTAATTGTAAAATACCAAAATATTTAAGCTTTAATGTTAAATTTGGACGTAAACAGTATGACAATTGTTAGAAATTGAATTCTTGTATTTTAATGTATAATCAGCATGACCAGCAAGCATAGCTTTAAGCCTTATTTGCTTCGGCCTTTTGTCTAACTTATTAACTAATCAAATAACTACGAAATAATTTCGGCTTAAATAAGTGCTGCTTGTGCATAACACAACCCACATGTATAATTTACTCTTTATAGCATTATTTTTGATATCATAATTTCTACAATAAATTGTCCCTAAATGTAAGAGATAACAAAAAAATATTTTCACTACAACCTATTAAGCTCCCAGTCTAAAAAAGCAAATTGTAAAAAGAATATGTCTCTTTTATGACAATTCATCTTAAAAATGTTATAGAGATAAAATACTCAAATAGCATCTCTTACAGGATTGAATTTAAATACGTCTAAATAAATAAATCAATACAAATAAGCAATAACTAGATAGCGTTTGTATGTTGGCTTTGAGTAGTGTCTTTTAGACAAATTGAGTTCTTGTAACATGGGAGAGCTTGTTGAGTTGCGCTGCAGACAACAAGCTAGAGTGCGCTGCATGATCCAGAAGCAATAGTCTTTCGCCACGCTCGTCGTTAGATGTGTGTACGTTGCGCGCACATCTTCCTCCACCCGTCTCTAACGCGAAACTGCTAACTGCGCAGATTGCGTAGATAAACGTGAGCACAAACAGCGCACATCCAAAATCTAAAAAAGTAGACATTTTTATATACAGTATAGAATATTAAAATTCAAGACTACTTACTACAAAATATATTATATTTATTGAGATTTTTGTTTCTCTCAAACTTAAAGATGCAAAAGACTCATAATCTTAGAATGATGTATAGATTATTTTGATTGTAATATTTTATATTATTTTGGTTATTCAACTCTGCCCATCCGGAAGAATATTTTGATGTTCAGGTTCAGGATGTGCAGGATGTTTGCCATCACAATACGCGTATGCTTATCGCATGTGTTGTTTCATTAATCATATATATGTTTTTTTTTTATTTGTAGAAGCGACGAGACAAGTGAAACATTCTCTTGATGCTAAGTGATACGCCTGTCCACCGCAACACCATTGTGCTCGTTACTTTGAGACGTAAAATGTTAAGTCTCGTTTTCCCAGTGATTTCATTAGCTACAACGCCTTTCGAACCGGAACAAAGTAAGGGTTATATATTACAGGTTGGCGGCAAAAATAAAAATACTTTAATTTGTACTACTAGAAAAGACATTATACGAAATAAGGGTTATTTAAGTTTTTACTGTATTGTCTTTTAAATGTATTATTTGTATCTTATATTCTACTAAATGATATTATCATCAAACTTAATTGTTTTGTAATTCTATAATTAGTTACTCATTAAATATGAAACGTGTACTTACGGTACAAGTTGTGACCCCCGAAAAGATTAACAACGCACTGATATCCATCTCCGATAACAATGGCAATAATTAAAAGTATGACACCAACACACGCTGCTATAATCCATGGCAGAATATATTCACGCTTGTACTTCACAGCCCCGTGAAGCAATGAGATGCAGCACATCAAATAGATTGAAGTCAATAAGGTACTTGTATGGAGAAAAATCACTGTAACTAAAGATGACCGCAATAATTTTATGGATCGTATAGGTAGCAAACCTTTACCATAAAATATTTATACATTTGTAAATAAATCTAAAAAAGGGAATTTCTTGATTAAAATAGTAAAAGTTTTTCCTTACTAAACTTATTAAGGAGATCTTTTCTTTGTTAATATTTCTAATTTCGTAAATGACTTTCTATTCTCTACTTTCATGCCGATAAATGTACAGATAATTTTTTAAAATAAATGTAAGATTACAAATGTATAAATTAGTTCCATAGTCTGACTCAAATTTTCCTATTTTTCTTGAAAAGTATTAACTTTAATAAGAAATGACACTTTTTGTGTAATATATTATTGTGTATAAATACTGGAGGGTATATTTTGTTATGAATTGATAATTAACTGTCTTTATATGCCTAATCACATAGTGCATCTAAAATCACATTTTTTTATGAAATTTGTCGTACCTTGAGTTTTTATCAAATAATCGCGGAATTAGTAAGTGCTTTAAAAAAATTGTAATATAGGTATTTTATTTACATTAACTTACTTGAAGCAAGATGTTGCGCTTTAGCAAATCTTCGTTGATTATTGGTACTTACGACATTCCCTTCATGAAAAGTGATTTGATTACCATAAGCAACTTCATAAAATCCTCGCCTTTCGGCATCGTCTTCCATATCGTTATGAAGAAGGGATAACATTTCCCCGACATGAGAAACTCCGACTAAGAGTATTATTAAAATAAACGATGAGAGTGCCTGAAATTTTGCAACAGCAATATTTTTTCATGTTTTCTTAGAAATTACACTTTGCGGTTTTTGTACTTACGATTTGGTGGACGGCGATAAGAATTGTGCCTTGACGTAAATTAAATACATACAAAAAATTATTTAAGCGTATCATCATTTTGTGAGATAGTTCACATTTCTTCAAGTTAACAAACATTTGTATTAATTATATTACTTAGGCATAACTAGCAAGAATTAAAAACATAAAGTACTTCGTTGTGTACCTACGAGGTTAGAGCTCGCTGTTGCAATGCGCATGTTCTGTTCTATCGATTTTTTTCTAATAATGCGTAGCGCGCATGTATTTTAAATATTCAAAAACGAAACAACTGCGTTTCTAAAAACATCAGGTATTGTAAAGATCTCATAACTTATCGGGTTATGGATAGATATGGTAATTATGAATTTAAAAGAGGAAATTTACGAAACTAATTCAATCTTTTTATTATTTAATCAATTTTATTTAAGATAAACTAACCATATATCCTGAGCATTTGAACAACCCCTTACAATTTTAACTCTTATATTCAAAACTATTATAATTTAGTTTATAAGAATTTTCTTCCCTCCTCAGTTGATTTCATAGTCATTGCCGCCATCCGACGCGCCTCTTAAATGCATATGTACATTTATCTATGTATTTATTTAGGTACACCCTCTTATCTCTCCCTCTATAGCACTATCCAACTCTTCAACCCGTCCGCAATCGATATTTTCTCAACTTTCTCCTCCCCTTGTTACATACTACTTCATCTAAATATATATGTATATATTTAATATTTATGTTTTGGATTCAGGTATTGTGTTCATTTGAATGTTTTGGTTTAATTTTATTATATTTTAGCTCGCGGATTCCAAATCCCCGAGCCCCCGAGTCCGATGAAGCCGCAATGGTTGTCAATAAAACTGCGGTGCAAACATCATAAAAAAAAAAATTCTTCGTAAATTTACTTTTTTACACTTCAAAAAATACTAATTTGAAAGTGCACCTACATAGCATATAACTACCTAGCAAGTTTCATTACAACAGTAATGTATGATCATCCTCTTTTGAGGAGGATAATCTTTCTTTTGCATCTTCCATCCTTCCTCGAAGACAACCTTCACGATATTTAAAAATTACTCCGTTAATCTTTATACTGAGATCGCGTTGAATTGACGAGTCATGTTTTTCCATATAGCCGATCAAGAAAAAAGTATTATAAATGGTCACTGTTATTATTATACCACTTGTAGTAAAATTCAATATGATATTCCTCGTTCAAACATTTCTATTACATAGAAAAAGATCAGATGTCGCCTCAGACTTTTAGCGAAGCGCTTTTTCTAACTTCTAAAGGTGAAATATATGAATAAGAACAAACACGTCACGTTATTATAAATTAGTTTTAATTCACAACTTACAATAGTAGTGATAACATTATGACTTTACGTACCAAACTTTTAGCTGGCGTTAGTATATTTGGATTACATTATATTGAACTAAAATCTATCACAAATAAAAATTATTATATGTACAAACTTTTTTTTAATATTGATAACTCATTTCGAAAATCATGCAATAATAGTATTTAACATAATGTCACGTAAGAAATTATTAGAGTAAAATAAGCAACTAAATCTCAGTAGGCAGCGATTAAAAATGGGTATGCAGTTTAATGTCACAAGTTTTACATTTCTTACATAACATGAGAATTATATAAAAATGTTAATGTGTCGAACAACGAACCTATATAATAATAACGATTCGAAGCAAACTCGTCAAGTTTTTACATTCATTTATAAGTGTTATTTGTATACAATGAGTTTATACATATATGGAGAGATATTATTCACAAAGATTTCTATCAATCAATCACTACTTTGGCAAATGAATGATACAGTTCTTGATGATCACGAGAGCTGTCGGCATATAAGTGTGGTACGATGACGTGTAGTTGAAAGCGTAAGACAGCTAGCTCCATTGATGCCATGTCAATTTTGTATTTTTATGCTAAAGTAAAATATTTAATATAATAATTACGAAAACTAAATATAACAATAAACAGTTCCGTTATCATTATTTCCATATAAAAAATAATAATCCGAATAATAAATAAAATTAACAATCGGTTTATCGTTCCTAATAGTACATGCTTTGTGTATACTTGTATACGTATATGAATACGTTTTTACTACAACCAAATGCTTATGGCGCTCCCGTGAATTGCATCGACTACAAGTCCATGAAATGCCTTTTCCATAAAAAAAAAATAGTTTCAGTGCAATCGCTACGAATAATTTAATGAATTACGTTCTAGGGACGGATTTTAACCAAACTTGTTTGATGCAGTTAAGTTCGATAATATGTACATCTCAAAGAATATTGTGTTTTAATACATTTTGCATGGTAAAGTAACTAAATATAAACCAAAACACATGTTACATATTTGACCAAATAATTAACAGTAATAGTCTGATATAAAAGTAAATTAGTTAAAGCGTAGAATTTCAAAGATTAAATTAAGTGTTATCTTTTAACTTTTTCATTATTAATTTTTTTAAAAAAAAAACAAAAGTTCGCTTTAAAACAAGTTGACCGTAACCCAGGGTCGGGGCAGTAAGAAATGTTTATCCTAATGTATTAATGTAACGTTTGAAACAAATCTCTATATATTCAAACTTGCTCCGTATCAATAAATGCAAAATTAGCTACATATTGTCACAAGATAATATATACACAACCATCATCTCAAAGTATTGTTGCGTTGGGGTAATGTTAGAAAGTTTACAGAGCACATAAGCGGTAAAGTTTCCTCTTATCGCCTTCAGCACACTGATGACGGATGTACGTAATCTCTAACAGTCGAGATAGTACCCACGAGGTTTCTGGACATGACATATGACAGCGTTATGTTTGATAGGCTGAGGCTGTGCTCTGTACAGATATCTTTTAGCCTCTTCAAATGCTTGGGACAATCACAAAGGGGCAGGTTATCTTTTCGAAGTATTTCCCTAGATACAAGGGTTACAAGATTTACCGATTTGTTCAAGTGTCTCCAATAATTTTATTTCATGTCAAATATGTCAAATTACAAAAGGTATTGTTGCTAAAATTTAGGAATTCATTGTGTAATGTTTTGTTTAAAAAAAAATAAACACGTCAAAAACAATTCGTAAGGGATATTTTTAACCAGACGTTACTTCCTTGGCCATACTCCAACGCAAATTAGGAAATAAAAAAAAAAATTACTACGACAACGATGTTTCTTAAAAAAATATGTAATGTAAATAACTTCTATCAAAATAGCCAATATATAAAAGTTCTATATCAGATTATTCACAAGATTCGCATGTACCGTATTATGTAAATGCAAATATAATGAGAAATGTTACGACGAAGTTTAATGCGAATAATAAATTTTCTTACACTAATGGACAATAAAAGTTGTTACATTACAAAGTATTTAAATATTTGAAATAGTAATGAGACATGTTCAAAAGTTCATGATATAGCCATTTCATTCGTACTTGAGAATAAAAAAAAATTATACGTTAACTCTGCAGAGAAACGTCCAAAATTAAAGCTACATGTACCGCCTATAGAGGACGCCGAGTAAAAAAAAATATTCTTAAATTACATAATGTTAAATACCGCAATGCATGTACCTCTTACTTATATCACCAGAATATAGTGTTAATACTAAATACTAGGCACATAATTATATTAAGTTCATTTGAATAAATGGACAAATCGGGAGGCTAAGTTAATTTCATATACTGCTAAAATTAAATAACGATTATATTCACAGTTGCAATTGTTAAGTAACAATACCTTAGTCTAGATAGCTTATAATACTAATCACAAATCCGTTGTCAGTTACAGCCTGTATTTTGTAAGGATATTCAATTTGTCCAGACATAAAATATTTATGGCTCATTGTTTATGTTATTGATTAAATATATCCAGATTACACTTGATACACGACAACATTAAACTACTTCCACATTGATTTTATTGAAAAAAATACTGTTTCATTTATCCTTATTTGAAAAAAATAATTACTTCTAGTTAGCTGTCAGGTTAGTTGAAAATAATATCAAAATTCAATGAAAATTCAGAAATTTTGAATAATTTCTCTCTCTATTACACAATAGTAAAAAAATCTTATTCATGTGAGCAATCGTAACATTTATTTCACTTCGGATAAGTCATATAAAGAAGTCGTAAATTCCTGGGCATGGACAAGTTAACACCATAGAAATTTATCAAATAGGTAAAATATTAAGTTTTCGTTGTAAGATACTATTTAAATACCTTTCCTTTAGTCACACAGTATTATTTACAATACACATAGATTAATTATTCAATTTCATATTAAAAAAAATTATATAAATTGATCTTACATAATATTTTATCTTTATACTTTTTTCAATTTGGAGAGAGTAAGTTGCGAGAAAATGGTGAAAGTAATTGTTTTACAGGTGCGACGTTTGCATATTATTTCCTAACAGGAACATGCCTGAAATCATATCCTCAGGACAAGATGAGGACCATGACATGTATCCATTATGTCATGTATCCAGAGTTGAGAAATGATGACTCATGTGATAGTACAAGAGTTTCGACCAGTGCAATTGAGGCGAGCGTTGTGCGGATGCTTCGTGGGTCGAGCGCGATGTCTGCTCGGAGCCGCCGAGATTGCATACGATTTGAGATGTGACTTCAGCGTAGTCGGTAAAGGCAGCCGCTCCAGACCATATACAGAAGTCCGCGCAACAATAGCGCGACAACACAACTCTTGGAGACTGAGCACTGTGGATGAATTATCCAAAATAATCTTTACATCATACCAACTTTTTTACTAGGTTAATAAATTAAACACAATTTCTCGTATTCTTAAATAAGGCTGTCGATGGTAAAGCATGTTTGATCAGATTACTGGACTTGTTGTTACATTTTGATAATCAGAACAGCAATGCCTATACAGCAGCAGATTTATAAAATAAGGGTGATAGCTGGCAAGGTGAGTTCAAAGAATCTCTAGAATCTTTGGCACCACAACCAAAAGAGAGATGTGATGAGAACACAAGCCACTACCTAATAGACAGTAAAAAGTCAAACCACTACTCATAGTTCCCAATGTTAAGTTTAAAAATATATGAAATAGAACAATAATAACTCATAGTGTAAAAAATGTTAATGAGACTAGGACTGTGTGTGTCTAGGAATGTGTTTAGGACTCCTAATAGTTTCTGTGATAAAAATATTGAAATTAGTTACCACGAAATAAAGTATTAATGGCTTAAAATGAAAAAATATTATTAGTTACTAAAGTACCTTTGTTACTTCTCCATAATCTCTCCATTCCATTTCTGTGAAGAGCCATACGTGAAAGCTCACAAAAACTCTCTCGAATATTGAAATCACACAGGGGGCTCACTTCAAAGAAAGCCATGTGATTTTTAGCTGCATACAATTCTGCATCCCTCTCTTGCACTTGGCGTTTGAAAGCTAAATGTAATCTATTTCCAACAAGCACTTTTGGTACACCAGGTGCATGCTACAAAGCAATAAATAATAATATTTAGAGTGAATAAGTATAGTTTGCATAGCTTAAGCCTGCTCAAAACAAAAATATGATATTTAGGATATTTATACAGTCCAACATTGCACTCTTCTAACAAGTTAACAATATTGTTTGTCAATTGCTTTTTGTGGCAGAAATAGAAGCTGTGAATAAGGTAAGTACCAGCTCATATAGTTCCAACAAAGATCTCGGCATAAATTATTAGAAAAATTAAGTTCCACAGATTTTAAGGCATCATTTGTATACAAGTATTCATATTTGTAAGGATGTTGTGACAAAAAATAAACTTAAAAAAAGAACACTTAAGCATAAATAACAATCTTTTGCTTTATGTATAAATTAACTGTAAAGAATATTATTATGTCGACCAACCCACATTGGGCCAACATGGTGGGAAATGGCCCAAATCTTCCATATGAACCCCTACAAATGACAGCCCTTGATGCCTGGTGATGCAAGGAGTACAGGACTGTTCAATGGGGGGTCTTTGGGGAAGGCCTATGTCCAATAGTGGACATCTATTGGCTGATGATAATGAATATCATTGTAATACACCTAATTCCCTCTACATATTTTTTTTTGGAAACATATCATTAAAAAAGTTGATTAGGTGACTTTAATTGCCATTTAAACATGCAATTTAAATAAAAAACACAACTCTAAATTATATTAAGACCAAAATTAAACCATGTACACCTAATTGTTTTACACAAAGTTTATCAATGTATCTATAGTATAAAAAGAGAATTAGGTCTAGTGTAGTACTAGGAATATCTAACATCATTTTACCTTTTCAACTTCTTCAAGCCACCTATCTATGCTATCAAATGACCACTTGTTTGTTATATCATAGACCAAAAGAATGCCTTGAGCACCTCGTGAATATGAGCGAATAATTGTACAAAATCGACCTTGACCTGAAGTGTCCCATAGCTGGAGCTTTACCCTTTTTCCATCTAGTAAGATTGTTGTTGTTTTGTATGCTAAAACAAATAAAGTGTGTATATATACACAAATACTAATTCAGAAATGCTTTTTGTAAATAAAAATCTTTTAGTAGATATATGTTTAATTTTAAACTATTGTTCTTACCACTTCCACTACAGAATGGTGAATCTGCAGATCCATCCTCCAAATCTTGCAGAATTTCCTGTTTACCCACATCAGAGTCACCAACAAGTAGCACCTTTAAGAGGTAGTCATATGATTTAGGCACTGCAGGAGGTCTACCTATAATAGGAATTATTGTAAAATGTATAACATTTAACACACACATAGAAAGTATAATTTGTTTAAAATAAATTTAAATAACACACTAACTATGTTCATTACATTAAACTGAATATTTTTATCTATAGTATTGTAGTGATATCTAGTACTAGTGTAATGATATCTAGAAATAGAATTTTTCAACATAGAATTGTACAAATTACAGTGCTCTTTATTATAATTACATCATATTTGAGCAATACTGTAAATAGATATGGGGTAGATAACATTCCATGTAGAAATGGAACTACAGCATTAATAATTGTTTTTCCAAAGATATTACATATATTTAAGGGTAAGAGGCCAAACAATAGTGCTGAAGCTTTTTATTTTAAAAAAACAATCCTTTTTTGGTATCAGGGATTCTTTTAGGAATGTAAACAGGTGAATAAAACAAAGCCAAAGTATTTCTATTACTTACATACTTTTATGTATACTTACATAAAAGTTGTATAACATTATCAAATATCTTAACATATTTGATGATATTTTTACAATAAATATATACATCATGGGTTTATTAAAAAGGAATTTTTTCATCTATATAGCAAGGAGACAAGCAAGACATTCACTTGATGATAAGTGATATCCATGCCCATCACAAATTGACGCTAGATTTTTTATAGTTAGTGCACCACATTATGCTAGTCATCTTGAGATGTAAGATGTTAAATTTTGTTTCCCTCTTAATTTAACTAGGTATACCACATCTTTCAAACTGAATTATAGTAATGTTTACACACTATTTCACATTGTTTCTACGGCCTTCGGCAACAGAGACCTACCACCACTAAATATTTAATCGTCATTTTAAATTTAGATCAAAAGACATGTTATATTTATTTAATTACATGAAAATATGATTTTATGCAAAGTATGCCAAAAAGCAAACTGTTTTGCTCTACTACCGTTTACCTATATAAACCTAAACAATACCTGTTCTTTGATGATGAGATCGAGGTAATGTGGTGCTGCCATTTTGCGCGACTTGGTTAGTCGCCTGCTGTGGTGCTGCTACCATTCCCGTCGTTGTAAACATAGTTCCAAGAAATCTCTCCTTATCTCCAGGTGGTCTTTCCCACACGCATTCGTATACATAATACCGTTCAAATTTAATCTATTGTGCTTTCTGTGGACAGATTGTACTTCATATCAAGAAATTACAAACAGTTTTAAAGTAGCTTTTATGAAATTGTAACCAAAATTTTTGTAACTTTACTAGTTTAGATTGTACACAAAACACTCATTTACTGGTGTACACAAGGTCGTCGTTCATTATTTGCTACGCATCGTTTTTAATTGTTTGGTCTAATAGCACAGGAAGAATTAATTGACATAAATCGAACGTATTTAAAGAGTACATCAATTAAATCCGTTTACATTTGACGAAACAAAAACAACTGAATTTGCAGAAAAATAATAACTGGTGAACGTCGAAAAGTAACATTCCATACAGATAAATATAAAATGAAACAATAGTTGAAACCACAGATTACAGCGCGGTAACGATATTTTTTAACAATTAAATCAAACAATAAAATTAAGACATAGGTTCCATTTACTTTCATTATAGAAGAGAAAAGATTAGATCATTTAAAGTTTTAATTAACATCCCAAGAGTAATGCAGTTGTTAGGATGATACAGTGTGTTAGGAGCCCGCTTCCGAAAACGAATAAAGACGTTAGTACTAATGACACCTTTGATGATGAGACGGAAAAAAAAACGATCCTGATTAAAAAAAAATCATATTTTTAAAATGTTTTATTAGCATTATTTACGCTCCATCCAGTTAGTGCAGCTAAATGAAACGATATTTTCATAAAAAATACATTACTGCACTAAAAAAAACCAGCAATGAAACACAAAATCAAAAATAGCTGGTGCTCACGTCAAAGCGCGTAGGCGCAGTGTGGCCGCGCCGGCAGCTAGAGATCTCACACAAATACTTATTTACAACATTTGTCTTAATAACTAACTCGAACCCGATATTAGTTTATTCAACCGGTGAATTCGAAAAAAAGTGGCTAGGAACGACTAGCACAGTGTCAAAGTAGATAAGTTAGTTATTCAGACAAATGTTGCGGAATATTTGTGCGATCGCCAGCTCTCGGCGCGGTTGCGCCGAACCTGTGCGTTCGTCGATCCGAGCAGCAGCTGTTTTTAATTTTGTTTCATTGCTGTTTTTTTAGTGAAGTAATGTATTTTTTATGAAACTTGTTTCATTTAGCTGTACTAACATGATGGAGCGTAAATAATGCTAATAAAACGTTTTAAGAATATGATTTTTTTCCGTCCTATCATAAAAGGTGTCATTAGTACTATCGTCCGTCTTCGTTTTCGGAAGCGGTCTCCTAATACAAAGTATACTGCACCACATTGCGCTCGTCACCCGTGGCGAAGTAAATTGTAGGGTCTCGTTACCCCACTAGCTACAACACCATTCAAACCGTCACACATTAACATTTGCACACTATAGTTTGGCGGCAGAAGTAGAAGCAACCTACCTAGATAGTCTCCGGCAAAGAGACCTACCATATATAATCTAAATGTTTATTTATGAGAAACACAAATGGAATTAATTTTTGGGGAGATTGTTCTATTCTTAATGAGTAATTTCAGAAAGAAGCTTATGTAATTTAAATAGTGGTAATAAAAGAAAAACTTCAATTTAGAAGAAATACATTCATTTATTCTTGTAAGCTATTTAAAAGGCACTAAAATTATTTAACTTTCGTAAGACACTTTTTTTTGTAATTATATAAACTAGCACTTTGACTACATTCCCACTTGTTAGTAGGCAGCAAAGTAGCCTTTGATGGTAAAGTGCACTAGTTTGCTTTTTTATTATTATAAATCTTACATTATTTATAGCTAAGATACAGACTTTTTTAAGAATTATTCTAAAACATAAAGTAAATATTTGAATGGTTTAGGAACATAAAAAAATTTAAGTCTTAATAATTTTCATAGCCTGGCAACTGGAATGATACACTGTATGTTTCAACCTGTTCTTTCAAGTTGGCAACATCTTTGCTTACTTCTTTATTTTCTTCAATCACTTTGTTGAAGTCAATTAACTTTGGTCCTGATAGTTTTGTTATTTTTTGAGCAAGTTTTAAAGCCTGATCGATAAAGTCTACAACTTTATCAATGTCAGCTTCTTTCATGCCTCGTGTGGTTAACGCAGGTGTGCCTGTAAAAATATTTAGTTACTTAAATTAATAAAAAAGACCATGTCATAAATGTTTAATTAAATAATATTAAAATTTTCTATGGGATGATTTTTTTATTTAATCAACCAGCTTGTGTAATTTGAATTGTTTGGCAATGAAAAATATTATAACTAATATTAACTAATTATATATCTATGTTACGGTGAAACACCGAAATCTGGAGAATGTCGACATTCACCGGTGAATGTCAACATTCACATAGTCGCTTGGTGTATGTCCGAAATATTTCCTAAATACCTTTATTTCTGACTTTCACAGATGAATGTCGACATTCACCATGCACTAATGGTGAATGTTGAACATGTCCGAGGTTTACATTTTTTTCTCTGTAATTCAGTCGCGATAAATTTTATGCCCCGCCCCGGCGCGGTCGCGGATGATGCGGATGATGCGTAAGCGTTCCCGTAACCCCGCCATCAGGCGACGAGTTGGAACATCGTGGGGGTTTTAGTCGGTGCAAGTCCGACATAACCTGTCCTCGTACCCGCGAACGAAAACCTAACCTAACATCCAGTCGCCTCTTTGTCGGCTCCTCTCTCTTTGACCTCCACCAGAGCATATCTGTGATTGTCGACATACACCGGTGAGGGTCTGAATGTACAAGAATGTAATGAAATATTCGGTCTTTCACCGACGTATTTGGTGTTTGTTGACATTCACCGGTGAATTCGACATTCTCTGATTTCGGTCTTTCACGGTAACATCTATATTAGAATTTTATATATATATGTATGAATTATATATTTTGTTAAAATTATGGAATGAGCAGCACATTCACCGGATAATAAGTGGAAAACCCGCCCATAGTAATGTGGTGCTAGTAAGCACTGCACCACATATTGACCTACCACCAGGAATGGATCTAACACCAGTAACAGTAATAGTATAAAATATTGTTTCATTAATACAAAAATGGTAAAAAAATTCTGTGTAAAATGATTTGAGTAATCATTGATTAATTTTTAACGGAATTTTATGATTTATATGCTCAAAATATAATATTTACCAAGTCGGATGCCACTGGGGTTAAGAGCACTTTTATCACCAGGCACTGTATTCTTATTACAGGCAATGCTGCAGAGTTCTAGGATGCGTTCAGCGCGCGCACCGCTAAGTCCTACACCTCTCATATCAACTAAGACCAAATGTACGTCAGTACCGCCTGTAGCAATGTCATAGCCACGCGATATTAGACCTTCGCATAGACGTTTAGAGTTTTTGATGACCTGTTAATGAAGCACCAAACAGAATTTTTTAATCTATGTATTCTTTTTAAAGCTAAACTTGATAAATGAACTGCTCTGCTATATTTTAGGTGATTTTTTATTCCATGTATTGATGTGACGTGCAAGACGGCCACTTGATGGTAAGTGGTACTTACCATCAGGTGTAGTCAATCGCAAATTGCGTTTGACTACACCTGTCATTTTGAAACATATGACATTGTCTCGTTTTATCAGTAACTTTAAAAGGTAAAGTCCTTCATCCTAGAACATGGTAATATTTGTATACTACTGTTTGTTGGCAGAAGAAGAAGCTGCACTGGTATCTAATTAAACAGTCTCCAGTAATACAGAGATGCTACTATTATTAGACTTATAGTACAAAATATTGCATATACCATATAAAAGGTAAGGTATCATTGATTGTTATCAATGGTAATATATAAATATCAAATATTGTATATGACTTGTCTCCAGCAGAGAATATTCGTTGGTTGATGATGACGATTGATAATTGTTTTAAGATAAAAATGCAAATTTTGTTGTTTTCCGATTTTTAAACTTACTTGTTTTTGATATTCAATAAATTCAGGTGATGTTGCCTGTTTCATTGTAGTAGCGATTGCGGCAATGGCATGGTTATGGGGCCCACCTTGCAGACCTGGGAACACTGCTTGATTTATCTTACTTTCAAAATCGTACATGATTTTTTCACCCTTTGAATTCACAGAACGAATGCCTTTACGGAAGAAAATTACACCTGCCCGTGGTCCACGCAGTGTTTTATGCGTAGTTGTGGTAACAATATCACAGTGTTCAAATGGACTTGGAATGACACCTGCAAACAAAAACTTTCCTCCATTATGTATACTCTTTGTCAAGTAAATAAAAGTTAACTTAAAACTATATAAATCAGAGATTAGATACAATGGATGGCTTTATACAGTCTTCAAAGTAATATTCAAATATTATCAACTAAAACATAAAAGTTATAAAAAAAATCTTTACCTGCTGCTACCAGACCAGAAACATGTGCCATATCTGCCATTAAGTAAGCACCATTTTCATTAGCTATTTGCCGGAATTGTTTGTAATCTAAACACCTTGAGTAGCAGCTCATTCCAGCGATTATGAGCCGGGGTTTAAAAAGTTTTGCAGTCTCAGCTAGCTTGTCATAATCTATAAGTCCTGTTTTGGGATCCACCTGAAAATTTTGGTTCATTAAGAGAAAATTCACTGTCTATAATTGATTAAAAATTTGCAATGGCCAAATGTCTATTTAACTACAATGAGCTAACATTTGCCATGGTGTTAAGTGGCACTGAAGCCGTATATAAGGTGGCAACCACCAATCAAACTCCACAACATATGGTCTCGGAAACAATCCAGGAACCTCAGCAATTTAAGGTAAACCACTTAGCCACTGCGCCTTGAAGTCATTTAGATACATAGTATTAAAGAAAATTAACAAAAATGATATTAATTTAAAACAGAACTCTTTAGCAAACTTACTTTATAAGGCATACTTTCAAAGAAGATTGAAGTAGCGGAAATTTTTTTAGTAGCAGTAAAAAAACCATGCGTAAGATGACCACCATCAGGAAGGTCTAAGCCCATAATTCTTCCATGTGGTTCCACAACACCAGTATAAACAGCAAAGTTAGCAGGAGAACCTATAAAAAATATATAATTCTTACTTTTTTATATTGCTTATTTATTAGAGTAGTTTTAGTTTTATTCTTTATTTCGAAAAGACTCTAACGCCATCCACACTCGATAATATGTGGCCAAGGAATCTAAAAAGTGATCTTTATGTTATAGTGGTTAGTCATTGTGCCATAGCAGCTTATTATTGAGACCCCACATTTCCTTTTTTAAATATTTGCTATTGATGTTTTCTTATCTCTTTGTAGCAAAATTTAAATTAACTTCTTTTTGCTTCTTTTACCATAATTGTTAAGCATATAATTAAAAAGGAATCATTCATGACTATGAGTTGGCAAATATTTTGTAGTTAGAGCATATGCAATGCATAATAACATATCAAGTTGTTTATATTTTTGTATAATTATTGCATATATCCATATACATTATTACAAAGTATATACAATTCCTAGTTTTATTAATAGAAAATAGTTAAAGATTTTAAATGGAAAATTAAGAAAGGATATATATAGTTTATGGGATATTCTTCCCCATAACAATGTATAGAATATTCCCTATGTGCTATAAAATGTTCTGAGATCTTTGTCTTGGAGAATTCTCATTCTGCTTCAATAAATTATGAAAAAAATTATCATATGATCTCGACATAAATTTGCTTTGATAAAAAAGAAAATTCTACAGTCGAGATATTCTTTTCATATTTGTTTTGAAATACTGAAACGTTGACTTTTATATGCTATTGTGTGCATTGCTTGTGGCAATTAAGTTGTCTTATTACAATTTGCAGACCATTGTAAAGAAAGTTTCTTTTATAAACACAATGTATTTGTTATCTAATGTTGATAGTTAAGAATTCAAATAATGTTCATGGATTAACAATAGACTTATATTTAATAACATATCTTCTAGAAATTAACATTCTATGATGTTCAAATTATGTTATAAAAACTAAATTAAACTATTGTTTAGATAATGTAAAAACAAAATTACAAAAAATGTGTATACTATAAAGAACTATTTTCAAATTGTGGGATTTTTATTTTATTTCATGTGGAGAAGAGTGAGATATTCATATGGCAGCAAGCGTTAGGGTAATAAATACTGCATGAAACTATGAGTGCCATCTCAATTCATAGGAAGTTAGATCTTGTTATTCTTGTAATTTTATTAGCTACAAGCACTGTTTAAAGCAGAATATGGAAATGTTTGCATATTACTCATTAATGGTAAAAATTGGTGCAGCAATAAGTCTACTCAGACAGTTTCTGGCCAGAGACATACTGCAAGAACATATAAGAACATTATTTTTGTAAAGTTTCTTTTAGATATATTTAACTAAAATACAGATTTTTTTGCTACTTAATGTATCTCATACCTATACATACCTGAGTATGGTTGAACATTTACACCCCACTCGTCACCATTCAATTTATATGCTTGAAGGGATCGTCTTTGTGCTAAAATTTCTATTTCATCAATAAATTCATTCCCTCCATAGTATCTACCAAACAGTATCAAAATTTTTATTCAAAATGGATATTTCAAAAAAGTTTACTTAATTGCTAAATACATTATCACAGAATACATGTGGCAAAAGCATATTATAGTAAAGATGGATAAATAAGTGGAGATGATAATAAGCATAATCACTTCTCATAAATAGCTACAACAAATGGCATATTGTAGTGAAGGTAATAAAAGTGGGTTTCATTTGTTAAGATAAAATATAGTGTTCATTTTAAAATTGTCATTACATGGGGTGAATAGGACAGTCAACGAAAATATAAGTGCAGTAGTTGTGTTAGCGAGTTCCTATTGCATCATCTGAATTTCCTGTTTGATTGTTCCTCAAATATTGTTTTACTTTATATTTATTGATCAATTCACTTAACAGTAAACAGACATATTTACATATATCGCAAATTGAATGTAAGGAATATTAAACATTGCACAAATATTATTAGCAATAATAATGTTAACACACTAGTCAGAGTCAAATATCATATTAACAAATCTATTTATTACTTTTTATCATGGATATATATATATCACCTTTAACATCTTATGATTATAAGAAGGAAAACAAAAGCTACTCTTATTATTCTAAGGTATTCAGTAGTGGAGTAACAAACAAAGGCCTATAAAACTATGTCTTACAGTTTCATGATTTTAATATAGGTTTCTAATTCTTTCATCACTTAAGTAAAAATTTATTTACATAGTCAAAAGTTACCTTTGATGAGGCATTCCTTCTGAATATTTATTGTGAAGACAGGAGCTGAGACATTGTAGTACTGGGACAGATGTAAAATTTTCTGATGCTATCATTTCTAGACCATGTTGTTGTCGTTGCTTTTCTTTTTTTATAATTTCGAACAATTCAGGGTCCGTATCCCAAAGATTGCCGTTTAGTATATTATTCATTATTCTTGTTGTGTGAATAAATCTGTTGGAAGTCGGTAGCTGAAATTTATGTATATGATTACGATAAGCTACGAGTAACCGTGTCCGGCAAACTAACGCGTTAATATTGACTACGGTGTCAATAACTCTATAGGTCTATTAATATAAAGATCGGTTATAAATTGACCTCACTTATCAACATAACGCAATCACAAACAAATGTTGATTCGTATTTGTTTCGACAGCGATAATATATATGCGTAATAGAGAGCGCAATGTTACACAAACAACGACAATATTAGCACATTGTACGTGTCAATAACTTACTTTAAAGTTATTAACAAAAACTTATATTAAACTTAACCTTCCGAGTGACATGCGTTTGAATTTATTTATACAATAAAAACGATTTAACTAATAAAGATAACAACTTACCTTAAAGTGTATATTTCTCTGTACTGAACTTAAGTTGACTTTTAATGGTAATATCGAATTCGGATAATATCTAGGATTTACATTATAGAAACACTGTTTTAAAAAATTGACATTCATTTTTAACAATTAGATCGAACTGTACACTTTTAAAACACTGTAAAATATGTAGTTCTTTGTTAGAGCATGAACGAAATTAAACATTATTGATAACCCATTGTGAACTTTATTATCATTTACCTTGACGTTTAATGAGGTTTCAATAGGAGCAGCAGAGTTGCCAACCCAACTCAAGAACCTTTTGTGAATTCGATTGTTCGAACACTAACTTATTGATTCAACGAGCTGTTTTTCAAACTGTTCTTCGTTATTTTTATTATTATTATATGAAAACACTTGAATTGTTACGTGTAAATTGATTATTTATAAGAAAAATGTATGTTACTTATTGCTAGCGAAAAATTAGATAATGAAGCTAATTAAAAATTTATGTTTCGGTGCCGTTTACCTTATAAGCGTATAGAGTTTCATAGAATTACAAGAATAACGTAACTAAAATTTTCATTTATATTAATATTTCACGGATATTTCGAGAAAAACATTAAAATCATAATACCACTAAAATAATTCTGCAATATACAAGCTTTTCATTTAGCTATCCTATACACTTACGGAAAATAAACTAAGTTTATTCGTTACGATCATCGAATCACAATGGCGCGTTTGATTTAATAATATGTAGACTACTTTATCTATGTTGACATTTATCATGACTTATTGGCTAATGCAATAACAATTGGTTCCTTCTCACAAGAAAAAAATAAACCTTTTATCTTTGCAGTTGTATAGTTTTTTACGGCTTCATCAAAATCCTCGAGCTACAATATTTTTATTGGATACCGTTTTATTTCCTTATACAAAATTTTAACCAGAATATCACTGTTTATATTTAGTTTGAAGGGCATTGTAGCTAATATATTTAATGGGGTAACGAGATTCAACATCAGTCAGCCATTATCGGTCATCAGTAGTCAGCCATACTCGATTTAAGATCCAAAAATGTGTTTATGTACTTAAATAAGGTAAATCTTTATGTAATAACCTAAATTGTTAAAAAAATGGGAACCCTGTGACAAGAGAGGTCATTATCGCTAAAACGATTTATTGAATAATACAGAGTCAGTAAAACACCTTTTTCCGCGAAACTTTATAATTTGCTAGTATATATCTTTATATACATAATAAAAATCGGTTTTATTTGTTCAACAATCACGTGAAAACTAATGAACGTATTGACATGGGAACATTCAATGCGGAATGACTTGCAGTTATAGAATATTTATTTATTGAATTTCATAGATCCTGCATCGTTATAAAAGAAAAATGTAAGTAATCATTTAGTATTATTTATGCGCTTGTTACAAGAACGGCTGCAATAGATTGGTTTGTCAATTCATATGATGAGTTTTTGAATAAAATAAATTAAGAAATTACCAACTAATTACAAAACATTATGTCAAAAAGAAAAAGAAGAAAGAACTCAATTAAACCGATGATGATTATGATGAAAAAACAAATGAATTGTTCTTTTGTTTTTATTTCCGGGAAAATCACTACAGCTAAAACTTTAGATTCAATATAAAATAAAGGGACGGGGAAAAGTTATTATTATATATATATATATATATATATACATATATGAATGAAAATGTTTTGTTATTTTGTTAATTACGTTATTTTATGATGAAGTTTGCGCCGTAGTTTTATTGACAACCAATGCAGCTTCATCTGACTCAAGGATACCAGATCCGCGAGGTGAAATTAATTACGTGAAATCTAGCGAATGTATCAAGATGGGAACATGATCATTCAACGCGAATTGTGTGTTTTCGACTCTTTTCTTCCGCTTGCTTTAGTGGCTGTAATATAAAATTAAACTTGAAATTTGTCTCTAATATTCCTTTAGAGGAACCGCAATAACAAATGTTCTATAGGAACCGTTACTAGAGCATCCGAATAAATAATATGAAATGAAAATATTTACAAAAGTCAATTTGAAAAAAAAAATTATGATGGATCAATGAAAATAAAAAAAAATAAATTCCGCGTCAAGCGGTCTTGCTTCTATGTCGATACTTTCACTAGTTTTCACGTGATTAGCGAGCAAACAAAACCCATTTCCATTATATATATAAATATAGATCATGGAAAAAAATATTGAAAACTTCTTGCTATTACAAATTTTAAGGCGTTCATGTTAAATAATTCATTATTTTAAAATTTTTACTGCATGTATCATTAAGATTTTATTACACAGATAAACAATTTTAACTTTGTCCTAAAACAAAATATGAAATTAAAGTAAAGTAGCTCACTATAAATGAGCGATTAGAGATCTAAAAAAAAACATTAATATAAAATTATGTAGTATTGATTATTAATTTTTTTTAAATTCTTTTTGACTTGTTTGTATATACATAAAAGAATACGTACGATGATCATGTGGCGACACTCGAGTTTGTTTCTTTATAGATTTTTCTTATTTTTCCAGAAAAAAAAGTTTTTGTCAAATCATAAAATCAGGTTAGTATTAGACAGTGTAAAATGAACGTCACCAAACTTAAAGATATATGGTATTAAAAATGCTTAGTAGGCTTTTTCCGTTTTGTATGACGAACACGTTCTTTCCTTACATTCACCCGCGTCCTTTCTCTTTTAGGTAGTGAACATTATAATCAACGTTATTTGCGGATAAAAGTACAAGTATGTCTTTTCTACAATAAAATATATTTTTATTGAATCCTTCGTTATGTGGAATGTTATGCTGATGAAATTTACATAATAAACAGTTACAATTAATATATTGATATTTTAAATTTAGATATATTTAGGTACATGGTGCAATCGATACATTCACTAAATCTGGAACTGTTCCTCCTGACCTAGTTGCGGACACCTGGAATACGGAGCCAACAACTTTTATTCAAGTGTATTATTTCCTTATATTGTAATAAAATAATTAAGAACAATCAAAATTACAATTTTTTAGACTTGTTTCATTTAATCCGTTTCGTTTGTTAACACTCATAACTTATGAAAATAATAGGCTGACATTGGTTATATGCTAGTTAAAACCAAATTACATAAAACACTACTTTTTTTATTAAAACAAATGATCATAAAGTATGAATTTATGGATTGCGTGATGTATAGAGAAATTCATCTTTGCATTCTGCGGCGAATATAATTTTTTTTATTCAATTAAGTTACTAGTCGAACGAGACGTTCACCTGGTGGTAAATGATATGCCTGATTATAACAACGTGGCGCTATTTAGGATGATATATACTGAACCATATTGTGTACGTCGCTTGAGACATAAGAGGTCGAGTATCGTTACCGCAGTTATTACACTAGCTACAGCGCCCTTCAAACCAGAACACAGTTTGCACTCTACTGTTCGGCGGCAGAAATGGTACCTACCTTAACGGTCACCGGCAACAGAGATCTACCACCCGTTAACAAATATATTATAATATAATAAAGAATAAAAATATAGAATAGAACATATATAAACTTAAATACAAAATACAAAGCTGTAATATAATTTTTTTTCAATTTTGTATACAGTTCTCCCAATACTCATTCAAAATTTTTCTTCACCATTGTCATCATCTTCATGGACCGATAAATTTTCATTGTTGCAACAAGTTTTTCGTACTGATCGGTTATTTAAAAAAAATAAACATCTCAAATATTTTCACTTTGAACAATGTAGAATAATAGCCTTTAAATGATGATTATTAATTTAATTTAATAAAACAATAATTATTACATTAAAATTTGTGTAGAAATAAGTAAGCAATAAAATTATCGATTTTTTCCAAGATAATCGGTAATTTTTTGAAAAATATTTAAATAATTAATAACTCCAGAATTATTGTTTTTGGATGAGGTATTCCATACATAGATAAATAATACTTTAGCTCCTCCAGATCTTTTACACTTAGTACCTTTCATCTTGTATATCAACCTAACTAGTGCTACGTTGTTATGGACATGCGTACCACTTACCATCAGGTGAATGTCCTGTTCGTCTACAAATATTTACAGTTCGTAAATTTTTTTGTGAAAAGGTATTATGTTTTCAAGAGAATTAAAAAAAAATATTACAGACCTTGTCACCCCGTTAACGAGGCTGACTGTGCTAAGAATATATCATTTTTAATCATAATACTTCTTGATAAAAATAAATTTAACGTTTTTCGATATTAGGTCAGTTTTTTATATAAATAGTTTTAGCAATTCAGTAGCGAAAATGGGCTAATAATAATAAAAATGAGGCAAGTTTAACTCATTGAGTAAATAACGAACTTTCAATACACAGTAAATATTATTAACTTACAACATAAACTACGTAACAATTTTCCGTGCTTTATTGTTTTCCTTTCTCCGACTCCATCTCACGTCGTACATCTTCATTGTTCATGGTAGTTTAATTACTATTTTTGCTCTAACGAGGAGCAACTGTTGAGGAACATTCATATGTTTGCTTAAAGAGATGGAATTTGTAAACACATGTATCGTAAAACTAACATTGGTAATCAGATTCGATAACAAGCAACATTAGAGCTTATCTTTTGTTTGTGTCTTCTATTATATAATACTACTGTTTACTGATGGTATGTCTCTGCTGGCAGTGACCGTCTAAGTAGGTACCACCGCAGCGCCTATTCCTGTGTGCAAATATTCCGTGGACGGCGCTGTAGCTAGTAAAAGTTTTGGGGTAACGAGACTTAATATCTTATATCGCAAGGCGACGAGTGTAGTGTGGCGCTATGAACACCATCTAATTAGTGCAACGTTGTTATAGGCAGGCGTATCGCGTAACATCAGGTGAACGCCCAGCTCGTCTCCTCGTTTCGAGGAATAAAAAGAAATGTATTGGTAAAATAGTAAACTATATTTTATGTGTTTTGCACAAATTTATGTACAAAAGCTTTCTGCGCATCGCAGCATGGAGAAAATTGTTAATTCACGGTATACTTTAACTACGATCGTCGGTACTGAAGTTGTCATTCGTGACTTGACTTAATAATATACTCTGTGAAAATGTTTAAGTACACACGACTGTGCTTCTTAGATGATTGTTTCTATGTACAATGCTGTTCATTCTAAAATGGTTGTATATTTGTTATAAATCAACTTATTTATTATTGATTGATTTATTGCAGAATTTATGATTTTGCGAAAACGTTGATATTTATAATCTATTGATTTTAAGTATAGTTTAGGAACTATATTACATATATATGTAAACAGGGTAATAAAATGATAATATGTCAACTATAATATTATCATTTCATTAATTTTCATGGGAGACCCCGAATGTTCCACATAATTTATAGAAACATCTTATGCATTGGAGGGATGCATGGAGAGGATTTAATTAGGTAGGCTATTTTTTATTGACTCAGCCTGATTATATTTTAGCAGTGAACATTGAGATGAGAGCAAGCTTGAGATGATGATGATGATGATGATGATTGTATTTCAAAATGTACAGTTTTCCTAACAAAAATCGATTTGTTTTAAAGAAGGCATTCTTACCTAAATGTTTGTTTTTCTTTGCCTAACATTCGTCTTATTTTTGCAAAGGACTGTACTTTTTGTGTGTGTGTTTTTGTAATTAGCATTAATTAACGAGGTTTTTGTACAGACTGATCACGATATTGTAAAATAACTGTTAAAGCAAAAATAGCATTGTATCTAAAAAAAACTTTTACGACTTTAACGAGTATTGGAGCAAAATCCTATTTCAAACAATTAATAACTATTCGAGATCCGTTTTAGATATGTCCACAAGGTAAATTTGAAGTGAGCACTGATTAATTTATTTAACGAACCACCGGTAAGCTTTGTAAAAAAAAATTCCGTAAATCACATCACCACATAATATGTAGAATCGTAGTCAAGCGCTAACCTTGAGGATATAAAAAAAATCAGTATGTAATGGTTTAACTTTGAATTTAGTGCTAGTCACCCATTATTAATATACATAAACCACATGATTATGTTTTTTTTTAATAGAAATCTTAGCTATAAATTAATGAGTTTAGATGATATTGACTAGTAATAAAAATACCAACATGTATACTTTGTACGTATGTTTTTTACCAATGTCAAAAGAGATTGCGTAATAAGAAAAATGGTAATTTTATTTGTAATTTCTATATACTGACTTCCATGATACTAAAATATTTAGACTGGTGCTACATGAAGGTAAATATGTCATTTAAAAGGATATTTACGTTTGAAAAGGTTAGCGCTATAGAAAGAAGATAATTTGCGAGCGCGAAAGGATGTAATTTTCCTCGGTGCTAAAACACCGATGTTGACAACTTCAAAATTAAGTCTTGCTTTGATATTAAAATTAATGCATTTAACTCGAGTTCATAATGTTTGTATTGTACTAACATTGGTTTCAATTAACTATAACACTTATTATATACATTTATTGCCACGAAGCGACATGAAGAGCAGTACATGTACCTGATAGTAAGTGATAGGTCTGCTCATAGCAATGTGGAGCTAGTTAATTTGATATAACACTAGACTACATTATGTTCGACGCCTTAAGACTTAGATGTTAAGCCTTGATGGTCCTTCAATGTCAATAGCTATAATGCCCTTAAAAATAGAATACATATGTTTTTGCTAACTACTGTTCTGCGGCAGAAATAGACGCAGACTTGGTAGGTTCCAATAGATGGATAGATGGTTTCCGATAACAACGTCCCTACCCACTAGTAAATTTATGCATACGTATTAGGAAATCTTAAGAACTATGGTGAATAAAACAATATTTGGTGTTCCATAAAAATATGTATATATATATATATATATACTATATTACATTTTATGACTGGTAAAAATTAAATAACACTTGCAACTTAGTATTATTTATGTTTTTTTAAGAATTGCTTCGTTTCATATAGCTTACGGCCTTAGTTTATTTGATAGATGATATTTATCTCCACGGATAGTGAACATTATTGTAGTAAAGTGCAAGCAAAGGAATAGTAAAACCAGTTAAGTAACAAGTAAAATGATTAGTCAAGACAAATAGATGATCACAATTCCAGCGATTATTTTGCATTTAAAATGATTCATTACAGATATTTCGTATAATTTATCTTCATATTTCATATATCTGTTATAACATGTAATTTCCTCCATGGCACACGGGGTATTTATTCACTAACTTTGTAACATGCATCCATTTGCATTATGCAAAGAGAATATTGTACAATTATTCACACCTACAATATTCCTACGAAATCTTCTTTAATAACGAAACCACGCTAATGGAAGTTACATAAAATTCTTGCATTTATTCTTCTAGTACGTACTTTCTGTTTATAATAATATTTCTTTGTAAGTTGTAGTTGAGAGGATATTCTTATTAATTTCCAGAACGACGTATAAAAATGGTACTTTATGATATAAAGCACCATTACGGCACTGGATCTACTAATTTATGTTTTCTTCTAATAGGAAAACCATAGTTATCTTTGATTCGTTAAAAATTTATCAATATTTATCGTAAGAAATAAGGTATCTTTCTGAGGTTTTTCTTTATAATGATTTATTTAGCAATTATTGTTATTATACCTAATTAATTTTATTTACTCTGAAAACCGATAGGGTTTAATAATATTTGAGAGGGTTAATGCGGCGTACAAGCATCTGTGTACGCATAACCAACTTGTTTTTCGCATGGTCTACAACAAACAATATGTATTTACGATTTTACAAGAATTACCATATTGAAAGCAACAATTGTAAAACACCGCCACAGAAATTGCCCCGGTGGAGTATTTAAATAATCTTTAACATCCTTTGCATGATTATGCATACAAATTATGTAATTGCTTGCTTTAATAGAGAAAGAGATTATATAATGTGTGTTTTTAAAACTACCAAACGGTTTTTATAGTACAACAGGGTACAATTAGTACAAAAATTTTAATAACAGTTCCAGCTATTCTGACTAACACATAATATAGTGCATATAAACTTGGCTTACGACTTTTTTTATAATTTCTCTAAAGTTCTCCTTTATTAGAGATGGTGTAACCTCTAAGTGACAGTGATCATAAAATGCTAATTTTTGAATAACATTCGGTTCGACACTGCGAAATTTCATGGATTTTTCTCATTATAATTTTTTTAATAATAATGAGACCTCGCACTTTCGACTTTTTGTAGTAGAACAGCTTGTTTTTAATAATGTTTTTTACTTTTTAGTAATTTTTATTTGATTTACCAGTTCGTAAAGTATTTAAAAAATAATAATCAATAGTCGCATGTGCAATCTATTTTTAAATGATTGAATTGTTTGAATTAAAGATTGAATGATTTAGTTTATAAATAAGCACGTTACAGAAATAGAGACTATTTACAAAAACTTCAATATATTAATAATCTAAAAGTAAAACGTTAAAAAAAACAACATCCCAGAGAAAAAATAATATTAATAATAACTGGATTTTAAAATTATTCACATAAATCAATGTCAATGTCACAGAGAAGCGATGGATGTCTTTATTGATCGTTGTCCTAATGTAGTCTTATTCATGTCGCTACAACGTTGTTTCGATTTTAAAGTACTTCTTCATGGACATATAACATAGAGACTTGTTTTTATCTGAACATTTTTATCTTATTGGAAAACTTATTGATCGAGATGTCCTAATTTGGCTCCAAGAATTTTTTATTGAGATATACTTCTCAAAATCTTTTGTTGCATCAAAGGCTCGCTCTTAAATAAAATAAAATGCTAGTAAAATTACCAACATAACTAGGCGATAACTATTTATTGCAGCAATGAATTGTTTTGAAAACTGGCAACCCACAGCTATAGTCTGTAATATAATACTGCATAAATAATGATGTTTAGGACATATAAACAATCGCTATAAAATTACCCCGCAAGCTCCTAGTGATGATTTACAACAGTGGAAGTGGTACGAAAATATTCTCCGCGAAAAAATACAATATGTAGAATTTTTATTCACCTTGGTGTAATAGATTCGGAGATTAGCGACAATAGACTATTTTTATATAAAAGTAGCCTAAGTTACTCCTTACAACATCAGCCATGATAGTGAAAAGTTTTTTTTAAATTATTGCTACTTATTTGGAATTTACCTGAAGGAAGCAAACAGACTGAAAGACAGGCAGTTCGACTTTTTGGTATAATTGTTAAATGAATATTACACAAAAAGATCAAAGCTGTTTTATATTTTTAGGATTTAGCCCCTGAGGAAAATATCAATACTGCAGTACCTTTTAACACTTACAACTATAAAAATATTCTACTATCTAAAACTGAAATAGAGCAAATAATTAAATACTATTCAGTCATTCCAAATTGGGCAAAGACGTATAGTGTTTGGCGAATTGTCGTTGTGAAGGAGTCGCTAGGGCATTTTGGACCAGGCCAAATCCAAGATATTTACGTTATACACTATAAGTAGTCAATAAGTGATCTCATTTTAATTTCTTCTACTTTAATTCCATTACCATCTTTTTATATTTTGATGTTACAATACTTTAACTTTATTCATTTGTATATAATGTGTAGATGCATATTTATGTGGTGTACGTTTAACAGACATAAGTATGTAATGTAATATTTTAATTAAAACGAACGCCTGCGGTGCGCTCTAATTAACTTCAGTTCCTCTTTACTTAGCGTCTAGTTTACGTTCACATTTTGCTGTTGGGTTTATTGAGCTTTAGAAGTAACATGAGGATTTGGGTTTTTCTGTTTCTTAGCAATTGAACCTGGCAATTGTTCTACAATGTTCGTTTATTATGTATAAATTGTAAATGTTGTGTGAAAATGTTGTAAATAATAGGATAAGGTAAGGCCCTGAATAATAATATCAGGGAAAATTGGAAATAAATAAATAAATAAAAAAATAATTAGTTAAAACTGTAAATGTGTATAAAAGTTATACATAAATATATTTTTTTTAATTTATGTCATTTGAAATACAACGAAGAGGAAATGTTTATCAGATTTCATAAATAATAAATATTTATGTGAGATCTTCGCACGAATTTTAAACTTTTCTTTCTGACACAAATTAAATTATAATATACGAACACAAACATGGTTAGCTTTGACTTCGTTAAATTAATTTAGTTATAAATGTTTTCTTTCATATTTCATTCATAACAGTCAATTTACGTCCCCACTGTTGGGGCACAGGGCTACCCTCAATACGAGGGCGATGGAGCCATAGTCACCCCACGGGCCCAATACGGATTGGTGACTTCACATATATCTTAGAATAAATTCTAATTCATGGCCAGGTTTCCTCAAGATGTTTTCCTTTACCGTTAGTATTTTGCTGTTGTAACTAAAGTTCACAAATGTACATAACTCTAAATATTAAAGTCATTGGTACATGCCGAGATTCGAACTCGCGACCTTTGGTATGAAGGTCGCACACTCTAACCATTAGGCCAGCGAGCTGATAATATTTCCTTTATTAATGAGATAATACAAAACTAACAATGTTTTTGTATTGGTTATGTTATACAATTTTGGAAGCAAATGGACGTTCGCATGCATATCGAGTAAGTACGAGTACAAACTCTAAATATGTTATTAAAGATATATATTATATTCGGTGAAATAATTATTTAAGTCTTTTCACAAGTTTCTTCTGTTATGCTGTTATATGTACCTATAATAAATTATTAATTTTGGTAAGGTAATTAAAGCTTTTCGATTCGTATGACGATACTGGCGGTGAAAATGATACGTTTTATAAAATGTCTTGTGAAAATTAAAGGTGTATAAGCTATAGATTCTACAATTTATAGTAGCATAAGCGTTAAATAACTTTCTAGTCAATCATATACCATTGCAATTATTTTTAGTTATTTTACAAAAATTCATATACACTATCATCTGTTAATACTTTGTTAATGAATATTTCTTTCTGATCAACCGCTGATAAGATCGCGGGAGAAGAGTAACTTCGATATTGCCGTGACAAATGGCCATTATGTCCTGGGTAGCAACCAGTTTTTCATTAAAGACAAATGCAAAATTTATTCACAAGTAAATAAGATATAATTAAATGAATCTGTTCTATTGTTATTGTTTTAGAATATAGTTCACTTTATTGTAGCGATACGCTTGCCAAAAACAATCAGCCACCAGTAGGGTTTTTTACGTCACCACATTGGGCGCATTCCCTTGCGACATCAAAATGTTTCCACAATACTATTCGTTATTAGTGATTTGCTCTCCCTGAGAGTTTGTCTCTCACATTCCTTTGATTTTTCTTACTGAACAGTTTTATCTTGTTTTCCGTCAAACCGTAGATTTATCGTCGTAAATTACGTGGGATTTCAAGACTGCTACTGAACATATCACGGGATCTGGGAGATGTGGCGGACTACATTGATTAATGGAGATCTCATGAATTAAAGAACCTACGTTATCATCAAACTATATTTGCTCCAAAATTCTTGATTACTTTTTTATACAACATATACAAAGAGTAATCTAGAATCGTGTAAAATGTTATCTATCGTTTAAAAGTAAATAAAAGAGTACTACTAGCTAACGCATTTCACTAACAAGATTTGGATATTAAGAAAATAAGCTGACAGTTGACATAAGTAATATTATATAAAATAAACTAATTAATATTTACTATGACGTTATTTTCATTAGAAGAAAAGTTATTAGACCTTTACCATTGCTATTTAATTATGATAATTATCGGCTTGAAACCATCGTATAAGGCAATATTTCTTTTAACAAAAAAAGCGACTTTGCTCTTATTTACTTAAGGACAAATAATTATTTATAAGGGATCCGGCAAGTATACCGTAAAGATATGTCTTTTTTATTCCGACGTCACAATCTTGTAGTGGGTGTAGTAAATGTTCTACAAATGATAAGATACTCTTTTACATCTACAAATTATCTTTACATATGTCTATCGATTTACTACAAACTTACTATTTAAGAAATTTCTTAAATTAATTTCACTAAAATATATTTAGAGATATTTATATATTGTACCTTTTGAGGTAAAATAAGTACGCCGAGCAAGTTTTTAACGTTCTAAACATTCTAACTAAAATACTAAAATGTTTTAATTAAACATTACGTGATCATAATATTCCAAAAAAGAATTAAACATTCAATATATGTATAGTAAACAATAATTTATTTCCATTTACTGTGGATAGATATTTAAAAATAGTGAAGTAAATTGTGCTCTTTGTCTTTTTACTTCCAATAATAAGATAATGTTAATGTAGATCGTTTTTCTCTTTCATAGAAAATTTCCGCTGTAGGGAATTCATTTATCAATTTCACGCCTATTTTCACGGGATTTCGAAGACGACGGAAAAACGTGATGATATTTCAATGAGTGACAAAATAGAGAATAATAAGATATTTCTGTCCTGGTACATTGATGTTTAAGTTAAATGTTATGTATAACAGTTAATATTAACTTATTTATCGATTACAAGTATATATATTTATTATAGGCGTTATATAAAAAACCTAATGTAATTAGTAACTTTTATAAGTCATTCTGTACTGATAACACTGAATTTATACTTAAGCATATACATTGTTTTCGTATATCAGTACATGTTTCTCTTATCATACATATAGTGGAGGAGGAGGAGGAGAAGGAGAAGGCGAAGGAGAAGGAGAAGGGGAAGGGGAAGGGGAAGGGGAAGGGGAAGGAGAAGGAGAAGGAGAAGGAGAAGGAGAAGGAGAGCAGAAGCAGAAGCAGACGCAGAAGCAGAAGGTGAAGCAGAAGGAGAAGGAGAAGGAGAGCAGAAGCAGAAGCAGAAGCAGACGTAGAAGCAGAAGGAGAAGGAGAAGGAGAAGGAGAAGGAGAAGGAGAAGGAGAAGGAGAACAGAAGAACTATTGCGACTGCGACCGCGACCGCGACCACGATCATGACCACGACGACGACAACAACAACGACATAAACAAACAAAAAAAACAAACAAAAAAACGTGCCAAAATTATTGTTAAAGTTTATCAGTTTCTATTAAATAATTTTGCGTAAAAGACATAAAATATTAAATAATTTTGAGTAAAGGACATATGCCTAAAACAAGCGTTAATATCGGCGCGAACAGTCAAGACACATTGTTCAAATTTATCAGTTTGTTCCCTTCTTTATCAAAGTGATGGTTGGAAAGACTGGGAGAATATAAAACATATAAAAAAATTTAACAGACATTTTTCAATATATTGTTAACATAGCATAAACATTAGTTATGGTTATTTGAAGTTTACCATCTAATGGTATATTTTTAAACTATGAATAAATTTACAACAATCTTGGAAAAAATATTTGTATGTTGAGCCTGTGCTTTACAATCGGTCTATTATAATCTGACCTGATAGAAAGTAGAATATTGTAAATATAGCTTTATATTATTAGACATATGTATGTGTAATAGTTACTCCTAAGGTAAACTAAGTCTTATAATCTTTAAATAATTGAACAGCATTTTTTGAATAATTAGTTCTATGGTATTCTCTCGATAAACTAAAAGTCGTCTGAGCAAAAAGGCTCAAGGGCTCTATCGTCCATTGTGTTGAGCCGCGAAGTATCATGGGAGTGTTGGAAAAGTGATAAGGACGATGTACCTGGCGGTGTTGGAGCCCACCATTTTGTATGCAGCGAGTGCATGGGTGCCGGCGGCTAAGAAGCTGCTAGTGCGAAGGCAGCTCAACGCGGTGCAACGTGCCTAGGTGCAGAATATTGCGCGAGCTCAGTGTATTGCATCTTTGCCCTCGGCCCTGGTACTTTCCGGGCTGCTTCCTCTGGATCTTTAAGTCCAAGAAGCGGCCACTTTATATGAGGCAAAGCGCGGCCATTCTCGAGAAGTACTATGAGACCGGGAGCTGGAGGTACCAGTTAGCTACTCGAGACTACCACACCCCTCTGAACAGGTTGGTGCGGAGTGGTCCTGTCTGGGGGATAGTGCGGAGGAGGTCCAACTTGCCACCTCGGCTGCCGATTTGGTCATTTACACCGACCGCAAGAGTGCGGCGTTTTGCGTTATGCAGAACGCCGCAGAGGTTGTCAATAAGAAATTTAAGTTGGGCAACTTCTGCACCGTATACTAGACTGAGCTGCTGACACTAGTGGAAACGACAGGGTACGCGGCCAGTGAATCGGCGCAATCCTGCGCCGTACTCAGCGACTCAAGGTCCGCCCTCGAAACAGTCGTAAAACCGGACACCCTTCATCCCTTAGTGTTGAGAGTAAAAGATAATAAAGGCGAGAGAAAAAGGGAAGATTGTCAATTTATATTGGGTGAAAGCGCACGCGGGGATACAGAGAAATGATAAGGGTGGACCAACTGGCCAAGGAAGCGGCTCTGAGGAATAAAAGAAGACCGATGTACGAGGACTGCCCCGTTTCATTCGTCAAACGCCAGCTTAGGCTAAAGACGCTTGACGAGTGGAGGTATGTGGGAGTTACAACGTCTTCAACGACGCGGATATTTTTCCCAAACGTGGCATTAGCCTATCGATCACTACGACGGCTGGAGCTTGACACGGTCTTGGCCCAGATATTCACGGGGCACGGAGGCTTCTCCAAGTACCTGCACAGGTTCAAATTTAAGGAGAGTTCCTCGTGCCTCTATGACCCCGCGGTGGATCAGGCTGTGGTGTGACCTCTTGTCCCTTGTACGGAAGAATGAGAATAGACTGCGAGCTGGAACTAAAAAGACAGCTCACCAAGGAAGCTATTGCCTCTCTTATGAGTGAAAACGAAAGTCACCAAGTACTTTTAAATTTTAGTAAGATTGCTATAGTCGACACTATAAAAATAAATAAAACATGATGAAAATAAAAATAAGATACATTAGAGATAAAAATAAAAGAACAATAAAAAAAAAATGTAAAGCAAATAAAAACTAAAAATAAGGAAGAAAAATGTTAAAGTGAAATTATTAAGGAAAAAGTAAATGAAGAAAAGAAAATAAAAGGGATAATTTTCATGTATTTCAGGTTCCCTTTCAGGACGAGACGACTGTCTTCAATTGCGGGAGGTATGGAAAAAGGAATTGAAATGTAGTATGATAGGAGAAAAGAAGTGTGTAAGCAAAGCAGAGTATGAAAGAGAGAAAGAATGAAAAATGAGAATGAGAACAGAAAAACAATGTTGCTCTATGCTCTAATCCACAACATGCAAGAGGAACAATTAAAAAAAAGTACTAAAAGTCGTCTCATTAGTTTTTAATATTTATTATTACGTCTAACTCCTTTGTTAACGCAGTAGCTAAGGGTTTACCTTGTAATATGGGATATTGATAGTGGAATGGTATACGAACTAGCCTAGCTAACCTCCTTCCTTATATCGTAAATTTGGTATCGTAACAACATTAGTGTGTTCCCGTTTACAACATATGGGAGTATTCCAGGAGTTTACACTCGGACTTCTTTATCATTTCTAAGGTAGTTCTTCATTTTCACCTAAAACTATGTCACATTGCGGTGTCAAGTGTTAATCTTTTTTTTACTGACGGTATATCTCTGTTGGCGGAGACCGTCTAGGTGGGTACCACCTCAGCGCCTATTTCTACCGCCAAACAGTAGTATGCAAACATTACTGTGTTTCGGTTTGAATTTGTTTTGTAGTTAGTGTAATTATTGAGGTAACGCGACTCAACATCCTATCTCCAACCACTAGTGCAATGTGGTGCGGTATATCATCCTAACTCGCCGGCCCATATCAACGTGGCGCTACGTTGATATGGGCCGGCGTTTCACCTTCTATCATGTAAACGACCCGCTCATCTCGGTAAATTAAATAAAAAACATCCCAAAAATTTCAATTCATTCTCATATATTCTCGCGATAAACATATTGCCTTAATCTCACTGAGCATGAAATTGTTCGTTTTAAACTTAGAAAAATGTTATGACGTTTCCATTGTACTTTTTTTTATAGTTTGGTAGTATTATTGTTTTATAATAATAGTTAATACATTTTCAATTTTCAATATATCGTTTTTAATAATACGCCGCATTATTTATGCATTCTTCTAAGTAAACGCCGTAAATTTTAGAGGGACAATACTTTTAGCAACAACAGATAACATCCCAAAAACATCACCCCAGATTTATTACTGTCCTATGAATTTAGCGATATGGTATTCAGCTGAACACATATTACGGTACAGAATATAGTATTAACTTTTAAACTGTAACTAAAAGGAAATTTGTACACAATGTTTACGTATAAAGCAAATAAGTGGTGTTGTTATACTACTGGTAGATCTCTGTTGTCGGATACCATTTAAGTGGGTACCGCCGCAGCTATTTCTACCGTCAAACAGTAATATTCAAACATGACTATATTTCGCTGTGAAAGGCGCCGTAGCTAGTGTAACGAGATTCTTAGATCTGAGGCGACGAGCGCAATTTAGTGCATTGCATATCATCCTGACTAGCGCCACGTTTTTATGGGCAGGCGTATCAATTGCTTAGGTGAACGCCCTCTTCGTCCAGTCATTTCGTAGAATAAAAAAAACAACTAGACAAATGACAATGAATAATACTAAAAATAGGGAACACAATATTAAATTTAGTGGCTAAGATCATCCAAAAGGCTTTTAAATTATTATAATTACATTCAAAGGAAAGGTATTAATAAAGACGTATTAGGAAAAAGGAAATGAATGTCCAAGGGTCGAAGAAAAAGATTGTAAATAATCAATTAATTGACTTGTTTACACATAAACATTTTGGACGAAGGTATAAATATGATTTCATGAATTGATGGATAAAGTAACGGTTAAAAATATAACTAATATTTAATAATATCTCAGACTAAAAAAATATATATAATTGTAAGATAACATGTGCTTGTACTTGCATAAAATATTGAATCATTCATATTTCCTGCTTTTCGTAGATTATTTATTTAATTCTTGCATTTAGAACATTTATTGCGATGCCGGTGATGGTTTAATATTGGGTGTTAGGAGACCGCTTTCAAAAACGAAGACATGCGATAGTACTAATTATACTTTTGATGATGGGGGGAAAAAAAAACAATCCTGATAAAAAAAAATCATATTTTTAAAATGTTTTATTAGCATTATTTACGCTCCATCACGTTAGTACAGCTAAATGAAACGATTCGTTTCCTTAGTATAAGGAAAGTAGTAAGTATATGCTTTTCAAATAGTTTTGTTTCTTCTAATTAAACCATTACCGTAGAATGTTGCTGTGAAATCATCGCAAAGTACCGTCTAAATATGGTACTTAAATCTGTTAACATCACATGATAGCATGTGCGTAAGTGTGTCCTTTCACGTTGTCATTATATTTTTTAAGTTTTTGTTTAATAATAAATAATGTGAGTTCCAACGTTTTCTGCAATTATAACTTTAAATTATTTACCTTTAACGAATTTATTTTAATATTGACTGTTAGTTGTGAACATTTTACTTCTAATAAAATACACTGTAAGTCAGTAAAAAATATAGGAAAGAAGTTTGCGTAAATTCAACATAATGACAATGAAATACGAATAGACTTTATAATGTAAATTCTCAACTTGTGTTCCGAAATACACGATATTACGTTATGTCTTAATTGCTAGGAAAATAATTGTTGTAGTAAACTTCATGCAAATACTACTTATGGTAGCATAATACATGTCTGTGGTAGCAATTGACTTAAATACGTGATCATAGTGAGTAAATGAATTTCCATTTACTTATCGACTTTTGTTATCGTCTAGCTTCTCGATGTTCACTGCTGAACGTAGAAGACCAAAAGGATCTATTCGTCACAGTTGTCACGTTACGCACGATAAATGGACAGCGCAGTGTTCTGACCAAGGTCACAAAGAACGCTACCCTTTTCCTAGAATTATTTTCACCTTAGTCGCGTTATACAATGCAAGAAGTGAAACTCCTATCTCCCATAGGGTCGCGCTATAAGTAGTAAAAAGAAAAAAAATCAATTCAGTTTCAACAATATTGCCAAAAATCTCTAAGTATAAGCGTGTATTTTATACATATGTTATGATTTAAGCTAAGGTAAAAATTTAATGTATATATATATATATCTTTAATAATTCAATTAATCAACGAGATGAGCGTGATGTTCATTCACCTAACGGCAAGTGATAACCCGCCCATGACATCGTGGTGCTTGTCGTCTTAAGTAAGACATAAGATTTTAAATCTCATTACGCCAGTAATTTCATTATCTAAAGGGCCTTTCAAACCGGAACATAGTACTGCACAGTACTGTTTGGCGGCAGAAATAGGGACTGCTGTGGAACCTACCTGGACGGTCTACGGCAATGGAGACCTACCACCAGTAAAATATCTATTGCTATATATAAATTTTGAAAAACGAGACGCGATCCCATTAATGTTTGAAAAGTTGAAGTATAAATATATAATATATAATGCAAGTGATCACTATGCAAAGTGCGGAAGTTCCTTGGAATCGCCTTGAAAGATATTTGAACAATTTAAATTTTATAACGCCATGTTACAGAATACGTAGCTTGTATGAGAAAGGCAGTAAAGGACAAGTTTCCACAACTTAAAAGGAGCTGTATACTTTAAGCTAACGTCATGCAACTTCAAGCTTCCTTTTGTATACGTAAAACTGTGGGAATATTTTTAATGTATCTCTATCATATTTAAATTTATAATCTAAAAATAGTTTAAGCTTATTATAATACTGTATTATTATGTTCTTAATACTATGTCTTATACATCTCCATGTGTGTTCATTATAATTTTTGTAAGCATTGTAGATTGAGCAGGTTGTTTCACCTTTGTCCTGTAGTCTCGGGTTATTAGGAGTAAGACTAAAGTAAGATCGATGTAGAGATCTTTGGGGGAGGCTTATGTCCAGCAGTAAAAGTCTATCGGTTGATGATGATGATGCTGAAGTCCTGTCTGTTGTAGAAGACGACTAAAAGGTTTTTCGGGTTCGTAGACTTCGAAGGTCCGCCCACCCTATCCAATAAGCCAGCCCGGAATGGACATCAAGTACGAGGTACGAGTACCTGTCGAACTAAAGTGCGGGTGCCTAGAAGAGCTACAGCCCTCCCTGACACGTTCTTAGGTTCATAGTAGGAGATTCCAGGGCCTCCCGCAAGGCACTGAGGATGACCACCGAGGAGGTTTTAGTGAGTAAAAATCTCACATAACCTTTTCTTTCCTCCAGAAGCAGGGTATCTTTTCAAAACATTTCCTCTATCCTCCCTCCCCGATACCAAAAAAAGGTTCTTTTACCTAAAATGGCAAAAGAATATCAATGAATTGTTAAAGTTTACTCTCTTTTGTTTCCCTCCATTAAGATAAATGTTGTTTTCATTTTTTTTTTCACAATTACTAGAACGATGCGGAAAACAAATAATGGCTTCTGACAATAAAATAAATTAGTTTTGGCATAGAATTTGGCAGGCTCTGTTTATTGTAAGAACAGGCCCGAAAATGTTTCTAATTCTGCTCGTCAACTCCTCACTTTAGTATAGTCTAGGTCTTTCATGTCCATGTTTTTGTTCTGTCTAAACTATGTATTAGTAGTTTTCGTTAAATATTTAAATCATTATCAGCCGATAGACGTCCACTGCTGAACATAGGCCTCCCCCAAAGATCTCCACATCGATCGATCCTGCGCTACCCGCATCCAGCTGCTTCCCGCAACCTTCACCAGATCGTTGGACCACCTAGTGGGGGCCTGCCAACACTACATCTACCGGTACGCGGCCGCCATTCGAGGATCTTAGTGCCCCATCGGCTGTCAGTCCTTCGAGTGACGTGTCCTGCCCATCGCCACTTGAGGCTAGCAATCTTTTGGACTATGTCGGTGACCTTAGTTCTCCGACTGTTCTCATTTCTGATTCGATCACGCAGGGAAACCCCGAACATAGCCCTTTCCATTGCTCTCTGTGCGACTTGAAGCCTTTTTCTAAGTCCTACTGTAAGCGGCCACGTCTCGTTGCCGTAAGTCATCACTGGCAACACGCACGAAATAAAGTCTTTAGACACTGCGGTAGTTGGGACAAGAATATGCTGTTTAGCCTTTCGAACGCTGTCCAGCCGAGTTGGAGTCGTCGATTCATTCCGAAAGTTGGACTTACCAAGCTGAACTATTTGTCCCAGGTAAATATATTCGTCAACACCTTCCAGTGTAGAGCCTGCAACCATAACTGGCGTGGGTACAATTTGAGCATTTGCCATAATTTTTATCTTCTCCATATTAATATTAAGGCCCAAGCGTTGAGATGCTTTACAGATGTCATCGATCATTTTGCCAAGGCCTTACAGGGTCTCAGCCCTAACTACGATATCATCGGCGAATCGAAGGTGAGTCATATACTCGCTGTTTATGTTGATGTCAAGTCCTTCCCAGTCCAAAAGCTTGAACACGTCTTCCAGCGCAGCTGTGAACGGTTTCGGCGATATGACGTCGCCTTGCCTGACACCTCGCTGCAGCCGGATTGGTTTCGAGAAATAGTCCTGGAGACGGACTGTCATGGGGGCGTTTCCGTACAACGATTGCAACACTTAGATGTATCGATAGTCTATTTGGCACCTCTGGCGTGACTCAAGCACTGCCCAAGACTCGACTGAGTCAAGGGCTTTTTCATAGTCCACAAACGCTAAGCACAGAGGTAAGATGTACTCCTCTCTCTTCTGTATGATTTGCTGCAGCTTTTTGGCTTTTTGCCATATAGTATGACAGAGTTAAATAGCTTCAGAAGGACTATCAGCACTGGTCAACCGCCTGCTTTCACAAGCTCACCCGTAACTCTATCATCACCCGGTGTCTTATTGTCTATTCTTCAGCTGTTTTAGAGTCATTAATCTCATACAGGCTGACGTCCAGGATATCTTCGGTCTAATGTCAGGTTAATTTGGCTTTTGGAACAGTGGCCTGATTGTTGACAGGTGCTTATGATGTCGTGTAAAGTTGTCCGTAGAAGTCCTCTATTTTAGCCAGAAGCTCAGGGCGGGAGGTAATGATTCTGCTATCCCCAGTGTTCGGCTTAGTCGCCAGGCTCTGCGCAACAGCAGAAATTCTAGCGAAAACATTGAAGCCTTGGTTACGCTCCATTGCCTCTTTATTACAATTTGTATTAAATCGGTGAAGTTTGCGAGTCAGTGATTTAAAGGATCACTTGTTGAGCCGCCGATAGCGAATCTTTCGAAGACTGCAGAATCATCCCACGTCTTTTCCCCATAAGCTTGTAGGTTGGCTCTGAGATTATTTTACTTCTTTTGGTACAGCTAGGTTTAAAGAAGATTAACATCATCCACGTTAGTGCAGCTCTCCAGACATGCGAAACGACAGTATAAAGTCGATCGCATTTTTCGTGGTACCGTCCAGACTCTTCCAGATCCATTTCCGATGCTGCCGTTTCCCGAAGAAGGAATTCATCATGTACAGACCTTCCTTCTCCGAGAAGTGGGTCAGCATATGACTGCGGTAGTTCCGGATTCCTTTAGTAAAGTGCCCCACTAACAACTCCTCACCGCAACGTTTGCCTAGCCTTGCATTGAAATCTCCTATGACAAGTGTGTAATGAGTACTGGAAGAATGCATTACCCGAGAGATGTTGCCATATATTACTTCCAGTTTCTCATCAGGGGCGACGAAGTTGGCTCGTATATCTGTATGACCTTCAACGAATACCGTTTGGTGATTCTGAGTATAAGGTACGCTACTCTATTCGATACACTCCCGATCTGTACAACATTGTTCGCGAGAGACCTGTGGACGATGAACCTGACACCACCCTGGGACAGTTGTTCGCCCTTCCGGAAGTAGAGCAGATTACCGGATCTTAGAGTCATAGTATCCTCACCCTCTCTTCAGATCTCAGACAATCCTACTACGCTCCAGCGAATCCTGCTCAATTCTTCTTCCAGTTCCAGTAGCTTTTCCTCGGTCCGCAATGTGCGTTCGTTATAGGTTGCCATGGGGAGGGTCGTTTGAGGGAAAATCTTCGTCACACGGGGGTTATTCGCACCCCTGGTACCGGTGCCTCGTCAACTTCGACACGATCACTGGTCCCGCCAGGTATTTGGGGCCGTCTTTTGTTGGGATTCATTGAGGGGAATTGGGCCGTAAACCCGCCATGCTGCCCAGTGCGGGTTGGTGAGTGGTCACAGCTACGTCTGTTATTCAGCAGGGTGTAGCGCGTGCAGGTGAGGTTGACTTGGGTTCCGTAAGATGTTGAGCGGAACCCCTTATACTCTTTAAATATATTATTTTATAAATATTTAAATGTGAAACTACAATAGCATTTTTATGACATAGATGAACAACTAAATAATATACCTATGTATGTAACAGTAATATTACTAGAAATTCTGTGTAACTCTCAATCCATAAATGTGTCTAGTATCATCAACAGCGAATAGACGTCCACTGCTGGAAATATGACTCTCCAAAGATTCCCACATGATTGGATAAAGATTCATATGGGGAGATTTGGGCCATTTACCACCATACTGACAGAATGCGGGTTAGTTCCAACTAAGAACCTCTGGCTCTTGCCAGAGCCTCGTTTATTGATTAGCAGGGTGCACCACGAGCAGGTGGAGTTGGCTTGGATCCCGTTTGATATAGTGCGGGAATGCTTATACCGTATTATCTAGTATATTTAATTTTAATTAATTATGAATTTCTGAAGTACTTCTTTGTTACAAGATTTGTCTTTAATACTATCATACCTAAAATCTTCACGGTTCGTTGCGGGATTTAGTAGCTTTTTTTACTTTTACGCTAACCTGAAAAGAAAGTAAAGATTTTATGCTTAAGATGGGAGAAATTATGAGATGTATCCTCAAGTAAAAGTGAAATAAAGTACAAACATTTACATCTAATGTTTATCTCATGTAAAGAGACTAAATGCAATATATAAATGAATATAATCATGTACATAAAAAGTAGTATTACATACTAACATTACACTTCGGTGACATTTGAGTTTTTTTTTCTTTGACACAGAGAGAAGACGAGTAGGTGAGTATAAGCCTGATGAAAAGTAATATGCGTACATTATAACATTATAGCGATGGTGACGATAGTTGTCATTTACACTATACCGCATTTTCCTCGTCGTCATAAGATGCTAAATCTCATAACTCCAAAATTTCACTAGCTACACTGCCTTTCTAAATTGAACACAGTAATATTTATACATCGTTGTTCGGTAGCAGAAATAGGCGCTGCGGCAAATAAAGGAATACGAAGATTGTGTTTAGGTACTGTACACGAGGCGTTTCATTCTTCGATCAACTGCGATCACAGATGTGAGATTTCTTATTGTTGTTCTATAAAGAACTTTAAATTCCTTGGGAAAAGAATTTTTACACGAGAATGTTGTATAATAACAATAACATTGATATGCGTAAAATATGTATCAGTGATAGGTCTTTAAGAGATCCGCAGAACTATAGTCACTGACATAGCCCTACGAGTTGCCAGGCTAAAATCGCAATGGGCGGGGCACATAGTTCGTAGAACCGATGGACGTTGGGGTCTTAAAGTGTTGGAATGACGACCACGGATCGGAAAGCGCAACGTTGGCAGACCCGCCACTAAGTGGACAGAAGACATAAAAAAATCGCTGGGAGCCACTGGATTCAAACAGCGCAAGACCGTATTTTCTGGAACATATTACAAGAGACTGATCTCCAGCTGTCTGTCCATCTGTTGAAATGATGATGATGATGTTGATAGGTCTCTGTTACTGGTTCTGCTGCATTATATTTTTGTTTCAAAGTTTTTTATTTCCTTTCAAATTTCAAAATAAATGTTTTTTTGTAAAAATGTTATCTCATTGTTTATTTTTTGACGAGATCGAAAAAGCTTTACCGAAGAATTTTCAGAACATAAATATTTATATTCTTTGAAAGAGTTGCTTTCTTTGCTATTATTCTCTCTGCCGCGTATTCAGGTTAATGGGTTCCTTAAGACTCCATGTTTTTTCTTTACTTTAATTGCACATCTAAACTTAATTGTTATTACTGTCATCAATTCTTTCTTGAAGTGTAGCGGTCGGTAGTCATTTTGACTCTTAGAACTCATCTAATTCTGGGCTCGTGGTATTCTTTATTAATTGTAAATAATTTTGAGCAGGACAGGTACAAACCTGACCTTAAAACAAGGCTTGCAGTGCTGTTGAACAAAGTGTGTTTTGAATAAATTTGGTTGCAAATTTAACAAACTTTTTATTACGTTGATAGATATATAATCATATCGTATAATATTTATAGCTTTTACTGTTATATATTTTCTGTTATTATAGATCTTATAGTTTAGTTAAGAGTAAATTTAGAACTTAACTACTTATATATTCGTTTAATAATAAAATAAAATTACTGTTTTTCATAAGAAAACGTTGAAAAAATTATTATTTTTAAACGCTTAATATACTATATATAACTTAATGACTATAATAAAAAAATAAGATCTCCATGTTTATAGGGGTTCATACAGGAGGATTTGGGCTATTTCTCACCATGTTGGTCCAATGCGGGTTGGTGGGAACTAGACCCTCGTTTGTTGATTAGTATAGGATGCACCATGGGCAAGTGAGATTGGCTTGGGTCCCGTGAGTTGTGTTGGCTCGTTGTGCGGGACCCCATACACCCCAATTAAACAAATTAAAGATTGTTTAAGTATGCTCAGCGTATTTCTCTAAAACAAAAGTTTTTTGGAGCTTGTTAACTTTAAAATAACATCCTGGATGTTTTTCACAGTTCTGATAAAGTTCATTTTGCTTTGCCTGTTACAATGTTGTTGTTTTTGAGTAAGAGAACTTTCTTCCGAAGAACATTTAAATTATATTTGTTTGTATACCAATTGAAATTAAATTATATTTAGTATTATGTAAATGATATGCAACAATTTATTACGTAGTTTTTTGCACGTTAACTTGGTGTAGAATTAATGTTAACTAATTCATTGGTTATTGATCTTAATATTTATTCTATTATTATTCATATATTTATACTTTTGTACATATTGTGTGGCAGTTATGTAATTGAATAGCCTTTAGTATTAATAATTATGAAATAGTCGTATTTGGTTAGTTAGTAGTGTTATAGAGATGACAGTGTCATTCTTTTGACTGACGTCACAGAAATCCGTCCCAGAATGCTTGGAGGTCTTTAGGGGCCTTGGGTCTCTAGAAATATAACAAGAAATTAAGGCAGGTGTTATGCGAAATAAAGTTTAAATCAAAAACATTATACACTGACTCGATAAAGTTTCATTGAACAACGACTTTGTATTAGGCTGGTGGTAGGTCTCTGTTGCCGGAGACCGTCTAAGTGGGTACCATCGCAGCGCCTATTTCTGCAGCCAAACAGTAGTGTACAAACATTACTGTGTTTCGGTTTGAAGGGCGTTGTAGCTAGTGTAATTACTGGGATAACAAGACTCAACATCTTGTGCCTCAAGCGACGAGCGCAATTTTGTTCAATGTGTATCATCCTGTCTAGCGCCCTGTTGTGATGGGCTAGCAAATCACTCACCATCATGTGAACGTCCCCCTCATCTCCTCTCATAATAGAATAATTAAAGAAAGACAAAAAATTTAAGGAATTTTTCTCAATTTAATAGAACACAGTCATGTTATGTTCAATATATTACATTGTCAGGTTCTGAATCAATTTTAATTCTAAATGTATACAAGGATAAAACGAAGTTAATAATAATGCAAATATATAATAATGTAGCTGTAATTTAACATTCATTCGTAGTTAAGTGTTTTAATTAAATAACCTGAGATAAGATTCCACAAAGCAGAGGAATATTGTAATTTTATTTTGATTGTCCTTAGTTTTTATTTTATCATCTTTATTGTCTTGAAAATGTAAAGAAAGTTACATGCTTTACTAATTTAATATAATTTTTTTTAATTATATCAATCAATGAAAAATAATTAATTTTCAGAAAAACGAATTTAAAATAGTCATAGAATTTACTTTGTTAGTGTTCATTTTATATTAGTTCGACTAATAGTTATAACGCATAGCTCCATTTTTTTAGCGTTAATATTATTTTCGATTTGTTACATTTTATTTTACTCGAGGTATATATATTCCTCTTGCAAAAGTCCGCTGTAGTTACGATTTTTTCAACTCTTTATCAGTGCACAGTCACAGTATAGTTATTGCCTTTAAACCAAAACCCGATTACTAAAATCCAATATACTGCGTAACTACACACGGGGTAAAAGTGTCGACCCCTTTAAAAGGGAATTGCGCTGGTTCGTATGTTAAATCGGTTCCATCGCTACACAGATGCCTAACAAATTTAAATATTGTGTTTCAGAAAAACTAGAGAACGCTGGCAAGTTAATTCTACAGAAATTTGAATATCAACATACAAGAAGTAGTATAGAGCTACATTTGGTTAGTATTTCAATTTGTTGTAGCAAAAAAATGTGAAGCAAGTTATGGGTTATCGAAATAAATCGCATTTAGGTTACTTAACCTGACCTAATTTTCGTTAAACCCAATCTGTGTTTGATAGACTACAATCAAAATTATTTTGTAGTATGCTTTATATTGTCGGTTCAAATTATTCTATTTATTTTGGAATTGCATTAACACAACACTACAACTTCAGGCTGTTGTATGAATAATCAATACAACATTCAGGAGTTACAGATACTATTCTGAAGTTATTTTAGAAGTATGTTAATGAAATCAATATGATTGCTGATGTGTACGACTGGTGACAAAAGATAATCTGCAATGAACAAGGAAGGGCAATACTAAATGATCCCTTTTCTTTAAGTTACATAAGCTTTTATCCAATGTTGTCATTTTATTTAAGTTAAAATGTCTTTTTGTCGGTAATAGTCACAATGTAGTGCTCACACACTCTTATTGTTGCGAGTATTTCAATTGTTGTTGCCGATTTGTTCGTTTGACCGCGGCATTCGCAATTTTACTTTAATGGACCTTTATGTTTCATTGTAGTTGTTTTGTTAAATATACTGTAACGCTAAAAAAAATAACTTTACACAGCCATTTTTAATATATTGTTATTATTATCAAAATCGGTACCAAATTAACGTAGAGTATTTAACACAATTTCAAATACTTACTAGAAAAAAATATTAAACTGCATTGGAATTTATTCATTATTATTCATCATTTTACATTTTTTGTTATGATTTTTACCTTCAGTTAGCTGCTATTCCATACAAAAGTTTGTAGTTTCACTAGTTCAGAAGATTACTAAGAACGAAGAAACAAACACACAGACACACTATTTTTAAATATGTATCGATATTATAGTATTTTTTAGCAAATATTTACAGGAATGTTAAAAAAAATTGTTAAAAAAAATGACTGTGATGATTCGTAACTAAATTGCATGAATTGAGGCGATAAAAAGTTTGGTTTAATTAGTATTTAATAGTTCACTTATAAATTACATAGCGAATGTCTACTACACTACGCAGAACTAATTTTTACTTTTAAACATTTATTGTTTTCTGTAACCAAAATGATAGACCTTACATATTTTTTATCTATGTTAAAAAATTTGTCAGGTGTCTTCTACATCAAAAATTCATAAAAGGATGACAATAGCAAGGTTAACTTTTTTTTTTATTTGTATTCTTAAGGGTACCAAGTATTACGTAGCTGTTTACGAACAGAATGCTAAAGCAGAACGTCAACAGATAAATTTTACATGAAGTAGACTTTTATCACCTAATAAATATTTTGTTATTTGGAATAGACACCAGAATGATAACAAATAGGCTGTGGGACGACGTAGAAAACTCACTTACGAAACATTTTATCAAATACAAATGAATTTGCAGTATACATTTCACGTCTGTTGGTCCTCTGAAATGAGCACGCGAATAACCCGACAGTTGTCTATTGCAACTAGATCTAACTGATTGTTCAAAATAACCAACTATTCAACTCTAAATTTTATATATAATATATTTTAATATTTGCTAACAAATGTCGAATATTTACCAAAGTGTTTATTAAACACATCCGTAAGTCTTTCATAATTAAACAAAATATAATTTTACAATGCAGGGAATATTTTATTACTCCCTCGGTATACCAATAGTTTCCAATTCTATTACACACAAGAGTAATTAAATTAAATGATATTAGCTAATAAAATAACTACTGCTAAAGGGTAAAAGTAATGAAATAATTTTATAAGGAATTCGTGTAATAGAAAATATATTTATTTATGTAAATGTAATATATATATAAATATATTATTATTAATGAAACTTAAAATGTTTGGATAATATTAGTCAATAAAATATAATTGGATTTGAAACATTTTATTGTTTCACTTCCATTAGTATTGTTAATTTGTATTGTATTCAAGTGTACGATGCAATCAATAAGCTTAACATTTCCGGAAGCGCATCGCCTGACCTACATGTGGATGCAACTACAGCGCCCCCACATCATTAGTTTTGTCTAGATATATTTTATGATCGGAATATAATCCGTGGTCAAAAGTCAATTTTGCCGTAACATTAAATCAAATATATTTATTACTCGTCATGAATAACGATGTGAAACAAATCGATCGAATGCGATACGTGAGATGGCTTAAAAGTTATGGAATGTAACCAGAATAATGTCTGACACTAATGAAATCTAGGACATGAGTTCAAACTCATTATTGACAATTATGAGCGTTTGGAATTTAGCATTCAAACATTAAATCGTAATTTCTCTTTCAGCGATGTATTTGATATTGAGGAGTAGATAAAAATCTATTCTGTATATATATAAATAGTGATAATCGGCACTTAAAACAACTTTAAGGTATTTCGATTTCATCCATAACAATAATAATCAGAGATAAAGTATTGATATTCATTTTATATTTAAATAATAATGGACATCGTAAATACTTATGGAAAATGGCAAAAACAATAGCGAAAAAAAAGAAACAGTACAAACTCGAGTATCTAAGTTAAATTTCCTTCAACTAACTAACCAGTGTTTAAGATATGTTAAATACATTTATGATGTTAATATTATATTGTAGTTAAAGTATTTAGCTAAACATAACAAATGAAATGAAATAAAGATAGGACTTAACTGAAAATATCCTGTGAACAGCCTTCGTAGTAATCAACATTCAGATTAAATTACGGCATTTTAACAAATTGCTTAGCTTATACAAATTGCTTAGCGAAGTAATACCTTTGCAATCTATCTTTTTACGCCATACAAAGTGTTTTTTTTTATCTCAAGTTTAATTACAAATATTGCATATCGATGTTTCTTTTAAGATCAATATAATTTAATTCATATAACATTATTGCATACGCCAAGACATTGATTACAAAGAGCAAACTTGATGCTTAAAAGGAGTTTCAGCTAGTCCTTTAATAATATACGATTATGTATGTCTCTATGTAACTAAAGAAGTTATTTATTAAATATAAATATATTGTCAGATTCATCTTATGTCAAAAAGCATATTATTGTTCACAAGATTGATTTTTTGATCAATCACGTATGATAATAACGTATGCTTTATTTCATATTTAGGAGTACGATCACGAAAAAAGCTATACCACCTTGATTTTATCATTAGCTCTGAACAATAAACGATTAAAAATTATAAATTTAAATCGATATCCATCTGAATTATAATTTTTAAACTGTGATAAAACATTATAAAATAATAAAAAAAAACTTTTGTAACTGTTATAAGCATTTTGCAAATGATAGCCTAATAAAACATCCCTGTATGTATTGATTGTAGATGTTTTGCAATTAAGAACATATTAGCATAATGTTTCAGTGTAATCAAATTGTAATTAAACTGTAACATGAGCCAACCTTGCTGTATCTATAACGACATACTTAAATCTAATTGGAGAGGATAACTTGCCAATATGATGTTGTTGCTAACCACTTTAAACAGATCCTGTTTGAACATGAAATGGGTTTATGTACAAAATCGAGGCAACACAATATTCTAAACCTTTATAAATAAATGAGTTGATACGGAGACGGTGAGAGGTCAAATAACATGTTAAATAACAGCTAACTACTGCTGTGGTTCGTGTAACAAATAAAGTAAGAAAGGAAGCCTCATATTTAACGAAACCCTCTCTTTTAATCTTTTCGGGGTAACGTGATGTTAATCCGTTTATACTTTAGTAAATTTTACGCTTATTTGTAATTTTATCATGTGTGTTATATTATATTAAAAGTGTAATGCAAAATTACTTGTGATTGCTTTCCAATTAAATATTATTGTAGTTGCCATAATTTTGGGCGTTTGATAAATTTTAGAACTACATAAATATTGTAGATGTTTATATTTACGAGAATAATTGCAATGGGTAGGGAAATTTGTCATTATAAATTGGCAATGGTTCAAGTTTATGTAGGAAGCAATTAGGTTCAAATAGTAACATAAATAACATTATTATTGTTCAGATAATGTTTCGAGTTAACACTCTTAGACACCAACTGTTAAAGAAGATTACTTTTATTGCCTTTTAAATAAAATATAACTGTATAACATTTTTGTGTTCGATAAGGATCAAGAAACTTAAATTACAAGGTGAAAAGATGTCTAAAAGCACTTAGCTCCCATGTAGGTACAAAACGAAGATATGTTAGAAACTTTTAAGTCAATTTAGCAAAGTAAAGGATGCCAATCAGCGAAAATTTATTTATTTTCGTTTATTAATATAAAATGTGTATTTTTTTTAGAAAATATATTTTTTCCATTATCGGCCCAGTAGATATGTGGTTTTTATTAGTGGTAGGCCTATTTTGCCAGTGACCGTCTAGGTAATGTGCAAACGTTACTGTATTCTGGTTTAAAGGGCGCTGTAACTAGTTAAATTACTGCGGTGACGAGACTTAACATCTTATGTCTTAAGGCGACTAGCACAATGGGGGGCAGTGAATATTATCCTACTTAGCGTTCCTTGTTATGGGCAGGTGTATCACCATCAATTCAATGTCATTCTTTTCTTTGCTATGTCGAATAAAAAAATATGTAAGATAAATTTTTTAAAAGTATATTAGATAAATTTTTTAAAAGTATAAGTTTTAACGGAATGACTTAGTTTTGATAAATCTTTTTATGTTGAAAATAATTACCACTCAATGACTTGCTTTAAATTCTAAAAAAATATTTCTTTCCTAATGGTATGGAAATATATGATTGACTTTGTAATTTTTTTCAAGTTCAGATCATTTTATTTTTCTAAAACAAACGGTTTGAATTAAATATGAGATTTAATTTAACTTTGCGCATGAAAACTCCGTTATTTTTTTCCAGGATTTGTTACATACACATTTACATGCAACCATTTTCTCTTATTGCTTTGAAACTTAGAGCATGTATAAGCTTATTCATGCCATTGTATGCAATGACGAGATCAATAGCATTGGCATATTTGTATCATGTTTTAGTATAGACGTTAACGTAATGGTTTACTATTTTACACTCGATAACATCGTATGAATTAAAACATTATAAACATTAAACAAAAAACCAATGTATGACGACTAAGAGTATCATAATAATAGGCGAGTAGTGAATGGTCCCTACGTTATCTGTAACAATAAGTGGAGATATGCTATCAGAATAGAACGGAGACTTGCTGCAATAGAGAATAGTACGTAACAAGTAAAAAAAAATATAATAATTAAAGTATTTACAGATATTTTTATTCATAAAACTATTGAATAAATGCTAATGTATTATTTGTCTTATAGTACGTATATTATAATAGGATATATTCGTGACACTGATAACTTACAACCAAACAATTGAAAATAAATTATGAAATTTCAATTAAACCTAAGTAAATCATACGGAATTATATAATTATTTTTAATAATATAAACTAAATCATGTAATGAAAATGCAATTTACATTTTATTCTAACATTTATTTCAAGAAAAAGTATTAGCAATTAATTTTACATTTATATATGTTTACCCATTCCTCACGACAAAGATACTTCTATATTATTATCTTAACACTAGGACTTTGTAGATGTCTTGCTCCACTCTTTACCCAATAAAGTCAAATATTTGTTAACATATTATTTGTTATTAATACATAGTAATATCGTTGAGTTACATCTAGTAGTGTTCTATGAATGTACGTTTAAATTGCGTAAGATGCAATTCACTACTGAATTATGACAATATTAATAGTAATAAGTACAGATTAAATCATACAAAAACTTTATTATGTTTGTCTTGGTTTGCATAATACACAGTGAATGACTATGACATTGACCTCTAACTCCCGACTGGACAAACATCTTTATTGAAAACCATTTTTATAGATATTAAGTGAGATTGCCCATTAAGCTTATTCTACTGATTTCCAGAAAGTTTAAGAGGATTGTTATTAAGCTGTTTGCATTTCTAGAAAAGTAGCTTTAATTCTTTTATTAAAAACGCAATAGGTTCGTGTTATAAATTAAAACGTTACTTAAGCATAAAATTATCTATCACAGTTCCACATTTTCTATTACCAGGGGGGTACCAGGACAACGTCATTTACTAAAATTTAATGGCACCGTATTTTATGTTCAGGTAGAATAACGCTAATATTATGCCTATGTGGATTACATATTCCATAATAATATAATATAATATTTATTACAATAAAAATATTATATAATTTATTACCTATTGGTACCGTACGACTCTACAAGTCGCGTAAATTCGTTTAATGAACAGCGTCCACCTACGTTCGTAAGGCGTCAGATATCTGACCCACATCACGCGTTTATGTAAATTTCATCATTCATATGTATGGAATTTATCGGGTATTCCTTTGGATAGTCCTTAGGGGGCAGTTTGAAACTATCCCTCAAGTAAGAGAAACGATGAAAGTTATAAAAGTATTCGGTTCCATCGGGGGAGTACTGCGGGTACAGCGTGTACGCTGGAAATTCTAACTCTGAGAGGGAGTCCGCGAGGGCGTGCCTCGCGAACTCTTCCTTGTATCGTCATGATTGTTCACGATACGCCTGACGCTTCGTGCATTTCTCTTTCAATATGTAACACAAAGCGATTGCTATAAGAACTGCTATAGCGATCGCCATGCTTATGCTAATCCATATGATTTCTTCGTTTATTCCGCTTGTAGACTTTCCTGCAACAAAAACGAATAATATATATAGAATAACTAATTACAAAAATTTAAATTAAAAAATCGCATAAAAACTATTTAATATAATATCAGTTTCGTGTTTCCTTTCACTCTTTCTCCTTTCGTTATAAAATAACTTTATGTGATTACTTTCTATTGTTTTTACTAATTGAAGTCAAATGGAAAATGTAACTACCTCCCATTTTGTTGGAATATCCCCCCATCTTGCCCGCAACCCTCGCCGACGCCCCGCCGGCCACAGCGAGCACCACGACACCCGTCCGCAGACATATTCGACCTGATAAACAATCAATAACTCTGAAACGGATTCAATTTATATTCACATCGTATGTAAGGACATTTATAATTACTTTTAATTAACAATTCGTTGTTTGTATTTATTACACTATGAAAGTTATTGACCGATAAGTAATAAAAAGTATTTTTTATTATAATATTTTCACACAGTAATATTATTTTACTCACGTATTGATATCATTTTTTATATCCATGCAACAAATGTAGGGAAACGTAATAGTTATTATTGCAGGTTTAGAAATTTTTTAGCCTTTATTTATTGACATACAGTTGTTGCTAAGCCCTAAAGGGATGACTAATTAAGGTTTATTTGTTCTTGTAATAGTAATATGCAAGGGTATAAAATCTACTCGATTTTTTTGTCGTTACTATTGATCATAGCTGAAAGTAACTGTAATTATTTAAAATTATGTGGAATATTTTTTTATGTTTATTTATTTGAAGGTTATAATCTTAAAACCGATCCGTAAATAAAGACATTATCAAGTATTATCCCCTTCACAAGTCAGACAAGTGTTGTGACATTTCTTGTTGTGAATTCATGTGATAATTTTGGTATAAGATCACAAATAAGATCGTCTTTCATGCTGCTACGTAATAATATTATATTTCAACCTAAATTATTGATGAAACAAATTTCAAAGGAAATTTAACCAAACTTTGTTACAAAACATAAGTGTATTTGTGAACAAGTGTATCTTCGACGGTTTAAAACGAAGTCATAAAATTTTTATATTTACGAGTTCTAAGTTGTCTAAGATGATGTTGAGATTAGAACAAAGTTATTTGGCCTGTTTGTTTATTTTATATATAAATATATATATTAGGATCGTCTTACGTAAAATAATACTCAGTTATATACGTAGCTTATGGAAATAAGTTATCTGCTCTTAAGTTTATTTTTAAGGATTATTATCTCAATTACAATGATACTACTTTTACGTATTAAAGCAGAAGTCATGTTATACTGCTATTGTCTTTATCTTCGGTCTTCCTAGCATACCAAACACAAGGTAACGAACAAATCCAGTTAAGAAGATGTAGTCACTATTCCGTTATATACATACACAAAATGGCTTTACTACAATAAAATATTTAATAAGCAGTCTTATCTAAGACATTTTATAATTAAAGAAAAATATCCACATAACAACGTCTATCTTTTATATACAAACATATTTTAATGACTAATACTATTTGAAATAAACACTTACCAATAACAATTACCATCTTATCTGAAGATAATTACTCCGTAGCTAATATATTATGTTGTACTTAAAACATTATTAGGTAACACACGTAGTTAAATTATTAACCTGAAAGAATATTGATTACTTATTAGTTTAAAAAGTGATAAATTAGAAAAAAAGTCTTAACGTTATCGGAAATTAAGATCTCGAAGGCTCTTCATAAGTACGAGTATATTGAAATCTAAAGTTAATCTAATCTTGTCTACCTAATTAATTTTTCTTACCTAACTCGATTGTTGATCAGATGGAGATAATTATAACAGTAACTCTAAGCGAAGACAAAAAGATCGTAGTGGTATGGATAGTTCCTCTTATCTTTTTTTTTCTTCTTCGTCTCTTAAACAATTACTAGGTGATGCAAATGTTATTAATAAATACTACACTGTTACTCATCGTAGGTCTCTGTTGCCAGAGACCGTCTAGGCAAATACCAAGGCAGCGCTTATTTCTACCACCAAACAGTATTATGCAAACATTACTGTGTTCCGGATGGAAGGGCGTAGTAGCAATTACTGGTGTTACGAGAGCTAAAATCTTATGTATCAAGACGACGAAGATAATGTGGTGCAGTAAATATCATCCTAACTAGCGCCACGTTGTTATGAGCAGAATCATCAAGTAAGTAGATCGAGTAAGAGTAGCAAGCAAGCAAGCCAAGCCAAGTAGCAAGTAAGCCTTTATAACTATTCCATTTTTTAACTTCTGATTTATAATTCAAATTCACTATGTTGATGCCTGTCTGAAGTTTGTATTTATTGCTATTTTCTTTAATATTTTACGTATATGTATTTGCTACCAATAACCGTTCTTATAACATATTTTTTTCAATATTGAGATTCATCTTTTTCTTATTAAGGCATAATAGTGATAATTATGTTTGTTATTTGCTGTTCTCTTTACGTGCTTTGTGTTTTAAAAAACCAACACTATCTAATTTATAGTGTAGCGTTTAAAAATTACCCATTTAAGCAGCTTCGTTCCATAAGTAGCACAGAAATGCTTGTTAAAAATTATCTAGCTTTATCCGTCTTATTTCCAAAAAGTTTTCCTATATTTAGTGTAGTTAACTATATGATTTATCTCGCCGACTTGCGTCCTGCATATTTTATGTTATCTTCACTCTCTGACCTTTACCGCAGTTTCCCCGGTCACTGTCTTATCGTTTTTCAAATTCATTGCAAATTCAGCAATCTATTTTAAAACCCGGGATTTATCCCTTTGCAAGTTTAGATAAACTTTGAACATGATTTAATGCTTCTCATTTTAAATTTGTTATTTTAACGCCAGAAAACAATTACTTACATTGGATAACTAATATATAAGAGTTAAAAGACAAACTTAATTAAGTGCTTTAAAAAGATGATGAGATGTTGATTCAAAGAAAAATAATGAAGTCATTACTGATAATTAGAGAAACTCAGCAGAGGATAATTTTGATTTTCCTGTGCTACCTGATAAAGGCGTGGCCGATTTCTATATACCTACCTATCTCTAATTGATTGACCGCTGCACCATGACTTCATACAAAAATCTAAAAGATATGGAAAATTATAACCAGTACACAGAATAACGCATTTAGATATTAAACAGACTTTCAAGTTAAAGAACAAATCTTATAGAAAAATACGGAGATTTCTATTCATGAATGTATATGATTTGTATAGATATATATAAAAAAAACATACCATTTGAATATTTATTCCAAGCATAAAATTAGCAAAGGCTAGAAATGCTGTTATCTAGTTTTCGTTTTGACATTATAAAATTTTCACATGTATATATATGTATGTACTGATATTATTTGTGCAAAAATGGTATTTACAGATTACTTGCGAGAATGTGTCAAAGGGTAAACATAATAAACATTAATTAGCACGGAGTTTCCTTAAAAAAGTATTCATTTTGATTAATGAAACGTAATTAATTATGAACTCTGTTTTTAATTATTTTTAGGTTCAGATTTTTGTAAAGTGGTTTTTTTGGCTGAACCATTAAAATTTTTGTTTGCCATTTCCATAATTAAATAAGCCACTTTGACCAAAGCTAAGAACACTTTTTTTAATTAAAACATAACAAAAGTTTATTTTTTAATAAAAAATTTCAACTTTTGCTTCTGCTGTGCTGTGAACTTTAAGCATATAATTAATGTATAGAGTGTATTTTTACATAAATTGTCTTTTTACGTTCTATGTATACATTTAAGAAATAAAAATAAATAAGTAATTACGTGTTATGTAAAGATTAGCATTTGTTTAAATCAACAATTTATTTTATTTTTATACTCTAGATTATTTCAACACATTACTCAAATCTTACTACTATTTAATAATATAGTATACATGTGTTCTTTATATCACTCAGATTTATTAATGAATCATAACATAATTAATGAAAAATCCTTGCAATTATGCCAAAGCAAAATTCGAAACCGTATGAAATTATCCAAGAAAGTTCAAATAAGCCTGAGACACTAGACAACGATATCGCTTTTAGGCCTTTGTATGTGTGGTAATATCTATGTAAATGCTATCATTATTTACAGAATATCGCATAGCAATCGTGGTCATGACACGCAACTTAATTCACGTCTATCTGCCACGTCGGTATTTTAATACTATAACGTTATTGTAATAGAATTATATGTCTAAATTTCCTCTAAAAACCAATTAATTGTAATTTTAAATATGTGCTTAAACTTCTTGACCTTTTTTTTCCATAAATCTCTTAAAATACAACATAATTATTGCAACGGTATACTTAATTTTCTCGTAATATTATTATATCATATAATCTTTAAAATCTTTCGAGTTCTTTATAAAAATGGTATAACAGAATTAAATCGGATTTTAATTAAAAATTGCTACAACTAATAATATTTTACCTGTGATTTTAAACGTGGACATTGTAAAATATAAATGGCGAAAGAATTTATTTTACTTCAGCGCGAAACACTCGAGTCCGTTGTTAAGCACAATAGACACTTCACATTTTCGATTAAGGGGCTTTGAAAGTAACAACCCGGTTCAATCGTATTGTGCGTTTGTTCCGGAGAAGTTGATGCGGAACGAGTTGTTGGACAAAAAAGCTGTGATAGCCAGTCATCCGTCCGGGATGCTGGCCGGGTGAGCACTGACGGCTCGCCTTCCCCGGGTGTGCCCCACCGCGCCCTCTTATCCCCAACCCCATGCCTGCTGGATTTGTGGAGATATTTTCAAGCTTTCACCCTTGTATTTTTATGCCAGTGCACGGTTAACCCCTTCGCATTACACCGAGAGTATAACAAAATATTTATCTTACAAAAAATTATTCCTTTTGAATTAAATATTTCTTTTTTATAACAATTGATTATCATTACACTAGGTCAAATATTTCCGAGATCTCCGTTGGCGAAAAAAACCTTATGGTTCTACCTTTAATATATATTATATAAAGTTTAAACTATATATTTGACTAAAATTATCCTTGGGAGCCACTGTACTCACAATATAACCTTATAAAAAGTACCTTATTACCTGTGTTATAAGGTACTTTTTATAAGGTTATTTTTGCGCCACCCTATATTACAAGCGACTATCACATAGTGGACTTGAAGATTGACTTCGTTAAAGATGATTTCTAAAAAATGTGCCGTAACACCGTAATAAAGTGATTTTAATACTTTTTATAACACTTCATTAACTGTGCAGCTTTACCATCCAAAATACACTCATACAAAAATTTATAAATCTACAAATTATCTCTCCCTGAACACATTAAAATTCGCCTCTTCTTTGACCTGGTTGTTCATTTAATTTTTTATGCTTTTATTATTATGAAATGCTTCTAGTAAATTCGTTCATATCTTTTTTGATTGCTATTTATTTAAGAAATATAAGAAGATAATGCTACTTTTTAAAAGGAATTTCTGCTATTAATATTGAATGTAATTCTATAGCATAGGTTAATAAATTACACACAATTATTAAGTAATAATATGAAGATGTATTTCGTTTTTAACATAAATAAATTAATAAAAAAAAGTCAATGTTTAAATGACGTTCTTGACTATTTACTTCCGTTAAGATTAAAAACTTGCCATAAATATTTCGATACAATTCATATAAATAACATATAGAGGCAAAATGGAGTCTGAAACAGAATCCTCAACAGTTTTATTCTTCACCGATAATTTTTTTATTATACCATCTTACTTGACAAATTCTTCTCTTCGAGATTGGATGTACTGAATTTATGATATTATTTATAACCGATATGGGATTTCATCTCATGTTTTTCTTACAAAATATGGTGATTTGGTTAATAATGGACAACTTTTAATTTGAGATTACTTTATTATTGTATACATATTTATATAACAGACTTCAAATCTTTAATTAGACTTGCTCTGACGTGCAAGAGGTATCACGATACATGCGGAAATATGAAATACACATAATAGTAAAAGCTTTACATGAATGTACTCAAAGAAAATTCGATAAAGTTTATTTACATTTTTTGATTCAACATAAATAACTGACTTTTGTATTCCAACGGCTATGACCCGGGGCTTATTACTCTAATAAAGAGGAGTCGAGATCTATCATCCTTGCCAAGAGAAAGTTGGTGGATATCGTATGTTAAAATGAAGAGTTGCCGACAAAAAGAAGAAAAATTATATCAAGTTTTTAAATAAGTAATTAACATTTAACAATTTTAGTTACTTCATTTAATTAAAATTCTTGTATCAAAATATTATAAATATCATTTCATCAGAATAGTAGTAACGGATAATGGCATTGACTTATACTCCGAGAGTACCGGAAAATAAGCTTTCGTTCAGAGTGATCGATAAAATCAACTTGGTAAGAAATTGAAAATAGTTCGTATGCTACTATGTTATGAAACGTTGGGAATTCTGCAATGCTCACATACACATTGTATAGTTTACATAAATAACATTTTAAATCTATATGGGTTTGTATCTTTAGTGGCTTTAAAAACAAAAAGATTGTACGGGTATATCAATTCAGTAACACTGTTTTTAGAATTTTTACCGATTTCTTAAAAGAACTCTTGGATTCATTTATCATACAATGCGCCCACTTCTAGTGAATACAAAGGAAAATTGATTCGCTTATAGGTTGGCGATTAGCCAAATAAAAATCCTAGTATGTATTATTATGTTTATCTGTATTAAAAAAGTAATATGTAGGTAATGTATAAATAATTTTATCTGTATAAGAAAATGTTGTAAAGGGGTCCCTCACAACAACTAACGGGACCCAAACCAATCTCACCTGCTCTTGTTGCACCCTGCTAATCAACAAATGAGGTTCTGGCTCCCACCAACCCGTGTTGGGCCAACGTGGTAGGAAATCGCCCAAATCCCTTCATGTGAACGCTTACAAATAGAGGTCGCGGAAAGCCGCTGGATGCGGGCAGTGCAGTACCCATCGATGAGGAAATCTAATAATTTGAGAGAGGCCTATGTCCAGTAGAGGACATCTATCGACTGATGATGATGAAGAAAATGTTACAAATGAAGTTATACAAGTAAATCGCGAACATGGTAGAAAGTATTAAAATATTGCATGTATATAGATTGTTGGTTTCAGTATAAATAGTTACCTAAAGACATTTGCGATAAACTAGATTGCATCCGTAATCATTTGCTTTATTGCGCGCGTAATTACATCATCAGTTTAGCTCCCTTTCCTTTCTAATGCCCCACTTTTAGAAGCTGTCTACGAAGATGTAAAAGTAGTTATACAAGAATACCCTTTAACAAATTCTATTTATTACACTACGAACTTTTTATAATACGGATACCGCTTTAAATTTACCTACAATTATTAAGGTCAAGAGTGAAGTGAAAAGGTTTCATTAATCAAAAGTTTTAAAACTTCACACTCTCAACGAATTCACTATTTATTTATGTATATTCTAGGAAAAATCTGCAGCTGTTCTAAATACAATATTATAAAGAACAATATCCAATGTTCTTTTGAAGTGTATATTGAATTAAGGTGACTTAAAATTATTTTAGATAATAAGCTAATGTGCTTATAAATTTAATATAAATGTGTATTCGTTGTACACGAAAGTCACACTTTATTCTTGAGAGTGAAAGCCCGTTCGCAACAATGGATATATTAAGAAGGATGTTTAAAATTAAACCCTTACACATATTTCGAATACGTCGGTTTAATCACACCTTAGTTAACACAAAATGGTCCATCGGTCTTTAAATATTGAAAAGCAATCAAATAGCATTTCAAATTCTGTGTGTAGTTGAAACGCCTTTGTAACATAGTATTGCGACCAATGTGACCTACATAAATGGCCATACATTCTTTGTGACATTATTCATATCGGTTTTTTACAGCAAAGTTTCATATGTCCATCCCTTACAATCGATTACTCCTCTTTCCTTGCATATAATAAAACACTTTTACCAAGTCAAACAATATACGTACGAGTAAGTAAGATGTACAGTATTCAATTATATCTTTTTATTGTTTTTCATTTACCACAACTTTGCGTAAATAAAGCATTCCGAAATATTTTTGAAGAGACAATAAATTAACAACAGTTTGCCATTTACTTAATTTGCACTTTTCAAATTTGTTTTTCCTAAATTTTTACTAGATTCTGTTATAAATATACAACGGTGCCATATTTAGTAGATGCCGGAAATTCCTCTATTAAACATATTAATATTAAATGCATTAGAAAAGAAAACCACTTTCCTAACATATCCTTACATTATATCCTATTATTAAATCCTGGCTACAAAACATAAGGGAATAGACCATTCCATATGGCTCAAGACAGGGACAAATTCACAAATCTGACGACGAACCTCCAGTAATGAAAAGGCATTTTAAGAAGAAGAAGAACATTATGAATTATCAATGGAATATATTATATATTACATATATTTTTACAATTCTTTTTAAGACATTTTGCAACAAGCTTGGGTAATTGGGTGTTGCTACAGAGTCTCACTTTTGCATGAATTAAGTCAAAACAAATTACATTATCATAACTGTTAATTATTTATCTGAAAATAATAAATTACTCTGATTAATGGTTTGCACCTCGTGGCACACTTTATTTTAATATTTTTCTAGAACTTTAATTATGTACTCACATTCGATTCAATCTTCGTACATGATAATAATTCATCTTTATAACATCATATATATTTTGAATATTATAAAATGACTTCAACTATTTATTGGTATTTAAGTGATGATATCACCGTTGGTTGGTATCATCATACAAATAACTTATTTAGCAATAATACTTACACCCGTACAAAGATAATTAATATACAAAAACATAAAAAGAAATCTTTGTTACAATAAAAAATATTAAAGCTAAACATCCCGGGACCTTCCAACACGTACAAAAGTAATTTCAAAATAATTTTGTACCGTGTATATTAAAAGTGGAATTCAGCATACAGAGCGATACTGGATGAAACAAATTTCTGCAGGGGAATGTAGCTATGCTTTATTTTCGGGCATTTATTATGAATGCGGTATTGTCCACGAAAATTGATAAAAATCTACATTCACTGTACTCTCAGTTCAATAAAACTTAAGCTTTTGGTATATTTCTATTATCATCTTATCTCCCGATTATAATTTTTAGTTATACCCGAAGATTGTCAGCCGGAAGTTGCCACTGTCCGGCGACAGAGACACCACCAGTAAATAATATTTTAATAACAAATAACTTTCTTGTGTGACTACATAAATGAAATCGACCAACTGGAACGAAAATGTCAGTATAAATTAAGGTAAACAAAACCTTTACAAATATGTTTCATTGTTATTGCTTTAAGAAGATTATCATACAAAGTATGCCTTTGTTTGCCAAACACGTTCCTTTAACTACTAGCATATAATACTTACTTACAACACGGTATATACTTATATAACCTTTGTAATAACTACTTCGATATTAAAGCTATGTTTACGTGTGTTTGAAAACCTATTTATTCACGAAGTAAAAATAAATTGACTAATAACTTTATGTACAGTGTAGTAAGAAATTTTTCTTTCAAAACCGTTTGTTAATATAAACATCGAGTTTAATTTAAAAAGCAAATAAAATTTATTACAAATAACTTTTGATTAAACAATCGACAGCAAACGTGGTATTGATATCATCTGTATTTAATAAATGTTCAAATACTGGAATGCGGTCACTATACAGCTCGCAATAATATTGGATACGAATGGGAGATATCTCCAATAATTAAAGTGTTTATGCAATAATAATATATACAACATAAACATATGGTTAATTAAACAAAAGAAAACTACAGTGAAAATAGACTTTTCACATCTGCTCTTGAGAAAAAAAATAGTCCCTATCGAATTCCAGATTTAAGGCTTCTTATTTAGAAATTTACTCTGTTCAAAGTTGTTAAGAAGCTGTTAAAAGTTGTTTGAAGTTATAAACAATCAGTTGTGAAAATACAACAATAGATAAGCAAGGAGTCTACCCGCTGACCTTTGACCTCATTCATATCGTCGCAGAATTATAACTGAGAGGCTTAGACCTCGTCACAAATTTGATTAAGTGAAATCGCTACCATGCTTCACTCCGTAAAATATGTAAGGCATGTGAAATAGTGAATTTAAAAGTTATGTAATATAGACTAGTTAAGATCGTTATAAGATTTTAAAAATAGGCACTTCTCGTTTTGCAATGTGAAAAGACATGAAAAACAACAAAGCGAAAGTGAACAATAGCCCTTTAACGGCACAAAAAAGTAGCGCCTTTCGCGCTGAAAACCTCTATGAAAAACCTTTTTGGATCAAGGTTTATACGTGGGTGACATCTTACCTTCCTCTCATTTACAAGATTTTAATTTTTAATTAGTTGACGAGAGGAAAGTGACTTTTGGCTGCACCACCATGTTTGTACTTCTCTGTACTTAAAAAAATCTTTTAATCTTGAACAATAAACATCAAAACAATTACCATGAGTATTTACGATTACTAATACAAAACAGATTAAATTTTTATTAATAAATATTTTTTTTTTGCCGATAAATTAAAAGAAAATAAGTGAATAATACACATTTTTACAAATTTTATGTGAATCATGTCAGTTACATATAGTTTAACAAGTGTGATTTTAATTAAAATTGGTATTAAGAAATTAATGTCGTCAAAAATTACTTTCTACAGTAACATTATCCTTTAGTAGTTACTTCAGCAAAGGGTACATCATTAATCTTGCTAGTTGTTAAACAATTTCTCGGAGCAACGAAATAGAGCCTTAAGCTTTGCTTTATAGTCAAACTGGGGCAAGTTTTAAAATTTAAAATGAACCTTAGGTTGGTGTTATACATTAAACTTAAAATCATGTTAGCTAAATTTAATATTAAGTTAATAAATGTAAATAATAGTATGGAAATAACTTTTTTGGGAATTTGTCTCTTAATATACAAGCAATTTGCTGATGAAGTAAAATTTCCGCACAAATAGTATTATAACTAATAAGTACTTAGTTATTACTTATTAGTAATAAATGAAAACTAATAATTCCCGCAATCCCTAGTGGGGCCATGGTATACACATCAATATGAAGATTCCCTTGGCGTCCTAAAATCCCTCATTTGTTACACGATTTTACCTATTATCACAAAATTGTTATGTCGTTCCCCACGCTCCCGTTATTTTATTCGTTAATTTTTCGCTTTAATAACGGGGCATTCGGCAATTTGCTGTAAGGATGGAGATAACGCGCTGTTAAACATTTTAATTGGCGCATGAATAATATATTAAGCCTTAATCATGTCGTCAGCATATAAATGCGTTTGTTTATATCGTTGATATACTTTTTGACCAAAAGAATTATGGAATAATGTTAGATTTTAAGGAAAGGCAATAAGAATTTTATTAATCAAAGCACCGAAACAAATTACGTTACTAGGAGCGAGTTACTAGAGAGGATTATTTTATACAACTTTACGTGACAAGTTAAATGTTTACCTGGTGGTGGTTAACCTGTTCTTAACGAAGGGTTGCTGATAAAAATGTTTACGCAGCAACACATTGAGATCGTCACATCGAGATAAGGTCTTTATTAAGATAAGGTCCTTTTATGACCGTAATTGTATAACAAAAGATTTCTTAAATATATCCATTTGCACTTTACAAAATTGATAGCGTATGATCTTTGTCAATTTCTCTAATGAAATAATTTGTTAATTATTACTTTAACTAAAGTAAAGTCAAAGTGTATGTAGATTTATGTTGACATTGCTACGAACCGTGCTTCTGCTGTTCCTATTGAATTGATTCTAAAGTTATACAAATAACTGTATTAGTTTAATGACTTGGTTGTTTTCCCTTTTGTGACTTCGAGTAGAGTACTCAACCCATTTTTATATCTTCAATTTCATTTTTATAGAGCGATTAAATTATATTATTTTTGCTCACAATTTTTCCAAAACAAACAATTCGTACGTCTGTGATAGGAGTTTGATCTAATTTGAATACTGCGTCATGATTTAATTTTCGACTTGTACGTAATATCAAGCACATACAATACTTTTATTTTCAATACCTTTTTAATAATACAATTAAGAGTTACAATACCTTTTTAATAATCAACTTCAATATTTAAACAAGAAATTGCGAATAAGTTATGTCGGCGAATATTTTTATTAATAAACATTAATTAGTAATTGATTGATTCGGGAATAATGTACTAGACTTTATATATTTGAATTTTTTTATTTATTTTATTTATATGTTTTAAATTTTTTAAACCGTGTAGTAAAAAAAAACTAAATAAATTTATTACAAAAGTAAATTTTTTAATAAATGTGTTAAAATAAAAAACGAACAAGCTAAACAGCAGTACGATTAAATTGTAAAGAATTTAAAAGAACCTTTTGTGCAGGAGGTAATAAAGAGAAACATTTCGCTTTGAAAAGGAAATCACATCTCTTATTGGAGCTCTAATAACAGATAGTAACGTAGTATACTTTGGTTACAAGTTGTTTTAAAAATATATGAAGTTTAATTAATTCAACAAAATACTAAGAATTAGCTTATTACAATTTTATAGATTACCCATAACGAGCTTTATAAACAGAAGTCTCATCACTAGCTGCTTCGTAACATGCTGAGTTGTAAGCAACTCTCATAATAATAGTATATCTTAATATATCTACTATGTAATAAAGGAATCTATTACCTCTTAGCGCAAATAGAAGCGAAAATCGACTGCGCTGTAACAGACAGGATGAAAGCTCAATAGCTTTCATCTAATATTAAACGTATGGTTTATGTTTGACGTAGACTTATTCCACTATTTTCGTTTTAAAAATCTCGTCAAAAAAAAAATAAATCAAACTTTTTATAACATTTATATTTATATGTGTATATATAGGTTATATATAAAAAGGGGAGAGAAACAGCTAGTATGTGTATATATGTATGCTAGCTGTTCCCCGTCCGCTTTGTTGGCTGTAATATAAGATTAAACCTTTAAATTTAATCTTTCAACTTTAAAATTTCATTTTGTTTGATTTATTCTTTGAAAGCAACCGAAAATGACTTTCTATAGCAACTGCATAAATAATACGAAATGAAAATGTTTATAAAAGTTAATTAGAAATAAAATGATGAAGAATCGATGAAGTATATATATATAGATATGTGTATATATATGTATTTATTCTTATATGAATATATGTAGATATACAGGCGCACTTTCAAAAAAACGTTTCAAAGCAAAGAAATAAAATCATATTTTATTATATTCTGAATGGGTATACGTCATACAATTTCTTAGCATAATAATCGAAAACAATTTTAGCAATAGAAAAGTTTTGGTGATGTTGATGAGCTTTGACAGAAATACTTAGTAAAACTTTAATTAATTTGTGGTATTCAATTATAAGTTGGAAGTTAATTAGTATTGTTTTTTTTTATTATTTATTCAATTAGGAAACGAGACGTGATACATCTGCCCATAACAACGTGGCGCTAGTTATAGATATACACCGCACCACATTGCGCTCGTCGCCTGAGACAAGATGTTACCACAGTAATTAAACTCGTTACCACGCCCTTTAAGCCGGAACACAGTAATGTTTGCACACTACGCACTTAGACGGTCCTCGGCAACAGAGATCTACCCCCAGTAAATTGTTCTTAATTGTTTATCTTTTTTTTCACGGTTTTTACATGTAAGGCCTTTATTAGAATAGATAAATAAATACTTGCAGTTTTGTTAAAACATTTATAGTATAATGGATTAAGATTTAAGGAAAATTAAAGAAAAAGGTGAAAACATTCATCGTTACCACTGAGGATCGATATTTATTTTTATTTTTTTTTTCATTAAAATAAACGATGATTTATGTTCCACGTAATCATTATATTATAGGCGTGGCCTCTCAGTTATTGAGTAATATTTGTAAATTATTATTACATCCAACTTTTACTTACATTAACAATGTATATACTACACCTTAGAACATCCCAATTCAGGGTAGTCATTAAATGCCGCAGAGGTTAGTTATGCCTACGGCTCTTGATAACTACCCGGAACTTCAGGCGAAGCAAATCCGTATTGCGAACCTTTTTTCTGAATAAATTCCAAATGTTCATACTTTTTTATTATTATAATGTATAAACTAATGGATTTTAAAGAAAACTGAAACTGTAAATGTAGTTACATCTATTTTATAACAATGCATTATTTTAATTTAAAATTCACAATATTAGTAAAGGTCATAACTTCTAGAATTCGTTGCAACTTTCCTTGAAATTTAAGTAACAGTTAAAATTGGTGCTTTTCTCAAATAAACGGTTGCTGGAACTCTGACAACATTGGAGTAATTCACAGCGACTTTGCAAATCTTTTCCATTAAAGTTAGTTTCTTTATATAGGGTGGCGCAAAAATAACCTTATAAAAAGTACCTTATAACACAGGTAATAAGGTACTTTTTATAAGGTTATTTTTGCGCCACCCTATAAAAGCGGAAAAAGGTGTGAATGTTGCAACGCATAAAAATGGCTTCAATGAAAAGGCTTTAAATAAAGAGGTCTGATGGTGCATATTTTTTTACCTTTAGTATATTACCTACAATAAGGTGAATGAAATGTTATATGTGCATCAGAAACATTGAACAATCTATAAGCTGTCGATTAATTTCGGAGTAACTATGATATTCATAGATATTTAAGTCTTATATTTTGTTATGGTTTAACGTTATAAAATTAATTTATAAAAATCCAAACTTTGAATTTTTAATTTTAACTTGTGATAAATTACACAAAACAACAGATAACGTCTTTAATAATAATTTTAGTTCATACTTATTTGTAACAAATTTGATAACAGATGTCCATTTAGGTTTTCAATTATAAAAACGAACAAATACAAAACGGCTAGAATTTGCTTCAAGAAAATATTGAAAAAGCGATAACGTTATTTTACAACAAAGTTTTATTATTATTAAAGAGATAAAGGAACAATGTGGAGCGATCATAAAAGAATTTACGCTAGAAATTATAACACTAGAAAATAAAAGACCAACGTCATATTGTTAAAATAATTTTAAGTTTTAGATTTATTTTAATTTTCTATTTTATTTTTCTCACTTCTAATTAATCTGTGTAACAATAAAGCTTATATTATCGACATAAATTCAGATAAGAGAACGAGATTATAATTTGTAAATAATAAAATAGAAAAGGTACAAATTTTTCCACAACTTTTCTTACAATTAATCAACTCATCAAGCAGCTCGAAAGAATATTAAAAAATATTTGATCATTTCATTACAAGGCCTAATTTCGCTAAAACATCATCAATCACGAGACAGACAGGTGAATGACGGCTTTAATTAACTACTTCTTTTCCTCTTCACCGCGAAATTCGTTACAACACATAAAAATGTGCCAATATTTTTCATAATACTGTTGAGTAGATTTTTAATTAGCTTTACATACGTTAGATATACCGAGCAAAAAATTTTACAAAGTGAAATAAGCTCATTTCATTTAGTTCAATCAATTAAAAGTAGTGGCAGAGAAAACTTTAGTTTTTGTTCAGTAAAAGTAATCTTGCTTACCGTTTCAGACTATACTACAGTTATAAAAACTCATGTGGATAAAATTAAAAACAAACGCTTAATCATAGCAAGGCTTTACTTACGCATAAATCAAAATATTAATTATTCTCCTATTAAGTAGTAAGTGCGTGATTCCATCATAGCCCCCTTATACCTGGGCTACAAATTTTACGTATAAATTAGCACGTATTTTTAACATTGATTTTTTTTATTCAGAAATGATTTAACATTTAGCATTGAAAAACAACCAACAAACAAACGAGGCTGTGGGTAGTAAAACGTGGTCGCTTAGTGTAGGCTCTCGTATAATAGAGAGCCCTAAAGCTATAATACTGTTATGGCTTTGAAAAAACCCTACCATTTGAACTTCACAACTCATGGCACAAAAGCGAACCAACATTTCTGTGATATATTATTAATCCAGTGGGCATAGAGGTAGCTAAGACTTCCATAGAGACAGTCATTCATCGATCTAAGTAATAATGAAAAAGTTCGAGTACCTAAATTTAATGAATCTGTAGGAAATAAAGCGGAAGGTATTATTTAACAACTTCAATTCGTGTAAAAAGACGTGGGAGCTTGTAATTCAATCCGCTGAAGCATCTTTCGCCCACGACGACGGCGACGTAATGGTGTTTTTGACTGAAGTAACTAATTATAAATTTTTATTGGCTTATGAACATTATTTAATATTTCATAAACCAAATAAAAATCGAACTTGTACCAAAAAAATTGTTAATCATAAATTACTGTAATTATGTTGTTGAAAATATATTTGTTCTTTTTATATTTTTCTACATTTTCAGTCATTCTTTTCGATATATTAAACGAAAAATTAAATAGCGGGGTCAAATTTCTCACGGGAAATATTACTTTAATTCTCTGCAACTGATATCGCATTGTTAAAGAGCGCCAGTTAACGACCCAAATTTATTATAAGAATATTATTTAATAAAAAAAAAATATTACAACTACTGAGTAAAATGTAATATAATATGGCGTTTAACAGACATCTACATTTATTAGACTTAAGCACAAAATAGTTCGTTCATTCGTTCGTAAAGGCACCTACTTTGTAGCGAAATATTGGAAAGCAGTATTACTTTTCAAGAGAATTAAAAAATATGAAGCAAATCTTGACCAACGATGAATACTGTTTATTTGTCGTCAGGATCAGTATGGAAGCATCACTTGCCATATCGATTTTTCATCGTTTCGACCTATGGCCTTCCTCAAAGAGTGTATTTGCTGTACTCGCTATGCTTGGCACGCGAGAGGACGAACGTAATATGCTGATAGAGGTCACAGAGAAAGCTGCTTCTCGTCCCTCAAATTATTTCCTTCCCAGTTATATTATAAAACACGCTACAATCACATTGAGGGTGTGAATATACTAACCAGTTTTCCCACAACTAAAAAATACGAGGAGGAATCAAAAAGTAGTGAAAATGAGATAGAATATAATAACTATTGATAACTTAATAATTTATTTTTCTACATAGTCTCCCAGTCTTTCTACACACCGAGTACCAGCACTTTTCCAAGGCTTCAACTCCTTTAAAAAAAAAGTTTTATTTTAGTCCTGCCAAAAACTCTCCACGGCATCCATCACCTCGTTATCGTCTTCGTACCTGTTTCCCCTTAAGTATTCTTTCACTTTGGGAAACAGAAAAAAATCGCTAGGCGCCAGATCTGGTGAATAAGAGGGGAGTCAACCAATTCGAAGCCAGCTTACTGAATGGTAGCCATCGCAACTGCCGACCTGCGCGCGGGTGCGTTATCGTAATGAAACAGCACGCCCTTTCAAAGTTTCCCTCTCCTTTTCTCTTTGATGAAATTCCTCAACTCGGGAATTAAAGCTGCATAATATTAGCCTGTAATAGCGGTTCCACGCTCCAGGTAATTAATCAACAATATCCCTTCTGAGTCCCAAAATATTGCGGCCATAACTTTGCCAGCCGATGCCACGGCACGAAACTTCTTCGGGGTCGGTGCTGATGGCCGTTTCGATTGCGAAGATTGCTGTTTTGTCTCGAGTTCAAAATGATGGACCCATGTTTCGTCCATTGTTACGAAATGAGACAAAAAGTTTTCAGAATCTTCTTGAAACTTGTCCAAGAATATCTTCGAAATGTCAAGGCTATTTTATTTCTGACTGTCGGTTAACATTCTCGCCACCCATCTTGCGGAGACTTTTCTCATATTCAAAGATTATTTCAATATGGATTGAATACTTCCATATGAAAGTCCCGTTTCTTGAGTTAAGTATCGAATGGTAACTCTTCGATCGTTCAATACAATTTTTTCGACTTTCGCAACATTTTTTGGGTGACTGACGTCGATGGACGGCCGCAATGATGTTCCTCTTCCGTGCTCGTTCTCCTAACTCCAAATTGAGAAGCCCACCTTGCGACAGTGGAATACGGCGGAGCAGACTCTCCTTATATTGCCTCCAAATCACAATGTATCTCTTGCGTCGTTAACTTTTTTAAACAGAGGTATTTAATAGCGGCTTGCATTTCGATTCTGTCCATTTTCGAGAAAACATCTCGACACGAAGCAAACAAATGACTACATTCAGAAAAAAACAAAACAGAATCGAAGATTTTTTCTTTATTAATATTACAAATATATATCTGAGCTATGCCACTATTTATTTTTTTTCTTACCAAAAAGAATAGTTGTCGTCTCACTAATTTTTGATTCCTCCTCATGCAACGAAAACATCACATGTAAATTTTATTTCTTATTTGCTACATTAGTATTTATAAATTTATGTTAAATAGATTCATTTATGTTTAATATGAAAAAATATACGAAAAGAGTCATTTACTGTATCACTAAATATTTAGATAATTATATAGTATGTAAGACAGAAGATAATTGATTCTTTGTTAAAATATTGTAGTAGGAAAAGTGTAAGAGACTAACCGGTTGTGCACAAACGAAATATTTGTTAGATGCATAAAGTATAGCTCCAAGTTAAATTTGATTTTATAATATTATGATCGAACTAAAATTTTATGACAAATTGCCAAATGAATCATTAATTTTTGATTATGTAGAGTACCTATAACTCTAAAGCTTCGTGAGCATTTTATTTTTATCGTTACTTCAAAAAAATTCATATGCAAATTGGGTCAAAGTAAACAAGCGTTCCTTCATTTTAAAGTTGATTACGAGTACATATTTTTTCACACATTTAACTAACAAACGTAGCATATTATTTGCGTTCTGCTAAAAAGTAATGCTTTTTAACAAATTATTCGTAAGTAATTAACGTTAGTAGATCTTAAGAACTGTCTAAATATTTAACATAATTTAACCACAAAAGCCATTTTGCATTCTTTTTTATAACTTAGATGACAATCTTAACTAACCTTAATTTTTTGCAAAGAACACTAACAAATTATTAAAAATAAACTAAACTAAAACTAAATTTATCAAAATTTTGTTCCGTTATCTGTTTTAAACTCCAATTATACAAATATAGCACATGCGTTTTAATGAAAAAAAAACTACTACCAACACCATCAAGTCAATCTGTCATACAATTAATTGTATTTAAATACGCGAAATAATGGATACTTTTTCAGAAACGATAGTCAACTAGAAATGATTAAGCCAATAACAGATTATAGAACATCTTATACGAGGCTTATAAAAGTGTGTATAACTCAGTAACAACCTACCGAAAGTTGTTAAAACAAGTGAAAGCTTACATTAGTTTTCCCTTCGTGTCTTATTTTAAAAGAAATATATAAAAATTTCTTATGAGAACAAATGTTTTTAAACCTAGATGATAAACAAACATACAGTCCGCCTGATATGCAGTAGTCACCGTACACTATGCCCGCTAGTGATACACCAAGAGCTTCTTGCTAACCTCGCTATAAATAAACATCATCATCAGTTTCTTCTAAGGATATATAGTTTTGTAAAATTTAACATATCAATACGTGACGAGCATGCGATTTACCTAATAGTAAGTGAGTATATCTTTTAATAATAATATATCGCTAGTGTGTAAATTCATAAGATATTAAATCACGTTACCTATGTAATTTCATAAATTAGAGAAAACTTCCCTGTTGAATATAAATCTCTCCTAGATTTTTTATAGGTATGATTTACTGAACTGGCTAATTGATGAGCGCAGTATGATGATAACGAAGAATATTATAAGGGTGGTAACCTGTGTATGTAATATGTTAAAAATAACTTATGAATTCTTATCGTATGTGAGTGTATATAAAAACCTAACTATAGCTTTTAACAAACTCCATATTCTTTTATTTATTTATTCTGCATGAAATATTCAGTACAGGAAAATTGATTCATTAACCGAACCGGTGTAGCAACCCCTCGGGGGAAAATGGAGATTTTTTTCTCTACACAGGCTTTATACGATGATTTATTAAGAAGTGTATTCTTTTAAGTTTTTATTACCCACTGTAAGAAACAGGTTTAAGTTATGATCCCATATATTATTATGTAATCAGGGACTACTTTAAGCCAGATAATTTTAATGGTTATTTATTGTTGGAAAAGTATGTCTACCTGTGATTGGACCCGTAATATTTTAATAACAAAACACAACTGAATGAAAATAAGTGAAAGTATTTTTGTTCATAATTTCTCTTATCGCTAGTTAGAGCAGTAACGGTAAATTTTTAATTTCTTTTCTATTTTGTCCACTTGGCATTAAGATAATTTCTTTTAACACATTTACAAAGAAGCAAAAATGTTTAGAAAGTAAATATACTCGTTATTCATAATTAGCTGGAATAAGTCATCTTCCATCAAACACAAAAAGATTATAAAATAACAAGCCATAAATATTCAAATGTGTTATATTAAAAACGGAATCCCAAATTACAGTACCTGTCCAAACAGTAAATAAATTTATTCATAAAAAACAATGTGGATTAATATAACAATTTTAGTGAATACTTTGTTTTGTTAAACACGCCGAACTTAATTGTAATGAAATAATGATCTATATTAATTTTTGGTCTCTTATAATATGTTCCACAAACCACGATCTTGCGCTGTTTGAATCCAGTGGCTCTTAGCTATTTTTTTTGTCCTCTGTCCACTTAGTGGGGGACTGCCAACACTGCGCTTTCCGATGCGGGGTCGCCAATCCAGCACTTTAAGACCCCAATGTCCATCGGTTCTACGAGCTATGTGCCTCGACCATTGCCATTTTAGCCTCGCGAATCGTAGGGCTATGTCGGTCACTCTAGTTCTTCTGCAATTACAAGAGATCTATCTTCAGCTGTGGACATCCATCGGTTGAAATGATGATGATGATAATGATTAATTTTTAGGACGAATATTCTATCGCGGAAAAAGAAGGGCAACAAAAGCAGCTGAGCCAAATAATAAATAATATTAAGGTAGAAGGAATAGAAACTGAAGAGAATCTAAAACTTTAACAGGAAGATATAATAAACAGTAATGTGCAAACATTACTGTTCCGGTTTGAAAGGCGATGTAGCTAGTGAAGTTACTGGGGTAACGAGACTCGACATCTTATGTCTTAAGGCGACAAGCGCAATGTGGTGCAGTGTATAACATCATAGCCCGAACAAAGCAATACTGTTATCCTATTTTGAAGGAAAAACCCTGCTACTATCTTATCATGTGTTATAACCCCAAAATCGAATCTCGGACCTAAGTGTTATAAGACAAGCCGTTAACCGTTGCAGACAGATGTTTAATTTATTATGCATTTGCATGAGTACATTGTGCGAGAAAATATATGCTGGGTTTTTAAAGAATATGTGACATCTACACTGCAACGACGCAACCGTACACCTCGTGTTGACACCATTCATACATTTACAAATAAAATGTAGAGGAAAAAATATCTCATTGAATTTTGATATATTACGAAAGCAGAAAACTGTTTTAAACGGCGCCATTTAAGATCATTCATAAATTTAATTGGATATTTTTGTTTGTTTATTACAACATTTATTATAACAATACTTTTATCTGTTTATAACAGTTTTTTTATATATAAGCATTCACATGCAACAAATGTTAATTTTTTTTTTTATTCAATTAAGTGACGAGACGAGAACGACGTTCACCTGACGGTAAGTGATACACCTGCGCACAATAACGTAACACTTGATAGGATGTTATACACTGCTCCACATTGCGCTCGTCGCCATGAGACATTAGATATTGAGTCTCGTCACAGCAGTAATTTCACTACCCAGTGTCCTTCAATCTGGAACCCAGTAATGTTTGCACAGTATTGTTTAGCAGCAGATATATGCGCTGCGGTAGTACCAGAAATTTTCAATTAATCATTTAATAATCTTCAAAATTGGCACCGTTTGTCAATGCACCACCTGTTGTCATCCTTCGTACATCTCTCAGCCAAATAAATACTGATCTTGTTTTTAAAACCATTATACTGTAACAAATCTCTTTTCATTTGTTTGAAATGTGAGTAAAATTTATTGATTCCTTTTGACTGTTTTCACATCTTTCATATTTCATCAATCATTTCTTTTGGACTTAAGTTTCTAAAAATTTCTTGCATAAATCTATATATACTTAATGAAAATGGGTTTGTTTGGTTTGCCGCATGGAATCATAACCATTCGACGCAGACTGACTTGTGGATGGTTATAGGCTATTTATTTTTTTATTTCATACATCTTTCATAATTGCACTTCTAATTAAGTTGTATAAATATTTTCATTTCGCATTATTTATATGGTTGCTACAGAAAGTAATTAGCCGCTGCTGTTGCTCTCAAGGAATATTACTGATCAATTGCAAGTCCATTTTTATATTACGCCCAGCAAAGCGGGCAGGGAACAGCTAGTGTTAATATAAAATTAAATAATTTTTGTCCCCACGATCCCTAAAAAATTATATGGTTTGCAACATTTTTTGTCATTCATTCGAAATGTTTCTTTTAAATCTAAAAGGTACACTATTAATAATTTAAAACTTTAATAAATATATATTATCAAAGCAGCAGTGATAAATGATACACCCGCTCATAACAATGTGGCACTAATTAGGATGATAAACACGGAACAACATTGTACTCATCGCCTTAAGGCATATGATGTTAAGTCTCGATAGCCTGCCAATATTACGAGTTAAAACGCTCTTGAAACTTGATGTTTATGCGCTAAACTAAACTAGACGTTCGCCATTAACAGATAGGTACCACAAGTAAATGATCTTTTTAAATTACTACGTGAATATAATAAAGCAACTAACAGCCTGCAGACATCGAGCTGCTAATGTATATCTGTTATGTGCGAAGATACTTATAGCAAATTACAACAATGAGAATACGAACAAACCATGTATTATATTATTTCATTCATAAAAGAAATGTTTTATGTATGAAAAAATACACGTACGTTCCAATTTCTGTAGTGATCGGTCCAGTAACTTTGGTTATTAACCATTCTGAAACAATTTATACCATAAACTTTTATGCATATAATTTATTAAAAGGACAAGTGGTTCACTGGTTTCTCCTGTAGTCTTGGGCTACTAAGAATAGGACTAAGGTAAGCCCTGTCTGTCGTAGAAAGCGACTAAAAGGGTTTTCGGGTTCGTGGGCTTTGAAGGTGAAGGCCCTCATTGTCCACTAAGCGAGTCCGGAATGAACGACAAGTATGAGGTGGCCTAGTGCTTGTTACACCAACGCGAGGATGCCGGGGAAGGCTACAGCCCTCCTTGGGACGCGGTTTGGGTGTGGTGCCGGGAGGCACCGGTGCGGTCCATAGGCGATCCCGGGGCCTCCCACAATGCACTGTGGATAACCACCGAAGGGGTTTTAGTGGATAAAGATTATACATAACCGTGTCTTCCTCTCAGAAGCAGGGTATCTTTTTTTAAAATTGGGCCCCAAATAGCAAAAAAAAGGTGGTTTACTGGTAGTAGATCTCTATTGCCGGAGATCGTGTAAGTAGGTACCACCACAGCACCTATTTCTCTCGCCAAACAGTAATGTAAGTATTACTGTGTTCCGATTTTATCGGCGTTGTAGCTTGTGAAATTACTGGGGTAACGAGACTCAATATCTTATGTTTCAAAGCAACGAGCACAACGTGGTCCGGTGTATAACATCCTAACTAGGGCCACGATGTTGTGTGCGGCCGTATCACTTACCATCAGGTAAACATCCTGCTCATATCTTCTTCATTGAATAAAAAAAGAAATTCAATATAACACTAAATATCTGACGTTACCTTTAAAACCTCTGCCGCCGTCATGTCTATAACAAAGTACTCATATCATATTCGTTGTGTGTATTGGACTCATTCCAAAGACGCTCATTGCTATTTTTTCTAACAGACGAACATCTCTTAACGATTTTTTTCTATCCCTAAAATATTTTACTTTTACCTATAATATCGCAAATATCCTTTGGAATTAAACTTAAAAAATGTTTAATAGGTACTTTAAGCCTGTTCAACATTTACATCTTAAATTTATGTTTATTAAAACACGAATGAGGAAAGCAATAAAACTATATATATATGTATATATATATATATATATGTATATATATGTGTGTATATATATATATATATATATATATATATATATATATATATATATATATATATATATCATTTAAAAAGCAACGAAAGCCTGTCGATACCAATTGTTTAAGGAAAAATAAAATCTGCTTTAAAAGATGATGATTTTTTTAATAAACAGCAACTGGGAAACGAGTATTAGATAATATTTAAGAACGAAAAATAATACTTTTTTGTATGAAATTTTATTATTAACAATTATTATATAGAAAAGATAAAAATCATCTATTTTACAAGAAGAGGACATGAACTTTTTAAACGATACCGTACTATAATAATTTACAGAGCTGTGTAATTTTGTTAGAAATATACGTATTGAAGCTTACTCTTATCATATTATATTTTATAATTTAAGAGAAGAAACGAATGCAGAAAATACATGTATTTTCATTATATGGTTTATAAAAGAAAAAGTATATGAAGTATTTGTCGTTTCTGTATTATTATTGTTTGTCAAGACATACTCGTACACGCGTCATGCTTTATTAAAGTTGGTATGGGAGTTGAACAATATTATTTTTGGCTAATCATCTCGGTGCTATTAGTGATAGAAGCCAAAAAATTTATCCAAAGGATACCATTAGAGCATCTGACATTGAAATGATATTATGTTTTTTTATCTACAATGATTTGCTCTTTTTTACACATGCGCTTAAAGGAATAAATATGAAGACATACTTTCACAGAATGCGATGGTTCCCACTATGCCAATAACAGAACACATCAATTCTTCTTTTGTAGCAAATTGACAGTTTAAGGATAAAAGGTTTTGACTTTGCAAAGACTCTACCATCATTCATAGGTAAGATTGTGTGGCTTTGGATTTGAACCAGAATGAAGTAGAAAAGGTATACCTAAGATTTTGCATTTCAAATTAGAAAATAATTATTTTTAACCAAATACTTATAAGTCTGTTAACATAAAGCAAATGTCGACAAACATGCGCTCTTTCCCGTTTTCAGAATCAAAGAACATACTCATTACATTTATTATTACGGACATTTTCTGAAATTAGAAGGTGGTCGGAATTAGATTATTCGTATAAACGATTCAGCTTACTGATAAATGTTCTTTTTTAAGGTTTTTGAAATACTAAGCACCACAACAAAAATTACTGAAAAATATTTCAAATTACAAAAAAGATCTTATTGTCCTAGATAGTTATAGATAGGTACCACCGCAGCTCCTATTTATGCCTGCAAACAATAGTGTGCAAACATTACTGTTTTCCGGATTGAAAGCAGTTCTGGCTAGGAGAATTATTGGGGGAATGAGACTTAACATCTTGTCTCAAGGCGAATACCGCAATGTGGTGCAGTGTATACCATCCTAACTAGCGCCACATTGTTATAGGTAGTTGTATCACTTACCATCAGGCGAACTTCTAGCTCAACTTCTCGCGTACATATCTATCTATTTCAACCTTACAGGGTCTGTCATCGGACATAGGTCCCCGCTCTATTTTCCCACTCCTGTCGATTTCTCGCTTTTTGCATTCATCGATCCATTCGAGGAGTGTGTCCAGCCCGATTTCCACTATATTTCGAATTTTCGTTACTCTTCTAATTCATTCGTTTTTCCTTTTGTGCATAAATATATATATTACATTACCGTGTATATATATTACCTAATAAAATTTATGATAGCTGTCGTTACAAAAGTATAATTCGTACGTAATAATGAGGAAGAAAAAAGAAGACAAATAATTATGAAATCTTCAAATAAACTTTACTAAATTTCATCCTCAAACTCAAACAATTATATTACTCTCCACCAGGTCAAGCGACAGAACGGATCAATACAGATTTACAGACCTTAAAAAGGCAAGAACATAAATTGTGTGTTACTTTGTAATATTTTAATCTATACTATGTTTTAGTACACAACTGTTGTTATCAATATTATTATAAATAAAATAATGATTAAACTGAAAGTTCATTAAACATCAATAATTAACCTATCTAGTATATTAAATGTCGTTAGTGCTCACGTAAATTTACTTTTACTTTGAAGGACGCAACCTAATATTATAATACTTTACTGAATCCAAACAGAAGCTGTAGAAATTAGGCGTTTCATAAAAGTTTCTTAGAAAAATAAAATGTTGTGAAAAGTTAAACTACAGAAAATCATAGAAATATTAATTTTAATCAATAGCTCAAGGCAAAAATGAATACCCTCCAAATTAGTTGTCGTAAGTAACTGCTATCCTTTCACTGATATGTTGATGATTTTGGAACTGATTTTCTGTTAAACACATTTTTTTATACAAGCACTTTTAACTTCAATTATATTTTAATAATAATTTTATATAAATACGCGAATATGACACAAAATATATTCGCAAAATTTAGTTTTATTAGATACTAGCTGTTCCCCGACTGCTTTGCTGGTATTAACACCCCCGCTACTACCTTTAGAGAAGGAATTTTTTAAAATCCTTTAACTGACCTATATTTGATAAAACGAATATACTTACCAAGTTTCAAGCCTCTAGGCCTTATGGTTTCAGAGATATCATGATGCGTCTCTAGATAGGTGGAAATCTTTTATATATACGAGTATGTATATTATGATCGTACTCAAGATTGTAATGATATGAATATGACCAAAAAGATTTAGCTTGTAACCGCTATGCTAAATCTACCTTCTAAGTAAAGCAGTGAAACAATTTTTTTTTCTTAATACATGCAATAGGAGAAATTTCAACATTAGTTTCAATGTCATTTATGTTATTCGATATTGCGTCATTTTGTACAGCTTAAGACCGCAGTTTATTTAATGGCTACCATTCATCCCCCAGAATTAGCTAATTAAATACAAATAAACCCAAACTGTATAATAAGTAACATGCAGGTTTGTGTTAAAATGTATTTTTTTACTTAAGCAACAAGGTGAACAAGACATTCACCTAATGATAAGTGACACATTTGCACATAACAAATAAAACATTAATTGGCGTGTTTACACTGCACTATTTCGTTACATCGCTTTAATATTAGAGATTAAGTTTCATTAGTCCAAAACTATACATATAAATATAATTATTTACGATTTGCTTACATTTTTTATTCAACGAAGCGACGAGAAGAGCGGAATTTTACCTGATGGTAAGAGATAAGCCTGCCCTTAACAACGCGGCTTTGGTTAGGATGGTATACACTGCACCACATTGCGCTCGTCTCGACACAAAATGTTAACTTTTATTCCCCCAGCAATTTCACTAGCTACCAACTACCTTCAATCCGGAACACAGTAATGTTTGCATACTACTGTTTGGCGGCAGAAATAAAAGTTAGTATTGCTTACCTAAACGGTCTCCGGCAACAGAGACCTAACACTAGTTAAAATAAGCTTAAAAATAAATTTATATGAAATGGTTACAACTGTAATAAATATATATATATATATATATATATATATAGTCCGCCTTTACACGAGGTGTATAAAGTTAAATAAATAAATATATATATGTATTGAGAATGAGTTTTGTTTCTTCGCCAATCACGTGAAAACTAGTGAACGTATCAATACGAAAACATGACCATTTGATGCAGAATAATTTTTTTTTTAAATTACATTGCTATTTATTTTTTAAATTACATAGATCCTTCATCATTTTATTTCTAATTAAGTTTTGTAAACATTTTCATTTCGTATTATTTATACATTCGCTAACGGTTGTTATAAGAAGTGGTTTGCGGTTCTTCTCAAGGAATATTTCAGACATATTTCAACTCTAATTATATATATACGACCAGCAAAGCAGCCGGGGAACAGCTAGTATTGCTATAAAGATAGGATATAATCTAACTGCCAATGTTAAGCATATAAAAAAACTTAATTTCTCTTGCCTACTAAATATGGCAATTTTGTACCTTTGGCATCGAAAAGCTGATTTAACGACATCATATACAAGCCACCTGGACTCGCAACGACGTGATGTAGCGACAAGATGTATGACGCACATATTTCACTATAAATGAAATTTTTGTTACTACATTCTTTTTGAACTCAGTTTTAATAAAAACATTGTTTCTTCTGTTATTTACGATCTATTTCTATAGAATATGTTTTCTGTAGTACCAGGCTATTTACTAGAAGTTATTTATAAACTTATCTGCATACGCCGAGGCAGCAGCGCAGACTTAATGCCTAGAGGCATTCTGTACCAGTCAAGCCCGGTAGAATGTTGAAAATTTATTTGGCAGGACTAAACTAACTGGACATTTAATATAACAGAATATGTTACTAGCTAAATATTTTTGTTGTTTTTTTATGTACATATAACGAAATTTATTAAATATGTAAATATAGATACATTCTCTGGTGGTAGGAACTCCATCGCCAGAGACCGTTTCAGTCAGTACCGCAGCTCTTATTTCTACCGCCAAACAGTAGTGTGTTCCGGATTAAAGGGAGTTGTTAATAGTGAAATTACTGAGGGAACAATACTTAACATCCAACAAGGCGACGAGCGCAATGTGGTATAGTGTATATCTTCGTCGTTACGATATAACACCGAGTGACGCTCGTTAGCGCTACGTTGTTATATGCAGGGGTATCACTTACCATCGGATGAACAATCCGGTCGTCTCGGCGCTTTGTTAAATAAAAAAGAAAAAAGCACACGAGTATTTTTATACTCATGTATTTTTTTCTAACTCATGTTATAAAGTCCAACGAATATCTAGAAAAGAGCTTTAATGAGGTCTATAAAAAGGCAAATGAAACTTTCCTATGGGAAGAACATAATTAGCGAGAGAACTTTCTTCATTGGCTAATGTAAAAGTCATGTTTCAAAGTAACATCTCCTTAACACAACACGTTTTTCAGAGACGTACAATTTCCCATTTCCAAACTTGTGATTTATGAAGCAGCTTTTGTAAAGTACTCCAATTCATATCATCATTCATCATCTTTATATTCTGTAAGTGGCGAAATTCAAAATGATACAGACAATCTACGCAATAAATAAGAATTTAGATAGAGAGTTGTTTTTTCATTGCGTTATAACTTATATAAATGTATAATTAAGTAATATATAATAATCGAACGATCAATTAGTATAGACAAAAAATATATTATTCATAATTTCTACCATTGTTTTTAATTATTTTCTATAAGATAAAATTGAATCATTCTCTGATAAAATATAAATGATTAAAACGAACCACACAATTTGTTTATGTATGTGATTTGTTTCGGTTTGATGATTCTAGTGATGATAAACCCAAAATTAATAGAAATTCGCGTGTAAATAATATAAAACAAAAACCTTGGTAATTTTTTTTTTAAAAAATTAAGTATCATATTAAGTATCCTTTGATTTTTAACGACGAAGCTCATATCTAGCTTCTGAGTATTTTCTGCTACTTTTTTACATAAACATAGTGATGGTTAGTTATATAACTTATATCCTGCTTGTCCGTAACAATGTGCTCGCTTCGACATATAACATGGAAAGTCTCGATACCTCAGTAATTTCACAAGCTACAGCGCTTTTCAAACCGGAACACAGCAATGTTTGCACGCTACTGTTTAGCGGCAGTAATAGGCGCTGTGGTTGGTATCTACTTAGACAGTCTCCGGCAACATAGACCTACCAGTAAATACTTACTTTATAGTTAATTTTTACGTATCATACGGTACTGCAACATGTCAACTGAAAAGAGGTCAGACACCACATTAAACGTAATTATACAAGGAACATAAATATTCACCAGCCATGTTAATTTAACGATATTAATTTATTCACCAATAAAGAACGATTTAATACTTACCCAATAAAATTTGCAAATAGTTTTAATATGACTTTATATTAACTGTTTAACTGTATTTTGCGTAAATTTTTCTGATGAAAATTTATTAAATTGAAATAAAATTTTCCGATAATCATTTTCTGTACATGAATTATAATAGATGATATAAGAGGCATGTTAAAAGCAATTATAAATAAAATATTTGTGGAGACTTGCCTCGTAAAGCACTGAAATCGAAGAGTTCCCATTTTTAAAAATCAGTGGTTATAAACTGGTACTTATTATCTTTAATAAAGATGCTAAAATCACGTTTAAGTTAATGTCTAAATAAACCAAATGTACTTTTACACTGTCTTGAAAATAAATACAATAATATTTTGCGGCTTCATCTCCAAAGGTACTAAACTGCTTTAAGTGCCATTTCGACACAAACACTTATTGTTGAACAAAGTAACTTGGATACTTCAGATTTGGAAAAATCCCAACGGTATTGAGCATGATATGAAGATCAGTGCTTGCCGTTACTGTAAATTGTTAGCTAGTCACTTTAGCGTCTCACTTTCAATATCGATTATTTAAAAACAACTTTTGTTTCATTCGTTTTATCTGAAATGTGTATAACGGTGATATAAAATATAATAAAAAAGGACATTTTTTATTATAAGTCTAATCACGTATGCTAATAAATTAGATCTAAAACGGCTAAGTGAAGTACAAAAATCTGAGCAAACTTAAGAATTCTCAAAATCAGTTAAATCTAAAGTAGCTGCTTTTATAAAGGTTTCATTAGGATAAATAATCGAATAATTATTTATTGTAAACTAAATAGCAATATCCTAATTTTTTTTAATAAAATAATTGGCTTTGTAAAAATGTGTCATGTAAAAAATTTATAATACACTTTTTATCCAACATTAAACTATACTGCAATCCAATTTAAGGTTAAGAAACATTTTAACTACTTCAGTACAAACGTTTTACACAGAAGTTTTAACGTCAAGCGACGTACGGGGTCTGCATACAAAATATTATATTTGTTGAAACATTCTCAAGCGTTGAAGATTTATTTGTAGAATAACATTTAACTTTAATAAAACACTCAATAGCTTAACTATGATAAAGTACAATGTTCCGGATTCAAATTAGAAAAAATATTGATGAATAGGCTTTTAAGAAATACTTACTTTTGCTACTTCAATGAAAAACATTTTTATATTAACAATTAAAGAAAAATGGATTTCCGTTAGGAAATCATACTATTTCTTTAAATATATTACCACAAAAACCAATAACATATTGGAGTAGAAAAAACCTTGAGATGATGATAGGTTTCATAAAATTTCACTATAATTGTCATTATAATCAGAAAGTCGCAAAAATATTTCAAAGACTTCAATAACTTAGTGCACGAATTCAATCACTAAATAATGTTTGATTAAAAAAAAACTATTTATTTACGTAAATATAATCTTACGTTTGACGTTTTACATATATTTATATGTTTAAATAAATCTTAAGAACGCGTTATAATTGTCGTTATCATTTCCATAGAGACATGTCTTAAAAACTATTCTTCTCAAAGGTTCTATCTTCATCAGCCAATCGACGTCCACTGCTCGACATAGGACTCTCCCAAAGATCTCCACATCGATCGGACCTGCGCTACAGTCAGCATTGACTTCGGTACTGCCAGGCACTTGGGGCCGTTATTTGTAGTCTCATGTGGGAGGGTTTGGGCCGTTTCCCACCACGCTGGCCCAATGCGGGTTAGTAGGAACCAGAGCTTCCTTTGTTGATTTACAGGGTGCACCACGAACAGGTGAGGTTGGCTTGAGTTCCGTGAGTTGTTGTGCGGGATCCTTTACACCCCTCGAAGGTTACTGATTAATAATGTTTATTAGCATTCAATCCGCCCAACGTTGATTAAAGTCAATATGTACTTACGCGTTATATTTATAAATATTTAACAAGAAACGAAAGTAAATATGACTTTGATTAATATTGAACATTAGTAGAAAAGTCGAATCTCTAAAATGAAAAGAGATTACCATAACGCAAATATTTAATATCCTCAAACAAAGGCAGGATTTGTAATATAATTCTGTGGAAAAGAAAGGTCGTCTCTATTTTTGATCAGCTTCTATTGTAACTTTTCCTCTATCTTTGATATTACGTTTTAGTCATTGTAAACAGAAATTAAAAACCAAACACAAAGTAAAAAAAGACCAAAAAATAATTTAATAAAAATAATAAACCTTATTATATGATAAATGCTTTTCTTAATTATTTATTTTTAAAAATATGATTTTTTATAATGATTTCTTATAAAAGAATAGTTATCGTAGAATATCGACAGCTTGTACTTGTTTTATATTTTACAGTCCGATCTACGCAGAAGGAGCTCACTGTATCTTAGTAAATCCGTAATTTTTGTTGTAAACATTTTATAAAATAGATAAAATGTCGTAAATTATTAAATATTAAAGTAACTTTAATGGGAAATTATCGCTTGATGTTATTAAACATAATTGATTCTCTTTTTTATATTAAACAATTTTGAATACACTCGGGAATAAATAAGGTTGAATGTACCTTGCATATTAACATCGAAATTGTACGTATGAAAAATTTAAATGAAAAATTCAAACACTGTATTCTTGACGAAGAAGGTGAAAAACATTATTTAAATAATAAATAAAAAAAGAAATATGACAAAGATCGTTCTGTGAAAAAAAAGATCGTATTTAATCACTATAAGATTCCACTCTAGTAAACGCATTGGCAATAAAGAGCCTGTATTTGCTCTTCCTTTGTTTACGAGTACACTCCGGGAAACTGCTGTGTTGTCTACTAAAAGTAACGTTTAACATTAATTGGCTCAAAAAACAGAAAACAAAAAAGTAAAACATATAAAGTTTTATACCTTTCTTAAATTTATTCTCTGATTGAAAACAGTATTAATAATAGAAATGAGAATAAAACTAAATCTTGTGTTCATTTGTAAATATTATGTGTCTTTTAAGAATATAGAAAATAGAATAAGTACATGTTAATAAATAAGCTAATGTTAATAATGATAATAAAGAGCCTAAATTAATAGCTATAAGGTAATTCAATTTGATAATATTTTTACTCATTAAAAAATTCGCATCTGCTGTAACAAAACAAAATACTTTTTCTTTCGTCTCTGTACCTATCTTTGCAAAACGGGAAATGAATCTTCGCACTTTTATTTCAACACGAATGTCGCCGACATTCTTTACTTTGAGACATATTTTTTGTACGACAACGACCGAGCTGAAACATTTTCAGGCAATTTTTAAAACAAATTTAAAATATGCGTTTGGCTCATGGTCAATGCTTTTGAAGATGACACTAAATCTTAAAACATAATTATATAAACCCTTCACAGCATGTTGAACAATAAAGAAAGAAACATTTCATTTATCCATAAGCTGTTTTTATATATATAAAATAATCCACACACAATATAATTGAATAAATGGATTACACTAGAGAGATATGTATTTAATCCATTATTGTAGATTTTATACACATCTCTTAAAATAATGGAAATATATATACATAGTCTTTATTGCTTAGTTTTCTACTCCCCATCCCCAACTACAAAAATGATGTCAGCATTTCCACATTCAAGAGCCCTTCACTCAGTTACCCATTACACTTGACGCTTCCGTTATGAAGAACTCCGTCGGAAAATAAAGTGGACTATTTTCTTGGTAAATTCAACATAATATCTGTGTAATATTATTAAAGTAACTGCAATATATTATTACCTTAAAATTTCCTTTTTTAGTTTTGTGGGTAAAAACGGCAACTATGATTTTGTTAGTGTTTTTGTAATTAAGAAATCAAAGGTTCGTTTCCAGTACCAGAACATTTTCGTAAGCGAAGTACAGTACTGAACGTATTCTCGGCGAGTGTTAAATTAAGGGAAAGTTTAAAAGCAATGCAGAGCTAGAGAGCCTCTCGTTTCGCACTTATGTCGACCCTATTAGATGCGTTGGTAACTGCAAATTGAGAAACATAAAATACTTGAAGTTAAATACAGTAATTTAAATTCAAATGATTTTTAACAAATACACATGTTGAAAAGAACAAAAAAACATACGAATTTGAAACAACCTGAAAATTTAAATAGATATTAAATTAATTTGTAATCTTTATTAATTTTTACCTCTATTCAAGATTAAGCCTTATAAGATATTATTATTATCGACATGACAGCGTTTCCATTAGCCAAGTAAGCTTAACGATACGTCGCCGGGGATATGCGTTGTAATGACATTTAATAATGCCTACTAGGCTGCGAAACACCACCCATATTATCTTACATGAAAGGTTTTACTGTTCAACAATAAATTTATAACAAAATATTTACTACGTTGAGCATTTATTATAAAGTTCGACCAAGGGTAGTATGAGTAACTGGCGACTATCCCAATGGCAAAAACCGTAATATCTTGGAACTTTAGCATATATGTATGTAGTTACGACTGCTGCATGTATGTATGATACGCTTCGTTATCGGTCGCTTATTGGTCGTCCCTATTTGTAAACGCAAATTTTAATTATTAAATTGTAAATATAAAATAGGAAATTATTTTAATAACAGGTCACATCAAATAAGTTAAAATAATAATAGCGAATTTTTATCTATAGTTTCTAATACACAATCATGGGTATTTTGTTTTTTTTTTTTTCGTAATCTGAAAAATTCTCTATAATATGTTCTTATAATAAATCTTAAATTTTGGACATGAGCAAAAGTCTTATAAATTTATCAAAAGAAAAATGATGATGATAACTTTTACCTATCATCAATCCGGTAAAAACCAGTTTCTGCTAAGAATTACAGTTTTCTTAAACCAATCCACACTTGACCAGTGTGGTAAAAAATTACCGAAACAATCTTATAAGATCTCCCCAGGCCTTACAATCGTTACGCCGTAAGGCTGTTTAATTAATTTTTTACTTTTATTTTCATTGGTATTATGGTTTCATTGGCTTAGAGTTTCTTTATTAAATGAACCACAAGAAATTTACTTGAATATTTAAAAACGCTTTGTAGATATTCTAAGATATTTTATAAAAGCGATCTGTAAAGGGGGTAAAGTTGAACGTGAAAACGTAGCAAAGAAATCTGAAACTTCTTAGCTCTACTCGAGTTTATCGCATTTGCTTAGTTTACGTAAGCGTACTTCGTTCGTGTGTTGCATAAACTATACTTCGTCAATTTAATATCAGAATATACTTGATAAACTATAGGAAATTTACCAAAAAAATCATCTTTTAAAATTTATCACCTGTGGCTATAATAACAATAAAGGAATACCGTAATGTTAGTCAAATGCGCTAGCGATGAGAAATAACAAATAAATTTTTTGTAAGAATTTTTTTTATTAAAATAATCTTTAATAAATAAAGTTTTTAATAAATATAAAATTTTTGATAGAGTGTTACCCAAGTATAAATTAAGCACTAGTTTATCTTAGGTTATACTGTCCTAATCTGAAATAATATTGATTAATATTTCTAATATAGAAATACAAATTACGGCAGATTTATGTAAATGACAATATATATATATAAATAATAATATCCCATGTAAACATCCAAATTCTTTAATTTCAAAATACGTAGCGCATACCATACATTCTTCGTCCAAAATAAAGAAGCTCCAGAATTTGTCAGTTTTTTATTGTAATAAATCGAGTATAATTGATACAAGAGATATATCTCCACGATGATGTACACAATATACATGAATTCAATACTCACAAAAATAAAACAAACAAATATTCTTTTGTTTCAACGAGTACATTTAAAATATCAATAAAAGGTGCTGAGTGTGTTAGGCTATTAGTAAGATATTCATATAATAAAACATTTATTATTCACATTTCATTATACCATAGAAATAACAATGTGAAAATTTTAATACAAAATTGAAATCAAATTTGAATCTTCGAATCAGTAAAAACCAATTTCATTCTTCACTCCTTTATGCAACGTGTTGTAAATTTCCCTTGATACTATCTGCTTTTCTCTCCAAGGAATAAAAAGTTTTATAAATATATTCACGGAGATGGACTTAACCTCGATCAAATTTAAATTTATTAAATAAATAAAAAAATTAATTCTTTTCGAAATTATTACTTCTCTTTCCTCTTTTTACCAGGTTGCAATATTGTTTATTAATATAATGAAATTATATCTAACACATGATATGAAATGATGTTTTTCTAAACTTTTATATAATAATGTCATTTAGAATAAATGTGTAAAAGAAGACATTCATATAATTATGACTTCTTTTTATTACATAAAACGACGAGACGAGCCGGACGTCCACCTGATGATACGTCAGCCTATAACAACGTGGGACTAGTTAGGATGGTATATACTGCACCACATTATCCTCGTCAACATGAGACGTAAGATTTTAATTCCCGTTATGCCAGGAGTTGCACTAGCTACTGCTCTCTTCAATTCGGAACAAAGTAATGTTTGTATACTACTATTTGTCGACCGCAATAGGCGCTGCGGTGGTACCTACCTAGGGTGTCTCCGGCCACAGAGACCTACCACCAGTAACATGTGACATAATAGAAATAAAAATATTACAAATCAATAGAGACATTAATGATGTGTAAAAAAACAAATAATATATCACATCATAATAGCAAAGATGTGAGGGTGAAGAAGTAATTTATTAAAACAATACCCTACAAAATCTTATAAATTTTCTTCTCTTTAAAGTTTTTCACGTAGCAGATTTTAAGATGCAAGCACAGTTTGGATGAAGTTTGCCGAGAATTTATTTTTATAGCTTACTAGACGCATGGTACGCGATAAATTGACCGCAAAGTTTAAAGAGTTACGAATTTTAAAGTTTGTGTGATTGACACATTTATTTGAAATTTTACATTGCCATCCGAGTTGTTAATTTTTAAATAGTTTATTTAAAAGTTATCTGCAATTACAGAAAACAGTTCACGCTTTTTCACGGAAAAAAATATTATTTTATAATTCATCATTCATTAAGCACAAAAACTCGTCATTAAACACAGAAGGTCATGTCCATTATCTAATCATGGTAGATCTCTGTTGTCCAGGACCATGTAAGTGGGTACTACCGCAGCGCCTATTGCAGCCGACAAACAGTAGTTTGCAAACATTACTGTGAACCAGATCGAAGGGAGTATTAGCTAGTGAACTTACTGAGGTAGCGAGACAACATCTTATATCTCAAGGCAACAAGCGCAATGTGGTGCAGTGTAAACCATCCTAATTAGCGCTATGTTGTTATGGCAGGCCTTACCACCAGATGAACGTCCCGCTAATCTTGTTGCTTCATTGTATAAAAAAAATATTAAAAAAAGGCCTTTCCAAAAGGTAACATTTTACTTATTGGCCATTGATATGTAGGTTGAGGAGAGCAATTTGTTTGTAACAGTCAGAGGCCGAGGTGAAAGCTGGAAGAACAAATAATTTTTTTTTTTTCATTTACATTAGACATATTTTACTTACCTATGTTCAACAGTGGACGTCCATCAGTTGAAATAATGATGATATTTTTCTTTGCAAATTTTTAGAAAAAAATGTAAATGTAACTGTTTTACAAATAACTAAGAGCGTTCATGTTTGTGCAGTACTTTGAACATCTTGCATCAACAACACGTAGCATTGATTCGTGTTTCTCGCATATTTATTCGTTCAGTCTGAGAATGCTGAAGAGTGGCGAGTGTCAAAATATCAAAAGTAAAATGTGTGCTATAAAGAGCTATAATTCATAAATTTTTTTAGGGCACAGAAGCGTAAAGTGTAATTTAATGTCTTTAAAAAAAAAACCGTTTGAGTGGTTTTCAAATGGAAATTCATAATTCATTCTCATATATCTTTGTCTTGTGATTCTTTTTCCCTCCCTTTTAGTTATCGCCTAATAATCAATTTTCTAAGCAATTACTTATCAGCTTATCCGTTTACCTCTCCAAAATGTTTTATTATGATAGGTTTAACTAAATAGTAATATGTTTCAACTACCATCATTATTTTATGATATAGTAGCTCAAACATATACCTAGTCCGGCCGTAAGTTCTGTTACAAATGAAAATAATTTTTTTTAATGAAGTAATGTAATATTATTAAAATTTATATCAACATATTTATTAGCCTCAACAAAAAATAAAAATATTCTATTCGAAATGGCCACCTTTGGTTTTTATACAGACATTTAATCTGTTTGGCCATGAATTTATCGATTTACGCAGTTTCCAAGGGAAATTTCGCCACTGCTTGCTCCAAAGATTTTCTAAGAGACTCAATGTCGCCGTGTAGTTTAGAGCAGGCCATGTCCTCTAAAACTGACCAAAATTTGAAATCTAAAGGGTTGAGTTCGGGGCAAGATGAGGACTAGTCTTCAGCTCTTATAAAGTACGAAACGTTGGATTCAAGCCAGGCTTGGGTAGTTCATGACCAGGTGGAGAGTCCTGCTGGAAAGTCCACGGTATATTTTTAAAAAGTGTATTGCTGAGAGGTTTCACGACATGATCCAAGACTATCTTGATACACTTTGGCTAAAGTTTTGCCGCTTGATAAGACACGCCCCACTAAACCGTCACTGACGCAGGATGATGACCACGTTGTACTTTTCCGACCACTTGAACAACTTCTTTAGAACTGTGATCATACACTTTATCATTTTGCTTATTATAGTGTTCTTCAATCGTGAACCTTTTTTCATCGATAAACAGGATATTTCTGTGCCTTTCACCTGCGTATCGCGACATTCGGCGTTTTAATCAATCCACTCTCTTTAATTGTAAAGATTGATTTAGACATGTTCTGTATATCGACGATAAGCACCGAGCTGCAGGTCTTGTTTTATAATACGCAATAGAATCCTAGCGAGAACCTTCATTTCTGGCGATAAGATTTTTTGCTTCCTAATGTGGTTTCGACGAATTCTGGATTTAATAGCATTAACAGCCTTTGTAGTTCAAACAAGACGTGGCTGCCTCTCTCTTTTCTGGTCTTCGACGGAGGAAATGGTGTTGTCTGTTGATAGAACGATATCCGAACATATGGCTGATACCAAGCTTTTGAAGTGGAATATGACCGACGGCTCCATACCCACATTGTGCAAAGCGATCACTGCAATCCTATTTTCTTTAACACATCATTCCATATTGTTATTTGATAATGAACTTGAAAAAATATATGAAATGGCGCAAAATCGAAAGAAGTTTTAAAAATATTATACATGTTCCAAATTTAAAATAATTAAAAAGTTGAAAAAGAGAAAAGTTATGTAACAGTATTTATGAAAATGCAGAGACAGACTTCAATGTAGGGCCTAAAAAATATAGAAAAATCACCCATATAATTTACGAAACTTAGAAGTATTTGCATAATTTCTCCATTTTCTACCCATCCTATCTTAAGTTAGGAAAGCTGATTTAATATATTTATATAATTCAGTTTGAATCAAATATTATTGAGATGAGATTGTAAGTATTGTTAATACTCTTTTCGTTGATAAATCGAAATGCAGATTTTGAAATAATAGATATTTTATAATAAATACTCATCTATTGGTTACGCGTTATTCAAGACTTATAAAAATATTATTTAGTAGGAGTCACCATAGACTTAAAAATAAACCTCTTTTCTTATTGCAATTTTTACCCTTTGCTTGCAGATTCCTAGAGAATTACGATAGGTATGTAAGACATTATTCTCGTGAATATAAAAAAGGGCAGACTTACTCGGTGGTTTCTTGAAACCATCAAATAAAAAATTAGAAAAAGTTGTTTTGTAACGTTAAAACGTTTTGAATTAAAATTAAATACGATCTTTGCGTATATAAAATTAAAACCAGTGTAAAAACTAAAAGCAAACACAGCACAAATGTCTCATCGCAATTCAAGCGACATCAATCAGTGACCTAATAATGAATTACTCGCGCCAACCGTTTTGGTCACCGCTCACAAAAACTTTAACAGCTGTAATGAATTTTAATTACGTACAATTCATCCATACATTACGTTACAACACATTTTTCAAAATATTTATCATCTATATTTACATACATATAAAAATGTTATATGTCTCTGTTACCGAACACCGTAATGGTAAGTACCACTGCAGCGCTTATTTCCGCCGCCAAACTGTAATGTATTAATATTACAATGTACTTTTAAAAGGTTGTTCTACTAAGTGAAATTAATGGGATATCAAGACTCGTATTTCGCAGAATGACGTGTACATATGATGAAGTACGTACATCATCGTAACTAGTATTACATCCTTATGGGTGTGCATTATGAAAAGTAATGTAGACGATGCATATTACTTTTCATTATGTATACGTCATGCTTGCTGCCGGCGAATAAAAAAACACCTATTTATATTTAAATAGCACAATAGATGCTACTTAAATGTTATAATCATAGGAACAATTTAGTTATTCATAGATAGTTAGTAGGTTAGAGAAAGAAATAAATAAGCATTTAGGAAACCGACAAGTTAAGGAAAGAAATAATTATAGTAGTAGTAGTTTTTGCTATAGCATCTCAAGTCTTTCTATCGGCGCCATAATTTGTGAGAGATATCATAAAACACAAATTTTTACTATATTGAACTTTCTCTTTTCCGCTCTTAGTGCAGTATGAGAGGCCACTGTAATTCCTAGAGATTGCACCTAAACGAAACAGCCCGTTCTCTACCTCACTGTACTGTGCTCAATCTAACAAACCATGAAATAAATAACTAAAAATCGTAAATTCGTATTGTATATCATAATATCGTATTCAGACGAATATATAATAAACAAACTATTAAGTATATAACACTAGATGTTTATAACTTAATAAAAGAAAACTGTTGATGACGTGTTAATTTATTTTCCTTTTTGATAAGTTGCTTTGTAAACTCCATGCGAGTAGTTTCCTTCCAATATTCGAACGTCAAACTTTCTTAGACAGTGACAAATTGCCAGAAAGTTTTTTTTTTATATTTCTTCAAATGTTTGGATAGTCAGAGTAAATTAGTTCTAAAATTCAATTCAAAATGAATACATAAAATCATAAAATAACATCTTAACAAATTTTCAGTCTAACATGTATTTAGCAAAACATTTTTAATTATTTAATTGTTTTAACAACATGTTATTGTTTGTACTAAGATATTATATTTAATATATATACTTTAAGGAAACACTGTTAATTTTTTCAACATTTTCCTTCGATAATATTATGCATATATAATTTTTTTATTTAATTAAACGACGAGACGAGCGGGACATTCAGCAGATGGTAAATGATACGTAAGCCCATAACGACGCGACGCTAGTTGGGATGATATATACTGTACCGCATTGCGCTCGTCTTCTGAGACATTAAATGTTAAGTTAAGTTAATGATCTCATTTTACCCCAGTAATTACCCTAGCTACAGCCTCCTTCAAACCGAAACACAATAATGTTTGCACAGTACTGTTTGGCGGTAGAAATAGGCGCTGCGGTGGTACCTATCTAGACGGTCTCTGGCACTAAGGTCCAACCAGTAATCCAAAGATAAAAGAAACAGTCACGCAATATTTAAAAAAATGAAATTAATTATCTCTTGTTTTGCTTTTATGATATGAAAATGATGACGTTGATCTTTCTTAAATTATTATCTACACAAACGACAAAACACATAACTAAGAAAATTAGCCTATCAATCAATCACACATAATCATACACAAGAGTTAGGCATCAAATGTTAAAAACATTAGTTCTTTGAGCAAACTTAGATATTCTTTTCTTATCGTTTGGCTAGTGTTAAGTTTTATCAGACGTTAACTTACCGTTCTCGAATATAGTACCATATTTTGTATTTGAGCATCACTAACATTTCCATTTACCCTTTTCTATTACAAAAGATATCATACACACAGATCACTACTGTGATAATGCTTGGAGCTTTTCATAATTATCTATGTTTATACTAAACAACGAAATTAAAAATATGAAGGGAAAAAATAATACTTATAAATTTATAAACAAATGCCGGACTAATTTCATCAGGTTTTTATAAGTGTCTGAATTCGTAGGAAAGTGTTTTTTGGTAGCAGTAAACATAATATAAACAAAATCATGTATACGGGCCAACAAAATCATTTGCCGGGTTTGACTTGTCGAAAATATAAAACGGAATTTGTGAATGAACATTGACATTCAAAACTAGAAAGCACGAGAAAGAAATAAATATTTGCAAAACGGTCCACGATTCTAAAACGTTTCTCCAAACTGCAACAATTTGCAAAGCTATTCAAAGAATATTTTAACACTTTTATTTATTCAACAAAGCGACGAGACGAGCAGGACGTTCAACCGATGGTAAGTGACAAACCAGCCCACAACAATGCGGCGCAAGTTAGGATAATATATACTGCACCACATTGTGGTCGTCGCTTTGAAACGTAGGAAGTTAAGTCTCGTTACTTCAGTAATTTCACTAACTATAACTTCTTTCTACCTGGAATACAGTAATGTTTGCACACTACTGTTTGGCGGTAGAAATAGGAGCTGTGGTAGGACCTATCTACACGGACTCCGACAACAGAAACCTACCACCAGTTAAAAAATCGTGCTAATCTTTATAAACTCGTGGCAAATATAAAACCTGTCAAAAGTTATGTTATAGCTCTTCGTTGACATTTTTTTTTTTAAATCTTAGAAAAAAATAATTATTATGTTATAATTTTGTCAAAAACTTCTTCTCAGAGCATTTTGTGTATATTTTTATCGGCGTAATTTCTACATTGCCAAACGATATTAAATTACTACAAATTTTCAAAAGCGTATTATCCAAATTTATTTTGCACTTGAACTAACTGAACTTTAAGAACTAAATTACCACTTATCCACTAACATAAATTGGGTATAAACTATTCCAAAAAAATATCAAATTCTAAAGAAAAAAAGACTGCTTCCTTTGATATAAATTATATTTCACGTATGAAATGTCTCGAGTGAGATACTTGCCATGATGCCTTGTTATCAAAAATTTATATTTTTTTCCTTATATCAAATTTTATATATTTAAACGTTTATTAGGAATAATATATTTATTTTGTTTATCTCTATGACACTGAAAACGTGCAAAAGTGATAAATGTTTGTACGAGATATGTTAAGGTAAATGTATTAACTCATAAATCACAACGCTTCTGACGTTATTTTTAAAAAGACGTTATAATTTTTAAATTTTTATAATATACGTTAAGTCATAAATTGTACATATAAATACAGTACTTATGTAATCACCAACATCATCAGCCATCAATATTTAATAAAAACTAATAACAACTTTATGTTTTTAATATGTGAATTAATTGTATTTTAATATATTAGATTTTCATATAAAAACCATTGGAATTTGTTCCAGTGAGTTATTGAATTTTAATACTATCGTAGATCAATAGAAAAATTATATGGCTAGGATAGAACTCTTTATGTCAAAAAATAACTTATTTCACTGGTGGTAGGTCTCTGTTAGCATAGAATAAAAGAAGAAGCAAAACGAGGAGATATACTCGAAATTTTCCTTGTGTTCTATTAAAAACTATTTCTCAAGTGACATCAAAATTTATAACTACACTTAATAACAAAGACATCTTGATATATGACTAGGTGCGAAAAACTGAGGATCGTATCTGGTGCAAAACATTGTAGAAGGCTTACATCCAGCAGTGGATTGAGATAGTCTGATGATGATGATGATGTATGATTTCGTGGTTACAGCAGCCGTCGCAGTTAGTAAGCAATCTTTTATTCGTATTTAAAAAAAAAACATTTTATATGTTTCATTTAAAATTATTACATTATTTGTAAACATTCCTAAAACAATAAAATGAAGATAATACAAAAGAAACAAGAGACGATGGAATCCGATGAGGCATGGCCTTATTATGTTTGTTTACAAATTCGTTTGCATGAAAGGAAACCATTCGCAAACATAAAAAGCGTCCTTATCACAATTCGTTTTCCATTATTTATTTTAAGACTTATTTTCTTAATGCCGTTTACCACTGAAAACGCGTTTATCAGTAATCATCATCATCAGCCGATAGACATCTACTGCTGGACATAGACCTCCCCATCGATTCGTCAAAACTGCGAAAGGTAATTTCTTTTATATTATTAAACTTTTTTTCTTAGTTATTATTAAAACTAAGGTACAATAAGGACTCTCATCATGAGATCTCTGTTACCGGAGACCGTCAAGGTCCACCGTAGCTCCTATTTCTGCCACCGAACAGTAGTGTGTAAATATTACTGTGTTTATGTTTAAAGGGCGTAATTACTGAGCCGGAGTAATTACTGAGGTAACGAGACTTAATATCTTGTATTTGTAACGAGCGCAATATGGTGCACTGTATAACAGCTCAACTAGCGCTACGTCGTTATGGGTGGGCATATCACTTACCATCAGGAGAACGTTCTGCTCATCTCGTTGCTTATAATTTTTTTCTTATAACTCACTCTTCTAGCTCATCTACCACTGAATCTTCTCCCGTACCTGGTTGAGTGTATTGTCTTCACTTTTAAAAATATCAATAAAGTTTTTTTTTCTAAAGTAAATTTTGAATAGTTAAATTATGGTTACCAATTACGTCATCATTAATGAGGTTTATATCAGACCAAAGTAAAATATATCTTTAACTTTAACTTCGTATACATGACCTCAAGTCGTAAGTACGTTAATAGCGAATTGTAATTAACGAGATAAAACTTATTTACTTTTTTTTTACCGGATCAATCATAATCTCATTCTAAAAATATAAGTAATCGTATTTATTAACCGCATAACGTTGAGATTTTTACGTTTTTGTAGCTATATAACTATATATGTAAAAAAATAAGAATACCGTAAAACTGTAACAAGTAAACACCGCACGCTTTTCATATTGAACACGATGAAAATATAAACATATTTATATGTGATCGTAAAATTTATTAAAATTGCATGTTGAGAAAGAAAATCGTCAAATGTAGAGTATAACGTAAAGAGTAGAAGGAAACGATTAAAACCTTTTCCTCCGGAAGTGCTTCGAAATGAATGCTACATTTACTAGGCGTTTAGATATTTTTTGATTATGATGAATTGATTTATATACAACTATGTAAAAATCATAAGGTGTACATTATTTAAATGAATATGAAAATGAAGGATTCTTTCCTGTGATTAAATAATTAATATGAAAATTTTATTGATAATCCTAATATTTAAAAAAAAAATTCATGCGTTTGTATACATATATATATTTATTAGTTTATTATGAATAAACTATTATACATTATTCTGAACATAGTAAATATTTACAGAAAGATAACACTGGAAAAATTAAGGAACAATATAATATTTCTTAATATTTTCTTTTTCATTTGTATATTTATATGACGTTTCTATTATTCCACGTACAATCGCCTTTTTAATTTTACTTAATTGACTTTATTAATAAAAAAAATAACAATAGTGGACTTAAAATAAGAAAAAAATCTTTACACGACTATATGACTCAAAGGGCGTTGTTTAAATTGTATTTTTCTTTAATTGCTGATTTTGTAATACAAAAAAAATATTGACATAAGACCGTAGTATTTTATTTAATATAGTATATAACTCTATGAGAAATTTTGTTACATATTAAACATTTAACGCGAAACTTTCCAAAAAGTATTTTTATAGGAAAGGTAAATAGGAAGGGCGAACAGTTCACCTGGTGGAAAATGATCACTGACGCCCATAGACAACCACAACACCAGAAGGGTCGCGGCTGTGTTACCGACCTAAAATTTTGAATTATTTTTACCTTATCTCCACAAACTAGCCGTATATGATTTTGTTTAGATGTTACAAAAGGAAAAGTATAATAATATTTATAAATTTATTTTCATTATAATCAATTTTAGTATATATCTAAAAATAACAGAAACAGTGACAGGAAAACAAATCAAAAATGAAAGCGGCAATTTATTTACTGAAGCGATTGAAATACAAAATATTTTATGTGCGGAGGCCGAATTTCCGTTTCAAATAAGGAAACAGCTAAAGCGGCTTTTATCACCCCGTTCTTCGTGCGGGATTCAACTGTATGTGAGGAATAAAAATAGCACATGAAATATAGTTACGTTGTAAATAACATAAGCAAGTTCAATATATATAGTAATCTATAACAATAACTAGCAATTTTTTACGGTGCTCTGCTGGATTTTAAATTATGAAAAAACTCATAAAATACGTTCCCTGTTTTATTACCGTAAAAGTAAAATATGATACACCTTGTACGGGAGCTGAGTCAGAATAACCTCATCGTCATACCACACTCAGCGTGTTGTAAAAGGCAACTCAGAGGAAACATCTTCTAGAAAATGGCAGCAATTTTATCTATAACCCTTACCAACATAATGTTCTGGTGAACGCTCATGCCAAGTGTAACGCGTATCGAAATACACCCAATTGTAGAGAGCATTATTTAGCAATGCACATTAATACGCTAAAAGATATTTATTTGTTTTTTGGGGTTTTGTTGTTTTATTGACATTTGTTATTTTATAAATCTTTCAGGATAAGTATTGTACACAAAAAGATGATATATTTAGTTTTTAAAAATCTGGATTATATGGTACAGTATATTCGCTATACGGGTCATGACCGGCAATTTACGAGAGCGTGAATAATAGACGTCTATCTCCCCTACAGCGTCATTTTCTTTTTATGCGGTAATAAAGTTTTGGTTACTTATTCGAGCATTTCTGTCTTCAGTTATTTTATACTATATAACACTACCTAAAAACATTGAGACATTTGTAATGAATTAACAAAAAAGAGTTTTTTTGTACAACAAAAATAATGCAAAAACAGTAAGTAACGTTCCTTTATGAAAAATAGACACCTACTCTCTAACAATTTTATTCATAGGCTGCAAAAAACCACAACGTTATTAATTATGAATGCAAATTTACGTAATTTAATACAGTATTATCAAACGAAACAGAATTATTAATGTATTATAGATTACTCCGTTTTACACTTCACCTAAGCTCTCCGAAGTAAAGCCGCTTAATATAATCCTTTGTATCAAATCCATCAAACAAAAAATATGTTTATATTAAAGGCCTTAGCATATGATAATAATTATGAATATAAATATTTATTAATTGACGAATCACTTTCCAAAAAATATGAAGATATATCTAACAACATAAAGCAGCCAATATTAGATCAATAAAATGCAAAAGCTATCAAGAAATAAACTTTGCAATAAAATGTTATATTAATTCATTGTTGATGTATTATTGCACCTAAACAAAGTAAATTATATAGAAGTTCTGCAAAGATAAGGTATTAGAAGCGTAAACCAACTTTCCAGACGGATTTTAGAATGAAATCAACCAAAGTGCTTATGGCTTATCCGAAGTTGATTGTTTATTCAAATTGGCTGCTCACTAGTACAGCTGAGATTATGGATTTAGTAGCATTTAGATTCGATGAAGCTCTGAGAGCAATCGTCTAAAGTAATTTTAATAAAAAACGGGGTTTTAATTTGTCTCTTTATAAATTCTTGGTTTATTAACTATGTCAACGATAGTTTTAAATTTATTATTAGACAAAATTCATATGATGTAAATGTCATACAAATTTTATCTATGAAATTTTTTACCGTTTACGTTGTAATTAATTTCGGGCAATTTATCAGGACCGGTCTTCAAAAAAACTTCTTAATCTATATATATTATTTTAAAACAAAAATAATGAAACATTTTTGTCTATAAAAAAATTGTATTTGATACAAATATTCATGTTTCAATTATAATTAACTTTTTTCTGTGGTCTTAGACTCTTATCATCTTTCCCATTTCTCTGCAGTTTTATCCTTCGCTTTAATGAGGTGAATTCATATTTTTATGAACGACTACTATCAAAGGCGCATAAAAATTTCTCCACTGACTTTGGATAAGTACGGATATAAATAACACGTTTTATTAACAAATCGTTATACGTAGATAGCGTAATTTTTTTTAAAAAAAAAAACAGGAAATGGAAGAAATATATGATATACGTAAAAGAATATGTTCTAAAAAGTACGAAATCATTGTTTACTTTTTATTACCGAAAAAATCATATAAACGCATGAGAATTCATAACCGTAATTCTCAAAAAAGACAGAACAGTAAAAATCAGCTGAACAGAACACTAAGTGGGTTCGACTTCATGCGGCTCGGAAATGGAGTCGTGTTACAAAACAAGTGGTTAGCCGCGAAGATAGTTGAGCCGGAGTATTATGGGCAAGCTCGGTTTCAAATGGACATTTTTGTCACTTATCATCAACATGAGGAATTGAGGTCAAACGTTGGCCCATTTTGACTAAATAATAATTTATATGGAATAAATGTAAAGTTGTAAAACTATAATTAACTAATCTATAATATATATATTAATATGTAAGTAACATATTACTCACCACCGAGATTAAGACAATAAGAACAAAATTAAATAAAAACTATTAATACTGCCAAGAGAAATAAGAAATAGCCGATATATTTATAAGGTAATTTTTAAGAATATAGAGCACTCTATAAAGCCACTATAAATAATAAAAAAAAATATTTTTAAATATGTTCAGATAATTAAGATTGACAAATTCGCGCGTTAAAATCATAACGTACGTAAAAAAATAAATTATGCACGAAATATTTGCTCTTTTTTCTTGAACGTTTGCCTTGAAAATCCGTTAAAAATTAGCTATTCGTAAATTTGACTTTTTGGTGCCCAAATTACAAAAATACTTGCGAATATTAACACATTCAATGCTGCCCACCCGCCTTGAGAGTCCACTGTTTTTCGGTAATATTTTCAAAACGCAACCGTGTATTCTGTTCTGTATGGTTTGACTACATAAAGGAGTGAGCCGGACGACTTTAACACCATCAGTTACAATAAATAGCTGAAGATCGAATTGGTTTTCTCAACCTGATCGCCAAATTCAGCTTAAAAAGAGCAGCTCATGATGCTTATATTCTGTTCAAACTTAGTGAAGACGTAAAATAGGTTATTTACAAATTTCCATAAAGGTTCGTGTGCATAACATTTTTAAATTTGGGTGAAAAACAATATTCTCAGTGGTATAGACGCGCTAAACGCGTTCATTGCCACTGGTTCTCAACATTTCTCATCGCTTTTCGAATCTGCCCTTTTAGTGATTTACTAATATAAAAAAAAGGTTATGATTAGAATATATAGTAACATTATTTTGTATATCGTCAATAGTTATCGCATCGGACGGCAATTAGTAGCTTTTTTTATAGTAACTTTAAAATTGAAATTTTTGATATTTTGCTTTACTGGTTGATTAATTTTCATAATTAGTTAAATCACTGGTGAGTTTGTGTATTACACATAAACGTATAAAAAGAAATCATTTTTATTTATTACTTAAGAATTAAATTATTACACTTGTAGTCAATTCTTAAAACTGATTCAGTTATTATGCATTTTGGATTTCAAATTAATACATATACCGCACACTATCTTAGAAGGTAAAATAAACATTTTAGTTCTATTTCATTAATACGAACGTACTAATGAAATAAAAATAGCCATTTCACGAATATGAAAGTCAGATATAAGCCTGAATTTATTCCATTATGATGGATAGATAGAAATGTTTTATGCTTTTAATACAACGTGAAAATCGTAGTGGCATTGGAAGTGTTAACACGCGAATACGGTTTTTATACTTTTCTGTGCACGATAATCACAATTAAAAAATGTGCGTGACATAAGTTTCATAATAGGAAGTGTTACGGTTTAATTTACATATCTTATTAATAAATTTATGTTAAACCTGGCTGTATCAAATAAAATATATTTTAGACTTTGTTATTCCATAGTTAATAAAGAAACACTCGTCGTACTTTATTAAAGTTTTATTATAAAATGTTATTCAACATATAGCACATAATTATATACTTATACAGTAAAAATTCTTATTTAATTCATATACTATATATACAATCATTTCGACCGTTTTAAATTTTATATAAAATTAATTAAAACGTAAATACAACGTAGTCTTTTCTGATAAAAGAGGTGAGTTATTTGGAATAAAATCATTTCAATCAAACATTTAAAATCATGTATTTTTAGAACTATGATTATAAGATAAAATCTCGTTTACGGTTAGTTCTCGCAAAACGTAAACGTTCAAATAAATCGTATATCCATACAAATAAACAATAATATCGCCTAAAGCCTACTTAATAATAATGAGATAAGTTCTGTGGAAATAACACGTGTATCTCGAAAATTACTAGCGATAACAAATCGCGCAATAATTGCCGTTAACTAACCCCAGATAATTTACGATGATGCTCCGGTTAGTTTTTTACACTAGTGTCGCTGCAATGAACGCATTTTGGCGATGAGTAAGCGTCCACCTTCCAACGTCCAAAAGATTATTGTGCGATTTTTAATATATCAAATTTCCTATAGCAAATCTTTTGGTAGGATGCATATAAACTCCATCAAAAAAACCTATATGTTTACAATTAGTGACGTAATTCCTTAAACGTAAAATGTAAATAATAAGTCTAAAAGTAGTCGCAGTTAAGCTCTATTTATCTAACGTATCCTTCAAATTACATAACATTTATGTTTTAATTAGTCTTTTCAAACATAGTGCATCAACATCATCAGCCGATCGAGGTCCGTCGACTCAATGTTTCATCGACTAAAACTAAATACAGATTTACCTTTATCTATTTATTTATTCAATTTGATCTATTTTATTGCTTTATATCTTACCCGTCTATATGCGACTCCATTGGATGGCAAACAATTATCATAAAATGACGATAACCGCCCGTCCCATATTTGTTAGGCTCTAATAAGTAAAGGTCCTCATATTATACATATATGGCGTTGATACCAAAACGGTTAAAACATATTGTTTAAGGGTAATTGATATAAATATTTTATTAATTAACAAAAGGTTGTCAAGTTCTCGTTTCAAATAAGATTATAGTACTTTATTTGCAGAGCATTTTTTTTTAATTTTGTTTCATGTATACGGTTTTTTCGAATTGTAAAAACGTATACCGCGCCGTATATTATTTTTTCTTCAAGGACGTTTTATTGGCAGTGGCACATTTTTTATAATGATTGCGTTAATTTTAAAAGTATCCGATTCCCTGTTCAGTTTCGTAAATTTTCACGTCATCCTTTTTCAGTACTAGTTCCGGTCTGTAAAAAAAATATTACCCTGAAGCGGAAAATGCCTAATAGCGGAACAATGGATGCGGAGAATGTGAAATTACTATGGTAACGAGAACTAATATCCTTTGTCTCAAGACGACGAGTGCAATACAGTGCAATATATACCATCCTAACTAGCGCCACATTTTTATGGACAAGCGTATCAGTTACGATCAGGAAAACATCCTTCTCGTCTCTTCACTCAGTTGAATAAAAAATGTAAATTACAAAGCGGAAACCACTAACACCAACTCGCACTCGTTCTTTAATTAATTTGCTTAATATTACCACCAATTGGTACTTACAGTGTTATCTGAACTGCTTGAGCTTGTCCTGAAAAAGAAATGTTTAGCTTATTAATACTACAAAACAATCACTAACGATAGTCAAGCTTATTAAATATATTTTATGGGCTAGATATTAATAGCTTCAAAAACTTTTTAAATAATTTTTTCCAAGTTTTTAAGTATTTTGTTATTTGAGGAAAGAAATGTCAACACTATTATTTTGTTTGTTAAAATTAATAATACATAACATAGTGCAACAACTTTGATTACAATAAAAAGAAAAACTTTCCTTGTAAAAAAAATTACACGCTTATTTCATCCATGGGTCAAATGGATTGGTAGTGTCAGAAAATTTTCAAACACTAAGAACTATGAATGCTTCTGTGGCGCAGGAGCTAACCGGTTTCGTTACCTGGCCTATGGAGGTCATTTAGACGTGGAAAGATATTTGAAATACTGTTGGAAATATTTGTGTTCATAGCAAAATATGACAATAGTCGTTTGTGCTTCATTGCACATGTAACATATATACGCACCGACTGTAGGCTGCTGTATTATTGCGGCGACGTCGGAGAAGTAGACCTGGTGGCTCTGTAAGAACTCTTTACTCTGGTCGATGAACGTCGCCTGCACCGGCTCGTTCGCAACCAACGGATGTTGCAGCCGCCATTTGTCTATCACCTCGTTTTCGTCTTGCATTTTTTGTAACCTCTCCACTTGTTTGTATGTCGGCTCACCGCCGACGTATGCCCGCTTCGTGCGATTGTGGTAACGGATCTCGTGTTTTCTTAAATCTGATCTGATAATAGAACATTTATTGTTAGATAGAGATAACTAAACGCTACAAACACTTCTTTTAATGAACTTCGATAAATTACAAATTAATTTTTCGCAAAACATCTGCAATAATATAGAATTAACAAAACAAAAAAAACACTTTTTATAGAAATTGACCGATGTTAAACCAGTGTTTCCCATTATTTTTTTATTTAATTAAGCGACGAGACGAGTGGGACGTTCTCCTGATGGAAAGTGATAAGCCTGCCCGTAACAACGTGCCGCTAGTTAGAATGGTACATATTGCATCAAATCGTGCTCTTCGCCCGAGACATAAGACCTTGAGTCTCGTTACCCCAATAAACAGGAATACAGCAATGTTTAACGGCAAAAATAGGCGCTGCAATCATACCTACCTAGAACGTCTCCAGCAAAAGAGACTTTCTACAAGTGAAAAATAACATAAATCTTTACTTTCGAAAACATTTGAAGCATTGTAAGCACTCGAATATTTCTCCTTGTACTGTTGAAACGGCTACACCTGGAGAGAATCAAAGCTTTTTATCTACTAGTCTACACGCATGTCCATGAAAGGCATCGATCTTGTAACATGTCAGTTTACTCATAATATTTATTTTTACCAAAAGCTCAAGACCAGTTGAAATTGTATCCGTGTCTCTTCGATACCAAAAGCGCTTACAAACTGTGCTCTCACGACCACTTTGAACTAGATTGATTATAAATAAGACTGACATACTTGTACCGGAAGTCCCGTCCGCAGAAGTTGCATGTGTGCTTTATATTCATATGCGTTGCGTCGTGATGCTCCCGCAACGCCGCGTTGGTACGAAAGGCTTTCTCGCATAACATACACTGATAAAAAAAAAACAAGCAAAATTCACACCACACTGCCTCCGTCGCGCAGTGACTAACCACTTGCTTAGCAACTCAGAGGTCCCTCGTTCGATTCCGGAAGCATACTTGCAGTTTGATTGGTGGTCGGATTTTTTCGAATTCATCTGGTTGAGTACCACCTTGATATTGTAAATCTGCCGCAAAAACAACATTTTGTGTTATGAACGTTAATATATGAAAGCCAAAGTATTAAAACATGTTTTATTTATCACAGGTCCCATTGGCACTAAACGACAAGTGAAATTGAGGCCAAGAGAGTCAATGTAGATAAAGAAATATATCATTTAAGATTCTGTATTAACCTTGAATTGTTTCTCCTGATGTGTGAGTTTGTGCTTATTCAAATTGGATGGGTTGACGAATGTGGCCGGGCAGTGCGCGCACTTGTACGGTTTCTCGCCGGTGTGGGTGCGCATGTGCATCACCAGATAATACTTGTGCTTGCATTTATATGGGCACAGGTCACAGAAGAAATTGAATGTATTAGTGTGCACTAGCCTGAAAACAGATATTCCGCTTGAAAATTTTTAATTTGGCAAGGAAGGCTTTCGCGAAAATTTTATGCATAGCACTGCACTTAATTTAAGCCCATTCTCACGATGGTAAGATTGTCTAGATCAGTGATATATGAGCTTTTTTCATGAGGGCCACTAAAGTGCGTTAGCCATGGTGTCGAGTGACACAAAAATAAATTTTGTAACGATTTTTTTTTTTAAGTTTTCGGCGATTATTTCAGTTTTTCTTAATGGGAATATAATTTTTTATGTTTCTTCTAATAGACCAAGTCTGCTTGAGTATGGTTTGATATATAAGCTTCACGCCAATTATCGTTAGAAAATATTTTTTTTCTATGATGAGAAGAACAAGAAGAGTCGGAATGTATGCAATACTGGTATCCATTACAATGTCACATTGATGATAATGTACAAGCCTTGAGACATTAGATGTTAAATCTCACTATGCAGTTATTTAACCACAACACTCTTTACACTAGAACCGAAAAAAGATTTTTATTCACATTAAGATAATTATAGTAAACTTTTTATAGCAGACCATATTTAAATAAATTAATGAAACTTACATATGACTTTTGAGCCGTGCTACAATAGGAAACTCTTTGCCACAAGTTGGACACTTGTGTGGTACAGTCCGCTTGTGGATGTGTCGCATATGTTGTGCAATACTTAACACTAGTTGTCCGCATACGTCGCACGCTCTACGCATGCACTGAGCTTCGCGGCGATGTGACATCAGGTGCTCCTGTTATTAATTACAGAATCTCTATATATATATAATGAGAAGGAGTTTTCCTTTGTTCTGCAAACATGTGATAACTAGTGAACGTCAATATGTTTAGTAGTTATATCGATATATGAAAACATGACTATTCGACACAGCACAATTTATAGATGGATACAGGCTATTTATTTCTTGTATTTAATATATAATTCATCATTTTATTTCTAACTAACTATTATAATTTTTTTCATTTATGAGGTTACTATAGAAAGGCATTTGAAAATATGTGTTACCTGCAATCATAAATAAATATTTTTACTCACTTTTGTTTGAAAAACCACATCACATGGTGAACACTTAAATTCTTTGACTTTAGGGTCTTTTTTCTGCTGAACCTTCTCTTTCCTTTTCCGTTCTCTTTCTGTTTTCTGCTCTATTTTCATTCTTTTTAACTTCATTTGATGTAAAATAAGTTGGAAATCATGTTTTGAATATGGATATGAATGAAACAGTGGATCTCCTAATGATTGAAAAAACATTTTAATGTAATATTTATTTAGGCAAAAAACTATGGTTAATGCATTGTAGACTCCCTATTCATTACCTAATATAAATTCAAATAAGTATTACATAGATATTTATTATAGCAAAATCACATACCCATTGGATTGAGCATTTTTCTAAACCTTTTGTCAGACATCTCACAATTCTTTTTGAACACCATTACGAGTTTTAAAGTTTCAAGACAGTCACTACATATAAATTTAGGTAGAGAATCATCAGCAGTAATCTAAAAGTAAATTTTTAAAATAATAATTATTTTACACTTGATGAAACCTAAACAGATATCATATTATTTAAACAAGCTGTAACTTTTTGTGCTCTATCAATCAAATGGTTATAATGACATCATTATAAAAATTGATAATTAATAATAGTAATGTTATAAGACAAAAATGAAACCATTACATGCAAAAACATTATTTCTATTTTAAAATACATAAACATTAAAATTTTATAGTTATTGGAATTAGAAAATTAATTACATTTCATCTTGCATCCATTCTCCTTTAACATGATTGTTTTGGAACAATCTTCTTGTAAAAAGAGAATGATGTACCATTGCATACAATTTAAACATATAATTTAACAACACAACTCTAACTTATATTTAGTACAAATTTCAACCTACACCTAATTCAATATTATGATTTTTTTTGGGAATGCATCTACCGTGTAAAAATAGTTAGATGTATTTAAATTGCTTTTATTACAGATTTAAGGCAATGGCTAAGAAATAGTTATTGATTATACCTACTGAAATATTTGTAACACTTCGAATAACTCCCATTATATCATAACCATTAACTTTATTGCTCAAAGAAATAGTACCACTTTTAGCACAAACTCTACATATTCTGTCTTTAGCTAGATGAACAGTAACTTTTCTGAAATAAATAAAAAAAATTGTTAAATACATTGTTAATAAAAACATTAAAATGTTACTTCATGTAGAGTACCATACCCATCAACAGAAAGCTTTTGCCAAGGATCATCATTTGTACTTTCTTCATCCTCATTATACGAGTCACATCTAGGATATTTAACCTTATTTAATTTAGATAGCATTGCTTTTGTTAGGTATACAGACATTGTAATGCTATAAAAAAATCATCCAACTTTAATGTTTTACATGTGTATAATATTCCGTACTTATATGATAATTTATAATTATTCGGTGATATATAAACTTATTTTTATAATGATTCACCAAACGCGCTGTGACAGAATAATTTTTGTAACAATATATAAATTAGAAAACTTGTTAAGCCATGAATAACAATATTTAGTCAAATGCACAAAATATGTTAGACTTTTTTAATGTTATTAGTTTAACGGCTGGAGAATCTTCAAACACTCTTGAATGTTAGAAAGGCGATGATTTTTTTTACCCATGTCAATATTCGTGACATTAATACAATGTCATTTGTTTATTTTTATTACATAACATATAAAGTATATATTGTCTATTTCGTAATTATCGTTTTATAAGAAATAAATGAAACTGTTTTAACATAATTAATATGATTAATACCAATAAAAAATATTGAAAATAAGCTATTTTTGCATTAGATTTTTTGATGTAGTTATTTATGTAAGAAACATAATATTAATTCTCTTATATATTATATACTTAATTTTTCGTTATAACTTTGAGTTGGCTAATTACTAGATGCAGTTTATATCAAGTACTCTGTATTTCGAAAAAAAACACGATAGATGTCAAACAGTTGAGCGTGTAGAACGTTATGTTGTTGTGTGTTTTGTACGTTCTGTTGTTTTATTTTATGTTAATAATGAAATTATAATTGACTTCAATATTTTGATACCAATTTGTACATCTATATTTTTTGTCTTTCTTACTGACAAAAAAAATGACTTCTCTATTACCTCTTAAAGCAATATTATTTGCAAAATATTTGAATAAAAAAAAAAAGAGAAAACGTTCGAAAAGTAACAAGTCGTAAGTTTATTACTTTTCTAATTATTTTTACAATCAGTTACTTAGGTAGGTTACTTAGGTAGGTACTTAGGTAGGTAAAAGGTAAGTTTTCAATAAACCGTGGTAAGGCGTATGCATAGAAAATGATATTTGAAAAACATCAACTTTTCTGTGTAATGGAAATTTATTAGAATTCAACGCAGATTTTCATCAGCTCAATCATTAGAATAAAACTCTTATATATTTGTTATGCAATAAACTTGAAATAAAATCTATCCAAAAATTGTGAATACATTCAGAGTCAATGTGAGTGTGATTGCCTGTCTATTGCCATTTCACACAACCAAACCTTTTTCAATATAGCTGGGACTTGGGAGAACGGGAACATGTATCAGGCTTGATTTTAAAATTAAACTTAAAAAGAAATATCAATCTAAGTGTTTTCTTAAATCAGTTACAAATATAATTGATGAGAAATAAAAAACATTCTATTTTTACCCTGCAAGTAGCACATGGCTTATAATGAAAAGAAGGTGGCAGGGACAGCTACTACATTATAATTTTGACTGCCCTCATGGTCCTGTAGCAAACAACTAGATTTGTAATATAGAGGTTCCTGTTTAAATTCTTGGCCCACATGTTAGCATACTAGAGATACTAGAGCATTAGCTGGACACTACCCTCATACTGTTAATCTACCATCATACAAGTGATCAATGTATTCTGGCATTCAATTTTTGGGGATAATAATATGATTCACGGTTCATAGCTTCATTGTCACTTAAATTAAGTACAAGTTAGACTATGATATGAAAAAAAATGTGTTTCTTTAATCTTTACATAAATATTTTTCAGCACTTCTGGAAATATTAATTTAAAAATGTGTAGAATATGCAATCAAAGCAATGGACTAATACCAATATTTAATAATTTGTTGCATCCTAATTTAAAAGAGGAGATTAAGAACTTTTCTGGTGTAACAGTAAGTATAAAAAAATTACCAAAAATATTATTAATAAACATGTAGCACATTGAATAATAATGGACAGGCAAAACAGTTTAGGTTCAGGAGTAGCCACTCTTGCGTCCAACAAGTCAACAGGCTGACGAAACATATCTTGGCCGTCTTCAAGCACAAGCGTCCAATCCACACCTGCGCGTCCTATTCGACGTCGCGAAGGCGTGTTATACAAGCTTTATGCTCACAAATTGCCAGACCGACTGGTCACTATCATTCGAGTCTACCTCTCGAATCGCTCCTACCGCTTCCGCGCCGAGTACGCTCTCTCTTCGATCCGGTCGATCAAAGTCGGAGGCCCTCAAGGCTCCTGCCTCTCCTCGCTCTACACGAGCGACATTCCCAAAGACCGATACGTCAGCCTCGCTCTTTTCGTGGATGACACCGCTCTCTACCACTCTGGCAGAGCTCTGGGTAATATATCGAGTCGCTTACAAAAGGCGACCACTCGTCTAGACGAGTGGTTCCGGAAGTGACGAATCGACGTAAACCCGGAAAAAAGTGAAGCCATTCTCTTCTTCCACCGAAAACCCTCAACTCTTCACATGAAGTCGGACTTGCACGGGCATAAACGCGGCCAGATGTCCCTCTTCAGCCAGTCCCCATCCCATGAAGGGACTTGGTCAAATACTTCGGCGTCACGCTCGACGCCAGGCTCAACTTCATCGCCCACATTCGCGAGGCGAGAAACAAAGCGGCTCAAGTGCTGAACCAGCTATATTCCTTGTTGTGCAAGAAGAGCAAGCTCTCTCTCAGACACAAGCTTCACCTCTACAAGGTATGCGTAAGACCTATAATATCTTACGCCAGCGTAATCTTCGCCCATTCGTCCGAAGCCACCGTCGGATAACTACACTCCACGTAGTACACATTTTTTTGAAAACAGGCCGTGGATCCGGGTCCACGAACCCAGTGACAGATAAGCTGTAAGAGTCGCATTGGCTTGCAGCGCCAACATCTTTACAAATTTAGGACAGGCAAATGTTGTATAAATTTCTATTTATTTTTAGGCTTTTGTTAACTCTTCTTTTATATATATATATAATTACTTACAATCTATTTTAGATAAGCATAAGTGATAACTTACCCAAGCTTATGTGTCAAGATTGTGTCAACCTGCTGAGTGGATGTATAAAGTTTCGAGATATGTGTCAAAAGAATAATAAGAGATTGATAGAACTGTCAATAAAAAAAGGTAATCACATGTAAATTAAATATACAATGTAGAATAAATAGTTGCTTTTAAGAATATAATATTAACTGCCTCAGCATATGTTATATATTATTTTACAGAATGTAGTGCATTTTTATCAGATGTAACTAATCCAATAGACAGTGATGATTCCTGCAATATTTCATCACCAGCATTTTCTGAAGGTAATTCAGAAATATGGGATTGCTCAACATGTGGCAAAGAGTTTTATGATTTGGTGAGTCTTTAAAGTTAATAAATTCTGGTCTACTATCATTGTCATCATTGTTCTTCCACTGCTAGATGTAGGCCTTTATAAATGCTTTGTACCAGATGTGTTACTCAGTTTTGCTAAGTGAAATATTTAATCGTAAATTATTTTTTTTATACTTAATAATAATAAATGAAATATTTAAAACGTCCCCAAAATTTTGTACAAAATACAACTCAAGCCAATTTTTAGGATAACAATAAACTGATGTTTTTAATCATTAACATTAATTGAAATTACAATGAATCAAAAATTATATGTAATGATATGATTATGTACAAACAAAACTTTCTTTTCAGACATCTTACAATAATCACTTATTAACATGCAATACAAAAGTATCCGAAATTCCAACACAAAATGGTGAAATAAAAAAAAAATTCTTATGTGATATTTGTGGTAAAACTGCTAAATCTAAAGGAAATCTTGCTGTACATATGTATGTATATTTTTTCGAAGCAATGAGTTTCTACATATATTTTACTGGTTCTCTAGCCCAGTAATTAAAAGCTAGCTTAACATGGAAGAGAGTCCTTGGCCTAATTCTGAGTGTGATGTGTGGAGTTTCTGATAGTAGGCTTTTCAAACTCACATGGGTTCTCAAGAACAGCAACAAGAGACATTGACTATCTTCTTGAAAGAAAAGGCTGTGAGTTCCAACAGTAGGAACATGGAGCTATTTTTTTTTATTTCATGAAGTGTACTGATTAAATAATTTTTCACAGGGCTATCCATGAAAACATATTTCCATACAAATGTGATGCATGTTCATATCAAGGGAGGACAATGGATTTATTGAAAGTACATAAACGATCTCATTTAACAGACAAGCCCTATAAATGTACCCTATGTCCTAAAGCTACAACCACTACCAGCAATTTAGCAAAGCACATGAGGCATGTACACAGCACCAACAGACCTTACAAGGTATAGGCCAACAACAACAGTAAACTTTGTGTATTAGGGATTAAATTCAAAGACTCAATCATCTTTTCTGTCCAGCGGTTAACCATTTACCTTACCTCATAGAGGGCACTGGTTAATTGCTGGTGCAGGTCACCTAAATACTGACATGAAACCCAATACAACTGGACTTTCTTCATCAGTTCCTCAGTCGACAAATTTAGCAATACAATAAAGTCTTGTTGAACTACCACCCAAGTGATTTGTTTAACTGCTTGACTAGCAACACAAAGGTCTCTAGATCTGACCTGTGCCTACATGTTTTGGAATTTAGTTGGTGGTAGCAAATCTTCGAACCTGCCTGGCTAGCTACAACTCTCAGATCATGAAGCTGCCGTCATAACAGCATTATTATGCCCTGGCCGTCAACAAATAAATGCCAGAATATTCCGGCGAGCACTCTTCACCATCTTCGGAACATGATAAGATAATGAGGTCAAGAGTTAAGTCATGTTGATAAGAAAAACATCTATGTTTATGTGTATACATTTGTGAACAAACATAGTATTGCTTGACCATGATTCCACCAGGTGTTGCGCGGTGATGTTGTCTGTGATGGTTAAGCATACTAATCTGGTAAGAGCCTATGCACTCTTTTTTTCAAATCGTCACTACATATCAGACGGGAACAAACTCCGCAACATATTTCACCCATTTGATATTTTCAACATACAACCAGTAAGCTGTTAGTAGCATATTTCAGACCATGACTAACATTATATATTTTTTTTTACCTAAAAGGAAATCAAACCGCATGTAATATAATATGTTAAATTTCTTTTCAGTGCAGTTACTGTGAAAAGGGATTTTCTTATCAACACGACATGAAGAGGCACGAAAAAGATATACATTTAAGGCAAGGCACTGTAGAGTGCGATGTTTGTTTTAAAAAATTTAACACCAAGTAAGTGTCACGAGTTCAAAAATATATTTTTTTTATTCAGAACAGTGCTTGTGGTAATTTACTACACGTTGGTAAAACATGCTCGTGTAACGACAATCTACTCAGAAGTATTATATATATATATATATATATATATATAGAGCGGTTCCTTGCCCGCTTTACTGGCCGTAATATAGAATTAGACTTGAAATTTATCTGAAATATTCCGCGAGATCAACTGCAAATATTTCTTTAACAACCGTTACTATAGCAACCGCATAAATAATACAGAATGAAAATGTTTATAAAAGTTAATTAGAAATAAAATTATGAAAGTTCTATGAAATTCAAAAAATATATATCTACAAATTATTTCGCCTAGAATAGCCATGTTCCCATACGATATGTTCACTACTTTTTACGATAATGGGGAACAAATGAAACCTATTTTCATTATATATAAACACAAAAGACGATGGTGAAACTTGCTTATATCAGTTTCACCGATTTACTATTAAATAGGACATTGATAAAGGTGCCAAAATATTGAAGAAAATATTACTCTAGAATTGCTTCTATCAAGATTTTTTATTGTGACTATAAAAAATTTCCTTTTTGTTCTTAAAATTTTATTCATTATACGATGAATATAATGAAGATTTGCATTACTCGAACAAAAAATTAATGCCTGATTGATACTAGTAAATATCGAAATTTATAAAATTATTAACGTTGTGAAAGTTACTACAACTTATGTTAACTGCTGTTTTAGAAAGATTTTACAAGGACATCGATTGAAAATACACAAAATAAAGGGAGGGAAGCATGGTCGTCTGCCATCTTATTTACAGTGTGAAAAGCAACAAACCAATGGCAACACAAACAAGTGTAATTCTGCTTATTGAAACAAATTAATAATGCATATTGAAAATAGGAGAGATGTTTGGTCTGCAAATTATCGTATCGTTTTATCTACAATGGGCCAACGCTTGACATCAATATCAGTTGGTGTTAAAAGACAATCGGACAATTGATGGTGAAGCATGCCCATCCAGAATAATCTGGCTTTCATATTTTGAAAGCCGCAACACAGTAATGGTATTATGCCGGCAAATTCACACTGTGAAAGTAGCAGCAAGCCAGGAGGGTTTAAAGAAACCCACCTACCAATCATACTTTACAATTTGTGGCCCTGGAATCGAAAGGGGAACGCTGTGTTAAAAGACAAGCGCCTAGCCAATGCGCCACGGAAGCAGTTAAGTTACTTTGAATGTGTCATAAATTTAAAGAAAATAAACATTATGAATGTAATTTTGTTTTTATTAGAGATGTTTATAAACAGTATGTATACTAACAATCTTAACCGGTTGCAATATTGCAGTTATTATTATCGTACAGTTAATTATAGGACAATAGCATCCATTAAAAAATAATGGTCCATAATTAAAATGATTAAAACATCCTACCCACAAGTATATGTAAACAAGATCAGTTGGAGTTTGCAACACTAAAGCTAACGATATTTTCCCGCTGAATAAGATGAAATTATTTCTTATTATTATTTTCGCACAAAAATGTTTAACTTTCGATATTCCAAAAACAGATTGTAAGTCGGATTTACAAATAGACAATGATAATTACAATTTAACAAATTTTTATCATGTTGAAAACGGATATCCGACCGATGTGCATTTCGATGATCACGGTAACGTATTTTACGTAGAAACGGGCTTCGACTTGAACGGTTATTATTTCAATGCGAAGAAAATTGGACCGAACTCGACCATTCCAGAAGAAATTCCCGGTAAGAATGACACCTTATTTTACATTAAGCAGTAACTTTGTCATTTGACGAAAGGAAGAAAAGAACTTAACGTTTACGTATCGGTAAATTATAGGGTCGTCCAATGATATGCATATACTTCCATTTCTGCATTAGTATTTCCATCATATTGTCTTTATCATTTTGAGATAAAATATTAAATCTAATTAGGTTAGCATTCTTCTTTTCTCTTCTCTTCAAGCGCTCTAATGGCACAGTGGTTACACGGATTCGATCTCAGGGCCCCACATATTGTGTAATTGGTACGCGGTAGAATTTCTTTCTAACCCACCTGACTAGCTACCAACATCGTACTCTTAATTTGCCGCCATAATAGCATTGCTGTGTTACGACATTTTTAAAAAAATTCGTATAATAGACAAAATACTACAACCAACCTTAAAGATAAATACAGTAATCCCCCATATAACATGGTGGATTCGTTCCGCGTTATAGGAAAATGCTTTTTAGGAATAACCCCGTATAACGCGGTACGTATAAATTATTCATATTTACCTTTTCTAGCTAAAGGGGGTTTAAATCGAATATTAAAAAAAACCTATTATGAAGGATTTATGTACGTTTTATTAGAATCAAACTAAAAAAAACAGTTAATTTTAATTAATTACTAATTATGAACTGTACAAATTCTAAATTTCAATAAAGGATTATAATGTGGGAAATTCCCGCGTTATATGGGGAATATCCGTGTTATAGGGGGGATTACTGTACCTCGATTTAATGGAACATTGTTTTCTTAATAGGTCTTCCTGATGGCATTAGTTACTCCATTGCAGTGGATAAAAATAATCAGAAGGTATACTTTAGTACAGGCGCAGGGATTTTTGCTTATAATTATGAAACACAAAATGCAAGTTTAATATCGAAACCGAATGCTAATTTTAACATGATTTTTGTTGATAAAGATGGAAATAAGTACGTAACCAAAAACGTAGATGGCGTTGAAGAATTATATCTCTTAGTTGGCGAAAGTAAAATTCGTTTTAAAAGCCTTGAAGCTTTAGAGGAATTGGCAATAGATAATAAAAACAACTTCTATTTTATAAGAGATGAAAAACTGTTTGTTCTAAAGTCTACTCTTTCCTCTCCCATTGTAATTGGCAATGTGTCCTATGATGGCATAGCACAAATATCATTTTATAACGAAAAAGTATTTGTAGCAAGTACTAATTTATCTTATTTTCATGAGAACGACACAAAATTCTTGAAAACGATAAAAGATGCGCCTGAAAAAGTTTCAGCTGTAGCATTTGATAAAGACGGGAATTTTTTGCTGGGTGTTCAGGGCAAATTATTGCAATACAATAAACATCAGTGTTATTTGAGAAAAAATAGGGAGTGAAAATAAAACTCGTATACTATATTTAAATTATATAAAGTAAATAAGAAACCCGATATATATTAATATTTTATTAATAATAATTATGAACAAATTAATAGCTACAGAAGCTTTTCTGGTGGATCAATAAAATTAATAAAAAAAACCTTAGATTAAGATACAAGAACACTGCAATCCAGTAGTTTTACAAGTATGTGTAAAATTAAGTAGTTATTGAATTTAGGCAAAGTTCAATTTCTACTTGTATCAGATCTGCAACAACATAAAAGGTTATATATACTTCACCCCGGAAAGCTAATAATTAACAAAATTATGTGCTCCAGTTTGTTTTTAGATGTAACTTATATCAAATTGCAAATAAACCAGAACATACAAAATGTTGTTTTATTTATGACAATTTTTAAGTGATCTATTTTGTAAAAATGTGTAAACAGTATTCTATTGCTATATTTTATAATTACCATTAACAACCACAAATAATCAAACGTTTTCATCTTGTGGGTTTTTTTTACAAAGAGTAACATTAATGAGGCAAAATGCTCTGTGATATTATTGGAAATGTAATCGGTTGAGCCTGCGAGTTAGGTAATGCCATTGCTTGACTAGTGCTCGAAATTGTTATTTGTTGAGTGGATGACTGGTGCACTAATTGCTGTCCTGATGGAACCAACTGTTGTTGAGCAGATTGCTGAGCTGCCATTTGTTGTGCAGACTGCTGAACAGCTGCTAATTGTTGAGCCGACTGTTGTGCTGCTGCTGCTGCTAGATGTTGGGCAGATTGTTGAGCTGCTGCTAGATGTTGCGCTGATTGTTGTGCAGCTAAATGCTGCGCCGACTGTTGTGCTGCTAAGTGTTGAGCAGACTGCTGTACAGCCAAATGTTGAGCAGATTGTTGTGCTGCTAAATGTTGTACAGATTGCTGTGCTGCAGCAAATTGTGTTGCTTGATGCTGGGGTGCCAATTGTGATTGTAAAGCTGACTGTTGGACAAGTTGTTGAACAGCAGTTTGTGGTGCATTACTCATTAATTGTTGAGTGGGTGGAGCTAAAGTTAACTGTGCTGGTGTCACAGCAACAACAGTCTGACCTCCTCCCATCAAAGTACCAGAATCACTAACTTGCATCAACTGCTGAGCACCAGCACTAGTCACAATCAATGCTCCAGAGTTACCCATTAACTGCTGGGTTGTACTCACAGTAAGTATTTGTGGAGCTGGTGTTAGAAGTTGAGCTCTAGAAGCCGCAGGTGCCAATGTTAAGTTAGGTGTAGCCGCTGCTGGTACTAATGCTGGCAGAGCACCAGCTAAACTTACCACTGGGGTAACACTCACTGTCGCTAAAGATACAGGAGCTGATGTACCATGTCTAGAAGTAATCACACAAGGCTGATTGTTTCTTACGGAATTTTGCTCTAGTAAAAATTCATTCATTGATGTTAATTGCACATTCTTTTCAGTCAAGTCTGCAATTTTTTTTAATAAGACACTAATATTATCATGCAATAACTTAACTTTATGATTTAAAGTTTCACAGTTGCTACATATACTTGATGGTGATAAAACTTGTTTATCCAGTGTAGTCTCTTCATATGCAAAACGTCGAAGTTTAGCCTCTGGTGGAGAGTCATCACTTCTGATTGGAGGAGGAGGATGACTAAAAAAAGGTGGAGGACCATTATGTTGCAAAACAGTCTCATTAGTTATTACCTCAGGATGAGTCAACTTGCAATCCTGGTTAGAGCAAGTGTCATTTAGGAAATTTTCACAGCCTGTTGTGCCATTACGAGGATCACGTGGATATATTCCAGTTTCATAAAAACGCTCCTCTTGTTCAGCAGAACTATGCACGAATTTACAATTTGCTCTAAAACAGCCTTTATTTTGATAGTCATGACAGAAACGAAATATCTCTTTTAAACGAGCTTTCGGGGGCACTTCATGTATGTATCTACAATTCTCTCTTAAACAAATTCCTCGAATATAATCTCTGCAAAATCTGATCCCGCTCGGAAATATATTATCATTGTCTTCTAAAACATTCATTGCACCGCCAAGATTTGTTATATCGTCACCGATCATGATTTGCTGCCTTTTATTAATCTACACGATGTGCATACGTTACGGTGGCAATTGTCTCCATTGCTAACTTCAATTACAGTAACAGAATACTATACTTTAGCTTAAACAATAATCTGTAAATGCTTCATTTCAAATGTGTTATTCTACATTTTATTTACATATATTCATTATAAATTATCCAGTCTTTACACGAGGAAACTTAACGCTATATGAATCACAGTTGCAGCTTTCGGGATGCCTTATACAATAGTAACATTAATTTTCTATTTAGTACTAAAGCAAAGTGCCTTTGAAAAAAATTTGGTTGACACTTTGATTGATTTCATTCCCATCATTTCAAATACCATATCTGTTCAACTGTATCTATGGCAATGATAATTGTTTATAACAAATCATTGTAATTTTTCTTAAATGTATGAAATTTATATTGCTTTTAATTTCATTATATTTTAACGATTTTTTTATTTTATTTAGTGAAGTAAATTTTTTTAAGATATTTACCTAATTGACCTCAGTTATAAAATTAAAAACATTGACTTTATAAAATATTAGTAGCAAATTGGCGAAACCCCTTTAATTACTAAGCTAGATTTTTGCTTAGATCAGTAAAAGTAATGTAAAGAATTTATTTTGTTTAAAATAATAGGTCGAGGTTGCATACTGAGAACCGATTGTGTGACACTGTACATGGTAGTAAACAAAAAACATGGCGTTTATGACGATCGCCTATAGAGATTTTTTTATTTTGAAGTTACATTAATATTAAACGGTGCTTTTAATAATTTTATCATTTCTTACAATTCTTAACAAGTACACTTGATCATTCCGCTTTATCAGTTTAATTGCAATTAAAATATGTGACTTTAAAATGAGGTTTGACAATCACATGGGCGAAAAATGTATCGATTTGCATAAGTTATGTTTTCAAGATTTAAGTTGTAACTATTTTAGATAACATTCACATTAACAATGTTTAAACAACAACTTTCGCCACGGAGTATTCACCCGTATCAAACAACAGTGGTGTCCCGAAGTGAGCAGCAATTTTCGTCAGCTTCTCAACAAAGAGTAAAATATCCGTGGGTAGAGGATATTAATACGCCTATATATCAAGTTACTGGGACGGACAGCTCAACTTCTGATAATGCTTACCATGTAAATATATTTTTTTTTTTAATCAGATCATAAATAATAAAATGATGACTTATTTTAATGAATACTAATTATATATATTTAGTATTCATTAAAATAAGTCAAATTTATTAATATTATTGATGATTTACAGCTCCCTCATTATTATAATGGAACTATGAGAGAGTGTGGTCCTCCATCACCAGTTTACCAAACTCCTTATGGAACGTCTGGCACTTGGCATAATTACAGAAAAGGGGAGAAAGTGCCTGTGCATTGTTCAAAAACAGATACTTATGCATTTCCACCATGTGCATCATCATTTTCTCTACCACTGTGTGAGATAGATCGACAAACCCAAGCTGCTAGTCGTTCTCCTATACCACCAGTACCATCTGTGAGCCCAGAGGTACCAATTATTGGAGCCTGTGGTGGGCATTGTCCAGGGTTTGAATATGTTTGCTACTATATTTTACAAGTAAGTACTTCTAATTAAAATACTAAGTAATGTTTAGAGTATTAAAAAATAATGTTCTGTTCTTTTTGTTGTTTTAGGTAATATTTGTAGTAGGTATATTAACTGGAATCTCTTTATGTATTGCTGGAATTGTTTTAAGGCGTACTAATCGTAATGGTGATCTGGGAGTATTAGTTTATATTGGTAAGATTTTGTTTTAAATCATACTACTTCTATTTACAAGATTCAATATTCAGTTCAAACTAACTTCTTATTCATACAACTTAAATTCTGAAGTTAATTAGCGAAACACAAATGTCCAAGTATATTCATACTAACCACTTCATTTTGTTTTCCAATAAGATAATTTTGTTGAATATTAACATAAATTTTTTTGAATAATTAAAATGTTAGCTCTTGTAACAATAAATTAACATTTTAGTTTCGACAGTCATGTTAATATATAAAATAAACATCAATAACATTTCATATAATATGAATATTTAAATTTACAGGATCTCTTGCATCATGTGTTTGTAGTATATTGCTTGGTGTACAATGCTGTGTGCGACGTGAAATAAGGCAGAGAAAACTGCGAGCTAATATGCATATACCAATGCAAGCTCTACAGGTACATTGTTTTTCTTCATGAGTACTTTTTTAGTCAATGTGACTAAAAGGATTAAGATGTGTACACCTGGTGATAAACTATAATATGCCTGCCCATAATATTGTGGTGCTAGTTAGGATGTTATACCCAGCAGCACAGCAATCTTTGCTTTGAAACAAAATGTTAAACTTAGTCATGCCAGTAATTTCAAACAGGGCCTTTACACACTGTTCAGAAGTAGAAATATAGGCTGTGGTAGTATCTACCTATATGTTATTTAGTTTTATTTCAAGAAAACATTCATGTGTTGGATTGGATTTAATAATTTATTATTTTTTCACTACTATTGGTTCCACAGATTGTACTAAAAGAAGAGTATAAAGATTTATATCACTTTATTTTCAGGAGGCACCCGCTACAGCTTGCCCTTTAATAACATCATCTACATTACCTCATAGTCGAATGTACAGGTGAGTTTTTTAATCATACTGCTAAATTAAATTAAATCCTCAATCATGATATGAAATTACTATGCAGAGTGACTGTATGAAGTGTTACTCAAATTAACATGTTGAGTGCAAAGCTAGGTTGTAAACATCTTGCATATGTCTCGCTGCCAATACCATTGACTTCTCTGTCATATGAAAGGCATAACTACAATAAAAGCTATAAGAGTTTAATACAATCCCCGCAATGGCAGTTTTATGACTCAGTGTAAAACACCTTGTAGTTTATGAAGGGAATTAATAGAAAAAATCAGTGCCACTTTGAACATTTTAGAAATCAGCCATTATAAGATTTATGTAAATTATTTTTTAGATTTCCTTTAAAAAATATTGTTTCTGGTTTGAGTGGTTTCAAAAACTCTCTTAATAATATTGCTGTTGCTATTAATATGTAATCAAATATGGTATTTCTCTTACAGGCCTGCTGTGAATGTATGTGCTGAAGATGATGTAACGGGAGTTCCTTGGTGGCGTCGCACTACTACTAGAGACTGATTAGCTTTAAGTATATTATGTATTTACAGAAAAATAATATAAGTTTTTATGAACTACAAAATAAATACCATTATGTTGTAATAAACAAATGCTTTGCTTAAACGTCCACTTATTTATTATTCCATTCATCCTGTAAACTAAAATATTTTAATGTTTTTTTTGTAAGCCTTCAGTCACAGCTGTTCTATTGCATTAGTCTACACAGCAACTATTAGTTCCATAATTATGTTCAGGGATAAATGAATAAATGTATTGTTTTTATTCTATTACTCAAGGGTTTATGTATAATTTCACATTTAGTATATAATCATCACAAAAATTATAAAGATATTATTCGATTAGACCAAATATTAACCTTCGTCAACGTTTGTGACAATCTACGATTAGTTTTGCACAATAACAGCAACATTGTCGTTTGCAATTCCTTTTTGTTACCAAAAATTGAGCGAAGACAATTTTTTTTTGTTCCACGTAACGAGTAAGACGTTTATCTGATGTAATGCGCATGTCCAATAAATTTTGTGTCCACATAAAATGGCGCTAGTTAGAATGACACAAAATGTTACCCCAACAGTTACAATATGTCACAGCGCTCTACAAACCGGAACATACTGCCATGTGGCGGCACAAATTGATACAGCGTTGGTAATTAAACAGTTTCCGGTCACACAGACCTACCATCAGTAGCCATTATAATTATGATAGTTTCTTGGAGTAGAGAATAATTAGGTACTTTTGTCGTATCATGAATAAAACAATTAAGTCACATATAGTACTTATTATCGAACTTTATTAGAGATAAAAATATTAAAGATGTATTAATAATACATAAATAAAAAATGTACTTCGAGTACTACAAATAGAGGATAAATATAAACATAAATTATATTTTTAGCGCGCAATAAAATTGTAACATTGCAAAATAAAGTTTTTCTGATGTATACGTGTAAAGGAACAAAATAGCTTATAAAAAAAGGATGAAAGTAAAATAAAGTTTTAGTTACAAACGTATGTCAACGCAACTTAAAAACTTCTTATCTTATCTAAAATCAAATTATTTACATACATTAAATTTCATTTTATATTGTACGATTTATAATATAAATAAAATTGTGATGTGCCGACCAGATTACTGATTACTGATTACTTTTAGTTATTTTTTTTTAACAATTTATGTTAGACAATTCGTGATTCAAGAGAGCTTTTGCAACAAAAATAATATCATTTTCAAACTTATATGACTATAAAATTAAATGCCATAGAATCAATCTACTTGGACAATAACCCTTTTAAATTAAGTTTGTGTATATATACGAATACAAAGACGACTTAAATCTAAAAAGGACGGTTTTAACATAAAATATTGTACATAAAACACAAATGAGAAATGGCTACTAGTGTGTGGGTCTTACCGCTTATGTGAAAATAATTATAATAAACAAACATTTCTTAAAGCGAGATTTTACATGTTAATCCTATTGTCACCTGACATTTGCCCACCATATACATTTTAAAATAATTTAAAAAATATATAAATAGAGTCACAATAAAATATTCAACTTAATGAATAAGCACACCATAGTATTAGGGTGTCTTTAAGCTAAAAAGCGTGGTGGATAAATGGCCTTGACCCTTACCTTATGAGAGAAGGCCCCGGGTCCTAGCAGTGGGAACGATAGCACTGTTTATTTCTTTAGGCAAATATCAAGCATTCCTGCAACACAAACTACTCCGCTAGTGTTTTAGAATAAAGTTACTATTACACAGTAACTTTCCAAGACACAGTCATAGTATAAGATTGCTACAATTCAAACATTCAATAAATAAGTGCTAGATACACGAGTACGGTCTATCCTAAGAGTATGGACGATAATTTGGCCACATGTCTTTATTCAATCTAATGTATTTAAACATTTTAAACCGTTTAATTAAGTTTAATTAAAATGCCTCCAAGTTGTAATTGTTAATTAATTATACAATATCTGTTACACAATTAAGTTAGATTGTAGAACATGATGGACGATGGGGAGTTGAGGTGGAATGGTGACCATCATTAGGTAAATTAAAAACATTAAAAGTATTGTTAGCACCACTGGATTGTACCTTGCTTTATATACCACATTGCAAGTGGAGGACATATCCAGCGGTGAACGTATATGGGTTGAGATAATGATGATTAAGAGAATGAGATGATGAACACAAATTAATGTAGTTATCTGTTGGACAGCGAGATAAAATAACATGTCGATACCTCTGAGCTTGAAGGGGTTAGCGCCATTACTATGAAAAAGACAATCATACTCAGTTTTACGAGCTCTATCTATTGGTAAATTTAAAGTTGAAAAGTTCGTAAAAGTGGCGATAACGCCTACTCTTTTCTGTAGTTTTTAGGTAGTATATAACAACATTTTTTATTTAGCAAACAACGTACGAGTTCAATAGAATTTTAATAAATTCAGCTGGTATATAATACGTATAAGGTTTTTTAAGGAATAATTTTTTTGGTGAAATTAATAACGATGGTTCCGCCTTGTGTGACCAGAGGTATTGATATGTTCGTGGCAATGTATACAGTCAAAGAAAGTTTTATGGTTGCATTTTTCAGCTATCTTCTTTAGAAGGTGTAGACAAACAATATTGTCATATGGTAATAGTAAACCATGTACAGAAGCCGTACAACGGCGCATGAAATTGTTATCTTAGGATACATTCAAAATGGAGCCATCACGAAAATAAGTTTTATATGCTTATGAATATTTTATGTTATAGAGTATCATCTTTCGAACACGTTGACGATTAGGGGGATCGTAATACCGGGGCTGGCCCGAGGGTTTAGTTATACTGTAAACCATTCATATTTTACGCGACCGATGGTCGGCCGTCCAACATTTTATCGCTTTCCTCTGCACTGCTCAAACTGAAAACAGAAAAGTTATATAAGCGATCAATCAATCATCAATGGCTTGTAAAATAGCAAGTGTAAATAAAACTGATAAAAAAAAGGAGTGTTAATATCGAAAAGGTTCATGTGATAAGTATTTTCGAAGACTGGGCACAACCGTGAACGTTAATATAAACAGTATAACGTAACCGTCATGCTACACTTGGTGCAAATGTAAGAATTCATATGTAAACACGCGAAGACAAAGGAGTACCTTTATGTGAACTATTGACACCTGTCACGAAGCGACAATAGAGCGGCGGAGGCATTGTGTTAAAGTATACAAACATCTGCGAATTCATACGTTATCTATATTACCAACGGACGTTCGTAAATAAAGGATAATACGATCACAATAAGCGGAAGTCCGTTTACGGGTCCCTGCGGAGGGAATATGTTCGCTCTCAGGCAGAATAATAAAATCGAAATATATCTATTTTTATAATTAGCTTCTAACCGAAATGATACTGTTTTCATTTTATTCGATAAAGTGACGAGACTAGCTGGTGGTAGGTCCCTATAGCCGGAGATCATGTATGTGGATACCGCTGCAGAGCCTATCTACGCCGTCAAACAGTAGTGTGTAAACGTTACTGTCTTCGGGTTTGAAGGGCGCTGTAGCTAGTGCAATTACTGGGGTAACGAGACTCAACACCTTGAGTCTCAGACGACGAGCGCAATGTGGTGCAGTGTTTATCATCGTAACTAACATCACGCTGTTATCAGCAGGCGTATGTATCACTTACCATCAGATGAACATCCCGCTGGTCTCATCGCCTAACTACATAAAAAAAAAAGCTTTTGCTGGTAATAAAAACTCGATATTATGGAAACGAATTAAATTTTATATCAAATAAATCTATCATTATTACACTGCCTCCATCGCTGGCACCTACAACATGGACAGATAACCTTTAACATGTATAGTCAATATTGCAGTAAATAACAAATTCGTTTTTCTGAAACATTTACAATGTTTATAAACAAGGTTTTTAACTTTATGAACAACTAATATTTTTTTTAATTGATGAAGCGACGAGACCAGCGAGAATTTCACCTGACGTGATACGCCTGCACAGCAACACATTGTGCTCGTCGTCTTGAGACATAAGATGCTAAGTCTCGTTACCCCAGTAATTTTACTAGCTATAACACCTTCAAACTGAAACACAGTAATGTTTACACACTACTGTTTGAGGGCAGAGATAGGCACTGCGGTAGTAACTAGACGTAGACGGTCTCCGGAAACTTATCACTAGTTTTCACATTTCGAAAATAAAAATAAAATAATAAATATATCAAAAAATATTTATTTTCTGTCTTACCTCTTAAGAGATGAGTCTAAATGTAACTAATAAAGTTTCTAATAAATCAAAATTTTCAACTATTTTTAAAGTAATTGTATATTTGTTCTTTAACATTTACACAATAGCCATCAGTTAAAAAGAATAGGTGAGGGTAGAATTGGTTTTCTCAATCTGATTGCCAGATTTCAATTTGAAGAGGGCACCTAATGATGATAAACATTTAAAGGTCAAATTTTTAACGTCTTCGATGTTTTTTTAAGTTTTATTTTTAACTTTCCTTCTCCTCATAAACAGCGCCACACTGTTCACAAAAACTTTACAAAAGCGTATATTTTTCTGCTAAAATGGTTTTATTAAGAAATTTTATTGAATGATGTAATATCTATAAGAATATCTTAATGTTTTAATTATAAGGTTAGATCGAATTATCTATACGCAATATATATATACATATACATATATATATATATATATATATATATATATATAGATATCCAAAGATTCTCAGAAATATTTTATTACATGTAAACGCTTATAATTTGGTAGAAATATTGCTTCCACCATTTACAGGTCAGCTAAGATTGGATTTTACAAAATTTCTCCTCCAGGGACTTGGAGGGGTTACTGAGAGCGAAGCGGGTGGGTAACAGCTAGTTTTACTATATGCTAGTTCACTCTTGTATGTATTGAAAATACAGCATCCAAAAGAGAAACAACATTCTCATTACAGTTGGCTATTTATTATCCACGGTTATTTAAATTTTTATTAATTTTATATTCTTTTTCATTTTGAACGGAAATATGAACGGCAACGTCAGCTCGATAATTTAATAATATCTCCTTATAAATTACAAAGGGTGGAGATTAAATACACTCTTGACGAAAAGTACTGAGCACCGTATATATTTTGCACGTGTGCAAAATGTAGAGCTAAAACAAAACCTATTGTTTAAGCATTAACTATTCGATCCCTAAGAAGTCATAAAGACTAATTATCTAGACTGTGTAATTAGTTCTCTTACTATGTAGCAAGTTAACTTGTTCATTTTCTACGTTTAACGGTAAGTTGTTGATGTCTTAAAACAATACTATGAATAATATCAAAGTATATTATAATACTCCTATTTGTGCTATTTACTTCAAGCTAGTAAGAGTACCACCGCTTCAGCAGGTATTCATTTAGGAATAGTTACTCTAGAGGTAGTGTCGGCGCTGTTTTTGGTGATAACAGTTACGACCAAACGACTAAAGCCATTATTTGTAAACGCAAAGGGTTATATGTATACATTTAATTATCGTTGTATATGGTTCTTCGTTTAATGTATTTCTTTAACTCACCATTCCTTATTATCCATGAGGTTGCGTGTTTCGTCGTCGGGAGCGGGTGGCGCGTCGCGTACGGGAGCGTACTGAGCCGCCACCAGGGGGTCGGTCGAAGGGTTCAATGCCGTTAGAGCAGCCGCTCCACTAGCCGGAGCGTCTTTACCGCCGCCCCATCTAGCAGACCACGCCCAGCCTCCGACGCCTGTAGACGGTTAATTCAATATAAAGATACGATATGCCGAGGATAAGTGAAATGAAACTGTTAGTGAATGTTTTTTTTTATTCGACGAGACGAGTATGACCTTTACCTGAGAGCAGGTGATACTCCTTTCCATAACAATGTGATGATAAACACAGAACTTCATTGGGCTCGTCGCTATGAGACATTAATTATTGTTAGTAATTTCACTTGCCTGTGCGCCGTTCAAACCGGAACAAGCTAGCGTTTGCACAATACTGTTAGGTCGCAGAACAACTGCGGTGATCCTAGACCTACTTGAAAAGCCTCCGACAACAGAGACCAGAGCTACCTAAAAACTTATATAATTTCTGGCTGTTGCTGTACATATACAAGTTTTATCAAATTTATTGGAAATTATATACAGACTATAAATGGTACCAAAGATGGTGTGATTTGACCATCTTTTGAAACACGACAAAGGAAGTTATCGAGCGCGATGTGAAGTATATATATTCAATTTCTTACTTAAAAAAACAGTTGTACATAGAAATATATTGATTAGTGGTCGCCAAGCTTTTAAACCTCACAGACCAATAAACTCATAATATAAATCCCCGGGACCACAAATACGATTTTCTATTTGTTAGATAAGTTCATCAAAAAAAAAAATTGTGATCTAAGAACATATAAAATATACCTGTAGTTAATAAAGTGAAACTATTAATTGTAACCATAGTATGACAGTTTTATTAATAAACAATAATGTTTTAATGCATCTTAAAATTTTACGTGATGAAGAAGTACATATGTTCCGCATTTTTCTGCGGATCAGCGAAATTTTTATACGGACCACCCACCACTTTGACGACCACTGTATAAATTGATTAAGAATTTATTGCTATTACCCTCTGTTCGTTATAATCCGAAATCAGACTAATCTCTGTGGCAGGAAATATCTCCTTTTAAGCAAATATAATTTATTTACTATTACCGTAACTTTAAGTAAGGGTACAGAGGGTGGACTTAATACCATAGTAGTATTTTCTTCCAGTCAACCCGGGTAAAGAAGTAAACTTTGGATTTAGGTATAATTCAACGTTTGTTTTATTTGAAGCAGGAATACAATAAGTGAATAAGTTATTTAATATTGGATCAAACTTAATAAGGAAAAGAGTAATTGCTAACCATACTTCAATTTCATAGATACAACAAACCTTAACGAAGGTTCGTTAATAAATTTAAACTAATTTATTGATTATATAAAGAAAAACTAATGATGTGAAGACACAAAGATAAAGTTATCGTTGATATACAGTTAACTTATAACAATGCCCAAACGTATGGAGATAGATCACAAATGTAACACTTAACATAAATTAGTCACATTGGAGACGGCTGGCTGGCTGTGGGCAAAATAACTGGACCAATCTGGGTCACAATATAATCAGTGGGCGGCCGCCTACTGCTATTTCCGTTCTGTTATAACCATTTCATTTGTTATGTTAAACATTTACTCGGGTACAAAATAGGGTGCTCGTAGCTACTTCTATAATCATACTATGATGATAGGTCTCTGCTGACGGAGATCGTCTAGGTACTACCGCAACTCCTATTCCTACCTCAAAACAGAACTGCGCAAACTTTATTATGTTCTAGTTTTAATGCTGCTGTAGCTATTGTAATTACTGGGGTAACGAGACTTAACATCTTATGTATATAGCGACGAGCACAACCTGGCCCAATATTTACCATCTTCATTACCGCCACGTTGTTATGGGCGGATGTTTCACTTATCATCAGGTGAACATCCCGCGCGTCTAGTCGCTTAATTGAATAAAAAAAAGATCTTATGTCCGTAAGTCATATTATTTGTAAAGTAATATAAGCTTGATCATCATCAGTCAGATATACGTCCAAAGCTGGACACAAGCCTCTCCTTAAAGATTTCTTCACCATATCATCAGTCCAGGTCAATATGAGATCCTAACGCCACATTGCGCTCGTCGCCTGAGATATAAGATGTTGAGTCTCGTTACCACAGTAATTTCACTAGCTACAGCGCCCTTCAAACCGGAACACAGTAATGTTTGCACACTACCGTTTCGCGGCACAAATAGGCGCTGCGGTGGTTACCCACGTAGGCGATCTCCGACTACAGAGACCTACCACCAGTTACCAGTTAACTATAGTAAAATAAAAAAAAATCAGATAATAATAAGTATTTAAATCCTGTAATATAACAGAGTTAACAGTGCCATTGTAAGCGGATTACTATTGTACAGTAAATGTTCCAAATAGTACCGTTGACCGCAGATTATAATTACACTCACACACTTCTGTTAAGTACCGGTTAACGTACGTAGTTTCCTTTTAGTGAACTTCCGCTTCCTTAAATATATTCAGAATATAAATACAATTTTCTTGCTTTACTTGCTTTACTATTATTTTATAATTTATTGAGCTTGATACAACACATTTTTTTTATAAATGAGTACAATTTGTTGTAATATAACATTTCTAATAATCAGTACATTGTAATGGACTTATTTCCTGGTGACCTGAAAATTAATTCTTCCGCGTTTGTCTTGAACTGATGAAAATATCCAAAATATAAGATCATTATGAAAATGTTTTCTATCGATAAAATGTATTAGATGTTATCATTTCCTTAAGGTTAAGGTCAGCGGGCGCGGCATCAGATAACGTGTCAAGGCGCAAAGTTATATGAAGGTTATATACACGCCTTGTGTTACGTTTTAATTTATTTAAAACTAAAAAAAGAAATGAAAATGAACATTTTTTAAAATGTGATATTAATAATAATATACTGAAATTAAATAAAAAAATCGTTCCAATACATAGAATAATATATTGTGAATTAAACGACGAGACGAGCGGGACGTTTACCTGATAGTAAATGATACGCTGGCCCATAACAATGTGGCGGTACTTAGGATGATATACTGCACCACATTGCGCACGTCGTCTGAGATACTTACATCTTAATGTTAAGTCTCCCATTCAATCACCGCAGTAATTTCACTGCCTACAGCGCCCTTTAATCCGGAACACAGTAATGTTTGCACACTAATGTTAAGCGACAGAAATAGGAGCTGCGAGAACTTTCCACTAGTTAGACTAATACTTAATTCAATATTGTAATTAACTATAAATTTTCGAAAAGTAATATTATTCTAGTAATAAAATAATTCTCATTTTATTACTATATATACTTATCACAAATAACAAAAAATCGTAAAAAGATATTTTTTTTATTGCATGATGCGATTAGACGAGCGGAACGTTTACCCGATGGTAGTGATACGCCTGCATATAACGTGGTGCTAGTTAAGATCTTACATACTGCACCACATTGCGCTCGTCGCCTTGATTAATAAAATATTAAGCCTGATTACCCCAGTAATTTCACTGGCTACAGCGCTCGTCAAACCGGAACACTGCAATGTCTGCACACTACTGTTTGTCGGCGGCAGTAGGCGCTGCGTGGTACCCAGCTAGACGATCTCCGGCAACAGAGACCCAACGCCAGTATTGATACATAAACTTGGGATATGGATGTTGCTATAATTATATGCCCTGAACTACTTGCATTTAAAATTAATATATGAGTCATAAGTTACATAAGTATTCTATTTCTATATTCGCATGGGTTTCGTTATATAGAAATGGATTTAGAGCTATAGGTGAACTGGAAAACGATAGGTAAAAAAACCATAGAGATTTATACGGGAAGGAAAAAAATAATAAAAACGCTAAGATCAGTTTAAAAGAAAAACAAAAAGGTTTCATGGACACTGATCTACGCCAACCAGAAATGTTGATAAAAAAAATCCGACAAGATTAATTTACTTAATTTGTCGCTTATTCTAATAATGTCACGAATATTGATTGCTTTAAATATTGCGTTTGAATTATCATAGTTTTAGTTATATAAACACTTTCTCATTAATATAATAAGTACTGGGATTTTCCTATCGTTTGTTATACTGTTTTACGGGTAGGTTAACTTCCGCTCCTATTTCTGCCCTCAAACAATAGTGAGAAAACATTACCGTGTTTCAGTTTAAAGGGCGCTGTATTTAATGAAATTACTGGGGTGGGGGAAGGGGGTAACACCTTATGTCCCAAAGCGAAGACCACAATGTTGTGCTATGTAATATCATCATCTTAACTAGCGCCACGTTATGAGTATCACTTACATCAGATGAATTTCTAGCTTGTTTCGTTGCGTCATCAAATAAAAAAAAAATTTAGTTGTTCATAAAGTTAAACACTGTTATAAACATTGTAAAATTTTCAGTGAATCGAAGTTGTTATATGTTGCAATGTGGACTATCTCTATTAAAATTAAAGGGGTAAGTGATGGAGGCAGCGTATTAATAATAGATTTATTTGATATAAAATTTAATTCGTTTAAGTAATATTGAGTTTCTTACCAGCGAAAATAAGACCAATGAAAAGAATGATGCCACCAGCAACCAGAGCACCCAAACCATCGTCGGAATTAGGAGATGTGGAGTTAGCATTTGATATCTGCACACCGCCAGCTATCAGGAGCGCTAGTCCTAAAAAAAATATTTCGGTTAAAATACAGTATTAAGTATTTATAAAATCTAGGGACTATTTTAGTTTAATTTTAACTAGTGATGCAATTAATGTTACTTCTGCATTCCTATCAAGCTCTTTATAATGCGTAACCTACACTGATTACGAAACAATGAAAACACCTTGAAACATGTGGAAATTTTATGAACATTAGCAATATAATCAATTAGTGCTACAAAAGAAATTATTCTTTGTAAGATTTTTTGTTTATAAAATATGATTATTACTTACCTAAAATTTCAAAAGTGTTAAAATCGAAAATATTAACCTATTAATGTTTTATTTTACAACGGCCAAGCCTTGAGTTTAACTGCGGTTTAAAATAAATCTGCCCGTTGGCAATTGGTCTACTGTCCACATTTCTCGACACTATAAATTTATTGTTACCTTGAATCCTTTAAAACATATCTAATAAGAAAGTATAGAGAAATTAATGTTATTATCTATTCCGTTATATAACTTCCTATAGTTTATTCAATAATAAATTTTATAACTATATAACGAAAATCGCAAAACGTTTTTACTTAGTTTCGATAGATCTTCTTAGTAATTATTATTCTAATGTGTGTAAGAAAAATAATATAACTACAAACAATGTCATATTCATATAGTATACAATACATAACCTTAAACAAAATAGACAAGTTAGTTAAATGTTATAGAATGTTTTAGATTTAGGACTTAGGACTTAGGACTAGGAGGTTTTAGATGTAGGACCCTGTTGATATCGAAATAAAATTAAGCGCTACATGAATAACTAGAAATTATACTACTGTTCATAAAACATGAATCTTGTGACCTAGGTTTAAACAAACAGATCAATGCACTCTTATATTGTACGAGTTGTGTGCCACATACGAAAGCATTCATTGATATTTTAAACTTTTTCATAAAGTATACCTAGTCTTACTACTATCTACTTTATAATGAAATTTAAAAATTCTTCATAGATTCTTTAATAATATTTTTAACCACTTCAGTACTGCACTCATTCTTCATATAATGTTTTAATAATATTATTCCAATAAATTTTGAAGTACAGTAACAATCAAATGTATTTTTAATTTAGTTAAAATATATGCCATCTTCTACATGAAGACTGCTGCTGGTAAAATATACAAAGGATATACATATTGATAAGCAATAATTCGAAGTAACGTAGTATAATAAGATATAGTGCAATTGAAGTGACAATTTTATATGTCTTGGTTGTCGACTAAAACCGACGCTCGTTACTTTTTTGGAAAATAAAGCTCGACTGTTTTATCCTTCGAAAAAGAAAAAAAAAAAACAAGTTTTTATGAAGAAACTCGTTTAGTCAAAAGGAGGTTATAAAAATAAACTTAAGATTTGTCATCTCTTGCGTAACAGTGCAGGTTTTGATTAAGAAAATATATACAATGATTTACACTTATAGATAAGCTTTTGTTCATAATACTTGATACAATCATAACAAATATTTAAAATATATATAAAATCATAACATATATTGTGTATATGCGTATTTTGCGTAATGTATGAAAGCTCATATTGAACTTGGAAGTTAAACTATCATGAAAACTAGCCACTTAAACACTTAAAAGTATTAAGCAAAATTAACATATGTTGCAGGTTGTTACACTGCTATAAACTCGGAGTAGCTTATGATAAATAGTAAATTAAACTTATGCCAAATGCTAAATAGTAGCTTATGCTACTCCGAGTGTTATCACTCCGCCATCTAATGTTGATAAATGAAATAACAAAAGTTTAGCTTAAAATTTTTGTAATAATAAATAATCAAGCTATTTTTTTTATTTACAAAAATGTATTTGCTTTCAAAGAAAAATCTTTCATCAAGTCACGTGACGCAAGAAAGCATTCATTAAAACATTACCACCTCAGTAAGAACAAGTTAACCATCTTTCTTTTAATAATGAAAAGAAAGTATAATACATAATATTAAACAAATGATTTCCTATGATCTGTAATTGTTTCTTGAAAACCAAATATTTTTTTAATTCGTAATAAGTATAATTAAAAGAGTAAACATTATTTACAATGTCGGTATTCTTTTTACGATACTATGACGGTGTTTTTAAAAGAAAGCGAATATGTTTTACGAGGTTAACGCACTGTACTTACTGATACTAAAATATCGCTTCTCATGTATACATTAAACGTAATGAATGTAAACGTTGCATCATTGATGCAAATAAAAAAATAAAAATTGTTAATTCATTAGTTTGTACCAATCTAGATACGTACGAATTGTCGCGAGACGAAGAGAACCAATTCACCTTAAGGCCGCGGAGCGCTGAGGTTGCCGATTTGTTATTGAAATTAATGTTCTGGCCTGATTCCTAATAGCACCTTTTTTGTAATAGAGAAGGGTTAGGATTATGTAAAGATGATGTTTCCGAGGGAAAGTTATGGTTATGTGAAATTTCTACTCAATAAACGGTGATCTCTTTCAGTGCGTTAGGACGCGCTCTGGAGTCTCCTACACTACATCCTAGGGAAGGCTAAAGCACTTCTTAATACCCTAGCTGTAAGATAAACACACGTCCACCTTATATTTGCCATTTCCCCAGGGCTAGCTTATCAAGCCACCACGAGGCACGCAACTTGAAGAACTTTTAAGTCGCCTCATATGACAGGCATGGCTTAACTTAGTTCTATTCCTGCTATCCAGAGATTACAAACCTGTCCCTATAGCGAAGGTAAGATTGTTTTGATTTATTCAAAACCATTTTCCGAATATTTACTAACATCCTATCATAAATGCATTAATTGTTGTACTAAGCGTTTTCTAATATTGACTCATAATAATAAAAAAAAATGCAGAAATCAGTATACAATAATGATGATTACGTTACAACATCGTATAAGGAATAGTGGCAGTGAGTCAGTCAATGGTACATTAAATGTAATGAGGTGTTTACAATTCCTATTTACTTCATTATACATCGTTTCCTGTATAACCACTTTATATATAGTATATGCTAATGAACTTTAAATATGCGATTCACGGTTGACACTACTTATACTAACATAGATATGGATATAAAGTAGTTCAACAATAAACAAGAAATTAGCAAGGGGATGGCAATGCTAATAATACCTAGTGTTTATTTTAAAGTCAATAAAGATTTTTTTTATTCCTGCTTAGTTTGGATCCTTATTGATTCCCTTTTTATATCGAAGATGTTGATAAATTGACTATTTGCACAGCTTGGTGACAGGTAGTATATTCCCTCGTGACTAAAGACCACCCACCACAATCAGACGTCAGATTACGATTGTTGCTCGTAAAGTCAGTGAGCCTTCTAAGGAAACAATATGTTTATTATAATTTATGATATGTTAAGGTGATTAAATATAAAATAAATATTATTTTAATAATAAACGAAGCTATGATAAAAGAACGCTCCGTATTAAATAAAACAAATCTATCACACCCAAAGTAAAAGCAAACGGACCTATAAAACCAACTTTCTCATATAGGTTATTAAAGTTATGTAAAAAAAATATATAACTTCCGCTAGCACAGGTATTTAAAGTATTAATAATTTAAATGAATTAGGCACAAGTTTATGTAATGTTGTCTAAAATTAACATATTTTCTGTACCAATCCAAATCGTTTCTTAAAAGCAAGTAAATGCTAGTCACGGTCATCTTCACTGTATCTTCCGAACAAGAAGACCTTCAAAATATATACTTTAAAATCAGCTAACCACGATAAAACAAATACATAACTTGCCGTGAAAACAAATTTTAACATGGTCTTAAATATAAATATAATGGATCCACCAATGAATTGAAAAATCTTTGGTGGTTTAAAGACGGTAAATCTTATCATTATCAGACGATAGACGCCAATAACAAAGTATTGGTCCGTCATCCATCCATACGATCATTTTGTGCGTCCACAGCTGTATCAGAATTACGAAGACCATTACCAAATAGTCAAATCCACCTAGTTGGCCTACAAACAATTATTTCACCAATACGAGGCTATAGCTCAAAAAACTTAGCGCATAACCGGTCGTCAGTCCCGCCGGTAAATTTAGGCATGGCCTATGTCACTTAAGACAAATCCTACAAACTTGTCTGTATTTCCATTCTTTAAATGACTGCGTAAAAATAATGGTTATGGTTATATATAATTTTTTTTAAATAAAAGTTATCATTGCTTTAACAACGATTTATAGAAATTTTTAACAAACTTTATTTTTACTTGCGATTAACATTATATATATTTAGATTAAACTGCTTAGAAAGCTTAAAGATTTTATAAGAAGAACAAACGCGTGAAGTCAACCCAAAGCTACACCCTTATACGGATACAAAAACCACTCATACAAGTTTCTATTTACAGGTAATTTGCAATTTCAACTGACCATAGCCACATTACACTGCTTATCCATATGGGCACGCTAGCACAGACAACTTAGTATTTATGTACCCTCATTAAAATTAATTAAAAACAGTCTAGAAAAAAGGTCTATAACAAATTTATGTATAGTATAAAATAATAAATAATAAACCTCTTTACAAATAAGCTTTATTATTACTTAAGTTTGAATTTACTATAAAATTTTAATTGTTTTGTGCATACCGCAGGTACTATCAGGAATCTTAATGTGTATCTATAATTAAAAATAAACATATCAATTTCAATTCAGCACAGTTGTATACTTTTAAAGTAATTTTTATTCAGATAGGTTTAAGGAGCTAGGGGATGCGGTGCAATGCTTCCGCCCTATAGTTTCCGGCTATTAAGAATAGGACTAAGGTAGACCCTGCACGTCTTCGAAGGCGATTAAAACGGTCTTCGGATTCGTGGGCTCTGAATGTGAGAGCCCTCATTGCCCTGGTGGTTTCGTGCTTGTCGTAGCGAAGAGAAGGTAGTGGGCAGAGTTACGAAACTCCCAAAGACATGCTTAGGCGCAGTTGAAAGAGATACCTGTGTTCCGTAGGAGATCCCGGGATCTATTGCAAAGCATTAAGGATAACCATCGAGAGGGTTTAAGTGGATACCAATCCCACATAACACTGTCTTTCCCCTAGTCGTAGAGATAGAACATAGAGGCGAATAACTTAAGGTTATGGAAAAAAAACCCTATTCGAAATAACGACATCAAAACATTTACATTACGAATACGTTATTCATTTGACCTGAGTCACGAAATTTTTCTTTAACGGGATTTAACACCCTCATTTCTCGGAACGAGTACGGTGTGTCGAGGTATATGTCATCTTAACTAACGCTACATCAGGCGTATCACTTCATCCCACTCGTCTTATAGCTTCGCTAAATAAAAAATAAAATACAAAAGGTGAACTTCCTTTAGAGAGGGTCGTAGTGCGGTCAGCGGTGGTGGAGTAGCGGTCGTATTCTTAAGCGTTCATTCGTGTGGCCCCGTCGTAAAGATGTGAAAATGGTTGGTGCAAGTCTGATATAACCTGTCCTTGTCCCGATTAAGGTAGGTATACAAATATGTTGGCCCCGCGTAAAAAATGTACATGGCTGGATATATGAATTATGCAATTTCAGTAACTCAAACAAAAACCAATGAAGCACCTTGAGAATGCAATATCGACTATTTTCAGAGCGATAAATTAATACACGAACAGATCATTTCTTATCGAGGAAACTATTGTATAAAATACTTGTACTCATTGTGGAGTAATTTCTTAATAAATCAATGTAACTTGACAAGTAATATTATATAGATAGCCGGTAGCAAAAGATAAGTTGTTGGATCGGTGTCGAGTACAAAGCGTGGGGCGAAGCGCAAACGGTGTCGGGTGTCCGGTGCAGGCGCCCGGCCACCGGTGACTCATCCGGCGGCTGCGTGATCCGATCGAGACTGGCCGCAGACCACAGAGTTACAGATAGGGGAACAGCTAATATAACATGTGCAGTACTAAATGAACACACGTCCAAACTTACTAAATATTTTTTAAGTAATGTCTAAGTTGCCATGAAAATCATGTAAACTAAAATAATGAATACAAAAATCCAAAACGAAGAGAGAATATCGTCGTGCCTATAACTAAATACCAATATTATTTACTGCGATAATGTTTTATAAAAATGAATCATTTAAAACAAATTATCATTATTGTAATAACATTATAAACTAGTAAACCTATTAGTATTATAATAATTATTATATATATTTCTTAATTCAACGCATTACAAATCGTTAACGAAAAATTTTTTTCATAACGCAGTTCTAAGTTAATGAATTATACCTAAATATTAATATAAAAGTCTAAGTTTAATTCAATAATATAAATAATTTCGAGATCATGTTATAATATGAAATTGAACAAGTCTAGTAATATTTTCGGCTTCAACATCATCGGACCTGAAGGTCGAAAAACCCGTCCAGCGCGGCAAGACATTTCCGTAAAATGTAATCATTATACTAACAACTTCCTCCTCATGGAACAAAAAGTAATTTTGCTTAACGAATAATGTTACATTTCATTTAAACTTTTAAGATCGCTTTTTGTAAGCTGCCAAAAAAAAGATATGTAATCTTATCCTAAAATTTATATACACGGTAGACTACAAAATTCAATAATTCCTTACATTTGTAGTAACAAAGGCGAAGTATATGAAAAGTACTTTTTACAATCCACGACGTTGGGAGTCAAAACAAGTTATGAAAGCTCAATCCGCCGACAGGTACTTGCAAGTTTTTAAAACTGTCAGGTCAGTTTTGGTAGATTTTTTATATTAACTCATGTCACATAGTATGTATATATATATATATATAATGAATATGGGTTTCCTTTGTTCGCCAATCACGTCAAAACTAGTGAACGTATCGACATTGGAACACGACCATTTAATCCGGAATAATTTGTGGATTATTATAGGCTATTTATTTTTGAGTTTCATAAATCCTTCATCACTTTATTTCTGACGTTAATAAATATTTTCAGTTCGGTATTATTTATGCGGTTATTACAGAAAGTCATTTGCGGTTGCGGTGGCCCTCTCAAGGATTATTCCTGACAAATTTCAAATCTAATTTTATATTACGGTTAGCAAAGCGAACAGTATCATATATGGTGTTTAACATAGTAAATATTATTATAATACGAGATTTAACATCTCATGTCTCAAGACGACGTGCAAAATGTGTTGCAGTGTATACCGTCCTAATTAGCACACAGTGTTATGAGTGGGCGTATCACTTAATATCATGTGAACGTCCTGCCTGTCTCGTCGTATCATTGTATCAAAAAAAAAATATAAACATTTCGAAGATAATAACAATTTATGGGTTGTGTACGGGTGTAACGGTTCCCGCACAACAACTAACGGGACCCATGCCAACCTCACCTGTTCGTGGTGCATCCTGCTAAACAACAAACGAGTCCTTGGCTCCCACCAACCCGCATAATGCAAGCGTGGTGGGAAATGGCCCAAATCCCCTCATATAAATCCCTACCCGATCGAGGTGGAAATCTTTAGGAGAGGCCTATGTCCAGCAATGGAAATCTATCGGCTGATGATGAACAATTTATGTATCCTAAATATAACAGAAAGTTATAGCCCAATATGATCACCATTTATTCTAAATATTATCTACTAAAATTAAGTGTACATTTGCAATATCATAATAACAACATTCCATAAAATTTATTAGAAGGTTTACACAAAGATGTTTTTACCGGGTAATATTTGAAAAAACTATTTTTTATAAATAAAAACCTAGATCAAATCGGTTTCGCTATTTGGGAACTACGATATCTTTATCGATAGACAAACTGACTCACAATTGCACATGCACACAGTATAAACTGATATATACTGATTTGTATCGCAATTAAGCGACGAGACGAGCGTAACGTTCACCTGATGGTAAGTGATACGCCTGTCTATTACAATGTGGCGCTAGTCGGAAGGATATATACTGCACCACATTGCGCTCGTCGTCTGAAACATAAGATGTTGAGTCTCGTTACCACAGTAATTACACTAGTTACAGCGTACTACAAACCGGAACACATATAAGATCTTCAAATACGATTTCCCAAAATAGTTTTATTTAATCAATAGAGTATTTGTGACCGTTGCAAACCTTCAGTTGGAATATTTTTCTGTGTTAAAATAAAACATTTTTATATTAACATCGTAAATTCTTTAAAACATAATATTCATTACAGAATCACTTGAAATTCGCATACATTATATACTTGACCTAAAAGCCCCACATGACTCATGCGCAGTAATTTTTGCATAAAAATCGATAACTGCCGACCAAGAATCAACATGAGTTAACGAATGTAGGTTAAAAATATAACAATTCTAAAATAATAATAATAAACTAACTGAAAAAAAAATTACTTTATGTTTTAGTCGCGAAAACAATATAGACTGTCATCAATTTGTGGAAAATGTTAATAAAATATAGTTTTTGAATAGTTATATTGAAACATTACTATAACTATGTCATTTACATAAAGCTGACGTACTTTTTAAGTATTCTAGATTGTCCTACGTTTACTTGTTCGAGAAGAAACAGTCAAACCGACAACAATAGCCTTTAACGTAATAAATTATTGTACTTAGTAAGATGCGTGACAAATTTTCGTCAAGTGTTAAAAAGTTACATTTAACATCGGCATTCTTTCAACAAGGAAGTAATTAACTTAAAAATTTTGTGATTTTATTCGATATGTGTTTAAAATCAACTTTTCTTTTTAAAACCTTGACAAAAAATAAGCTGTTTTCTTGCTACCTTTGTTCCACAATGATCATGACTACGGAGACCGAAGAACGTTCTATGTATAATCCAAATATATTGGTCCAGCTTTTTGTAGATTTAAAGATAAATTAAGAGTTAAAAAGGAAATAGGTCATTCCCTTTTTTATTTTACTTTTTTTTGGTTCGACGAAGCTATAGGCGATACATTCCTTTGATGGTAACAAATACGCGTGCCGCTAACACCACGTTATACTAGTCGCTCTTGATACAATAGATGTTAAGTCCGACACCCCAGTAATTTCCTTCAAAACGGAACAGTAACGTTTGCACGCTGCTGCTGCGGTGGTACCAAAAATAAAATAATAGTATGAAACACCAAAGTGTTTATATTTATAGTAAATCGGTGAAATTTTTGGCCATAACTGGATATCATCTCATTGAATATCATAGAAAATGTGCCTATACATGTAACGAGTATATATAATTTTGTTACGATACATTCTATGCATGTAAATAAATGCAGTAGCAGAAAGTATCATTTTCCCGTGTGTATTACGCACAGTGGGTTCGTAAGACCACAAGCATCAGAATAAATTTATTATAAAAATCAGACATTTTTCCAATGTATTGTTAAATAAACAAGAACAATAATTTATAATAAAAATAAGAACCTGATGTAATTTTGTATATTTTATTTCTCTATGACATTTTAATTTTAAAAACTAAGTTTTTGTTTAACACAAGGTACTAAAAATATACCATATTTCTAATTAAATTAAATTATTTTGTTTTAATATCTGTAAGACTACAAGATCAGGTACTCATCCGTTTAAATATATCAATATATTGAACAATGAACTAGAATAATAAGATGTAACAGCTCAAGACTGTATTTTGCGGAAAACCTTACAAGAGACCAATAATGTCCAGTAGTGGAAGTCTATTGATTTAGATAATGATGTTGAAACTAAAATTTTTAGATGTCACTATGTCTGCTTAATAATTATTTATTTTCATTACGTAATATTTATTCTTAATTGATTATTAAATTAAATTAAAACTAAAAATTACGTATCGATAACCCGAAACTGATAATAATCATTAGGTAGTTTTACTGATTCACTAGCAAGTTGCTTTCGGTTTCAACAGGGATGACGTAAAAACAAATTTATATATATTATAAATTGTTTTCAATCAATTTTCATAAACATATATATTTTAGTCATATGTAAATACATATAATTCATAAAGTCTATTTACATATAAATATATGAAATATATCTATAGACATAATGTTCAAAAACGTGAAGATGAAATGACAATCTATACAAAGAAATCTCGTTTTATATAGTGATATTATTGTAAATAACTTAGATGATAGTAACAAATTGAATTTTTTTTGTTAAGTTATAACACGGCCTACGACACCTCTATTCTTTCCGCTTTGCCTTTAAACGTTTGATATTTTTTATGAAAACACGTTTCTTCCGACCGAGACCAATGAAGTATTTTTTTTCAAACAATCAATTCAAGGTATAAGATTGTAACAGATTTTATTATGTTTGAAAATGTTAAAACAAAAAATTTTCATAATTTTTTTAAAACCAAAATGAAAGCGGTGCGGCAAAAGTACTGTACTGAAAAAACATACACCATAGCGTTGCCAAAATCATAATTTGATAAGTATTGAACAAATTTAGAAAGTTCAAACAAATCATATATGAGAAAGTTCCACTAAACAAAATAAGTATAAAGTGTGAAGGTGCAGGTCTTTATTATACAATTGAGATTGATGTAAGTGAAAGCAATATATTGAATCACTAAAATGTTATACTGCCCACTATCTATCCCATATCTTCGCCTATTTGTTATCTTATGTCATAATCACTTTTTTTTTAAATTATATATCTATAATTTATACCCGCTTCCAATACTAATTAAAAATTAAACAAACTATTAATTATTGAATCATATCTGTCTAGGTAAGTACCACCGCTTTCATTTCTGCTGCCAAACAGTAGTGTGCAGATGTTAATGTGGTCCAGTTTAAAGGTTGTTATAGCCAGTGAAATTACTGGACTAAAGAGAATTAACCTTTTATGTCAAAGTAACAAATACAATGTGGTGCTGTGTATCGTAACTAATGTCTTGTTTTTATGGACATGTGTATCTATTGCCATCAGGTGAACATTGTACTTGTGTCATCAAAATGTAAAATATAAAAATGATCTTCTAATATGTGCTCTGTACACCCTTGGAAAACCATCTGTTATTATTCTGTTTCCAGTGGAAAAGTTACATTATAACTAGAAGGTAATTTATATATGTATTCATGTTTGTACCAATACAATTATTATCCGAAGTTTAGAAACAATAAGGTTTCTTTACTCTATATGCAATTTTATTGTTTCTCATAAAAATTTAATAAAAGAGTAAGATTTATTTACTACTACAAAATAAAGAAATACATTTAAATATACTTTAAAAATAATGACAATGGAGAAAATGGTTAGAACTGGTAATAGGTCCTTCTAATTGAAGACTGCCTCCTACACCAGCACTTATTTTTGCTATCAAGCAGTGTACAAAGATTAATGTTTTGAATAAACATGTGTTGTATCTAATAAATTGTTTAGAGAATGAAACAATGTCTCAAGTCTCAAAATGTACAATGTAGTTCTAAAAATTTTAAAAAACCTCATTATCATAGGCAAATTTAAGGGTGTATCATTTACCATGAGAAAACATCCCCTTCTCATCAATTCATCTAATTAAAATTAAAACATTTTGTTTTATGTACTATAACTAAAGGCAATTTTTAAAAAGTTACTGTCTGCATGATTGGAAGTATAACTGGTTCAAGAAGAAAATATAATTGCTAAAATTTTCTAATAAAACTATCTATTTGTTATCTTTGCTACAACACTATATGAAAACAAAACAAAACATCCCTACATCATTAAATTAAAACTAATTTATTTATTGTAATGTTACACTAGTTTTATGACTTAATAAAGTGTTTGGAAGTTTTTTTTCATGGGATAGGTTTGAACAAAATATTTGGAAGTTTTAATTTTTTTGCTACATTGTATAGTTGTACCATAAAACACCACAGCATTTATACAGAGTTTGAAATATATTAAGATTGCTACTATTATAAAATCAACTGCTATATTGACCCTATCTTGATGATAATCTTTATTTTAAACTATTTTAATTTTTTTTTTCAACTACGACTCTATAATCGTAGTTGAAAAAAAAATAAGCATCAGGTTAAATAGTAGTTCTATTAAGAATTTCTATGATCTTTATATATAATTTGGTTAGATACCAAACTTATTTGTACATTAGGAGACACTCTTGAATCTTGTTTGTCGGCAAGTATCTTAGTTCTTGGAGTTACTCTAACATATGATATCGCATAAAAGAAGTAAGATATATTTTTAACTTAAATGGATGGTAACAATTTTAAAAACAAATGTAATGATACATTTCGTGTAAAACGCCATTAAATAATATAATATTAAATGTACTGTACATTATAACATTAGTATCGAATAATGCAAGTGCTTAAAAGTCGTACTTACCGATAATAAAAAGAGTACTGCCTATCAGACACAATCCAATTCTCAAACAAACTCCTCTATTCAGACTACTTGTCACACGCCGTGAAAAGTAGCTGATGGGGCAGTTCCATCTCTGATCGTCAGGTTGCTGCTCGTAAGTGACTGTTGTTGGTTGGTACACGGCACTCGTCGGCATTATAGAATATATTTATAATATTCCACAACAAAATTTATCACTCCACAGTCCACAACATTTACTTTTATTTTGGACTACTATTTTTTATAAATGTTTATATTTTATTATATTAAACGAGATTAGATAGGATGGAACAAATAATAATATAATGTAACACAAATGAGACGGATGACTAACGTAAATCGTAACGCGTTTGATCTTCGTCTATGTTAAAAAACAAAAAGACCGAGATTGTATATTCAATGCGTACAGGCGTACACAGATCATTAAAATAAGCTATAGGCCATAGACCAGATTAAAAATGTTATATATTATTGCGCAATCAACTAATAAAAACAATACAAATAAAAAACCAAAAAATAAAAACTGTTGTTGTTTTGTCGATACAAAAATTCAGTTTTTTAGTCACGCAATAATTTCAAAAAAACTTATCTATGAATCATTGAAATATTTTAAAGACCGTCCAAAAGTATACCGAAATGTTTTAGTGGACAATCATCAAAAGCTGTATTATGAAATCAAGATAACATGAGTTTTACTTCTCCGTTTGGTTTTCTACTCATTTTCTGTATATTATTAAATGTTATTTAACTTATGACTTATTACTTCATTTGATATAATCGTCGTAGAGTACAAAAAGTTCAATCGATGAATGTATGTTATACAGGATACAGATGTATAATAAAACACCCGAATATTATATATTTGTTCTGTAAACCCCCCCCCCCCCCAGTCGATATTATCTTTTAATGACACTAGTTTTTTACGTAAAATACACTCAAATATGACAATGTTGTTTTATAATAAAATTTAAACTAATGGCGATAAAGTAAAACACATCTTTAAATATTGTGCAAAAATATCTGGGTATATTTTTTATTACGATATATTAGGTAATAATAAATCATTTATGGTCACTAACAGTCATACAATTCATTATTATTACGACTATTTGTTGAAACAGGTAAAAGGCACTCATCCTTGTTATAAATATTATTTACTTAATGTCGATTCTTATGTTATAAATACATTTGCAATTCTTATACATAAAAAATCTTACAATAATTGATTTAAATAATGTAAATGGAATTTCCACTTATATAATTTGTAGTTTCAATTATATACAATAAACAGTGTTCTGCATCCAAATAATAAGGCACCTTGAGCACGAGCAGTTGCTTCGGAAAAATTAAGTTATTTTTTATTTTTATCTACAATAGCCTCACATTTAGTCTCAATTTTAAACGATGTTAAGTGACTATGTGACAAGGTTGTGAAGCGTGTTTGCGAAGATTACTCTGGCTTTTTTGTTTCGACAGCCATAACACAGTAATGAAGTTATAACAGCAGATTCACAATATAATCGTGGAAGCATGCAAGTTCGAGACACACTACAACCACCTAAACTCTTCAACATGCCACATGTCCTGAAATAGAATCAAGGACTTCCATGTAAGCGACTGCGCCACGGAAACAGTTCTTACCAATAGTAAAGTGCAGCATATTTGTGCTTTGTACTGGGCAATAATAATTACACTAAATGTTAAATATACTCTCATACTACCTCTTGTAATATCAACAATTATTCATATAAATAGCAAAATTAGGCATATTACTTGGTTTAAATAATATCAATTTAATGGAAGCATAAAATATACATGAAACTTAAAATCACTTCTTAATTCAATACCTCTTTTAATTTTGCCATCTTATTAATATCATGGCAGCTTCAATTCCACTTTATAATAAAGAATAATTAGTATGTGTCAAAATACAGTATAATTATTATAATAGTTAACAGTATTTATAATGAACTAGATGAAAATACAAATTTTTATTATTGCTTTTTGTACACTCTCTAGTTTTGACTTTGCTGATTATATTTCACTGTGAAACATTGGCTTCAGTATCTCCCTTTTTTATCTATAATGTGCAAAAATTTACCGAAATGTTGCATGGTATTAAGTGAAAATGAGGCAGTTTTAGTGAAAACACTAACAATTGCCTGGCATTATATGTTAACAGCAGGAATGCAGAATTACAGTTATAGCAGCAATTTACAGTATAAGAGTAGACTGGAGTGGCTTTCCTCTAACCTTGCTAATATGTACACTTCTTGAATTTTTTTTTATTTTGAACACAATTCTCCCTCTAATTATAAAAAGTAGTAATTTTGTCATGTTCCCTGTCCAATCAGTCTCTCAACTATTATACTACATGATCTCTTAATGCAACCAAAACAAAATAATTGAGATTTCCTTGTGTATTATGTACAAGCTAAAAATATACACAATCTCACTCTAGTTAGGATAACAAACATTACACCATATTGCGTTTGTCGCTTTAGGAGACAACATGCTAGATCTGATTACCACTGTAATTGCACTGGCTATAACTCCCCTTCAAATTAAAAAACAGTAATGTTTTCACACTACTGTGTGGCACAAAAATAGTAGCTGTGATGGTACTTACCTAGATGATCTCCAACAAAGACCTGCCACCAGTAAAAACTATTAATGTTTGAAAAAAAATGATGGTTAATTGATCATTCAACAGCAAAGCCTGCAGTTTCGAGGACTGCTTGTGTTAATTTGTCATGCATCTTTTCTTTAGTCGGATAAGGCGGTAAATCGAGTCGATTGAAGCAAGTATGTGCTTTGGGCAGTGAATCGGGCGAGGCGTCGGAGACCAAATGCAACGTGAATAGTTTAGGTGCCGCCGCTCCAGTTGAGCCTTGTAGTGCTCTGAAACCAGCAAGTGGCACTCTCCTCGACCCAGTTACAAATTGTAATAATCTGGCTCGCATTTCAGCATCAAATTCTTCGACTATTTCCCAAAACCAGTTAACAATAGGCGCATCGGGAGATACATGTTTAAGGCGAGTGTGTCTTCGCCAATCAACTGGGTCTAAATCTGCTCTTCCAGCTAGTAGGGGCTGTAAGTCTCTGGGTGACAGCGGACGGAGTAACTGTGGTGGGATTATGTCAGCAAGGCCTCTTTGTAGTGCAAGCCATTGTCTCTCTGCTCCCCGTGTGAATCTGTGCGCGACATAAAGACGCACGTAGTCACGTTTATTGGTGTCAGTTACGGGTTCGTTTGTACCGCCAGGCCGAAGTTCCACGCTTCGTACTGCACCAAACGAAGCACATTCAACCGAAAAGGTTGTATCTATTACACCTGCTATACTGTTTTCTCTGAAATTTAAGAATGGTCATATATTATTATTATCATAATGTGTATAATCATAAATGATTACTACACTATGACAAGTATTGTTCTACTATAATCTTAGAACATGGTCCAGAAATCAAAGTAATTTATTTAAAATAGCATTTAGGCTGTACCACAAAAAAACAATAGCATTATTTGTTTATGTACCAAATGTTATTATTTTTTTATTCGTGTTACATCTTTGTTTTTGAAGACCATCTAAGTCTACTACCACAAATCCTATTTCTGGCCGAAAATATAAGTGTGCAAATTTACTGTGTTGTGGTTTAATGGCAGGTGTAGTTAATGGGTTTACAGGGGTAACTAGACTTAGGGTCTTGTCTCTTGATATGGTGCATGTAACAGCTTTACGCTAAATTATAATTGGCAGATAAAACAGAATAACTACAATGAAAGGAGTAACATTTTGATTACAAAACTGTAATTTTTATATGCTTTGTAACTTTTAAGATCTATTTGAACAATTTTAACTATTACATATAATATTAAACTCAAATGGCAACTTACAACATCCATGATAATGACCGATGCAACTCGGGATCGACATCACGTATATCTCGTAGAGTAATAGGTCGCCCGAGTAGCTGCTTGTAGAACGGCGCAGTAAATGCTGCATCGAGCTGATGTCCATGAAATAACGCTACGCCCAATATACGTCCCGCAAAGTGGAAGTATGAGAGGTGCTCAGGGTTCACCTGTGAAGAATAAAGCAAATATAATATAGTTATTTATTACACACTGCTTCCGCGCCACAGCAGATAAACGCTAACCTTGTATATATTACACCCTTTATACAAACGGGATGTAGATTCGATTCTGAAGAGATATGTTGAGGAGATTGGTTGACAGTAGTTTTTTTAAAACCACCTGGCATATTACCATTTCATAATGTATGTCTGCCACCATAATAGCCTAGCTGTGCACTGCATGCTTCATATTCCAGTGTTATTGTTCCTTAACATCATGTGAAACTAAGGTGAAGTGTTGTCATTGGTGTAAAATAAAAAAAAATTTAGTTGGGCCTTACAATATTCAATAATTAATTTATGAAGAGTAAATTATTTTTATTTCTCCTTTAGCCATATCCAGCTTCAATTCAGATTCTAAAAACACTAATAGGTCTGTTCCAGTATACATCCACACCTTTTCATTTTGTCCTTCTTTATAGCTCTTGTCTCCATAATTTTCAAGATTTAATTTAACCTCACTATCCTAATTTTGATTTATCCTAGGTACTACAAGAATCTGTCTATTTCACCAACACAGATCTAAACTGTCTAATGATTATGGCTTAGTGCTGTTTGGTTTATTATATAAACAAATGTGTAACAAGATCATATATATCACAATCACCAGCAACAGTTAAATACTCATTGCTGGATATAAATAAAATCATAATAAATAATTTAATAAATATCAAAGACTAATTTACCCCTGAATCTGGATTAATTTGCAGCGCATATCTATCATCACCAGCATTAGCATATTGAAATAGGCCATAATGTGGGTTAAAAAGCTCCCGCCCCAACAAATGGAGCCATTCTCTAGCCACGCCACCATAATCTAGTCCTTCTTCACCCCGGAACTTCACCAGTAATCGTTTCCGGAGCTCTTTGCCACGCAACTTCATCACTAGACGGTAAGACTCTTCTAGTACTTCGTTACGTGATACCTGTAAGTAAGCATTTGTAATGAATTTTCGCGCGCCTCGCGTCATAGGTTGCTTCCTTATAAAGATTGAGTTTGAGCTGAGGGACAACAGTGTTAGTAAAAATGGCACTCATCAAGATACAGCTATCTTATGGTGAATAAAGGTGCTTTAACTCCCAGGTATTGGGATGTTAAGTGGGCTGTTTAATATTTTGTATTATACAGTCAGATTGTGTACTTATATATTTGATCATAAAATAAATAAAAGAACTCATTCTTTAAAGAGCAAAACCTTTTAATTAATGTGGCTGGCTAAGAACAGTTTCAATTGTCATCTACTAGAAAAATTTAGGCAAATTAAGTTTAATCATTTGCTATTATACAGCACAGGCACACACACCGCTTAACATTAAGTTTATAATCTCGAACCACTCTTAATTTTGGAGGTATTTTTGAAAACAAAAATATATTTTTTTTTAATAGAACAACAAAAGTAGCCAAATGATCACCTAATGTTAACTTGCCTGTAACATTACATTAATTGAGGTGAAAAGTACTGAACTGCACATTGCACTTAACAGTTTGAGATAATAAGTCTCACAACCCAAATAAGTGCAGCAGGTACAAATCTCTTAAACCAGAATAGATGTATGCACATTACTGTTTAAAGGCTCAATGGGAATTTCGGTGGTATCTAGACGGTCTCCGACAGTAGACGCCTACCACTAGTGAACAGATCATAGTTATACCTCAATCCTGCAGTGGCCAGTTTGAGGTTGTAGTGCCTGTAGCTCAGCTCGTAATACGCGTGCTTTAGCAGCAAGGTCGCGTTTGTACTTGGGTAGCGCGTCGGGCTCCGGTTCGCCTGGAACCGGTGACGTCACCGAAGGTGCTGGATCACTAGGCGCGGGAACCGTTATCGGGACCGGAGGCGATTCTGATGACGGCTTTTGAAACAGACTGGGTTAATTTTTTCCATCGTGTATATTGTTAATAATAAATTTCATCTTAATCTTTAGCATCCTTCACATTTACATTTAAATAGCAGAGAATGCAGAAGGAATTTTATTTTCTAAACCACAAAATACCCAGAACATTTAACTAATGGTAAATGCTATATTAATTTCTCAATTGTATTCCCGCTTCATGGGGGTTTGACACATATCATCTTCATGTACTCCCTTGTAACGACTGTCAATCCACAAAGCACTCCATTTATACACACATCCTCTTGCACACAATCTATCATATTTAGAAAAAAAAATTCTCTTCAGCATTTCATGCCCTTAACATGATCATTATTTTGCAAATGCTTGTTATAACAACTATTATCGAAAACTGGTTCATAACATTTATAACTGCAAAGATTATTAAAACAGAGCATACCAGTCTCGCAGACAAAGCAAGCCGTGGATCAGTAAACTGTGTGGTGCGGTGGTTATGGTCAACAAAGTACGGACGACCGGATGGAGCGAGTCTCATTTCCCAACCGGGAGGCAGCGGGCCAGCAGCCGCAGCCCGGTGACGTAACGCTGCAGGTACTCGAGGATCGTGCCATGACGAGGCGCCTGTTGCACCATTGTAAAAGTAAACCTGACCCTGAGCTGTCGTACGCATTTCTGGAAATAACAATTACATCATCAATGATAATATGAAGTATGGATCTTTATCATAAACCTACTGGTAGTAAAGTACTACTGCTGCGAACTGTTTATGTGGGTACTACCACAGTGTATATTTCTGCTACCAACAGTAGTGTGCAAACAGCCAAGTGTATTACCATTTGCACTGGGGTTAGTGTAAGTACTAAGGTAGATGTATGACTCATGTTTATATGAACAAAAATAAATGAAAAATCTTTTTATCTTAGGGGCTGTTATTTTACAAAATAAACCCATTCTTAATTGTTACAAAAATTAGGATTTTAAGTGCTTTAATAATCAGATAAATGCACTGATACAGGTAGTGATTAAAAGAACTTTTGCTAATATATTTAATAGTTATGAAAAATGATAATGACTCAATGTCTGCAAATATATTGTGTTTACTACAATGAACAAAAAAGTAATTAAGCACTACTGGATTCATTGTTATTTTATTACCATAACCAGGTGGTAGATCTGTAGCAGCTATAGGTATTGTTGGTGAAGGTGTTGTCGATGGGTTTGTAGGTGAAGAAGGATTTTGTACTTGACGGGAACGTACTGCAGTTTGTGGTTGTGGTTCAGGTCTGCAAAGTGACACAAAACAATTATGTAGTAAAATTGTAAAAAAAGGAGCATCTAGATGCAAGAGATAAGTCTGTTGTTACCAAACACACCTCAATGAAATTGATGTTGCAAGTGAAACATCAGTTTCAGAGACTGGAGATGAAGGTGATGAGGGGGATGCGGGTGAACTAGGAGTCATAGGAGAAGCTGGCGAAACTGGTACAGGTGGGGAGGGAGAACTAGGTTGAGGAGAGGATGGACTTAATTCGTCTGTAGTTGGTCGTTCCCATTGTGTCCTTCTGAGTGCATGGTTAACATAATATGGCCTGAAATAGTTACAAAATTTTATTTTAATTACTTTGTTATTTTAATTACTTTGTTATTATAACTCACAAGTAAAAGTAAATTTTTTTCAGGATATTTATAGAAATGGTAACTATAATATAACAAAAAAATATTATGGTAATACACAGGTTTCTAATCTGGTTACATATTTCAAAAATTTAAAATTACCTGCCACTTGATGTAAATCTTTCTTCCCAATGAGGTGGTAATGGTAAATTAGATACATTTGTATTAACTGGGGGATCTCTAGGTGCACGCACTTCTCCTGCAGGTCCAACTACAGCTAATGGAGAACCTTCTCCAGCTGCTGAAGCTGGCTCTCCTCTTGTACTATCTCGGGATAGCAATGAAACAATAACCTGACCTCGAACCCCACAAGCTTCACCCAAGTTGTCTTCGCATAGCTCCAAACATTGGTCTTCAAAAGAAATATTTATTTTTCTTCATAGAAATGTGCTCAAGCAAAAATAACATTTAGACCAAAATCTAACATGATTTAAAACTAACATTTAACCTCAATCTGTGTTCTACAACTATCATTAAGGCATTACTTTTGAAAATAAATTGATATTGTTTAATGATTGATATTTTTATACAATATATGTCATTAGTAAATACTAAAATAAGTTAAGGAACTCATTGATTAGGGCAATTCAATTTGATTTTCACTCATAGTAATACTAAGTATAATTAATAGTGCCTGTTAAAAGATTACAGTAATAATAGATGTAGCCATGTAATGTACACTATAAACAAAGAAGTCAGCGGAATTGTAAGATACAGCTTAGGTTTTAAATTGCTAATTAATGAGACTTAAAACTATCATAGCTCTCTTTTTGTAATCTATTTCTTTTACCAGAAGAATCTTGCCAGTTACATTATTTTGTCACATAATGGCAATATTTTTAACAATATGTAATATTAAGAATATAATATTGTATGTGTACTAATTTGCTAGTATTGAAATGGCAGTAAAACTCTTATAGATAATAAAACATCACAAAATTATGCAGTGATGGTACTTTCTTTAATAATTTTGCAATTATTTATGTATTATTTTACTGTTATTTTATAAAAGCCTACTTGCAAATAAGATAAAAGATTTACAGGATAAATACTTACATCCTGTATCTTTTAATTTGTGTACAGTTGAAGGCTGAATACGAACACAACCAAGAAATCCAGATCCTTGTCTCTTGTGCACTTTTCGTTGATTCCACACACTGAAAAAAAATTTTTCATGGTATGAACTACCTGTACTTTGATATTAAAACAAAATTACTTGATATTGATGATAGTATGTTACCTAATTGTTATTCCATCACCTTTGGTCAGGTACAAATCATAATGAGTATTCCATTTTGGATCCAATGTTGCTTTCACAGCATTAGTAGAATATACTTGGCCACTGCCATCTACAGAAATTTTGGCAAAAGGATCTGGTAAACCTAGAAATCATATATAATTAAATAAATATTTTCCTCATTACTTAGAATCACATGTCATTAAAAATTATTTAATCATTAAAAAACTTTCAGGATAAGTAACTGATTCATAATACATTTGTGAATTGCCTGTTTACAAACTCTTTAGCAAACATCAGATGCAAACTCATAATACTGAGAATTCCTTTAATATAGATGATCTTTTTTTTACAATTTATAATTTAATAGTTACTTATATATATAAATACAATAGTATAACATAAACCTAAACATACTAGCAATATAGTATATGCTAACTATTGATATAAATATTCAATTGAAAACATGAGACTATATTTTGTTTCAGTCTTAACATTATTTATCACCATAAATTTTCTAATAGTTGTTATTACCCATTTAAGGAAATAACAAAAGGGATACTAATCCCATGTGAATTTAAATCAACAGAGAGTTACCTAAACGTGTGAGATAACTTTGATGTAATAAAACAGAAACAATACAATAGATACAAAACAATTAACTTACGGAAAAGATCTCTCCGGACCAAGTTTCTTGCGCACAATACTAAAATCATATAGAAATAATTAAAGAAAATAATATTTACAAAATATGAAATTTTTAAAACTTAATTTGTGAAAGGAAAACCATACTTGTAAGTCGAATTTTCTGCGCCCCATATTTACGGTTTGACACTGGCGTGGACATCGTTTCCACCGTTTACTAATACATTACAGTGAAGTTATAATAATAATATTAACATCGTTTCAAGAAATATATAGACTTATATCCTTCATTTTAACTAAACAATTTGTTTTTTATCAAATGTAATGCAATATTCGTCTATATCCATTCAATTTTACATTACTAATCAGTGTTGCCAATGTGTTTTTAAGTACTAAACATAGAGTTGCCATTAAAATTGATGATTTTTCACTTAATAATAGTAGTATATATAATCAAAATTTATGGAATAGTAATCAAAATGTAATTAATAATTTAAAATAAACGCGTATCTTGAAGTATTACTAGTTTTTTTTAGTAAAAAATAGGATAATAAATTCAAAAAACCTGATGGTCGAAGATTTTTCCTACTGGATCATAAGTAAATAAGAAATAAATACTTTTGCAGTGTTCATATGTTGTACTCTTATTAAGCAGTTACAAACAAAAGAACATATATTTCGGTTTGAAATGCGATGTATTTAGTAAAAGCATTAAAACAATTACACAGCTTTAAAGAAATTTTCAACAAAATATGAAATGTAAGACGAGAAAATTCTGATTTTTTCAGTAAAAAGTTATAGTTTTCGTATTTGAATTTATGTTTTTATTTTATCTTGTTCTTTTATTAAGAGAATTTTGAGATTATCAACACCTCATTGAATGATAAACAGTTTGGATCGATGTATCTGATAAGATTATTGCGGTAAGTGGTTGCCCAATATATGTGGTATAAATACTGTTTTCATGCTAGATAATTTTATTGATTTTCTTTTATTTTGTCACAGTGGTTTCCATAAATTTTATAGAATGAAGAAAATAATATTCATTACTCTTTTACTTTATATTAACATAAATTATGTGAGTAATATTTCTAGTATTAATTACATATACATATAGCTTCTGAGATGCTTAATTTGTACTACTACCTAGACAACGTAAATAAAATTATCTAATGTAACAATAAATGTTACGAATAGATATTATTTAACGCTTATATGTGCATATTCTACCTTAATTTATGATTTCTATGATAAAGTGATGTTATCTGATAACTGTATAAGATAATATTTTATTGGTTTCTGGGATTCAAAATAAATTAATTTCATGTAATATAAGTGTTCTCTATGAACGAGTTGTTTTTTAGCGTCAGTGATCTATTCTATATTTTTTAATTGATACTTAGTGTATACTTGTCAAATGTATGAGTAATTTATCAAATAAATATTTATTGAATAATTACGGATTTTTATATTACATAGATATAAATGTGTACATTCGTATAAATGCGAAAATATCCTATATTGTTTGATGTATTGATTGACAATATCTTTTTATCAGAAAAGATAAATAAAGTTAGTGTCTTGAATAATTTACGGCAAATATTTAAACGTTAAACTAAATAAAAAATAAAATAATGTTTCATATCCAAAGCTACTAAATAGTTTAAAATATTTTAAAATGTTTCAGGCAATGAAGCCTATATTAATAGTTCATGGTGGTGCAGGTGATATACCTCAAAGTCGTGTCCAAGGAAAATTGGATGGAGTTCGGTTAGCAGTAAGAGAAGGTTACAAGTTATTACTGCAGAATGGGACTGCTTTAGATGCAGTAGAAACAGCTGTTGTTTCTATGGAGAAAGATGAAAATTTCAATGCAGGTTCTGTTTTACTTCTATTTAATCAAATAGGCGATAATAATAATAATTATAACGAATATATTATTTTATTAGGTTATGGATCAGTTTTAAATTTGGCTGGTGAAGTAGAAATGGAAGCAAGTATAATGAGTGGGCAAAATCTTGATGTGGGAGCAGTGACATTGATAAAAGATTTTCTTCATCCAATAAGCATAGCTCGTAAAGTTCTTACAGACTCACCTCACTGCCTGCTGGGTGGTCAAGGTGCAAAACAATTTGCTTTGGAGAAAGTATGATGTTAAATATTTTTTTAATAAAGTAAAAATATATACATAAGTTGAATATTATAATAAGTGATTATACTATTGCATTGGACCTTATAAATAAATATTATTAGCACTATTTATTATTCTTTTTTAAAATTAACATATTTTTTTTCTAACACAAAATTTGTAAATGATTTCTATATGACTAACTTTTTTTACACATTTGATAATATGAGTGCATATACAATATTTCTGAAAAAAAAATTTTTCAGGGCTTTTCAACAGTACCGCCAGAGTCACTAATTAGTGATAATGCTTTAGCAGCATTAAAAGACTTTTTGGAACATGGTGAATTTGGGAAAACTGAAATTGGTATTACAGAGGTAAAAGAACTTTTAACAGAAAGTTATGTACATAACTGTATATTTTATAATATATTTTAAAATATATGGGATATATTTAGATGAGAATATATTTTAAAATATATTTTAAAAAATATGAGAATATAGATTCATGTTATTTATTTTTTTTATTATTAGGGTGGAGTTGGTACAGTAGGAGCAGTTGCTATTGATGTTAATGGACACATTGCAGTTGCTACAAGTACAGGTGGCATGAGTGGAAAGGCAGTGGGTCGTATTGGGGACACACCACAGATTGGTAGTGGAACTTATGCAGATGATAACATTGGTGGTGTGTCCTCTACAGGTAATGTAAAGTTATATCACAGTTTTGTTTTTCACTAAATTTATCTGAAAAACATCTAAAGAATTATTTATGAATACATCTCATACATTGTTTAGGTCATGGTGAATCAATATTGAAGTATTGCTTGGCACATAGTATTATAAAACAAATAGAAAGTGGAGTTGATGCAAGCACAGCCACAAAGGATTCTGTATCAGGTAATTTTTGTTTTTTAAATATGACTAGTATACATTAATGAAGAACATGTGCATAATTCAAAAAATGGCTAAATATTTTTTTAAATACAATATTAACTTTTGAATGAAATCAATAATTTTATTATTTTGGAATGTACATGATTATAAAAATAATTATTTTTGTTCTTTAAATTACAGGTATGACATCTCGTCTAAAAAATACAGCTGGTGCAATTACTCTTTCCAAAGATGGTGATGTTGGGATTTATTTTTCTTCTAAAAGAATGTCTTGGGCTTATATTAAAAATGATAAATTGTTCTATGGTATTGAACAAGATGAAGTTTTAGAAGAAAATTATGCAAAGTGATTATTAATATAGGAATTCTTTTTATAAGTGAAAATTATATGTAATGAGACTGGTGTATCTATTTTTTTTCGAATATTGTTTTTAATTGAAATAAATGTTTTGTAAATGATAAATAACATTTGTCTTATTTCGTCATCAAAAAAATAAAAACTATTAAAGACTTTTTTTTAAAGTGATCTGACACCTTTCCTCAAATAAGATTAAACTTCTACTTCTCTAACTATAGTCTTATAAGTGTACTGGTGCGGTTTATCATAAATTAAACTATGCAGTTATTTACCATATCTCTAGAGCACATCCTTATTTATGAGTAATCATCTATAAATACTAAATAAAATTTGAAAACATCAATTTTTTGCCTTGAGATACATAATGCTATATACAGTATTAATAGTATTTTCACCAGCTACAGAGCTTTTTACAGCGAGATGCAGACTGACTTAATATTTTTAACTGTATTTTTTTAATGGTCTTTCTTTAGTAATGTACATTTTCCTCTTCGTATTTAGTTAGAGTAAAACCTGTGTTTGTGCAATGATAGCATTTAAATGAAGACTGATCTGAATTTTGATTAAGAAATTAATATTAAATAAAATGGCGCGTAAAATATAGGCAATATTTTTTTTCTGCGTGCATTTAAAAAATAAGTTTATATTTTTACGCCTGCTTTATGTTAATTCTATTCCTTTGCTCTTTCAATTTAGATAAAGTAAAATCGATTTTGACAGCTCGATAAACTGACATGTTAATTTATAAAATATCTTTTAATGTAATATAAGTTAAGAAATAAGATAAACGCTAAATAGATTTAAACTGTTGAATCACTTTTGTATAATATCATTAATATATCATTTAAAAGAAATATGTCTCTAAGGTTCAAGCAAACGGAATTACATTGTTTTAATTGGTTTTACAACATTTCACCATGTTTTCCTGTAAATGGTTCGAAGGTGAACATAATAACAGATCCTAGAAAATTTTACGACACATTATGTGAAAGATTTAAAAATGCAAGTCGTCGTGTCTCAGTTGCCAGTTTGTACATAGGCACAGGAGACTTAGAAAGGAAACTTTTAGATTTAACGAAACAAAATCTTATTTTAAATAAAGGGTTAATATTACATGTTTTATTGGACAATCAACGAGGTACACGTGGGAAAATTAACTCTCGTGAACTTGTGCAAGATCTTTTAAAAGCTACTCCTGATCAAGTTAAACTGTCATTGTATCAAACACCTCGTCTTCAAGGCTACTGGTCAAAAACATTGCCTGCCCGTTATAATGAAATTGTAGGCCTTCAACACATGAAATTATACATAGCTGACAATTTTGTTTTACTGAGTGGAGCCAACTGTTCTAATGACTATTTTCAAAACAGACAGGATCGCTATATTGAAATTGAAGATGTTGACCTTGCAAATTTTTATAGTGAACTTATAGGTATGATAGCTGTGTAAGTTTTTATTTTAATTTATTTTAATTTTTGATCCATTAAAATTTTTTGAATATCAAATATTCAATTAAATTTACACTTATTTTCAGATGAAGTGATGAAATTCAGTAAACAAGAGTCCTGTAATTTAAACCAAAATCATTATAGGAAACCAATGCTGAAAGAAATAAACCAAAGTATCACAGATTTGATAGAGAACTGGAAAAAAAAGCAGAGTATTAAAATGTCTTTTATCGATGAGGGTAAAATTATTGTATTAAGCACTTTCATAAATAATTAACCATAGCACATCTGTTTTCTTATATTTACTTAATAAATAAATCTTTTTCAGATACAATGGACACATGGGTGTTTCCTTTGGTACAAATGGGTGAATTTAATATTACTCAGGATGAGTATGCAACTTGTAATATTTTAGCTTCTGCACCCAAGGGTTCATGTATTAGAGTAGCTACAGGTTATTTTAATCTTACTGAGAATTATTCAGATTCTTTACTAAAAAAGTGTAAAGCAAATGTAAGCCTGTTGATGGCACATCCAAATGTAAGTATTTGTATTATTTTACATGAGTAAAAAGAAATGCATTACTATTAACATTTGTAATGTGTTTTTTTATCATTAAATATTTTTCTAGGCAAATGGCTTTATGGGTGCTGCTGGACCCGCAGGTGGAATACCTTATGCTTATTCTTTGATTGCAAAACAGTAAGTGCGATAAAATTTACTCTTACTTTAAAACGTGTTTATTGCAAATTAATAAAAAGAAAAGATTATGTTATTTAATTTACACATAAATTTTGGCAGATTTTGGCAAAGGGTTGTTGAATCAAATCAAATCAGTAGAGTACAAATGTTGGAATATGAGAGACCAAACTGGACATTTCATGCCAAGGGATTATGGTATATTATGTTTATTTTGTTTTAAATCTAACTAAAAAAGATTATTGTAAGTGCTGTCAAGTTTTTAAAAATTCTAAAACTGTTGTGAGAAATTTAAGTAGATACCACAGCATCATTATTCTAGACTAGCGGTGTATCTTCTGCTCATTCTATCACTTTAATATTTAAAAAGGAAAAGTTGCCTTAACTAAATAGTTTTGGTTTGCCTAATGTGAATTCATATTTTATTTTGCATAAATCAATTTATATTATTTTGTGCGAACTACAAATATTAAAAAAAAATTATGTAGGTATTATCCTTGTGGAAGCAGCAGACCGTGGGCAACTGTGATCGGATCGGCAAATTTAGGAGAGAGGTCTGTAAATCGTGACCTAGAGGCTCAGGCTGCCATTTTCACAATATCACCAGAGTTACAGGTAAAATTTTAAATGCAATTTTATTAAAATTTTTAACAATTTACATCATTAACTGATAGACATCCACCGCTGGCTATTGGCCTCCCTCAAAGATCTCCAGATAGATTTATGCTGTGCCACCCACATTCAGCAATTTCACACTAAATTATTGTTTGTCTTAAAGCATTTTTACGACAAACTGTATTAAAAAAATTAAATCACCATCAGCCAATATACATCCACTGTTTGATATAGGCCTCCTCCAAAGATCTCCACATCAACTGGTTCTGGAAAAAAATTATATAGTGTTAAATTTCTGTGTTCACCTTAAATTTGTGATCATTCTCACATTAAAATGTAAATAGTGTGTTATGTTGCTGATTTTATTATTAAATGCAGAAAAAAAAATTTAATGAGTACAATTAAGGAATTTAAATATTTTAGGAAAAATTGCATGATGAATGTTGTAAGTTACATAAGTACTCATCAGAATGCAGCAATGCAGTGCAAGAGCGGGAGATTCCTCTGTGGGTTCAAGCTACCGTTGGACTTTTCAGAACATATTTCTAGTTTGATGGATAGAAGAAACAATATGATTAAGTAATTTTTTTTATATCCATAATGAGCACTGCAAGAGTACAAAATTTTGTAGATTTCATAAAATATAACTGCTATTTATTGCTAAAATAATTTTAATATTTTAATTAGAAATATTACAAGTATATCGGTGGTAATTTCTGTTGTCAGAGACCGTCTCTGTCTCGGCCTGGTAACTACACACCACCGCAGCGTATATTTCCGCTGCCAAACAGAACGGTGCAATGACGTTCCGGTTTGAAGAGAAGTGGAAGTTTCGAAAAACAGCATTATACGAATCGTTGAGACGAGCGAAACGTTCACCTGTTGCTAAGCGATACGTTTGCCCATATTAAAAGAGCGCTAGTTTGGATATCATATTGCGCTCGTCGCTTTTTTTTTCACTGGCTACAACTCTTCAAACTGAAAAACAGTGATGTTTTCACCTTACTGTTTGGCGGCAGAAATCGGAGCTGCGGTGGCAGCTACCTAGATGGTCTCCGCCAACAGAGCTACCACCAGTGCGCAATGTGACCAGCGCCACATTGTAACGAGCAGACGTATCAACTTACCAAGAGAAACGTTCTGTTAGTTTCGTAGCTTCGTCAATTAATAATACCAAACCGAGTTAAATTGTTTAGTATTATTTTATACTTTAAACAATATATTGCATTTGAATAACGTTGCCTAAACTACAGTTAAATTTATTATCAAAATAGTGTCAATTGATTTATTGAACGTATTTGATGTGTTTGTTAAAAAATAGAGATTAAATTACAATTAGCAATAGTAATATTTTTTTTTTAAATCTGATTTTTGTCAGAATTGGTTTAACAGGTTAAGTTTTAATGTTATATTTTTATATATTATACTTAACTTAGTGATATCTATGCTTGGTGAATGTAATTATAGACACGGGTATTGTGTGTATGTCAATTGTTGTTTTTGTTTTTGACATTTGAATAAATGAAAAAAACTGTAGCGTACTTTTTGTAGTTTTATTGGTAATCAAACATTACATGATCTGTATTGTTCCTGGTTTGTTAACATGTTAAAGATTCATGAGTTTTCTCGATCACAAAATTATCCATATTGTCTATTTTCAATAGATGTCAAATATTTTGATACATCGAGTTTGTTTACGAGTCTTTATATTTTCTTTTATATTTGATGGTTAAATTGTTGGTGTGCTAAGAAAGTAACAAAGGCCGAGGATGGTTCGCTTTATTTTTCACGGGAGTAAACATTGATGAAAACCAAATAGTTCAAGCTCCGAAAAATTATAAGTTTGCTAAAAATGTGTGTCCCTAGCACAAGTTTTTTTGCGGTCCCTACTACTATTGCTTATCCTCCTGCAAGGATCTCCACGCCGATCGGTCCTGCGATATCCGCATCCAGCAGCTTTCCGCGACCGTCATCAGATCGTCAGTCCACCTAGCGAGGGGCCTGCAAAAGCCGCGTCTTCCGGTACAGTGTCTATATATATGCTAATTTGTTTAAAATTAGGAAGACATCAGAAGTCTTTAAAGGCGATTATCAGTGTTTGTTAAGGCATTGTTTTCATCACATACATATATAGGGTGGCGTAAAAATAACGTTATAAAAAGTACCTTATAACACAGGTAATAAGGTACTTTTTATAAGGTTATTTTTGCGCCACCCTATATATACATATCGTAGTTTTCAGATGTAACAATTGTGTTATCCAAATTTGTTTTTGAGTAATAGCGCGTTTTAATGACATTAAAACGTTTTGACCTGCTGAAGAACGGGGTTTTTAATTATTACCGGCACCAGTTATACAAGCACAATAAAATGATATTGGATGGCTTAAGTTATATCTGTGTTTTTTTTCAATTTGTAGTTTAAAAATAATATTCAATTGAAACTTACACCGATATTTTTCTGTTTACATATTCCATAGTGCTGGATATATATTTTCAAAATGAAAAAAGTTAATTTATTGCCAATTTATCATAATTTATATATTTCTTACAGGAACATATCTCGGGATGTAACTAGCGATAGGATAACGTGAATTTTTCAAATAATCAGTCCACACTAGGTTTTTATTAGTAGAGTAATGTAAAGAAAACGTAATATTTTTAATCATTTTAATCATAATCATTCTTATTTTCTTTACAAATCACATCATTATTATTATTTTCATTCACACTTAAATTAAATTTAAAATAAATTAAATGAAAACACTCTGTAATAATAATTTATACAAAAAAAATTCAGTCGTTTCCTGACATTATTTGATTACAATTAAAGTATACAATGAAATTTACAATAATAGGAATCAGGCACATTATATTAATTATTCTATTTACTAATGAGTAAAAGGATATTTCACTAAAACATTGTTATACCTAAAAAATTTAGGTAATATAACGGTGTTGTTCTCTGAATGTGGACGAATTCAACTTTAACGTTTAAACGATAGTAATCATTTGATGCTACATAAAAAAAACTCACTTTTGAGCATAATCACACAAACAAGATTAAATAATCATTGCGATTGAGCAATTTACACAACTTTACTTAATTAATAATACTTGTATTAATAAATCATTGAAGCCATATATATATATATATATATCAATTAAAGTTATTCTGAGCAAAGAATATAACGTTTATCGTTGAATCAACTTCGATCGCAGTAAGGATGGAGAGTAATGTCATATCGTTATGTCTCAAAGTATGGACGTGTTTTATTCTAATCTTTGGTGTGCTGGGCATAACAACGACGGCCCCACGCTGAAGGTGTAACGGACGGTGAAGCGTGCTGGTTCAGAATACCCTGGCTCATAATTAACAGCCGGACCGGCAATGCTGTTCGCGCACCAGCAAGCGTGGTGTCCCAGCCGGGGCCGTCGGTCCACACGGCGACGTATGTCGAGTAGGTAACGCCTTCGTACCTATACACTACGGACGCGGGCAGTCGGTACAAAAATAGTTTCACCTATTCAATACATTTAATACCTACTTAATTAAGTATCGCGAGGAGGCGCAGCTAGAATATAATATAAACGATTAACGTACATTTATCCGGAGGCTTGCGTTTAGTCGTAGTGGAATATGTTTTCATTTTATTGTTCACGATATTGTAATGTTTCAGTGGGATAGGATACAGAGCAGCGGGTTGAGGCCTCCTGCAATTTTAACACTACTTATGCGTATCACACTAAGGTAAATTGACTAGGCGTGTTGTGAGTCGGTCACGCAGATAACGTTAACACATCGTTTAGGCTTTGATTTTAACTAAACAGTATATATAAATGATATTAGTTACATCAACGGCACAATTAAAATCGGAGATAATGCAATATTAAAAATAATTACTGGTATAACATTGAATTAGGTAATAAAAAAATTATTAAACCAATATCATTCATAATACGCTTAAAATTAAAAAATATTCATCGGAGTAGATGATATCAAAGCCAGTTGAACAACACTGCATGTATTGCTGGCGCGGTTTCATGATTAAAAATCATCTAAAAGTGCACTAAACTTCACATATTCATTAGAACTATTTCAGTAATTTCCGGTTTTACATCACTACCATTATGACAAGGCCCGTGGTGTGCGAATGGAACCGCGACAACAATCGCCATGCTTGTGTTGTGGAAGTGGAGTAAATCCGCGCGATAATGGTGGTGGTCCAACGACGTTCTGCAAACATAAGTGGAAATTATCATGTTTTATTTTATAAATTTTTTCTTCATATATTGTATCTTACACATTATATTATTGTATATCCTCGGTTGGGGTTTGCTGGAACAGAACTATTTTTTGGAGTTGAGCCCGCCTATCTATGTTCAGTAATAATAATGTTCAGTATCATATTCAATAAATAGACCACATCAATGTTTAGGTTATAAATGCGACATGATTTTTTTTAGAATCTTCCGAAAAGGCTTCACTATCGTATTGCTGGTGGCAGGTTTCTGTTGTCAGAGACCACTTAGCTCTTGTTACTGCAGCCAAATAGTACTGTGCAAACATTACTGTGTTTTGGGTTAAAAGAGCTACAACGCCCAAGATGACAGGGATAATGAGATTTAGCACTACGTTGTTATGAGCAGGTGTATTACTAACCATCAGGAGAACGACTCGTCACTTCGTTATATAAAATGAAATGCTGTCAATTTGCCGCCATGATACCACTGCTGAGTTCAGTCTTTCGCAAGCTTGACTACTATTGGTCAAATTGACCCGCAACATCACAATAAATTGTAATCAAGCGTTATTATTGTAAATAAAATAATTATAACTGACCAATCAGAAGCCAGCGTCGGGTGGGTCTGGCGGCAGGTAATGTAGGTCGGGCGCGGGGCCGGCGAGCAGGTTGTGCAGCACCGCGAAGAGCGTGCACGCCGCGTACGCACCGAGCGCCGCCCACCACAGCAGCCGCTCCCATAGTCGCTGCTGCGCGTGCTTCAGCACCAGCAGCCCGATCGTGAGGCCGGCCAGCGCGCCCGCCACGTGCGCAGCGTACGACACCGGCGGCGCTTCCTGTCAACATCAACTCAATATAACAAATGTTGCAAGCTTTCGTCTGTACCAATTAATCTTATCTTTTATGGAGCTCAGTGTGTGGCTTTACAATCACATCACAACTCTCTCACACATACTACTTAACAAGTTGGAAAATCAAGTTACAAGTAAAACACTATAGCGTTGATAAGTATTTGAATGATTATAATATGCGGAAATAATATGCGTCGATTATCAAGTAGGAGGTAAAACATTTTGTAATTTGGTAGCGATATAAAAAAAAAATATTTGCTACGGTCTACAGTCTCATCCATACATAAAAAAGAATAAACCATTTTAAAATTAGCTGTAGTATTTACGAACCCGTCAAGCCAGCGCTATTATATTTATATTGTAAATCTCCAGCCGTGACAGCATTGCTATTGTTCGAGTGTTAAAATATGAATGTTAGAGTTATCTGGGCATCGTCTGTGGCCACACTGTCAATGTGAAATTTAGATCAAGGGTTAGCCTATGGTAGATAAACAATAATTGTGTGATTAATTATATAGCTTTTTTGCGTTAGATACTCATTCCGCGAAAAACGTTTACTAAACTAATTATGCATTTACCGCTGTAAACTTATCACGACAAATGATGAAGTTTGCGCTGCAAGTTTTATTGCCAACTGCTGTAGCTCCATCGGACATCGGACATCGGACGGATCTGGTATCCGCGAGTTAAAACTCGACAAAAGTATTATTATTGCTCACCTTAGTGTACCGAGCGTGTACTGCAAAGCCAACATCGCACGACGCGACGGCTAGGGCTGCCACCAGCCTCACGGCTCCGTACCGCATCGCGTGGAAGTTAAGCAGAGCGTTGGCGAGATGAGCGGCGAGCAGTGCGTATACGCCTCCGGAAGCGCCCGCCAGGCACACGTCGGGATCGAGGACGGAAGCTGCCAGTGACCCGCCCAGCACACCCGCCAGGTATACAGCGCCGCAGCGCAGGGCTCCGTGCACCATTTCCAACGGTAACCCGACCTGTGGAATTATGTACGATTGGTATAGATTTAAGGATATAACTATTTACTTATACCGGATGCGAAGAGAATTCTCTGGTGTTAGTTTATTGTGTGTTTGAATCATTTTAAAGATAGCATTGAAAAAAAAATTAAAAAATGGTTATTCTTCAAGATTTTCAATCTACTTTATAGTTGGTTGTAAATATCATATAATACATTTTCTTGATAATGAAAGTGTTTTAAAATTATTTTTTTTTTTTTACCGGGTAAAGTGGGTAACTAATAAAGCGATGGAGGGTAATCACAATCGCCCATGTTCAGTCGCAGTTTCGTTGCGGAGTCAAGAAAATCGTGTGTTTTTTAGTAGAAGGTCCACATCATATTATTTCGGATACTTTTTATGTGGTATATAATTTAAGAAGCGTTTTCAGATTTTATGACTTTCAATTTGTTTGAAATGTATTGTAGTCGAAAGTGCCGCTGGTGCAGGTTGAAATAATGAGAGCGTCACCGTACGGTGCGGTGAGGCTTCGCAGGCGGCTGCACAAAGAACGTTAGACACAGCAACGACCACGTGTAACTGTATATTAAGCAAATGTCGCCTACTCCAGCGTACCGATTTCGTTTTCATTTAATTTATTACTAATAGGTATCTGTTACCATCAAAGTGCCAACAAGTCTACTTGAATTACTTCACAATTAGTGAATGAACAGAGAAGATATTCCATAGATTTTGCTTTCATAGAACAGTCAAATTGTGCAAAGATTAAAAATCTTCGTGTTTTCTCTAAGAGTTATAACATAGAAGTGTTTAGAAGGACGTGAAAATGTTTTGCCATGGTCGGTTACAAATAAACGTTATCTCTAGCGTTATCAACATCAGTAACCACAAGCCTGTCTGTGGCATTGTTTATGTGTTTGTTTATATTATATTTTTTTGTTTGTTTATAGTATGTCTGTCGCATAGTAAATATTAACTAAACTCACATGACAAAAAAAATAGATTTTAATTTGTTTTAACATTATTGGGAAGATTTTTAGGTAATACGGGAATAAAATATAAGGCATAATGCAGACAACCTACTCAAGACCAATATTAAAAAAAAGAAATAGATCTATGGACAAAAGAGGTTATGAATAAATAAAAAGCAGTATGTGTATATTATGTAAAAAACAGTTTAGTCGTAAGAATTAAAGTAATAATTTCGCCTTGTTATAATTTTAACAATACCATTTTAGTTTTTTTTGTTATTTGTGACGCTGAAGTATCAATATCTCTGCCCACTTTAATAATTTAAGTGTTTTGTCTGTAATCGGTTTTTACTAGCAAAGTGATTCTGATTATTTAATGTGGAAGGTGTGCTGCTCAAAGCTGAAAGCACCAACACAACAACTGGGGACAGTCGACAATATTATCTGATGGTATGTAAACTTCCTAATGTTATTGTTTATAAGTAAAGATTGCAATATCACAACCAAAAGTTCAATATCGGTATTTAGTATTTTTAAGACTTAATATCGGCACTTCTACAGTTTTGTGAAAAGAAAGAAATCACGGATGTTTTTTTTTATTTTATTTGCCAGTTTAAAGAGAGTAAATATAACAAAAAAAAACATTTGTAGCTATATTAAAACACACAGAAAAGTTTAAAAATCATTAATTAGTCAGTGATACTATTATCACCTTTCTCCTTTCTTTCTATAATCCATTTCAGCTCGCAGATTCCGGATTCGCGAGCTCAGAGTCCGATGAAGCGGCTATTGAAATGAACAGTACATCGTGCGAAAAAAAAAACAGTCTACAGTAATCCTCTGTAAAACACAGTATATTATTTCTGCATTATAAGAAAATGCGTTATACAAGCATTCTCGTAAAACACGCCGTAGTATAAAAACCTCATATAACGCGTTGCGTACAAATGATTCACGTTTAACTTTACTCGTTAAAATGGTTTCTAATCGAATATTGAAGAAAAACTATGTTGTGTATGAAATAGGTGGGTTATACTAAAATCAAACTGAGAACAATTTAAATAAAAAAAAACTTATATGTAATTAGAGAACAGTTAAAAAAAATTAAATATTCCCTAAACTATAACGTGTGGAATCTCCGCGTTATACGGAGGGAAACGTGCTATACGAGGGACGTGAAATTGCGTAATATTAATAAAACGCGTTACATGAGTATTGCGTTTCACTGGAAGATTACTTTACTATTTCGCTATTGGCGACTACTTTACATATAGTGGAAACTATTAGAAAATAATCTATAATAGTATGTAGAACCTGCAAATATTCAGTATACCGCTATACGGGTGTTACATGCAGTTTGTAAGCTATGAGCAGTTCCCCGGCCACTTTGCTGGTCGTAACACTCCACAAACCTTTTTGGGGTAAGGAATTTTGTAAAATCTGTGGTTAGCTGACTTCAAACAGCAGAATCAATATCTCTACCAAACGTATTTACGTCTAATAGTTTTGGGGATCTCGTGATGAGTCAGTGAAACTGAATGTCTTCTGTATATATTCACCGAACTTCAGTTTGAAGAGGGAACCTAATGATGATGATGATGTATATATAGGATTAGTCGTATGAAATGACAGTGGAATTTTTACTTTCCGTTTCGGCGCATTAGGTACCCCCGTATCCGCAAGCAGCGCTCGCTCGCGCCCGCTACGTCCGTTCGGTTCCCGCGTTCCGCTCTAACGACGTACGTACGTGCACGCGACTCCGCGTACACTTTACTGCTACATCGATCGTGATTTATGCACGTTAAAAAAAACCATTTACTCCACACTAGGTTGTCGACCAACAACTGTACAACTCAACGCATAACAAACTCGCGTGATACGGACGGAATGAATATTGTCATATATGCATTGGCTTTCTTGATGCACACAACTAAATGAAATAAACATATGTTAACAATAGTATTATTTTAGAAAAGTTTCAATGGTACAATATAAAAGGCACAAAAATTTACTATCGCACTGAAACCTAATTGTAATAATTATAGTAATTATAATTCTTTACTATGTAACAACAGTGATTTTTAAGTCTCCAATTAGTTCTGGTACTTGATGCTAGTACATGGTACATTATATTATGATACTACAGACATTAGATTAATTAATTTTGTGGTTCTGTTTGTGACTTCGCTGTTTGTTAACTAAATAAAAAATATGTAGATTATTTCATAAATATGATGTCTCTATCTGTAATCTATCTGGAAGTCTATCTGGAAATTGTTACCAGTGTTTATTTAAGCCGCCAAACATCAGCATGCAAACATTACTATGATTGAGTTTTAAGAATGTGGTAGTTAGTGAAATTACTGGGGTAACGGAAACATAACATCTTATGTCTTAGCGTATGCAATCTATATCATCTCAACTAGCACAATATTGTTAAGGCTGTTATCAGGTGAAAGTATGCCTCGTCGCTTTGTCGTAAAACAAATGTCTCTATTATATTTTGACAATTTCAGATGAGGGGCAGCGTGGTTTTAGAATCTCAGCCTGTTCCCAAGATAGGAACACGGGTGGAACAGAATAAACATATATATAGAGACATATATATACAAGTGTTTTGTATGAACTTTATTATGTGGTTTTATGTATTTGCTGCTTAAATAACCAAGTACAATGTATGCCTAATTCAAACAGTAGAGCAATAAACATGTTGACCAAGGGGAACAGTTAACTGGAGTCGACAAACGTCACCCGGTAGCTAACTGACGTTAGTGATTAATGAACTGAACACACACACTTATACACTTTACTTTGTTAATCGTTCATCATACATTGAACTGACTCTGTACTTAGCCGCGTGTACCTTTTGTACGACATCTTTCGCAATAGACGTTCCATATTCTTAGCAAAACAGTAATCAAAACATTTTAGCCCAATAGATAAATTCAAATAATGGATTTGTGATATTACCCCTTTTTTCGATTTAAGTCAAGGATATACACTGGGTAAAGATAACGGCGAATAAGTAAGACGTCTTACTATTTTAACTATGGCGGGTCTAAGTCTCATCTAAGTAGGAATAGCAGCGCCTATTTCCATACAATTCTGATGGAAACAATATAGTGTACTGGTATAATAGACGATTGATATGAAATGGATATTGTTACCAGTATCAAATAGCCATTCTGTTTCTATTTACTTTATTCTAAGAAATGACGTGGCGAGCGAGACATTCATCTGATGGTAAATGTTACGCCTCTCTATAACAACGTGGCGTTAGAGTGACATCCACTGAAACACTTTGTACCCGAAGCTGTTAGACGTAAGATGTTAATTCTCGTTACCACAGTAAATTCCCTAGCCACAACACCCTTTAACCTATCGGTTTAAACGGTATTGTATTATATCTATAGTTATGTTTGCACACTCCTGTTTGGCGGTAGAAATAGGAGCTACGGTGGTGTCTACTTCGACGTTCTCAGGCAACAGAGAACCTCTCATTAATAGATGAAACGGTATCGATGGTTTGTAAAGTAAAAAATGATTAAGTGTGCATAAATCAGGGACGGCACTAACCGCGAGTTGTACTAGTAAATTGAAGGCGAGGTGCAGCCAGCCGGCGTGTACTACGCTGTAGGTGAGGAAGCGCCAGAGCTCGCGGCGACGGTCCGGCCGGTATACGAGCGGCGAGTCCACCGGCACGGGCCCCGCCGCCGCCGCGACACCGCCGGAGCCCCACGCGTACCACGCGAACACGCCCAGCTGTTGTATACAAAACGAGTTATCATATCAAATATCACAATTTATCCGAAATTACATTCAACACAATTCAATCACACATTACAACATTAATATCATAGACAAACGACACACTACCACTAGTACACCTTGTACTTATTATCTACGTGATGATACAATTATATCAGCAAACTCTAAATAATACATAAGTTTTCACTGGTGATTAATGGCAGAAACGCTACAACCGAATCTAAAGCTAAATAGACGTCTGTAATCAATAAAAATTCGATGGCAACGGTAGACAAGATATGTCGTATAGATAATTGAACAGTTTGTTGTAGAGGGAGCAGTAGAACTCAGGAAAGGCGGAATCTAAGATATCAGTTAAACTAACCGAACGAAAAATATCAATATCTGTATCAGGAGCCGGAAGCAAAAAGCCTAAAGTGGAAGGACGAATTAACTAGATCAGGTCTTTGGAGGCTGTACCTTCAGGTGATGACGTATTATATGTAGATAGAAATGGATAATACTATGAGTTATTTTAGAAAACAAAGGTTTCAAAAATCAAAGCGAATAAGTTTTCATTGTGTGATTTATGACTATGTAGGAGACAATAAGTAGATACTTAAAGAAACATCGTAAGCGCTAGCGTTTGTTGTGATCCACGTAAAACAGCTCGTTCGCGGCGATGTGAAATCCGCAATTACACTTTTTTTTAATTAACCGAGGCAACTGGAGCGGGGATCGGGCAGCGGTATTAGCCGCGTAGAAAGTGATGCACCACTTCAACAGCCACTTGTTCGCATTCATACAGCTCATGAATAATTGCAGCGGTATTGTAAATTTCAGTACACGTTTAAGTATGGCCAAAGTGAACGATTCGTTAACCGAATACAGTTAATACCAGCTGTTGAAAGATAATTGTTTAACGGTTTTTGTCGAGTATAATTTTATTTCAGATAATAACGAAATATACTATTGTTTTATGATTTTGCGTAACGATTTTAATGAGAATTTAAACACTTTCAAGGACTTCAGATGGATAAAAACTGTATAATTGCTTTGTAATAAATAAAAACAATATTTACCTCTAAAAGCGTGACACAGATAATGAACAGTGGTGGAGGACAGCAAGTGTAACGTTCCTGGTAGTACTTGCGGTCCCGCTCCTCCGGGAGCACCTCCATTGCAACTAAATGAACCATCCTGTGTGCAAAATTATAAAAGTTATTTACCCCGAATATAGACTATAGAATGTTACACGATACAAACGGGTTGTTAAGATATTAATAATGCAATATTTAAATGGTACTTTGATGGGTACACAATGAATAGTAGTCAGCAGACTGTAAAACAACAGTGCATTTGTGAGAGAAGTTTTTCGTGAGATTGCGTCGCAAATCGTATTCAATCAACTTACTTTCACGATACACCTTGTTCGTATCGAACGAATTTCTAAACCATTTCATAGTTACAACCGCAACACATGTCACTGTGACATTAAACTGAACATAACAATATATTTAACGACATCAAACCGATACGAAATATTGAATGGCGCCAATAAAAACACTTATAGATTTTGTAAGTTTTAAAATATTTAGTTATTGTTACATTTTTAGATGAATTACACTGAAAAATTTGTTTGCACTAAACCTAAACATTACGAGTAATTTAGAAAATGACATTAGAAGTCATGACTTACCCGATTATTATCGGTGGTATATAAAAAGTTCTTAATATTTATACTCTTTAACAAGAGTTTTGCAATAGATAATTAATTATTTTTTCAAAATTATTTTATTGGGGTAGTTTATATAAAAATTACCTGGCGAAAAAGGTGGGATCTTCAAGTAGCAGATGGAAGTCGTTTTCGGAACTGACCTCTCGATCTCGCTGGTGCACTGCGCATCTATAGCTGCGGGTCCGTTTACCGCTCATCTATAAACATAGAGTAAACATATATAGTATACAGATAGTACATTTATAGAAAGTAGTAATATTTCAGTATAAAATTTCAACATCTTAATATCGAAACATAATATTGAGAGACATTAAAGTTGTCGAGAACCTACGAAATCAAATCTGTGCTTTAAATATAGTATAAATAACGGATGAAACGTTGCAAGATAAACCTTTAATGGAATTCGCGTCATTGTGGGTTTCTTTTCGTCAATTTAAATTTCAAATGTTCAAACTTTGAATTCGCACGAAAAATGTTTCGTGACGTTATTTTTAGAAAGTGCTAAAGATTTCGATTACAATTTGATGAGGGTACTTTATCACGCAGTATTTATTGTACATAACCATGGAGCAATGTACGCACAACTTCATAAAAATATTTTTTTAGGTTATGCACTACTCTGCACTGGCGGATCATTATATCCAGACACAACCTTAATGCTGTCTACGATTCTTTGATTTATCAACCATAGAGAGACAGTGAGAAATATAATACATTAAAATATTTAAAGATTTATAGATGTTTTGAGCTAGCTAGAAACATAGCTAAACCCCGTAGCCATCCCGTCTGTACACATTAATATTATCTCTATAATTGATTATCTAAAAATAGATAATTAGTACATACTAATTATTATCGTGAGTATTGGTTAAACGGTATAGAAGTTGATATGAGAGCAGCATCTGTTGGCAAACGAGGTTTGGGGAGGTTAGCGTTCTCTAACAATCTACGGATTTTCTTTTTTTATATACATAGATGAAATACTTCAAAAGCTGTTATAGACGAAGCCGCATAAGTTTTCAGTAATTTCGATCGGCTCGATTTAAATCCGCCTAGTATTTAAATCGATTGTAATCGCTAATAGTAAGGTAATAGCAGTAATACGGCGTATATAGTTTTGCGAGGGTGGATTAATGTGTCGCGGCGGGCGCTGGCTCGATTCCAGTCCGCGCCTAACTATCGACCCCGGCACCGACGGCGGCGTTTTCGGCCCTTGGATATCTGCCTACAGTATACATTACTGCTGTATTAAATCGCTTTACACTACATCCGACCCTCTCTACTAGAAGGGAAGAACAGCTGAAGATAAAAGTCTGTTCGGAGTTATAACTCTGAGTAGAATACTATAGTATTATGCAAAAATCAATACAGAAATTAGACTTCAATCGTTTCTTATTCCAACTTTAGCTTGCGTCACTCGTCCATCATAGCTTAATAATTGCGTCGTTATATAATAATTTCTTTAGTTCTTTAATATATGCGCTATGCAGTTAAAAATACGAGTGAATCTAATCTTTATTAAATGAAATAAAATATTTTGTTCATAGACAAATTTGCAGAACCGCAATAATGCCGCGTGGAATATTAATATGCAGTTTGTTATATTTCATAAAACATAAAATTTTTATGAATCGCCTGCACAGGTAAATGCAAAGCAGACAAAATATTACTTTAAAGAAAAAAAATAATTTTTCAAATATTTTACTTTTTATATACGACTAGTCGCATTGGTTCCGATTCAATTTTCATTGTGATATATATAACACAGCGAATCTGAAAGTTATATTGAAAACGACGTTAATGTCGATTACTGTTATCTGGGTTTATTACCTAACAATAATGAATTTAGATAGGGAGGGAAATGCTTAATTTGGTACAAAATACTATAGGATAACTTTAGCAATAAATACAAATGGCGTATGTTCTCATAGGAGATAGTGAATCAAAGCGGCACGGGTGGGCGGGCTGCGCGCGAGCTCCCGAGAGATGGCACCCGAGAGACAACCGCATTGTCCCCTAAGTCGTTCAACTCGGTTTCCCACGAGACTGTAAAATGCCCAATGCCAAAACCCAAATACAAATAGCCTAGACGCGCCGCAGACACCAGCTAAAACTGTCACAGTAACAAAGTCTGAGTCTAATTTAGAAAACGATGCGTGCAGGCGACAAGTCGCTGCTTGCTCTCGGCGTCCGCCTGCATCCAGATTGAATCTCCTGTACTTTTGTTGTCACAATCAAAATCATTGCTGTTTCAAAACTGTAATTATATCTTTAAACCTTTAGCTCTCTTTTTGGCACTGTCTCTGTCTTTCTACCGCCAGCATTCATCATACGTACATCCCATACACATCGTATATACAAGCATGAGCAATTGATCAAATTATATATGACGTACCTAACTCTTAGAAACAAAGATCTCATAAAATCCAAGATTCAGAACATCTGATCAATCAACCTATCTTAATTTTTATTATTCATATATTTTACATTCAATACACGTTATCAATGACAGAAGTGTCTTAAAACCTAAATCTGTTAAACCAATTGTTGGTTATGAAACCACGCACATGTGTACAATTTGACTCAAAACGCCCTTATATCACTTTAGGGGTTTGAACCAGTATTTCTTTGGCCGTAGATTAAAAAGAAGTTAGTTTTTGTAAAATGTAGGAGAAGGTTCAGAAATCTTTATACTTAGTAAAACTATTATTAGGGTTTGCAAGTGTAGTAGTGCTTTTAAGTGGTATTAGTATATAGAAAACTAATATGATGCATATCTATGTGGCTCAGTTTATAGTTTACATCAAGATAACTGAAAAAGTAAAAGTACAGTTAAAAGTCGATTAAGGTGATATTTGTCACAAATTCTGTATGGGTTCAATGAAATTACAAAGAAATATGATATAGCAATATAAATAGCTTTTAAAGTGCAAATAATGATTCTAGTATTAATTTGTTTATTCATGTCGAATAAAGTTATAATATTCTATTAATATTTTTCCAAAGTAGCTTTCAAGAATCTAGTAGAAGGTGTTAGAAATCGATTGGCGATAATAGACTAGAATGATAAGTATTTTTTTTTTAAAAAGTATCTTGATCTTCAAACTAATAATTAGGTGGTGTTAATGCGAAACAGCAGATTCTGTTTTTATCATAAAAAGCAGGTAGTTAATTTTGATTAGCTGAAGTAAGGATAAATAAAAAAAATCTTGTTTGAGTAGTTTTAAAATCTATGCCAAGTCGGAAAGTGAGAAGAGGAGAGGAGTATATAAGCGCAGTATGGTTTGAGGATTCGCGAAGATCTGTGGGCGCCGGTGAGCGCCGGTGGGCCCCCGTGGGCGCCAATCGGCGTGGGCGCCGTGACTCATACCGACATCCGACACGTCCGATACGTATCCGGAACCACTAACTGCGCCGCTATGCTGCGCCTTCGCCCGTCAAACGGCTCGGCGCGAGCCTACGCGACGCAACACACATTTTAATTAGTTATATTATTATTCAATACATTTACACAATTATTTAATATGTAATATAAATAATTTACAATATCATTTATTTTTTTTTATTATTTCTTCATATTTTGCCTATTTTCCGGCAGTCGACGTTTATTATTTAATGATAATGAAATTTCTTATTCAGTGATGTAGTCGCACGAATTAAATACAGCACGTATCGTTAACACGGCCGAGTGTTCAATATTTAATGTATGCACGGGAGATTTATTGTCCGGTGACTTATGAACAACACCTACGCCCGCATAGGATCATTGCCGATTTATGAATGGGAGTATAATTGAATGTCTTGTATAGTTCATTCACTTGTATTATTCAACAGCGCCTTATAAATATTTACAGGTAAGCATGGCCATCATTGAGATGTAATATAATTTTTTTTCCTACCGAGCCATATCACTTTGTTTGTCATGTAATCAATCAAGTGGCCGGAAACGCAGTACATTTTCACTTCATTTCCTCTATCAAGTCTGGGATCTATTGGCGCATTTCTTTACGGCGTATGTAATGTCTTCATTAGACTGTGTTTTATCTAAATCAAGTAAATGAATGGTAGATTTAATGTAACGGCTCGATTGGCCGGCCACTCCAGCGCTGGGAGCGTTCCCACGCGGCCACCTCCGCACCATTATGTTCTAATCTCCTCAACTCTGCATTATTACGACGCCGTGAAAGTAACTTATACGTTTTGCAAGCGGGAAACAAACGAATTACGGAATTTGCCTTAACCTGAAGATGCAACAAATGAGGAAATATTCCTTATCTGCTCTCATGTAGTGTTTTTTTTTAAGCGAAGAGACGACACGAGTCAGACGTTTACCTGATAGTAAGTGATACGGCCGCTTATATCATGACGCTAATAATTACATATACACTGCACGACATTTAGTTCGTCGCCTGGGGACATAAAGTGTAAGTCTCGTTATCCAGGTTATTTCAGTATTTATGACGCCATTCAAACCGCAACACAGTAATGTTTTGGCAGCAGAAATGGGCGTTCCGGTGGTAGCTACCCAGACGGTCTCCGGCAACAGAGACCTACCACCAGTAAGTTGGTTTATTCGTCTGTGTATCGAGGTAAAAATTAAAGCTGAATCTCCTGAACAGTAGTGGGATATAACAAAACGAACAGTTTAAAATAATGTCTCTCTATTTCAGTAAGAGGAAGCGTTATTTTTGGTTTAGTGAAATTCTGTTTGCGTTTGGGACTACCGGATTTTTGGAGCGGACAGGTTAATAAATTAATTTAATAGTCGTTAGAAATAGCCTAACTCTTGTCCCATATTTAAAACCATGTGAGGAAAGATACCATTGGTTTTTTATTTATTTCAAAATGTCAGCGAATTAAATTATGAAGTAATACTTGTTAGATAATTAATATACTTTAATATTTAAACATTAAATACTATTGTTACTATAATTTTTATTTTTTTTTTAATTCTAGGAATGGATGAGATGAGCGGGACGTTCACCAAATGTTAAGTGACATGCCAGCCTATAACAATGTGGTTAAAGTTAGGTGATATACACTGCACCACATAGTGCTCATCGCCTTAAGATATGAGATGTTAAATCTAATTACTCCAGTAATTATACTAGCTATAGCACCTGTCTAAGCAGAACACAGTAATGTTTGCACACCACTGGCGGCAGAAATAGGCACTGCGGTGGTACCTACATAAGCGGATTCCGGCAACGGAGACCTACCATCAGTACAATCTCAATATCCTTTTGACATGATAATACGATTACGTTTAGTTTAAATGTTAGTAATTAATGAGATAAAGTTAATATAATTTATTACCGATATAAAATGAAATATTTGAAATTTAATAATAAAGAAAAAATATTGCGGCAAAATGATGAATTGCACTAGACTCCAAATTTACCCAGAGGGAATAATAAATAGGTTATACTCAAAGGTTTACTAATTTAAAAAAATAAAACGATGATTGTAAATTATTTGCAATAATTGTATGCATAAAAAAATTACAAGGGAAAATCATTAATTAGTGTTCAATTTTCTTAACTTTTAATCATTGTGAAACATGAGACATTAGTTTCTATTGCATACTGCCGTGTCGCAGAGGTTAATCGCTTGTCCTGTAACGCTAATGTCTCTGGTTCGTTTCCAAGGGCCACTTGTTAAGTAAGTTGATAGTCATACAACTAGGCCTTCAGAGTGGTAAACATTACAATATATATTTTTTACAAATATTTAAAGTTAATAAATTAATATTACCGAATATACGACGGGTAATCAGTTCCTGAAGACCTAGTTATTATTTTTAACATTTAATTGCCTTTTGTAAAATTATTAGCTAACGGACAAAATTTAAGAGTAAAGTATTACTATAATTACATATATAATAATTCAGCGTTTTTTCAACATTTTACACATTAGTTTATTCAAAATTACCGTGAACTACTAAAATACCAAAATATTATTAATTCGTATTGTTATATAAACATTTTAATTTGCACGCTGTGGTCTCCTGTAAATGAAGAATACGTCGCTATTTACTTCATAAAAATGTTAAAATATGTTTTTTTTATATATATGTGATGTATCCTTCTTTGGAGGTCCTTAAATAAATAGAAACAAAAAGAATCATTTAGTGACTTAACCGTATCTCATCGTTTACATTTGGAGATGAGCTGTTCGCAATAAAACTATAAATTGTAATAATCAATCCACCTATACCATTACCGGTTGCGACATGTTCATACCTGTTTCTGATCACATATAACAATGTATATTAACATACTATGAATGACTACTATTTTTTAAAATTTTACAAGACTACTGAATGTAACAGAACCGCTATACGTTATTGGCTTTCCCTTGTCTTTTATTACAGTAGCATTATGTATTAAGACAAGCTTAAACTTTAGACCTTATTTTTATAGACATAAGACAATCATTTAATGTAAACAAAACATTATAAAATATTAATTCAGTCATTGAGATTATATTAACCGAATTATGGGTACTAAACACTGAAAAAAAAATTCATTATTTTAAGTTTTTAAAAAGATACGAAATGCGAATAACCACTGTAGGGATTTTTATTTGTCACCTGTGTTTTTACGCACGATACCTATTTTTTTCTACATATAATAATTAGTCAAATATAACATTAAAATTAAGAATAGAAATATAAAATTGAAAAGTGTGGAGGTAAATGTATTTTTTAATTAGTGCGATTATCCGAAGTACACGATTTCGCGTGTCGGATTGTCTCGTTTCACTTAGTTGTATTTTGACGGCTAGTGAGATCCATATCAGTGCGGTGTCATACCGTGAAGTTACTAGCGGTCGATCTACATAAAAAATAGAGCATAAATCAGGCTTCGGCTTCCCAGGCGATTATATACGCCCGTGATTCCAAACCAAAAGGAATTAGCTACTTCTTGACAACGATACACAATCATTGTGCTCAAAATCGATTTTATGAATCAACGGTTTCGATATATTTTCCAATAGATATTAACGCAGGCACCCAATACTGATCCGACATATTGTTGTATGATGTAACTCACCATTTTATAACTGACAATTGACGAATGAAATTAGAAAAGTTGCATTTAATATCCGGCTTAAATGTCTTAGCTATTAACGTAATGGAATTTCGAACTATCGTATAAATTTAATATAAAATAAATACATTGATTTTTAGAATTAGTCCCCTTGTGCTCACGATTGCTGCGATGCGGTCGAAATGTTGGAATAACAAAAATATTAAAATAAATCTAATAAAATCCGTACAACTTAAATTTATTAAATGTATAATGTACTCGTAATTATAAGAAATTATTATTAAGAATTAGTTTTAAGCACTGCAGAGGAAGTAAATTAAGAAAGAAAATGAAAACTAATTATTACAATTTTAATCTTAAATTAAAACTATACTCTTTTTAACGTATAAAAACGAGCTATAATTAAAAATTATAATTACAATTGTTAGGTTATTATTTATCACTTCATTTCTAAATAATTATAAAAAGTAGTGAAACTGAATAAGTTTGTATAACTCGAGATTACAAACGTTAATTATAACGTTAAATAATTTCTAAGAGAAATTTTAAAAACAAAAGTAAAATTTTCTATATATTACGTAACAGTAAATTTTTCAATATGGTTTAAATAAGTTACCATTGACAATTAATTTTATAACATCAAAACTCACCCATTACTGCTTCGGTCTTAGATATGTCACATCAATTGTTTTTATAGTAATTTATTATCACTAAACTATTAAGTAATTACACTATGGTGAGTTCGAGGTAGATATTAATTTGTTATTAATAGTAATGAACTTATTATAATAGTTCGCAACGCGAGCGTAGTCAGCGACGCTGCTCCGATTGTACCGACGCGTTACCTCCACGAACGCTCCTCACAGACTGACGTTTAATGACGTCCGCTTGAGTATCGTTTGGTGTGCTTCGGGTCAAACGCTAGACCATTTTTTATAATTTAGGAGTGGTGGATTAATATTATTGTTTTTTTGAGGGTTGAACATCGTTTCCGACGTTGCATAAAACATTTTTTTTTTTATATATTTACCCGTTTTTCACTTTCATTATCTCAATTTTCTATATGTACAAACTTGAAGGAAGTACTTATGAATAATTGTGATTCAGTTATTTAATTGATTCCGGAATGCATTATGTTCCAGAACTTTATTAAAAAAATTTAAGTTTTTATATAATTTTAGCTTATACGATAATTTTTATCTAATTAACTGTAAATAATATAAATTGTAGTTAACATGATTTGTAATAAAAAAAAGGAATGAGATCGTTTTTGACCGCTTTAACACATCAATGAAATACATAGTGAATACTACAGCGGTAAATAAGAGGTTAGATTTCATTATTATATTTTTGACAAGTCCCACAAATTGATTCAATGTAGTTTGTTTTATTATAAATAATATTATATAATTGTTTTGAAAAATGGTATATATTTAATTACAACATTTTTATCTTAAAATGTATTCGCGTGTAGATTTTGGATGTTGTTGGCGTAGGAAAATTAACTGCAGGTGTTTTAAATTACTATAATGTTCTATAACAATTGCTTTATAATGTATTAGAAATTTTTATTCAATGACAAATGTGTCTGTTAATGCTGATTTGCTCTTAAATATATCATCATCATCATCAGCCGATAGACGTCCACTGCTGGACATAGGACACTGTCTTAAATATATACAAAGTTTAATTTTATTTTAGACTGGAAATATTATTCTTATTGCAATTATTTTTAAATTTTAAATTATCAGTATTTTTAATATTAAAATGACAACCGATCGTAAAATGCAGTTTGTCTTATCAATTTATTCTCATCTTACTTAAAATTCTATTAAAAAGGGTATTATTGTTCTTTTCTTATACTAAACAAAACGGTCAAGTATTTTTGCACTAATAATTAAAAATAAGAATTCACTAATTCTCAAAACAGATCTTTTATTCTATTGTTTATCTATTTTTAGAATTATTATAATAAAAATGTATTTATCCCACGATTCGTTAAAGCCTTTTCTATTAAGGTTGTTGCAAAACATCTGGTGACCATATGGTATGGTAATTATGAACAGTACTATTGTCAATTGCAGATTTTCGATAAAAAAAAAGCAATAAAGCCATTTTAAAGAAATTACCTGAGACACCAAGCATTGGCTGTTTTAGTTTTTACTATAATTGTTGTACCGGGTGTTACTTTGTCGGAATATTATTCTCGTTCGAAAATGGGTGTCATATTAACAATTTCATATTCTTTGATGTTTTGTAATATCTAAGCGTATACTCTTTCATATTAATTTCACATAAATGGATATAAGTATGTCACTTTTCCAAAGTCGTACCGATGACCGAAACCTTTCTGAACCTCACTCTATTTGCTGGTGGTAGATTTTTGTTGCAGGAGACCGTCTATTACCACCGCAAGGCCTATTTCTGCCGCCTAACAGTAGGGTGCAAACAATATTGTGTTACGGTCTGAAGGGCGCTGTAACCAGTGAAATTGGGGTAACGAGACTTAACATCTTGTCTCAAGGCGACGAGCGCAATGTGGTGCAGTGTTTACTATCCTAACTAGCGCCACGTTGTTACGGGCGTGCGTATCACTTACCATCAAGTGAATATCTCGCACGTCTTTTTGCTTCGTGGAATAAAATTGTTATGAAATAATACATTTTTAATTGTAGCTAATTTTTTTTTGGGTAAATGAAGATACACAAATATGACTTAAAAGATTTTGTAGGGTAGGAATCCTTGTAGGAGCGAATCTTTTTGTTGATTAGTTTTGAAATTTTTACTACATTTCTGTTTATGTAAGGTAAGTAAACAATTAAACTATTGAGAATTTGATAAAAAAACTTAATAACACTAGTAAACTTATAACATTTTATGAAAAGATAAATGAAGGTATTATTTAATTTTTTTATAAACATGTATGTAAGTGGTCAAAACAATTAAACGAAATAGCGATTGTGCTAAAATGTCGGAACGATTCTATCAGGAGCACATGGCCACGTCACTATTAGCGGCAAGCAGGTGGGCGCCATGAGGTCCGTTAATTTGCTCAATATTTATACGCAAGATGGCGTCAGCACAAATCGTAGGTCATTACAGGCGTCATTTGGCGAGGTGGCTCTGTTAATGAGCTTATGTTCACGTAACCGTCTGCCACTGGGGTCAAACTAGAGAGGGGTTGTTTTTTATAATTGAAATTCGTTGGTCCTCTGTTTTGACATTTATATATTAAACAGTTATATGTATGTCGTTTTGTTGTTTTTGAATTTGAATAATGAAATCTTGTAATTAAGAATTTGAATCATAATACGACGTAGATATTTTTCTCTTTAATTCCCGTACTAATGTGTTAATGCTATTGTATTATAAGCAAAATTTAACGTTGCTTACGTATATACGAGTACAATTATTTATCAGGTAAACTGAAAGTCACACAGCATGAGATATTTTTAAACGTACTTGTAAAACTGTAGATTTTACAAACGTCAATCACATCATCTTATAGTATATTACTTCTATTTGATTGCTGCCTCATAAAAGTATAAAAATATACAACGTTCTTATCATTCAATTATTTTTCTTGAATTTAAAAATTCTATGTATGTTAATAAATACATAGGTAAACAAATGTGAAAGATGAAGATGAAAATTTTGTGTAATTCAACTTGGACTTCACGGACAGCACAGTTGTTAATTTTATTGTTGTAAGGATTTTGGATCCTCATTGCGGCTACAAAATCATCAGTCATCACAGTATAGATTAAACAAAAAAATACTTAATAGCATGATGTAGATACTTTAACGTACAATATAATGAAGGTAGTTAAACATTTGTATTAGCCGATAACAAATCGCCACCAACCGAGCACCACCGACTTTGTGCCAGTAACATTACCCACCTTCCGGTCATAATTTGGACAAATCGATTTAGATCAGGCGGCGCTTTTGTTCGATGATTTAGTAGCGCCGACAAATTGGGCCTTCCACATTGTTCAGAGGTCGATACAATGCTCATATACGTAAACTGGACGGTTAAGCGGTTAGCGGTTACAAGGACTTGAAGTTAAACGTTCGGTAATTTCGTTTAGTTAATTCGGCGCTCCGTCACGCTTTGTATATACTCCAAGCGAGTGTTGTAGTCTCAAAGGAAACATTTTGAAATGATGTTGATGTAGAAAATTACTAGTGAATAAAATCTTCTAAAGTATGTTGAATTAAATTTGTATATAAAAATACCTAAGATATTATCTAAACTAACAATAACAACAATTAAATAGGATTGAAGGTAATTAACGAAAAAAACTGTAGATATACTTAAAGAGACGGTGATTGACTTTATCCTAGTAAGCAACTGCTCATACACAGCTCCTCTACTATATTTTTAGTATATGTATATACTATTGGATATTAATAGGAAAAGCTGTAGTTATACTTTATTATTGAGTTTATTGTATTTTGACTATAATGAAAATCTAGACAGTGATCTCCTGCAGCAAGATGTGAAAGTGATTCATTGACTGCGGTGAGTCAGTGTTACACCACCTTACGCACGCGTCTAAGATTATTGCTTATGTGAGTGACCGGCCTTGTCGGCATCATTGAGTACAGACGTGCCTCATGTATCTATTTATTAGCTATATGAACTCCCTTTTAACATGAACTATTTTGCTGTCTTTCAATTCAATATCTTTATTTTATTTATATATACATAAATGAAATATACAAAATCATCATCATTAGCTAGTAGTAATTCACTTCTGGATATCTTTCACAAGATCTCCACACTGATTGCTCTTGCGCTTTATATCCTGCTTAACAGAATTACCGAGATCTTTAGTTCATCAGCAAGCTAGCTTGTCCATTTTACTGCCTACTTATTCCTACACTAATTTATTTAAACACATAATTAAAAAAAATTGTGGGGTATTTTTTTTTAACTTTGGTAAAGACGAATAATTACTTGCGTGTTTCATTTCAAAGGGTTAAACCTTTTAAGTATAGCGTGTTGTATATCGCAGTACTTTCTTTAATTTTAAATTCTAATCTTTATTTATGACATAAATATTATATCACAGTGTAATAGCATTACTTTTGAAATTTTTAAATTATTTTTTACTAGAGGATAATTGATTTAATGTTGATGATAATTTTACTCCATTTTAAATGTTAATGATTTATAAAATTTCAAAGGTAAGTTTGGAAAGTTTAAAAATGTTTGGCATTAGGCCGTCCATTTAGACAATGTTTTGTTAAATCGTTTTCTAAAAAGGAAGTTCAGCAAATAACACCCGGAGGGTATGGATGTAAAGTGCAACGTTCCCCCACACGCAAGCGCTTCAAAATTTCGCCGAGGATATTGGCGCGTAACGCCGGCGATACTTTTGTTTCCTTTTACTGAAATTTGCATTCGAAATTAGAACAGGAATGGCACGAGCACCCGCGGCGGCGCTACTGACCGCTCAATGCTAAGTTTAAAATTAAAAAAAAAATGTTAATGTTATTTTTATAACTTTCTTATATACAAATGAGCTTAAGGTCATTAAGTGCTTACCCATTATAGATAAAAAAATAATATCACATTTTTTTTATTCTAGTAAATATGGAATGGATATTTAATTTGCGTAAAAGATTATTTTTAATTTTCTAAACATATTTAACAAACAACTATTAATAAAAAAGATTAATTATCTATATAATTTTATGTTATATTCACGTTTAAGATAATGTATGTATGTGATAATTATGTCGTAAATTAAGATTACTTTTGTAATGTATTTTGTAACTGTTTTAAAATAATAATTTTTGGTTAAAAAAACATAAGAAAATATTAAAAAATTGTATTAAATCATTGTGCAAATCAAAACTAACCGTGGTAATGGAAATAGCCCACTAAACCAAAAAATACATAAGCTGTATGTGTTATTCTTTGTAGTAAATCTTGATCTATGCAATATGAATATTAAAGTCAGATTCATTAAGGCTAAAAGAATCTTCGAAGATCTTTAGATTCCTTGTATGAACAGGCCGATATATAATTTGATGAATTGGAAGTAAATAATTTACTGGTGATAGGTTCTTGTTACCGGTGACTGTTGAGGATAGATGTCACCGCAGTTCCTATTTTTGCCGCCAAATAGTAGTGTGCAAACATTAGTGTACCAATTTAAATGATGTTGTAAATTGCTGGAGTGACGAGGTTTAACATTTTACTATTATCTGCACATAATTGCTGCGTGTAACAATGTGGCGCTAGTTAGAAAGATATCTAAGTGGCACTACATTATTACAGACGGATTACTATGGTGTTAACGTTTTGCTTTTCCGAAACAAAAGTGCGCTATTCACAAATCGTCTAAATGTTAGACGTATTATAGATTTGTCTCGTAATAATTTGACACTGGTCTTGTACATTGTTGTGTAATAAAATCTAAATAGTAATGAATAGAATAGTCAAGGCAGCTCTTGATAATAGCTGGTGGCCGTGGGGCAGGTCGCGTGTCGAATCGCTGCGCGTCCGCGGCGCTTGTTCGGCGTGTGGCCGCACGTCGCCCCGAGCCGTGCGACGTCGACACAGCCGAACGTCTATTTAACAAGTATTTATGATCTTGTTTGTTTGTTTATTTCGATGCCATTTCTCACAGTACCTTGATTTGGAGTCTGAAGAAAACTCATTAGAATTTCGAAGAAAACAAATATTATAATTTTTAAACTAACTAAAATTAACAAAACTGCACCTTTTTTTTTGAGAGGGAAATCTTCGAAAGATATTCTGCTTCTGTGGGAGAAGACGGATTTGCATCCACAAAAATTTCATGGTAAGCGATACGCCGCGCCCATAACAACATGACAGTAATAACGATATTATACAATGCACCACATTGCGCTCGTCTGCTGAGACATGATGTAGAGTCTCGATATCCGAGTTAACTACTATACTAGCTACAGCGCTCTTGAATCTGCAACACAGTAATGTTTGTACACTACTGTTTGTCAGTAGAAATTGGCGTTGCTATGATACAAATTTAGGCGGTCACCGGCAACGGAGACCTACCACCAGTAAGGATGACCTTAATGTTTTGCAAGAGGTCGCGGGATCTCCTACAGAACACAACGGTGCCTCTTTGTACTGTGCCTAAACATGAACAGAGTAATATCGAAGTAAGTGACCCCCTCGTACTTGTCGTTCACCTTGGGCTCGCTTAGTAAGCAATTAGTGCCCCAACTTCAAAGTTCAGGAAAACCCTTTTAGACGCCTTCTATAACAGGCAGGGTTTACCATAGTCCTATTCTTAATAGCCCGACATTAATGTTTGCACTGTTGGGACTCGGGGTCTTCTCTACAAGGAGAGACTGAAGGCCGTTGATTCACTACACTTACCATTTAAAGGTTAGTTGAATTTAATCAATTTAATTAATATATGAAAGATTACTACGTTTTGTTGTTAGCGATATAAAACAGTTTAATACCACAACAGTTACGTTAGTGATGTTTTTAGATGTAAGTGATCGTAAAGTGACAGCTCTGCCGACAGTACCCGTAACGAGGCAATTTGTATCAATGCGTAGATCTGTGCCCATCAAACCCTCAAAGCGACCGCCGCACCTGCTTAACTTACGTCGATATCGACTTAATAGCTACTATTATTATATTCAAGAATACAGCTTTATGCCTTATTAATTATAAAATAAAGGCTATTTTATTTCAGCGGATTTTGCTTTACGCGTGATATTCTGATGTAAACGTGGCAGTTTTTTTCAGCCACAAAACCACGGAATGCGCGTCGTGCGCAGCGGTTGCAGCGGAACATTAAGGAAACTATTTTAAGTAACTTGCTCTCGTTGATATAACAATACAAATAAAAATGTATAAAGTGATATGTCAATAACATTGGTAAGTATATTTATAAGAAATTTTAATAAAACATGAACAGTCTCCGGTAACAGAAAACTATTAATTTACTACTTATTTTAAGAACTAGTATTTTTATCAAAGGATCTTTGCATGTTTTAAATAAATCTGACACTAGTTTAGTGTTTTTTTTTATTTTTTTTTGTGTAATAACTTAATTTCAATCTCGTATGGTCTTGAGTGGTGGCTGGATCTGGTTCTCTACTGACACACCAATCTAAGGGTGGTAGCTACCGATGTGTGTATGAAAAATCCTTACTACAAAAAAACTCTTCATTATGCGGTTTTAGAATAAAATCTTGTATTTATTTTCATGTCATTAGGCTAGTGGTTAACCAATGGGTAATAGAGGTAGTTAAAAATTTAAATTTTATGAAATAATTAGTACAATATAAGTATTGGTGTACAAAAACAAAAAAAGTGTTCTGTTGATCAATACCAACAGAACATTTTTTTGATTTTACGTTAGTCTGTATCTCCGCTTACTACAACAACAGATGGGCTCGTAGTTAAGCAGTATGCATTATATATAAAATGTTAGACGGATTTCTTGTCTATTTGTGTTTCGTAATTAGTCAGCGTAGGGGAATCCACAACAGCGAGATTGTTTCCAATGACAATGGACAGCGCGCGCGCATATTTACATAGCCGCTGACACGCGCCCGACTGCTCGCCTTCAATAGACAATGACACGGATCATCAACTGATATTAATTGTTATTGTTGTTAAAGTTCATCTTGTTTACAGAAAACCAGTTAAACAAGAAAAAAGACATTTGTTCATTCATTTCAAATTTGTTGTCTCTATATAGCAATAATTGCTGTAAACATTAAATAAAACACAATTGTTTTACAGCACTCAGTTTACGTTGTTAGGATATGGAATAGACTATTTATTTAATTGACAAGAACGGCAGGATTTCAGCTGATATTAAGTTATATATTAATGTGGCTCTTATTTTTTTTCTTGTTTCCCTGGGCATTTATGTGCCTGGGTTTCAGTTCTTTCTTTTTGTTACAATTTTTTGCTTTGTTACCGTTTTTCCCTTCTTCCTTGCTCTTTCTCTTTCTTTCCATTCTTGCCTTTCTTTCCCTCCTTTGTTTCCTATTCATTCCCCATTCTATTTCCTCCTTTCATACAGCGCGCTTAAACGAGGGAGACAGCCGTTCTTTATTTATTATTTTTTCATTCTTACTCTATATTACATTTGCCTTACTCGATAACATTTATTTATATTCTACATTATATATCACTTGTATACATTTCTCTTATTTTCTTTTACATTTTTTATTTCTTATATTCATTACATTCTATTTCATGTTATTACATTTGTACTTCTTTATTTTGGTTTATTACTTTCTTATATTTTCTTATACTTTCTTATATTTTTAGTTTTATTCCATTCTATCACTTTTTGCATAATTTCAAAAAGATTAGACGGCTGTGGTTCTCCCTCATCAGAGAGGTGATTTCACTACCTTCTATCTTTGTTCCTTTTTCTATCTTTGCTTCCGTGCGCTGCACCCGATGTACGGGGCAGGCAGCGATTAGGTGCTGCACGGTTTGGTCCGTGCTCGGATTACAGGTACCCGAAAGATTCTCCTTGAGTTTAAACCTGTGAAGGTACTCGGAGAATCTCCCGTGTTTCGTGACCATTTGGACCAGATATGGCTCCAGCTGGGTGTGGCGCTTGTTAAGAATATATACACAGAATCACTTTGTGCTCTTCGCCTCGAGATAGATGTTAACTTTCAACATCATCATCGTCATCAGCCGATTGACGTCCGCTGCTAGACATAGGGCTTCTCCCTACACTATTTGCGTTACACGAGTAATTTCACCAGCTACAACGGTGTTGAAATCGGAACCCAGTAATGTCTGCACAATCCTATTGGACAGTAGAATTAGGCGCAGCTGTGTCTAGACTGTCCCAGGCAGCTAAGACAAAACTGATAAAGGAAATTCTTTAAAAACTATGCAACGATGAACGCCTACATAAAACGGAAAAGCGAGCCTGTAATTTTTTAAATTTATTTATTATTCACATTGGTTGAATGTTATCGCTTCTATCGTAATATCAAAAGTATTGTTAAAGGGCAGCCTTAAAAATTTATTTCTATGCAAATGTGTATCTCGTGCCGGCGACAGGTGACGTGCGGCGGGCATAATTGTTTTTTTTATAACGATATTCAAATATTAGGAAGGTTTTTCTATGGGTTTTTATATTTAACACTGGCGCGGGTGCATGCCAGGTGGTCTTGAAAAAATCCGTAACAGCTTGCTAGACTGTAAATGTTTTATGTATAAAGTTCAATATTTGTCTTTCTAATTCTGCCCTTGTTTAATCTTTTTTTTTTTCAGTTAATCGTGAAATTGCATCTAAATATGACGAGATATTTGTTTATTTAAAACTATGTATACATAAAAAATAATATCAATTAGAAATACATAATAACAAGTTAAAAAAAAAAACAAGTTGTAGCACAATAAATAATGTGAATAAATAAAGCCAGATATAATGTATTAATTAAATCTTAAATTATTTTTTATTTGTAATAAAGGATCTTTTTCAATTTTAACTGCGGGTAGGTTCCATTGGTACCTATTGTTTTTAATTACTGTATATTTTTTTCATATAGTTTATACTATGTGAAAAAGATACACTTCGATGAAACGTTCATTCGCAATGGCTTCACAGTTTGCTTAATATAAAAATTGTGATGAACGTCAGGTCCAAAACTCATATGACAGCTGTCACACGAGAACAGTTTAGAAAGTTGACGGTTTAGGTGCAACTTACACTGCTAAGGGTTCCCTGACGTATCGAAAAATTATTATTCACCATATTAATCTTATCTATTCACAAATTTCAATTTAATACTAATGTAGTCTTTTGTAAAATTTAAATAGTGCCATAAAGCACATGAATCCGTTTATAATAACAACTGTTGTGTATTTTTTTTTTTTATAAAAAAGGAATGCACTGAACGGAAGGCGTGTGTTGCGTATATCTATTCAGATCTGATACGGATTGTACGGAAAACGTTCTAACTGTTGATATTACAGTTTTTACGAGCACAAAAAGTTGATAGGTTTTGTACTTGAGCGGGAATGGCGCTTGGCGTGTGCGCATAGCGTGCAGCCCCCGCGCACCTGCCGCCCGATTATCTGGTCATTAGTCGGCATTGAACCCACAGGAACTACGAAATTATGTGTGTGAGCAACTTTAATCGTATGTGAACTAAGTTCAACTTAATAATTAGTTACGCTAAACCTAATGTTAATAGTAAATAAGTTTTATATTTCTTTTGGATGATATATATGATTTAAAATATCCCGTTCCGACCCAAATAATTTAATGAGATCACTATTTATCAACGTTTTGCTTTTGTATTTAAAATTTAAAAGAGCTTATGATGACTCTGAACAAAATAAGAAGGAATCTTTTGATCGGTCGAAAAACGAACGCCTTAAAATTACAGCGTCGGTCCATCATCAGAACTTGGTGGTGGGGATAGGGAGAGGGTGTGTGTGCGGGGGTTTGCTAAGTGTGAGGGCACAATGGGCGCCCCCCGTGGTATTGTGCGCTAATGTATGCACGTACGGCGTCGGCGACAGCCGCCACGGACGCCACAACACAAACATTTCAACGCATCTAATTTATAGTCCTGTCGTAGTGGGCCGCTTCGCGCAAAAAATATTGTCTTAAGGTGCATGACTCTCGCTGATCTTAATTCTTGCTTTAAATATATTTTCGCCTCCAAAAAAAATTACCTTCAGTTACGTTTATTTTTGCCTGGCGAAATCTTACATTTAGTAGTTTTATAAGAAGATAGACAAACGCAAAAGCGACATACGTGTTAGCAAAGGATCACAGTAGTTTATCAAGGAGTTTCACTGCGCTTTCCGGACCGCTGGTGTCATCTTAATGTGAAAATAATTGTGAATTACAGTACTACAGACACAACCTAAGATTTCGCATTATGCCATATCTGACGAAGGGATTGACTTTGTTAATTTTAGTACTTTTTTTTCTGGTTAAACATTGAAGTGTTAACTGTTATCTATAGAATTAATATTTAAAAGTTGAATTTTAATCGAGCTTGTTTTAAATAGGTCACGATTAAGGACTTGGTGGAATTCTTGCTACATGTAAAAATATTGCGTGTTATGTACTGTTTCAGTTACTTTGCGGTTGTTTGTACATTAAGTCCTTTTGATAGGACAGAATTTTGATTCCTAAAGCATTTATAATATGCACCCATAAAGCTTGTTTATCTTCGCTTGAAATCGATATGTTTGTTTTATGGAAGTTAAGAGGAAGAATTACTCATTTTAATATTAAATTAGACCATTTTAATCAAAAAACCTTTCATAAAATTAGTAGGAGCAGACCTTAAATGAAATTGTACATGGAAGTCTGAGAGAGCATGACTCAGTCACTGCGAGAGCAATTTTGAATATTATAATAATATGTTAACCAGCTCGTACGATCCACATCTTGTGTTGTGACTCCGAACAATTAGTAGTATTTATTAGAACAACGATTGTGTACGGAACGAATGGAACACCCTTATGAATAACGTAGAAAATTGTTTATTTATTTATTCAAACTACATCTCCAGAGACGTCATATAAAATCGTCAAGCGTAAACAGTTTTTTCAATTACTGATTTCGGTATTATTTGCTATAGCACGATAAGAGTTGAAATATGCCAAAGTTTATTTTATTGAAATAAATGAGATCATCCATCGATCGCGATCTTAGATAATGATTAGTTTTTTAGCACTTAGTTATGTTTTTAGCATTCTGATTTAATATTATTACGTCAGAGATGAAAGTGTCATATACAAATACAACCTACCATAGAAAATATTCTATGGTAGGTTGAATTTCCAATTTTCAAACAATGAGTTCAACGAGACCCAGATAGCTATTTGTTAAGATTATTTTCCTAATTTTCAGAGCGCAAGTGCATAGGCATATATTCGGCCACCCACTGGCTGCTCATTCGGTTCTGCTCAATTGGTAGCTGGCAAAAACTACATTTGCATAGAGCGCGATCCTCCCGTAAGATAGTGGCCACCATGCGCTCTACTCTTGACATGGACCTAAAACAGCCTAATGGATGTGACTTAATACTTTTGGATGATAATATATCGATAATTATCAGACAGCTATATCCTGCAGTGGAAGTCCCTCCGCTGACATAATGATGATGAATTTCCACGTTTCTGTGTGGTAAAGTTATTTTTATAAAGAGAAAACCAAAAAATTTAATAAAGGGAAAGTTAAGTATCATATTTCTGTTATTTTTATAATTATAACAATTTGTTAGACTTTATGATAGTTATTGTAATCAATAACCGTAATGATATTTAAGGGAAAGTAATAGGTAGAAATAATAAAAGGTGTTAAGAAATTTAAATTGTCAATTTTCGTACAATTTCATGGTTTAGTAACTTCCGACAGTTTGTGTACTGAATGCCAATCAAAATTCCAAAAATTTGGATAATGCAATGTAGTAAGTGGTTTAACAAAAAAGTAACAAAGCGTTAAATTTATTTTTTGTTTGCAATCGCTTTAAGGAATTTCGAATTTATTTTTTGATTAGCAACCCTCGTTAAATGCGCCTAATACTGAAAGTAAACTGTGAAAGTTTTGAGTGAACTCCAGTAATAATAGTTCTGTAATCCCAATGACAAATGCAGATACCACCCACTGCACGCACGACCCCATCAGCGGAGCGATACAACCAACAAATATTTTTACATCTTCATATTTTTATTTATTTAATTGAATCCGCGACGTGACTGTTTTGAAGATGTACTTGTCTAAATGCATTACGATCTACTGTATATACTTTAGCACGAATCCATGTAATAAAAAGTATAAACATCAATTAAAATTCTTATAAGCTTTAAACTTATGCAAATATAGCAGCTTTTACATTTGGATGTTTAATTGGACGGCATTTGTAAATTAGAGGATAACGATACAGCTTCAACGTCCTTATAGAAGGTTCGCCTTATAAAAAGTAGAAGATAGAATAAGGTTTATTTTAAAATCTTGCTTCAATATGCACTCTAATTATATATAAATTATTAGATGATTGGGTTAGAGACATTTTATACCGTGAAACGACAGAGTGAAGATCACTAATAAGTACTCTATCATTAGATCTTCTCGTCTCTGATGCTTAGCAGCCAGCACCTTGAACTTTTCTTTGTCCGTAGCTAGTTGGAAAAGTTTTACGATCGTTTTTGTGTGTACTTTTATAACTTGTGGATCCTTAACATGCGGCGTCTAGCAGCACTTCATATATATATGTACCTGTAAATTTAACTTTGTATAGTATATTTTTCTAATTTTGGGGACCTAAGCAGAATACTAATAGTGATTACACAAAGGTCGAAACAATTAATTATTTGCCAAATCAGTTAACAACGCCACTAATAAGGGTTCAAATACTTATTTACTTTTAATGCCTTTATTGTACAATCCTTTCTGTTTTAGTGTTTGAGACCGTTCGTCGATTGGTATTCGTGGTCCATTATCCCTCGTACATTCCGCGGTCATTATTTATTTTGTGCGGGCGTGAGTTACCAGTTGCCCGCCCCTTCGTTACCGCGCTAATCGAGCCACCTATACACAGTACCTGCTTCTCACTAACGCTAACCAGTGACGTTTACTTTGAGTAAGTTTGAAGTACTTCCCACATACAGCGTACAAATAAATTTAGATCCTGGTTTGTTTCAGTTTAATTGAAATTTTACATTATTGAGAATTCTCGAAAGTGACTTCTACGAGCCTATCGTAACAAATCTATCTTTCTTCATCAAAATGACCCTTGATGAGAAACAAAAAATTTTTTTAACGTTTAGGAAAAGTTAATTGAATTGTCAAAAAATCGTTAGAAAAATTAAAGATCCTTTAAAAATATAATCTTTTAATATTTTATAACATTGTTCAGTCTTCTAATCTAAAATTAAATTTTATTTAAATAAAATGTTAATCAATAAGGATTATACGAGTAGGAAGAGTCGATATCACAAGAATAATAGAGAAAAATCTCTGACAAGTATAAATAAAAGCAGCGATCGTTTTGTACTTATACCGTGATATAATTCCTGACAGTTCCTCTTTCAATACCGTTTTACTTGATAGGCAACATCGTCAATGAAAGTGATGTGGTTTATATTCAAAAAATCATTCGACAAATAGACTTCAAAGAATAGATTCACAAGTTTATAAGTTTTTACCCCAATCAAAATAAAACTCTCGTAGAACATAGCCAGCACCAAAATAAGGTATAATATGTTTTTATGTGCAGCGTCGATTTCAATACTCCTTAGACCAAGTTAAAAGATTATTAAGTGGACATTGTAATTGGTTATTATAAAAAGCATATATCACAGAGCGTGTAGAGACGCGTGGGAGACGCTGGACAAGATTTGTGTGCAGCCCGTCGTAGTGGGGAACGCCCCTTCATTAATATGCTAATCCCATTTCTGGAGCAATCGGGACTGGCCCGCGGATAACTGCTTGATTGCTGGGATAGTAACATCTTCACTGAAACTGCACAACCGCGTAAGAATCCACACACCACATAGAATGCTATTAAAAATGAAGTCCTAACAAAAGATTTGTTTCTCGTGTGAACAATTTTACAATTGAAGAGTCCGATCAAAAACAAACATACAAAAATATAATGCTTTACTTTTATTAGGATCGCCGCGCAATAAAAATCTCATAAATTATTAATTGATTGTAAATACGAGTGTTAGTTTCGTAGCGGGAATAATTAAACTCATTTCCAATTGGTTGTGGTGCGTACAAGAGAACGCGTGTGGCCTCGTGTGCTGGCAGAGAGGAGAGGGGGACGCCGAGAGGAGTAGAGAGGGCGAGAGGGATACGACGACAATGCGTGCTGCGGTAATGTATGCGCGTCGGGGAGGTCCTTCGCTGTCGTGGGAAGGCGATATCGTCGCGTTGCCTCTTCGAGATTCGGCTATAGGTGCCGCATTGGCCTCTATGAACCCTCTCTTATTTAAAATGACACACCGATACCTTTATTATGGCGCATTAATAACATTAGTGATCGTACTCTTGTTGTGAAATAAGATTTCCAAATAGCTTTTCCGATATATCGGAACTCAGCGCGATGTCCGCGCCGGTGCAACGCCGGAATTTGCATAAACTTTTTGTTAATGCGTATTTTAATTGGATGCGATTAAATCTTAATAAATCGGGCAGTGTTCCCACACGCGGGCTGTATGTCGAACGGCCGCAATTACGCCGGCGGCGAGTGTTGTAATTTGGCCGGGGCCTGCGGCGAGACGCAGAAATTACGCGGCATCGTTTCGGCAACGCACCGATCCGTTTAAACGGCCGGGATCGCGTGCGGTCGGCGCGAGTCGACAAGCCACCGCACCGCACAAACGCACTCTTCAATTATCAATCGTAAATTCCGCTGCGACGGCGCCAGGTGTCTATACTAACGACCGTATTCTCACTTCCTCTTCTGTTCTCTCTGCTGGATTGATTGAACAGACTTTTGTCTACAGCGTGTAACATTTAAGAGAAGCTAGTAACAGTATCATATTCTTACGAAATTATATGGAAAATGCTTCTGAATTTAGATGACTTGTATATAAAGATTAAGGTTACATACTTTTATGATATAGAAATGTACGCACTCGCTATCACAAATTTTATTGTGATTAATGAAAATTACTTTTACCGCGTCTATTAGGTAATAGGGGCACGCTTAACGTAAGTTCACGGCGCTCATTTCGGCACACAAACCGGCCTTCAAAAACTAATTTAAATTGGAATGTGATATACGCACGGGCGTCGAGTGCCCGAGGGTACGAGCTCCGGTGCTTTTAATCACCTTAACCCTTAGTTAACTGCTGTTAAAACACTACCGCGGAGGCTGAGCGGTCGATGCCGCCTCGCTCGGGCGCCATGCCAACTTGGCTAAGTGTACGTATGTATGTAAGACTACATCCCGGCTCCACTTTTACGTTCACGTAATTCATTTTACGTGTTAAATTCGTTAGGAGCTCGAGAAACAGCGCTAAGTAACATTCTTTCTCAATTGTGTGGGTTAGAAAATCCCACGAAAGTCTTAATTGATCTGCATAATGAAACAGGTCGATTATAACATTAGGTAATTTAAACTTAAATATATACTTTTATCTTTAAAAACAGATAGTATCATAACTTGTGAGTACATTTTCTATCTTACAAAACACATATTTATAGATTACTAATATATATTAATGTTTATTCGTAATTTTTTGTTCTGGACTTTTACGTCTTGGACTAACAGTTTTATACACTTATAAGGTCCAAGGTAACAATGTTCATCAAATATGTAGATCTACAAAAATGAAGTGCATACACTGTTTCGACAGAAATATTTGTCATGTCATACAAACGTTTGTCTTGTGCGGAGATGAAACCAACTCGCATCACTTGAATGAATCTGCAGCAGCTCGTTAAGTTGACCGTTGTTATAAAATAAAAAACTTATTAGCTACATTTATATTTTTTTACCTAACAAAGGTATTTTTAAAGTTTTACGAGTATTAATGTATCTGTCTATGGTATTGTAGTTCCTAGATGGTTAATACTGATTTGATCTGCTTTTTTCCTTCATAGATTACTTGATTTAAATGTTCATAAATGTTACTTATATTTGAATATTATACAGGGTAAAAGGTAATAGGTGTAAAAGATCTGAAGGAGTTAAAGTATAACTCGTATCTTATCTATCTATGTATGGAATACCCCATCCAAAAAACAATAGTACTGGAGTTATTCATTTTTTAAATATTTTTCAAAAAATTCTCGATTTTCTAGGAAAAATTCGATGATTTTATTTCTTACTTATTTTTACACAAATTTTAATGTAATAATTATTGTTTAATCATTGTTTTATTAAATTAAATTAATAATTATCACTTAGAGGCTAAAACTTTTAAATTAGGTTCTTTGAAAGTGGTAACAGTAAAAAAGAAGGCGTCATACTTACATTTTTATTTAATCTTAAAATAAAATTTTATTTGTAAAAAATACGTATAAAGCACACAAATAAGTACCTGAATTCAATACCTATCCGACAGGATAAAAGAAAGAAAGTACATAAAAATTCTAAAATTTAGAAAAACAAAACACTTAATAAAACCAACTACCATGAAATATCAAACTGTAGACTCATAAAAGTAGACGTTGCGCCGGCCCTTAATTTGACCCTTTTGTTTTTGTTATAACACGTGCGAGCTTATTGTTGTAGATTTAGATATTGAGTTCAGAGTAAAAGTTTAAAGTAACAATTAATTTAAATTTTGCTCAAACTGATGGCTACGATTCCTGATACAAGCACGAAGCCTTTTTCTAAAGTTAAATCGAGTGACTCGCCCTGTGAGCTGGTCTCTTATTTTGACAGCAGCGACGATGATGCGTGACTTTACTCTTCTAACGAGACAATTGGTGTTGTTTACACTAAAGATTTCATGTGACCCCATAAGTAATAATCGCAAGGTGTTAAATCGGGACACCTTGCGGGCCAAGGTGTAGGTCCGTCTCGACCAATTCATCGCTGAGGAAAATTAATGTGTAACCACTGCCTTACGCGGAGACGAAAATGAGTCATGCTGGAACACAATTTCTCTTCTGGTTTCTAATGGTATATCCTCCAGATAATTCAAGAAATGATTTCAAAGAAAATCTTCATATGTCTCCCCATTTAAATTCTTGGGCAAAAAAACTGGGCCTATCAAGTAAGTATGAATTATGCCCATCCATAGGTTTGCGGAGAATCTTCGCTGATGAGTTCCTTCTCTAATCAAGTGGGGATTTTCACCTCGCAGAGCCCAATAATGATTATTACGAAAATTTGTTATGCCGTTTCTGTCAAACTTCGATTCATCAGTTCACAATATTTTGGTGAGAAAATTATTAGTTTCGAAGTTTGCATGTAGCATAAAACGGTAGAAGTCCAACCTCCTTGCAGGGTCCTTCCTTCAGGGCCTGGACCGGTGTATAATGGTAGGGGTAGAGCCTTGCCGTATGCACAGTAAACCACACTTTCCATTGCGTTAAACCTAGCAATCTTGTCACGACCTTGATTGACGTTGTCGGTTCTATAACAAAATGATCTATGATTCCTTCTTCCTCTTCAGTATCGTAGATGCGTGGCCTACCTGCGTCAAGTCGCCTCTGGTGAACGCTGCCAGCTTCCCTGAGGCGTTGATACGCCGCAGCAAAGACTCTATGACTTGGTAGGTGACGATTTGGAAAACGTTGCTAATATTTTCTTCGTGCTTGTAAAGAATTTCCTTCAATAACAATAAAAACGTTAGCGTATTCTTCATTACCGTTATCCGCCATTGAAATTAAATTTATTTAGTGTGGAAAATAAAAATTATTCAGAATTAAGAAGACAACGATAATGTACGTCCGCCCACGAAAGTAGTTAAATTTTAACTGTCGTATTGACTCATTACCTAAAAATGACATTGCACATGTTTTACAATGAACTCGATATCTAAAACGACAACAATAAGCTCGCACGTGTTACAACAAAAACAAAAGGGTCAAATTAAGGGCCGGCGCGGCGTCTACTTTTATGAGTCTACAGTTTGATATTTCATGGTACTTGGTTTTATTACAAATGTTTTTTTTCTATATTTTAGAAACTTTATGTACTTTCTTATACCTTGTCCAATAGGTATTGAAGTCACGTCACGTATTTTTTATAGATAAAATTATATTTTAAGATTAAGTTAAAATGTGGGTATGACGCCTTATTTTTTACAGTCACGACTTTCAAAGAACTCAATTTAAAAGTTTTAGCCTCTAACTGATGATTATTAATTTAATTTAATAAAACGATGATTAAATAATAATTATGACCTTAAAATTTGTGTAGAAATACATAAGAAATAAAATCGAATTTTTTTATACAATATCGAGAATTTTTTGGAAAATATTTAAAAAATGAATAACACTAGAACCATTATTTTTGGACGGGGTATTCCATACATAGATAGATAGGATACGAGCTAAACTTTAGCCTCTCCAGATCTTTTACACCTATCCCCTTTCACCCTGTATATATAATTTTATTCGATATCTTCTCGCCCTTTATCACCGTTTTACATAGCAACTTGTAGGGTACAGACATTGTTGTGTTCTTTTTTGAAGGGCGCTGTAGTTAGTAAAATGATTTAGGAATTCTTCATTTGCACAAAGACGACAAATTAGTGTACGAAATTAAAATTGCTAACGATGCAAACATATGCATAGTAAACCATTCTCAATAAAGTTATTTTGTTATGACTAATCATGGAAATTACCGTCAGGTGTTGTTAGTGCCTTCGGTTAGTAGATAAATAATAGGTATGTTTTAACTTTTGGTATTAAAATAATTTAAAATTTTATACAAATCAGACCTTCTTAGCTCGGTAACGCGATCGTCGATTACCTTGTCTGTACCGTTTGGACGCGAATTGATTAGCTCGTCGGGCGTGTCGCTAACCCGTCGTCACGGTCCGCCGTTGACGCGTTCTCACGCGCCGGCGCCGGCTCCTACCATTACGGTGTTCGACTTCAGAACTTCGTAAGGAATTAGCTCAATATTGCGAAATTACTGGGGTACCAAGACAACATCTTGCCTCACGGCCATGAGCACAATGTGGTGCAGTGTATATCATTCTAACTAGCAATATGTATTTATGGACAGTTGTACAACTTTCGTAGCATTTACTACCAGGTAAATGTCTCACTCGGCTCGCTGAATATCATTAACTATGATAGCATTTCGTTGCAGAAAGCCGTCTAGGTCATCACTGCAGCGACTATTTCTGCCAAACAGTAGTGTGCAAATATTACTGTCTTCTGGTTGGAAAGATGCTTTAGCTAATAAAATTGCTGGGGTGATAAAACTTAACATCTTATGTCTCTAGGCGGCGAGTGTAATATATATTATCTAAATTAGCACCAAGTTGTTGTGGGCAGGTATATCACTTACCACTAGGTGAACGTCTTGCACGTCTCGTCGTATAAAAAATAAAACTTACAAAAATGTATGCGGATAGCACACCATAATCAATAAAACATTTTAGCAAGCGAGAGGAAAGCAGCGATTTATTTATTATATGAAGGGACAGGACAAGCGAGATGGTTCACCTGAAGATAAGTCATACGCCAGCCAATAACAACGTGGAGTCTATTAGGTCAACAAATAAAGCACTACATTATGCTCACCGCTTTGAGACATGAGATGTCGCTTTGAGACATGAGACACTAGCTACAACGCCCTTTAAACCGGAACACAGTAAGGCTTGCAGACTATTGTATGATAGTAGAAATAAGAGTTCCGGTGGTACCTATTTAGACAGTCTTCGACAACAGAGGTCTACTATCAGACTTTAGAGGTATTATTAGAAATGGTAGAGCTTCAAAAGTTTGGTTGTATTTTATAAGAAATAAGAGTAACAGTGGTTAAATTTGTTTTGCGTATTGTATTTACATAAAAAATATGTAATTTGATATGTTTGTATGTAGGTAATTGACCAGTGGTCATGGTTTGTTATAGACGAATTCTCAGGCGTCGGCGCCGCGTTGCCAACTGCGTTTCACGGACGACATTGCGGTTTCCGCCTCAGGAGGCAACGGACGAGACCGATTACTTTCATCGGTGTGACTTTTTTATATAGTAAGCATTTTTGGATTTGTATGACAATATAAGTATTGTTATGCCATAACCTTAAGCATCGCTCTATATAAAAGGTTTTATTGATAGGACCTATTTTTTATAACCTTGACATTCTTACTCTATTTCAATAATTTTATGACATTGATATAACTACAAATCGATTACTTACCATTATATAACTCGCACTCATTCTGATACTTTTCCGAAGAAAAAGAAGTTTGCTTGTAAATAAATAGGTTTATGATTAATTATAAAAAGATTTGTTTAGAATACGTATGATACATTTTGTATTGATCTTTCGTTTTCATCAAAAATATTATCGATATTTAGATTTTTTTCTAATTATCACGCATATAACAAATGTTCGTAATTGTTATCAATTTCTTTTTTTCTTTTTCCTACGTTAAGAAAAATAAAATAAAGATTTTTTTAAAATACTAGTTTATATTAGAGTTGTTTACTAGAAGAGGGAGCGAAATGCTTGCTGTGATACGACGACTATTATTCCTTAGTAAGCATTTTGGTCCGATTCACCCTCGCTCCCTTGCTGAACATGTAATGGCTGATATAAAATAAAAATATTACAACCACGTACGTACAAATGTTAGCTTGTCAAACAGTTTTTATTGATTATAAAAAAATTATGCACTACAAATTTACTACCCATAGCTTTTATTTCAAAAATTTTTTTTTTAATCCTAAAATAATGGCATCAACGTACTTGTAGTAAGCAGCGCTTACGATAAGGTGAAATTTTAGAAAATATTACAGTGTTGTTGTAATATTTTTAGTGAAAACCCTAAAGTTCACAGGTCACTCTACCGTTTTTTAATCACCTAAAGCGCCTTGATATTTGAATATAAGTGAAATACTCCGGGGCTACATCAAACAATTTGCGGTCGTTGAATATTACTGCCTACTAAATCAATAAGATATAACTGACAAAAAATTACAGTGGACATTATATTTGAAAACATTATACTTTTAACAAACATAAAAGAAAAAGGGGTTGTGTGTTATATTTTCTGCACAATAGTTAATAAAATACATACAAATTATTGTTAATTTTACCTGTTGATAAATGGTCCTTTTAATTTTATCTGAGTTACTTGCTCTACTTCCTTTAAGTTTTACTAAGTAATTTAACGAGTTTAATATAATTTTATTAAGGTTAATCAAAATATCTTTTAATTTATTTTAGGACCCGATGAGACGAGCGGCACGTTCACTTGATGATAATTCAAACCGGAATACAGTAATGTTTGCACACCGCAATAGACTATGCGGTGGTATCCACGTAGAAGGTCTCGGGCAACAGACACCTACCACGGGCTTCAACATTGCGGATCTTTTTCCCACACGCCGCCTCGGCTTACCGCGTACTGTCTTCTGGAGCTGGACACGGTTCTGGTCCAGATGTTCACGGGGCACGTTTAACCTCAGGGAGAGTTCCTTGTGCATCTGTGACCCGGAGGTAGACCAGGCCGTGGTGCACATGATCACCTGCTGTACTGTATTTGGGAAAGAGCGCTTCAAGTGTGAGGCGAAACTAGAGAAAAGGATAAATGCGGGTAGCATTGCTTCTCTGATGAGTGAGAACAGCAGTCGTCGCACAGTTTTTCTTCTCTATTTTGTAGGAAAGTGATTAAAAGTGTCATCAAGCAAAATAAATCATAAAAGAAATGTGAAGTAATCGGAATAAGGAAATAGAAATAGTAATTATTAGTGGAAGGCCAAAAAATTGTAATATAAAAAGAAAAGAGAATTGTGATAATAGAATGTAAGAAAATAGAAGTGTAAGATTGTATAATTCTAAAAAAGAGTTATTAAAATTGTAAATAAAAATAATTGTGAAAGAAGTAAATAAAAAAGAATGTGTAGAAATTAGAATAGATAAGAATGATAATACGAAAGAGAAAAATGGAAAGGAAGAGTGAATGAAGAGAAGGAGAAAAGTGAGCGAAATAAACAAGACGGTCAAAAAATTGTGTAAATAGGCCCCAGCCCAACAAAACTGGGGGGAACGCTTATAAAAAAAACAGACACCTACCACCAGTACGTATCTGAAAGTTTGTTTTAATCGTAAAATAGGATGTAGCTTCTCACTAGAAAAAATTCATTCTTTGTGAACTTTTTCCAAACTAGTGTGATAAAAAATTGTAAATACTCTAAATGTAATATATCTTCATAAATAATTCTAGCAAACGGTTCGGCTATAGTTCGCATTTGAGCTCAGTGCGGCGACGGGTCATCCCGGATATGGGTCGACCAAATTTACACGCCCCCGCTATAACGGCAAATTTACTTAATATGTTTGATTCGTAAATTATAATTTTATGGATTTGTTTACTTTTGTTTACTCGGTCTCAATGCTAATAGTCGCAATTACTTGTTCTTTGCGAAATGTAATGACACACATACTTAAAATAGAATCAATATAATGCTCCTATGATTACCGAATTGTTATTTTTGTTTATAGTAGAAAATAGTAATTTAACCAATTTAATTAGAAAAATTTAAAACAATCACAATTCTGTCAGTATTATTTAGTATGAATGAATTTATTTTAGCGGATTATTTTGAGGAGGTGACTTTTTACTTTTCCGATTTGCTTCAAGTTGATTAATACAGTTTTGTCACTTACTCTGAAGCGTGCAGCTATCTCTGAAGTGCTTTGTGATGGATCCGCTTCCATAATAGCCTTTAATTCTTCATTTTCCACTTTCGTCTCCGGCCGTCGACGGGGTTGGTTCTGAAGGTCGAAATTTCTAGAACGAAAACGTTGAAACCAAAAACGTACCGTGCTTTCTTTTGCGACACCACATCAGCGCCGTACACATCATTAATCCTTCGAGCTGTTTCTGCAGCACTGGTGCCACGGTAGAGCTGGTACTCGTAAATATACCGATACCGATTCATGTTTTCCATTGTGCGGTAACAAGCGACGGCAAAGAAAATAATAATGAGGAAAAAACAAATGAATAACTTTATTCAAAACTCAAATATATCAGCTAAATGAAATTATAAATTTGAATTTGGAATTCTTAACCAAAGAGTAGATATTTCATATCAAAGTAGTCAGTACGACAAAACGCTAATTTCATATATAAGGACCTAATATTTGCCTGGGACAAATAGTTGAGCTTGGTAAGTCCAACTTCCAGAATGAGGTCAATTGACGACTCCAACTCGGCTGGGCAGCGTTCGGGAGGCTACGCAGCATATTCTCGTCCCAACTACCGCAGTGTCTAAAGACAAAGGTTTTTAATTCGTGCGTATTGCCAGTGATGACTTATGACACCGAGACGAGAGAAAAGGCTTCAAGTCGCACAGAGAGTAATGGAAAGGGCTATGCTCGGGGTTTCTCTGCGTTATCGAATCAGAAATGAGCAGACTCGTAAGAGAACTAAGGTCACTTACATTGTCCAAAAGATTGCTAGTCTCATGTGGCAATGGGCAGGACACATCGCTCGAAGGACTGACAGCCGATGGGGCACTAAGGTCCCCGAATGGCGACCGCATATCGGTAGACGTAGTGTTGGCAGGTCCCCCACCAGGTGATCCGACGATCTGATGAAAGTTGTAGGAAGGATCTGGGGATGCGGGCAGCGCAGGATCGATCGATGTAGAGATCTTTGGGGAGGCCTATGTCCAGCAGTGGACGTCTATCGGCTGATAATGATGTTTTTTACTTTAATGTCTTCACAATTAATTTGTTGTGTCTCTATAAAACTCCCGTATATCTTGTTTTTTTCTACGAGTTTTTTTTAAATAATAATTATGTGGAGATTTTGTTGGGTACTTGTAGAATTTATGCCCGGTTGATGTTTAAGTCGGCAGCTTTTTACCAGCGGACTGGTCCTCAGGTGCGCAGCGTAGATGCTGCGGCACGCACTCGCACGTTCATACGTTATTTCAATAAATAAAAAAACAGTATATATTAAAAAATGTAGGAAACGATGCAGAGTAAATAGTTTTTGTAAGACTTGACAGAAACGGTAGTTTATTTACATTTACATACAAAATTGTTACTGTAATAAATTTATTGCCCTCAAAAGTTCATGCAAAACTGAGTGCTGATGACAAAATTATTTCGTAGAAAGAATAACAGAGACGTAAGAAGAAGAGAGAATTACTTCTCCCTTCTTGTTACTCCTTCATTTAAGAGAAGAGGAGATTCATTATTTTTACTGTTATTCTAATTTATTTCAATTATTGAAATTAATAAAGACATGGTTTTTAGTAGTAGATATTAACGATCACAATCCTTAGTATCAATCCACCCACATTTGGGTGGCAAGGTAGATAAATATGTACTCCGTGCAAAATTTTCTAATGGAATATAAGCGGAACAAATTAAAGACATGAAGAGAAAGAGAGATTCTGGCCATCTATAACGTAAACATCATGGATGTTGGTGTTTTTCAAAACAAACTCCTGTACCCGGCATCTAAATTCGCCCAAGACATCAGGCCTGTATGTTTTGAATATTGTTTGTTGAAAAATATATCCGGTTGTAAATAATACGATGAGATTAATATGCCGTTTAAAAGCAAAATTCCTAAATTAAAAAAAATATATGTTCTGCTTGTGTGAGAAGGCCCAGAGTCCCAGTGGTGGGAACATTGAACGGGCTCTTGATATTGATTTTAATTCTGTGTATCGATGCGGCGTAAGCATGGATTGCGGCAGGTGTGCGCGCACCTGTGTCCGATTGTTGCATTCCGAAAGGGATGTTACCGGCGTACGACTCAGTAATCGCGATCTTTTTCAGTATGTCGCGCCAATTATCTTCGTTAATACTTTTTAATTAATTCTTTAGTTTCGCTTTTGTTTGTTTGTCCAGAGCATGTCTCATCAATACACTCGAGTTTAATTGAAATAGCAATCACTTCTATTAATTGATATACAAATAAGTATCAACGATGACAATTGGTGGGCAGGTCTGAAAACCAACATTATTTGCTAAGCCCTCAGACTTTTCGTGTACTTTAATACCACAATTTATACAAACTTGCTTGATAAGTGATGCGATTTAGTCTTCGATTGTAAAGAGCACTAGTCTAGAAATAACCGTACCTGAAGAGAAATACTGACGTCGACAAGTTATTCCAATTATTCTCTGATTATCTATGAGGACCGAAGAAAATCACGGAATATGAACAACGTATGGACGAATGTCGGCTGTGCTTCTATACGGCTGATGTGTATACTGTTTTTGCACACTCTCAAAAACGCGTCCGATAGATTCGAAACACTTGCTAACTTACGTAGGTGACTAGGTTATCTAGTTTAGTACTTATCAACTTAGAGATGGGTGGTCAGACTCTGTGGCTGAAGCTCTACGTCGATATAACAAGACCGCTTACTTTTGCCACAAAACAGTAGGGTGTAAACGTTACAGTGTTTCAGATAGAAAGAGACTGTAGGAACTGAAACTACTGGACACTAAACATCTGTTGAGGGTGTAACAAAAACGGGACCCAAGCTAACCTCGCCAGATTGTGGTGTACCCTGCTAATCAATAAACAAGGCTTTTGCTCCTACCAACCCGTAGTCGACGAACCCTAGTGCTCGGCGGTGTCGGACCATGCTGACTGCCGCGCAGGATTGATCGATGTGGAGATTTTTGGGGGAGGCTTATGCCTAGCGGTGGATGTCTATCGGCTGATAAAGAAACATCTGTTGACAAGCTCAATATGATGCAATGTAAGTCACCCTAACATTGCTATGGGCGGGTGTATCATTTCACCATTAGTTAAAATTTTGATGCTTCCGTCGCTTCATAGAATTAATAATAAATATTTTTTTTAAAACTTAATTTTTATAAAATGTTATCGGAGCACAAACATATAATAGAACTTTTTCGATGCATACACCAGAAAAGAATAATTGTATTATAAAGAAAGTTTAATGACGTTCAACAAAAGTTTTCCTTAAGAAACTTTACTTACTGTATTGGCAGTTTAACATAGTCTGTTTTGAATGTAAATTTTCTGTATGAATACTTAAACACATCTTCGCCTATAACGCCACATTAACAACATCCTGCTCTCCATCGGGATTGCACTTAAACGCCGTAATAGCAATGAAATCATTTTGTGTTTTACTGGATATACTTAAACAGTTTGTTAACTGCAAAGGTCATTGACCGCTGTAAAAGATATTAACTTAATTTCTAGTTTTGGCCGTTAATTGGGAAGTAAGCTCAATTAAGTTTAATTACAACACAATTTAAATGAAGACTGCATCATGGTTAAAAAAGTATCTATATGATTCTTACTATAATGATATGAAATCAGTTATCGTCGCTCTAGCACCATACTAAATTTTTAGAAAGAATTGAAAGAAATAATGAAGAGAAAGGAGGAAATAGAGAAAAAATAACAAAAATTTTATTAAAAAAAATATTTTTGGATTTGTTACCGGAAAATTTATGCATTTACTACTAAAAAGCAAAGATTTACTTTGACTTATGCAAAATTCAAGTTATATTACACATAGGTACGAACGTGTATGAAATGCGACTTGGATGAAAGCAAAGAATGACCTTAAATTAAGTTATAATTAACATAAATATGTTGTTTGAGATTCTACATGTGAAGGTATTAAACGGGGGTAATAATTTGAATTAAAATAGTCAATGTTTATTTACACGTATAATTTTTTAATTTATGACTATTAGCTCCTCAGCTGCTAAACACGCTCACGATCTGGATATAGGCTTCTGCCAAAAATGTCCACACCGATTCGTTCTGCGACGCCCGCAGACTAGACGACTTGATAAAAACCACTTTAGACAACAGTTAAAGTTGACTTTGTAATTTTTTTAAGCATTAACATTTTCAAATTCAGCTCTACGGCATTTCACATAACTGCGGTGTGGTAAAAGTTAGTTATGAAACTGTCCGCTTCGGTTCGTAAACCGTTGCTATTTACGTAGCCATATTTAGCTGTGGCTACAAAGTAGATGTACTGTTACAAATGAGATAGCATTGATGTGCATTGCAAAGCTTATTAAAATTCATAAAAGTTTATTGGAATAAACGTTATAATTACGTACATAATATCTATGGCAACGTAATGGGTTGTAAGGAAATCGTTCGTAAGGAACAGCATAGCGTGTGGGATGTTTGCAACGGCGTTTTTATAGTCAACTATGTAATCAAGCCGTTATGGGTAACTGCTATTGACTTTTCTACTCTTGAATGCCACTTTTACAATAAAAACTTGCTTTTGATAGGTTGGAACATATTTTACTGGTGGCGGGTCTCTATTGTCGGAGACCGTCTACGTACGTACTTATCACTGGAATTCTTGTTTCTCCCGCCAAACAGTACTGTCAAACGTTATTGTGTTCCGTTTAAAAAGCAATGTAACTTGCGAAATTACTAGGGTAAGGATTTTTAACATTTCATTTCTCAGGATACGGAGCATAACATCGTACTGTGACCATAATAACTAGCGCTACATTGTTATGAGCGAGAGTATCACTTATCATCTGATCAATGTCTCGCTCGTCTAGGCACTTGAATAAAAAAAAATCTTGGTGACGGTTCTTAGCTTTAATGTACAATACTTTAAAAGGTAAAATGAAAAGTTATTTTGATGTTCGAAATCATATCCTTACGTATATTGTTCTAAATCAATCTGTTACTGTTTTAAAGATGGGTTAGTACTTTTTTTTAAGTTATGTGGGCTGCTGTCAATGCTTAGTTCAAAGGTATTCCCCGGTGCGGTGATCCTGCGTTGCGAGAGGCGGTGGCACGCGGGTCGGGCCCGCCTGTTTGAGGTTCCCAGGCGATAGCCGCTATCTCCCGCAAACACCTCCTTGTTTGAGCCGCAGCCGACACAAGTTTACTAAAACTGTTGTACGCATAAATTGATATTTATTACTTATGACTTAGAGTCAAAAATTGTTCCTTTTCACTGTCCTGGTATGTCTGCCGGTTTCTATTTAGGATATCACAAACTATGGTATCGTTAGGCCGACACGCGACGCTGACTTATCTATAGACAATTTCAAGTGAAGTCGCGCGTCACTTACTGTTTGAGTATCGACAAGTGTCACTGTTAAAAAGCTGCTACGTCATTTTGATATCTATAAAAGGTATCTTTTTTTGGTACATATATTAATATTCAAGCTTTTGTCGCTGACAATTTTTTTGTACATGTCTATTGTATTATAAGTGGCATTTAAATCTTCTCATGTGATAAAATCGTAACCGTGCATAAAAATATTTAAATTGTTAAAGGTTCAGGAGACTGACCATTTAATACTAGCTGTACGCCTGTTTTACTACGTTTGTCTAGTTACAATGTAATAAAAAAATTGTGAAAACATAAATCTTCGACAATTTCCTGACATTGAAAGAAGTAACCTAATATTAATGATTATTAATTTACACTTTTAAAACATGATATCGATTTATTTTAATGTTCAACATTAACTTTGTATTCTGCATGCAGAAGTGCAGATATCTTATTCTTCAAAGCAGCTAGAATTGTAACTGTTATTATTATATAAGTTTATAAAAATTTGTACCTAAATAGTCTTTCAATAGTTAAAATACAATCATTTATGTCTTACTGACAATCTATGATATTGATAGATAAGAGCAGTGTGACGAATGCTTCATTAGATTTTAATATAATTGTGATAAATATTAGAATAGCTGAAGATCGAAATGATTTTCTTAATCTGACCGCCAAACTTTGAATGATGATGTTTTTAATGATATATATTGTACAGAAATTTTAATATTATTTAATTGAAAACGTGATTATGCTTAATTTATATACTTTAAAAGGAGATACAAAGATTTTTCTGTTTGATTAAGTATTTAATTTATAGTAGACGATATTATGTATAGATTTCGCTTAAATTTAATTATGAATATATTATTAATTAAGAGACGTGATTAGTTAAAAAAAAACTTGGCATTGAACATCTCCGTTAATTTTAAGTAAACAGCGTTCTTTATATTAAGCAGACAATTGTGAGAGGTGCGCGGGGGCACCTGCGGACTCCGGTGCATTCCTGGCTACATTCGCAAGGCCGCGCAATAGGTCACAAGGCCGATCCGCTAGGCGCACGCGCAGGGACCAAGGACCTTCGGTTCACCTGCCCATAGCCTTACATTCTAAATCGTAACGTTTTATTTCTCTGTTATAAAAGATGAAAATAACGGTATTTATTATTGTTAAAAAAATTTACTGATAAAATATTACACATTATTCTTATCTCTTCATGATTTGAGTTGTAAGTACATAATAAGAGCAAAGAGAAAATTAAATAAAATGTATGAATGACGGTTATTGAAGCAATGAAATATTTAAGTGGCGACTGCGCTCTAGTAAACCTTCCAGTCCCCCCCCCCCATCTTATAAGGTAAACCGCCTTTTTGGTGAAGATCGCAGAAAGACGCTGGATGGCGGCAACGCAGGACTGATCGGTGTAAAGAACTTTTGAGAGTCCGTCGATTAATGATCGTAGTCTTACATTTATATTCGAAAAATAATTTTGACTTGTTTTTTTCAAAATGTCTGTTTTTGATCATGTTTAATTCTGATAGTCGTTTCAACAGTTAATATATATATTTCATCAGACATTAGGCCAGCGACGACGACGTAGCTTGATACTACAATGTAAGTTATTTTTTTCCTGTTCTACCGAGAAGATCAGGAATTTTAAGTGATGGTAAATGATACTCGAACTTATAAATTTAAACGCCTTTCAAAACCAGCATAAAGTAATTGTTTGCATCAGAAAAAGCTGCTAGTATAATACCTACTAAGAGAATTCTCTACAATTGATATCTACTAATAATATTGATATTATATAAACATTTCAGTGTAAATAATGTTCGGTAAATTAGATACTTATTTTAAAATTTTCTAAAACTTGAAGTTATTTGTAGAAACGACTTAAGAATTAAAAAAGGTAATGGGAATGAGCACATAGAAAGTTTACGTTATCAGCAAAGAGAACAAAGTCTATTATTACACTTTTTAAACGATTGCTTATCGCTACAAACACGCAAATAGAACATGGGACAACAGCTCATGATTAAATAGTACTTATACATTGATCGTGATAAAGGTACATGACGGAAAAGACATACATTTGCATGTTTAGTAGATTTTTTTTCGGCCTCTTAAGTTCTTATTGATAAAAATAGAATATGACTGCCTTATCTTTAATATAATATTTGCTCAAGTTTCTAAATATATTTTATTTCATTACACACCAATACCATGAATAAAATATCTTGTTAATATTTTAATAGTATCCTATGGGCAAGTGAAAGGAAATGTTTAAAGTACAAATATGAAGTGCGAGTTTGTTATAGTTGGCACTTATTTGTAAAAGGTTTCCCGTCCATAAACTGCTGAAACGACAGAATTAGTGCAGACAATTCGCAACGCCACGGCGAGCCCGCCGTCGCAAATCTTTAAGGGCAAACTCTTATTGATATTAAGAATACTTTATTTATGAAATACATTATCTATTATTATATACTAATTCACACAATATATTAAACGGATATATTAATTATTAACAATTTGTTATTTATACTACTAAGGGATGAGACGAGCGGGACGTTCACCTGATGGTCATATATCGCCCATAACAATGTGGCACTAGTAATACTCTGCACCATATTGCGCTGGTCGCCTTGAGATATAAGATGTTGAGTCCAACATCTTATGTCTCAAGGAGACTTCCTTACCCGAGTAATTTAGCTAGATACAGCGTCCTTTAAACCGGAACAAAGTAATATTTGCATACTACTGTTTGTCGGCTGCAATAAGAGCTGCGGTGGTAGCTACCTAGACCGTCTCCGGCAATAGAGTCCTACCACGAGTATATAATAGTAGTCCTGATTATCCTTGTCCGTCAGAGTACTTAAACTATTGGCTTTGCTGCACTAGATGGGGAGATATATTTTTGCCATGTACATTAATTACCGGTTCTGAAGTCCCGAGTAGCCTCCGTTAGTGTTTTAGAAATATCCCTAAAAAGTTTACGTGCAACCGGACTCTAAGATCCTATTTATGAGTTGTACCAACCATTACGAGGGATTTCATAGAAGACAATTGCTTGAAAAACAGCACCGATTTCTACCAGGAATGATTACCGAGGTTATTGTTAATTGACTAAGGTCACCGATATAGTCCAAAAGACTACTAATCTGAAGTGGCAATGGGCAGGACACATTGCTCGAAGGACTGACGGCCGATAGTAAGGCCGATAATAATCGAATGGCGATCGCATACCAAAAGACGCAGTGTTAGTAGACCTCTCACTAGGTGGACCGACGATCTGATGAAAGTTGTAGGAAGCCGTTGGGTCGATCGATCGATTGGCGTGGAGATCCTTGAGGTAGGCCTATGGCCGGCAGTAGGCGTTATCTAGCTCATAAGTAGTAGTAGTAGTAGTAGTTGTTGAAATAAGACACATCCTAATTTAAATAGAAATTAATAGTATACGTACCACTAAAAGACTTTAAGATACAATAAGCACATTCTGCGTAGATCGGACTATAAGTTGCCGGAAACTGTCTGAACACCGCAGCGCTTATTTTTGCCGCCAAACAGTAGTGTCCAAACATTACTGTGTTCTGGTTTGAAAGGCGCTGTAGTTAGTAATTATTGGGGTAACGAGATTTAACGTCTTACGTTTTAAGGCGACGAGCGCAATGTGGTGCTGTGAATAACATTCTAGCTATGGACGGACGTATCACTTACCATTAGGTGAATGACCTGTTCGTCCCGTCGCTACATTAAATGTTAAAAAAAAAACAAAAAGCAGTAACTAAAACGTTGTAGAATCGTTGCTTTTCTTTAGAAGCAATTGTTTTGTGGTATTCTAAATTATTTGTTTCAATTCTGTCTAAACATTAATAGACTTTTAAAAAATGGCTAGACTGCTTTACAACAAATTAAATTCAAATAATTGGTGAATGAGACAATGATAAATCGAATAGTTGATTTTGCAAAAATAAATTCTAAATAGAAATAGTAAAATTGATAGTTTTTACGGTCTGATCATGTACAATTTCGTATATATACGATAAACGCTGTCGCTGGCTTTTCTTTAATCTATTCCCATCCTTAGCGGCTGGGAGCGTCTAAATCCGGCGACATCCGCGTCTTTGCCGCCGCATTTCAGTTTCCGAGTGCTCTTTTTGCTTATTCCTTTAAAGTCGGTACTTTTCTCATTGGGTTTCAAGTATTAATAAACATTTTAAATTTTGTTGAACCAATTGATATTCTTATACTACAGTAACCAAATATAGCTAGCAGTAATGTATTCAGCTAGATCTAAAATTAAATTAAGATAGAAGAAGAGGCAGTTGCATAACAACGATAACTATCAAATATTACATTTGTAAATAGGAATTCTTTCTCAAATATTACTGTGTTCTAGGTTGAAGGGTAGGGTAGCCAATAAAATTATTGGAGTACCGACACTAATGTTCAGATATATTATACGAACTGATTCCACATTGTTATTAATCGGCGTATAGTTTAAGGCCATAGTAGTAAAATAAAATCTTTAATCGTGAAGTAAGTAATATCCCATGATGTAAATCATAAAAATAGTCGTTAGTTAATAGGCTAGATATTTAGGACTACTGTATTGTGCTGTGATTCAGTATTCTGTTAACAGACGTTAAGAGGTATTCAGGGTGGTTTGAGTCAGTAACCGTTTAGATATATTATACAAAATGTATATTCTAAACCGTAGATCATTTAATATGAAAAAAGTTGATCATATCGAGTCTATGTCTCAGCGCGACTGTCGGCCACGGACAATAACATTAAAAACGTCCGCGTCGGCTACCGGATCAAAAATAGCATGCACCTTGTTGACTGAACCGTTTGTGTAATCAATACTGCAGACCTAGTGTAGCAGTAACTATGAATAATATAAACTTCAGGAAAATTATATGACTTCATATTAAATTTTCATAATTGACTTATTAATCCACTTTGAAATTCATTGGAAAATCTATAATGCTTTTCAGAACACTAATTGTTTTATACCACTGGTGGAAGTAATAAAGTAAATAGTTAGTTTTTTATAATTAAATGTTTTCAATTTTAATCTGCAAAATTCAAGTGATTTCACAATGAAAATATTTATTGCTTGACATTATTCCCAGTAAGGCATTTTATAAGGGAATGCCGGGTCAAGGGTTATCTTGCCGAAAGTCGCAACGGGCGATCAAAGCGGGCGTTATTATGTGACTGTAAATAGCGTGTATCACGCCAGGGTATGGCAGGACATTTCCGAATTAATCATAATTAGCTACAAAAAGTCATTCATCTTAGATGACGCAATGTATAATACAAGAGTGCAATTTCGATTGAGATAAAAAGAAATAAGCAAAGGTAAGTTGAGTGTGATAGTGTAAAGGCTAACGTTGGAATATTGGACCTGTGAGGCAATTTTAATGTAGTTTCAACACTTTTACTAATTTGCGGATAATTTATAAAAATTACAATTATTCAAAAAATTTTGGAAAAAAGAAGAATCAATAACATGCCCATGCTGATGACAGGTCACAACCTATTTTTTACATATCTCACATGATTTAAGTAACGTCCATGTTAATAGAGTGTATATGAGAGATAAGTTATATCTTATACTTTATTATAACTAAAACTTATTTTGATATAGTTTTTCGTAAAGTTTCTATAAAAAATTTAGTAAACACCGTGATCAGGTTAGATATGTTTTTTATATGATTTAACCATTAGGCATTAAGTTGATTTGATGGGTATATGTTCACATGTCGACTTTATATGGTTATTTTTCTAGTTTGACACAGTTATTTATCCAAAAAAGATTCTAATATTAGGCCTCGATATTGCTATTGCGAATGTAATTTATGTCATCCCCAAGACATTTATGGTGTGAACATTATTAAGCGACGTTCATGTGATATTCAACGTAAACACGGGCGATAAACATCGTTTAGTTGCGGCAGAACGGACTTGGAAATGGGTAGCGTGAATACCTAAGTGGGTCAAGTGGCAACAATGTAAATTTAGGATAAAATTATGAAATTGTGCTAAGTTGGTTAAAATGTTGCTAGTAATAATAGGTCTATATATAAAAATCGTGAGTTAAAGAGGAAATAGCTGAATAGAAAATTTGTTGCAATTTTTTTTCATTGTTTCAGTCTTTGTAATAATATATATCTATGCAAGGTTTACTAAAAGAAGATAAGTGTAAAAAATTTTTTTTGTTCTATTTAGTATTAATTTTATACTATTTACGTTTAAAAAATATTTTTTTTAAAGAAATATCGATTAATGTAATGTTGATTCCATATGCCTTTAATGGCTTTACTTCAGTTAAATCATAAAGGAAAACTAAGACTGTCTATGGTACTTAAGAGCATAATTGATGACTGTGTCCTTCCGTAGACGAATGGAAGGACTCTACTATTATTTGAGAAGTATTATTAAAGCGTTTCACATTTGTAACATCAATTGCAGTCGCGGGTAGCAAAGGCGAGCGGGTTTCCCATGCCGCCTACGTTATAAATGCATAATTACATATACTATTGCGCCATTCCAATCTTGCATTGTTGGATGTAATGTCTCTTCTAAATCAGAACTCGGTACGTCATGTGTGTTCTCGTCCTATTGTCGTTCTCGGTTCACACGCACTAACTAAAACGCTCCCACGGATCTTCTCATATTCTAGAGGCTAGTCCGAGTGTTCAAAGAAATTTCCCTACTCTAGTAAATTGTTGGTCACATGGAAAACAGGGCCCTTGGTAATCTTAACTTAAAAGTGTAGTTATTTACTCAAACTGGTGTTGTAGTTACGTTCTGCGTGAAAGAAAATACAAAACTCGATTGAATATTTGTAGCGTGGGTAAGTAAAGTATTGTAAATTCCATTCCTGTGCCACAAATATTTGTGTAGTATATATTCATAACAATATATACCGTACAAATAGTTATAAACATGTTTACAGATTTGACTAGTTTATTGCTAACGTTTTTGTATAATTGCAATATTTAAAAGTTTTTTTGAGTTGCAATTATGTAATACAAAACTAGAAAAAAAGAAATTACTCTGCTACTTGAAAAATTATTTATACATGGTTTTACTTTTTTATACGCTTAGTTTTACTTAAGATAATAATATTAAAATAGTATTGTTTATGACATGTTTTTACTACATAAAATAAAGAGTACATAGTAACATAGTTCATGTCTTAACTTTCTGCGAAGTTTTCACTTTCGAAACGATGTAGGTAATATAGTAACTTAATTGAAATTTATTGTGTTAATCAATGATATATTCACAATAAAAAGTATCATGAAACTGGAATCTTATATAAAAATTGCGTGCGTAAAACACTGAAAGGAAAACTCGTTCTAGATAATAAATTCTTATAAATCGTGTCAAAATCACAAAACCCGTCGACGTTTGAATGGGGTGTTGTATTTCTTGGGTCGGTTTCCGCGCACGCGTCGTCTCCTTCCCTTGCGACGGGATGAGATGGAGCAGGTGCGTAATGTGCATTGGCATTCAACACGCACGCCACTTATGACTTTTTCTCGTTTCCTGTCCGAACGGACGTTACATGGATGCGAAGCCCGAGATGAACATCGCGTTATATATGACAAAAACGTCGGACAGCTGCGATACTGAAAGATCAATTCTGGAATTTCTAGAACGTAAGTACTTGTTGGATACTTTTAAGGATAAAAGGTTAGTTCAATTTAAAAGACTTAACGCATGCATTTGAAGAAACAGTTAACTTCTGCTTGCAATACCCTTTAAACATACAAGAATTTGAGAGTGTGTTATTCACTTAACACATTAATTAATTACAATGTAAAATGTGCCATCTAAGTAGGAATATTCTGACCTGTTTCTCCTATATGCGAAACTGGATACACTATACCCGGCATGACGAAAAAACCAATCCAGATGAAACATCATATTATTTACCCGTTTTTGAAGACTAGCGAATCAATGATTATGAATAGAAGGAAATAAGCAAAAAATAACGTTATTACATGTAATATATTCGCCTATATACTTTTACTTTTTTACCCTATACATGTAAATTTTATCTATTTGTGTGTACAATAATGAATAATATATTTATGAGTCTTTGCAAATAAACAAAATATTATTTTAAGCATATAACTCAATTATTATTAACGTCTGTTAGTTTTAAAAGTCTAATACATACATATCTACCAGAACATTTCCTGGGATGTATATCGTTGATTTCAAAATCAATAAGATAGCTCATGAATTTCTTTTAGTTTCTCTTCTGCTGCTGCTTAAAAGTTTAAATATAAAGCTAAAAGTATTTATTACTACAGAGTTTGCGAATTGCTTTTGTTCTGTAAACAAATGATGTAAAAAAACGGTACGATACTAGAAACGTGATATAATGGCATTGCGGTATTGTAATGTTGGCGTTTCGTATTTACTTTCTTTGGTAAGAGAACTCCCACGATTTCTTTTATCGGAAGCTTTCACCGTCAGATAAGAACACATTGACAATAACGGTGTGTGTTCGATAAAAGTTTCCAGTTTTAATTGGCATTTGAATACGTAAATTATAACTATTCAATAATATCAATTATTTGCTTTTTAATGTGTTATATTAAGTTGTCCAAAAAAAAAAATTAACTATTCTCACAAATAAAATATTATATGAAACCTCTCATATAATGTTTGCAATTTTTTCCTAGTTTACCTTAAGGTTGAGCTGAGAAAAGATCTAAGGGTACAGTTTGCTGTAAACATAAAATATATTACATTTTAACCAGTGGTTTCTTTAATCACAAAACTAAAAAAAAAGAAGTATTTTCCGGCGTGGAACCCGCATGCGTCACATTTCTTATCCGACATATTTATGTGACCACCATAGTAATTATTAAAACGTTCTGTCACTTATTTGTAATTGTTTTTACGTATAGGAGATAAGCAACTAAGTAATGAATTAACGCACAGCTTTTAATAGCAGTTTACATAATTTTTTGTTTTTGGTTTTTGGGGAGGTCTTCGAAAGATACCCTGCTACTGGAGGGAAATCAGAGTGTATGAGATTCTTACTCACTGAAGCCCTCTCGGTAATCTACGGTGTATTCGGAGAGATCTCTTACAGAACGCACCGGCGATAAGGATCCCCACCCTCAAGGCCCGCGAAGTCTGTAGACCCTTTTAGTCACCTTCTACGACAGGCAGAGCTTACATTGGTCCTAATCTTACTAGCCCGATACCACAGGGCCCCTTTATATACCTATTTTCTTTAAATAATGTAATAAAGAGGCGAGTGGGACGTTGCTCTGATGGTTAGTTACACGATTGCCTACAGCAACAAAATGCTAGTTAGGATATTTATAATACATACATGGTAAGACATTGCGCTCATTGCCTCGGGGCATTGAAATACAGTCTTGTTATCACAATGCTATTACAGTGGTCTGCAAACCGGAATAAAGTAATTATTGCACACTGATACTTGGCGGCCAGATATAGACCATGTGATGGTATCTACTTTTATCGTCTTTTTTATGGATAATGGGCTAATACTTGACGTTAATTTTAAATAGGTGGCAATAAAACAATGTGGATGATGAAGCGCGCTCGTCCAGAATACTTTTGCGCTCATATGTCGACAGCTGAATCACAATAAAGCTGTAATCGTGGAAAATTTCAAATATAAGTGTGGTAGTTAAGTCGCTTCAAAAACTATACGTCATGTGGCTCGATATTGAACGAGGGAGGGACTTATGTGCTAAAAGGCAAGCGCCTACTACTACGCAATGCAAGTAGACATCCGACAGTAATATTGTTATAACCAGTAAATATACATTTTCTTATTTAATTCAATTTATTATTCTGGCTATATTTAGTGAGATTATAACAAAAAAAAAAACAGAAGAATAGTACAGTAAATGTTGTTAAAAAATAGCACCAAGGTAACAGTAGCAAACGGAGTGTCGAATATAAAAAAAAATTATGTAAGGGTTTTAACATTAGCTTATCGGGTCAGTCTAAAGTGCGGGAACGTTGACCACCCGCCCTCAAGCGCCGCCATGTTGCCTCTCGGAAATATAGACCGTTATAAAGTGCTTGTTTCAGAACATGCGAACTGCTATAGCCTTTTATAATTCACCAAGTTCTTTTTTATTTAATGCAATAATATTATTTCTAATATTTAAGCGAATATAATGTTCTGCCTTCTGATGTCATGATCGCACCAAGTCAACCAGCCTGTAAACTATTGCGGAACTATTTGCTGTAACAGGAGCAGCAGTTGCAGTAAACTGTTTTTATTTATTTATATATATATTGCATGTATAATATAATAATAAATAACATTTAAGTATATGTGTGTAGTGTATATATACTATATGTATGATGTTATAAGTATATATATGGAGTAAAATAAACATTAGCATCCGCCATTTCACTCTTCATCCTTCTCCCGGTGTTGACTGGTAGAGAACCCTACCAGGCATTAAATCCGTCTATTGTTACGAGTTCGGCGTAAGCAATGAAATTTTAAATTAAATAAATAAAAGTAAAATAAACATTGCACATATAATGAAACGAAATTTTACGGATTTTGACGTGTTTGTTTATTTATAACCCTAAAGTGTTTAGTACACATGGTCACGCGAAGACTGAGTCGACAAATGTATGATGCGATAGCTGTCGTAGGTACACAGCTGTGTTTCATTAAATTCTATAACAATATTTAATTTTTCATTGTCTTTAAACTATTCGATTTTATAGTACACTTTTGAAATTGGATGTGTAGTAAATTGGTTATGTCGGTTAAATATATAAATTCAAGTGCCATATGACGGTAACATTTTGCTTCTCATAATAAGTATAAATTGAACAGTCTTGTATAATTTCAATAGAGGATTGTTTTATACCATCAGTAATAAAGATAAGTTCGTTAAATTTATATCGAAACTATAAAATTATAGGACCCATTATATTAAAATTACTTTAACTAATAAGTAATGATAATAAATATGTGTGAACGTGTTCGATGTGAAAGGAATTAAAAAAAATAAATCAATTCCTTCGTTTCCTTGTGACTGGTAGATTAGGAACCGCCGCTTGGATATCGGATTGCAATAAATTCGGTAGGGGAAGGGCGCTGGAATGTAGAAGGAAGACTGCGTATGTCTTCCGCCATTGACAGGCTTCTTTATGGATTGCCGGCCGAGTCGCGTGTTTTTCAAAATACTCCTAGACTAGTCGCCGTCTCGTCTGGGTAATTTTCGCTAACGGCTGCATTAAGTCTCGTTGAGAACGACCACGAACCACTAAGATGGAAGACTGCGTAACATTTTATTTGATCTCATTACATGATTTTTTTTTATAGAACGCTACGAGACGATCGAGTGGTTTACGTGATGATAAGTGATACGTCTGCCCATATCAACGGGATGTTAGTTAGGATGATATACACAGCACCACGTTGTGTCCTTGTCTTCAGACATGAAATGTTAATTCTTGTTACCCCAGTAATTTCAGTTCTACAACACTTATCACCAGTGGTATACATATTAAAACAAAAGTGCGTTCGCTTGTTTACTGCTAAAGTTGTTAAATATTTAAAAAAATTGCAACAGTAGCTACTGCGTGATTAAAATCTTAATGACATTTAAGATCTACGTATTAGGTTATATAAGAATTTTTACTATTTTATAACAGTTCATCATTGAAGGTTAAAAACTATGTATAATATTTATAAATAGTAGAAATATAGCTTTATATAGAAGAAACCTGAAAAATGCGAAGAAATACATTTTGTAATTTTGGGCTTTAATAAATTTGGTTTCATATAAACAATGAATGTATTAATGCAATGTAAATGTAATTAATACTGTAATATTTAATTTAACATATTTTTAAGATAAACGTGAACATAATGTCCAGAAACAAAAATATGTTTTTTTTTAATGTAAAATTTGAGCATTTGTTGACGATTTAAACCAATAAACTATATGTAGTCACAGTGTGTGCTAAAATTAATCAAATAAAATTATTTTTGTTTAATGTACACAGGTTATCTACACAAATACTCTGCAAATGGTAATTATGGATGGTTAGTTAAAAAATCAAAAGGTAAGAGATGGCTTTTGCAGTTCCCGTTTATATTTGTCCAAGTATGCAGACGCCGGCAGAGAATGCCAATATTTTGCGGTGAGCTTTCAAGTTGCAGACAAAGCCATCTATGAATGTATACGATCTAAATAATATAATATTAGGTCCTTACATATGAAATTAGCGTTTTGTCGTACTGATCAGTTTGATCTGAAATATCTCCTCTTTCTTTAAGAATACCAATTTCAAATCTATAAATTCATTTAGCTGGTACATTTGAGTTTTGAAGACAGTCATTCATTTGTTTTTTCTTCATTTTCTTTTTCTTTGCCGTCGTTTATTACCGCACAATGGAAAACATAAAATATCAGTGTATTTACGAGTACGAGCTCTACCGTGGCACCAGTGCTGTAGAAACAGCTCGAAGCATTAATGATGTGAACGGCTCTGGTGTCGCAAAAGAAAGCACGGTATGTTTTTGGTTTCAACGTTTTCGTTTTGGAAATTTCGACCTTCACCAACCAACCTCGTGGACGGCCGGAGACTAAAGTGGAAAATGAAGAATTAAAGGCTATTGTGGAAGTGGATTCATCACAAAGCATATCAGAGATAGCTGCAGGCTTCGGGGTAAGAAACAAAACACTATTAATCCACTTGAAGCAAATCGAGACAGTAAAAAAACTTGAACGATGGGTACCTCATGAATTGTGTGAATCGAACTTGCAAACACGTGTCGACTGCTGTTACTTTGCTCAACCGACACAATAATGAAGGGATTTTAAATTGAATCATTACTTGTGATGAAAAGTGAGTACTGTACGATAATCGGAAGCTCTCGGCGCAATGGCTGAACCCTGGAGACCCAGCCAAATCCTGCCCTAAACAAAAATTTACTCAGAAAAAGTTACTTGTGAGTGTTTGGTGGACTAGCGCCGGTGTCATTCACTATAGCTTTCTAAAATCTGGCCAAACGATTACGGCAGATATCTATTGTCAGCAACTGCAAACCATGAAGGAAGAACTAGCTGCTAAACAACCGAGATTGGTCAATCGCTCTAGGCCACTGTTGCTTCACGACAACACAACACCACCACCACACACTGCACAATAAATAACCACTAAGTTAGATGAGCTAGAATTGGAATGTCTGCGACATTCATCGTAATCGTCGGACCTTGCCCCATCAGATTACCATTTTTTTCGGAATTTGGAAAACTTTTTACAAGGAAAAAAATTCAACTCCGATGCGCCAGTCAAAACCACCTTCAAAGAGTTCATGATTCTCGCCCCTATGATTTTTTTAGTAAAGGGATCAATGAACTACCTATGAGGTGGCAATAGTGCATAGACAAGAACGGTGCATATTTTGATTAATTAAATATATTTTACAAAAAAAATTTACTTTATATTATTCCTCCCGTACAAAACGCCAATTTCATGTGTAAGGACCTAATATAAAAATACCAATCATTAGGATTTATGATTCATAATTATACATTTTTCAAAGATTTATATGATCATATGTTTAGTGGCGTGCGTTTCTCTAAGTTTTTATATAAAAATGATTTATAACATCTTTAACTCTCTGCTCGAAAAGATATCGTAATAAACATGTATGTAACTTATATTTTAAATTAATCATTAAATTATACTAATGATGATTTATTATGCTCGGTTTATGTTATAACGTTATTAGCGCAGTTGTAACAATGGGTTTAACTTAACAAAAAAAAATCACGTGTTAACAAATGCTTGCATGTGGTTTTTGGTCGATATCGAACGTAGATTTTACAAAAAAGGATTTTAGAGTGCGGTAATAGTGTATTATTTAAGTTTATTAAAATATTAAGATTTATTAAATAGATACGACGAAGAATAGATCAAGCAAACGACGCTTCAAGATATACTTAGTGGGATTATATGGGATGCAATCAGTCGTTCGTAGGTCTAGGTAAACTTTTTATCAAGATTTTTAAATTCATTTTCTGTTTATTATTCTTTCTAATTGATACATACGATGGACTTGTAAAAATTAAATAGGTTTTCTTCTTTAATTTAAAAATAAATATATGCTTTTTTTCAATTCTGTACAAACCAAAACAATATTTATTTGAATATACTCTTAGTTTAAAAAAAATATATATTATTCTTTTCAATAAATTATTTTCTCGCGTACAATCCTTTCTATGTGGTGGTCTGGTATAATTTAATGCTTATGGGCCCCGTCCCTTTTATTTACAAGTACTACGTCATAGGGTTTTACCACGACTAATCCAGACTTTTCCAGTGAGTCCTCCTTGGCCTACACATAACCTGGTCATAAATTAACTCCGTGGGTACTGAATTTATCCTACTGCCTAAGATATGATTGTAAACATGTTTCAGCAGTGTGCAGTTGTGGATATGTTGTTCGTAATTACTTGTAACATAAGATGTTAATGCATTATTATAAACATTTCTATTTGACGAAAGGTGTAACATACATTTTGGAGTTGATACTATTTTTATTCAAAGAGAATACTCACTCTTATATAATGTTTGCACTTGCTTTTTCACTTTGAGGATTCTTCAATTGAACCCAGCTTTTTACCAATTTTATATTGATAATTTGCTCCATTAAAAGCTCTAACTTATAAGAGCTAGAGTATTCTGGGAGAGCGCCTTTCATCCTGTCTCATTGTCACTTAATATCAATAGAGAATAATGTATGGATCATCAAGGAACAGAACACGTAAAACGAGATTTTTTTTTGTCTTTTCGATATAATTCCCTTACTTTACCCTAGATGTATATTTATTAAATAAAATTGCAACATGATTAAAAAAAAGGTATTGTATATATTCACAACTGTTACACGTGGTGTATAGTGTACACATGCCAAATCACGGTCGTCTGCAGGGACTCCACGGACACCTTGTCCTTTTCCAAATTGGCAGTAGCACATGTCTTAGAAAAAATACATTAACACCCGGCTAATGCCCCAGATTGATTCCCACCCCTTACTGTTGTACCTTGAAAGGTTCTACATGTGTGTTACGTGCATGTCAAATTTGTAATTGTGTAAGTTAGTAATAAAGATAAGATTGGATATAAACGTTATACTTTATAGAGGTAAGAACTGTAGGACGGACGAAAGGAAAAAGATAAAGGGACGCCCAAGTAAAAAATGGTTAAGCCATATAAAAGACAGTAGAAATGGATGGATGAATATGGAGAAGATACAATGCTAGCTGGAGGACGTACACTCGTAAAGAGATCACTATCCAAGATGAGGAATGTAAAATTATGAATTTACAATCATAGTTTTCTTTTTACTGATGAGGAAAACTGTAGTGGTAAAAGATAAGATTTAAATTAAGTATGCCATTATTATTTTACCAAAATTTTTCTTATCGCCTAAAATTCTCATGTAACACTAAGTATTATTATTTAATGTGAAGGTCTGAAATTTTTTTCTTTGCCAACTGGCGGTATGAAATTGTTTTATACATGTTATTAATTTATTAGCGTAATTATGTTGATAAATTTCTTAGCTAAAGCAAATGTTAATTAGTACCAAATGTATTATAAAGTATGAAAAGTAAGTAATTAAGTTTTAGTCTGGGAAAGTAAATTATGTTAATTAAAGTTACGGAGCAAAAAATATTAATACTATTTAACAAGCGTCTATTTCAAAAATAAAATTATGGAATACTTTTAATATAAACTTTAACTTACAATATGTTGATTTCATCATTTTTGTTATTAGGTTAAAATTATAGTTATTATTTAAGTTTTCGAGATGCAATGGTTAAGTAATATATCATGTAGGATCAGTTAATGTACTCAAACAATGAACTTAACTATTGATTTATTATATCTGGATAGATAGACATACCTAGGACACCATTAAAAGGCGGCTAACTTAATTACTCGCTGGTAGCTTGCTGGTTTAATGGTTAGAGCATGCGGCCTTCCTTCCGAAGGTCGCGGGTTCGAATCTCGGCGTGTACCAATGACTTTAATATTTAAGTTATGTACACCTGTGAACTTTAGTTAAAACAGCGAAATATAAACGGTGAAGGAAAACATCGTGAGGAAACCTGCACATGAATTAGAATTTATTCTAAGGTGTGTGTGAAGTCACCAATTCGCATTGGGCCCGCGTGGTGACTATGGCCCGATCGCCCTCGTATTGAGGGTAGGTTTGTGCCCCAGCAGTGGGGACTTATATTGGCTGTTATGGTACGGTAACTTAATTACGTGTAAGAAGACAGTTTGGTTTAAGACATCTTGATAAAATTGTATTTTTTCCATAAACCGGCATTAAATAACCAAAAAATACGTGTAATATATTTAAAATTTGTTTACACAGTTATTATTTAATACCGTACCTAATATTGTAGTCAATGAGATAAAATTACATATACGTGAAACATGAAACCTTACGAAAATTATTGTTTTGGATTACGTATAGAGACTATTCCGAAAAATTCTATTTGGTTGAGATGATTAGTGATTATATCATATTTGTGAACCATTGCAACCGCACTTTTTTCATGGAAACGTGTCCTACTGTACTCTTAATAGAAATGAGTTCGTGCGTGCCGACACCTTGCCGACCTTGCTAACAGATGTAACGGCTGCGGACTAAATACAAAATGCATTGATTGATTCGCTCCTTACTCTAATACTTCTCTGTGTAAATATAATACACTATAAATTGTTAACTGACCTTTTGATTTATACATTTTATAATACGATTTAGATTAACTATATTAAAGACATGGCCACGCGCCCTGACTCGTTTTAATTGTAAAAACGTAAAGTAATATATATAATTATTAGCATTTCAGACTATTTATGTAGATATTAATGTACTGAAGGTAACCCAGTCAATTATACCAAATATGACGCAATATTTGTGTATATAACCCATATGTAATACCCAATATCCATATACTCATACAGTTATATTTATGATGGTAAAAATGTTTAAGTAATGTGACTTACATGTTTCAAATAGAATCGGATTGTATATATAGCTATTGTTATAGTCTAATATTATTAAGCATTAAACAGCGATATTATCCAGAAAAACATTATAATAGGCAGTTTTATAATAGCCGTAGTTGATTAGCAAACGAGATAAGTAATAACAAAAACTTTCAACACAAAGGTGTAAACAAGAAACCTAAGATAACATCGCAAACAGTCGATTAGGTTTATCGAATTACATTATCGGTAGAAAATCGATTCCAAAGACGGATAAGGTTATAAATATAAAAAAAAGTTTTACTTAGACTTAGTTGTATAGGGGCATTAGGGACAATAGGATCACGTGGTAAATACAAAGGATCATGGCTCTGAAGGCGCGTTTAAGAGTTTAATCTTATTTCAACCGAGTTTCGAATGAAGTAGTAATAAGATTACATGGCGCTTCTCCATAACTATCTTACGCGTCTCTTAATACAGATACGATTATAGGATAAATCTTGGTTATATGAGCATACAAAAAAGATCATAGAATTTATTTATAGCTACTTTCAAAAATTGTCTCTAACGTGAATACGTCAGCTTATTCGAGGAGGAAGCATGTGTTATAACAATATTATATTAGAGTCCATAGAGCACAAGTGGCAATACATTACTCGCGAAAATTGAATAAAGAAGCACTAGCTGTTCCCGGATCGCTTTGCTGGCCGTAATGAGACTTGAAATATATCTAAAATATTCCTTGATCGCAAACGCAACCGCAATGGACGTTCTGCAGTAACCGTTACTATAGCAATCATTATCAGGGTTACATAACATTTCAATAAACATAACGTTTTGAAAAGAAACCTAAATTGACATTTAAATAAAATTAGACAATGTAATTAACCATAAAATAGATTTTAATTGATTGAATGTTACTACATTGTATAAATATTTTCATCTTAAGCCAATGGTTGATAAAGAGCATATGCCCTTCCAAATGTAAAGACCAAAAGCGTTAACACAAACAAAGAGGAACTGGTCGGCATTACGGAAGCGATGTGTTCATCCATTGCACAATTAGTGATGGTTGAAGTTACACAGAATGTTTTTGTTGCTTTAACTTAACATATTGTTACGAACACAAATCGATACAAGTTTTTTAGCAGAATCGAGAAAAATTCCATATAATAATAGCATGGGCTTAATTAAAAAATTAAATCGACATCAATATTTAATATGCTTGTAATTTTAAGATAAATCCTATAATATTATGTAATGATAAATAATTATATATTAGTGTCATAAGTAAATAAAATGAAGTGTAAATATCTAAAATGTTTATAAATGTTTACACCATGATTTACAAAATGGCTCCAAAAAGGCTGGACCGAATTTGATGGGACTTTGGCTGGCAGATATTTGGAGACATGAAGCATAAGTTACTAGAAAAATAAATATCATAAAATTTGTGAATAATTTTTTATTTTATATGGATAAAATATGTATATCTTTATAAGGGCGGTACGTCTACAGGGTACAACTATTAGAAAAACGTATTAACACTTAATAAGAAATTGTGTTTAATAAACCATATTTCAAAAATTTACATAGTAAAAAACTAGTTTTGTGTATTGTTGATAAATTGTAATATGATTTGGATTTGGTCGTATACATTAGTACACACAATGTTGAGCAGTCACCGGAAGCTGTCTTGCGGAAAAAGTTGTATGGGCGCGTGCTTTTTGTCGATGAAATGACGCGTTAAAAGGTTTCATCGACAGATGTTAAGGACTTCGATCATTGATCAGTAATTGAATCGATTTTTTAGGGATCTATCCGTTTAATAGTTTTACGCCGTTTCGATTTTGTCAACACATTAAATATACAACAGAAGATTATTACATTAAAATTTTCACCTTCGATTTAAAGGATAAAAATAAATTACAAATAAAACGTACGAGTCAATAACCTTTATTATTCGCATTGATGACTTTATATTTATTTCTAACTTAATATTTTAAGAAATACGCCAAAGATAAAAGAAGAGTTAATGACTCAAGTAGCTTTTTTATCATACGAAACTATTAAAATTAAACTACGTGAGATAAAACATACCTAAGAGTCTTGGATTTATTACTATTGTTAGTGAAGTTCGTAAATTATTGCAATTAAATTTTTTCCACTTATAATGTTTAATTAGCGAGAAAATAAGAAAGATGAGTGGAATTATCTGTCATCGTGTCTGTAAGACGATGGTCACTTTTTAAAGTGAGATCGTTAAATATATACGTATATTTTGTAGTCGTAAACAACCAGCTAACATGAAATGATTTCCGGCACTTCTGAATCGAGTAGTTTTATTTTTGAAGCATCAAAGTAGCTATGACATAAAAAAAGAAATATTTCTCTAGCTCTTTTTATAGCAAGATATACTAAATATTTAATTTGCGGCAGATCTTGAAAGATTTTTTTAAGGTTTCGTGCTTATTATAATATCTAAACCGATGTCAAAACACACCCTTGTAGAATTTTTTTGCCCTCTTAATACAGACGATCTCCCCTAGTAGCTAAAAATAAGATTTACTTTTTATGTTACTTCAAATTGTTCTTAATATAAACACTGGTAAGAGCCTTTTAAAGGATTAAAAAAAATATTTTTTATAAGAATGTTATTCTAATACACCTTGAAATTATTTTAATTTAAGAAGTCACAACAGTTGTACTCTTAATGTAGTATCTTCTTATATTATTTGCTTTAGAGTATACTTTCTAGCTGCTATTGATTGCGATATTTTTAATAAATAATATAGTAAGCATTTTATGGTTTTATCGAAATAATGTATTACATATTTAGGTTAGATGATAAACGCTTTGTCATGATATTTTATTTATAAGCTACGATTCCTTGCTGTTACTGACCTTCTAAAAAATTTATTCTTTTAACTTTAGCTGTTGTACCAAATGTTCATAAGATTTTGTCTTCAAATTTATTTCACATTTTATGCATGTTTATAGGATATAATAATTTAATTATTAAATTATATGATTGTTTAATATTTCGTCAATTATCTTGTCAAAATAACCGGTTTGTTAAAAATATGCATATATCACCGATTGGTATTTTCTAGTCTTAACTAATGCTTTGTATACAATCCTAAAACACGTCTCAAGGCAAAAAAACATCTAGAAAAGAAAAGTTCATACCCTACCAATAGTCAACAGAAGTCGGCAAATATAGAATGGCTTTTAGATTAACCGATCTTGTGCTTTAAAACGCGAAAGGGAAATAAACTATTAGACGGCAGATGGCGCGCGCAGCTGCGGCCCGAATTTCGCGGCGAGATCGCGGAGCGCGTCTTCCGCTTCCGGCCGATTGTACTGCCAAGCCAACTGAGGGTGGAATTGGATTGACATTGCAAACATGGCGGTTAGAAAATTAATTAATAATAATATAAGTATATTATTATTTTTATTGCTGTAATCGCTTATTTATAGTTATGTCGGTAGAGATATAATATATATTTATTTTTTTCTTTAAACGAATATAAAAATCCAACATAGAACATAAGACAGACGTGAGAAAAAAAATAAAAACTCTATATCATAATAAACAATAAAAAATCTTTAGCACAAGTAATTAAATTAAATGCAACGATGTGACCCAAGTAAAAATGTTTTATTTAGGCACAAATAGTTGCTTTTTAAATAGCCACGCCTACCATTGTGGTTAGGATGCTGGGTTCATACGTGTTCGAGATGAAACTCTTGTCAGCTCTTGTCACGATTATATCAGAGCCTGTGCATCATTGTTCACATGCTCTTATTAAAATGAGCTGTGTCAACCGTTTCCTCTTCTTTTACAATTATTTAATATTAGCTGTTCCCCGGCCGCTTTGATGCTTGTAATATAAAATTAGATTAGAAATTTGTCTGAAATATTCCTTTAGAGCAATCGCAATTACGAATGACTTTCTATAGCCACCGCATAAATAATATGAAATAAAAAGGTTTATAATAGTTAATTAGACATAAAATCATGAAGGATCTATGACATTCAAAAAAGCCTATAACCATCTAGAAACCATTCCACGTCGAAGGTCCCCGTGTCGATACGTTCAATAATTTTCACGCGATTGGCGAACAATGAAAATCCATATATACATATATTTCTCTATCGGATAAGTAAAAATTTTAAATGATTCGTATACCTCATCTGGATACTTTCGTGACCTGGCAACATTTGCCTCACTGTAATATATCATCATTGCAAAGAGAATATAGGAAGATAAAAAACCTAACAGAAAACTAAAACTGTATGATATGATGAAAAGCAAATAAAGATTGCTTTTAGAATCAATGAACCAATCTAATGTAAAATGTTGATAACGACATACTGTATGTAAAGCATTTGAAGTTATCTAATAATAATTAAACTATTAACTAAATAATAATAATTGGGAGATCAATGATATGGTGTTAAAACACAATGAGGTTTCGGATGATAAAGCGTGCTCGCTCAATAAACTGCGGTGTTTATATGTTGACAGCTAGAATATAACAATGCTGGTATGGCGATGGAATTATAATAAGACGGTAGTTACCCAGACGATATGGAAAAAACCTACCACCAATCGAACTGCAAAACACACGACCGTAGTCGAACCGTGTGTTTAGGCAAGCGGTTAGCCAATGCGCCACGGAGGCAGTTAGATCAGGAGTTTATTATATCTACCCATCTATGCTGTAGAGGCGATTGCATACTCGTATTGAGCAAACCGGACCATACCGGTTATGCATAGACCGTAGTGTCGTATAACATTGTGACAACACGCTACTTGTTTCGGTTCGGAGTCTCGCGTAGCATTGTTGTTTACTATTGTTCAACGTACAGTTTAGTTCAGTACCGTAACAAGGGCTACCACTTGCTAACGTTTAAATAGTGAGAACCTATTTCTCTATTCTTCTATCTTATTATGCTGTGCTAAGATTGATAATTAACAGCAACAGCTACATGATCTAGTCCTTACTAAGTGTAAACAATATGTAAACAATAATACACGAAAAAAAGGAAAACGAGGAAAACAAATTGATTGATGTGGAATCAGTTTAATTTAATTTAACTGAATCTAAAAGGATATAATTATTATTTTTTTTATTAATTTGTTTATTCTCTTGATCCTAAAATTAGATGTGGAGCCCGGACTCACAATTGGTAGATAAATCGATCATAGCACTGCCGCGCGTGTTGAAATTTGGATTTATCTTCAAGATACTATAATGGTATAAAGTTACAACCCTAAATGTATTTCTCATATTAGAAGATATGATATAGTGATGGCAGTATGCGTACGATTTAAAGTCAGACTACGTGCTTCATCATCACAGTAACGACCGGACATGAAGCGATTATTGTAATACGCATAACTGTTACCAACAGAGCGTTTAATAATGTTTCAACAACAGGTGCGATAGAATATCGATTCAAATGCAGCAACCGAATCGATTATCATTTGTTGATTATGTGGTTAAAATAGAGATATAGAGCTTTTGTTTTGTCACGTTATGTATGTTTTCATACATTTTTTTTTTATTCAAATTGTTATTGTAATTACCAATATATTATGGAATACTATATTTGCCTATATAAAAAAAAACGAGCTAATATTTTGTTTTTTATTGACGAAACGAATGTAATGATATAACAATATAAAACTATTCATAATGCTTTTACACTCTCATACTACTGCTTTAAGACTTAATTTTTTTACTTATTCAATAAAGCGAGGAAACGAGCGGGACGTTCATCTGATGGTAAGTGATACGCCCGCCCATAACAAAGTGGCGCTAGTTAGGTTGATACATACTGCGCCACATTGCGCTCGTCGCTTAAGACGTAAGATGTTGAGTCTCCTTACTCAAGTAATTACACTAGCTACAGCGCCCTTCAATCCGGAACAAAGTAATGTAGGTACATTATGTTTGGCAGCAGAAATAAGTGCTGCGGTGGTACCTACCTAGACGGTCTCCGGTAACAAAGACCTATCAAAGATCCGGAACGAAGAAATTAGACTGAGAACTAAAATTATCGATATAGCTCTTAAAATCTGTAGAGCTGAAACGTCAGTGGGTCGGCTATGTCTGTCGTGTCAGAGACGGCCGATGGAGGTGGAATGTTTTGGAATGGAGTCAGCGTACAAGACGCAGTCTGGGATGCCCACGTTCCAGATGGACCGGCGACGTAGCATACGGAAGTTTGTGGATGCAAAAAGTTGAGGACCGTATCTGGTCGAAAATATTGTGAATGGCCTATATCCAACAGTAGATTAATAGAGGCTGATGATGATGATGAAAATCAACTTAGTGGTCACCCTCTGTTCGCCGTGAAGCTCCTATGGAATAGGAGCCGGTGCTTCTATGACTAAGCACTTCTCAAGGAAGACTCAGACTTACGTGCATCCTTGTAATATATCTTACCTTTGGTAACTACTAAGAGTATAACTATCCGGTGGTGGGTGACTGATGTCTTATTTAAGTGTATATTTTTTGGATTTTACATACATAAAAAAGGTGGTAGTAGTCGGAGTGAAGTTCACATTTGTGTTGCAACTTTCTGGTGCCGTGGCGTATTGTCAGGGGTGTATAATTTGGTAAGTTAAATTTACATTAGTTTAATCCACATGTCGGAAGGTTCCGGCGAAAGCTGCGGCGCACGTGCGCCTGCGCACCTGCCATACACCCCCGGCGGGATGTGCAGCGCTGCGCCCGCCACCACTCATCTTTGTACGGTTTTACATTATTTGATACAGAAAAAATATATATATAAAAGAAACCCATGACTCACTGTACTAACATATTCATCATGGGTGATAATCGAGGCGCCGGAATCGCATTTTTATTTGAACTGATAAGGAATTTATAATCAATAAAACTCAAAAGCCTAAAAAGTTGCTGTATTTCGAGCAGGTGGATGATTAAAACACACGAATTTTAGCAAAATTAGTGTTAGTTTAATAATATGAATATATAATCTGCGCCGATCGATGTAGAGATCTTTGGGAGAGGCGTATGTCCAATAGTGGACGTCTCTCGGCGGATGATGATCATAAAATGTCATTTATCGATAAATTAAATAATTAAAACAAAGAACTAGTTACTCTTTTTACATATTTTGCCTAATTCTTTTTTTTTCTAATCTAAGAGGCGAACGTGTGAATAAGTCGTTAATCGTCGGTCTCCTGCCTGTTGATGGACTTTGTAATTAACAATAAAGTGCATTACATTCGTGTGTGTGCGTATAATGTGTGTATGTGTGCGGCTGTGGTTGTGAGATTAATAAAAGTACACCGTCACTTAAAGCGGAACGTGTTGTAGTTATTTGATCGACGGTGGGCCGTAGCATCCGGCGGACATAGCCGGGCTTCCGTCCTTCCATTGTGGCTTGTCCCTCCTGTTAACTAAACTCCGCAATGAGCCCTACGGAATGCTTTCCGCTCGGGCTTTGAAATAATAATATATTTTATTAAAATCTTTCAAAAGACCTACGTGCTATGCTTACCTACGTATTGATTTTGTTAAGTTTTTATAAATCCAACCCGTACCAGCAATAAACTGTTATTCATACCATTTACTAGAACTTTTGAGCACATTGACTATATACCTAAGAGTCAACAGCTTATATCTATATAGGTATTTGTATTGTTGTAAAATAGATAAACAGTTTAGGTTTACCAAAAATGTTGAATCATAATAAATCGATAAGTCCAATATATATAAAATTCAGTAGCATTCTTAAAATTTAACATGGCTCTTCAACACTTAAAGTGGAGTTCAATAAATGGTAAACGGCCCTTTAACAGCTGCTTAAATGCTCGTAAAAACAACTTAATCGCGGCTACGGCCGATTAAGCGAAATATTTGTGGACTAAATTATACAAATGCGCCTTATTTAACTGAAGTATATGTGTAATTGCCGACGGTAAAGTTTATAATGATATTTATGAATATTGTTAATTATTAACTTAAAATGCACATTATAAAGTTACGAGCGGCATGTTAGCCAGACATTTTAAACTTATAAAATAAACATTCCGCATTTTAGAATCACTAATCCACAGACAGATTTAATAGTTTTTTCCACGGTTTCCACGATACAAAAGTTCTCACAAGAAAGAGTTAATAAAGCTATAGTTAGGCTTCTGTAAAATCATTTCTCTTAATTAATTATAGTCACGTAAGGTAATAGGCCGCTATCGCCCGTTATCACATCAGCATATATTTCCATACTAATCGCCGCAACCAAACATAACGCGGTCATCACTCTATTATTAAACACAATTGTGGTACGTATGTTAGATCCCTTACAGTTTTAGGCACGCTAACAGGAAGTGTAACAAAGAGTCGAGCCGCGGAAATACTTTCCCACGGGCACCGCAATTATTCTTTAATTGCTTTTACTTGCTTAAAAGCCAGTGACGTGATTACGTTCAAGTTGGGCAGCTTAGGGCGTCATAGACATGGTTTATGACACCTTCACATCCTCCGCCTACACAATAAACTACCAAATCTTGGTTCGTCTTTGTAATAGACACGTAGAGGACCCTTTGGGATAAAGTTAGTTTAGAGGAATTTTCTCACGTTTTGTCTCTATTGTAAACATTAAACCGGGGACACTAGTTACGCTACGTTTTGCTGCCTCCATTGTTCTATTCTGCGCTGCTATATAAACAACGGAATGGATTGTATTATATGCGTCGCTGAATGAAACGGTCTGCTGCTACAAAAAAGTTAAACGAGATTTTTCGAAAACTGGACGTGGAAGTTGTGAATGGATCGGACATTGCGAAGTCCCGGCACGTCGCATCGCGGCCGGCCATCCGATCGATTCGTTCGTTTGTTGTCGATGCCATTGATAAATGATGACGTTAATAACTTGATGATTACGATCAGCGGCATACTACTACACACAACATGTGTTTGAATTGCTCATTTTTCAATATTAATCAAAAATTTATACTTGAACAGGTATTAACACATTATCAAATTTAATCGCATATTTAATTATTTGATTGCAATAAAAAAAATATTAAAACGGGGCATAAAATCACAGCAATGTAGAATTATATTATATCATATACACAAACCTTAGAAATATGTAAATAAAACCCGTATAAAAGGTTTTTTTGTTAAATTGCCTATGCCTATTATTCATTGATTTTTTAATGTAACTGAATAAAAACATGTGCTTTGTTACATGTTACATTATTTAATTATTACTTTACACACATTCATTATTGACGAAGTAATTTACTCATTAATCATTAATATTTCCATACAGACAAGTGGATAGATTATAGCTTTCGATAATGTAAAGTCAGGTGCAATACGGATATAGTAAGCACTAAAAATAAGTTGCCATATGTATTATACATAATATATACATGAAGCGCAATTTACGTCATGGACGTCCGTCATGCGGCCTTCCGGCGACCGCTGCCCGCCATTTCCGCCATTGCGATTTACTGACTAATCAGTGAAATTTCGACCTTACCATTTCTTTACAACGCTAGATTTCATTCGGTGATTCATACTAAATTAAGCATATAATTATTTTGAACTTCATTATTTTAATAAAGCAATATTGCTTATCAAAATAAGTTAATGTCAGTAGTTAAGTATTTTCTTAACATTGTCGGAAAGAAAAATATTTTCTCTTAAAGCGCCTTTATTTTTATAAAGATATTTTAATTTTTTTTTGTTTACTATCATTAAAATTAAAAAAAAATTAAATAGAAATAAAAGATTTTATCAAATTTGATTGAATTAATAACGGTAAATGATTACCTGATGTTTTTTCATAAATATTTTATATTATATTAATTACACTAAATATTGCGAAAAAATATAGTAAAATAATCCGACATTTCCAGCCTTGAACAAATCTGAAAAATATTATATGTGATAAGGTTTTCACGTGTATGGTGGGTGCACCATGAGTCGCTCTTTGTCAGTCGTCTAATGTTATGACGCGCAACCATTGATGGTGTGAGCGCTCATTTTGGTGCGGAAGTTATTAGAGAAATCAAATATAACTACAGTAGCACAACCGCCGCATTTCTTCTGCCACGAAAGGCCCAGGATCGATTCTGAAGCCCAACACCTTCCGGAATTTGAAAAGTGGCTAAAATTTTGTGTCTCCATAACACTATTTATGAATTCTCGTCAAAAATTAAAGCTTGAGTACTGTTCACTAGCGCGCTTCATCTCTGGCTTTATCGTCACTTCACACCATGAAATTTGAGATCAAATGTTAGGCCATAGGAGATAAAAAAGCACATTTATAACTCCGTGGCATATTCGTAGTCATCATCATCTGTATAATAAGCGCATTTTTAAGTAAGCATCTTGAAAAATATTTACGTCAACATGATCATTTCAGCTTACAGATCTCCTTAAAGAGTTGATATTAACATATTTAAAATCTGCTGAATCAACTGCTATTTTTACACAGGCATATCATATTGTTTTTTCCTAATTAAAACTTAACTCGTTCGACTGGTAACTCAACACTTCCTAGTGTGAGCAAGGAAAACACAGAAAGTCCCCTCACACAACCCTACACTCGTTATACTCAAACACAATGTTAAACAAGCGGCGTTTGGTTGTCTCGCTTATAGTTTCCCATAAACTCGAAAAATAGACCGTGTATTTGTTATGCGCGGCAAACTGTCAGTGCAAACACTTGTGGTCAAATCTTTTAAGTAGGCAGCGAGTCAATATTTTTGTTAATAATTTAGTGCGCGTTGATTCCCACGGCCGGTAATGGAGACGGCTCGGTTACTGATCACACCCTGCAGTAACAGGGATTCTCCCTGTTTAGATAAAGGCGCGTCTCACTTTACCTACATCATTTTAGAAAAAAATAAACTTCTATAAATAGTTACTTTAACTAATAAAATTTAAATATCTAATTTAAGGTAAATTAAGCTTTCTATACAATAGATAAAGTGGTCAAGTTTATCTTTATAATTGCTTAATGATATCGTATGAAATAATCTTAGTACATTTTTGCACGGTATGTACGGCTCTATCCACATTACACACACTGACGTTTTATTAAATGCGGCAAAAAGTCGGTCAATGGACCAATTAACAATACAAGACGCAAACAAAAGATAATTAAACTGTGATGCAACAAATAGTACGTTCGCTTACCTGCCAATGAACAAAGAGCGCAAAAACACTGCATTAAACTGCTGATAATAGAGATTTTGTCGTGGAGAAACTTGCTAAGTCTGGATGAATAAAATTTTATTACATACAACCAAATATAAAAATTTTCAAATGTTTTGAGCTTTTGTCAATCAGTTTTCATACATTTTTCTGAAAAATTTCTTGAGATTATGAATGAAAATGTATCCCGTAACTGGATGTTGGAAAACCGTTTCCGAAGACGAAGACAGACGATAGTACTAATGACACCTTTGATGATGAGACGGAAAAAAATCGATCCTGATTTTTTTTCAGTCCCATGACAAGCGCCCGAGCGCGGCGCGGCCGCGCCAATCTAAATACTCCGTGACCCTATGGAATAAGGTTCAAATTGAAACCAAATACATCTCGAGTTCCCGCCGCGGCCCGTGCGTTCGTTGATCCGAGCATCAGCTGTTTTTGATTTTGTGTATAGCTGGTTTTTTTTTCCTAAACTAATGTATGTTTTATGAAACTCTCATTTCATTTACCTATACTAACATGATCAAGCGTAAATAATGCTAATAAAACATTTTAAAAACATGATTTTTTTTTAATCACCATCACTTTTTTTCGTCTCATCATAAAAGGTGTCATTAGTACTATCGTCTGTCTTCGTTTTTAGAAGCGGTCTCCTAATATCCAGTATAGTACGTATTTTTTTATTTCTACAATTTTCATAGACCATAATGTAATTTTTTATTTTACATGTTGAACTTGTAATTAGAGTTGGTTAAGATACACACTATAGTTGTGTTGTTTATAAGTCGAAGACGGTTCACAGAAATGAGAGCAGGGTGTGAAGTGAACGAGCGGCCGGCGCCGCGCGGGATGCTGCCTGCGAATTGCAAATACCTTCAGATTCCCAATGTTTCTCTTACCGACGTGTTCTCACACAAATTAACATATGAATTATGTTCACTTCATACATGTTAATTGACCCACTGCGCCTTCATTAATCTATGTTAAATATAACTAACGAATGAAGTTAAATCCAAAATTGACGAACAATTATGGATTACAATAAACAATTAATATTTTTTTGTTTTTATTCCAAGGCCTCATGTTGGTTGGTAGTACAGTTTTTTATTACTCTTTAGCTTAGTAGATAGGCGAACCAGAAAGATTACTTTTGTATTTGACTATCAACACATGAGAGCTAGAACATTCTTAGTAAACTTGAACATTATAAAATGTGAAATTAAAGCCAAATGTTAGCAAATTGTAGATGTGAAAATAAAAATATCCATAAATTTTATTTTTCAATTTATAATCTTTTATTACACTTAAACATTTTTTATATACCTGTTACAGCGGTTTGTTTTATATATTTTAAAATTCTATACTCAAAATTAGCGTAACTGTTATGTTAATTGTAAAAGATGCGATCGTGTTACTGTTATAAAATATTTTTAAATAAAACCTGAACAGTAATAGTTTTAATAACTAAACTAAGTTTGCAAATTTTTTTTAAAATGCGTCATTAAAAACAGAGAAAGTAATGCTTCGTGGATTATTTCAGTAAGGTAATACTAAAAAAATAATAATCTTCTGCAATATCCAAAAACTGCCAAAACTCCGAAAAATTCAGTTTTATTTACATAATAAAAAATTATACACGACTTTCATATATAGAAGACTTGTTATTTATACAGGGTGAAAGGTAACAGGTGTAAAAGATCTGGAGGGGCTAAAATATAGCTCGTATCCTATCTATCTATGCATGGAATACCCCATCCAAAAACAATGGTCCTGGAGTTATTAATTTTTTTAATATTTCTAAAAAAATTTCGATTTTTTAAAAAAAATTCCATGATTTTATTTCTCACTTATTTCTACACAAATTTTAATATAATAATTAATGTTTTAATCATTGTTTTATTAAATTAAATTAATAATCATCACTTATATGCTAAAACTTTTAAATTGGGTTCTTTGAAAGTCGTGACAATAAAAAAAAAACACATAAATAAGTACCAGGCTTCAATACCTATTCTACAAGGTATTTAAAAGTACATAAAATTTCTAAAATTTAGAAAATCGGGAATTTTTTAAAAAATATTTAAAAAATTAATAACTACAGAACCATTGTTTTTGGATCGTGTATTTCATACACAGATAGATAGGATACGAGCTATACTTGAACCCCTCCAGATCTTTTACACCTATTACCCTTCACCTGTATATTATATACTCACACACAGACGATAGATATTAGGCAACAGAGATTTATCATCAGTAAGAGAATACAAAATTGTTAAAATTGTTGTCAAATCAAAAATTATTATACATCTAATAACATCGTATATTTAAAAGAAATATGAAATTGCTTAAGTACTTACGATCAGTGGAAGGTATACGAGGAGGGCGGAATATAGAGTAGCTATGACAACCCCGGGTAATCATCCAATCAAGCAATTGATTGAGTCAGAACGCCACGAGATTGCCTCATTATTCAATAAACACTGGCGCTGGCGCCCATCGTTGCTCCAATAACATCGATACGAGTGTCAAGGTAGGCGATTTCGTTATTCGAAGCATTCGTTATCTCAGATTGTGATTGTCTTTCATCGGAAACCTAAATCTAATCTTAATAGGTTTCTGAGTAAAATATGCTTATTAAAGTCTCCTCGATGTTGTTATCTTTGGATGTAACATAAAGAGATCAAATTGGCGCAGGTAACACGCGTAACCTACAGTTTAATGGTCACTTAAGCTAAAACATAAAATGTTACGAATTGAAACCCGTATACATGTAGCGAGAGTTGTCTATCAAGAAATAGAAGCTACTTTGTTGAGTTATGAATCAATAATGGATTTCTGTATTTTTTCATACACATTGAATTTTAAGCGAAATTTAAAATTGTACTGTAAGTACAGTTATAATGAATCATGAACACCGTGATCTTCATAAGAAACAATGGGCACTACATGAGCGCGTCAGTCGCGGAGGACGCGAGGCATTTCCTTGCCGCACGCGCCGGCTTCTTTTTGTCTCCGTCGGCACTTGCATTACAAATGAGCATCCTCTTGCTTTTTAATAGCCCTCGCTTTGATCGTCACAACTGCGTAGGCATCAAAAGAAATTTTGTGCCAACCAAACTTTAACACTTGTAAACACTAACATCGCTGTGTTATTTTATTCTTTATTTCAAAGCCGTTCTTCTTAAATATTGAATTTCTTTACTACAATACGGTTTATTTCCGACGTATACCTACATATTCTGATATAGTTCGTGGTGCTGTATGGTGTACTCATCAGCATCAACCGCTGGACATAGGCCCTCCCCAAAGATCTCCTCTCTTAGCCATCCTGTGATACCCGCATCTAGCGATACTGGTATGAAGTTTACCATAGCAGGCATTTGTCCTCTTCGAACTAGTCTTCGCTTTACTGTAGCAAAGGAGTTGTTGTGTCTGGTCTTGGTCACTATCGGACCGAGACGTTAACGTCCGATATATCCCTCCTAAGCCCTGAAATGGTGAATTACGATGATAGGATGCAGAAAGCGAGAGTCCATTTTGAGTTAAAGTCGAAGAATTTTTTTAAGCATTGTCATGATTTTAATCCGTGCAACTTAGCTCTAGTTTACGCAAACATTTTAGACTTTTTCGCTATCTTAAAAAAGACTTCTTTCTTCATCTTTAAAACACACATTACAGCCATCCTCTTATATCATCCTGTTCCTTGTTACTACGTTCTAATCATCACCGGTGGATCAGTTTGTCGTCTACGATCCTAAGCAATTTGCTTCTGAATTAAAGTACCACTATAAGTATATATCGTAAGCACAAAGCTGTTTGTTTTATTGTTATAACAATAATGTTTGAACATGATCCACTTTAAAGAATGTGGTGCATAGCTCTTGATTTTTTTTTTTAAAATAAGACAACATTTAAGAAAACAACAAACAGATATTTATTAGGTATATGATAAAAACATAATAAATGATACAAAAACACATAGAATTTTTTTGTAAAGTATTGCATAAGACGCAGTAGCCATTTGTCGAGTCCCTTGTGTGGGATGAAACAGCACTTTAGTCTCATTACCTGCATCCTGTCGCAGACTTCTGCCTCCTACGGATCTAACAATGACCTACATTCGACTAGTCGTTCATCACAATCGGATTACTAGCTATCCGATGTGTTAAAATTTTTACTATTTGCTTTTGCCAAAATACTGCAGGATATTTTTTTTATGCAATGAACGGGTTATTTACCCGATGGAAAGTGATTCGCCTACTCATAACAACGTGGCGCTAGTTAGGATGTTATACACTGCACCATATTGTTCTCGTGGCCTTGAGACATAAGATGTTGAGTATTATTATCCCAGTAATTACTCTAGCTACAGCATCCTCCAAACCGGATATGAGTAATGTTGCTCTGTGCTGTCACCTACTTACACGGACCGCGCTAACAGAGATCTACCGCCAGTAAAACTATTTTTTTACTTTTAAATTATGAAAGTTTTTTCCAGTGTTTTTGCGAATCTTTTCACGAAGAAGTAGTACTAATAGTTCAAGAAATTGTTATAATGATACTTTTTATCAAGTTTACTGCGAAATATTCAATTAATATCTCATCCCATGTTTTAGTTAAGATTCACAAAAGTGCATGTTAAAGTTAAGCGTATTTTTTTCTTAAACTACAGGGTCAAATGCTGCAAAATAATTATTGTTTTATAAAAAATAACACATCACTATTAAAAGATCATCAAGAAATGTAAAGGTTAACCCGTTAACCACCTACAAAAATATTATAATCAGATTTACTTATCTAAGACAACAAAGGAATATACATTTAATTTTTAACACGAAAAACATAATTAGACAACCTATAAAATACTTATATATCAAATAAATGTTAAAAATTATTTATGTGTACAATTTTTGTAAGATGTAAGAGAAGATCTATAAACGCAAATAATAATGTAACACAATACCATAAAAGAGTATTGTTGAAGTATATGATGTGGAGACGCCGTGGACATTAAAATGGAAATTGCATGAATTTTTACTTTCGAGTTGGTAGTTTAACTGTACGCTCACAAACCAATAATCCTCATTTTTTTCCCGTTCGATGTAGCCTTATTTGTCGAGTTGCATCGGCATCGCTAAATACAAGGGACGCAAAGTAAGCTTTTTGTGCCATCCCATTGAATCAATTTTGCGTTTTTTGCGTGCAGATTCGGAAGCCGCAGGTAGAGAGCCTAGATCCGGGTTCACCTTTGTGTTATTCCATTATTGTGATCTACTAATGTTTACAAATTCGTAATTTGTTAAGCAATAAATGTCGGAAAGCATCAGCTGCGAGTGCGCCCAATTGATCGCTCACGTACGTAAACCGCTTCTCAATGACAAGATTATTTTTATTTACTTACACCACGCCGCTAACAAATGCAAACTTCACGCACAGTTTGTTCAGTACGGCAAATAACGCACAGGAAAAACAAACTCGACAACATTCATCCAAAAAACAAATATCGGAAGTATACTTTTAATTCGTCAGTCACTTAGGCATTTCCGATGTTCATTACGTTATTTATTTTCCAATCATCAATGTCGTTAGTAAAAAATTGTGAGTTGCAACAAGGCAAATACCGATTTAACATGCAACACATAATTTAACGTCAACTCCTTACGACGTTCAAAGGAAGTTCATTTAAGCATGAAATGATTTAATAACCAGTGGGTTACTTGTCGTGTGCATTTAAAGATAATCTAACATGCATGTGATTTGTAAATTTTAAGCTGGTCGTTTTTGTAGGCAGTATGAAAAGGGAGTGAAACAGTAGTGAGTGTCTTCGACCATGACCGCTGCATGAATCGGGGCGAGCGCCGGCCTCCCGAGCCGCGCCGTGTGCCGGAACTAATAATTCCGATTAACATTTACCGTATTTTACCGTAACGCATATAATTACGTACATATGCAACACTTACATAAATGCTTCGTTTCTAATCATCATCATAGTCATCTTGAAATTGAAATTGGGCGGTCATTTGGACTAACTTATTACGATCAAGTGACAAAAGTAATTATTAGACAAAAGTATTTGCCACTAGTTTCATGTTTCGGGTTGGTTAAATCTATACAGGTGTATTTCCGCAATAACTTTTATAGTTAATTTTTATTTCTAATGTCGAAACAAATTTTTTAGGTCAAATACTATAGTAATAACAATTACGTCATAATTCACTATTATTTTAAAGAATGAGAATGACCTCTTCTAAAGCGCATTCTCTCGTGAAGTTCATGTCATATTACAACTGGAGGAAGTTATAAAAATATATCTCATGCAATTTAGCAACTGTCTTAATTCAGTCTTTCTCTTTTGAATATTATTAAAATGACATACTTAAGACATCAATGTAATACACTTTATAACCACAAGGACATTTTTCAAAAGTAAGTTAATAAATCTCGCCGAATATTGCTGTTATTATCTGCGCCTCGTAAAAGTCGATTTATTAGATGTGTAACTTTTATGAAAACTTTTTTAAATTAGAAAAGAAAATATTTATTTCATAAATACTACAAAAATGAGAATTTCGTAATTGTATAACTATATGTAATAAATATTTTATTAGTTGAGCAGTCATTAAAAAATTAAGATCGTTTCCAAACTGGGATAATATCAGAACTATTTCAAGTTTTCCTTTAAAAAGATCTTTATCCTTCAAATATCTTATGGTTATTCGATTATTATCGATTATACTTTATCTATTATATTAGTGCTTTTAAGTAAAACAAACATAATTTAGTAATGGGAGCAACTGTAAATTATAAAGATGAATTTATTTTTCCACCATTGTTACGGTCGTGAGATGTGTGAACGTACTTATAATTGAATTTGTACAATCAGTTCCGTTAGCTCAAATTGTGTAATTGTTTAATAAAGCTCCAACTTAAGCTAAATGCGCCGATGTAGTAAGTACATTGGGTGTAGATATACTATTTATTAAGAGGAAAACAACGAGATTATAGTATGTACGATATTATTTATATATGGACATTCTATTTAAATTGATATTAAAGCGTTATGCAACAACATCATGTTCTAAACAGAGAAACTAGAAGTTGAGTATTATTACGTATTTATACATTTTTTCAAATTTTAAAGATTGTGATTAATTATTTGTATTATATTTATTATGTTCTCTGTTTACTCTAGAAAAAAATACAAGTAAATAAATAATATCATTAAGGCAGTACACAGATTGTTAGAGATTGGAATTATTACAACAAACATTCCTCAAATCATAATTATAACATAAATATAAACCCAAAGATTCTTCAAGTCCGATAACGAACGTATAAGAGTAATTAATCAAAGCCGTCAAAGGTAAAATGTGTGTATGTGTAGCGGTCTCTAACTACTCACTTGTTCATTATAACCAAACAACAGATACAATTAAATAAAAACAAACAGTAGAAAATTCATTTTAGGTGCAATGCTAACCGCAACTAGCTAGAGTAGATGATTGCTCAATTACCAGGACCTCCTTAGTAGAATAGTATAACCAAATTATACAGACATTTTGGACTCAATGGCCGTATCAATAGGAGCGTTTATTATATTGATGGTTAATAACGGCAGGCGGCAGAGCACAAACGATGTCTTCGAATCCGCGCCTTGTCATTAAGGTGCAATCAAACAATATGTTTGGGTATCGCCGACAGCTCCACAGAGGTTTTTCATCCATTTCATAATTTGTTATTTTGGATTACCCATACGGAGAGCGTGCCCCGAGACAAAGTAAACATTAACACGGGTGCGGCGCAGCTCGCTCTGATAACAAAACATAACGATATAACATAATTGGATCCGTTTTTTGCATTTCATTATACAGAACAGATTTTGTCCTTGCCTTTGTAATAACTGTCGAGACAAACGATTAATAATTACAGAGAATTTTGAAAAAAAAAATATGATCACTTCTTTAACTCGCAAAGCACATTAAAATAGATATCCAAATACACCAGAATTTTTATATTCTATATTGATTACAATTTAAACAGGGTAATTTCAAAACATTTAATCTCAAGATTAATAGAAATCTACAGATATCCTAAATTACTAATTTTCTGATCGTGGAGTATCATCTTAAGCGATGTTGCTACACAAAGGTCCATTTTGTTGTTTTGTGGAGGTGATTCCGCTGTGAGATTGTGGTGTATGAGAGTTACAATAATTGTTTATTCATTAAACATTTATACAAAATAACTGAAATATTATCTACTCATACAACAATTAGTTAATGGAACGACGGCGTAGACATTAGCGGCACGTGGGCGATATGAATGACCAGTCGAGACTGAGCAGAGGCGCCGCACGATGAAGATACATGACCATAAACCTATATCCACACACTATCTTATATATTTTGAAATATTAAAAAATTACTCTGATTTTAGTAATACTTATAATTGTATATATATCGTAATTTTTATAAGCTTTTTTAGAATCACTTTTCCTTCTGCTTTTGTTCTTGTAGCAACCTTTAAATCTACTGCTTTACCATTTTGGCAATAATAAAATAAAAAATAATCACCTAATGTTTTGTGGTTTCTCTCATTATGTGATTATTTTATATTACAGTACAAGTACAGTAAAGTTTAATGAATTACATTTCCAATAATCAAAAGTAAATAGTTTATATCATAGTAATAGAAGTCTAAACCCCGGTCCAATTGTAGAAATATGGTCGCTACAATTTGTTTATTGAAGAAATTTAACTCTTTACCTGGGCTAGGTCAATGCACATTCAGAAAGATATATTGCTACACGACAGATACTACACACCGACGGTCGACCTTGCGCCGCTAACGCCAGATTTAACTCTGCATCACAATGATTCACGGTCAAGTAATTTAATTCGAACAGTAAAACCTTAATAAAACTGTTGATACATTAAACAAATGATTCAATGTAAACATCAAAGAAAGTATCAACGAGCGTGACTAATCCAACTGATCCGCAAGATTAACGTCAGGAAATCCGACAACAGGATACGTCAATTCAAAGTAGACGAAATCGAGAACGAACTGTGTAGGAAACAAGGAGATCATTCTATTATTTAAACACCGTGAATTACGAGTTGGTCGGTATAGGTTACTTTTTAAACACCGCGGGACATTACGAGCGGCGTATGAAGACAGTATCGGATGTTGTGCCTTACCAGTTGACGGGCTGGTACGTGGCGTATTGAAGTGGCAGGACGTGAGCGAGTAACAAAGGAGCTCGTCTAAACAGGCCATTAATAAGGAGGCGGCTCGCGAGACTCCGCCCGAGACTTCCGCTGCATTCCAAGAACTGCTAACCCGGGACAAGACAGGAATAGCAGCGCACACTCCGCTCAACATCTCGATGGCAATGAACAGATTTGGTGAAATATGCTGATATACATTGGAAATGTAAGTTAACCGGGTATTTATGGGCTCAATGAGATCCTTAATTTCATGTAAACTTTACTGTATCCATTTAACAAGCTTCCAATATTTAAATATGAAATGTTAAAAAATGTGCAGTTGTTCCATAAACTATAATAAATAATCGTACAAACTTCACAAATGGTTAAATTTAATCCCTAGATACATGTACATACGTATATGCTAAAGGACACCTTGTATCCTTGCGGTTTACAAAACAAAGCAAACTGAGGAGATTTCATGCTAGCGGTGAGAAATGTGAGGTTGCAAGCTCAGACCACCTTGTTAGCTGTAATCGGTTTAAGGACCTTGTCAAAAATTAACTTTTATAAATTATAAATGGGGCCTGGCGAGATAAAGGTTGGCCGTTAGTATCGATTAAATGAAATTAATTTTACTGTATTAGAGTTTGATATTCATTTACGCGATCCTTGAAAGATGTAAGCTTTTACAGTTAATAACGCATTCCTATTTCTTTCAACCTGCTTTTGCATAAACATAGAATTAAAGAATCTTACAGAGTTAAACTAACTATATTACGTTAATACTTAATAGATATTAAGTAAATATCAACTCCAGGGGTGTACATCTGTACATCTGTACAACCCTGGAGGTTAATATTTTCATATAGAACGAAGTTTTTTCTTTATTCGACGAAACCTTAAATTTATTAAAATAAATGTTTTCATCGTCGCATCACTAGTCGCTCTACCTGCTTTATATTTTGTGATTTGTCAGAATCCTTAAGCTTTCGCATTGTATCTTGATACAACTTGAATAAGATATTCAATTATTTCTAATATTTACGCTTTATGTTTAAGCAACAGGGTAATAGATAAATAAATAAAAGCGATAAAAATTCTCAAAATTAAGTTTTATTAAATATTTAACATGTTTTTATTTATACAATAGAATTGTCTAATATATAAGAGCAATAGTAACACTTCAATTATGAAAGCGTAAGTTTTCAAATTTACGACATAGTGGGAAATACGAAATCGATCACGACATTACGCACGATTCTAAAAATCGATTTTTTGGAAATAGACGTGACCGAGACGGTCGTGGACAGAGTTTGAACTGGACTCGATTCTATGTGAATAATCGATGGAATTGGTATGGTACCAGAGCGTATCGTCGATTCCCGTGCACCTGTCACGACGGTAGATCACTTCATTTGCTCAATGACGAATTGATTTTTCTTCACGTTAATGACTACTATAGGAGTTTTATTCATACTCCATCCCTAAGTAAAATTCTATAAAAGTTTAAAAAAAAGATTATGTCCTTACATATGAAATTAGTATTTTGTCGTACTGATTTGAAATATCTCTTACGTTAAGAATTCCAAATTTAAATTTATAAATTCATTTAGCGGGTACATTTGAGTTTTGAAAACAGTCATTCATTTGTTTTTTCCTTATTATTTTTTTTTCTTTGGCGTCGCTTATTACCGCACAATGGAAAACATGAAATATCGGTATATTTACGAGTACGAGCTTTACCGTGGCAGCAGTACTGCAGAAACAGCTCGAAGGATTAATGATGTGTACGGCGCTGGTGTCGCAAAAGAAAGCACCGTACTTTTTTGATTTCAACGTTTTCGTTCTGAAAATTTCGACCTTCAGAACTAATCCTGCGGACGGCCGGAAACCAAAGTGGAAAGTGAAGTATTAAAGGCTTTTGTGGAAGTGGATTCATCACAAAGCACTTAAGAGATATCTTTAGGCTTCGGAGTAAGTAACAAAACTGTATTAATCCACTTTAAGCCAATCGGGACAGTAAAAAAACTTGAACGATGGGTACCTCATGAATTGCGTGAATCGAACTTGCAAACACGCGTCGACTGCTGTGTTACTTTGCTCAATCGACACAATAATGGAGGGATTTTAAATCGAATCATTACTTGTGATGAAAAGTGGATAGTGTACAATAATCGGAAGCGCTTGTGACAATGGCTGAACCCTGGACGCCCAGCCAAATCCTGCCTTAAACGAAAATTTACTCTCAAAAAGTTACTTGTGAGTGTTTAGTGGACTAGCGCCGGTGTCGTTCACTACAGCTTTCTAAAATCTGGCCGAAAGATTACGGCTGATATCTATTGTCAGTAACTGCAAACCATGAAGGAAGAACTAGCTGCTAAATAACCAAGATTGGTCAATTGCTCTAGGCCACTGCTGCTTCACAACGACACAAGACCACACTGCACGACAAACAACCACTATGTTAGATGAGCTACAGGTGGAATGTCTGCGACAACCACCGTACTCCCCGGACCTTGCCCCAACAGATTACCATTTTTCCGGAATTTGGACAACTTTTTACAAGGAAAAAAATTCAAATCCGATGTAGCAATCCAAACCGCCTTCAAAGAGTTTATTGATTCTCGCCCCCATGGTTTTTTTAGTAAAGAGATCAATGAACTACCTATGAGATGGCAAAAGTGCATAGATAAAAATAGTGGATACCTTGATTAATAAAATATATTTTACAAAAAAAAATTGAGTTTATATTCCTCCCGTACAAAACGCCAATTTCATATGTAAGGACCTAATATATTACTATTTACTTTTAAAAAAAAAATTCATTAGTTTTTAATGAATATTTGTTTATTTAAATTATTTGTAATGAAAACAGACAAAAAATACAATAGAACTAGTTAAACAAGAAAGCGAACACGACGCTATGGACCATCCTACTCCAGTCAACTTTCCCCTTTGTCCAAGGACTAACTAAAAATCTAACAATTAGTGATAATAAAAATACACATAAATGTTATATAATATATAAAAATTATCTATATATCAACATACATGTACACTACTATAACTATATAAATATATATGAAAACGACATTTACATACAAATTAGCATAGAACATTTAGCTGAATTAAATAAGTTAATGACATCAAAACTACCATTAAATTATTAAAAAAAATATGTTAAATGTCGATAATTACTTTATAATCATATAAAACGTATTCTATTAAACAATTACAAATCGATTCTTCAAAAAGATCCAACAAAATAAAAATATTTACATAGTCCAATATTTTGTTTGTTCACAATTTCTACGGGCTGAATAGATTTTGAGACGTATAAAAAAGGATAAATAATTAAATAGTCGTCCTTAACTATCGCAAGTCGTTTATTTATTCAAGTATACAGTGATATATCACGAGCGGGCCACCGGGGCCGCTCGACACGGCTCCAGCGCACTTTATTGAGACGTGGACCGCGGCACTTGCCTGTTTGTGTACAAGTGACAAATAAACTTGCCCCCGCGGAACAGGAAGGCAACAACCGCCATTTACACAAACAAACCAAATTAAACCCTATGCCATTAGAGCGAGTTTTAAAATAATCTCGCAACTAGAAGCGAAACCTCACGAAATATACATTCGGGTAATTTTTCACTTAAGTGGGAGATGTGAACAGCGGGGGGCGCCGACAAAGCCCCCGGGGGTGCGGCCACCGATTCTGACTCCTTCCAACTGTGATATAGTGGCAATATTGGAGTATCGGGCATGAATATTTAATTCAATTGTTTATCTCATTAATGACCCTTCTGATTTACATACATATTTTACAAAGATATATAAAGACTTCTAAATCGAAAAACTTTAAAGAGAATCATAGGGGCGTCTATCCAAGCATCGTAATATAACAAGAATATCTAATGATCATATTATAAATAAAGCGATGGTGTCATCATGTGTACGTGTAGAACCTAAAGAATTCTTCTTAAACATCATAAAATTTTATCTAGTTCTTTGCCTATATAGATAAACTTTATTTATCAATTATTATTCAATAATCATATAAGTAGCTGGACGTCTACAATTTTTCTTGTTTATTATAGACAGAAACATGTATATGACATAACTTATCAGTAATTAACGATAAACGTAAATTAAAACTTTTTTTAAATAGACAAGGTTAGCACTTAACCACACTCCCACCTGACGTTAAACGGTGATGTGGTCGGTCTGTAGTGGTAAGGCGCACTAATCTAGTAAGAACTGTTAAACATAATACCAAAGTTACTAGTGGTAAGTCTCTGTTGTAGAAATACCTCTAAAACATTACCTTGTTCGAGTTTGAAGGACGTTGATGTTAATGAAATTACTGGGTTAACAAAGCCTATTATTCTGTGACTGTAGTGATAAGATGCGGTGTAATTTTTATCAACCTAAATAACGCCACATTGTTATCGGCAACCGTTTAATATAAGAACAATAAATTTATCTTTTTTGTAGAAGAAGCAGTACAACAAAGATTATTAAAAATTAATAGATAAAATTTATCTTATTTGTAAGGTTATATTGTGATAAAAGTTCGAGAGGAAAGGAGGGAGTGCGTAGGCTAGCATTTTGGCCGCCGCCTCCTACATAGTGTAACCTATTGTCTGCCCACGTCACCTACCGAAGACGCGTGATGTCACTATATCAAAGCTCACATGTAATTAAGCATCACTTTATATGTCAATATTTTGATAAAATGACCGTTAATAACAACCTCCATGTTAGATTATCATTCTACCGGTTTTATAGAAATATGTCCTAACAGTTACATTGGTGGCTAGTAATATTATAAATAAAATGTATGTCTTATAAATTATTCTAGTTTTATATTAACAATTAGGGTATGATTAAAATCTTCTTAGATTACATGAAATCATGAAAAATCATTCAGTCCCTGTTTAAGTCATAATATTACTTCATAGTGTAAGAGAAATCTTTGTGACGGAACAAGACGATGCCGTTGGGACTACTGTGTTCACTATACAATAAAGAAAATTATTAGTTTTATAAAAATACACCGAGGATGAAATAGCCGTCGTGGTTATCGGATTATGTCACTGACAAACTATAGCTGGAGTTTTACCTATAAACCCTTTACAAATTGCTGTTACTACCTTCGAAAATAACTGACAAAATCCTCTATAAGTGAAGAATGCATAATGTTAAGTAAACAACACATTCGCCGTGTTTGAAGATTATGGATTACCATTTGTGCGAGGTTTAATTGTATTTTATTGTAATTCCTTAGTTAAGAAGGATTAAACGGCAACTTGTGTGGCGGTACATCCGTGTCTTAGTTCCTTTGAAACCGGATACAAAAAAAAGAGAAGTAATCACATATAATCATCACATCATTGAAGATATTTTGTAGGTGTTAGTAAGTAGAATTTAGTAAGTAGAATTTATATAAAACTTACGAGTACTTACATATTTTTGTAAGTAATTACGAAGTTAGATGTCTACACAGGTTTAGGGTGTTATTTTTTAGTTTTTCAACATTGTGCAAAAGGAAATGTTGTTTTAGCATTACATTGCGTTTATCGCCTCGAAACTACTATGTTTTATAACTTTAATAGATTCTCTAGCCGCTGAATAGATTGCAGAAACCATTGTAGATATTTTAAACATTATCGGAAAGTAAGATTTACTCGCACCTCCGTGCGAATTGTGTTCAAATGAAATCAAAATTATCGTTAAAGCTTTTTGTATTCAGTTACAAGAAATCGTTATTTTAAATGAATGATTAATATGATTAAGACCTAGAATATTGTTGTAACGGAACAATGGTGAATTTCGAAGCCTGGAATGAAAGAAAGGCGGTGGGGGCCGGGCGCGCGTGGGCGTGAGAAAGTCGCGCGGGCGGCGTCTAGCGATCGCTAACGCACTGCGCAAACAGCCGTCTGCACTCTGCCCTACTGTTATTACACTACATGAATCATATTTTAACGACGAGATGAGCAAAACTTTCACCTGATCACAGTAGATTCAGCCGACGTCATTATGAGACGAAAATTACAAATGTTGAGCTTTTAACTACAAAAAAATATTTCATAACACCTTTGACCTATTACTCCGCCTAATGTACGCCTTCAAATTATCTTACTATGCCATCAAATATCCAGCAAATATCTTATATGGTTTAATTTGAACTAAAAATATGTATATATTTTTTCGCGACCTTAAGTATAAAAATACAACATCATACTATAAATATAATTCAGGGAATAACTTAAATATTGTTAGAATTTTACAACCAGCAGAGTAATTGTGAGAGAGCGGGATGAAAATTATACAAAATTGATTAAGAGAAAAGTAATTTGTTTTTATTTTTATTAAAGCATTGAAAAAAATATTACCCTTATTCAACAGATGTGTTAACATAGAAAATTACTATTATTTGAAATGACTTTATTGTAATTATGCATAATGATGTGATACTAGGGATGCTTAGACAGCTCCACATTAAATTATATTACCTCCGGAGAGGTTCCTTGCAAGAACGTTGCAAACCAGTAACCATTTTGTACGAGAATGTTTCTCAGCAGAAATGAGCTTAATTGCAGCACTTACAAGTATATATATGGAAAATCTTATGATATTAATATCAGTTAATTTGATACTTTTTATTTAAAGAAGTGAATATAAAACGTTGTTGTTTAGATATGTAATATTATTCCCTTTATTTCAAAATTTATTTAAGTTACACTATCCATGACCGATAGTCTGCATTAATGTAGTCCTTTATGTATTTGAAAAAATATGAAGTGATTTCTATGTATAACATGAATTATGTGCTAAAGTATGTATAATAACCATCCCACAGGGAGTCCCATTTTATAATTTTTTTCGTTATAACTCCACATAAAAGCTCATAAAGCCCAAACCAGCACGTGAGGTGTGACCGAGTCTAAGCTTACAGAATGTGGCAACACCGATCCTTATCTCTTCACTCGCAACTCTCACGTACCTGTGACTAATTGCCCAAGTTCAGTTGCCATGAAATTATACCATTTAAATATGTAAGTTTAAAACAATAATCTACAACACTTAATTTTTTACGATGTGAGTCCCTCGCTAAGTAATCGTCATTTTTTTTTAATTATTCTATTCTAATGTCCATTAACTACCCGAGACTGATAATGTTTTGATGAATAAGTTTTTAATAAGATAGTAATAATACAATCTTTATCATCGACAACATTTTAGGTGAATAAAATAAGTCAACGCGGGCCTTAGAAAAAAAGCATGCTGAAAATTTCTATACATCCAAACAATTTATTAATAATTACTGTAAACTCATATAATTTCAATACACATATGAGGGAATGGAATAGTGATTGGATATTATAGTTTTCAAAAAAATTATACTCGTGAATAAAACATCAAAAACGAATAAAGATATATATACTGACATGAATTTTGTTTGCTTATTTTAAGGAGCAAACGCCAAGTAAAGAAACATAATATAGCGAAGTTTAGATAAAGATAACATTTATCAATAATTTCTATTTACTTACTATAAGGTACGAGTTATTTTTAAATGTGTTTTAAAGCTATAAAGTGAAAAGGCAATGTTATATTTAATTCAAAAAGCCAATTTATCTGGAACCAGTAGAATGTTAAAATTGATTTATAATTGCTTGTAGTTTTACGGCTGGAACAAGTTCCCAGTAAGCGTGACCAATAATTGGCGGGTTGTAGATATCTTCGTCTGTTATATCGTAGTACAGTAATCAACATCTCGGTCAGCTCCCTACGGATTGAAGCGGAATCTAATAGTTTCTTCTAATTGTGGCAGTCTGACAACGAAGTTAATTCCACTTGGAATATCCAATGTGTATTATTAAGTGAAAAGCAAATATACGGTAGCGTCCGTATTGAAAGTATTTATTTAGAATTATTTAAGTAAATCCGGTAAGTTATGTTCTTGCTTCATATTTTATATGAATGTTAATTCGTTGAATTGTCATTAGAAATTTGCAATTTATATTTAATTTAATTCTTTAAATAATATATTAATGTTCGATTACGCGTTTGCATTCCGCGAAAGGCCGCGAACAAATGCCTGGAGCTGTTTGATGAAACCAATTAACAACACTAACGAATGCTGTCGGACGTGGACTATTTATGTTTCCTCACAGTCGCACTGTAAATATTTAGCCATGGACGTGTCTGGCAACGCCCCTGTGTTAGTTCTTTACCGTGTAAAAGACTCCGCGGGCATCCCCGCGCCGTTGCCGCGACTGCGACGGACAACTAACAGGATACAGATACGTAAATAATGATTAGAAGGTGGGCACCTGAGGGAGCATTAAGGAGTTCCCGCGATACTGTTTATTTTTGGTATGGGATGCGTATCGGACCGGACAGTCGGCGCGCTCCATCCCCCGTCGTAGAAAACGACGGGCGCGCATAAATCAGATATAGGTGGCTGTGGTGTCGGCGCGTTCAGATCGCGCACGCGTGGGCTTCGACAGGTGATGTCGGTCGATTATCTGTTAATTTATACGCACCGCTCAACTTCTGTATTTCTCATATGATATTATTCATTTCGACACGGCAAACGAGCTCGCTAAATATAGAGCTGCATTCCATTCGCCCAGTACTCGAATTGTTTTATTCTCCGATTGTTTTATTATATTATTTCGAATAAAATTTCTTATTTAAGTACCAATCGTTTGCGAATGTCCGCGGACTCCTATTTGGATCAGTGCTTGCCGTTATTGGGTGATGTCACCGCAACAAGCAATCATTATGAAGAGGCCCGTTTTGGAAACTTTACGACCAACACCTCCACATAATATTCGCAGCGTTCATTCACCGACAAATTCATTTCTATGTCACTACTTAGTCATAGTTAGCAGACATCTCAAACCTATCATTGAGAAGTTTTTCATGCATATTTCTTGTTGAGGTAAACGGAATTAATCATTATTATTCGTACATTTGGTGAGTTATAATGTAGAAAGCGAAGAAAAAGCAAGAAAGTGTAGAAAGAAAAAGTAATGTTCCTTCTTTTATCTAACTGCTGGCAAAGTTTGATATGCTTCAATAATAGTTATTATGTATTTTATAAAAAATTGAGAAAAAACTGTGTGGTCGAAACAATAGGAGTAAGAAAATTAGATCAAGATGCCGGTCGTAACATTTGATTGGATTTAGTTAGAAAAGTAAATATCTTAACATAGCATTTATTATTATTATTATATAATACTTACCTTATTTAATGAATGTACAGTTTGTTATTTCATGTTTTTGAATATATAATTTTTTTCCAAGGTCGATTTTTGTCTAAAGAATGACAACAGGTGATGCCCACTTTGTATTCATTAATGGTTCCGCCAAACATAAACGGCCTACATGTGATATCATAGACAGTATGAATGAAGATTTCTAAACCATATTTGTTCCAAGGTTAAATAATATGGCGTGTTTCAAATTTAAATTCTATCTAACAAATAAATTTGAAACAATAAAATAGGTTTACAATCAAAAGTATAATAAGACTTAGGTTGGACTCCGAAAGTATAGAATATCTGAGTTGGTTTACTTTTTGTGAATTAGGTTTAAGAAAATTTATTGTTAGCTTGCTGAAAACTTTAACTTTCTCTTTGAAAGAAAAGAGTTAAAGAATATTTATAAAACAACTGTTTAACAAATTTAAAACGTAAAAGAACTGTAGAAAGTAGACAGTCAGCGTATTATTCATAAACCTCTGAAGATATCTACTATAATAGACAACTAAGTCAGACGTTCATAAGACGTCGCGCGTGAAATTACAGTAAATATGTTTTCGGTGTGGTCTCAAAAAATATAGAAAGGTTACACAAGCTATCAACCCCCTGGTTGCGATTCGTCACGGGACCTCCGGAGACCATCATCATTTGTTCCTCAGTTTCACTGTCGACGAAGGGATGCTGGTGTTTTTTGTGAAAGTCAAATTAGAGACAAGTGTTAAAAACAAGTGTACTATTTGCTACAAATACATATCATAAACATTAAAAATTAATTGTGATATTTTTAGTAATTTATTGCATTCGTTTTATGGACGTAATTTTTTATCGCGGCTTAATTTCAAAGGAAAATATGATATTTCAATAACACTTTATAACTTTCTTCTACTTATTTATGCTTAATAACTTCTTTTAATACAGTTCTGCCAATGTCGAGTTTGTGATTTTACATTTTTATAATGAGAAAATAAGCATTGTTAAGGTTAATAATAGGGGTAAAAAAAATTACATCCAAGATCTGCAACACTAAAACAAACCATTGTATGGCGAAATACAATAGGCAATATCAATAAAACGATGTTTGAATCGATACCATCATGATACTTAAAGTAATGACTTTATTATTCGTAATGAAAATGTTATTTTATAAGTAAGGTAGTTCAATTTGCGTTAAAATATATGTAACATTAGATACAGAATGAGAAACTAATCAAAATCGCTATACTAGCTATATACTTATATAGACTATAAATTTGGGGTTCGGGTCAGTTGTTGTTTTTTTCTTTAAGGGGAGCCTAAACATCGATGCCGTCTATACGTGAAGAAGGTTCGGCGGGCGCCAAGATCGCAACGATATCGTCGCTAGAACAGTAATCGTCAATAAAATCTCAATTTAGATGGCGCTGATACCACGTGAGTTACGGACGGACAGTCCGACGGAACACGAAAACCTACTCGACGGCGGAATGCGCCCTGTGACAGGAACCGCTAACGAATTAGGTGCTTCCAATGGGGTGTTACGGGTACATCATCACGCCTGTTTTTTTTTTAATACAAACACTAACAAAGAACCAAGTTAGATTTCAGCTATGTACTAAAAAATATAAAATTTTATTATTTAGGTTTTAATTATTAAGTAAACAATGTAATAAAAAATATTGTGCTGTGTTCATATAAAATTTAACCAAATCCTCAACACGAATAGTAATAAATAATTAAAATATAAAAGTAAGAAGCCTAAGGCTTCCTGTTTCAGAAAAAATTACAATAACTACAGTACCATTTATTAGGTTCAAAGCGAGTTAAATAATAGGATGTTAATAGTAGTGGTAGTAGTAGTATTATTTAATAACAGTGAAAACTATTGTAGATAAGATTGCGGCGGCAATAAATGCTTGCGATCTACTACTGTGGAAGTGGTCAGGTTGAGGTGAAGACGACAGACACTCCACCATCGAAATTAATGACGGCTTGACGCCTCGCCGACAGCGGCACGCCTACGTCTATTTATAACGAAACGTTTTTCCTTTTCGCCCTCGCCCCACTCCAGTGAGGCCCAGGCCAGTCACAGATAAGAAATTCGAAGTGGGCATTTAAAAATAAATTTGTCGAAAGTGATAAATGATGGATATAACTTTTATTATTTCAAATTAAATTAACGACCCGGGCCCAGGTCTACCTTTTCTCACATTAGAGGTATCTTATCTGGAATGATTGCTTCCATTACCTTAGAGAATGGACACGTTGTTTTGTAGGTGAGGGAAGATAAAGAGATTAATGCGTAAAGCAATTAATTTTGATTGAGGTGTGTTTTATTAAGTAATTGTTTTTGTTTTCGATGTTGATTCGTAACGCTCCGTGAAGCTCTTATTGCGTCGAAGAGCAGTATGCATGTAGGTAGTATGCTTTTTTTTACCTTTTTATAACAAACTCGTCATGTAATTAAATAAACACTGTAATCCATTTTCATTTCAGCTGAAATCGTTTATTTATTATGAAATACGATGAGGGAGATTAACATGTTAGTTAACTGTTTTTGTTTTCCGTTAATTAAAAGCTCCTATGATGCCTATTGTTATTAAAATAAATTATGTGAAAATTTGCTTATGGTACGCTTAAATGAAATAATACTAAATTATTAACAATTTCCTTTTTACTTTTTTTTTATTTACCGTTTCCTGTAATTTTTTAAACAGTTTTTAAAACGAATGCTTTTCCAGAAATATAACCAATATTTATACTCAACACCATACTTAGATGGTTTAATTTTTTTTTGAATAGATAATACAAAATTTACATAAACAAACATCATCTAAATAATAACATAGAAATGTTAGTCGCCTTAGGGGGTACCAATGGGGCGTGCGAGGCGTTCCCACACTAGGCTTTAATACATTTTCCGTGTTCCAGTTAGCGCACCATAAATTGATTAAGGGTCAGCGGCGACGCTCTAAAGTTTTTTTTATTGTACCGCACAACAGGTAATACTGAGCCGACGCGTGGCGCAGCGGCTGTAGTCTACCCACGTATAACAATTGAGTGTGAACGCTGCAGGTTCAAATTTCAAATATAAAAATTTCAGGACGTTAAACTTTCGCAATATAATAAAAAACATTATAATTTATATCCTTAATTTTATTAATAAATATATTTTGTTTTAGTAATAAAACTTGAATAAGAATAATTTACAGTAAAATTTATATATTTAAAAAAAAACAATACTGTTTATCTTATAAATTATCCTAAAAATATATGCATTTTATTAGGATTCATTATATTAATATCTTCATCCGATGTACAGGTCCGTTTGCATAATTACATATATATATTTATTAAAAATACAATATGGTTTTTTACTTGTGAATATTATAAAAAATTATAAATGTATTGAACTTCCGTAATACATACAACATGAGCATCGATGTGTATATATGTCACCGGAGTGCAATCATAATAATTTAAGAAAATACTTTAATACTGACAAAGGTAGGATATAAAACGGTTAGTCTTTAGTCATTTGGAGGCAACAGCGGAATAATGGAGTGAACTAATTTCCTCACAGGAAATTGCTTTCCTGACCAAGTGAGTGCCATTTCCCTAAAAGCTGCTGCTCAAGTCAGAGACGTGTCATCAATCATTTACTTTTGTTGAAATGCTTATTATAGACTTATCTATATATGACTTAAGAGATTATATACTGTAACTTTATTAGTACAAAAATTGTTTAACTTTTACCTATTACGGGTCGTACAACACGACGATAAGTCCAATCCTAAATAAGAAGAACAATGTCCTTTATATACTAAATTAAATTAGATTTTCCACAAAAATCATAATAAAAATTATACTTACCTATAACACCGTTTCGAAATTCTATATTATGTTAACATTGTAAACATGTCTTAACTTCACACACACCTATAAACGAAAACGGACAAGTTCAACGACCTCTAAACAATACCATGCGAATATGCAAAAAAATGAGCGAAGAATTTCTAACAAAATAAATAATACTGGTAGGTTGTTATTACGTAGGTATCTGAAGCAGTCAGTCAGTAATTTAGCCAAGAAGTTTTGGTGAGGTCAAAAAAAAAACTTAAGAGGTGACAATATAAATAACAATTTGGCCCACCCCGTTCGAATGTGGTTCGCCTGGATTAGCATAAGAATGCCGCATCACGAACGCCCACGAGCCCACAATGTCCCTCGTTGTCTCTTTATGCTTCGAATTTAATTTTGATTTACGTCTGTCTATACAATTGTATGCGAATACATTTTTCGAGGAGAATGGATGCCAACGCGCAGTCGACACTTACGGCCTTACTTTTCGCGTTTGATATCCAATACCGGCAAAGTTTAATGCCAAACCGAAATCCGATGTAAGGTCCTAAATTTTTATATTTAATTTATGTAAGCACTTAGTTTTATGTGCACGCGAGTCATTTGTAAAAATAACTCAGACATCTTTATTTTCATTTCGTGTGACGATAAAGGGTCGTAACAAGCGCCGATAACTTAAAAAAATCTATTTGTGTTTTCGTATCTTGTTAACAAATTGGTAATTTACGTTAAAGAGAATCAGCATTATTTTTTTTATTCTATTCCGATATTTTTTTACATTTATGTTACTTTTTATAAGAAACGGAAAATCTCATTACTGAATCATATTCAAAATACATTTTAAGGAAGAAATTATAAAAGAAGAAAAAACTATAATACTTTATAAGGAAGAAATTAATTAGAGAGCCATTGTAAAAATCATTATGCCATTTTCCGTTACAGTATAAAAAATAAAACCATATTTGGTTAAAAGGAGCCTCTCGATACAACCCTAACTTTAATATAAAAAAAAAAATTCAATTATTGACCGGTGCGACACTTTCTAAAAAACTGCGAGAAAACAAAACACACATTTTACAAACACGTTATATTGTAAGTACCATAAAAACGTAAAGTTGCTCGTATAACTCGACCCTTTTAAGTAATAACTTAATTATTGAAGAAGGACGACGACGTGTGCAATAATTTACTACCCACGTTAAACCGACATAATCAAGAGCTTCTTAAGTATCTTTTATGTTAATAATGCCAAAAGTGTACCCTCTTCGCGGTAATTAATTGAGGGTGAGAGGTCTTTTGACGTTAAGGTGATGTATATATACATGTTAATCGGATCGCCTAATTATTTTAAAACACCTCTCAAAATTTATGTTAATATTGTTTGTCTTTTATTAAAAAACGCCAGATGCGAAATTTCGTGTTAATAATAACTTAGTTTATATTCTCATCTTTGTTGATTAACTTAAGTAAGCTTTTATGTAAAGTCATAAATTATCTTCTAATTAGACTAATTATGGAGAGAATGAACAGAAATAATTAACATGGATTTTAAACAAGCTAAACAAAATCTCATAACACTTTTAATGTATTACATGATCATTTCAAATTGACTCATCGGATACATGTTCATTAATAGCATTAAATAAAGCAATGCAAAGAAATCAATATAAAATTAAACGAATGACCATGCTCAGTGTTAATGCGCATTTAAGATAATATATTTTACCATACAGAAATAAATGTCCACCTAATAAATTGTAGCGGGGCCTTATCGTATTTCGAGGCAGGACAGTAAGAACCAGATAAGGACATGGGATCCTTTTCGACCGTAACGTTTTATCACCGTAAACTTTTTCGTTTACGTTCATCCCCACGTAATCCTAATAGGGTTAAACTTTTATACAGCCGAATCGTATGAAGCGACTCGTGGAGTTCACAGAGGCGCGCGAGAAGGCTGTAATCGGTGTTGCATCTTAATTTAGTTGTCTTGTATCCGATGCGAGGTTTTATTATAAACTATACGCAACCTGCGGTGCTGTTTAAAGTGCCGCCTTTAGACTAATGATCCAATGCATCTTGAAATATATTCGGAGCTTAAATGGTGTAATAAATACTTATGACGTACTTACCACGTTAACGAACTCTTGAAATGTGATGGCTTCGGAGGTAGCACTGCGTGCTTTGTCCAAAAGTATCTAAAGGATAAATTATTCCAGTTAATTACATGTTAAAGAGTAACTTATAACAGTAATATTGTAATATACATTTTGTTAGATAAATTCTAAGTCCGTCTATGAAGTACCAGGCCGGTAAATTTTTAGAATATTCAAAATTCGGATTTTTTTATTTATATAGAGAAACATAAACATATCTATAATATAATCAATATAAAAAAACATCACTCAAGAGATAGTTTTGGTTCATTAATAACTTTTAATAATGAAAATGTTTTAATCATCATCAACCGCCGATGCCCACAGCTGGACATAGGCCTCTCCCCAAAGAATTCCACATCGATCGGTCCCGCCTTGCTCGCATCCAATGTTTTCCCGCTATTCTCACCAGATCGTCTGTCCACCTTAATATCTTAATAATGATGAATAATTGTAAAACATATTTTATTTATTGATTAAAAACTAAAGTATTAATAATAGGAAAACTTTCATTATACTTTGTTTAAATATTATTATGCTTTTGTTTACCTCATGCTTGTGAGGCGGCACTTGAGCAATAAAATCTGGGTTCTGTAGTGTTTGAAGAAAATCAGGCCACGGGATCTCGCCGAAACCCTCCGGATCAAACTGCAACATTAGACACATGTTCACACCTTCAGCAAGGTCACGTACAAAAACAACAAATTGTAATTTCCACGCACAAACCGAAACGCTATTATGTTGGGTGTCATTCGCGGCGTGCCATCATTATGTATAAATTCTGTTATAATCATTGCGGCCGTTTCCAAAAAGATGTCCACAAAAACTACTTTAAGCGCCCCTATCTTCAGACTCGCTTATCTGAATGTTCCGTACGTGATGACGTATCGTTTGTGCCGCGGCGCTACCGCCTCTTTATCTGCGCACAAAACCTCCTTTTTTACCCATACTGCTTCTGTACATTTTAATCAGTCGAAAACAAAAGAAATTATTCTTCGAAATTTGTTACAAACCCTTAAACGGACGTTTTGTGAATCCAACAGTAATCATTGAATATGTCACTTTAAGACGAGAAATTAAAACAGTATTTTTTATGGAGATCTTACAATTTTATTGAGATTACAAAACGAGAAAAAAAATGTATTACGAAATAAAATGTCTATAATGTAATAAAATACTAAAAACTCTGTTGCAAACTAAAACGATCTATATATATTATAAGTAGGAGATATCCAGATATTCATCGACTCATCACAAGATCTCCGAAACTGATAGACGTATAGTATAAATTTGGTAGAAACATTGTTTCTGCCATTTAGAGGTTAGTTAGGACAGGATTTTACAAAAATTTTTCCCCAAAGGAAATTGCGGGGATATTAAGGTCAGGAAAGCAAACGAGAAACAGCTAGTTAAAATATAATTGCCTTCATGACTTCTTTGTATCAAATTTAATGAAATAAAAAAGAGTTTTATAAGGTCAATCGATGTTATATTTTTTAAGGGTAGTAAATTCAGAATATTATAATTTCATTAATAACACAGCAAAATCAAAGCACACACAACTAAAGGACATCAACAAAATAAATTATGCTTTTTGACACGTCACGTAGTATGACGCCTGTCCCAAAAGTTTGTATTTATCGTCCCATATTATCTTTAAGGTTTGTGAAGTTTATTTCCTTTGGAAAAAATATTTTGTGGTTTTTTTTTGAGTCTACTTTTTTGTATCATCGCCTTCCGGCTCTCACGCATAATTTGAATCAATCATTTCAAAATAGTATTAACTACGTGTATTACTTTATTTGTTGGAATCTAAAAGAAAACAAAACCTGGGAATACGTTTTTCTTTCGTATTACCTATTTTTTAGAACTGATTCAAGGTAAAAAATATGTCTAGCTTTTTAATTATAACCATCATTAATCTGGCTACGTTGCGCAACAATAAACTGCTAGCATTGTCACAGGTTAACATTCAGAGCCATATGAGTAGGGGCCCATCTCCATTTTAATATTTTCCTTGTTGTTGGAATGGTGAATGACACTACCATCATCATTATCAATCTGCCATATCAATGTTATGTTCCGGAATTTATACATATGAGTTTCGAAGTTTTTTAACGAGCACGCTTCACCATTAACTTCCCATTGTCAATTAAACTTACGTGAAATTAGAGAGAAGAGTTCATAAAGAACTATTTTAATCGGTATAGAGGTAAAGACAAGTTTGTAATCTAAACGTTATCATACATATTATGTAAAAAATTAAACCTACGCAGAATAATATTTATACATATACTATATTTAAAAGATATTGCTTCATCATCATTCATTATTATTTCGGCGTATTAATATCCACCTTTAGACATAGAGTTTCTCGATTTTAAGAGTAATCGCCAGGCTGTCGTATGTGAAATGTGGTTTTATTGAGCAGAGTATTTTGTGAAACGCGCATGAAAAACTGTATTTTATCTTCTTATTATTCTCTTCTGGTCTTATACGTATCGTCGTAGGTATTTTAGCGACGTGGATATACTAACTCGTCTCACCCAAAAGGGGTCCGTCTCTAGTATATGATACCATAATTATTACTAACTACAAATATGTGATTTCAATACAGTATTAGCAGGATAAATGAAAAATTATAAAAGATAAATAAGAAAGCTCTCATATAATTGGTATTACAAGACTTTTAAATAACCAAGTTTATTTTATAAAGCTAAAAACTGTATTAAATTGAATATACCGACATTTTCTATAAGTTTTACTTACCCTATCGAAGAGCAGGCGCCATTTCTGTAAAGATGTGCAATAAAGATTTAAGAAATAAATTAAAATTTTTATTGATTATTTAGAGCTTTTATCGACTAAAGCATTTTTACTTAAACTGGTTGGTATAATATTGTAGCGGAAAAGCTCAGTCGTCGATGCCTAGTCATCATGTTTCAACTGCTTTCTCATTTTGCCACAATGGTCCCTGGGTAACGAATCCGGAAGGATCGATTGCGCGCAGTACCAAGTAGCGAAGTATGTTCCAGAACATTGCACCAGGAATTAATGCAAAAGAAGGTACCATAGCAAAGGTTGGTGAGGTTGCGCTTGGGCAACGGTTATTGCTATGTCGTCGATCTACTTACTTACCAATAATATTACTATTTCAATTAAAGAGTTTTATTATTTTACGTAAACAAGAATTAAATTCTAACAGAAATATGTTCCCTCTAACAATAACACAGATCTTCGTATGATTATTACCGATTATTTGTAATAAACTGTATTTAACTTAGTCTATACTTACATCATGCATCAACTCCCTTCTAATCTCCGCTTCATCGAGTTCCGAGCCAAGATCCGTATGATCTGTGTCATAAAGCTGTTCCGCCGCACGAGACAACGATCCCAAAGAGTCCCGTGCTGAAGCAAGTGATCCCGTGACAGTTGGCAATACTCCCGCTTCGATCCCTGACTCCATGGAGGTGTTTGTTGACAGGACAGTGGCGGTGGCGACATGCGACCCCCGCACTTCGTCGCCGTTACACCCACCGCCCACCCACACTGACATCTTGCTAACAAAACCATCCACACAACTGCTCGCTGCGAGTTAGGGTGTCAAATAACTATTAACGTTGTATCATGTATACATAAATATCTTTATATGATTTGACACATAAGAAGATGCTTATTCTCTTTTAACTGAGTAACATTTACAACATTTAAAAATATTATAAAAAAATTTGGACAGCAGCTTGGACCGAATTACTTATGTACTTTGTTAGATAATGTGGACCACGCAAATTACGGTACAAATGTGTTTTGCCCTTAACTAGTGCTATAGATTAGCGGAGGAAGAAAATAAGGCACGATAGTTAATTAGAATTTATCCTGCTTCCGGTGCACCTAAAATCAAAAATATTATTTAATATACCTAATACATACAGAAATTTAAACCTGTTGTTATATGTTATATTCGTACAGTTTTAATCTAGTACAATTTATGCAGTTTTTTTTAACAATAAACCATAAAAGTCAACATAGAAATGTTTTTGAAAATTATCTATTCATCTATATATATATATATATATATGTAAAAAGTTAGTTTACCATCACGTAAAAACTAGCAAATATATCAAAAGGATCATTCGACGCGGAATGATTTGTAGATGGTTATAGACTACTTATTTTCTGACTTTCATTGATCATCCATATTTTTATTTCTAATTAACTTTTATATTTTCATTTCATATTATTTATGCAGTTGCTATATTAACGGTTGTTATAAAGTCATTTACGGTTGCGGTTGCTTTCGAGGAGTTTTTAAGACAAATTTCAAGTCTAATTTTATATTACAGCCCGCAAAGCGGTCGGGTAGCATCTAGCATATTCATATAAGTAAAAGTTATTTTTGAAATAAAAATGAGTAATGGCAAGAGATCGCATAATCTTATCTTAGAAAACATCTACATTTTCTAAACGAATAGTTTCTTACTTTTCAGTAGAAATTTTTTATTTGGAATATGAATGCGATTAATAAAAAAATATACAGGAGAAATTATACGTAATGATAATTAATGTGAACTATTATAACTGATCATAGAAACAATCTCTGAAAAGCTTAATAACTTTAATCTATAAGTACAGTCATAATAATCACTAACGGGTGGTAAAGCTGAACCATAAACAAAATCGAATCGTTGCGGACCCCTGTGTTTACATCGGATTCCAACCCCTTCATCGTTACCATGGAAACGGACCGACGAGTATTGTTGTTCAAGATCTCTACTAAAACCATTAACTTGTTTTGAACCACGTGGTGAAAAATTTCATTTTACCAATTTGGATATAAATATTAATTTCTATTATTGTATCAGATTTTTCTATAAGTTTTATATATACTAACAAAATAATAAATATATTTAACATTTGACAAATCTTAACCATAAATTTTTTTTATTATACTATAAACCTTCAGTTGTAAGTTATCAGACATTCGTAAATGTAAAAAAATACTTAAAATGTAATAATTAAAATATAACGAAAATCATGGTAAGTAATCAATCATAGTAGTAAAAGTAACTATGTAAAATATATATAGTGATTTTTTTCATTTATTTTATATATAGTAAACGACTGCATTAATTATTATTTCTATTGAATTTTAATAAACATAATTTCATTATTTTCTTGTTCGGTATAAAACAAGCAATACATTTAATTTGAACAAGACATACCTTACTTAAATATCCCTTCAATATCATAAGGGTATCTTCACACTGGATTTCATTTCCTCTAATATATTATGAAACATTTCGTGTCAAGAACACATTAAGCCGCAGTTTGTTGAATCTAATTGTTAACGTCAAAACATGTCTTGTTACAATCAAAGTCAGTATGGCGTCCTAAATCTTGCGCATGCGTATTGATGAATAAAGTAAAGAATGTTGTTACTATATCACTATTTAAAAGTAGTAACTTGATCATATTTTTACAAAATAAATGAATCTATAACTTTTATCGCTTCTGCGGTATTTTAACCTTTTTACAATGTAATTAGCAGCGCCTTTTAAAAGTTGTGTAGCAATGTTTTATTATTGCTATAAATAAATTTAAGGCGCTTATCCAATATAGATGCAATATATATAAAGAAATACATGAAAGTTTTTGTTGATAAAAAAAAATATATAATAAAATTTTTAATAAACTTATTTTCTTTTCTTAAAGATTCATAATTTTATAATATAATATATAATCTAAGTATTTGCATTGTTGTCTAAGGTTTGTACAACTTGATAGCTAAAATTTTTTTTTTCACAACGAAGCAGAAAAACCAATGAAAAATACGCCTGATATTGAAGGCTACACAATAACAATGCAGTACTGATTAAATAGTAAGTTATTCCTAATAGCTCTGGCTAAACTTAAAACCGTAACGCAGTAATGTATGTCTTGTCTTAATTTTACCAACCTGAATGTTTTTGGCAACAGCGAATAATCATTAGTTTTGTAATAATAATGAAGTTTGTTAAAATTTTAATTAATACTATATACTTCAAAACAGGTTATTACACAAAAGTAAATTAAATTTAATATTTTTTACACATACATTATTTAATATAAGTCGATTGTATTTATATAACTATGAGCTTTATCGTATATACGATTAATATTACTAGAAGAAGTACCTGTAGACATAAATAAAATGTTAGCTTAAATGTAAAACATATTCAAATTATATTATCTGTGAGCGCTGCCTGTATATTCTGTAAATATCATTCATTATTTTTGTTATTGTACTTCGTCAATTGCTTTAAATGAAAAATTCATGTTATAAATCATTGTAAGACTTGCAGTCTATTTTAAATATAAATTTTATTATGCCTAATAGTCGAGCAGTGTTCTTGTTACGACGTTTGTCAACGGGCGATAATAAATTAAAGAATTTAAATATAAATCAAAGCGCGAATAAGGAAACATTGGTAACAAACCCGGTGTGTCTAAATAAAGATCTCAGCTCAAATAAAAGGTATTTATGAAGTATTATCTTTAATCGAAATTTTTACTGCACCTAAATTAATCTAAAAATAATACATTTATAAAAAGGTGTTAGATAATAATAGATGCTTATGCTGTTACATGACCTTGTTTTGATTACCTCTTAGTTAATATTTAAGGAAGTGATTAGTAGGGACTATAACTAATCGATGAGAACTTTTATACTAATGTTTTACATTTTATAGACTTCTAGTTATTATTAAAGAGCATAACTATTAAATTATAAATTAATTCCACTTTAAAGTAGTCTGAACTTCCCATCAATGAGGGCATAATCTGAACAAATTTTCTAATATACTTGGAATTTTTTTTTAAGTAAACAAGCTTATTAATTTACTGGTCGTTGTTCTCTGTTGCTGGAGACCATCTAGTTCTATATTAACATAGCTCCTATTTCTGATACCAAACACTAATGTACAATATTACTGTTTTCTAGATTGAAAGAAGATGTAGGTAATGAAATCACTGGAGTAACGTGACTTAATATCTTATGTCTCAAGGTGACAAATACTTTCTGGTACAGTGTATGGTATCCTTACTAGATCCTTTGTATTATGGACAGGCATATAATTAACCATCAGATTGCCTTGCTTACTTTGTTGCTTCTAACTTTACACAAAAATTATTTGTGTGACATTTACTTAATCTTTTTGTACATATATGAGTTTTTGTTTACAGGTTAGCAGGTTTTGGACATAATTTAAATTCAGTTTGCTTGACTAGAAGTTATAGCGAGAATATAATAAAAATGTCAAATACAAATATTGACTGTGATAAAACAGACACACCCAAATTTTCAAATAAACTTATTACAGAAAAATCACCATACTTGCTTCAACATGCACATAATCCTGTACAATGGTATCCTTGGGGTGATGAAGCTATTGAAAAAGCTAAAAAAGAAAACAAACTGATTTTCCTTTCAGTTGGGTATTCTACTTGTCATTGGTGTCATGTGATGGAAAAAGAATCTTTTGAGAATGAAGATGTGGCTAAGATAATGAATGAACACTTCATTAATATTAAAGTAGATAGAGAAGAGAGACCTGACATTGATCGCGTATACATGCTGTTTGTTATGGCCACAACAGGTAGTGGTGGTTGGCCAATGTCAGTTTTTCTTACTCCAGATTTAAAACCTGTTACTGGAGGAACCTACTTCCCCCCCGAAGATAGATGGGGACGTCCAGGTTTTAAAAGCATCTTACTAACTCTGGCTAAAAAGTGGAAAGAAAATAATTCACAATTTGTTGAAGCCAGTCATAATATTATGGATGCTTTGCAGAAAATTACTTTGGTTGATTCAGATAGTTCTCCATCTGTACCTGGTGAGACAACATGGACTAAATGTGTTAGCAGATATATATCTATCTATGAACCACACTTTGGAGGGTTTGGTCTTGCTCCAAAGTTTCCACAAACATCAATCTTTAACTTTCTATTTCATTATTATGCTCGTGATAAATCAGACCCTGAAGGGAAAAAATGTCTTGACATGTGTCTTTATACATTAACAAAAATAGCTAAAGGTGGTATTCATGATCATGTCTCAAGTGGATTTGCTAGATACTCTGTGGATAATGACTGGCATGTGCCACATTTTGAAAAAATGCTGTATGATCAAGCTCAATTGATTGTTGCGTACACCGATGCATACCTAGCGACTAAAGAAGAATTCTATGCAGATGTAGTTCGTGATATAATCAAATATGTTAATAGAGATCTGAGACATGAGTCAGGTGGATATTACAGTGCAGAAGATGCAGATTCCTATCCCAGTAAAGATGCTTCTCACAAGAGAGAGGGTGCATTTTGTGTATGGGAATATGATGAAATAAAAAGTCTCCTTAATGATAAGAAAGTAAATGAAATTTCTTACTTCGATATATTTTGTAATTACTTCAGTGTGGAAGAAGATGGTAATATATCACCTGAGAGTGATCCTCATGGTGAACTTAATAATAAAAATGTTTTGATAATTTATGGAAGTAAAGAGGACACAATGTCCAAATTTGGCCTTTCCTCACAGCAGTTTGATGAAGTAATTTCATATTGCATTAACATATTATATGAAGAGCGTCAAAAAAGGCCACGCCCACATTTGGATACCAAAATGCTTTGTTCATGGAATGGACTGATCATTGCTGGATTAGCCCAAGCAGGGCAAGGGTTAGGGGCGAAAAGCTATGTGGATGATGCAATCAAAACTGCTAATTTTATAAAGGAACATTTGTACGACCCTGCAAGCAAGACACTTCTACACTCTTGTTACAGGGCAGAAGATGGATCTGTTGCACAAATGTAAGAAGCATTAACATATTAAAAAAAATTAATAAACATGAGTTTTCACATTTGGCACTGAAAACACTCTGTTTGGTTTATTGTGAAATTATTATTATTTTTCTCTTTGGTTTGACCTTATGTCATTTAGTATACTACTAGTCTCTTAATAAAATAAAAAAAATAACACAATATGAAATTGAGATCAAGTGTTAGCCTATACAAGATTAAACAAATATAATTTATTGCTTATACTAAATTATGAACTATGAATTTAGCAATATTTATTTATTATTATGTTTATATATTTTCTAACATTTCAGTTCAGAACCTATTAAAGGATTTTTGGATGATTATGCATTTCTAATAAAGGGTTTATTAGATTTGTATGAAGCTTCACTTGATCTACATTGGCTTAATTGGGCACGTGAATTGCAATACAAGCAGAACGAACTGTTCTGGGACAATGAAAATGGAGGTTATTTTACTTGCTCCACTGAAGATAATAATGTGGTTTTGAGACTGAAGGAAGGTAAATATTAAGTATTTGAGATGGATGATTAAATTTTACTGTTAAAAAACCTAGATGTTTACAGAGCTGTTGAAGTCAAATTTTAATAAATTCCCTTTTCTATTATTTACAGATCAAGATGGTGCAGAACCGTCTGGTAACAGTGTGGCCTGCCACAATTTGCAGCGTCTTGCGGCGTACGCGGATAAGAGTGCAGCCCCTGAGGGTGGTGACCTAGAGAGGGACATGGCCAAGCGGTTACTGATCGCATTTGCGCGCCGTCTGATTGACACACCGACAGCCCTACCCGAAATGATGTCCGCACTGATGTTCTACAATGACTCTCCCACACAGGTTTAGCCTTTATTAGCTAATAATTTACTTGACTCACCGGATAATAAAACACCCATTAAATAACAAATACATTAATGTAAATATTTTATTACAAAAAATTTTAGTCTACATGAAAAGATACGTCTTATAATCCGGAAAATAAGGTAATTATTCGTGTTCTGATGATGCGCGTATTGCGTATGCTGGCGCAGGTTTTGATCTCTGGTGGGTGCTCCGACCCGCGCACCTTGGAGCTGGTGCGCGCGGTACGCTCGAGGCTGCTGGCAGGCCGCGTGCTCGCCGTTGCTGACCCAGCCACCGACTCGCCCGCCGGTATGTCTGATATACGTGAGTCCGCTCATGTTTAAATTTATCACTCATATTTTATCAAAGCCTCAAAAGAAATATTCTAGTGTAAACAGTAAACAATATTCTTCAATCATATTTTCACATCATCATCGAAGTTGTCCACTGCTGCACTTAGGCCTCCTTAAAAGATTTCTCCTTCGACCTGCCCCTACCCGCTTCCGGTAGTTTGCCGTGACCTTCGCCATATCATCGGTCTATCTTGCGGGCTTTCTAACACTACGTCTACTATTACTCGGCTGCCATTTGAAGAACTTAATTCTCCAACTGCAATATTTTTCATGTCTATAATATCTGAATGTCCACTTAATTGTAACTGTAATCTAATTATCCTACTTAAAAGTGATACCAATGGTTCAAGACTCCCAGTTACAATTAAAAAAACTATTATCAATGAGGATTATCAACGTCTTGCTCTCTTTCTCTTTGTATTCTTAAAATTTCTATTGAAAGAGATAAATATTTGTATTTCATTATAATTACATTACAAAATTAATAATAATAATTGCATGATACAGTTGATTTTTCTCTCTTTATTATTTCCACTTCAATGTTCAGACGATGCACATTAAAATAATAGTTTACTGTCTCCTTGCTGCAGTAGCGGGATGGTTTTATCAGCAAATGAGAGCCAGAGTATTCTGAGCACGCTTCATAATCCACAGTCTTGTCAAGTATCACATTGTGAAACTAGAGTTAGTGTTAGTCCATTGTAAATATAACTTTAAAGAGTTCTCTCTGTGTGTTCACAGTGCTGAGCCGCATTCGTCCGTCGGGCGACGCTCCCGCCGCTTACGTGTGCCGCCGGTTCGCGTGCTCACTACCGGTCACCGACGTCAAGCAGCTAGAGAGCCTGCTTGACGAGCCGACCAAACCGAACATTAATTAGTATGTACAATACATCTTTAATTAGACAGGACCGTCTAGATACTACTGCAGCCTTTATTTCGTCCTCCAAACAATAGTGTGTAAACATTACTGTGTTCGGGTCGGAAGAGCGTTGTAGCTAATGAAATTACTGGGGTAACAAGACTTAAAATCTTATGTCTCATGTGCAGAATGTGGTGCAGTGTATACTGTCCTATCTTGCGCCACGCCATCAGCGTCGCTTTATCTATCGCTTCGTAGACTGCTGGGACTCGGCAAGCCTCTCCTGATAAATGTATTATACTAGCACAGAAAAAACTTATCTATACCAATAGCCTGTTTTAAATTGTAGTCATGATATATGATTATATCCGTTTAGTTCCCTACTCAATTTCGATAATCAACTTTCGCACAACTTTTCCGACGCTTCTAGGAAATAATGGACCTTTCTTTCTCAAAAAAGCGGTTGGATATGGATTAAAAACAAACACATACAAACGTCCATCAGTTGAGATGAAGATGTTAAGATATACAAAAATCGATTATATTATTAGATAATATTCTTTAAAACATTTTACTAATTGGCTTTATTTGCAGGTAAGCAACATTTCTCAGACTCATAGACAGACAAGATGCAGAGTCAAACATCAAAATTATCATAAACAATTATACGCTTCAACTTGTAGAATAAATGAAACAATGAAATTTATAAAATTAGGTAATTATATTCATAATCCATGATTCATAATTTTATGGTTTTGAAAACGGTGTAACATATAAAACAACAATCATGATGGAAGACAATCTAAAGAATTATCTTATTTCTCCGATCTTTTCATATTTTTTTTTTCCACATGATAGAAGGCAATGAAAATTTTCATGTGTTTTATATCAGAAACTTGTTATCAATGCTTGCTTTGTGGGACGGCGTTCTCTGACTCGCCTTCGCGGTTATTCGCCATGAAGTTTGGTTAGTGGTTTATTCAAACACCAATGGATATGAGTAGCTATCTCAAATTCTAAATTTACTGCTATAAAAACGTTACTGTTTTCCGGCTCTCACATGACGCTATTCCTAATTCCCAAAAATAGAAAAATTTTAAGTAATCATATCTTAAACAGTTACTTCACATCAGCAAATATATATTTAGTGTTAAGAGCTTCAAACCACGCTTAACGTTACATTATTATAACAAATATATAGCAGTGTAATACTTTGCAGTAATAAATAGTCAATAGGATAAATTATATGTAGTCATTTTAAACAGTAAAGTATAAATAAGAAAAATATAGTAAGACCCCGCTCAACGCTATTTCGATTAAGGATGTTTCAGTACTACGCTCCGGAGATATTGGGCTCCCGCTATATTGATACTTGTATATGTGTGCAAATGACTCGGCCGTGCACCAACCAAAAGTAGTGCACTATGTAGTGACGATGTACACTATATACGAATCGCATTTTATCCACAATAAAGGTACCTTCTATATTCCCCAAAGTCGCAGTCGCAGTAGAAAGGCATCTTTCCTACGTCACTGTTTATTTATTAGCTTACATCAAATTTTCAAAAGATTCTGTTTCTGGGGAAGATTGCCGGGTTATGAGGGATTTGTACCCACTAAAACAGTCCTCGTTGGTCATCCTTAATGCAGTGCAAAAGGCACCGGCATCTCCTACGGAAGACACGGGCCACACTGCATTACGGTTAAGAGAGGCCCTGGGAGTGGCGTAATCTTCCCCAGCAGGCTTTGCCTATGACAAGCACGACACAACCTCATACTTGTCATTCACCATGGGGTCATGTCTTTATACATTTATAGTTCTCGACAGGTCGACATGGCAATCGAGGTATGATTTAAGGGCGGGGAAGAAGACACCTCGCATACCCGCTAATCGCCCGCGTCCTCTTAGTGCTGCACGAGTTCGCTTTGATCGCGTTTACCAATTTCGATTAATTTATTAAAATGACTTCAATTGCTTCCTCGATTGATGTTGATTATCGATATAAACGACTTGTTACTTGACGCCACGTCACGAGAAAATTGTCCTTTCGGCCTATCGAGTACTATTGTAACGATATAACACAATGTTTCATGAATAAAATCGGTATTAGCAATAAATAATTATATTCCCAATATATTCTAAATACTTAACAACAAATTTTACAAACTATATAAATCAAGAAAAGGAATGAAAAATATCCTTACACTCAATCCATTTTCTTTTATCCCCATTATATATTTATATGTATATGCATTATCTCAAACAACGCTGTTTAGCGTATATCTTATTGGAACGTATCTCTCTCGTTAAGCGGGACCTTACTGTACATATTTCATAATCTCATAGGATTGCAGGATAAAGTTTAGCAATAGGAATAAAATATCTCCATCACACAGTAGTTTAGTTATTTTTAGATGGTGCTACGTATTCAGGAAATTTAACTACGATGATGTCAAACAATCAGCCGATTTCTTGTATTTCGCTTAAAATCTTATGTGAGAGCAAGCTATGCTATAGATCTATATTAATGTTTTTCTTTCTTGTTACTGTATTTCGATTTTGTCTCTTAAATATATCATCAGCTGATAGACTTTCACTGCTGGACATAGGCGCTCATTATTCATGCTTATTACCTATTAATTAGTTTAGAAACTTTTAGAAGAGGTGTACATCTATCGGCTGATGATGATTATGTATCATTTTTTCTTTTCTGCAATTTATATTAAAATTTGTTAAATAATGTCTACCCATCTTTATGATGATGGTTTAATTATAGCCGTATCAGTGATCCAAATATGTATAAATGGAAATCCACTGTTTTCGAGATACTGTATCGAAATTAATCTCAAAATACAAAATTGAATGTGTACCACCAAGTGGTCATTAAAATATTTGGTCTGAATGTAATGTGATAAAGTTCAGTTATATAATGGTTTTAAATTAAATATTATATATCGCATAATATGTTAAATATATTAGGAGTGTTATGCAAAGCAATACTCGTAATTCTACGTTTTGTTAATTATATATTTGTTGTTATTGTCGTTTGTGGGTTGCCATATAAATATTGTTTGCACTGCTAAGGAGCTTTCTAGCTAGAAATCTAATCGCTTATGTAATGTTTATTTCCATATTCCCTAAAACGTTAATGGTTTCTTGTACTTAAATGAGAATAATATTTATAATTGCAAATTAAAATTTTTAGCGGCAACCCCTTTAAATGTTTTTGTATCGTATCTATAGTTGTTGCTCGTAACAGTCATTTTAAATTTTGTGATAAATGAAAAACAAATAAAACGTTAAGAAGTAGGAGAGTTTTATTTATTCGATTATATTTGTATATGACCTATTGAAGTTGATACAATACATTCGAAAGGGGAAATGGAGACGGGACACGTTCATTACAACGATTACAATGATGACGTTCTGATGATACACGGAGAGACAAACACCGAGAGACTTGATTATTCATATTGTAGTAACGATACTGGATACTCGTAGTCTAACGTATTAATGACACATTAAATATTTACCTGCATAACATACATACACTACAACTAAATACATCGATAAAAATCCTCAACTGCATCCGTGGCGCAGTAGCTATCCATTTGCCTAAATAACACCTGGTTCCCTGGTTCGATTCCGAGGCCACGTGTTTTGGAGTTTAGTGGCAAGGCTTTTGAAAACCACATAACTTGCACCTTATAAGGATATTGTAAGGCTAAGCTCACATGACTGCACAGTACAGGATCTACAAAATTTACAGACAGTCGATCACAACGCAGAAAAATGAGTGAAGGAGGCGGTATTGTATTGATGAAACCGAAAATAAGAGATGCTATATGGAATCTTGTTTACATTGGTTATTCAAATAAATTATAAAAAAGGCTTGAACAAAGTTTTTCATTTAAAATGGAGTACACCAAATATTGTTTTGGTCTTGTCCAGAATCTTAGTTTTCGGTATAAAGTCTATAAACAAATCGCCTCCTCCACGGCGACTTTCACCCAAAGTTAAGGACACACTGCCGAGCGTACAAAGCTGTCATGCGATTGCGTCCAGCACGATACATGTGAACATAGCCTTAGTATTGCTGTCAGAAAAACCAGGTAATAAGCTAGCACGCTTCACCATCAGCAGCCTCATTCCCATTTAACACCATGTGAAAGATATTTTTTTTTTTAAATATTGACTGGAACTAAATACGCCGCTAAACAAATATGCAGCATTATTACACAAAAAAAAAAATTATCTTTTCTCTATCACATGAATTGTATCTATGAGCTATTAGTTTAAGACAATTAGGCTCGGATCTAACTCTTCACTAAATTAGTCATAAATGCAAACACAATATTTCTCGATACATCGGCGAACTGTTTGTTTACTTCCACATGAGTATTTTTTATATTATTCGCTTAAAATATTACTAACAGTATATTTTTTTTTTCAATGTTTATCCAGGCAACACCTATGTCTTTGAATTTTATTTAATACAATACAGTATTTCATTATTATAAAATAGGAATGGCACTTTAATACTGTACCACTCCAGTCACTCTAATAAATACATACAACATTTACATTACAACACAAATTACTTCATTATGTATTTGATTCTAATTGCAACTCAATAGGTATAGTACATATAAAATTCTAATTATAGTAAAAGTAAATTAATTTATTTAAATAAATTTTAACGGATTTTATCGCGATTATTTGGCAAAAATTGCTATTTTCCTGACGTAACTTTTATGAATATATATATAAATTTGTATATATTAAAAGTACTTAATATAAATTGAAACAAATTATTTTCCACACGTTTTGCTGTTGGTATACTTAATACATAAATAAATAATAATAATAGTTTAAAAACTGTGAAGGTGTATTTTTCATCACCCATGGTGCCGAGAAGACCAAGGTGATATTCCACTTGTTAATTGGGTTTTATTAATAATTATATTCTAATACGATGATAACAAAAAACCATAATACTGAGTAATAAATAAATTAAAACGGGATAAAATCCGTAAAATTTAGTTATGTCAAATGTATAGTCTAAGTAATGGAAGTCATAAATTAAAATATTAGCAGGAACTATAATTTTCTATTATAGCAACACTGCCTAGGTAATTTATCAATCATCATGCAACAAATTTATTATTATCCAAATATGGATTGACACCAATGCGCTGCAATTTGCCAGTTAAATGATGAGTAAAACTGTAAAACTAATACCAAGTAAGTTAAACTATTAAAACTAACTACAACTTAAAATTCAGGTTATAAATATTAAATATCACATTAAACTAAACCAATTCAGTCATACTTTACAAACTATTCAAAAACAAGCACACACAAGAGCGCGACACGAGAAGAGTTCTACGTTATTTAGTAAAACGATGACAAATAAAAAATAAAGGTATTGTTCACTTGACTTTGGTTAAATATTGAAATGTTTGATAAATCTTTACCAGGTTTCTGAAAAAATATATAGAACCTTGTAATTACTTATGACATTACTTACAAGTGGTAATGTCTCTATTGACGGAGACCGTTGTAAACGGTAATAGTATCTGGTAATGTTACAGAAGTAACAAGAGTCTCAAAGCTACGAGCATAGCGTAATGCAGGTGTACAGGCCTTCCTGGCCACACAATTTTGTGGAATAAAAGATTACTATTTTTGCAAAAAAAAATATTCACACCAACGAGCGCTGCGCTAGTATTTACCTGGACCTAGACGATCTCCGGAAACAGAGACATCCACCAATAAACAGTTAGTGGTAGCTCTTAAAAAAAAAATTCACAAAGCATTTAACCACAGTTGTACACGTCTAAAAAGTCAAATGCAAGAAAGATATAAACAGCGAGGTAGATTGAAATGTTTGTTCTGTTAGATTATCAGATTAAGTTGATAACACATTAATTAATTCACATTAATTGTGTATACATCCTAACTAGTTTTCTTTTTTAAGTTTACCTTAAATTTAATTAAATCAAACAATATACAATATTACAAAGGAAATTTGCAATGACGCAAAGTGAAATAATTGATGCGATATTAATTATAAAATAAACAATCGTGGAGACTTGATTTATAATAACAATAATAAATAATAATAAACAACTCCTAATGTTCCCATTGCTGGGATTAGGGGGCCTTCTTTCACAAGCAGAGTCAGGATTATTTATTCACGATGCTAGAGTACCTATAGCGCCTAAGACCGCTTGACAAACTGAGCTATCGCGGTTTCGTTTTTTTTTTTTTTTTTATTTATTATAGATTTAAACACTTGGTAAATTATAAGAAGGCGTTCACTAAACGTAAAGTTTTGAGAATCCTTTCAGTCAATGAATAAAATAACGACATTAAAACATAAGTTTACGTTAAAGCTTAACACTAAGGAATACACGATCAACCGATCAGATCATCATGATTTCCTTTCATCATCTACACACTAATATCACGAGGGAAAATATGACTTTTTTTTTTATATCTCGAAGTATACGTTTTAAAGTTGATGTCTAATGAAAAGCAAAATCCGAACACGACAATACGAACATCGATTATACAAGAGACGCCGGGGTACACATATATAGGTGATGAGTGAGTGGAGCCAAAAAACAAATTAGGATACGTCGCATTCGTACTCGAGAACTGTTTTATGGTAGAAGAGAAGATACCTGTAAAGAGAGGAAAAAAAATCAAATCTACTGTTTTGTTCGAAATTAAAGGAAATATATTTTAAAACGGGATTTTTAACTGCCCTCTTGGAACAGTGGATAACCCCTTGCCTTGTTATGCGAGAATTCCCGTTCATCCCCAGAATCACATGTTGTGATATTTGTTTGATAGGATTTCTACCTGGATAGCCACTACCAGAGAATTGTAAATCTGCCGCCGTAATAATAGTGCTTAGTTCCAGTAGTCAACGGGAGAACCAGAGAATTATGGGCGACCACGCTTCATCATCCGTGGTCTCGTCGTAGTTTATAATCATACGACATTGATGTCGAATATTAGACAATTACTGTTGCTATCTATATGGTAGTATTACATACCCTTCGCTATCGAGGACCTCGCGCAATGAAGCTCTGGTGATCATGTGGTCATCGCATTTGAACCAGCTGCCCTTCATCTGGCGTACGTACGCGGTGTAGTGACCTGCGTCGAGTGAGCCTAGATGGTTCACCACAGCAAAGAGTGAATAACGGTTATCTTCAAAAATGCCTTCGGGGGCATTGTTGTTGTCGGTGCCACCATCTACGGCGCGGCGGTGCGTCGACATAAAGGGCGTCATGTCTAGCTCGGCAGGGAAGGAGATGAAAGCCGAGATCTTCCTATCGATCTGCGAGGAATGTTCGAAGCGTTTAAGATGGAAACTTGCTACAATAGGCAAGGTTTCGAGCGTCAGTTGCTTGGTGGATTCGCGATAGGCTCGGCAGTTGGAGCATTTTATCTTGGCGCCGGAGCCGAGGTGCTCCGCGCGGGTGAAGCGTTCAAGGCAAGCCTGAAGTGAGCCAGGTCCGGCAACGTCCAGGCTAATGTCCCAGAAGGGGTCGATGGTCGTGGATACACCTGAGCAAGAAGTGCAAACGACGTCGCTTTGCAACCCGCCCGTAAATATCTGATCAATGATGCAGTTGCAGCGACCATTCTCTTTCTTTTCAGTGTCCTCCACTCCGTTCATGCAGTGCCTAAAATAAAAATATAAAAATCGGTTAATTAATAAATAACTTATTAAATATATAAAACAAGAGAAAAAATTATAACTTTTAATAGTATGGTATGGACAGACCATCTCAATATTTTTGATGTTTGGCTGATACGTTGGTGATTAATGAAACAGTAATAAACTCTATGTAATATTCGACTATTATTCATAAAATTAAAATACACTAAATTTATTTACATAACCTTGAAATCATGGCGAAACTTTACTCGACGTTAAAACAAAAAAAAGTCCAAAAGTAATGCGAAATGATTCCGTAACGTTTCGTGAATATATTTAATTTATACGTCACATTGGGATGGAAAATGGTTTCAGCACAACACGAGGCTGTGTCCGCCGGCCGGACCCGATTACTTGGACTTTGTAATTCATGTAAATATAACGTAATATCCGCTTGTTATGCTACTGGGGCGAAATAATTCCAAATGAATTAGATGTGTATGGCGTCATGTGATTCCGAGTTTATTTTGTTGCTTTTGCACTAAATTACAAATGGTATAAACATATTTAAAGCAATAGACGACAATACTATAAAAAGAGTGATCTGTGCATGAAATACTTCTTTACCAAGTATCAAATTTATGCATCCATTTTATAACATATTTTAATATAGCACGGAAGAATAATTTTAAATATTATCAATCTGTAAAATGGTATTTATATTTCGATTTTGATTAACACATACGAGGAGCGATCAAAAAGTAGTGAGAATGAGATAAAATATAATGACTATTGATAACATAATAATTTATCTTTCTACATAGTCTCCGAATCTCCCTGCACACGGAGTCCAGCGCTTTTCCAAAGCTTCAATCCCTTTCAAAAAACAGTATTGTCTTGGTCCAGCAAAAAGCTCTCTACGGCATCCATCATCTCGTTATCGTCTTCGTACTTGTTTCCCCTTAAATATTCTTTCAATTTGCTAGGCTCCAGATCTGATGAATAAGTGGGTCAACCAATCCGAAGCCAGCTTGCTGAATGGCAGCCACCGCAACTGCCGACCTGCGCGCGGGTGCGTTGTCGTGATGAAACAGCACGCCTCTTCGAAGTTTCCTTCCCCTTTTCTCTTTGATGGCATTCCTCAACTTGAGAATTAAACTTGCATAATATTGGCCTGTAATAGTGGTTCCACGCTTCAGGTAATCAATTAATAATACCCCTCCAGGTCCCAAAATATTGAGACCATAACCTTACCAGCCGATGCCACGGCACGAAACTTCTTCGGGGTCAGTGGTGATGGCCGTTTTCATTGCGAAGATTGCTGTTTTGCCTCGGGATCAAAATGATGGACTCATGTTTCGTCCATTGTTACGAAACGAGGCAAAAAGTTTTCAGAATCTTCTTGAAACTTATCCAACAATATCTTCGAAATGTCAAGTCGATTTTGTTTCTGACTGTCGGTTAACATTCTCGCCACCCATCTTGCGGAGATTTTTCTCATATTCAAAGATTGTTTCAATATGGATTGAATACTTCCATATGAAATGCCCGTTTCTTGAATTAAGTATCGGATGATAACTCTTCGATCGCTCAATACAATTTCGTCGACTTTCGCAACATTTTCTTGAGTTACTGACGTAAACGGACGGCCGCAACAATGTTCGTCTTCTGTGCTCGTTCTCCCTACTCGAAATTGAGAAGCCCACCTTGCGACAGTGGAAACCGGCAGAGTAGACTCTCCTAATGATGCCTCCAAATCGCAATGAATCTCTTGCGTCGTTAACTTTTTTAAACCGAGGTATTTAATAACGGCTTGCACTTCGTTTTTCTCTATTTTCGAGGACACGTTTAGACACGAAGCAAACAAATGACTACATTCAGAAAAAAGTAACAAAAGAGAATCAAAAATTTTTTTCTTTATTAATATGACAAATATGTATCTGAGCTATGCCAGTATTTAATTTTTTTTTCTTATCAAGGAGTATATATATGTCGTTCTCACTACTTTTTGATCCCTCCTCATAGATTCTAGTATTTACAAAGTGAAATTAAGCTATTGCGGTCTTAATGCCTCCGTGACGCAGTGCCTGTTTGCCTACCAACATGAAAGACTATGATTCAATTCAAAGCTACATTGCGGAATACGTTTGGTGGTAACGCTTCATCAAATCCGCGTAGTTAACTACTAGCCGTGATGATATGACAGCATTACTGTGATCTGGCTGGTCATCACACGAAAGTCACAGTGCCCAGGGAGATTACGCTTCATCATCAACGGCTAATTATCACTGAATACCATGTAAAGTTAGAGTAAAGTGTTATACCCGATGATTAAACTAATTGGCAGCTCATTGGAGGAATGTATATATTTGTGTTAAAATCTAACCTATGAAGGACATCCAGGGTAGCGATGAAAAACTCATGCGCGTCCTGCTGCTCATAACCAGCCAGGTGACGGGCATGTGTCCAGATCAGGTGGAGCAGTCTGTGCAGGGTCAGGGGGGTCTTGGCACCGGAATAGAACTCCTGAACAAACAAATCCATGTAGTATATAGTTTTAATACATGAGCTTATAACAATGTTCTAGTTTGTCAATAATATATACTATTGTCGTAACCATTTTGATTCAAAATTGTCCTATCGGTATAAAACTATTATATTATAAATAACAAATATATTAAATGATGATAGATCCCTGTTGCCAGACAACGTCTAGGTAGGTATCTCGGCAGCTCCTATTTCTGCCGCTAAACAGTTGTTTCCAAATGTTACTATGATGCGGTTTGAAAGACGCTGTAGCCAGTGAAATTACTGGGGTAACGAGACTCATCATCTCATTTCTTAAGGTGACGAGCGTAATGTGGCGGCGCAGTGTATATTATCGTATGACATCGTTATGGGTTGGCGTCATATCATTTACCATCAGGTGAATAGTTTCGCTGGTCTCCTAGCTTCGTCGAATAAAAATAAATTATACAAATAATTATCACCTGGAATAATTTGGACACTTCGCATACCAGACATTTCCCGGACCCCTGCGCCTTGCATTTGTGTTTTTCGCCCAAAAAGTAATCTCTCAATAGCGGCGTATGAATAAGCGCCTAGAAAAAAAAATGTATTACGTCATATTATTAAGAGATCTACATTTACTTTAATATCTAAAATGTTAGTGTTATTCGCTAAAACATTAAATCTCAGTAACGGCCCACACGATAGCATTTTACGAGTTATCCAATATATATATATTTAAAAGATATTGTTAGCTTAAAATTTCTTTATCTAAAATTTTATTTTTAAGAAACACATATCATCATCAACATCATTATTAGTCGATAGACGGCCACTGCTGGACATAGACATCCCACAAAAATCACCAGATTGATCGATCCTGTGCTGTAGTCAGCATGGCCTCCGGCACCGCCGGGCACTAGAGCTCGTCGGCTATAGGGGTTCAGATGGGGGGGATTTGAGCCATTTCCTACTACGCTGGTACAATGCGAGTTGGTGGGAGCCAGGGCCTCGTTCGTTGATTAGCAAGGTGCACCACGAGCAGGTGAATTTGGCTTGGGTCCCGTGAGTTGTACGGGACTCCTTACACCCCACACTTACAGAAACACACATATAATACTTCTATAATGTGTTTGTTGTTATAATACTTTTATATAAATGTGTTTAACACATAAGCATTTCAGATGATTTCCCCTGTTTATTATATAAAATACTGAGTATTTAATACAAAGATATTTAACAGTTACGTCGATAACGTATGTTTCAGTCGCCTTGCCAAAAGGGAATGGCGAGGGGTACCTCACCATAAACGGCTCACGAAAATGAAATATAATGGTTTTAGTCAACTAGTTCGACATACCCTGGTGTCTTAGTATGATAGGGGCAGAGGTATGCGAAAGTAATTTCCCCAAGTAAAAAGGCTCGCTTTGAAGATAATTCCTTATTGACAATTTTATAGATATTAACATCTACTGTTTAGGTAATAGTGGATAATCGATGCTTATGTTCTTTGTGGACAAATATTGAATGTATAAGGATTTTTAAATTTCAAACTTAATTTGCTTCTGAAGACCTAAAATTTATAAAATATAATATTCATTGTAACTATGCATTAATAAAAAAAATCGACGTTCGTTACATGTAATAACGTGTTACGACAAGGTTAGCGCATAGAGTGAGACTGAATAAACGCTTCCATACAATCGATCGAGTCCCTCACGAATGCGCTGTTGCGTCGTTAATATTTTAAAGGTCGAAAGTCCCGGCTATTTTATAAGTATTGATTTTAACGTTGTGCTGACGTACAACGGTTCTTGGAAAGCTCTCGTTCTCCCTTCCCAATCAGCATTTATACTATATCAGACATTTCAAATAACTTGCAACGTAAACCAAGTAAAACATCAATCGAAAAAATTTTAGGCGTAAATTCTCAGCACACTTACTCAGCATTTTATTATATACTATATATAAACATAATATTATTAAAGAGGAATGAAAAATATTTTTATTAATTAGTATATGGAATATGTATTTACAAATAAGAAAATAAAAATTGAGACGTTTTCCCTACAACCGTAACAGAAACATAGTCACCAGGCTTTATGGTTAGTCATTTGAGATCTTCGTCATCGTACCGATAATATTATTGGATAATGCTTTATTTATAAAAGTAACGAAACTTCTAGAATAAAACACATTGTGAACAAAGCGCAATTTTATTATTACGAAATATTTTGCGACGACTTTACAAAGAAGGAAAGCATTATATAACGTTAAATGTAATGTGAATTTTGTTAATTCGAAAACTTCGAAGTCTTTTCGATACGATGCGAAGGTCGTGAGAACCTTATACGAAACTATATAATATATAGGAGATTTTATAGGAAATGACTATACTTATAATTTTGTTTGCATAAGCCGCAATTAAAAGGTAATATGAACAGATGCATATTTAAGTTATTGAAGTTTGAAAGATTAGTGTTTTTTAATGTATTTGGGTGCATTCTGTGCACCTCATCAAAAGCCACTGTAGAGCAGTGTTAAGGCAGCTAACTAAAAATATTATTAATCATGTTGATATATTGATATAACTATCATAATTAAAAAATTTTTATAACTTCATTTCTATCAGTAAATAGTCAGTAGTAGTGGTATTGAAACTTTTTTTACTCATTTTGTTCAAACTACAAAATTTTAACTTGCATTTTAAAAAACTTTTAAAACAATTGTGGTTTTAAAAAAAACAACTCTAACATATCTGAATCATCAATAATATTAATTCTATAAATATATAAAATAGACTTGTCGAAGTAAATAAATCTAACATTACTCTAAAATTAACTTACTTGAACAATGCAGTTCATGAAGCAAGTAGACCCAAGATTCTGTAAGCCACGCAGACCTATTGTAGTATGTGGGCTGATGAGTCGCCTTTTGCGAAGTCGACGAAGCGCCATAGCTTCGTTATTATTTGGCAGCCACGGTGTGAATGGCACATTGATTCCTAGCGACCTGTACAAATAATTACAAATAAAAAAAATAGTTTTGTATACTCTGTGAGAAGTGGAAGTAATTATAGCAAGCTAGAATTAAGAATACTGACATTTAATCCAATTTAGTACTACTTATTTTTTCTGTAAAAAATAATATATTCACTGCAGTACAATATTATTAAATTTTAAGACAAAATTTTCAAAAGTGCAGCATTAGATCAGTAATTGAGTCTACAAATGATAAACTGCTCAGTGCATTTATCACTATTACACTAGTGTTTAAATTTTAACAAAGCATAAACAAAAAACTTGTACCCCAAGGGAAAAAAAATTACATCTGCCAATAGTTTAATGAAGATTCACATTTGAAACTTTGAACCATCAAATATAAAATATTAAATAATTTTCTAGTCATTTAACCTCTATGATAGTAATTTAAAGTGATTAATTTTTTTATTCAATGAATCAATATAAGAATGATGTTCACCTTATAAGTGATACTTTTACCAATAACTATGTGGTGTTAGGATGATATACATTGCAATACTTCAAGTCACCTTGAAAGTATCCCAACATTAAAATAGAAATGTTTCTTCACTACTATTTCATAGTAAATATATAGTTGTGATTGTACCAACCTAAACATTATCCATCAACAGAAACCACATTAATGACAATAAACATTACCTAATACAAAAATAATATTTCAATTGAAAGTGTTCTAATATCAAATGTTTATTATGACAATTAGAAAATTTTCATAGTTATATATAAACATTTCATAAATATTTAAGTAAAATAAAACTCACTTTGCTTCTTTTAATCGATGTGACATTGCAATTTCAGTCAGTTCTCTATCATAAATATAATCCTGGCATTGAGCACAAAAGATATTTCCATAGTTGAGATCAACATACAAAAAGTGCTTTTTTGACTTGGAATGATCTTGTATGTGACCAGCATAGCATGCAAAAAATATGCAATGCAAACAGGAGTGCATCCGTGGTCCAGGCTGACCACATACAAAACATAGGCATGTTGTAGCCTGTAGAAAGAGTAGTTGTGAATTATAAAATTAATAAAAATAAAATCATAATAGCTTACAAAAGATGATAAATTGAAAATTAGAGACAATTCTAATTAAAAATTTTATTGATTGAAAAGTGGTGCATTATTACCTAAGTATAATTATTTTAAAATATAAATTAAAATATTATTTTTTATTTTAAGTAAAACACTAAGCTGTAATCGAAAACATTGATTCTATAAATCGCATTTTTTTAATCAAAATTCGCAAAACGCAACAATGAGAAAACAAGTGCTGGGAACAGCTGTTTGAGGTCAAAGATTAGTAAACAGCTGATAGTTAAAATACACAAGTTATGAGTAAATACACAAATTGGTAATACGACCGCAATAATCAATGTAATTTTCCGAAAAAAAAAAGACATTTTCAGGATATTACATAAATAATTTATTATTCAATTATTACGGACACCTATGTAATTTCTATATCATTGTTACCTTGTATCTTCTTGCCTCAAATGAAGTACACGACACGAAAAATGCGTGTACTATTTTATATGGATTAGTTCCTTTGGCAGCCTTAAAATTACTCAAATGAATGCAGCCACTGTCATTCATTATTTAGTTTTTGAAATAGGAGTGCCGGCTAAATTACGTCGTTCGAATTCTAGTTAGGTATCTAAAAAGAAAACATATTTGTCACGCCACAAAAATTTAACAATATATTTAATATCATAACACAAAAAAATTAGATAATAATATAAACAATCAAAACAACCACTTTGTAGGGCGTTTTCTTTTCTCACCCTTAAAGACAAGCACGGAACGCTTCTTCCTTCAGTTACTGCAGCTAGTAATCTGCGTGCAACAAGATGAATGATTTCAGTTCAATCTAGTTCACTACTCACTCGTCGTTATAAACTGAGTGCGATCGTTTGCTTTGACCCAGGACGACTAGGGCTACCTACATAATCTATGTATAATATATGGCATTTATGCAATTCCAACATAAATCAATATCGGAATATAGTTCAACACATTTTAACAGTTGTAGTGAATCATTGAAAGTATTTTATATTTATGGTTTTATATCTTAGTGTATAAGTCAATAAATTAATTAAATTTAATTACAGGTATTAATTATAAATAGACAATATACATATAGCATACTAATTTAGAACGCACCATACAACTGAGAAACTTATACTATACTATACAAGGTAAATGTTGGCATTTTCGAAATGTTGCGATGGGTTTATGGACTGTTCTTTATCGTTTGAATCATTATTTTTGTTTTCTTAAAAAACATTGGTTTGTATTAAAACAATATTAAAAAATAATATTTATCATTCACTTAATTATGTGCCTACTAATTTTTGTTCTTTTTAAAATGTTACGTACATACAATATCAATGTTATCAAAAATATGTATAGTTAAAAGTAGAAGTTTTGAATGATTTAATGATTTTTTTTAATTTTGGATTTTTATTTCATATTATAGAAGCATTTATATGTTCCAGGGAATTTTTTTGTTTATGTTTTTTATTAATGCTAATTTTAATTGTATAAAATAAGTTTTAGTATTTTCTTTAGAAGAGAAAAAATATACTATAAAAAAGTAAAGAAAATATATTATATCACTCCAAACAAGAACGCAACTTTAAATGATTGCTGATGAGTAGTCATAGTAGTAAATAAATATGGCCGTCAATCAGATAATAACGATGTAAACTTTTGTTTACTGTTTTTATTAATTGTAAGACATGATAAGTGAATTTGAAAATTTGTCTCTTGGAGGAAATAATACTGCCAATAATCATGCAGACCCATTTACTCATACAGGTAATATTAGTATCTGATTTATATGTGCGTTACTCTTCGAATATGACCTCAATGGACAACCTTTTATTATAAAGTAATTAATATACCGATGTAATGTTTTTTTTTTATAGAGTTGACACCCGAACAACAAAAAACCTTAATAGATATAAGACGCAGAAAAACTGAGTTGCTGTTAGAAATCCAGGTAAGAATAACATTCGACTAAGTTTAGTAAACATGTTGTTTCGATGAATACCTTTTTCGTAATTTTCAATGTTCTTGTCATACTTATTCTATATTGTTTCTGCACATTGTATCATTAAAAGAATGGCAAAATGAGAATGAACAAAATAATTAATTTGGTTCTAGTGATTCACTGTAATGTTTAAAAAGTGGTATGTAGTATAGTTTGTACAAATAAACTATAATGGCATATGAAACTATCCATACTAAAAAATCATTTCCTTACCTGAGATTTTAAATGAATTCTACTTTTGTACTTGAATGATACTTTTATTTAATGAACATGTGTTGTCTGCAAATGAATTGGGAACAGAGTAGCGAGATGACAATAATATTGGGAATAAACCATAGTTAACAAGCAAAGATTTTTTTCTATATATTCACACTCATTAAAAATTATGAACTTGATTGTGTAAGATCTCTTGGTATAGAACGGTATAAACTCAAAAAATGGTATATCACAGTTGTCTAATGAAAGTGACTTAAATCTTCAGATGGAATATGTGTAATACAATAAGAAAATAAAAATTTGGTAACAATAGTTCTCATTTTTAACATATACAGTGCTGGTTCTGTATTAACAAATTCTGTATTAATCATATTAATGATAACACATTTTAAATTATAGTTACTCAAAATTAAATTATATGGTGTGACATACTTTTTCTTCTTAGTAGATACAACTTATGACAAAGAAAATATTGAAAAGCTTTTAGCTTTGTTGTTTTAACTGTAGTGTAACTAGTAAATTCTTTTAATGTGCTGAAATTTAATAATTATTGTTAAATCACATTTTCATTCAGAATAATAAGATTAGTTCCGTTATATAAAATTAATATGATAATAGAAACATTTATTGATCCTTACTTATCAAATATTTTTATAAAACAGGTATGTTGCTCCCAGTGTTACATTTACTTACTATAAAAGTGTTATAAATAAATTTTATATATTTGAGGAAAATTTCGAATGAAGCAGACATTGCTTTATCAATAACAATATAAAAATTTATCAGAGAATAAACTACAAATATAGCCAAATTATATTTCAATTATTTATGTAAATACTTTAGAATGTATTAAAATCTAATATATAAATATGATAGAGAATTAACATGATTATATATATTTCACAATTATAATCACAATCAATCAAAAAAAATTTAAACATATAATCACCTTGTTAATGTTGTGGAGTATTTAGTAAAAGTTATGTTAAAATAAAATTATTTATCAGCACAAACGAAAACAAATTTGGAAAAAAAGTTTTAAATTACTTATAACATTTAATAATACGGTTGTGGATCGCTGGTGTCTGTGATAGATCAGTTAAAGTATTTATATATATTGATAAGTGCTGGTTTATGAATTTTGGTTAAATCTATACGTTATTTCATTCAAACACGCGCTCCGGTCTAGTGTGACGTATGCCGTCAATGTTCAGTTTACTACGGCCGAGCGAGAGGCATGCAGTCACCACATCGAGCAATGTCAGTTGCTGTCAGAACGCGGTCTAGGCGTGACGTTTCGTGTTGTTCGTAGTGCTAGTTTAAAAACCGGCCTTTTATTATCATGACCGTTTCGCGCGACTAGTGCGTTGTATAAAATTAGGTAAAATTTGCAAAACAATATTTTCAGGCGTCTCTAAAGTGCTATCACTTAATCTACAAAGCAAATGATAAATCATTGAGTGGAAATTTGGATTACCTGATCGGTGACGGTGTTTAAAAGTATTATTTGCGAAATATATGATAAAATTTGGTGAAGTTGAACGATATTTTCTTTGGTTTTGTTTGATTAGGAGTATTAAGACTTAAACATGTTACTAAAAGCATAAAATATAAGATTTAAATTTACGCTTGAAAATACTACTTGTCAATCCAAACAAACCATGTCCATTTAATGTGTTATAGGAATTTATAATCTTTATTAACTATAAATTAATATTAATGACTAGTTATAACTTCATTACATAATTGTTATTTTGTTCATATAAATTTAGAAACATCAGGACCCGGTAATTAGACGTTTGTCATGACTGTGATTCATACATTCTACATACTTATGCACAACGTTTATTATACGAGTCTATTATTCTACAATTTCTAAGACCAATATCCTTGATTTAGGAAGCACTGTCTACCAGTGCAATGTTTTACTCTAGCGATTATTTAAATTAAAATATATTTTTTCACACTTTGTATCAATTACGTCTTCTGATAATTGAATCAATGTTATTATATCCTTTCAAAGGGCAACGATCGCGATGCATGGTTTTATCACATTACGTTTCCTCTTTAGTTTCCGAATAATGAATTTTAACTTTGATATCAACCGAAATAGCGGAACGTTGCAGCACAGTTTTATCTTAATGTTATAATAAATATTTGAGTCGTTTAAACATTTTGATAAAGTAGCGATCGGTTTGCATTGTCTGTTTTTATTTGCTGTTTTGGTTTTAAATTAAACAACAGAAGTAGGTAGTAGTAGTTGATCTGCGATAATAATTGTACGGTATGCGATATAGTTGGGTGCAAGGAGAGTAGTAGACGCCGCGTGTAGCGATAAGGAATATGTGACTACGTATAGGTGGTATGGTATAGTTGTCACGGTGCCAAAGTGCGGCGACGCTCGCCCGCGCCTGTCTCCAGTCAGTCGCGTTCCTTAGAGGGAAGTGTATGGCGCGCGATGTGTTTGCATGTTCGCCTAATATGCGGCGCGCTCTGGTGGCCGGTGCTGATGAGATGCGCTCGCGCAACGCACTCCTATGACGACGACTATGATCAGGTGTGTCCACGAGTCCGCTTTTAATGCATATTCAAATTAAATTTCATGTCGTGCAGCTTCACCTTCTATTATCTTGGCAAATATCCGACTCCCGCGTCAGCGCGTGCTTCGACGCGTTCTCCACTTATTTGCTTTGTTATGACGCATTTTTGTTTATATTGTGGGCTTTATAGGTTTTGTGGTTGTGGTGCTTCATTAATATCGTGAGTTAGTGCCTGAGTCTAGCGAGTGTGTGATGTGTAGTGTGCGTTAGCAATTGTAAGAGTAATGTTCATCAAAGCTGGCCCCGGGGCCGCCGAAGAAGAGCGTCGTGGTTCTGTATCCAATTGGTTTTCATCACTAAGACGTGGTGGACGAAGGCGGCGCGAAGATACTACTGTTGCAACCGGTTATGGTTCTTTGGGCCGAAGGAAAGATGGCACACAATCCCGTGGGAAGACGAGATCAGCTTGGGATCTTACCACCGTCACCAGAATGGTCTGTATTTACTTGTTATCGCCTCTACTGGAAGTAAATTGTATTTTTTACTTTAGATGAATTCTTGGCATTTATCCAAATGTGCTGGATCAATGTCGTTTTGTGGCTTCGTTTAAAATCGTGACTATACAAGTTTAATACGTTTAATTTACATGAATAGTATTTATATTTTGCACTGTTAAAATTAAAGGTTTGTAACTAAAACTTGTTACTAATGAGGGTTAGTGAACTAAATGACCTGGTGGTGTATTATCACTTAATCAAAAAGCCATTGGCCCCGCAGCTAACTGTTGTATTTGTTACGCTGTAGCTGTATTATTAATATTTAAGTGGAAGGAAGTTCATTGATTTCATTACGTGGTTTTAATTCTGTGCTTAAAGTTTTTCCTCCCTAAACATATGTTAAATATTAAGTTTCAAATCATGACGTTATATTTTTTGTAAACATTTTTATATCTCACATGAAATGTGTTGTGTTTATCTGATGAATTAGATTCAAGATAACATTATCAAGTATCTATAACAATACTTCTTAGTTATTTTGAGCATGAATTATAACTATTTTTGACCAAGGACCGATCTATTATCTATATTTTATTTATGATTACAAATTTAGAATTTAATATGTATGAGGAAAAAATTATTTTCTTGTCAGCAATTATAATATACCTTGTTTGCCATATCACCAGTGATATATTTGTTATGATCAACCTTCGTCATCATCATCAGCTGATAGATGTTCACTGACAAGTAAATTCAACCTTGAGAGGAAATAATAAAAATAGGCGAGATTTACGAATACCGTCCAAAATTTGAATAACAGTAAAAGAAGTGATATAATACCATAGTGATATTTAGCTTAAAAAGCTTGTTTTTTAAATAGACAACAATAGTCAAAAGAAATTGGAGTCGGAAACAAGTATTATATTTATTAAAAAAAAAGATAATTTAATTTAATGACATTGTATTATCGTTTATCATACGTAAATTTTGTCTAAATTCCGGAAATAACGGATGGGTCTTGCAGCTGGGAATTAAAACTATATATATATCATTTCATAAACAATTAACTGTTATTATTTAATGCGAAAGTTTTTTCTTATTGTTTGCATACTGCAATATATTTTAAAATACTTTTGTACGAAGGCTGTTCGTAACTACCTTTAGACGCCAAGCGTGAGTCACACATTCATTTTTGTATGCGGATATCTGATGCATTGAAATGTACTTGACGCATCAAACGGGCCGAGATATATGTAAATATATTAAACGATAAAAATTTTGTATTGTACAAGAAAGATTAAATTTTTTTAATGATTTAAGCTATTTGCAATAATTTGAATGGTATATATTTGTTGTTAAATTTTTTAAAAAATATATTTCTAATGATGATAATAAACGTTAACAACGTTGTCGGTAAATCGACTTTGTCCTATCAGTAAATGAAAAAAAGTTTTCCTAACACAAAGCCTTTAGATAAAAGGGCTCGATCGGGCATAAATATGTTTCGCTGCACAATACCCTGTGTACTTGCTTTGAATTTGCTTCGAGCTGAATTAGTCGACTCACATACTTGATTATATAGTACCCTCCTTCATTTACTCTTTACAACCGCAATTTAATCTGTTCTCCGAACGTTATCGCTGGATTTAGTAATTCAGGCTTGTTTGTCTTCAAACAATTTAAATAAAGGAAAGTTATCTTGTATCATCAGTCAATATACTTATCGCGAAATCATTTCATACTCTTTTTTTATTTTTATATTCGTTTATTTGAGCTACTTTTATTCAAGTCTTGAGCAAAACATTTATTTAGTCATTTGTTTAAGAATTATAATATAAGTTTATTTATAGCTAAGCTTATCTATTTACAGCTTGTGTTTAAAAATAAACTACAAAAAAAACCTATATGAGCTATGTCGTATAAAAATTTTTAACTTGCCTAAAGCTTTATGGACTTTCTTTAGTTTTGTAGATGTTAAAACTATTTGGTCATATATTTTCCTAGCTCTAAACGGAACCTAAAATCGTACCTTTATTTCCTAACTTAATGGTTTTATTTGGTTGTAGATCTCTAAACAAAGACTATCTAGGTGGGTACCAATGCAGTTCTGTGCCCAACAGTATTCTGCAAATATTACTATGTTCTAATTTGAACGACGTAGCTAGTGATGGTGCTGAAGCAAAAACTTCCTCTTATCGTGCTTCTTCAAGTCTGTAGGTAAAGACTTAGTATCTTATAGGTCAAAGCGACGAGTACAACTTCGGTAGTAGTCGTCATCCCAACTATACCGGTGTATCACTCTCGAGAGAAATTTGCGCTTGTCTCGTCGCTTTGTCAAATAAAATAGTTATTTGCTAGTACAGTCTGAAAATAAGGTCGTTTAGTATAAGTAGTAGACAGTGACGTTAAATAATATATTCGCACTTCTGTGGCCGGAATAGTTAGTACTATGTTGATAATAGTAAATAATTAGAACCTCGAACTGATGTCAAACTTTTAGACGCAATGTTAAAACTATGTTGTAGATCTCCGTAGTTCTTTATTTACTATTATAAGTCAGTGCTCCTAATTTTGTATATTAAGTTACATATTTTATATTAAAATCTGAGCTATACGAACTTGAGAATATTATTCCAGACGGTTATTTTTATTTCGGAACGGTCATGTGTAATCGCCCTGCACAGTGGACTCGAGGATTTTCTTATTGAGCGTAACCGTCATTGTTGTGGGAGCCAGGAATAGCCCTGCTGGCGAGGAGGTGCCTTGACCTTGCCAGGGGTGGCGGGGAGCGTACTGCACGCAGCTCGGTCGCCGACTCGTCCGACTGGTTTGCAGTGTGTTACATTCTATGCCGGGCACAGTTAGGTGTTATCTCGTGACACATTAGGATTGGTATTTGGTAGTTGATAAATTTATCGTTATAACTTTATTTTGTTTACCCACAAATGTGATAAATGTCAACCCACAGTGTGATAAAAGCGAAAAAGGTTTCTCTTTTTTTAAAAAAAAAAACCACATGAATGTTCACACAATACTAATATAGGCTTTTGACGACTTGAAACTTTAAATGATATTTTTTTTATTCTCCTGATGGTAAGTTATACACCTGCCTATAACAAAGTGGCGTTAGTGATGGTGAAGTACACTGCAAAACGTGGTCTTTACTTTGAGACCCAAGATGTTATGTTTCCTCACCCAGTAATTTCACTAGCCACAGCGCTATTCAAACCGGAGCACTACAATGTTTGGAAACTACTGTTTGGCAGCAAAATTAGGGTAAAGAAGCTGTGTTGGTATGACAAGTGAAATTGTTAATTATTATTAAATCTCTTTTAGTAATTTCATTACGGTTGTAATAACTTAAGCGGTCTCCGATCATAGAAATTTACTACCAACATAAATATTACGAATATCACCACATACATGAAGCGCAATATTTAAGAAACTGGAGTTTAAACTTCATCAAGTTGTTATCAGCGGTAACGCGTTACTATGGTTACGTGACGGAATGTAATAACATACGAGTTAACCAGCGTTTTCAATAGTAGATTACGTGACATGAATTTTTAATCTCCAGAAGAGACATTTGTTAGCGAAGAGTTATTAGTGTCTATTGATCTTTAAACAACGAAATTCAAGTATAGTGGATAAATGTGAATGATAACAGTTTTGAACCTGATAAATTATATTGAGCCTTTATACGATTTTGTTTTTTGTTTTTATTATCAGGACTCAAAAAATAAAACATTTCAACTTCCAACCTGTCCACAATTTTAATAAATTTTATTTTAAACAGTTTCATTTCCTTAATAAAATTTGGATCATATTTATATATATATATACTTTCCTTTTTTTAAGTTTTAGCTATAAAGAAAAGACCTCAAGTCTCAATTATGTGATTTAGGTCAACTTTTAAAATAGTATCAAAGAGACCTTAGTGATAAAATATATACCTTTCTTGCTATTACAATGTAACCTGCTTGTTTCGAAAGTTGCAACTTGTTCACTACATTATATGCATTTTGAAACTTAAAATTTAAGCGTATCAGTACCTGGGCGAGTTAACTTTTTGTTCGTACTTGAATGTTACGGGTAACAATTGTACCAAGAGCCACTTGCGGCGTCCAAACCAGGCGAAAACAATTACCTTAAGTTGGCCGACCGCCTTTAATCTCGTTTTAGGTAACTTGTTTTTTTTTATTTTCTTGGTGTAGTGGTTTTGTTATAAAATCCTTTTGTAGTTGTGAATTGTTATACTCTACGTATTTACTTAAGTTTGATTTTTTTTTTTGTTTCTACGAAACGACGAGACGAACAAGAAGTTCACCTGATGGTAAAAGATACACATGTCGATGACAACGTGGCACTAGCTAGGATATATACAGTAGGATTGATGATGATTTCTCTTCGTAATGTGGAATTTCCTCATTTTAACACAAGTTCTCTTCTGTTTCCACAAAATAATAAAAAAAAATCATCTTCCTCATCCGCATATAAGAGAATTTTAAGAGGAAAGTATTTATAAAGGCTTGATAAATATTATTTGACCTAAAAGAATCTTTGTATTATGTTATTTGTTTTTCTTCTCCTCATAACAAATCATCATCCGCATCCTTATTTTCAATATTTCTTCTAAAATATATTCATCCTTGTCTTCAAAAGTAATTTTTCCTCAAACATAATATACACAGAACCACATAGTGCTGATCATCTTGAGACATAAGATGTTAAGTATCGTTACCACAGTAATTTCTCAAACTACTACGCCCTTCAGACCGGAACACAGTAATAATAGTTGATAATAAACCGGCGGCTGCGTGCCGGAACAAAGTAGACCACCGCTTTAGTAAAGTCAGCCACTGGTTACAGCCAACACTAAAACCAGACAGTGGACAGTAAGGGATGATCATGAATAGAAAATGGTTAAATTATTTTTGCCCGTAAGTTTTATTTATGCAACTACTTTTTATAACTTTCTTTTGGTTATAAGTTCTATATTTAGAAATACCTATTATATATAAGACAATAAAAATATAAAGATTAACTTTTGGTTAATAATAACCATAACATAAAATAAGTGGCTAATATTATATTTTACTGGTGGGTAGGTCTCTATTGTCGGAGACTGTCTAGGTAGGTACCACTGCACCACATATTTTTGCCGCCAAACAGTAGTGTGCAAACTTTATTGTGTTTCGGTTTAAGGAGCGCTGTAGCTAATAAAATTACTGGGGTAATGAGACTTCTTATGGGTCGCAAGGCGATGAGAGCGATTTGGTCCATTGTATACTATTCTAAGTAGCGCCGCGTTATGGACAACGGTATTACATACCATCAGGTGAACGTCTAGCAAATCTCGTTGCTTCGTTGAAAAAAAATTATGTTTAAAGCGAAGGATACTTTAGCTGTTGTTTGTCTAAAGTGAAGCTGAAACTTTTAATTAGAACGAATACTATGAACTGCAGTTGAATATGAAACAGACATAAATAAACTAGCTTAATTAAAACCTATATTTAAGCTTTATGCAGCAAAGTTTTTATTATAAACATGCTATTTATGTTATCCTACAAATATAATGTAAATAAAAAAAATGAATATATAAATATATCATAATATACGTTGTCACTGCAAAATTTTCGACGGCCCAGTTGTTTCTTAAAGTTCATTATCTCTGGTTGGTGTCTTTACGACTCGTTAATGTAAACACAGTTGTTTCTTGCTGTGTAATATGGCGTATAGTTAAAGATATATTAATTACATCCCCTATGGCTTCAATTAATTACCCTGCATGTGGTAATACTGTTTAATTATAGATATTATTAACTTTATAATTGCTGCAGAACTACTGGTGGTAGGTCATTGCTGCCGGAGACCGTCCAGATAAGTACAACCGCATCGCTAATTTCTGCCAGTAGTGTGCAAACTTTAGTATGTTCCGATTTGAAGAGCGTTGTAATTAGTATAATTACTGGGGAATCGAGACTTCAACAGCTTACGTCTCCGACGACGAGCGCAATGCGGTGCAGTGTATGTCATCCTAACTAGCTCCAAGTTGTTATGGGCAGACGTATAACTAACAATCAGGTAAATGTCCCGCTCGTCTCGTCACTGAATTGAATAAAATAAAAAGTAATATATTTTTATTTAAACTACGAAGTGATGAACCAAGCAGGGTGGTGCACCTGATGTTTAGTGGATACCTGTGCACATAACAAATAACATGTAATGTTTGCACGTCCGTTTGTCGATTTTAGTTATGATCATAAAATAAAGATTTTAAAGTGGAAATAAATAGAATAAAAAATATAGTTATTTCACACAATGCTATTTATTATTGTGCATTGTCCTATTTAGAGGCACGCGCATTTTGTGATATAGCTAGGACTCGAATCAAAGTGCAAGCAATGTCGCATTCGTACTATCCTCATTTTGCCTCCATTGTTGAATATAACGACGGCAAGCAAAAATAATAACAATGCAATCTTTGTAAAAAAAAATTTTATGTTTCTTGAAGCTTGCAAATTTTGTTTTGCATGTTTATGAATGCATAGTTTTTCTAAAGGATTTCAGCTATAGAACGACTTGCTACGAATACAAATTATTGCTATGTTTTATATGAATTCTGTTTAAACATTTACTTCTCTTTGATCTTTTTATTCTCTGCTCATGCTTTTTTCTTTCATTTATCTATATTATAAATGTAAACTTTTTGACATTATGATATTCTTATTTATTTCTGTATACAACAACGTTTCGAGTTTCATAAAAAAATCTCATATGTAAGCATCCCATTAACTGGTTGAGAAGTAGCATAAAATGCTATATAAACATGAACTGCCTTAATTCTAATTAAAAGTTGTTGGGGTTAGGTCCACGAAATAGGTAAACACATAGTTTTTGTTAAACACGGGTGTTATAATATAAAATTTTCTTTATAACAATCATCGGTGTAACATCTACCGTTTCATTTAATATGTATAAGTATATAATTAATCCTTTGGATTTGACTTCTTAACATCAGGTTATTTTTAAGTTCCCGTAGAAATACGACGTGAGTGTCTTCAAGAGAAGAGTGAATTGGCTTTTACTAGGTTCATGCGTATTACAACCGCAAATTATCTCACCACTTAACCCACTTTAACCAAGTGGGAACATGGTTAAGCACTAACATTTTTGAAAAAAAAAAAACGTAAAATTTAATGTCAATATTAGGTCCTTACATATGAAATTGGCGTTTTGTACGGGTGGAATATAAAGTAATTTTTTTTTGTAAAATGTATTTAATTAATCAAAGTATGCACCGGTTACCTATGCACTTCATCTCATAGGTAGTTCATTGATCCCTTTACTAAAAAAACAATGAGGGCGAGAATCAAGAAACTCTTTGAAGGCGGTTTGGACTGCTGCATCGGAGTCAAATTTTTTTCCTTGCAAGTTGTCCAAATTCCGGAGAAAATGGTAATCTGATGGGGCAAGGTCCGAGGAGTACGGTGGATGTCGCAGACATTGCAATTGTAGCTCATCTAACTTGGTGGTTATTTGTTGTGCAGTGTTTGTCTTGCGTTGTCGTGAAGCAGCAGTGGCCTAGAGCAATTGACCAATCTCGGTTGTTTAGCAGCTAGTTCTTCTTTCATGGTTTGCAGTTGCTGACAATAGACATCTGCCGTAATCATTTAGCCAGACTTTAGAAAGCTGTAGTGAACGACACCGGTGCTAGTCCACCCAACACTCACAAGTAACTTTTCCGAGTCAATTTTCGTTTAGGGCAGGATTTGGCTAGATAGTACAGTATCCACTTTTCATCAAAAGTAATGATTCGATTAAAAATCCCTTCATTATTATGTCCGTTGAGCAAAGTAACACAGCAGTCGACGCGTGTTTGCAAGTTCGATTCACGCAATTCATGAGGTACCCATCGTTCAAGTGTTTTTACTTTTCCGATTTGCTTCAAGTGGATTAATACAGTTTTGTCACTTACCCCGAAGCCTGCAGCTATATCTGAAGTGCTTTGTGATGAATCCGCTTCCACAGTAGCCTTTACTTCTTCATTATCCACTTTGGTCTCCGGCCCTCCACGAGGTTGGTTGTAAAGGTCGAAATTTCCAGAACGAAAACGTTGAAACCAAAAACGTACCGTGCTTTCTTTTGCGGCACCAGCGCCGTACACATCATTAATCCTTCGAGCTGTTTCTGCAGCACTGGTGCCACGGTAGAACTAGTACTCGTAAATATACCGATATTCCATGTTTTCCATTGTGCGGTAATAAGCGACGCCAAAGAAAAAAAAATAATAAGGAAAAAACAAATGAATGTTTCAAAACTCAAATGTACCCGCTAAATGAATTTATAAATTTTAATTTGGAATTCTTAGCCAAATAGGAGGTATTTCAAATCAAAGTGGTCAGTACGACAAAACGCTAATTTCATATGTAAGGACCTTATATTAAACAAAGATAGTTGATTACCGTGTAAAATATTATTATTGTTTAATTAAAAATAGTGATATGCTAGTGGCCATATCAATAAAGATAAAAGATATGAAAGTTAATTGGAATGTCTTAATTTGGACGGTACTATTAATGGTTTCGCTCGGTACTCATAGTTGCAGATAAAGATCCAAGGTCACGGTTGCCGCGAGCTGAAGATTGTTATACAACATGTGCCCCGGCCATGTGGCTCCATATCTACTACTACTCGAAGAAGCAAAGAACGCTTAAAGACGTATTGACTGATATAAAAGGATGCTTAGTTATAATTTAATTGCCTTATTTTTTTAGGATATGTAGAATAAAAAAAACAATCGTTTGAGATGATGATTTAAAGATCATAATTTGAGATTATAAATCCATATGTTACAATTACTATATACGTCTGCACTATGTGCTATGATCCAAACTACTCACTGTGTGGTAGGCCTCTTGTGCCGGAAACCGTCTAAGTAGGTACCAGTGCAGCTCCTATTCCTGCCGTCAAACGGTATTTTGCAAACTTTACTGTCATTCGGATTGAAAGGCGTTGTAGCTAGTGAAAGTACTGGAATCAATGACGAGACTGCATCTTAAGTCTCAAGGCGACCTATACAATGTGATGCTGTATATGAGTGTGTCATTATATACATCAGATGGAGTTAAAATAAAAAAACAACTGTTGATGATTTTATATTCAAAAACTTAACAAATAATGAAGCTAAATTTAGCTATGTTCATTATTAAATGATCAACGATATAGTAAATAAGTATACTCACCACCTGCCCTATAGTCTTAGGCCATTAAGAATATGTCTAAGGTAAGCCCTGCCTGTCGTAAAAGACGACTAAAAGGGTTTTCGAATTCGTGGACATTGGACGCTCTGATTGTCTACAAATGAATATAAAGTAAACGTCAAGTACAAGGCGATCGTCTGCTTGTCGGAACAAAGAGAGTGCTGTAGAGGGTTACGGGACTCCCGACGACGTACAAGACGTGCTTTGCTGCAGTACAGAAAGGCACCGATGTGTTCCGTAGAAGAAACCGGGGCCTCTTGCAAAGCAATAAGAATGATCAACGAGGGGGTTTTAGTGGATACAAAATATGTCAGCTTAATAGCAATATCAGCCTTGATCACCGGTAGCACATTATATTGACTTAGTATTATTGCAAGTTTTTTTTTCTAATGTTGTTATCGATGTATAGAAATAATCACATCTTTTCTACCATTTGTTTCCATACTCATGAAAATAAGTAACCGCTGTCAAAATGAAAGTTTACGAGCCATTCATCTTGCTGTGTGGAAACAGCAAAATTTAATGTTGAGAAAACAAAATTGTATCCGCCACATTTGTATGCCAGTATGCATATTTTGTAATGTCATAATACAGAAGGTGGAATTCTCACGGAGGCGAACTATGTGAAATGTAACAAACGAGTTGTTTACACCACAATCAACTTATTTGTGATTACAGTAAAATGATTTCTATAAATCAGTAGAATGTAATGTTTCATCATCAACGTGAATTTCCTTCTCCAAAGTGTAGTTTGGCGGTCATATTGAAAAAACTGATCCGGTCCTCTGCTATTGTTTTTAACTGATGGTGTCAAGTCCGGATCACTCCATTTATATCGTCAAATATTTTTTTTTTATTTCCCTCTCTTTAATAGGAGCATGAGCAAGAAAGTGTTTTTTTTTATGTATTTATTTATTCAGTGTAGCGACAAGATGAGCGGAATGTTCACCTGATGGTAAGTGATACGAATGGCCATGTCAACGTGGCATTAGTTAGAATGGTTATATACTGCATCACATTGCACTCATCGCCTTGGGACATGGGCTGTTAAATCTCGTTACCCTAATACTTTCACTAGCTACAACTTCCTTCAATCCAGAACACAGTAGTGTTTAGACACTACTTTTTGGTGGCAGAAGTAGGAGCTTTATCTAGACGGTCTCCGGCAATAGAGACCTACCATAATAAAGAGAAAAATATTTAATTAAACATTAGACGGTGTTTTTTCAATATTTCGTTAGTTTTATTTATAGTATAAAAGTATATCGTAAAAAATTGATAAACTTCCGATAAGTGTGTTAAACGTAAAGTTTAATATTATAGTTAGCGTTTCGAATTTCATTAAAGCTGGGCTTGAATGGCGCAGTTAAAATTTTGTGGGGGCGTTGGCCGTCAAGTTTGCATGTGTGGCGTTAGCTTCGCTCCCTTACGGGCTATCTCATCAGGCCCCTACAAATGTTTTTGCTCGTTTTGCATCGTTTTTGCCCTTGTACAATAAGCGTATACACGTCAGTGGAGGGCATTCGTTGCGTTTCAATTTGTCAAATTACGTCGTAACCAAACAGGGTGTGTAAATAAGGATTCAAGCAGTTCCATGACTTAACAAATTGCATCGAAGACAGTTAATATGTAGAATGTAATCTACTGCGAGTGCGGTCTCACAAATTATGTTTAAATGATTCATGGAACTCGACCATTGGGTTTGGAAATGGTATGAAGTTTGTGTTTGGGCATTTTGCCAGCTTAATAAAGTCTTAAATTAACCGCATTGTGAGAGGCTGAATGAAGCAAAAATCTGGATGCCGCGGTGTTCGCTCCATGACTGCGGACCGGAAATACGAACCCATTGTACTTCATTTCGTCTTTTTGTAAGTCGGGACTCGGCCGTTTGTACGATTTTTTTTATTGTAATGTATATATTTTTTTAATTTATCTTAATTTTTAAAAGCATTTTAAATGAACCATTACGAAAGTACATTGCGGAATGTTTTAAAACAATAATTAATTGTAAAGAACTATCTCTAACATTTTCGGCTTTCTTAAATTAGAAACTGTTAGTAGGAGAAATGTGCTGTTTGTCTGAGTCTGTGAAATATCACTCACTTGTAAACTGAAATTTATATCATGGCTGTCAATCGATGCTGGCCCACCGCCAGAGGTTTTTAAAGACAAAAATCTTAAACAGTATAAGGTATACCAAAGGTTAGTATTTAGATGAGACACAGATTGTATCTCCAATAGTATAGAAATTCGACTTGAATATTCTAAACATAACTATTATCTCATTCCTAAAACAACCGATATTTTGTTGACCATGTGTTAAATGATAACCAGGCGTGTAACCTTTCCTGTACATTTTATCAAAATATGTCCAGCGTATTGTTTAAAACGCATTAACAAACAAAAGCACAATCCATTATTATCAACATTATTTTCGATACCATTGTACCATGGGACCCATGGTGAAGAAGAGAATGTTTTTATTCAATGATTTACATCACTCTATGAGTAAAAAAACTATAAACATTTAAAAGAATTTTTAAAAACATTACGAGGGTTTTACCCTGATAAAATTGACGCTGGAAGGACGGGCCTCTACAAAACACATTCCTTACAGCAACTCTTAGACATCCATCCTTGTTTACTTGGACATTTACATTTGCTCTGACCAACGGCATCGCTTTTTAAATTATTCAATATGACACAAATATATTATAAAAAATATATTTTTCATAACGTGAAAATGTTTGATTAATAGCAATACCAATTGTCTTTGTATACTTTGGCTCAACTAAGGCAAGTTTTCAAAATTTATAAACATTAAACGGAGTTTTCTTAATAACAAGGCATTTATTAAATATACTGCACATTTTCTATGTTTATACGAAAACAGGCTGAAAATTGGATGATAAGTAGTATGCAATATTTCTGGATTGTTCTCGTGGATTATTGTTATAATATATAAAAATCCATCACAATAATATTCTCAGTATTCTAATAAAGTTCGCGCTTGAATAGGGTGAGTAGCAATGTAATACTTGCGTCGAGTGACCGGCCAGGCATAATGTCATTGTTAAAGAAAGGTCCATTGTCCCCCTCTTTACAACTATGTGTTTGTAGTTCGCAACATACTCATGTAGTTTATTGGAAAATTTCTGTGTTAAAGCATTTGCTTTAACTGCAATTGAATATTAATACTCCTTCTCTACGTTAGTACTTGTTTTAGGTTTTTTTCCACTCGCGCGACTGAAGGTTTTTAACGGGAAAAACCATGCTATAAAATCATTATAATTTACTTTCACATTGGGTTAGTAAATACCGAGAATGTTTTTATAAATTTACATAATAAAATATCAATAATGGACTTTAAAGAAATTAGTCCACTATTTTTTACTAGAAACAAATACGTGAAAGATTTCAAACATTTAACAGGGAATGGTGGGTCATATCGTGCATTTATATAGTAGTATCAGTGATAAGAAATATTCTAAAAATGAAAAATATAACACATGTATTTTCTTACGGCTGAAACAATTTTTAAAGTTCACTAACCATTTCTCTTTAAAATAATTATTTAATTTTAATAGCTTAATATCTATGAACAGTGAAGATATCTAGTTATGGGTCCATATGATACTGTCCAGACTTCAATTATTATAGACTGTTCAGTATTATCAATTAACAATGTCGTTCGCGGCATGAATGTTACTCGAAGGTCAGTCTCGTTGTTGTCACTTCGTGATGCTTACCTTAGAAAATTCTTGAATGATTACTTCATCGTATACGGAATATATAAAACTCATTTGCAATTGACGTGTATTCTTACATTTTAAAATAACAAACCTCTTTTAAACATTGTGGGATGTTTTAAATAAGTTGTGAGAATTATGAACATTACAACAATTTTATATTGTTTAAGAACAGTAGTTTCTTAAAAAATACCATTGAATGTAAACGTTATGACATTTACGGCCGATTTGCGCAAGTGGATAATTAAATGCTTATTGTTTTTTATTACTTTACCAGTAATATCAGAAACTGTGTCACTACAATCATACTATCTAGTAATCCATTAAATGAAGTCCATACATCGCTGTAGATATTGCAACTCCTTGATTAGGTTTCTCGGAGAGTTTATTGGGGATGTATTCCGTATACTTATCAAATAGAAATTACTGATAATAGGTCTTTACTTCCAGCTGCCCTGTAATTTCGGGCTATTTAAAATCTCGGTCTACTAAGGTAAGTCTTGCCTCTTGTAACTAAAAGGGTTACCGGGTTCGTGGTCTTTGAAGGTAGAGGCCCTCATTACTCATTAAACGAGACCGGGTGAATGACAATTACGAGGTGTTCTCTTGCTTGTAGCAAAGAGAGTGTTTCTGGGAGAGTTACGGCGCGTCCGTGGCACAGTCGTGTTCCATAGAAGATACCAGTGCCTCTTGCAAAGTCTTAAGAATGACCATCGAGAGTGTTTCAGTGAGTACAAATCCTACACAACTCTGTATTTTCACCGAAAAACGGGGTATATTTTAAAGATTTTCCTACCCTTGTATTGCCATATATTTATCTACCATCACAACATAGTTTCTGTAGCCAAACATTGTGCAAACATCACAGTGTTCAAGTTTGGTAGGCGTAGTAGCTAATGAATACCACAGTAAACTGCTATGACTATCATTCTTACTAGCTCCACATCGAGCACAGAAATATAATAAAAGGTGAACATTCTGTTCGTCTCGTCATTTTCTTGAATAGAATGTAATATTGTTAAAGTACAATAAAGAAATTTATTAGGAATTTTACAATGGCTCCATACTTTGCTCGGGCAGTAATTAAACCTGTCTATTAGAAACGACAATGTAATTTTGAAGAAGAGCATTCTAATTGATCAATCAGTGTTAATAGTTAGATAATTTATACAGTACTATGGAGTCAAATGTTATTGAAAAGTCCTTCATTGTTCAGAGACGTAAAGTCAATCATCGCCTGTCTCTTTGCTGGGAATTCTGTCGTTATTGTATTAAAATCAAACAATTCCTTCTGATAATGACTGCAAACAATCTTTTAATATTTATTTCTTGCTGAATGAATTACAAGTTTAAACTGTAACCAAGAGATAATTTTAAAATAAACTCTTTAAAATAAAAAAAATGATTGTCTATAAATTTTTTCGGTGTTACTAAGATTCGTTACATTCTGATTGTTTTCAAGGAACTGGAGTACGTACGGTGTTCACGTCCATCCTTTCACTACGCGACTTGCATAATAAGATATATCATTTGGTCTTGGCCTCCTTTTCAAATGAATATGTGATTGCCAATTTTTTTTGTGCAAATTCTGTTAAAATTAGTCTTTAAACTTAACACAACTTTACCGCTATATCAGGGATAAAAAATAGCATATGACTTATAAACTACTTATTGTAATATTTACAGTATGTGTCCATTGTCTTGTAATAGAATGAATGTTACAAAGAAAAATAAGAAAAATGTATGAATGATAACATATTGTATATAGATAATACAAACATACAATTACAGGATTTATGTGTCGTATAAATACCACTAAATATCACAGTTCAGCCTAAAATGGTGGATGGAGTAATATTAGACTTGGCAGTTAGGCACAAATACCGCAGTCGCACTCGAAATATCAGTGGGCCAATAGAAAGTGCCCACCGAAATAATGCGACGCGCGGACCTTGACAGATAAAAGCTAATGTCTGATTGTAAATTAAAAAAAAAATAGAAAAATATCTTTTTTAAGATTTTAGAATTGAAGTGAACCGCTAAAGACCAAGTTTTTTTTTACTTGAAGATCTAGCTAGGAGGTAATACGCTCTAGTCTAGAAAAAATGTGTCCAATCGTGTCTTAAAGATCTATTATAAATTTACCGTTTTATATAGCCCGTTGTAAAGGTATAAAAATGTACAAATGTTAATTCCTCTTATTTGAACAATGAAATATCTCTACATTTTCGCATCACCCAAGGTAGACTGACAGTTAGTGCCAATGGCATTAAGTCCACCTTTATATGATGTGTATAAAGTCAAATGAATAAATAAAACGTTAGAGGGTTGCGATGTTTATTATTTTTATAATTGTTATACTATGAAGCAGTCTTTTCGATGTATTCTGATGACTGATTATTCCAATGCGCGTGTCTCTAATTTTTGTCTTTTACAATAGTAAAGGAAACTAACTAGATTTCTGTTGCCTGATTAGCGTCTAGGTAGGTACTCACCATCGCGTCTATTTCTGCAACCAAATAGTAGTATGTAAACATTACTCTATTCCAGTTTAAAAAGCGTTGTCGCTAGTGAACTTACTGGAGTAATCTGATTAAAACTTAAGGCTCTAGGCGACGAGCACAATGTGGCGCAATGGCTTTGTAAAATAGAAAAAAAAAGGTTAGGTCAGTATAATTAGATATATACTTGTTATTGGTTTATACGTTAATATTTGTCGATTTCTAATACTGTAAACATGACGGAAGCTGTTGTCGTACCCACATTTCCGTCACTGAACGCGGAAAGCATGAAATCGGCGTGCATTTAATTGAAAGTCCTACCCGTTCGGTTTCAAGGTTAGATATTAATTCCTATTTGTGTTGTTTCTGCTGTGAGACTTCTCGATCATTTTACGTCATCTTCTTAATTACTTAGTAATAATAAAGTTCGTTTATAGTCATTATTTCTAAACTTAATAATATTTTTTAAAGAGGACTCTGAAATATTAAAACCTAGTATATAGACCTTATCGATAATGTAACGTTATTAAATTTGGAAACTTATCTCAAAATTATGTGTACTAATCAAAGAAAAGATCAGCTATTTTCAATCAAAACTTTCATATTATTCTTTAAGATATAAGTTTTAAATAATGTATGTAAATAAATGAAACTCAATTCATAATTTAACAGATTTTACCTTTAATGGGTCGGTTATATGTTTCTTTTCGCAAACTGTTATACGAGCTTCAGTGTACGATTTACGTACACTAATTATAGGAAAATGGCCCTTCAGAAATAGGTTACAATATTTATAGAATGGTACACATTAACTGGCTCATTAGTGAAGAGGTAACTGTCGTTAAACTATGACTAATAACTAAATATGTTGTATTGTTCATATATTCATCATTACATAATGGATAAAATATTTAAAATGAGGTAATAAGGGCAATCGATCGGTTTTTCGTCTCGTACCTAAAATACATAGTAGAGTTTTCAAGATTTTTTGGTAAATGCTGGTGTGCCTGCTAAATTATTATGTTATATTACAAAAAATAAACTACTTTTAATTTCTATTTCACGTACTCATCATTATAGATCTTTTTGTTATATATATTTTTATCTAAGGAGGTATCCAAAGATTCATTGAGTCATACAAAGTCTCCATAACTATTAAATATAAAACTCAAAATTTGGTAAAGATATTGCTTCTGCCACTTAGAGAACAACACAACAGCACAGCTAGTTTAAAGTAATTAACACATATAGATAATTTTTCATTATGTTGCGCCAAATATTTACATGAACAAAGTATTTCTTCTAGGGAACTAGTCGTAGAATTAGATTGTTCACTAGTATCAATCCTCTATAATATTCAAATTAAGAATATTACATAGAAATAATTATTTTTAATTACAAGACGAAAGTCTATCCTCTTTCTTAGTGGTTACATACAAACCGAAGTGATTACCGCAGCGTTGAGGATGGAATACATTAAGTTTGGTTAATGGCTGGTAACCGACTCCCGTGTTTGCTCACGTGGACGATGTACCTTTGTAACTGAATCTAATGTGCGCTCATTAAGACTTCCCCTCGTTATCTATAGGCAGCTAGCTGAACTTCAGATGGGTGACCGCATGCCTCTATAAAGAGAACTAATTACTTTACACGTGAAGCCTGTCATTCTTGAACTTTTATTACTTAATTAATTTGCTTCCTACTATAAACCGTTACTACATCATTAGCTCATAAAAAAACCCATGTTTTCTTTTTTATTTAAGGGAGCGACGAGACGAACGAAATATTCACTTAATGGTAATTAATGCGCTTGTCCATAACAACGTGGCGATAGTTAAAATCGTGTACACCGCACATCGTGCTCATCACCTTGAGATATAACATTTTAAGTATCCTTACCCCAGTAATTTCACTAGCTACAGTACTATTCAAAGTGGAACACAGTAATCTTGACGCTAGTGGTTAGCGGCGGAAATAGGAGCTCTAGTGGCACCTACATAGGTTTCTGGTAAGAGAGACCTGCTGCCAATAATTACCAGCTCTCATGTGCAACAAAGTCAGGGCAAACAATCAAGCACGCTAAACAAATGGATTGGCGGATATCCGATATCTACGAAAGTTATGTTCTTGGAATATTTAGGTTTTCTCATAATAATGTGTGTCGAAGTTAGTAGGGATCGAACCTGCGCCTTTTTGAAACCTGTAATACTTAACCTAATTTTTTTCAAATAAATATTCTAATCTTACCACAATTAAGACGTTTTTCAGTGTAACTAAAACTTTAAAATACTCTATTTAAAATTGATTGAGCTGATGTTTTTTTTTAATAAAAAATATAGGAGATTTAGGAAATGATTAAATGAATATGTCTTACAAAAATATAATGTCTTGTTTTCAACTTAGCGACGTTCTTGCAATTTATATTACTACGTCAATGTTTCGTGCGCATCCGGTTTCGGAAATACTAAACACAGGGAAAGTGAATTAATAAGGGAAAGCGTAAGGATTCGAACGTATTTGTTATTTACAGTGTTTTAAAATATTGACATTAATTTTATTTGCAATAGATGGGATTATTCAAGATGTTTCGAAATAACGTTATTGAGTTTTTTTTTTAATACTTTGTCACATAAATATAGGTAGCGAAATTTGCTATTTATTATTATATTAATATTATGAGTATATTCTGTTAATAATAAATATTGTAAACAGCAACGGAAGCATTGTCGCGAATATAAATCGTAACTTTATTAAATAATAAGTTTAAAGTTGTTAACCAATGAACGTACAGTGCTATAATATTGCAAACGATCCTTTTTGCGTCGTTGTATCATAACACTTGATGTAGATTGATGGTACCTATACTTACTGCTCACATGGAGTAATATTCAGACACAAGTAATTGTCATTACTCTCCATATTACAATACTAGCTGTACCCCGCCCGAATTGCTGGCCGTTACACCCCACAACTATTTTTGGGGTAGGAATTTTGTGAAATCAATTCTTGGCTGACCTGTAAATAGCAGAAGCAATATCTCTACCTTTGAATCTTTACGTCTAATAGTTTCTGAGATCTCGTGAAGAGTCAACGAATCTCTGGATATCTCCTATAGATATTTATAGATTAGCTAGTAGTTCCACGCTTCTAAGGATAAATCGTGAACAAACATTCTTTTGGACTATTTGCAGTTTTGTTTTATGTTATAAAATAGATACTTTTCGATTTCATGTATTTTTCAATCCGACGATGGATAATCAATTTGTTTCAGGGTGTTTCGATTCGTTTCAGTATTGCTAAGGCTGTTACCGCTGTTTTCTAATCGCTGCCGACAATATTACCAAACGGTCTTCGTTTTAGCTATTACTATAAAAATACATAAGAATAGGATATTATGACAACAATATTAGTATCTTGGTGTGGATCGAATTTGTATTTAATTTTTATTTCTTACCAAACGTTAGTGACGGTAAATATCTGTTGCCGGAGATTGTCTTAGGTAGGTACCACTGCAGATCCAATTTCTGCCGCCAAACAATAGTGTGCATACATCAGTTTGAAGAGCGCTGTAGTTAGTGAAATTACTGGTGTAACGAAATTTAACACCTTATTTCTTTCTCATGGTGACCAACATTGTGTGGTGATGTACATATCATCCTAATTAGCGCTATATTGTTAAGAGCAGACATGTCTCTTACCATTGGGTGAACGTCACCCTTCGTAACATAACCCATGTTCACGACGCTTATTTAATTTTTAATAATAGACTTTGGAGTATATAACTTTTAGTTATGGTCATTGTAATTTGTATGATACATAAGCATAATAAACGTTTATACGTGTCCAAATTAAAAAAAAATTGTGTGTGAAGCTACATTTTTGATTTAGCGTGTAACATTAAGCAATTTAAATGCTTATTTTCTCCATCTCGTGACTAAAATGCTTCTTTTTTTTCCGATAGAGAAATCCGATGAAAGTATAGCTAAATTATTATGTAACAATACTTAAAAGTCTCTGGGCCACTTTTACTGCAATTCAATTGTTTATAATAACGGATATGGCGCAGTTACAACGTTACGACAACAGTTATTATTTCTACATTATTTTTCGCACAGTAGACTCGTGCAATCTTTAGCTTAGTCTTCAACGTCATTAGCACAACATCGGATTTGTAAAATTAGCATAACCCATAATTTGTATATAGAGTTTATATTGTTTAAGTGTTAAACAAAACCCACAGTATATACTAGTTTAAATATGAAAACCAAACAAAATGCACGCTCACTGCTTTCTGATGGTAGGTCACTGTTGCCGGAGACTGTCTAGATAGGCACCACCGCAGCGCCTATTTCCGCCACCTAACAGTAGTGTGAATACATAACTGTGCTCCGATTTGAAGGGCACCGTAGCTAGTGAAATTACTGGGGTAACGAGGCTTAACATTTTATGCCTCAAGGCGACGAGCGCTATGTTAAAGCGAGCGTTATCGGCAGGCGTATCACAAAAAAAATAAGCTTTACTGAGTTTTTTTGGTTGGTTAAAATATTTTTTTTTTCAGTCGTTAATTGAATTGTACTGAAGATGATTTTAATTAACTAATAAAAATTATACTCTGCTCAGATGTTGAAATAAAATAACAAATTTTGGTTTCGTCAAATCTTCAAGTTATATACAATTATTCCGTTCAAAACGTTACTAAAAGGAGAACGGGTGGATTTCCCCCCTGTGCGCGTCTAGACGAGAAAGCCTTTGATCGAACGATGCTTATGATTAATGTCAGTTTTGTTGACGCCACACTCTCTTAACGCACTCCATTTACAGAACACATTCAAGTGCTGGACGTGTACGAACTAAGTAATTTCACTCTTAATTGAAAGTCAGATGGATCGCGCCAGCAACAGGATGTGAGCTGTACAATAAAATTACTCACCCCGCAATACAATGTGCGGTTCTGTTCTGAAACTAAAAAAAAGATACTATCATGTTAGAAAGTCGTCCGGTATCTATATACTAAAACATTTATCTTTCTAATCTTTTAAACTGTTTCACACTACTAACTAAATATCGAGGATAAATATATATAATACAGACTGAAATGATGATACCATTATGATGGAGAATCATTTTCTATAACTGCTTATATAGATTACTTTTGCATAAGTCTGTGAAGTCGCGTATAAATAGAACCAGCCGTTTCTGAGATTAATTTGAACAGACAGATATACAAAAGTTTTTAAAACATTTCTATTTAATAGTAATCTATATAATATAACATACAAGAGATGTAGCGGCTCAACACGAACCCCTCCTTTCCATCTCTGTAAGAGCGCGCTGGAACATACAGCGCGCACTCCTCTCGGCCTCTTATATTCACCTGGATAACGGATCCCCTAAATCCATCACCCAGAGAGTGCGGGAGCCAAGAGAGAGAACTCTCCTGACTCCCTGCGGCGAATCTGATCTTGGGTTCCGCCGCCAACCGTTATACGGCCGCAGAGGATAGGGAGAGCCGCGAAAAGCAATACCGACACTCTTCTACCTTCGCGACTCTACCACGGCTGCAAAGGGCAGTACAAGCCTACCCCCGCAACCCACCGGCACACATCCGAGGTGAGCTTACGGAGCTCACCTGGAACAGCAACCTCGGGCCAGCTCTAGGCTTCGGGTCAGCCGGGTTCCTCTTAGCTTCACCATGTGTGACCAAGCTATGGCTACTGAGCCCCATCGCGACGACAAGGCGGGAACCTGTTTAGAGGGTAGAACCATAAGACCTAGAGACATAAAATTTGGTAGGAATATTTCTGTTACCCAGTATTGGTCAACTGAGAACGGATTTTTAAAGATTCTTTCCTCCAAAGGAGTTGCAGGGTTATTGCGGCCAGAAAAACTGGTGGGGAACAGCTAGTACTATATGAATATTGAATTAAGATATGTTTACGTTCAAATTTCAAATAAACACTTAAATTTTATCAATTTGTAAAAAAAAAAAATATTTTAATTAGATTAAATGCAACACTTCCTAGTATATTAAGGGTTTTGCGTAACATTGAATTTAAATTTCTAATGGGACGTATAAACTTTATTATGCTTGTCCCTTTCTGTAACAAGAAAAGATTTCTAAACCACTTTTCATCTAGGCATCTGATGCTGCTCTGGTAAAAACCCGTCTAGACAGGGGTAATAAACACAACTCCTATAGGCCCGCATAGATTCACATAGGCGATGTGAGATTGCAATGTAAAAGTTATTGTCAACCAACCGACATAAGTATACCACCAACTCCATTTCTAGTTTTTGATTTGTAGATTTTTTAGTCCATCCACACAAAGAGTAAATGGTCCTACAATTGTAAAGTCGCTCCTGTAGAGTATGTGACAAAATCTGTGGAATGACTTCCTTAGAATTGTGGTGTGGCTTAGGTTAAACATGTCTTATTAATGTATATCAGAGGTCGCTAAACTTGACCTCACGGATCACTATATTCATAATGTAAATTCCGCAGATTTTTCAAGTGTGATATATATTTATAAAAAAAAATTGTGATCTAAGAACATATAAAATGAAACTACTAATTGTAACCAAATAGTGGAAACTTTATTAATAAGTCATAATAAAACGTACTATGGTTTTAATGCATCTTAAAACACAAATTAACGTGATAAGTACATTCTAGATTTTTCAGACTAGTGAAATTTTTATGGGGACCACCACTTTGATGACCTCTGATGTATATAACTTAAGTTTAATTTTATCTACCCCTGTATGCATATAGAATTTTGATTTATTGAATAACAGAATTGTAACCTATCTAGATTTTAAAATGTATATTACTTGTATTACGTTCTCATGTTTTGCTTTTTGTGTTTCACTTTGGTCCTTCATAATGTATTTGCTTTGTAAGTGATTAGTCTGACTTTTTAATAGCTTAAGCGGTTTTAAAATATAGGCTTTGGATTTTTAGTATTATTTAGTTGTCTAGACTATGAGGGCGCATGTCCCTCGGGGGAATGGGTTGCCGACCGCAAACGATATTAGCGCGACGTAGCTACAGAGCGTACCGGCATGTGGGCGAATCGGAAGTGCATTGTGTGCTTGTTTGAGATTGTTATTATTTTTTATATGTTCTTCATTGTAGTTAGTTTAACAAACAAATGCATCCCAATTGAATGATTTTTTAACAATTTGTCACGGAAATGGTTGGAACTTTGAAATATATTTATATTATATGAATGTAAACGAAATAAAATATAACGAAACATTCTATACTTTCTTTCTATACCGAAAGCTTTTTAAATTATGTATAATTGATTGTATACTTTTTAGTACTTTTATATATGTACCAAAACTGATGTAATCAGTTTTAAAATATGAAGTCGACAAATACTTAATCATTAATCCACTGAACTAAAGTTACCTCTTGAACTTTGTAAAGCATGATCAAAGCTGTGGCTTAATAGATTTCCGTTTCTATTTTAATTAGTAACATGCAGGTGTAATATTAATTAAATAATTATAATACACTCTAATTATAATTTTATTCAATGCCGAACGTAGTTCTTGTTAAAAGCAATTCCCATTAATTGATAACTTATATACACCTGCTCCTATTAGCTATATACTTAATAATATTTTTATACAATTAAGCGACGAGACGAGCTGTACATTCGCCTGATGGTAAATGACACACCTGCGCATAACAACGTGAGGCTAGTTACGATGATATATATTGCACCACATTGGGCTCGTCGTCTGAGAGACAACGCCCTGTTACCCCAGTATTTTCACTAGTACAGCGGCCTTCAATCCAGAACAGAGCAATGTCTGCACAATACACTTTAGCGGCAGGAATAGGCGCTACGGTGTTTCCGACCCAGACGGTCTCCGGCAATGTATCCCATCAGATGAATATTCCGCACGTCTCGTCGCTTTGTAAAATGAAACTGGTGGTAGGTCTCTGTTGAAGGAGAGCGTCTTTCAACAGAGACTTACTACTAGTATAATGTTTAAAACTTAGCTGCAACTTTTTTTATTAAATAAACTGTTCTTTGTCATTAATATAGGGTGGCGCAAAAGTGATCCTCCTATCAGAAAATGCTATAAATTTTGCCTTGATGTAAAAAAAATTAAAAGACCAAATAAAAATAATCCACAAGAAGACTCAAAGTTTTTCATATTTTTTTTTAAATTACAGCCAAAAAACATCGGAGGATTACTTTTGCGCCACCTTACATAAGTGCTAGCTGTCTCCCGTCCGCTTTACTGGCCGTAATATAAAATAAGACCTTCAACGGTTTACTATATGACTACCGCATAAATAATACGGAATGAAAATGTTTATAAAAGTTAATTAGAAATAAAATGATGAAGAATCGATGAAATTCGAAAAAAAAATAACCTATGACCATCTACAAATTATTCCGCTTCGAATAGTTCTGTTCCCATGTGATTTGCGAACAAAAGCGACCCATTTTCATTATATATGTATATATAGATTTCGATGAAAATCTTTATAAAATTACAAATGCCATGTTTGTCACTAAATGTTTTAATTATGAATCGAGAATTGTTCCTAAGCAGACTTATACAGCTGTTTTTTTATTTACGCCAGTAGTTTTCTTATTTAACGTTTACATTTTACTGCTAATGTAAAAAAAAAATTAAGTATTTTGTGTATTACAATGTGCTCATGGATGTTGCATAGCGTCCATTGTGTTCATAAGATGTCTTGTTAAATGAACTAAATTGTAGACAATTTAATACAAACTTTAATTAAAATAAAGGGGAATGTGAAATGAATCAGCTCAGTCGAACATGACTAAGGGAGCTTGTTTCACCGTATTTATACCTAATTATTTGGCGTCTAGACGTAATTTGTACTAATAGTCATTATTTAATATTTTAATTGCATTATTATTACATTTATAATATTAACAATTTAGAAGAAATAATATGCTGGAAACTTAATCTAGGCTCAGTAGGTGGGAAAGTAAACACAATCCCCGATACATTCTAATCGCGAGCACGCGGGAGTTTTGCGGTTTACCTTGCCGCAACTGCGGTCTAGTCGCACAGTGTCGAGTAGGAATGTTCTCTGTCATACCTGTATCTACGACCAGGACTCGGTCCTGGAGGCACAGGATTTAATATTCCTTACTGTATTGATTATGTCTTACATCTTAATATTTTCCCGTTATTAAACAGGGCAAAGAGAAGACAATTGTTATGTATTTATTTATCATTTATTATTACAATATAATTTCTAGTAGACGTAAGTGATAAAAAAAGAATTTCAGATGTTTCAGTATAATTTTTATTTATGTTTAATAATGACTCTTTTTTTCTTTTTGAAAGTGTTTTCTTCAAACTCCTAAACTTTGCAATCAAAGTAAAACTTATGTCGTAACGTATTACACTATGCACTATACCTAATCCGGCCATAAGTTCTGTTACAAATAAAAATGCATTTTTTTTTAATGAAGTAATGTAATATCATAAAAATGTATACCAACATATTTATTAGTCTCAGCAAAAAATAAAAAATATTCTATTCGAAATGGTCACCTTTGGCTTTTATACAGACCTTTAATCTGTTTGGCCACCAAACTATAGATTTACGCACTGTTTCCAAGGGAAATTTCGCCACTGCTAGCTCGCAAAGATTTTCTAAGAGACTCAATGTCGCCGTGTCGTTTAGAGCAGGCTATGTCCTTTAAAACTGACCATAATTTGAAGTCTAAAGCGTTGAGGTCTGGGCTAGATAAGGACCAGTCTTCAGTTCTTATAAAGTCCGGAACATTGGTTTCAAGCTTCAAAGTGGTAGTTCATATCTTGTGACCAGGTGCAGAGTCCTGCTGGAAAGCCCACGGTATATTTTTAAAAAGTGTATTGCTGAGAGGTTTCACAACATGATCCAAGACTGTATCTTGATACACTTTGAAGTTTTCACTCTTTTTCCACGAAAGTGTGATTTTGTGACTCCTTGATAACGCCTTCGCCTCACCACCAAACCATCACTGACGCAGGATGGTGAACATGACCACGTTGTACCTTTCCGACCACTTGAGCAGCTTCTTTAGAACTATGAGCGTACGCTTTATCATTTTGATTATAATAGTGTTCTTCGAACGTGAAAATTTTTTTTTGGTAAAGAGGATATTTCTTTGCCTTTCACCTGTGTATCGCGACAGAAGGCGTTTTGGTCGATCCACTCTCTTTAATTGTAAAGATTGATTTAGGGCATGTCCTTTATATCGACGATAAGCACCGAGCTTCAGGTCTTTTTTTATAATACGCGACAGAGTCCTAGCGAGAATCTTCATTTGTCGCGATAAGATTTTTTGCTTCCTATTGGGGCTCGGCGAATTCTGGCTTTAACGGCATTAACAGCCTTTGTAGTTCTCACAGCACGCGGCCGCCCAGATCTTTTCTGGCCTTTCACAGGGGAAGTGTTGTTGTATCTGTTAATAGTACGATACACGAACATACGGCTGATACCAAGCTTTTGAAGTGTCTGGAATATGACCGACGGCTCCACACCCACTTTGTGCAAGGCGATCACTGCAATCCTATTTTCTTTAACACCCCATTCCATATTGTAATTTGGTAATGAACACGAGAAAATATGTGATGTGGCGCAAAAATCGAAAAAAGTTTTTAAAATAATATACGTTTTCCAAATTCAAAATAATTAAAAGTCGAAAAAAATTCAAGTTTTTATGTAACAGTGTTTATGGCCAGACTAGTTATATACTGTCACGAATTATTAATATAAATGGTTATTTTAGTTTATTGTGTAAGGGATTAAAAAATATTTATTATTATTTTTTTTTTTCACAGCAACTTAAAGATGAACTGGGTGAAGTGGTGGCGGAGCTCGAGGCTCTGGATGGCCAGGAGGAGTGCAAACAGAACAGCAAAGCCAAACAGATGAGCATAGGCAGGAAGAAATTTAACATGGATCCAAAAAAAGGTAAGGCAAAACCCATTTAGCTACTTGTTGATAATCAAATATATCTTGCAATTATAGATATTTATGAAAGTAAGACAACACAAGTAAGTTATTTACGTTATTATAACGGGTTTGTTATTAAAATAACATATGTCCCATTTTTAATAATATATAATATTTCTGACATCGGGACGTACGACTTAGAAAGTAATTCTGTGAGTCGAGGCACACTTGTTATCGTAAAGTTTTATCTCATGAATGTTTTAAAGGTAAATTTTATCGTTGTGACTCTAATGTAGTTATTTATGTCGTCGTTTAATTAAACCTAAATATTTATGTTTAGTAAAATAGAAGAGGGGTAATAAAGCATCGCTCCACCTGTTAATGCTATATCTGTTTACATTTATTTCCTATACCACAGAAAACAATGTAGATCTTTATAGATTTAAACAAGAAAAATTCTATTCATTAAAGGTAATGAAAGGTTTTCTGAGTTTTTAATATACAACAGGGCTTCTAAGGTAAATCTGTCGTTACAAGCATTGATGACCTTAAATAAAGTTTAGTACTTGTGCTGCTATAGATTTCATGGAACTAACAGTTGTGGATCATCAATTAAAAACTGTCGTCCCATACCGAGCGGAGCCGTCAGTGTGGTATCTGGTACTTGTTCATGACAGGTGCGGCATTCCCACGCCGCTCTGAGTGTTACCAGGTGCTTGTAAATTGACTGGATTATCTAATTTTCTTGTCCAGTAAAATTTATATAGGGATTTACAGAACTTTATAATGCATTAAAAATATCACATTTACTATATATTTTTTAAAATGTTCTAATGTTTGTTAAAAATTAGCCTTATTTTTCATTTAGAGTTTGTTACTGCAGTTAGTATTTGTTATGCACGATAATATTGAGATCCATTTATGGTACATATTAGGTGTTAGGAGACCGCTTCCGAAAACGAAGAGAGACGATAGTACTAATGACACATTTGATGGGGGGAACAAAAAAAAATCGATCCTGATTAAAAAAAAAATCATATTTTTAAAACGTTTTATTGGCATTATCTACGTTCCATCACGTTAGTACAGCTTAATGAAACGAGTTTCATAAAAAATACATTACTTTACTAAAAAAAAACCAGCAATGAAACGCAGAATCAAAAACAGCTGATGCTCGGGTCAACGAACCGCCCGTGCTGTAAATGCTCCGTGGTCCTATGAAATAAGGTTCAAATTGAAACCAAATACATCTCGACTCTCCGCCGCGGCCCGTGCGTTCGTTGATCCGAGCATCAGCTGTTTTTGATTTTGTGTTTCATTGCTGTTTTCTTTAGTAAAGTAATGTATTTTTTACGAAACTCTCGATTCATTTAGCTATACTAACATGATGGAGCGTAAATAATGTTAATAAAACGTTTTAGAAATATGATTTTTTTTATCATGTTTGCTTTTTTTCCGTCCCATCATCAAAGGTGTCATAAGTACTATCGCCTGTCTTTGTTTTCGTAAGTTTTCTAACATCCAGTATACCATTTCAATAATTACCGTTAGCATAAGATATGTTTATGTGTGGTAAATAAATGATCTATATAGTTCTTAAATTTCTTATACTCTTATTTATCTGTATATAAAGTACAAATATTATACGTATAGAAAAACAAATATAAATGTTTTTCCTGTAACTTTCTATTTAGGCAATCGTTGTGGGTTTTAATCTAGACCTTTTCCATGAAGTGTAACCGGATCGAGTGTTGTTAGTTATAAAAAACCTCTTAACTAATATTGCTCATGTCTGGAGTCATTTTAATGTTATAAATTGCGTGAAGTTTTACAAAAAATAAGTGGGAATTAAATTTGCTTTAATAAAGATATTGATAGATATTTAGTTTAAAAAAATTCATTAACTTTGTCTTTACTAACTAAAATTAATGTGCCCTAAGTTATTTTAAATGTAACAGCATGTTATTATGAAGAATTACAAGGTGAATCGATTTTGTCCTGTATTTTATAGAAAAAGTAAACTAATACGTAAATATTATTAGTATTATTCATATTTTTGTATGTCTATATATTATCTAAATAATTTAGTTTATATTACATCGGCCTTCAACATTTCGATGTCTGTCAGGGTTGACTGGTAGGGAATACCATTAAGTTCGCCCCCTGTACTATATACGACAAAAATAAATAAATTTTCACCTACTCCTGTTATAATATAATAAGTATTCAGAGCTAGGTAATAAAATATACGGAGTTATGAAGGAGTTTATAGTTTGTTACTTTTACACGTAAGGGTTTCTTTCAACTTTGTAGAAAACAGTAATGACAAGTCTAGCTAGATACTGTTTAAGGGAATCGTTTCAGACGTTTTAACGCACCTAATATACGATTCTTAAAAGACGAATGTAGGTCAAGTGCGCAGAAACCTCTTTTTCCACCCTCTTTTACTAAGAACTTATATTCAGCATAAGCGTAACTTTAAAGTTTACATTTCTTTAAGGTTACGACAGAGCGTAGAACGATAGACCTGATATGATCGTGTCGTAAATATGGTTTAATCATGTTAGTTAATTAAAAAATAGTTAAAATCTTAATTTATTTTAGCTTTATTATTTAAGTTATGTACATTTGTGAACTTTAGTAACAACAGCGATATACAAACGGTAAAAGAAAATAGGAAGGAGGAAACCTGCACATGAATTAGAATTTATTCTAAGATGTGTGTGAAGTCACCAATCTGCATTGTGCCCGCCTGGTGACTAAGGCCCATCACCCCCATATTGAAGGTAGGCCTGTGCTCCAACAGTGGGAACGTAAATTGGTTGTTGAAAAAAAAATATGCCAGAATCTAACATTGTGTAATATTAATGTTATAAGTTGTATCTATCTTGGGAATGTACTCATTGCTATGTAACTAATAACGCATTGAACTACGATGTCATTTTATAAACCGGTTGCGAAGGTATTTTATATACACAGCAATAATAGCCTGGTTTATAATATACTACTTCGATAAAGAATGTGTAAGCTAAGAATAATAAACAATCACTATATATAGGCCGTGTTAGTTGCTTTAAAAGCAGAAATATAGCCGGTTTTATATCTATTAATTATGTTTATACTGAATATTTAATAGTATTATTCCTTTTCTTTACGAATGTCGGGCGACGTACACCTGATAGTAAGTGATACAAACGTCTGCATATAAAAACGTGGCGCTAATTAGAATGAAATACACATGACTGCTAGACGTCTTTAAGACACAAGATGTTAAGTCGCGTTACCCCAATAACATCACTAGCTGCAACACCCATTGAACCTGAACACAGTAGTGTTGGCATACTTCTGTTTGGCGACAGAAATACAAGTTGCGGTGATACCTACATCCGGCAACAAAGACACACCATCAGTTTTGTATAGATTTTAAACGACTTCGTGTTAGTAGTACTAAGCGTTTATGAAATTATACATGTGTAAAAATCTGTTTTATTTACTCGTCGTTTAATTAGGTTGTGTTTGAAACCCGGAAGTCAATTAGCAGAGAACAAGTAGTTAGGAGATGTATTTCCTTTGAAAACTTATGTATTCTATTCGCAAGTTCTGTTCCCGTTTAAAACAACGCGTTGGAAGACAATAACTGCGTCCTGGTTTTAAGCAGACAATACAGTTTGCGTAATACTCAGTGATAATTAATTGTTAACCTACTATTTCGTCCACTTTTTATATCATTCTAGCAAACTTAATTTTTTTTTATAATTTTTTTCTCTAGCATAGTTTAATTAGCACTAGTGATTTTGTAGTGACCTCAATGTGAAATAACGGTTTTTTATAAAATTATTGCTGCAAACCTTAAAACCGATATTTGATTTACTGCTAAAACAATTTTATGCAAAAATTTTACGTACAGAAATGCACTGGTGCTTTCTTTTGGATATATCTATGCCCATTCCAAAGTACTGAGGGTGATTACCGAAGCTTTTTTATTTAGGTAGACATCATCACATATACCTGACTTATCCCCCATAAAATAGTATCTAACTTTGGAAGATTTCTACATGAAAAGTAAAAAGTATTAATTGAAATAAATCACTTAAAAATATAATTGTATACAAAAGACGATTAGTTTTTAAATTATTTAATATTTTCTTTTTATATAAAGTTTCCTTTTTTCTATGATTAGTATGTTACATTTATTCAGATATAACAAAAATCAATACTATATTATCGTACTTTATATACTTTAATTTAGCAATTTAAACGTCGTCAAAACTATTTTATTAATAGCCGACTGTTAACATCCGTAGGCTTCTACGGACAGAAAATTCTCGAACATTTTCTCATTATCAAACTCTTGACTAGATTTTCATCTAACCAAATGATATTAGTTATTATAAAAAAAAATTAAGCTATTTATATTATTATATATTTACATTACATGTTTCATTAATGTATTTCTACACAAACGCATACTTTCTTATACTATCATAATAGTTTCTATTATACACGTTCAGATAGACTTAAGATACCTTAAAGAGATATATAAATTATATAAACGCTAGTGTAAATAATTTATAAATTTTTTATATTTGTTTCCTTGATTATGCCTAAGTTAATTTCCCCATTCCTGATCTACTAGGCATTAGTAATATATCAATAGTTACGCGTTCGTTCGTTCTGTCTATATTGCACAATCAAACTTTAGTCTCACATGGTATACACGCATCCTTATAATTTGACTTTGAATTCTAACTAAAGCTATCAAGTTATCATCGCTATTGTTTTTGTTATTATTTATTAACATACGTGTACTGTAAATTTATTTAAATGCTATGTTAAAATTTGTGTATTTATGAACAAAGATATTTTAGTCTATTTTTAGACTAATACTCACCATTAGATTACATCACCGTTCACCATAAAATGATATTGTAGGCAAGCGATCGTCAATATAAAAAAAAAATACTAATACAATAACAAAGAGTTGTAAAAACATATAGTGTTTAGTTTCTTACGTAGATTATAGCTTTAGCTGGGATACATATGAGAAACTTCCGCTGTGCCTTATTAAAAAAGACATCGGCCTTTTTTTCTTTAACATTAGATTAACCAGCTATTTAAATATACCTATTTCTACCAAAGCCAGTCAAAATGACTCGTCTATAAGAAAAAGTGCCTTTTGTGGCTTCCAGTCTTTATTCTCTCTTAAATAATGACAAAAAAAAAGTTGAACAATATTAATTGTAATAGATAAGTGGATTTATAGACATTTTCAAATAACAAAACACTTAATTGTTTACAGTTAGTCACAATTTCTACATATGTAGATTTTGGTGTGTGTATACTTTCCGCCTACACTTTTTTTGCATGTATAGCAAATATTTGTAGTCTTATTGTTATTGCAATATCCTATTTGACATTTTCGTACAGAAGCCGTGCCACTTGTAGTTGGTATATCAGCTTCGTGTGATTTTTGCCTTGAAGTGTGATAATCTGTAGCAAGTTCTTCTGCTAATCGAAATAGAAAGTCTGTCCGTGAGATATTTTCTCCTGTTGTGTTTTTGTACAGTATCCAACTATTTATTCCGGCCTTATCTAAAAAACACTTGAAGTGGCCACCTTCTGGAACCTGATTTCAACCGTATATTTTCGTGCCATTTGATCTGTGACATCGACGCCAAATTTAGTTTTATTATAAATAATAATGTTCCAAAATATGATTATCAATAAGTATTAGAAACGCACTACTTATATTCCCGTTCATAATGTTTCTTTTAGCATGTCTCGTTGGCCCGTGTACATCTTTGAAAGCACTATGAACTGGTAATCTACCCGCAACACCTTCTTCTTCAATTCTTGTCCAAATAGTTCCGTCTAAACCGATTTCAGTTTCCTGATATGGTACGTTACTTCCACCTTTGTCTTCAGAACTGGAAGGGAATCGCATACATCGTCTTGTATGTTTGTTTGAAATATTTTCGTAATCACTATCACTTGACCGATCTATATTGTCTTCATCGAGAATTTCCTCATCACTACTCTCGATAATAGCATTGTTATTATCACTGCCTTATGGATCAATTTGTCTATCTATAAATTCACCGTCGCTATCATATAATTTACTTTCTACATCTGAACATTCCAGAGATATGCTGGTTGCATTTTCTAAATATGCTAAATCTTTTCTTTCTTTTGACATTTTCAGGGGCTGACGATCGCTATAAAAATAAGTTGAAACTAAGACACTTTCTTTGTATTTAGGCTTCTTACTAAAGAATATATTTTTGAATATTTTCATATCCACATAAATGTTTCTTACCTGTATTACTGTGCAAGTAAAGATGAATGTTTACGCTTGGAAATCGCTTTGAATAAAATTTTATTTCTTATGTATAACGAAGCTCGGAACAAAACTGTTAGTAAAAATCTCGTAACAATGCCGACAAGAGAACAAGCGATAGACGCATGGGAGCTATATCTATTATATCGGTCTCATGATTTTGCTGAAATCATAGATTTCTTTATAGAAACTTGCACCAGTCATTTTGACTGGTACAGGTATAAATGGTAATAACAAAATATATTTGTTATTAATACATATAAAATAACATTAAATTCATAAAATGTCTTCTCTACTTATAGCTACGAGTCATAACATCATTTCGGAAAGCAAATGCTATATGTAATGGGAATTTTGAATTAATTTTGCTTGACCAGTCATTTTGACTGGTCTGGTAAATCTGACATACATGACGAATTCCTTAAATTTAACTTTGTTGTTTCAAACAGGCGCCTATAACACTAAATCTAGTCTCTTTGTTTGTGTACAATGGTTTTTATTTTTTTAACTCCTATATATTGTTTTTCTAATGGTAATTTATAGACCTATTGTATATTAAGTATTGAATAATAATATTATAATAAATTAACATAGCAATTTATATGACTATGCATTTTTACAGTTGTGTTGAATCTGAATACAAATTTTAAAATTTCCGGGAGTCATATTAGCAGACATATATTCTCATTCTATTTACTGTTCATAGTTGTATATCTCAAGTTTGTAGAATAGTATGGCTAACAAGCGAGCTTGTTACGGCTTTTACCACATGTTGTTTGTCGCACCTCGTTTTCTTTTTCGCCATTCAAGGCAATTTGTCATTACGCTATCTACAATTTAGCACGCTTCGAGGACATACAAAAAGGCTAATTCAACGTCGCCTTAGCACCATTCTTGTGTTACTTGTAACAGCTAAATGATGTTTCTTTCACACAACTTGAACACTAGAGAGAATTAAGTTCGATTTGATATTTATTGAAATTTAATCACTCTAGAAATTCTAATATAAGAGTAGCCTTTAATTTTGTTATTGTTAAGAGTATTTTTATTGGTATAAAGATCCAATCGGTTAACTACCTACGCCTTCGCTCTTCCGCCCACGATGATCGCCGAAAAATGTTCGTAAGTGGATGACGTCACCAAGAAATTTACGACCATCCCCGACATCAATGCGCCTATTCATCCCTTTTCGCTATACAATATTTCTTTCTGAAAGTGCTTCCTTAGGAGCAAGTGATGTATTTTTAATGTTATTCTAGTTAGGAGGGATGTTTTAATGATTATTACATTGTTTTCACTTTTATCTAAATTATAACATAATTCAAATAGATTAAATTATTTCAAAACATCGTTGTAACTTACTAGATTAGATTGTATGTGTTGTCTGTATTAAATTACTAACTTTACCAAACTTAATTATCGAAATATTCATTGATATGACATAGTAAAATTGATTCTCTGTTACATAGATATAGATATCTACTACAGTAGAGTATACATTTGTACTATCTATAACAGATAGTACAAATGTATACTCTACCGTATAGCTTTTGACATTTCATCACAGAGCAAGTTTTATCTTCTATATAGAATGGTGTATTAATATTCATAGTTAATGTATGAATTTTGATATTACGTGTCCATTTCCCAATGTCACTTCAAATAAAATTTATCTTTTTTTTCTATTTTGATTTATTTTATAAGTGTCTAACGATATGTGTTAAAACAATGTAGTACTGTACTGTTATAATAAAACATTTCTCAACTTCAACTTTTGGTTCTGAAATTTTCAAGACTAGTTAACCATTCTAAATAATTTCAACGGAGATTACTTATCATCGTTATTACTCTCTTCAGGTATAGAATACCTTTACGAGAATGGTTTGCTGCAAAGAACACCGGAGGACGTGGCTCAGTTCCTGCACAAGGGCGAAGGGTTAAGCAAGACCGCGATTGGGGACTACTTGGGCGAGCGATCGGAGTTTAACGAAGCCGTTCTACGGGCGTTTGTTGAATTGCACGATTTTACGGATTTGATATTAGTACAAGCGTTAAGGTGGGTAAAAAAACTTCTACTTGAATTATTTGTAACAGGCGAAGAGACGAGACCAGCGAAACGTTCACTCGATGGTAGGTGATACGCCTGTCCATAACAACGAAGTGCTAGTTAGAATGGAATACAATGTACGACATTGTGCTCGTAGTTTTGCTACATAATATATCCAGTTCCTTACTCCAGTAATTTCTCTAGATACAACGCCATTCCTACCGGAACACAGTAATGTTTTCACAATACTGTTTGATGATAGAAATAGGAGCTGTGATAATAACTACATAGATGGTCTCCAACAACACAGATCTCATTATCGTCATGAGGTGCTCCGTTCAAACTGAAGTTTTGCGATCAGACAGAAAACAACAGACAGAGATCATTTCTTAAATTCAATTAAACGACGAGACGAGCGCGACATTCACTTGATGGTAAGTGATACGTCTGCCCATAACAACATAGCGCTAGTTAGGATGATATACACTGCACCACATTGCGCTCGTCACCTCAGACAAGATGATAAGTCTCATTACCCCAGTAAGTACACTAGCTACAGCGCCCTTGAAACCGAATTAAGGTAATATTGCTCAGTACTGTTTAGCGGCAGTAACAGGCACTGCGGTGATACCTACCTAAACGCTCTGAGGCAACGGAGACCTACCTTTTTTTTTGTATAACGTGGGGAAAATGCTTGCGCATCCCGTCCTCGCGGGGGGCAAGGACAGGTTTTGTCGGACTTGCACCGACTAAAACCCCACGGTGTTCCCCATCCTCCGCCACGACAAGGCGGGAACCTGTTGGGTCCATGAGAACCATAAGAGAGACCTACCCTTAATGTATTGCTGTCGTTGCCAATCTCATAAAAAAAGAATAGTTTCATATATACCATTTGTTATTTCGTAACTATATAATTATTATCAAATGTTATTCGTTGCCTACTGTTTGTTTTTTGGGACGTTGTATTGCTTCTCCGTGAATTCTAGATTATATTCATTTTAGATTACGTCTCGGTTTTCCCATTTAACTGTTTTTTTAACAACAGTATCTGTTTTATAAACATATTTTTAAACACATGTTCTCCTTCTTCTTGAAGTGCTTCTCTGACTAGCGGAGATTGGCGATTAGTTTACCATATTTCATCTGGACTTTTGCTAAGCGGAATGGTTAGGCGGCACTCGTGATCCCAGTCAGCCTCCTCACGTTACGCAGCCACGGATTTCTTCCTGCGACCAACACTGCTTTTACCCACCACTTTGCCCAACAAGATGAGTTGAAGCAGTTCGTACTTATCGTGCCTAAGCACGTAGCTGAGATATGATACTTTTCCCGTCTTGACGTTCTGCAAAAGTTTGCTCTTTGGTTTTCCCGTCGTAGGACCTCCTCGTTCGATAGTTTCTGAGTCCAGCTTAGCAACAACATGCGCCTGTATGCTCACATCTCGAATGGTATGATAAGTTTCCTGAGGTCTTCTTTTATAGCCTAAGTCTGTAAAAAACAATGGGCCAAATGTAACGTTTAAGGAGACGCAGACGGCCGGACGAAGAGTATTTTAAGATTGTGACAACAAAGACAAACACACATTAATATGATTAAAACTAACTACTACTACTCGCATGTATTTATTCTATTTGTTATTCACCGTTGAAAGGATCAATTTTTTTAATTTCATAAAGACGGGCCATTAACACGTAACTTAGTTAAATGATGAAAACTGATTATGATTACGAAAACGTTTTTAATACTTTGGGTATTATTATTATTTATTTAAAAGATTTAATGAACAATATTTAAGTAGCTCTAGTTGTCCTGCAGACGTTTTTTTTTCTAATTATATTTACTAGGTTTCCATCCTAATGTTTATAATGCAAATATTTATCATTAAACTTGATTAAATTTAAGTGGAGTTTACTCATATTAAGTTTTATTTTTGTGCTTTAAATCTTAGTTTATTCGTAATAAATGCCTTATATTATCTTCAACTATTTGGTGGAAACCAGTTAAATCAATTATTTTTTCATGAATGTTGTGTTACTTAGATATTGAAAATGCTATTAATTTATATTGCAAACAGACATTAAAGTTTTATTAGTTCAGATTAAAAATATACTAATTGGTTGAATTCATTGAAGGTAGTTTTATTAAGAAAGCAAACATTTAACTATATTACGCTTCATCAAATACGAAGGAGAGTTTTATGTTTCGACATAAAAATAAAAAAGCGTACATTGCGATGATATGTATACAGTTTCTGAATATATCTCATAAAATGACCTCATTTTATATCCTGTTTAGTAATATGGCCCAGCTTAAAAAATACTTGAGCTTGGGGTAAATCCCCCACTAACTTTACACGTATATCAATTACGTATACGAATATAGAATTATAAATAAACATTTCAGATAAACCTTTGAATCTTTTATATTACGGGCATAGTTTTAAATTGCAGTTCATGTTATGATAATTAAGGCAAGTACTATTACATTTTAAAATGACGTCATTTACTTATATAATAATAATTTTTAATAGTTGTTATAAACTTATTAAAGCATTTCTCGCAAAAACAATTTTAAAACACTGTGAGAAATGAAGGCTTATGTTTTTTATGTGAACATTTTAAGGAAATATTACAATAAACACTGACGCTTCCCCGTATACCATACTCGGTAACTTAATTATAAGAGATAATATTTACAATCGATTTAACGGGATTTTCCTGCTTTAGTCATAAAAAATGTGCTGTGTATCCTGATTGTGATAATGAATGCGCTCTTTGTGCACGCACAAAGCTATTGGACAACAAAGAATACGGAAAAACAATTTATCTTTGACGTGTTTACTGTATAATCATTTAAAGCGAAGTTTATTTATCTTGGCATTAATTAAACTATTAGTTTATCAGTTACTCACTCCTACATTATTATTAGTTTTAGTAATTTACCAAGTCAATCAAATATACTGGTGCTTGGTCTCTGTTGTCGGAGGTCGTCTAGTTGGTACAACCGCAGCTTCTATTTGCGTCCCCAAACAGTAGTGTGCAAAGCTTAGTGTTCCGGTTTAAAGGCGATATAGCTAGTGAAATTATTAGGGTAACAAGAAAAGACTTGATTTTCTATATCAATGTAATCTACTTATCTTTTTTTTTTTAATTTCATCGTATTGTTGGATTAAAATTTACTTTTATTTATTGGTATAGATATAACAAAGTATTAGTAGTGTATTTTAATAATGCATTTTTAACATATTTCCACCGTTTTTTATCATTAACGGTTACTAATTTGGCTCAGATGCGGCCTACGTCATAAAGTTGAGTCATGTTCGGAAGTGGCGAGGCTACTGTCCATAGATAACTTGGTGTTAATAGCATTTAAAATATGTTTGTCATCAAAAATACCCCGAAACTTACGTAAATTTTGTTCATCATAAATATACTGTATGGGGAACGTGATATAATATTTCCACAACAGTTTTACCGCCGACAACTCGTAAAAGGCGACTGAGTAGGGAATGGGTCTGGGGAAAGCCTTGCAGTTTTCTTTGCAACAGTAGCATATTCTACTGTATTCGTTAATTCTTATACCGATTATATTATGTCAAGTAAATTAAGGGTACATAACCCGTATTCAATAATGCCAATGTTCAGAAGTGGATTTTCATAGTTTGCAATAACATTTACATAAACAAAAATTTTAAAAAAGCAAAACTAAAAAAGATCTTATAATCATTAAACAGCTCCACAGATTTTTTCGTAAATAAACAGCTAAGAACAGTTAAGTGATGGATGATAGGCCATGGATGATAGATTGTGGTCGCCTAGAAAACTGACGCTTATGTGGTGATAGCCGGAATACAGCAATGCCGTTATGACAGCTCAATTATAATATGAGAGTTGCATCTGGCTGGCCTGGTGTAGGAGGCTCGAACAACTACCATCGACGAAAGTCCATAACGTGGTCCCGGAATCGAATCAGGGTCCACTGTAGTACTAGGTAAACATTTAGCCATTGCGTCATAAAAGCAGTCATAAAAAGTTCTGTGTATTACAATTACAGACAATTCCTCTGGAGTTTTCGATTGCCGGGCGAAGCGCAGAAAATTGACCGAATGATGGAATGCTTCGCGCAACGGTACTGCCAGCTGAACCCTGATATATTCACTAACGCGGACACCTGCTATGTCCTCAGTTTCGCTATAATAATGCTTAACACGTCGCTGCATAATCCAAGCGTCAAGGACAAACCCACGCCAGAGCAGTTTGTCGCTATGAATCGAGGCATCAACAACGGCGGAGACCTGCCCCAGGAATTGCTCTTGGTGAGTAATGGTTCATTTTATAAAAACATTATACTGGTGTTAGGATACATGTTGAAAATTAAATATTAAACGTGTAATTTGTATCGCACTACAGACAGGTGGTTTCTAGTTAAAATGAAACAGGCTGTGTTGTAAACTGTCGAGGTTAAAACACGGCGAACCTATGTGTGGTAACATAAATATATTCCGTTATAATGTGATTTCCGACCCGACTCCATTCGATAGGCATATCTATACAAAACAGTCCCGTAATCACATATTGTCTATCTCTGAGAATGAATAATGAATTGTGGACTTTGCGATGCATGATGTGCAATATACTTCGACACGAGCAAATATCTCTAACGTCTGATGCGCATAGGCAAAAATTTAAAAAAGGTTAATGTACCTTTTTTTTATATACAACGAAGGCACGAGACAAGCGGTACGTTCAGCCGATGATAAGTGATACGCTTGCCCATAACAACGTGACGCTAGTTAGGATGATACACAGTACCACGTTGTGTTCACCGGCTTAGATATAAGATGTGAAGTCTCGTTACTCCCGTAATTTTATTGCCTACAGCGGCCTTCGAACCGGAACATAGTAACGTTTGCACACTACTGTTTGGCGGCAAAAATTGGAGCTGCGGTGGTATCTACCTAGATGGTCCCCGGAACAAAGGTTCCGGGGACCATAAACAAATACACTGGTGGTAGGTCTTTACCTACCACCAGTGTATTTGTAAAAGTAGTAGTAAGTAATGAGCGGTCTACGACGTTTTTGTTGCTCTTTTATACTTACTTTTATTCTAATCTATGTTACGTGGTCCTTTTCTCGTTTGATGTCATATGGTCATATTTATGTAAGCGACTCTCTCTTAGTTTTTAGCGTCATCATCATCATCATTATCAAAATAGAGATGTTCACTGTTAGTCATAGGCCATTCCCAAAGAAATTTCAAAATTTTTTAGCTTATATCTGTTAAATTAAAATTACCTGGAATATACTAATTGTTTATTTTATTCTTCTCTTCGAGGAGTTACCCGTATAACCCCTTCACACTTTCGCCACTTTTTGATTTCAATGAAATGTGATTTAATAATATATGGTGAAGTAAATCAACATTTTTAGCACATTCCTAACATTCAAAATTGTAATGATATTAAAAATCTTATTTTATGTTTATAAAAAGAGAACATTGAAATTATCATATGGTCGCAATAAATGTAGACAACAAAATAAGTAACCAACACATAAATTACTTATTTTATCTATTAAACATTTACCGCTAACATAGATACATAATTTGTTTACGTTAATGTCAGCGATAACATTAAATAACTATAAATAAATACAACCTTAGCACATATCAACTCAGCCATGAAAATTTGATTATAGAACAAGATCCGACTGTTTTGCATCGGCGACATTGACCTCTTTGGTTGCAAACTAAAACAGCTTGACGTCAAACTGTCTTTGTAAACAGTATTGATAAGCGTTACGCCGTTAAATGGCGCCTTATCATAGCAAACTACTGACGATAAGGAGCCATTTGTACCATATACCGTGCGACTCGGTGACTGCAGAGTCGGATACTAAAATTCTCCAATTGTTTATTACATTTGCAGTCGTTATACGAGTCTATAAAAACGGAGCCGTTCAAGATTCCTGAGGACGACGGAAATGACCTCATGCATACTTTCTTCAATCCGGATAAGGAAGGGTGGCTTTGGAAGCAAGGAGGAAGGTAACTATACAGCGTAGATTCAGTAAACCATTAATACTCTTGCACTTTTCATTTAACTAGTTTAAATACATTTCTAGTGATAACATAAATATCGTTCTCGTTCTTAAAAAAACAAGAGATATTAAATTTTAACGTTGTTTTTGGTATTTTTTAGAAAAAATTATAATAAAAAATTTCACCATCTAATTATCTGTAGACTCCCGTCTAATTACCTCTTAATCATGAACTCCTTAAGTTTTTGTCTCCAAAAATTCATTGATTAAATATTTTTATTTATGTACATCATTGCATTAGTATTTAAAACTAGATTTTACATATTAACAGTATTTCTTGTGCATGTTTATAAATTAGAATTTATTTTAATTGCAGGTACAAGTCATGGAAGAGACGCTGGTTCATATTGAATGATAACTGCCTGTACTATTTCGAATACACAACCGATAAAGAGCCTAGAGGCATCATTCCCCTGGAAAATATATCTGTAAGTATTTAAATTGCCTGTCTTTGATGGGGGAGCCTACGTTACCAGAGACTGTCAAGAGAGCTGCCGCTGAAATTTTTAGTTTTTTTAGCAGCACCAACTAAACAGTAGCGTAAACATTACTGTGTTCCGTCTCGAAGGGCTGTGTCATGGAGACAAGCATAATGGGGTGCAGAGTATATCAACCTCACTTTCCATATTACGCGGGGGCTACATTTGTGATCAGGAGCTAGTCTTGTTCGTCTGGTCATTTTATTGAAAAAATAAAAAAAACCGTATTTAATAATTTTTCATTTACATATTTTCAATTATTCTATATTTTGTAATTTTGCAATACTTACATTCGCTAAGTTTTTTTATCTATTATTTTATTAAAGAGGTATATACACTTACGTATTTTTTTATGAACTATAATTTAGTCTTATGACCAGCAGTCGACGTCTATCGGTTGATGATAGTCTAGTAAAAAAAATTAAATTATGTATAATAGTAGCTCAAATAAAAACACCGAAATAAAACTTAATTTTTCTAGGTCCGCCCGGCAAGCGACCGACAACGACCCCACTGTTTAGAACTTTATGCTAGTGGAGGAGCTGATCTCATTAAAGCATGCAAAACTGATTCTGAAGGAAAAGTAGTTGAGGGGAAACACACTGTTTACAGGTAATCGATCTATACATTCAAAAATAAAAAGCATGCATCGTTATCCATATTACATACATAAATTAGACCTTAAGTTTTCAAATAGAAAAAGTTACGTTTGTGTCTTGGAAACTGTAACAAAACTTATCTCTCATAGAAGTTCATTACTACAAACAAATCCTACACAATATAAAAATTAACGAATATTTGCATATTTGGAAATTCTTGTTTGTTCGAGGTAGGTGCCATTTCAGCAACTATTTCTACTATCAAACAATAATAAAAAAAAAACCGTTCCAGTTAGAAAGGAAATGAGGCAAAAGCAATTTGGTACCTAGTACTGTAATATTGTTATGAGCAGAGCAAGTAATTTAATATAGGTTAAAAAAATAAGGGCCCTCTACTTTGTCTTATGGTGTGGTACCAAAAGTAAGTCGAAGAATACTTGAAAAAAATAAAATATCTTTATTTTTAGAATGTCAGCAGCTACGGCGGAAGAGCGAGACGAATGGATCGAGTGTCTTCGACGCTCAATAAGTCACAATCCGTTCTACGATATGTTAGCGCAACGCAAGAAAAAGGCGCAGCACAGCGTCCATTCCAGCTCTCACTAATTTGTGCTAAATAACAAAAAAAAAAACTATCCTGGTGATACATTAAATGGATGTGGTTTATATATATGTACTCATTACAACGCCTAATTAACAATACGTAAGCAATATGTCCGCCTGAACGCTGTTGACCACTAATTCGCACTTAGCTAGCGTGGTGGATCAATGGTATATCCTCTCTCCATGTGAGAGAAGGTTCCGAAAGCAATTGATGTAATGTGAATACAGATAGGTTAGCAGTAGTTGCAAGGGGCGTGTGAGTCAATTTTCACGTAAAACGGACACAATTTGTGATATATACTCAAAAATGGCATTCGTCCTTATAAATATTTTGTACAGTTTTCGTAGGGAAGTTATCTGAAAAGCCGTTGTCTCATCGGGCTCTATACAATAATATAATAATATGTGTTTAAATGACAGGAAACAAATTATTTGCTTTGATAACAAAATGCACAAAATAATGTAATTCTGTAGATTAATAAAAATCAATGTGTTTTTATAAACTGAGTATTAAAACAATATTTAAAAGGACTGTTCATTCCAAAATCTACATACACCTGCATATATCAAAAGTTAATAACGATTGTAGATTTCGTGTGTAACATAATTGTTGTTATTGATAATGTTTGTCTTGTTGATAATTGTATATGAATGTAAGAAAAAATTAAGAGAAATGGCCTGGATAATGCTTATGAGCCATGAAAATATATCTCGCGAAACTTAACGATAAACGGACCGACAAAAAAAATATATTGAGAACAGTCACATATTGACTTCCATAAAAGTGCCTGATTATACCATAATATGTATAAATACCAACACGCGAATAACAAAGGTGTGTGAAGTAACTTTTTTTATATCATTTAGTTTTATTAGACCGTATTTAATGATATCGCATATGCAGGTCCTCCGTTGGGATGGAATACTAGAACAGATGTAAGATTAGTATTGATGCGAGCTTGAAATAAATTCCTCAAAATGTTTTTTTTTTGCGGAAAATCTCCAAATGTTTCAATTCGTACATTTGTCGACACTACGTTTTATGTGGCGTTAGAAATATTACTTATTTAATTAAATTATTATTTTACCTATAATGGCTCAATGACAAGGATCACTTATGCCTTATTTTCACAAATTGGCGCTCAGTGTAAATAATGTATTTATATACCGTTCACAGTGTAACAATAATTTACCGTTTGCAGCGTGTTCCAACTCTTTTTGATTGCGACGTTTTTTTTTTTTTTGGAGATTTCAAAGAGCAAATTTTATGTGAATCAATGATTGGTATCTCATTGACAATAATTTAATTTTATGGTTTGCGGGCTCTGTTGGCCTAAACATTATCGTATCGGTTAAACTGTGTATAGTAAAATTAATATTAACATGTATTAATCGAAAGTATTACTTTATAGTAATGTACCATAAATAGAAATAGAATTAGTTACTTTATAGTTTACAATGTAGTGTAATATAGGCTTTTTACGCCTGTCGGTTTTAATGTAAATATGCCTTATAAATAGTTATAATATGCAATTGACTAAAGGAAGATTCAATGTTATATTTTTTAACCCAATTAATTTTGGAAATAGGTTATGTATTTATTTGGGCAAATGTATTTCTGTCTCATGTTCTGTAAGTCTGTTCTATCAGTAATGCCTCAACATATTTCATTATACATTAATTTTATAGTATTTTATTTTGTTTTATAAATCTTACATATTTTAATTACTACGAGTATACCTAATTTATTATATATGTGTATACCTGTTTCTATGTTATCCATTCAAAATATTTTATTTCTGCGGTTCATTACTGCACGCCGTGGTTATTATCGCAGCAACCTTTACTGATGTATCATACCAGATACTTTTACACTACCTGTCTTTAGCTTGTCTCTTGGGGCAATTAATACAACGAGACTAAAAGTTTAGCTTGGATTTGGTTTTGCCACCGGCTAGGTCGACCTCGTGGTCTTTTAACCTAGAACTTTCTTATTGCAACTTGTTTATTCAAATAGTAATTTTTCTGGATTATTCTTACTGTTTACTATACATTAATGTTCTTTACGCGTATCTGTACCTACCACCATTACCACTACAACAGTTTTTTATATGAACGTATGAAAAGGCCTATATAGAAGTTTTATTTATAAATAACTATAAAAGGGTTTAATGCGATTGTAATTATACTTACATTTTTTTTAATATATGGAAAAAAAGTATTGGCCTTTATAATATGTATGATTGGATATAAGATTTTCTATTGATACATAATAGATATTGCCATATTGATTTTAATAGCAAAAAAAGTGATGGAAATTTGATGATGTCCCTTTTCATTAATTAAAATTAAATAATTTTATATTAATTACTCTATATCTTATTAAGCTTAAGTTGAGAGTTAAATAGTTTATAATTTTTTTTTGTTCGGATAAAATGTCACATGCAATAAAAAAATTATTATAGTGATTAAAGCGTGCGTCCTGTAGATTTTAGATCAGTCCATACGGTTGTTGTTTGAATAAGACAAATATACACAGGTGATGATTTTAGTTAAATTTTTTTATTGCAATAAACGGTGGTACCTTTTGTATGCTGTTGCGACCACTTTGGCCGATGAAGTGTCCGTGTCATATTTTTGTATGAAGTGATAGATTAATAGCAGCGGCGAGGCGTAACGATCTGTAATTATTCTTAAGCTTAATTTATCATGATTAGCCCATTTTTTGTAAATTTGCACCGAATAATAATCTTTATTTAAATTATTTGCAATGATTTTACATGATATGTGCATAATGATTGTGTTGTAAATAATCATGTAAGGAAAAGAAATACATTAATGTCTTTATTTATTGCCTTGTCTTTTTTATTCTATCCAGGTTCCGTGTAGTGGATAGTATTTTAATTATTGCTATTATCGACCCTTGCCTTTATAAAGGGGTAGGTATATAAGAGCAGTTGGAGAAATTGATAGTAAAATTGTGTGGACTATTAATAACGTTAATTCATTCAACCTTCATTTTTCATTGAAATAATACTAATTCATTTCCAAGTATTTTTTTCAAGAATACAGACGTTTTTAGAATTAAGATAATCAAATCAATTAAATTATAAATAGTTAATGATGTAAATTTATTAATTATCGTGATCGATGAAACGATCAAAACGTTTACCTAATAACAAGTAATATGCCTACTCACACTAGGTGGTCGGACGATCTGGTGAGAGACGCCGGAGCTGCAGGATGTGGTCAGCGCAGGACTGATCGATGTGGAGATCTTTGGTGGAGACCGATGTCCAGCAGTGGACGTCTATCAGCTAATGATGATGATGCCTGCTCATAACAATGTGGGGCTAGTTAGCAATGAATAGATTGCACCAAATTCTGCTCGTCACTCTCTTGTTTTCTTGTATCTGTGATGTTTGTCCCTTGCTACATTAGCTACAGCACCATTCAAAGCTAAACTAATATTTTCAGTAGGTTCGTTAGTTGTAAAGTTATTATAATTTCTATTATCTTTATAGTTAAATATTTAACAGCCTAAACAAGTAGGTGTATAGTTACGTGCGTTTTCTGGAACATTTAGTTAATTCGCTCGAGCATGACGCGGCCGAGTTGGCTTCCTTTTCCGACGTGGGTGAAACGTTTATGTTGCGTAAATATTCACTTCAATGATTGTTTACACCTTATTACAAACGTTTAATATTACTACTTTAACAACGGCTACAACACTAAATAGTAATTGAAAATCCGCACTGTAACTAGTGTGATAATTTAATATATCGTCGCTAGAGTGCTAGATTGTCCAAAAGACCGTTTTGATATTTTCAAATTCCATTTTCAAACCGATAAATACACAAAATGACATTACATTTTGATTTCCAAATGTTTTTATTCCAAACATTAAAAATCTTACTAATAGATCATCATCCTATTATCAGCACGCATCACAATTAGCAACAGAAACTTACCATGACTGCCAATAGGTCTCTGTCACTATCATAGCGCCTTTCTGTGCCTGGCACCAACCAGCACTGCAAACAATTTTGTTTCCGTTTAAAGAGCGTCATAACTAGTGAAATTACTGAGGTAACAAGACTTAATGTAATGTCTTACGTCTCGTGGCGATGGGCATAGTATGTTGCTGTGTATATCATCATAACTGGCGCCACGTTGCTACGGGATGGCGTATCACTTACCATCAGGTAAACCTCTAGTTCGTCTGGTTGCTTCGTAGAATAAAAAAATAAATAAATCATAAAAATGTTTCTGGTCTGAAATTTAGTCAATGGTCGGTCGGACAATCCAGCACTTGGTCGACGATATCGTACAGTATATTATATGTATCAAAAATTAAAAACTTTTTTTTTATTTTCATTAATTTCATAAACTGAATATGGTAATAACTGTATGGTCATTCTCGGAAATTTGCCCCATTAGGCAATAAATGGTCAGTGTAGAAAGCCCATCCAGCTGCACGCTTTTTCTGAGTGACGATGTCCATGACGCATCTTTTTGTGTTTTTTTTCTTACTGATTACACTCAATGCAGTAAACGTATAAAGGGAATAATAAACAACAATAGATCAGGTTAACAACTCAGTCGTTAAGAATGCACGTTACCATAAACCATTTAGATACATAATGAAATACAATAAACCTATAAAAAAGATAATTTGTGTACATTGTTATTTAATAGGGGGTGGATTTATTACATAATTGAAATAAATTATTAATATTGGTTATATTTAATGTTAGATAATAAACCTTAATAATATAATGCATTCTCCGACCTGTTTACGACTAAAAATAATAAGTCTATTAGCAGTATCAGAGCAGTTAACTCCGGATCAACGCTCTGTTGCGTTTTGAAACAGTTGCAAGTTGAAGATCTTAATGTATGAAAATCGTGTATTGAAATATGAGCGAAGAGAATTTGTATTATTCCCAAATAATAAAAATTTGTATATTCCAAAATAATACAGTTATTATTAAATGTACATATAGTTTTAAAACTAACCCATATAATAAAATAATGTTTTAATGAATTTCTATTATTTTGAACATTATAACCAACTTTCATAAAAGAAATACTTTCTGCATTTTAGTATTCTTTAACGTGTTCATTTTCGCTTTGAGACATAAGATATTGAGTATCATTATATTGTGAAATTCAAAACGATCTTCCAACTAGAACGCAGTAATTTTTGCTCATTAATGTTTTTCGGCTGCAATAGGCGCTACGTGGTACCTATCTAGATAGTCACCGGCAACAGAGATCTACTACTAGTGAAGTCCACTGTTATTCTATGAATTTTCTCATAAATTTATAATGGTTGAAAATGTGTTTTTGTCGCCTGTTTGTTTTTTTCATCGCCACCTTGGTATAAAAATGTATGAAACATTAAATAAATAACGAAGACGGTACAACTCTCAACTCCAATGTCACATAATCGAGGCCAAGTAAAATATTAAATGTGTATACACAGTATCACAAAACATGTACAACGGTTAGTACATGAATTATTGTAAATTTTTTAACTATCTAGATTGTAGTAGACAATGACTTCTTACAAAGCATTGCATGAGAAATTTTCTCACGCTTCCTTGTAATTCTGTGTAAAGACTGCTTGACCAGTTTTTTGAGATCAAGGCGTTACATTATTAATACGACATGCAACATCCGCGAACGATACATATTAACATAAATATGACAATAGCAAAACTAGCAGGTAGACATAAATTGGTGCAAAGCCTTACATTATATCATGTTAAATATGTCTTTAAAATGCTTAACTTACTTCGAGTTCCATTTCCACCGGAAATGCTGATAGCGAATGTTACTTTTTTTTAAATGTCACACATACTAAAGACCTCGTCAAATATATGCAAGTACTAAGAGGCAAGGTCGTACTTAAAAAATAATTACACCGCCACACGTCACACACACGCTTTAATTTTCAAAACCTTGGCTAATAATAAACATAGGGATATTCAGTGTTAGTGTAGTTAAAAAGGGATAATACTTCATGTTACTACAGTAATTGCATTTTCCACTTTTTATTTTAAACTGTAATACTTAAGTGGCACTAAAGGAGGCAGCCTTTAAATGTGTTAGACAATGATTATAGGTTTGTAACAATAACTTTGTTATAGGTAGATAAATGAAAAATTACACTTTACTTGTTAGTTATTACGACAGAACAATTCTGAAATATATAGACAAGGAAGGTAATAAAATAACATTTTAATATAACACAAATGCTTTGCAACATGGTGTATGTACAGTTTTAAGGTCGCGATAGCTCAGTTCATAAAGAGGTCACACGCTTTATATTTTGAAGCATGAGTTCGATTCATTGTGAGCTTGAGTTTTTGTGGACATGTGACATCCACCAACCCGCACTTGGTCAGCGTGATGGATAAACGGCCTCGACTCAGTGTGATGCAACAGAACTGTTTAAAAAAAACTGATATGATAATAATACGGTTTACCGATAATTACACTTACTTACAAATTTTTGCATTATACATTATTGTATTTATCAGCTTGAGGCAGAAGATAATTCCTCTCACTAACCATTTAGGTAAAATAATATATAGTATTTATTATGAAAGCATGTAGAAGGTCGTTGAATATTCTTGTATTGGCCAAAGTATATTATTTTAATTGTATCGTCGCCATTTTTAACTGAATGTTGTTGAAGCATATCCGATTTTTAAAGTGTTAAAGCCAAATTGGTACTAAAACAAAACTTTTTTTTATTCTACGAAGCGACGACACGAACAGGACGTTCACCTGATTGTAAGTGATACGTCTGCCCATAAACGTGGTGCAAGATAGGATGATATACACCGCACCACATTATACTTTTTGATTTGTGACATAAGATGTTAAGTTTCGTTACCCCAGTAGTTACACACAGTGCCATTAAAACCGGACTACAGTAATGTTTAGCGGTAGAAATAAGCACTGAGGTAGTACCTATCTAGTCGGTCTTTGGCAACAAACACCTACTACCAGTTATACTTACTAGCAACGCGTTAATAACTTGAAGCATGTGAGGAAAATAAGTTTTGATGTATGTATATTGGATGGAAATTTCCATATCACATGAGTTATTTCAATAGGTGAATGTCAAGTTACACACGACAAGAATTGAACATGATACTTATTTCAATATGTAAAGTGGCAACATATTAAAATAAACGATACAACTGTACCAACAAACTAGAATTTTCATATGAAATACTCAAGTGCCGTATGAAAAATATCTGTTTATTTTGCTTTTTTTTTTATACTATCACGCTTTTTTTCTTAGTAGGAGTAGGCAGAGGCGAATAAACACCCACTTTTCGCCAGATGTGGTCAGGTTAGGTCCCATGTAACAGGGGGCGAGTCTGTTGCCACTTTACTGGGGCCACCACACACACAAAGATAACTTCAGTGTGCAGGTTTCCTTACGACGTTTTTCTTCACTGTTAAGTACGTAGATCTTTTTATCAAGAACGGGCTTGTGGCTACAGTGACGTATATTAGATGATGAAATGCAATCGTGAAATATACTGTAGCTATTATATGTCGATTAGCCAGGTGGGTTTCAAAATATTCTACCCCTATTCAAATTTCAAAGACTTTATAGCTGAAGAATCGAACCTGGCACGTCAGTATTACGTAGCAAACGAACTGTTTCCACGACGGCAGTTTTTATTAAAGAATGTGAAGATGATTGTAATGTTGCAAAATGTGTAATCATCTTATTTTTAAAATTGATATCATCTTTAGTAGAGGTTCAGCTCCTCGTTTTTCATAAGAACAGTAAAGGATTGGAACAGTTTTCCCGCATCAGTATTGCCGTCCAAATACGAGAGGAGTATCTTCAAGAAAGGAGTGAATAGGCTGTTACTAGGTTAATGCGCTTTACTACCACACAACACATCATCACGTTACGTCAAGTGGGATCGTGGTCAACTTGATGATTTAAAAATAATGTTAGTTATTATACATTGAAGAGTGGAAAAATACTATGGTTTTATGTTTGCTGGTGAATAAATAAAGTGTAGTATAGTGTGAAGTAATGAAATCATACATCGTACAACATGAATATTAATAAATAGTTTTTCCTAACCTACTATAAATCGATGATTAAAAAAAAATTGAGAACAAAAAATTGGAATGTACATAATGTACTTGCTGGAGTTATTCTTATTAGTGATTTATTATATAGTTCTGCTAGGTTTTCACAAGGAAATGGAGTGAATCATGCTTAATATACAACAGTAAAAAAAAATCAATTTGAACATAATTATATATTATAAAAATACCAAATTGTATCATGTGAAACGTATCGACATGATGTACCTTATGTGAAACACTTTTCAAAACATGTAACATGGCGAAAGAAGTCGTATTATGCTATTTTCACATGAAGTGGAAAGAGGACAGGGACCTCCCTTTTCATTATTTAATTCTAATTTGGTGGATAATAAATTATGTTAGGTTTTAGGGAACATCAAAATACAGAGAAGTTGTTAGCGAACATTAGAAATATCAATAAACACTGAGTTCTGGATTCTTTAGACGATTGGCAAGAAAATGTGTATCTTCGTGACAGTAGCTGTTCAGTTTTGTATGCAGATCGCAGATACGTAAATAGTAATGACTTCACGTGGTAAGATAACATTCTAAACAATCATCGCTTTGCATGTTCATTAGCCATAAGTGCCGCATGCTAGGATACTGTATAACAAGAATCTGTATAGGTAGCCATATACACGATTTCTACTATTCTATATATAACAGTATTGAAAATGGCGCACCATACAACATAAAGATGGAGAAAATATTATTAAGACAGATTTTCAAGTAAATGTACATAATTTAAATGAACTTACATGGAGTGTATTCTGGATATTAATATTTATCCATATACACATTTATGAGTATTATCTCAATATTTTGTAAAAGAAGAAACATGATTTTTCTTCGTCCCGCAATGGTTCTCGTCTTTGTCGGATTAGTCGAAGTGAAGCATTAGAGCTACACGGTTGCTCCATAGTTTCGGGCTTGCACGAGATTGTTGTCCCACGTAAGTTCAATAAGGTCATCCAGGATGTGTGCCGAAAAGAAGTGACAGCAGGATACAAAATGCTTGATATCATTAGCACTTAGCTGATGTATTACGTTTAGCCGCTGTCATTATATTCGGCTGACGAATGGTAGACAGTGAACTCAAATATTAGATTCACTGCATATTGTGCTCAGCGGTGGTGGTGTCGGAGATGAGTGTAAAATTCTTTCTATGGCTCAGCCGATTTTTTCCTTAGATACTGACTAGATAACAAGCCCTATATTATTATTGTATTTATATCATCATCATCATCAGCTGATAGACGTGCACAGCTGGACATCAGCCTTCCCCAAAGATTTCCACATCGATCGGTCCTGCGCTGTCCGCATCCAACCGCTTCACACGACGTTACAGTCAGTATGGTCCTTAGTATCACTGGGCAATAGGGATGGTCGTTTGTAAGGGTTCATATAGGGAGATATGAGTCATTTCTCACCACCCTGGCCCAATTCGGGTTGGTGGGAGGCTGAGTGTCCTTTGTTTATTAGCAGGGTGCACCACGAGCAGATGAGGTTGGCTTGGGTCCCGTGACTTGTTGTGAGTACCCGTAAATGTGTCAATATAAAACATTTTTTTTATATTTTATAGTTATACACCCCCAGAACTTTTTTTCTCTTATTAATTTATAAATCTTTAAGTACTTGTAAAAGACAGCAAAGATAAACCGGTCGTGATATCTGCCATCTGCTACACGGTAATTAATGTATGCAAAAGTATTTTAACTAAGGGCTAGCCTTCCATATATACATAATTATACTCTCGTGATGAATGAACATTGTATATTATTGTATTGAGTAATTTATTATGTAGCGATAACTATATATTCATATAAACTTGCTTTATTATCTGAAAAATAGAATATTTTGTAAATACAAGTTTCATCAAAACAGAAATGTAAAAAAAAAAATATTAGTAAATGGGCTTATGTTATTTCATTTAATGATCGAGTTATCATATCGAAGATGATCAGTAGACGATTAACAAAACACAATTCCGCCTACGTTTTGTGTTTTGCTTGTAATCGTATCTCTGATCTTAGAGTGAAGATATTCGAACCCAATTAAACACTAGGTTTTTTTTCAAGTCTAAAGATCTTGCTATAATGATTAATAATTTAATAGCATGTTTATGAAACGTTTACAAAAATTAAAAAGTCACTCTCTTTCTAGTTATATATTTAATATTGTGGTGGGGTTAGCTTCCGTTACCTGGTCCTTCCTCTTCGCTCTTTCCTTGACATTTTTGTCAATCATTTGGCTTTCACACGTGTAATTGACACATCTTCCCATTTTGCAGTGGGTCTGGGTCTTCTACCGAAGAGAGAAAATTGCAGTGTCAAATTGCCAATGTAGTCCAGCGGCCTCCTTTTTAAGCGACCATACCTACGCAGCCTACTTTCCTGCATCACATTGGCGACGTCGCGAATACTAAGATAAAAAAGGATTAATTTGTATTAAAAATCGTACATAGTAATATTTTAACCATAAACATTTTGTGCTAGTACAACCGCTGAAGTTTTATGATTAATACATTGTAATTAACATAAATTTAGGATAAAGAAAAGAAAAGAAAAATTTATTTTAATTGCAGCAAAATATAATACTTAATAATACTGTTTATGGGTAATGGACAGTTTTATCGCCTTATCTTCCATAAAAACTTTACATGGATTTATTTAGAATGAAGTTAGTACTGTATGTGAATACAGCAGTATGAGTATAAATCCAAAAATGTATGATAAGCAAATGTATTAATAAAGTCAGTATTATTTGTACGGTACAAAAATAAATAAATGTGTACACACAAGGCATTTTTTCATCGTTTCTCTTTCAATGTCAAGGGTAAAGTATTCCATGAACAGATTAACTTGAAAGGAAAATATGCAAATGCATTCACAACTCAAGATTATTTGATCTTCCCTAATGTATAATGGATGATTCAACAAGTAACTCAAGACTAAAATAGTTCTATTGAAGACGTTTAACAAAGGCGGTGACGGATCGTTTCGTTCAATTACCCCGATTTTAACAAATGCCTTTACATCGAACATCGTCAAGCGTGAACCGTGAAAACATACCGACGCGACAACTGTTAAATGTTAATTAAAAAAATAACGGCCATGAATATAACGTTCTTGAAGTTATTCATTCAACTATTAAATTTATACTAATTAATTGACTACTTATGGTTTTATTTAAACTTATTCCAAAGTGACATTAACTTATATAGTATTGTATATATATATATATATAGGAATATCCAGAGATTAATTGACTCACCACGTGATCATCGAAACTATTAGATGAGAAGACTCAAAACTTAGTACAGACTGAGTTGACTTGCTTCTGGCATATAGAGGTGAGCTAAGAATCGATTTTACAGATAGCAAAGCGGGCGCGGAATAGCTAGTGTTTGTATAATAATGATTCATTCCTAAAGATTGCACTAATTTAAAAGAAAATACATAATGTAACGACCTTAGTAGAAATGGCACTGTAAGTAGGGACTAGAAATAGAAATTTTTTCAAGTGGAGGTCGTTTTATTAAAGCCGAGGTGGCAGGCTTGAGTAATTATATCGATTTTCAGGTAGGCGTGTCTCGGTGGCACAGTGGACAAACTTACCAGTCGTGACGTCACCGCGTGTAAAAATATCTGTTGTTAAAAGTAATATGCACATTTTTTTAAACTAAAAATAACTATAAAATTCTTCTGTTATAAATATAGATATTACTTTGAGAATGAAAAAAAAAACTTATTGTACTAAATTGCAGCTTAACAACTGCGAATGATTGTGGTGATTGAAAACATCGTGAAGAAGCCGACAAATTCCTAGAACAACAGCTTTCATGGACTCGTGATTTGCAAGCGACCGGCGTGAACGAATAATGACCTTAACTGACTGAATGACTTACGTGGAAGAAGTAAAGGTGTACTAGTAATGGAATTGTAGGAACATCATTGGTGATAGGTCTCTGCAGTCAGAGACCGTTTAAGTAGGTACCACTGCAGCGTCTGTTTTTGCCGCTAAATAGTAATGTGCAAACCTTACTGTGTTACGATTTGAAGGGCGCTGTAGCTGGTGAAATTACTGTAGTGACGAGGGTTAACACCTTACGTCTTAAGGCGACGAGCTCAATATGGTGCAGTGTCACGGTCATTATGACTGAGTCACTATTAGTGATTCATCAACCTAAGGTACGGGTCTCGCTGATTAAGTCGTTTCGTAGGATCAAAGATGAAGAGGGCTTTACGTATTAATTTATCTATTTATTTGTGAAAATAAACAAACAATAAAATAATATATAAATGATTGGTCAGTTTAAATAGATCTTAGCATAAGACAGGATCCATAAGAGATCAATACCGATTTTTTTTTATTTTTTTTATTTTGGGACTTTTAATTAAAAATCATGAAAGCCCCATCGCACCATAAATAAATTCCATTTCTAAAATATCGTTGTCTCCAAGACTTAATAAAACTGGAGGACAAAATTTAACAGTGTTCTAGCCTTCTCAGAGCACGGAAGAAGAAAGAGACAGAAGACAAAGCCCTGTGATATGGACTATGAATGACGATGCATTGTAGTCTTATGATCATCCACATAATAATGAATAGAAGCTGATACGAATAACGTTTTAAGTTAAAAGCAAATTTATATATTTTTCCTTATATATTTGTTTTCCTTGGATAAACAAGTTATGTACGTAACTTGTTTATATAGTCTACGTAATATAACAATCACGTTTTGTTTTGTCAAAGTAGAATGATGTGAATAATATCCTAAGGAATAAATGTTCGAGTTTTTTTAATGATACTTTTGATGATAATTTAATTTAATGGATATAAAACGATGTTTATGTAATTGGTGTCGATTATTTTCATTACGTTAACTTTCCTATCTTAATTTTAATTGAATTACGTAAAAAGAACACTTGATATTTGAATTCATTATTTTTGTTCAATTAAGCGACGAGACGAGCGCGACGTACGTGTACTTAGCATGATATATACTGCACCATACTGCGCTCATCGCTTGAGACAAGATGTTGAGTCTCGTTACCGCAGTAATTTCGCTAGCTACAACGCCTTTCAAACCGGAACACAGTAATGTTAGCCTACGTGGACGGTCTCCGGCAACAAAGATCTACCACCAGTGAACCATTTGTATTGAAATTTAATACAATACAGGACATACAATGCAGGACTATTTGATGCGTTGGTTATTAATATGTTGTTTTTGAACAGCAGGGGACATCTACCTGAGATGATGATGAAGTACTTTTTAAACGTTTTGAAATATTCTTCTTTTTCATATGTGATTTAAAAAAAATCTGACAAATGTTAGACATTAAATAAAATATATCTATTGTTGCTTTAATAGTCTGCTCGAGAGGTTGTAAAAACTTTTATCTACATTCGGTTACGCTTATTACCTTAGAGCAGTATTGTGGAAAGGCACTAAAATGAATTCATAGTTACATTGTAATACTGTTTCTTTAGATACTTACGTTATTATTAATTACGAATGAAGTCACTTTACCGTTGGTACATTTCTCTTTTATGAACATACAAATATACATATATACAAATATATAAAATACGTTAGATAAAACATTGTTGTTTATGTGGCTTTAATGTATAAACACTAAAGCAAAATAAAAACCTATGTACCGATAGCTGTTTTTAGTGAAATTACTGTGGAAGCATTACGTCGCAATGTGGTGCAATATTAACGCCCGTCTGATTGCCTAATTGACGAAAAAACCTTCCCGATGGTGTTTTTGTTAACAATTCAGGTTTCCAGTTTTTTTATTAAGACATTTATAACTATCTATACCCTGAAGTATTAACTTATCCAGTTTCTCATTGGAATATTACTTGAACACACAATCTTCTATTAATCCCGTGTTGCGTCTTTATATATTACTACAACGAAGAAGTATAGATCAAAGGGAACACTGGTGGGACAAGTCTCAACTTCATTTACATGATAACGAAGTCACGTTAGACACGCTATGACCTTTATCTTACTCAAATATGTGAATTAATGGGTATTGATTTTTAAATTTTATTGGAGAAAATGATAATATTATTAAAGTTATACTTTTATACGTGCGTTATGAAAAACTAATTAGATAGATATTTTTAGCTTGTAGCGGAGTGCGTCCATTTGGCACAGTCGTATCTATTATATCAACATCAAAAGTTTTATCAAAAACGAATAAATAACAAGTATCTTAGTACCTTTTTTTTATACAATTAAGCGACAAGACAAACAAACGGAACGTTCACGTGATGGTTAGCGATACGCTCGCCTATAACAACGTGATGGTATTTAGAATATCATACTCTGTACCATATTACAGTACAAATAAGATGTTGAGTCTTGTTACCCCTGTAAAATCATTAGATACATCGCCCTTCAAACCGGAGGATAGTAATGTTCGCACAATACTGTTTGGCGGCAGAAATAGAAGCTGCAATGATACCTACTACCAATAACGTTTACGTTACGACCGATGATTTAAAAAAAATCTTTCTTTCATATAAGACATTCATAATTTACTGAATATCAATATAAACTTGACTACAGGTTCACTTTAAAACAATTTACGATCAATTTTTTATGTTTTCTTTTTATTATAAAATTTGTAAAACAGGTATCTCATTAAAAACCGCAAGTTATATATATTTATATAGGGTGGCGCAAAAGTAATTCTCCTATTAGAAAATGCTATAAATTTTGCCTTGATGTAAAAAAATTAAAAGACCAAATAAAAATAATCCACAAGAAGAATCAAAGTTTTTCATTTTTTTTTTAAATTACAGCCAAAAAACATCGGAAGGTTATTTTTGCGCCACATTATATATAAAAGCCTATTAAACAGGTCTCGTGTATATTGCTTACGATCGTGCAATCACAATTGGATTTAAAATTTAACATATATAATGCATATTTACGCGACAGCCTACAAGTATAAATCGTAAATGTTTCAACAAATCGTTAAGGGTTGTAGAAATAATCACGATTTACGTGACTATTCCTACAACTATAGTAACCTATACTGGCTTTACAAATACTATTGTAATTCCCTATCGTAATTCCCAATGATAAGTTCTAATGAAACTACTGGTGGTAGGTCTCTCTTGCCGGGGACCGTCTAGGTAGGTACCATTGCAGCGCCTATTTCTACTGCCAAACAGTAGTATGCAAACATTATTGTATTCCGATTTGAAGGGCGCTATAGCTTGTGTAATTACTAGCGTAACAAGACTTAACATCTTAGGTTTCAAGACGACGAACACAATGTAATTATGTGTATATTATCTTAACTAGCGCCACGTAATGGGGCAGGCCTATCACTCACCATCAGGTGAACGTCCTGCTTGTCTCGTTTCTTCGTTGAATAAAAAACAATACAATTACGTGTCAATTTATGTTATTGACCATAACCTAAATTATATCAATGATAGTAATAAATTAACAAATGTTTATCACTTTTCTATTAGTTGATGATGTCAAACAATAAACAAGAATTTATTGTTATAATGACAATAAGGTGCTAATATATTTTTTTTTATAATTGCTAGTCGATTGTTAACGATGTTTTTATGAAGGAAGATTGAACAGTAAGTAGGTTGTCGGCCCCGGATGAGGACTCGATGTGACCTCGGAATAATGTGACACCGCCAAGGAATTGTTTTGTTATAATTACTTGCTTTGTTTATATACCTTAAGCACAATTACAACATGTTTTTTCGAGGTTAGTTCCTACAGGGAAAGTATTAATTTTATGATGGCCGATAAACTTCAATTAAAAAATATGTATGTGAATTCTCTTCTTTTTTTTTGGATTTCGGGAGAAAATTTTCGATAAGATACTCTATCTTCTGGAGGGAAGTTATGTGGACATAATTTAGGTCGAAAGCTATCTTAATTGTTATTAGACTTACCTGTTAATAACTATGATAACATTATACCTACAAGGGTAATTACCGTTTTGTTTTTCATTTTGAAATGAAAAGAATCATTTAGATTTTCACTAGTCAGATTTTCATCGATTTCTAATTGTAAAAACGTCATTATTCTTTTTTATTGAAAAAGTCTCAATAGATTGTGAAGTTGTGTAATGTGGAGGGATACTTATTGCTGCATAAGCTGCAACCGCACTTGAATTGCATGCTCCAACGCCTGTAGACTGAACAATAAACTCTGAACGTTTTCACTTCAGTCTGACGTAATTGTGTCAATAACTGACTCAAATTTTATTATTATTTATCGAATGAATTGTATTTAAATTCATTTACAGATTAATAACGTCCAATTTAAGGACAAAAGTTCATGAATGTATTTAGTCGTATTTTTGACATTTTGAAGCAACCCTAAATTCTTGTTTATTATCATTACCTATTTGAACTTTATAAAGTTAAGGTTGATTAATGATATAACAATCTTAATAGACCACAACGGACAATGTTTAACGCAGGTCTCCGGTTCGAGTCCAGGGTGATCCCATTATACAGATATATTTTATAACCGATATTGTGCACTTTGGTTGATCGTATGATTTCATTTGAATCCATCTGCCTACCTTTTACCGTGATATTATAAATCTACCGCCATAACAGCATTGCTGTCTTCAAACTGTCAACATGTTAAAGCCATAGTTCTGAGCGAGCACGCTTCACTGTCCGCGGCCTTATTGTCACTTAACATCTTGTGAAATTGGGGTCAAGTGTTAAGCTATTGTAGACACAAAAAAACCGATGTGATTCTCCGGTCAAAAAGACTTTTCGTTATACGTAAAAACGTCTGACAGTGGAGCAAGTTAATGTTATGTCTAAATTCCAAAAAAATATTAACCTAATCTAACTTTTTTTTAGTTTTGTAAAGACATTTTTGCCTATCATTAGTTTCATATTAAATATTTTTATGTTTTATAAAACCTACTGAGAATTAACGATGTCACGATACATCGTGTTATAATAAAGGCCCGTTGTGTAGATCTAATCTGTATAGTACATTATATATACAGGGTGAAAGGTAATAGGTGTTAAAAATCTGGAGGGGCTAAAGTGTAGCTCGTATGCTATTTATCTATGTATGGAATACCGCTATCCAAACTCTTCGCTTTTATTATATTAAACTAATTAATAAAAATATTTAGTTATTATATTATATTTTAAAGTATTTACAAGTAATAATTTAAACTTTAACTTTTAAATATTACAGGGGGGTTAGTATATTTGTATATTTACATTATTATTCTATTAAATATTTTGATAAACAAGTAAGTTAATGGATTGTTCAATAAGAATCAGTTTACTACGAAAATTATGATGTGCTACAATAAAATTTCCTATAATATTACACATACGCAACGATGATTTCCACTATCTTTTTATATTGATATCATATGAACAAGTCAACAGAATATGTGTTTTTCTAATTGTATTCGTTAATTTTTTTCACTTAACCAAGCCACACGAGGAGCAGGTCGTTTACCTGGTGATAAGTGATATACTTGTCCTTAAATAAATGGTACTAGTTAGAATGTTTGTATAGCACAATATTACGGTCGTTGCATAGTGCCGTCCTTAAATCTCGTTCTGTATTTTTTCTTTCAACAAAGTGACGACACGAACAGGTCGTTCATCGTCATCATCATCAGCCGATAGACGTCTACTGCTGGACACAGGATCGTCCAAAAATCTTTTCGTTCACTCGATGGTAAATGATACGCCTATCAAAACAATGTGGCGCTAGTACGAATGGTATACAACGAACCACAATGTGTTCGTCGCCTTGAGGCATAAGACGTAAATCTCTTTACCTCAGTAATTTCACTAGCTACAACTCCTTTAATCTAGAATATAGTAACATTTGCATATTACTCTTTGGCGGTAGAAGTAGGAGCTGAAGTGATTCCGACTTAGACGGACTTCGGTAACAGAGGCGTAACACCATACGCAATTTTATTATATAAAGTTATTACATCAGCAGTTAGCAGCAGCAAAAAAACAATTCTTCTATTGCTACCATTTGCGTCGAATTTGATCCACTTCAATAAATTAAATGATTCGCTAATAATAGAACGGCGATTGGATTATTCTAATCCGTCTCCCTTGGGGTTAGGAGGACAAGTAAATATGTACGTAAACATGTAAACATACATTTAGCAGTAATTGCTAAGCTAGGTAGCTAATGTCGTTTATTAGCAACATTAACACCGCACCTATAATCAGTTGTTTATTTCACGTTCTCATTGTTAATATTGAAACAATGCTCCCCTGTCATTTATTTATTATTTTATTTCTCTTAGCGATTGTCTATGTTATGTATACAGTTGTCTACAAATTTTCAGTCATTCAAGAAAGTTCTGTAAAAGAACTTTGTTTATTGAAGGTATTGATGTCATTGACTTGTATAAAGTCAGACCAACTGTAGTAATTCGGTGTCCTACGAATTAACTGTGTTATATTCAAAAGACACCCATTAATGAAATTACACAAAGACACTCTTTTTGAAGCATGGAAATTTGATAATTGTGAGAATATCTTCACAAGGTGGTAGTGTCAAAAAACAACAAAGGATTAAACTATTACTAATATTCAATTAGCACGCCAACACGGCCTATTTTAGTATTTAAATAATAACATAAATTAAATACCACGGTAAAAAATTACAATGTCTTATCATGGAGAGGAATCTTGTTTAACTAGAAAATTGTTGCTGAAGCATCCAAATAATCCAATGCAGAACAATTACGATGCGTACAAATCCGGTTTTAAATAAGCAACCTTGGAGCAGAAAGCAGTTTTATAAAATGATTCGAGTTTTATTAAGTACAAATATAATTTGTAGCCAATGAATAAATTATCAAAAAGTAAAATTTCATGTTACATTCTATTAAAACAATAAATATATAAATATAAACCTAATAAGTCTGGTTCATATTTTCTATATAAACTATTCAAATACTTTGTAGATTAAACATTTTGATGAAAAGTTCCTATTAATCTATAATAAAACTAATGTTTACATCGTATTATTACAGCTTAACGTTATAACAGTTAACATTGTTACAGTTAGTACGTTTTTGTATTTACTGTTATTATACAATTTAAATGAAAACAGAAAGTTAAATTAAAATCATTCATATTTAGTTTATTTATTCAATAACGTTTATTTTCATCTTCGAGGTGAGATTTTCTTCTTCGTGAGATGTTACGGCATTGAAGGTCTATTGCATGTATTTATTATATTGTCTAACTTAACCACCTAAGTTGAATTTCAATTTGAAAAGATGTTTCGCCAAATCATTTACACAATTTGTTACGACAACCGTCCACTCGACGAGTTTACTGCTTACCTCGCGTGAAGGTTAGTTACCACGGTTCATCGATTGATTGCTCATAAAAACTATTTAATGTTGATCAACTTTAATACTTCGTCAAATTTTGTTTATTACTAGTATTTCCGTATAATATATAAAGGGTTTAATAAAAATGAACCACTACGTTGATATGTCTTCCGATCTTTTTCCGAGATTTTTCAATAAATAACACAAAACTTTATTTACTGTGAATATTTATTTCTATGTAAATATCATGTTTACGCTATCAATATTAATATTTTATATAATAAAAGTATATATAATTTTAAACAAAATATTATCAGTTTTTAGAAATAGTTTATTCCAACTGTTACTGCCATAACCGAGCAACATCTAATAATTTTTATTATAACTTCTTTTTAAAATTTATTATGATTAATTATAAAAGTCTTCTGAACTTATTTATTACTGTGTTACACTGAATAAACTAATGTAAATAATTTACTTATTTATTATATTCATCGTATTATTTTCACTTTGGTGAGTCAAGACGCATAGTTTTTAGACCGTGCGAATGTTTCTAATGTAAGTGAACAAAACCTAGACGTAATGTTAGACAATTATTAACACTGGAATTTTACGGCAGATTTTGTAGTAGGTAGAACAATTAAAATATTATCTAAAGAAAAATTGTTAGGTAGAACAATATAAAACATCGACTGTATTATTTCTAAGTATTAGAAAATAAATCGAAATATACGATAACCACATTATTTTAGTTAACTGTAGAGAATATTGTCTATGTTTTTAATTTAATATTCTAATTTCGTTATTTAAAAATAGCTTATCAAAGGCGAGTGTAATGCCCAAATGACATTTTCTATCATTTACATTATATTAAAGGTTTAATAAAGCGTTTAAAGTGTTCATAGGTTACGGTTGTTAATTAAATGATTGTATTGAATATCAAACAGAGAAAACTTCAGTAACTCGTCGTATTTTCCTTTTAACTTTTACAAAACATAATTGAATATATGATCATTCCTAATGCTACTATTACCACCTCACGCTTCTTACTAAAGGCAAAGGTGTATTTTGACTTGTAATTTGACGAGTGTATTTTATATAATATAGCAAATTCTCAATAAATATTTATCAAATAATATTAACAATGTTATACATTCGATAATTTTCTTTCATTATCGTTAAAAAAAACTCTATAACATATACAAATTTTTTAATGAGTAAGTTTAATAATTTTTACATATTTATTATATATATAAAAATTATGATTCTCCATTACACAATACATAACGTTATATTTCCTGAGAATACATTTATATACATACGTATAAATATTTTCACAAAGCATTATTTAATAGTATAGATAGTGATGACAGGCTATAGTTCTTTATTAGAAAACACAACAAGGTAGTTAATGTAATGTTTAGTAATAAATAACTGAGAAAAACTATAAATGTCTTTGATGAGTTATTTTTTACTTTACTGCCAAACCTATAATGAACATAAAGACAGAAACTTTTAAAAAAATTAACAGAAACTAATTAATTAAATTTTTGACCATATTTAAGAATCAATAAATATAACAAAAAATAAGAAGTTATATTATGAAAATGTAGTTAAGTACGTATACGCCTAATTAAAGATAAGTCTTTCTTTTAATCAATTAACATATCACTTAACAATAGTGCGTTAGTGCGAAACTACGTAAGAAACTTCGCCACCCTTAACAAACCCACGTAACGGTTTCTGTTGTTGACGCAAACGTCGCAAAAACACAATAAAGCTTTCTCGATTTCATTTGGGTGGGGTGGTGGATTCTATATCCTACACAAACATGTTAACATTTAATATAAACGCAATAAGAATTTTTTTTTTTGCACTGAATAGCCTAGTGCTTGTTTACGATAACACCCGATAGTAAACAGCGATGTAATCTAGGCGGTAAAGCTCGAAGACTTCCACATCATAGCTGGACGGAAACACCTACGCCGGCAGACTGTTCCAATCTTTCGCTGTTCGCATTACGAAGAGCGAGGCGAAACGGATTAAATTACTAACAAAGATACAGATCATATAAATGAAAAGAGTGTTTAAAACATTTAAAAATTTTTGCTTGTGTATATGACTTAGTTTTGGATGATCTCCGAAACGTCTGGGCCGATTTGATAGTACTTTTTTTTATTCTATTAAGCAACGAGACGAGCGGAACGTTCACCTGATAGTAAATGATACGTCTGCCTTTAACAACGTGGCGCGAGTCAATATACCCTGCACCACATTGCGCTCGTCCCTTGAGACATAGGAAGTTGAGTCTCGTTACTCCAGTAATTACACTAGTTACAACGCTATTGAAACCGGAACACAGTACTTTTTGACAGCAAAAATTAGCTATGTGGTGGTACCTGCCTAGACAGTCTCCGGCAACAGAGACTTAACTACCAGTAAACTTAACTTTCACTGGCAGACAGCCAAGATAAAAGGTATGACATACCAAACTTTCATTAAATAAAGAATTAGGGTCCCGCGCAAATAAATTTCAGTCTTTAAATAGTTACGATATTTCCATTCATTATGATGAGTTTTCCTTATAATCCTTAAAAATACTTCAGATTGTCTTTGATGTTAACAATAATATAAATTAAAGAAAATATCTACCGGATTCAACTATATAGTTGAGTAACACGTTACTCATACATTATTTTGAGTGATAAAATAATAAAAAGTTCTCCGGTAAAAATTTTTTTATTAACGTACGCCTGCGTTTTATGGGTCACGATCTGCTGAATATTGGACTAAAAACGAACCTATGTCTCGCAACATTAGTACCAGATAATCATGTTATTGAGCCGCACAACTAACGTGCATGTATAGCACGTACAATGAAATAAGTAGTGATGCGATCAGGCGTTCAAAATAAATGTTGATGTCATTATTTCACAGGTGATTATTAAACAGCAACGCCGAATGATTCGTTATTGAAACGTATACGAGCGGTAATCTGCCGCTTCGCCTGAGTCAGTTGCTCTTTGTTTTCAGCACAGCACCGAACACTTAAGAAATAACAGAATATATAGGGAATAATCTGAAAGCATATATTTGTCGTAGATAATTTAAATTTGTTTAACACATTGTTCACCGGCAATTTAACTTAGAGTTTAACTCATTTCAACACCTTTATTAAATAATAAATGAATCAATACTTTGTTACTCTAACTGTAGGTACTTACTCATTAATAAAAATGTTCTTTCATCTAAGATTGCTAGGCTTAAAAATGAGCAGGACACATTGCTGGAAGGACTAAATGCCGATAAGGCAGCAAGGTTCTCGACTACCGGCCGCGTACTGGTAAACGTAGTGCCGGAACGCCATCCACCAGGTAGACCGAAGATCTGATTGCGAATAACCTATTGATGATGGCAGCGCATGACTAATCGGTGTATATATCTTTGTGAGAAGCCTACATCCAACAGTGGATGACTTGCGACTGAAGACCATGATGACATTTTATATATATAAGTCCAAAAAGTTGTGTTTCTATTTTGCAAGTTTCTGTGAATTTGCGAACGATGAGCGAAGTGATAATCTTCTGTTTATCAACTAAATGATGAATCGTGAATCCGTAAAAAATAAAGTTATATTTAATAAATTTTCACCGCACAACTACTCTTTGAAATATTAAATTTCTTTTTATTATTACTTATAACATTTACCATTCAAAGACAAGCGGAAAATTTGTAGACTTTAACTGTATTTGTGAATCGTACGCATAGATATTTTTTTGTTAAATTCAGTAAATCATTATTTAATATAAAACTTAAGTTGATACATTAATTACACAAACGTTTTTTTTATTATACTTTCATTACAATCATACATTCACTTTCTACGTGTAATACCCCCACTAGGGTAATGCAAAAAGTGTTTAGTGAAAATAGCCTAACGCGTTATGAACGATTAATGATTATAAAACTGGTTCCGTAATTGACAAATGAGATTTTTTTTTTAATACATTAAACTGTCACAAAGTGAAATCAATTTAAAGTAATATTAGTTTATATCGAGTTTACTTATACATTTTTTATTACTTTTATTGTTAACTGAAAAGAATAACGCGCGATGATAAGCCAATGTATTTTTGTTTATTTTAATGTTTTATGAATCTCTTAATAGCTTTGACACGAAGTTGAGAAGTAGGTGAATTGGTAAAACAGCATAAACACATCGCTTTTAAACACTTGCCAAGTAAAATAAACAATATGAAAACAGTAGAATAGCTACTAATCTTACTCTGAAATATTTTATTGTACCCGAAATATAATGTCCGTATTAAAATCAAAAAGTATTACAGACAATTCTTATCTACTTATTCAATGACACGAGTAAGACTTTCTAATTTTAACTTAATTAGAATGAGATAAACTCACTTGAGCAAACACAAAATTATTGATATGAAACTGTTATAAACTATTTCAATTTTAACTTACTAATACTTTTATTGTGATGGGTAACAAAACAAATAACTTGTGGAAAATTAAACTAGGGAATTGTTCATTATTATTATTAACATTTTATACACGTGTGACGCAAGCCAGAGTCGTTCTTTATCTAGTAATAAGACTAATCCACAGATAACGTTAACATTTGATACTTTGAATAAATAAAATGGCAGGAAAATAATAACTCCAAACATGTTAATGTGAAATACACGTTTATTTCAGTCACGTTCACTCAGCAGACGTAATTTTCAGTTTTGATATACCTAGTCTATACTATCATACATTTGTAATGTATTTTTATCGTTAAATTATACATTTCTTACAATGTTACAATTAGTAATAGTATTTGGCTCATCTAAGCAAAATTTTTCGGGCTTGATTAAATAACATTTGACAGATCCATCTCTTGTTTATATTCAGTCGCTATTGTTCATGTCCAATGGGAATAAAACTATTATAAATATTTTTGGAGGTTTACATGGTGTTTAACTTAAACAAAAGATTGAAATGGTAATATTGTGAAGTGGATATGGTATTTCTCAACTCGTCCCCGACCTTTCATCTTGCACACGGCAGTATTCAGCGGCGCGGTGCTTCTTCGGCACGCCTATGACTCGTTGAGTTACACAGCGTTTAATCATAATATACCGTACAAGTACACTTAAATACACTAAAAACATATAAAGCTATCTATCTACATTGCGCATTTACATTGGGAAGACCTGAGAGGGTCAAGGTAACTTTAAATATTTGGTAATGTTAGATATCAGTCCTGACGTAGGTAACGAAGCCATTTGTTCGCGGTTACATCCGTGACAGGGCTATGACCTAGAAATGCCGTGAGGACTAGGCCAGCAAGTGCGCGAAGGCCAGCAACAACAGTGAAGCGCCTAGAGTTGGTACAGCAGCCGCTCCGTGCGGGGACGGCGATACAGGTGTCACATCTGGACTAAATATATAGCTCTTAGTTCCTGTGTGCGACTTCAGGATCCTGTAGTTCACGTCGTCCGGAGAAACTTGATTTTTAATAAAATTGTACAGCCTGTTGATCACAACGTATATGTTGCCGCTGTCGTCGAAGGTGAAACGATCGACCCACTGTATGTAATTCGGATCTCTTGCAATCGTACGCTGACCAACGCGGAAGTCCGTTGTTGTGTTCCATTCGGCAATAGTGGAGTTGCCAATTAAACCGAAAAATAATGTGCCTGCTGAATCCATTTTCATGCCATCAGTTTGAGATGGTTTCGTTCCCAGGTCTTTGATATACGGACGTATAGCACCATCGCTGTTTGCAGAGAGTGACTCGTTTCGTAAAATAGAGGCATTAACAGAAAACAAATGGTAACTGGATAAGGGAGTGTAATATACGGTTCTATCTACATAGCCCTCTTCTGTCAAAAATTGAGGACCAAGAGCGATACCATCAATGTTTACAGGAAGGTTAATCGTTGTACCATTAATGCGAAAGATCGCCGCCTCTGGCACCGACAACATAGATTTACTGTCTCGAATCTTCCACGATTTTTTGTCGCTTTTACGGAAAACTATGATACCCGGATCTACAGCACTGTTATCAGTAATGTAAGCATAATCACCATCACGGTTATCCACAACGAGATCATTAAGGTACGAGGTGGATGCGTTCACTGTATCCGCTGGTAGCGGTATACGTTCCATTTCGTTTTTGCCGGTTTTCAGATCAATCAAAACGATCGACGGTGGGCACTTCGTATCGGGTTTTTGGGTGAGTGTACCAATTCGTCCGTTGTCCAATATCCACATGATTCCATTGCGGTCGATTTCAACATTTTGTACGAACTGCAAAGCTGTGCAATCACCAAGATTGTTAGCACTCCAGCTGGGGAACGGCTTAAGTTTTGGCGAAGTGTCTACTTGCTGCACTGGTATCGTAGCGAGCGTCGCTGGCACGCCGTCCAGCATCCTCGGCAGCGTCAGGAACAAATTTTCTCCGTAGAAATTTATTCCAGAGATTAGGACGTTGCGGGGTATGTACTGGCTGGTATTTAGGTAGGCTTCGCGTTCTGCTGGAGAATTCCATTGGAAGTCGATTACGTTCCATTCGTATATCACTCTGAATTGTTCTCGTCGCGCTGCAGGGGCGCGTGCAGGTTGGCTTAAGTTCTGCGCGGCCGCGGAGGCGACTACGGCGAGGATCACCAGCGAGAACATATTTCGAGACGACGGGACGTGCAGCGCGAATGGCGCGAGCGATGCGACTGACGCCGGGGCACACGGGCCCACCTCACCTCCACTAGCAACTTGCGTATCAATACGTGTCTAACATCGCTGCGATTGTCACATGTTTATGCATCAATATAAACAACACCAATATTACAATTGCTCTATCCGATTAAGTTATCGCATACGATAACATATTTTTAGTGCGTTGCCCTAATACAGATTGAATCTAATCCCGTACGGGGTAAGGGTAATTCAAGGCCACACTCACCCTAGCCAGACGGAGGGTCCGGCAGTCTATTTGCTTTTTAAGAGGGTGCACTGAATCGATTCAGGTCTTAAGTTGCAGCGTTTTGCGTGTTACTTTAAGATAAGATCAGTATTACACTTACAGTTGCTCGCAATTTGATTGACTTCTTGTTTTACGTAATTCTAGTAAAGTTTTATATTACCTGTTTCCTATTCCATAGCACTCAATAAATCATAACATTTTATGTAACCTAGCATATCTTGATATTAAAAAAAAATTAAACCATATTTAACATACATGACAATCGTTGGAATGCAAATAATTATCAGGGTTATTTTAACAAAGATTATTATGTTTACTCCATTAGATAATTGACAAGAAAGTCTACATATCTTGCATTACTCTTGATTTGTTATTTGCTTTAACTTAAATAATGATAGATTATTTCACAATAGGCATAACTTGAATAAATTTTATCGCACAGATGAAGTTGACTGTTTACTCATTAACAATATTAACTGTACTTTACACATGTATGATTACAACAACAATTAAAAGAATGCGCTCAGTACGCTTGAGTCATCGTGTAAACTGGTTTATGGACCCTTGAGTCATGAGATTTCTGTACATTTATATTCCAAGGGACCGATGTTATAGCACCACTCCATGTGTCCGTGAAAATATTTTACTTTAATTTGTATAATAGGTCTACTCTAGGTTTATTGTTATAATTTTTTTAAATGTAATAATAAACAATGCCTTAATTGTTTCACCTTCATAAACATTTACTTTATCTATAAATATATGTAAGAGATATCCAAAAGTTTATTGATTTATCACAAGGTCTCCGAATCTAATAAACTCAAAATTTGGTTGCTATAATGCATTTTCCATGTTCTAAAAATAGTTGCAGGATTTTTTCGGCCAGCAAAGCAGGCAGGGAACAGCTAGTTATTACATGTGTGCAATCATTAATACAACAACAATAGCATTAAAACAACATTAATATGTATTAATGGGCTGGCGATATAGCGCGAAGATCAAACAACTAATGACGCAAGAAATTTCTAGAGGTGACCAAATACTATTAAGCGCTATGGTACAGCTAAATGAATGAACGACCCGGTGGAAAACGCAAGGAATAATTGAATGCATGTGGCTATGAATCCCCCACATTTGATAACAAAACCTTTGCTATGAATGAAAATCATAGGCTATCTTCTTTGAAAGTGCTCAAATAAATTCATCTGACCGTTTTTCTTTGTGCTCATCTGTGTAACTTTATTAAATTACTTCGAAAAAAAAAACACGATGTTTACATTCCTTTTATAGTGCACGTACATTATAGTGTATAAAACTTATGAATTTTAATTTTACTTGCGTGGTAATAAAGTTTTTATCATCATTTTCATTTTATTAGTGGCGTATTCAAAGTGAAGTTGCTTTATTATGACAGTTTCAAATTATATTAAATACTGAATCATTGCGTTCACTATAATGCTCCGGGAATATCAAATTCGGTAATTATTACACATCTGCTGGCATTATGACTAATTGTCACATTTAAAAATTATCTCTTTGATAAAAACTATGACCCAGCTTGGACGCCATTTACTTGTCGGCAGTCAAACTGTGAACTATTTTTAGCTATCATGTTATGACGCCATGGTGGTAAAGTACAAAATATAATTCATGAATTATATTTTGTACTTTAATACTATGTAAAGATACCGAAAACATATTGTGATATTAGGTGATCTATGTTCTCATTTTAGAAAAATTAGTGCCAGTTCTGATCTTCGCTATAATGACTTTAACTACTTTTAGATGTCTTGAAATAAAAAATAATACTTTGATGTTATTATTAACAAATACTGTAACGGCAATTTTTAATAAAAAAATTATGTACATTAAATAAAGTATTAACCATTTATATAACAATTTAAAAGTGCGTTATGCCAACATTTAAAACATGTTGATAAAAGATTCATACAACCAGTAAATACTTTGTTAAACATCAACTATACTTGATAATTCCATTGCATTGCTAGACGTTATTGATTGAATACTAAATCGGATATATTATAGGTTATCGTTATCGTATTAATTGCTCATGGGTAAAGTAACCAAACATTATCGCGCACAAAATCGGGAAATAATTTTGCCAAGTAGTGGTAATGATTTGCGAATCGCGAAGTTTGCACAAAGTGAAAAAGCATATAAGAGCAATAAGCATTAATGTTTTATTTTATTTCTTATATATATGACAAATATTTTTTTTTTAAAAAGTGGCAAGTGTACTTAACATAAACACAAAAACATCTGTTGCCCTTATTTTTGAGATGTATACATATATACCCTGCCAAGACAATGCCCTTTAAGTCTAGAAATCTTTTCCACTCTAGGCATTGTCTCTGTTTCTAAAGCTATGAATTAATTCGTAATGATTTAAATTACTAAATACCATGTCTAATAATTTGAAATTATAGCTGCCCTATAAATATAACGATTGCAAATATATAATTTGATCTTTATTTCATGGTAATACGAATTAATTTCAAATTACAGCAGCAGTAAGGTTAAGTGACCATTTTGAATTCTAAATTGATTCTAGGTGTCCTCTATATAAAGGATCTTCCGCAACCATGATGTACAAGTTTGTATGAAGCGCATTTGCTATTACGGATTTTCCTTATATTTAATAATCTCCACTTATTTGTGCAGTTACACAAGAAACGAAGACGACACAATAAAAAATAATGCTTTTTCCTAAAACAATACTTATAATAAATGGACACTGGTAAAAATAGTTATTACAGAAATTAACAGACGTAAAATATTGTCCAATATTACCTATTGAATTATTTCCATGGGTAGTAATTAATATTTTTGTAATGAGTGTTATCATTTATTTGAATTATTGCACTTATAAAAATTTAAAAACTAGTAATACTCTTAATATCAAACCACTGCAAAAAGTTATGAGTAAATTTACACGAAAAAAAAATGGGTACTTCCTCCTAGTCGTTGGTTACAAAATTAATTTGGCATCACCGTAACAATGCACTGTTTTATACGTAACCGACGTTAACAAATCGGGCGTGGAGGTAATCGGAACCGATTTGTTCTTTTCTCCTATTAATTTATAACATGATGTTAGCACGCAAATCGAAATCTTTCTGTAGGATTTTATATACATCGAAACATCGTACGAAAGGCTCGGCATATTGTGCTATAATTGTTTAGTCCGTGAAATTATAAATAGGTACTTCGATAATACCTCGTTCTTCATGATAACACGAAAGAAGTGGACCAACTTTCTGACGTCGATGTTCCCGTCCAAATACGACGTGGGTGTCTTGTGCGCTTTATCACCACAGATCACATCAGCACTTAACATCATATGGGATCGTGGTTAAGCGCTGACCTTGATGATATAAAGGAGTAATTATAAAAGAATTTTTACTTTTACATATTCAAAAATCTGAGGACACTATTCGATTTATTTGGTCATTATATTAGATGTAATATTATTAAATGGAGTAACAAGTTTACTATTCCAATATGGAGGCAAATTATTATGTTTTGAAAATTAAAATTATTTAATGTTCATATATATAGTCATATATATCTTGTATGCTATCCGGCTATCTGTATATCAGCTGAAATATTTAGAAAATACACGTTTTCATACACAATAGATATTTAAACACTTTTTCGTATAACACTGACTACTCTTAATAGCGACAAAAGTTTTTGAGAGTAGTCAGAGTACGAAAAGTTTGATTTTAGTTATTGCCATCTATTTATCTAGCTATAACTCATGTCTTTCTTTTATGATAAACAACAGGTAGTTTAGTTATTCACAGATGGCGCTGTACTAAAAGAATAGGTAAAAATTATTGTTTACAGCACCGCCTATTGTAAAAATAGTTAAATAATTTTTATTCATATTATATTGTATTAAATTAAGAAAAAGCATAGAATTAGATAAAAATTTATGTGATATGATTTTTGATGTTTATAATATATTTAATATTCTTATTATATTATTATAAAATTAAAATTGAATTGAAAAATGAATTACAATTATTACTCGAAGTTCACATCCCGTATGGTCTAGTGGCTAGGATACCTGGCTTTCACCCAGGAGGCTCGGGTTCGATTCCCGGTACGGGAAAACGCTTTTTGATTCTTGCTAATTCATATTGATTCACCTTTTATTTTACTATATGCCTCTATTAAACAAATACAGTTGTGAATTATTTTTATTATTAATTACAACTAAAGAGCTATTTCTTTGAAACATTATACATTTGTTGTAATCGCAAGACTCTTGGCACACTTAAGAAATAATACAATGCTCTTTATAACTATAACTCCTAAGATATGTAAGCGATTTGTAGTTATTACTGATCATAGCTCTGTGGGTTTATCCATGTCACTTTTGATAATTTTAACTAATTCCAAGTCTTTTACTGAAGGCTTTCTTGCTAGATATCACCAGAGGTCCTATTTATGCCTCGCGACAACATTACTATGTAAAGATTACTTGGTTCCAGTTTGAATGCGTTGCTGCGTGTAAAATTATTGAGAGACAATATTTTACGTCGCAAGGCGACGGGCATATATCGTAGGTTATATGTATATAATCGTAATTAGTGATACTTTGTTATAAGCGGGACTATGCTACCATCAGTTTCTCTCCCCGACGCTTCACCGATAAAATAAAAAAAGGGGGTATGTTTACACGGGGGAGAAGTGAAACTTTGTATTTTATTAATTTGTAAAAGAAGATAATGAATACACTTGCAGAAGGAGAGAGAAAGATAGAGAAGAAAATTGAAACGCTTAAAGTAACCATTTTTTGCAGCAGAGGCATATCAGTTAATAAAGAAGGTACGGCCAACTGGGCAGTTAATTCAAATATTCTCTGGCCACGGCGGTTGTCCTAACACTTGAATCGTTTCAAGTGTCGGGAGACCCCGTCGTACAAATGTGATGACGACGTGGAGTAAACGATTCCTCATTTGCTGACGGAGTGTCCTATACATAGATGCTTGAGGTATGACTTTGAGGCTTAAGAATATATACAGCCAGTCTAGCCGAGATGAAAAAATAAATCATTTAGAAGTAAGTTCATAAATTATGGCTTAAAAATATGTACGATAGTAAAAAATAGAAAAAAGGATAAGTAAATGTTACTTTATGCATATGGACACGATCATATTCTGTGTATTTCTGTGAATTTGAAATAATGTTCGAAAAAATGTACATAAATTAGAAGTGAATATGTTGTTAGTAAATGTTGTAAATAATAGGATAAGGTGAAGCCCGGAACAATAATATCAGGGAAAATTCGAAAATAAAAAAAAAGGTAACCAATTAGTAAAGGTACAAGTGATTCGATTCAATATAAAAAAAAAATATATATATTTTAATAACAGTGGGGATGCTACGAACCATGTACAATGAGGACACAATTAAAACCGTTCCTAAAGAAATTTCATTGTAAAAATACAGGTTTACAAGGGTATATTAGTAGAAAACGATGTTTGATGTACATCATCCCGTTCACTGAGTTACTTTTAACAACGTTTTAAGAAAGAACTATAAAATTTGCCCGTCGTTAGTATCTTTATCGACAATTACATAAATCCGATAACCAAAGTATTAAAGTCGCTCACAAAAAGCATATCTCCTGATAAACTCTCATTTGTATGCTTGCGGGGTGAGGGATTATCGGAATTGTGGTGACAAGTGTGGGACAGTCAGGTATCGCCGCACGCATTCTGCAGTATTACGGCTAACAATAAACATGCCTTCTAATAATTACTACATTGGTGCAGACTAACAATTTCTTAAAGTACAGCTGTGACCATAATGAAATAACAGTATTTTTTTTTTAAATAAAATTTTTACTTTTATCAAAACTCAATTGCAGTTTTGTTATTGGAGGAAGTAACTTTTTCGATATTTCTTTGCGTTAATAATGAACGAGTATTTAATTTTTATTGTAATAAAAGATGACAAAAAACTTTTTTAATTCACCGAAGCGACGAGACGACCAAGTCGTTCACGTGATGGTAAGTGATACGTCTTCCCATAACAACGTGGCGCTAGTTAGGATGGCATATGCTGCAACACATTGCTCTCGTCGTCTTGGTACATAAAATGTTAAGACTCGTTACCACAGTAATTTCACTAGCATCAACTCTCATTAATCCGGTACACAGTCATGTGTGCACAGTTTGGCGGCAGAGATAAAAGCTGCTATGGTAACTAGGGGTGTAAGGGGTCGCGCACAACAACTCACGGGACCCAAGCCAACCTCACCTGCTCGTGGAGCACCCTGTTAATCAACAATCGAGGCTCTGGTCTTTTCCAACCCGCATTGGGCCAGCGTGGTGGTAAATGGCCCAAATCCCATCATATGAATTCCTACAAACGTGGAAATCTTTGGGGGAAGCCTATGCCCAGCAATGCATGTCTATTGGCTGATGATGTTTATGACGATGATGATGTGGTAACTTTCTAGATGGTCTCCGCCAACAGAGACCTACCACCAGTAAGATGTAATTTGTCGATTATGGTACTCAAGATAATTAATAAATGATTTTTTAGTTCGTTTCTAATGCAATGTGTTAAATTAATAAATTATGCGCTTTTGACTTTGTAGAAGTAATCTTTTATGCATTAGTTGTGTCTCGTTTTGCTAAGAAAATTAATGGACGATTAACTGTAACAAGTTCTATAAAACTAATTAATGATAGACAAAGAATGAAACGAACTCTGAATTAATCTGAATGTACTGAGAATTAGTCGAATCTAATTAGCAAGAAGAATTCAGTCAATATATATTTTACATGTCTAAGATGTTTTAAAAGTTATTATGAAGTAATGTATCAGTGACACATTTAGTATCATAAAATATATTTTTACTGATAGTAGTTCTCTGTTGCTGGAGACAGGTAGGTATCACCGCAGCGCCTATTTCTGTCGCCAAACAGTAGTGTGCAAACTTTACTGTGTTCCAGTTTTAAGGGCGCTGTATTTAGTGTGATTACCGGGTTAACGAGACTCAACATCTTATGTCTCAGGCGAAGGGCGCAATGTGGTACAGTATATATTATCCTAATAAGCGCTACGTTGTTGTGGGCAAGCGTATTCTTTATTACCAGGTGAACGTCCTCCTCGTTTCGTTGCTTAATTGAATAAAAATAAGTTTGTGTGACTTTTGAAATTTAAAATGTAGGTTTATACACAAATAACGTATATTGCTACAATCGCGTTTACAAGTCGAAAGAGAATTTATCTTTGTCCATTTCGTCTTCAAAAGCAAAAACACTTCAGCATTTTGATTTCTTATGAAAAATATTTGAAAATGTCTTAAAATCACCAAAATTATTTAATTGGTTAATTCTTATAGGAAATTGTTTCCAAAAAGCGTTGTTCCAAATATTGGTTGGATACCATTAAAAGAAATCTCCAGCAGAATAAGTTTTATCTATTCGCCACTAGATGCTGTTGATGTACTTGAGTTTAATTTTGTACATTTACATTCTAAAACATTATTTAAATTTTGATATTTTTTTATGTAGCTATAACATGGGTTATTATCTAAAAGCATAAACTTAGTTAACAAACCCAACCTTTAAAACCCAATCTTTAACACAGGTTCTTCAGTCAAAGATGCACGTAATCAGTAGTACTGATTCAAAATCACACATAAAAAGGAATTTATGTTAAAAATATAAACAAAAAATAGAGATCGTTATAATGGTTTGCCTAATCTTAGAGAAAGCATTTAGGACATTGTAAATCAGGTCTCCCTTTCACTAGGCGAATCAATGATCTATGATTAAACGACAATAAGGCAGGTTTTGCATGATTTTGAGTATTGATTGCTTGCTTATATACAACACCATATTCTCTCACACGTTGCCAAATACAGCAATTCTGTAATAACAGCAGATTTACAACATGAGGGAAGCTAGATAGTTAGGCCAAAAATGACTACAGTAAACCAAACTCCACCAAACAAGATGTCGGTTCCAAAAAAGAAACATTTAATTTACCACATCCCCAGTAATGCAGTAAATAACCAAAAAACTGATGATGGGGTTACAATTATTTTCAACAGTTGAGAAAAAAAACACTATATTGATTTCTATTAATCTGTTCTGTGTGTATTAATATATTGATTGCTTGAAGCATTTTTGTGTCACAATATTTAGATTAGATCTCCGGGTTTGCTAACACCATGCCACTGCCGCGATTTGTTTGTACTGTGTGGTGCAAAAATAGAAACGATTTTCACGTTTATGTCGTAAATTATATTTACGTCGCTGACTTGTTCATTTGTGTAACTAGGACACGTTTATTCGGTAACTGTCATATCAACCGGATGATAGTGGTATTAAAACGACTTTTATCTTTTCATAGAAACAGTATAAAGATTCATTATTAGTTCAAATAATCTACTTTATACTGTACCTACCTAAAAATGTAAGTCATAGTTCTAGATAGTAGTCATAATAGTGTACAATGTAATTTTTCTTTGACTTTAATTCTAGTGACATGAGCCTATGCCTTGTTAAGTGTTACGCCTGCCGATAACAACGCATTGCCTTCGTCCTTTGATATATAAAGTGTTGAGACTCTTTGGTAATTTTTTTATATCGAAACACTATAACCGAAGTACGCGCAATACTGTTTAGAGGTCAAAAAGACGTTGCGGTAGTACCTATCCAGACCCGCTACTAAACTCTTCTATTAGATAAAATAACCTGGACATGTAAATTCTTCTTATAAAAACTATAAATTTTTCTACTGCGTTTGTTAGATAAATATACAAGTAGTTGTTAGGTAGCATACGTTTAATCATCACGGCAATGGTACATAAATAATCATAATTGTCGAATTTAGTGGCCTCAGAGTATTACAGACTGCAAATTCACATAATCTGTATTCGAACACCCGTAGTAAATGTTTTGAAATTTATCCAACAATATGTTTAATATAATACCATACAGAAATGAAAAACTTGTATATTAAGTCATTTTTACGAAACGACTTCAGTTTATGACATAATTCTTAAGTCATTATATGCTAGGCGTATACATAGGTACATTTAGCTTTTATTCATTGACGTAACTCAAGATAACCTTCATTGAATGGTTAAATTTCAATGAATCTCTTTGAATTACAAAATTAATCCCACAAAGACTTAAAAAATAAACCAAGATATAACTTTACCCCAATTGTATCGGTAAGTCTTAAAATACTTGTTTTATTTTTAGCCTGGTTCCAGGGCTACGTTTGGTACAGTTTGGATGGTCATAAGGTTTTTCGATCGTAACAAACTACCTACATTACATGTTATGAATCATAATGATATCATAACTACATTGTTCTGTTCCGCCTGTCAAGTTATGAGAACCGGGGTATTCTGGGTAAGCTCGATTCACATCTTTAGCTATATTAACATTTAATTTCATTTGAGATTAAGCACAAGTATTAGCCCATTATATATTAAGATAAACCAATTAATAATAATTACAAAACTGGAAATCTTAATCATTTGTTTTTCGTATAAAACTTAACAAAAAAATTGTTTACGGACATATGCCATTCATAAACAACCTATATAAATAAAACCTTAATAAGGAAGAGATTTGAATATGTAATTAAATACATATTACAATTAAACATAAAAACTAAATTTACAACTTATCTTCGTTGATAATAATGCCAAATAAAAAAATTGTTTATATATGTTATTTATTAATTGCGTTTATTAAGTTATTCTTTTGAAAAATTACTGATTTTGAGACTTTTACTGGTGGGAGGTCCCTGTTGGTGGAGATAGTCTAGGTAATTATAATCACAGCGCTTATTTCTGCCGCCAAAGAGTAGTACGTAAACATATGTTCTGGTTTGAAGAGCGTTGTAGCTAGTTTCATTACTGGGGTAACGAAACTCAACATCTTGTCTTAAGCGGCGAGCGGAATGTGTTGCTATGTATACCATTCTAAACACGTCAAGTTATTCAGTAAGTCACGCTCGTCTCCTTGCTTAATTGAATAAAATAAAATATATACCAACACATGTCTCACAGTCATAATGAAGTTAAATCTAAAGTACAGTATAACATGTTAGCTTACAAAGATTTTCCAAGCAGTAGCAAGGCTTTGCGAAGGTATCAATGCTCGGTCGCGTTGGTATTTCAGTACGCATACTAAGCGATAGCGAACGGCCTTTGGAAAATACTACATTAAATATGTTTTTTAAAGGTAGAAAATATCTTAAAATATACAATACAGGACATAGGACACATATATATATATATATATATATATATATATATATATATATATATATATATATATATATATATACATTATTAGAAGTATATCGTTTCATTTATTTACTTTATTTAACACAATTAAATATTTACATACTTTTAGATACTTACCTTTTAATTTTTTTTTTATTATATTTAGTATTTCACAAACATCTAATTAAAAATACTAACTACGTTAAATGAAACAAAAAGCTATTATTTTAATATTACAAACAGACAAACATTCTTGTTATTCATTTGTTGACGTGTCTAGAAACCAGTAAGTACTCTTCTAATATTGCCTAGATCCTTACCGTATCTTGTAGTATATAATATATAAAACATTTTGTAAAAAAAAGTATTGATGATGTAAGGAAAAACTAAAAAGCAAGTACGATACGATACCTAGTCAATGAGTGAAAGAAAGCATTATACATCATTTTTAGCTCAGTTCAATTTATTATTTGTTACCTTCTCTAATATCATGTGACACACATTTTACAGTTAAAAGAAGTTTTTAAAACAGAAGTTCACTGAACGGATGAAAGTAAAACGAAAGCTGAGTTGGACCACAATCAAGTCAAGCAAGCGTTGTGCAAAAATGCGGACGTAATAAACCTGTATCAAATCTGCAATTCTTTTATACATGTTGAGATTTTAGATGTGAAATTGTTTTTGCACATTATAATGGTTTCTGGTTCTCTCTGAGAGCGTGGGTTCGTATCCCACTTCTGACATTTTTTCACTGGTGTTAGGTCTCTGTTTCAGGAGATTGTTTAGTTAGGTGGTAGTTCCTAGTTAAATGCAGCGCCTATTTCTGCCGCCAAACCGGAATACAAGCAAACATTACTGTGTTCCGGTTTAAAGGGCGTTATAAATGTGTGTCTGGTGAAACTAATGGGGGTAACGAAACGTAACATCTTATTTCCCAAGGCGACGAACACAATGTGGTGCTGTATATACCATCTGAACTTGTACCACATCGTTATAGGCAAACGTGTTACATATCATAAGGTGAACGTCATATTTATGAAATGTTATGAAAATTCCCACTAAGTGGTAGTCTTGTTGAAATAAAAGTAGTTCTAAGTAAGATATTTATCCAGAAACATCAATAGGTTGCCCCGCAATCGCAATCGTTTGTCGCCGTAAGATATAGTGTTTATTTTTATTTACAAACTTCCTTAACTTTCTTACCAGCAAATTGGAGAGAAAAAGATAATTATAACTACTACCACAACGTCGATGTTGCGATATTACTCACATGGTGGCTTTAAGCAAGAAAGTAAGTTTTTCTCCGGTTATAGTTCATAAGCGAAGCGAATATTTTACGACTCAATACATGTTTATACACACGAACAAAGAGAATTGCGTTTAGTTTCGAATGCAATGGTTATTAATAAACAAATAATATTTATTGGAAATAATTACATTTAACACAAAATTTCGTTATATTATTAATTTACCAAACATCGCAATAGCATTAATAAAGTTATTTATATTATATTGTATACTAATTATGTATACGTTAACCGGTATTTTTCATTAATAAATTGAAGATGAACACAATTATAAACATTAGGAAACCTTTTGCGTATATTGAACTTAATTTATCTTATTTATAGTGTCAATGTTCTTTAATAGGTCAATGGGGTATGACTGTACCTATCTAAAAATATAAAATATATTATCTGAAAAATGAGTAAGTTAAAATATTAATGTGTGTATTTTGCTAAAGTTAGATAACAGTTCCCCTTATACATACGGGGCCTTCGTTCACTGCTCACACCTTGGCGTATTTATTTTTTAACGGCCGCGAATATACAAGAGTAGGATATAACAAGCGTTAAGCCAGTCACCATTTAGACAGCGTACGGCTGACGTTCGCGAAGTGCGCACGCGAATCTATTTAACCGCGGTCAATTTTAAAAAAATCACACATTCATTGTATCGTTTCTATCTTTATTTGTTTTCTCGTTTAAATATGCCTAAAATGAAATAGTTGATTTTTACAAATTGTATTTGAATTTTTTCTTTTGAAATCGTGCTATTGACTGAACGACCTGCGTGTTTTTGTCTGCGCAAAACATCTGTGATATTAGTTGTGAAACTATCGTGTTAAGATTTGTTAATTTAATTTCGTTTCGTGAAACATATTTTCACGGAACGTTGTGATAAAAGGTCTTTATGATAGGTCCATATATGAAGGTGAGTAACGAACTGCTATATTATTTCTGATAATTAATGTTTATTTTGTATGTAGTAATTGCCAATAAGTAACATTTTATGTCACGGAGTTATAAACCGCGAGTTTTAAAATGGATAGAGCACTGGTAACAACAGCACTGATACAAGCACCGTAAAAATTCTATTTTAACGAACAAGCAAATAAATACTTGTTCTATAAATCTTTTTGTATATAAAAGATCATTATGTATTCCTAAAATTGCCGATAGATCTTGTTCATTATCAGCCGATATAAGTCAACTGATGGACATAGGCCTGCCGCAAAGATCTCCACGTGTGTAGGGGGTTCGTATGGGGGGATTTGGGCCATTTCGCATCATGCTGGCCCAATGCATGTCGGTGGTAGCCAGAGCCTCGTTTGTTGATTAGCAGGGTGCACCACGAGCAGGTGAGGTTAGCTTTGGTCCCGTGAATTGTTGTGCAAGACCCCTTACTCTCCATAGAACTTGATGAAGAATTCTATACTATGAAACTTTATCAGATAAAACATTATTTTGTTAATGAGCTCTTTTAACAAACTTAATGTTACAAAATACACTTGACGCTTGAATTTTTAAATACAAAGTAGCAGTACGGCTAATCATGTTGGTATACCTTGGTTCATATGAGCGCCAAAAAACTAGAATGAGCGCATAATCAAATTTATACATATAACCAAGTTGACTTTCAAAAAACGTTTAAAAGTAAACAAATGTTCGACATTCGGTTCATGCGACATATGATCACATACATATATCAAATATTTATGTCTGATTAGAAAGAATATTGTGAGTACTTATATAGAAACAACCAATGACCCGTTATTAATGTCAAAACCTTGAAATTTTAACGTCGTTATAAATTCTATATTGCCATTTGACGCAGGTTTCATATCTATTTAAGTTTTAATACGGCAGAACTCTAACGCACAATAATTAATAACGATTTTATTCACCTGCTATATAATTTATTTTATAAACTCACTAATTCACCAAAATTTTAAAGAAAAACTTTTAAAGATTCAATGCGATGTACGCATTTATACATAGTGACACCGTAACTACGACAGGGAACATGAAAGACTACAGTAGTTTTTTTTTGGAAGTGATTCGACCAAGTCTGTTCTTAGCTGCGGAAGAAAGATTTTAGTTTATCACGGAGATTTTATAAACTTTATATATTCGTATTTTTCTCCTTTTTTTCGTGTTTCAGAACTATAAGTTCTTGTACGTTTAAGGATGTGTAAAATATATTAATTGATTGTTATTCCGACAATGTGTCACTCGATGATAACTAAAATTTTAAACACTTTTTCGTTATTAATTATACTAAGCATGAGTTGTTATATGTTAATGAAGGATTTTATCATATAACGTATAATATGGTTTGTAATTATCTGAAAATTATAGTGTTTAATAAATAAATTACCAACCAATCGCAAGGCACTTGGAGAACCGGTACCCATTTGTTTAATTTTTGCGACAACTTGGTATTTCCATGCAAATAATACTTCATTTCTTCTTCAACGATTTTTTGTTATTAGGCTTTTAAATATCTGTTCATAGGAGACGTTAATTTATTTAAAATTTCAGTTAAGATATTTTAACACGAAATAATTTTAAACATTAGGTGTAATTATTAGTTTATCTGCATACTCTATGAAGTTATTCATTGTTTGAAATCTATTCATTGCTCTTTGGGAAGGCTGTTATCATATGACGATCAGAGTATGCTGTGCGGGCGTAATAAACAATCTTCAGTCTCATTGTTTTATAAAAACGAGTAATATAGATTTAATATATTAGTCAACTGTAGATCGAAATCTCATGTAAATCTAAATTATAGTGCGAAAAATTACAAATTTTATGCGTTATAGTATGCGTGTTATTGTTGTGTAGCGACATAGTACAATTATGACATTTTCTGCTTGATGATACGGTTAATCGTTAATAATATCTAATATCTGCCCAGGTCCCATTTTACAGTGTAATAATTCAAATATATGTTATAGCTAAAATTATATTCATAACTTTGTTTAACTCCCGTTCATTACATTCGTGTGCTGGTTATAAAATAATCTTTACAGATTTGATATATATCCAGAATTCTTTATAAGGAACGTAGACAATACTAGTATAAAATAACGCTACACATGGTAACCATCTGTACCAGGGCAAAAACCTGCATTATGGTAAGTTAGCATGCCTTTTCTGCCCTTTCTTGTATACAAGCAGGTTTGGTTAGTTTTATGTGATACTACGACAACCCTTCAAAGGTTGTCCCGAGTGAACGTTTTTTATAAATATCTATTAATAGATGCTTAATAACATACCATTTACTGTCTTAGTGCTTAGTAGCGTATATCAGTCTAACAATTTTGCATTGGTTAGGATGTTAACCACAAAATTCAACTTTGAAGTAAGATAGTATGGCTCGTTATTTAAAAATGTCAAACTGAAACTGTGTAATATTTGCACACTACTGTTTGTAGCTGTGTTAGAAATAGAAATAGGCGCAGCGTTGGTATATGTATGTGTACGTATAAATAGTTTTATGCGCCTAAATGTACAAGATACACATAATCGATGGCGTCAAGCGTCTAATAAAACATGACGTCTGTATTACAAACCAAAAACGGGTTTCAATTATCGCTTCTTCATACAAAGTTGCAGTATAAAGTATAAAACAAGTTAAATAGAATCAAATCGCATCGCATAGTAAGGACAGTTCAAATGTTTTGCATATAAAGAAATCGTACATTAACATATGGCAATGATAGTTATACGCATATTGAACTGGCTGTTCCCTGTCCGTTTTGTTGACCGTAAAACCCCGCAATTCCCGTTGTGAAAGGAATTTTGTTAAATACGTTCTTAGCTGACCTATACTCGGTAAAAGAAATATTCCTACCAAATTTCAATTCTCTAGGCCGGAGGTCGCCAACCTGCGGCTTTGGATGTGAAGTTACGGCTCTTTACTTCCATACTTATATTTCACGCATTGATATTCATATTATTTATTTTATGAAACAAAAACATTTAAAAATCGCGCTGTATCGATTAACGAGGGCTAGACACCATTCCTTCCTCTCACTGTGACGTCACACGCGACGCGCGTCCTCACTCTCAATAATATCGTACAGGTATAAATTATCTAATCTCTTGTGAAAAAACGTTACTCTTATAGGAATGAATAGATATTTTTCGTATGAATGAATACATTATCAAATAACATTGTTTATGCAAGCCCTTTTTTCTAAAAATTTTTGAGGTTCTTTAAAAACTGAAATTTTGTAAATTGTAATTTTCGACTCTTCTGACTCAAAAGATTGTCGACCCTTGTTCTAGGGCTTAGTGGAATAGCCGGTATATATACATATATGCTCCCCGGCCGCTTTGCTGAAAGAATGCCCTTTGCCTTTGAATTTAATGAGAAATAATTAGATTCGAAATTTGTCTGAAATGTTTCTTGAGAGCATCCGCAACCGCGACCGACTTTCTATAGCAACCGCATAAATAATACGGAATGAAAATATTTATAAAAGTAAATTAGAATATATACATGTAATGAAAATAAACGCATATATACATTTTTATATATTTGAAGTAATATTTCCGGATTGTAAATTTTTTCTAGTTAATATTACTTTTATTATAATTTCGACATTGTATACAAATTTTGTAACGAACTAATATATATATTAAGTATATGTCTTTTAAACGTACATGATAAAGTAATATTATAATAGTGCCTAATAGGCTAATACGTGATTTATCTTTACCGATAGCATAATTAATAATGAAGTAAAATCTATTAACTAAGACGACGTAGTTTTTATTTTAACGGTCATCGTAAAAACAACTGATGCGGCTTATTAGGCAAAGCAAGGTCTCTCAATAATTAGTACACTCGAAGGTTGTCCAAATTATTTTCGTTTTTCCACCTTGAAGCTGAGCGTTTAAGTTTTTACGACACTAATCATAAATAAAACGGTCACAACTAAAATTGTAAGACGGTAAGGAGACGCGGGTCCGATCACACACTGAGCTCGAGAAAACATTGTGAGGAAACCGACGCGTTCCAAGAATAACTATTATGGATATTTACCAACCCGCACTTGATCTGAGTGATAAAAATCCTTGGCTCTGTAATTGAGAGAAGATCCTGATTTTTGTCAGTAGGAAAATTAAGAGAGTTGTGTTATATTATTAATTTTTACCTACATAATATAGATTATACATGAATCTCGTAAGATTGAACATTATCGAAGGTTATCTATGAGATCTAACAAAACTATAACAATATAGATTATTTGTGACGTAAATCGTAATTATAGTACAGGTGTTTTCCATAACATATTTTAAACAAAATTTGTGCTGTTGTTATTTTTCGTATGGGTTACAACTGTAAGCCATCAAGGTTGTCTGCTATCATCGTGTCCCTATTGTTTGATGTCAACGCCTGTGGTCCGAATGATAGCGCTGTGGAAAACATTAATTAGTGTTGTACTCCTATCGTTGACGTAATGAACGCTTCATGATCACGTTATACGCAAATGATGCGTATAAAAAAAACTTACCGATATGTATAATGATTTTTGCTAACATTATACATTTATTTGATTTTCAATTATTATCTATATGGACTTAAACAAAAATGAGAATAACGAAACAAAAAAAAAAGAAATACTTATAATTGAAAGAAATGACTCAGGACATACCCATCTGGCGGAATAACGAGCAAACTAATAGTATTGCTACTTGTGTCGATACACTTGCTCCGTTCTACGTCCAAGACACTACAAGCACTGATGGTGCAGCCGTAAATCACGTGGAGGACTTCTAGCGACACATGTTTGAGAATTTTAGTGGAGATTCCATATTTGAATCGTTTGGGGTGGAAAAGGTAGGCACATGGTATTCTCGTGCCCATAGACTTTAGAAAAATTAAAAAAAAAACAGCTATATAGACCAAAGTATAAGCATCACCATCCAAGGGGGGGAATGCCAGTTTACTCAGTCCTCTGCCGGACGGGGATGATCTGGTACATTTCTTTTATCTATACTTATATCTTTTTTCTCGTTTTGGTTTTTCCCACATTTAATTAAATTAAAGTTTACGGATTTCGTATCCTGTTGTTTCGAGTGCCATTCAGCACTCATGGTCTGGGGAGGACTACTGACAGTGTCCTGACGTCATAATCATCACATAATACCTACGGTTCTTTAATTATTGTTTACAATTCGTACTACGCAGTGTTACTACGTCATTGTGTTGATGTCTTCTAAGGCTATGCTTAGTATTTGATTTAATTTTATTAATATTGGAATCCCGACTCCATCGTAGTACCAAATATCTTCTTTATTGAAATTTGGATTTTTTTTTAATTTCAATAGGCTAGCGAAACATCCGTGTTAGGGATTGGCGTTATTTAGCAAAGATTCCTGTTTTATTTAAGTTTATATAATTCTCGGAATAATCATAAAAGTTTTTTTTATATATATATATATTATGAGTGTACATAATATTGAAATTAAAATAATGGTTAAGAAGAAATATGGTATTATCTAATTCAACTACAGATCTTTGTGGGCCACCGGTCTCTCGTAGGTACTGTCCTCGTCCACTATGGCCACATTCGCATCCCGATTTACACCGCTGCTCCAAGCTTTGGTTTTGATCGACCTCGACAACTAAATACTTGCAAAATATCACAATACAGGATAAAAAAAAACATTAAATACTTTGTAAAAAAATATCTGTAAGAGAGAAAAAAGTGAAACTTATAAAATGTTAGTGATATTTCTGTAACGATAGGAATTATAAAAACGACAATTAAAATGAACAATGCTTCATTGTTTATGACAAAAGGGCCATTTTTTTAAATGAAAAAAATTTATGTTTATGAGTCACACTTTAAATAAATTAAGAGTTCTTGGAAAAATGGTGACTAAAGAATCGATCGAGTTTGAATATTCCCGTCTTTAAAATCAACTCACTTGTCACCACTTCCAAAAATGAAGTCTTACGAGAGATAATTGCAATTAACTCTCATTTGACTTGCAAGATGCACTGAGATTTCCAGCGGTATGGAGCTGTGTCCTCATCATTGCCCTTAAGCACTTCCATGGGAAAAGTTACCGATGATTTGTATGCTAGTATTTATTTCTTTTCATCATGGGTATATTAAATTTTTTTGGGGTCGTAACCAGTTAGTGCGCTTTAAAACCTAGATAACATTACAGGTAGAATCGTAGTCAAACACTAGTTTATATCACATAACAAAAATTTTTGAAATACGCTTGAGTTTTCCAAGTCATCCAGTGTTAAGTAACTGAATGACAAAATAAACTTCTCGTGTTACTAAGAGGTGGTCACTAGACGCCATTGCGAAATTTATCATATAAATAAAAAACAATAACTATCAATTAACTACCAAAGTATATATATTTTATTTCTATACAATAGATCTATAGATCAGATCTTAGACCTTTTATATTAAATTTATAAATTAAGAAAAATGTTTAAAAAAAAATTGTTGTTTATGTCAGATTTGTTAGTATAATACTTAAAAACTGCTTCACCAATATAATTTAAATTTTTTACTGGTGACAAATATGTACGAGTATGTTGATATAATTTTTCTCAACTTATGCTGTGATTATTTCTTACTTTATATGAATAGAAATAGTTCTTTTAGTAATTTTTTCAATTGTTAATCTTGAGTTTCATTTCTACGATTTTTAATACATTTTCATTGATGCTGCTGTAACACCAATCATTTATTACAATTTTAATCATAATATAGTTTTTAAAGATTAGATAAATTATTGATTACAATCGTTAATATATACCATCTAGATTTTTATAAACTAGTTAACAGACTGCTTATTAATAAAATATATTCCTTTTTCTTTGTAACAAAGCACCCTCTCCAAACTTTTTAAGCAACTAAATTCTTATCATGTCTTAACTCATGTAAAATAGAGACAAAGAAAAATAGCCGATTTTAAAAACAAATTGTATTTTGTTTCTTTTTTAGTATTCATCTTTACGTTCATTCGTATTTTCCAAATAGACTAAATGTCCTTAGATAGGAACATACAAAGTATATAAAAATTCACGTTTTACTTACACATACCACCAGGACTCGTGTCCTATGTTCACTAAAAATCACGCTCATGCTCACGAGCAAAACAAATTGTTCAATTAATCGGTTAATTTGCTCATGGCATCATCGTACCGGCAAAACCGCTAACGATAAAATTTCCTGTACAAAAGTCCCTCCACAAGGTCCTTGCGTGCCTTATAACCTCACCGCATCCGCTAAATATATTATCTTCGTGATAATTGCCTTCGGCAGTCAAAAATTATTTGTTTTCATTACTAATGACACTCCCAAAACAAAAAGTCTTGACACTGAGTACTAACGTAAAGATTAAAATATCACCTTGTGCAATGTAGCTGATGTATTTATCATTTAAAATACTTAAAACATTGTTATTTTCTTAATAGTGGAATGGTTCTCAATGTGGGGGTGGAAGTTAGAAGTAAGTAGAAAATATTCCGCGGAAACTGCAGAATATTTTCTACCTTCTTTTTCTAATATTGCTAATTATAATTTTAACAGAAAATGAAGCTAAAATTTATACGTAGAACGAATATTTTGCTCATCATCCACAGATATAATATATATAATAAATAAAAAATCATATTGACTATCGTGAAACAGATGAGCAAATTGATAAAATTTTTGATAATATTATCGAATATTATCGATTACTATAACTTAAATTTTACATGGTGTTAAGTAAGAATGAAGCTGTGGATGATAAACCTTGCTCATCATCACCGCAGCGCCTATTTCTGCCGCCAAACAATAGTGTGCAAACATTAATTTTATCCGATTGGAAGGGCGTTGTAGCTCGTGTAATTACTGCGGTAATGAGACTCAACATCTTATGCTTCAGACGACAAGAGCAATGTGGTGCGGACCACCTTAAGTAGTGTCACGTTATTATCAAGCGTATCACTTACCATCAGGTGAATGTCCTGCTATTCTTGTCGCTGATGGTATAATAAAAAACTACTCTACCAAAAATCTCTAGCCACGGAATTGAACGAGCGGCTTTCGTGTTAGATCCAAATAGTTAAATAATCAGTTTTCTTTTTTTGGAATTTGGATCACTACATTACAGTGACACTTGTATGAGAAAAAAAAAATGCCAACCCAATTTACCTCCCACAAAATGTCTGTAGAGCGGTGTATGGAGGTAGTCGCTTTGTCATTATTTATCGCGTAGCTGCGGTGAACGAACGCTGGGCCAATGATCCGTTTTACTTAAACAGAATAATTTTATACGCGGAAATAATCCTAAATTCGAATAAGGACAAGGTGCAGATGTTTACGACGTGACCCTTTAAATAAATTAACAACCTAGGTTATTTTTTAAATGTACGAACATAGCACTTTAAGTATAGCTACCACCGTACGCTGGTACCACCATAGCTCCTATTTAAACTTCCAAACAATATACAAACATTACTGTATTCCGGTTTATAGGGTGTTGTAGCTAGTGAAATTACTGGTGTAACAAGACTTATTGACATTAGTTACTTAGTGGTGCTGTGTATAACATCCTAACTAGCGCCACGTCGGTATGGACAGAATCACTTACCATCAGATTAACGTCTTGCTCGTCTCATTGTTTCGTCGACTAAATAAAAGCAAGTGGATATGCAGATTTTCAGCTACCTACTTTGTTTAGTAACGATTTTATTGAGTAGATGTTTTTAACCAATATCAACATCCTACATGTTAAGCTATACGATATTCATTATTTTTTCTAAAATATGTTACCATGTAATTCTGATTCCAAATGTGAGTTTAGAATGATGATATCTGAAGGTTTGGTTAAACAGTTTGCACTATGTATCACCCTGCCGTAGACCTGTAAATCTATGAGAAAAGAATGAAATTATTTTATAATATTACCAATGTATAATTTTGTGTATATTACGTAGAAGTTTTTAATTTCAAATGTACATAAGTATAGTTCTCAGCCGCATCATACGATTCTGAAAGATGATTGCTATGAATAGTACAGTATAAAAAAAAGTTGATTATTTTTGACACCCTCATGAACTTTGTATGTTGAAACTAATAGTTTAATAACGTGCGAATATTGCTTCGTAGAACTGAATACAATATAACTGTCATATCTAATACTTCGTTTTACTTGAAACGTTTAAACATCGGATATCAATTTCTAAATAATCTGTTATATTTCTTTGAAATATGTTTGGTGCTATCAGTAGTGAGTAAAAGGGAACTCATGAAATTACTAATGCATTTACTAAATTTAAATGTAAATTCAATTTAATCAAATTGTTAATACTTTACTCACTAACAAACAAAATTTTGGCGAATAGAAATGCTGAGATAAAGTTAACACAGGTTGTATGATAAAAACTACTATTTATTTTTGTCTTTCTCTTTGTTATTTCTATTAAATTTTACATATATTAAAAAGTGCTTATTGATCATACTGAGAAATACTCTTTACATTATTATCATCAGGATTCATCTAGGATCTCTACGCATACCGGTCTTACGCTCCTAACACCCAACAGCTTCTCTTGACCTTCATTATATCAGTTTTTCCAGGAACCTAACACGTTTCCAGGAACCTAACAATTACCTATAGTTACTGGTACGTCTTCGCCACTCTAAAACCTTACTGTTCCAACGGCTATCAATTCTTTGATTGATGTACCTTCCACGTAAAGGTTATGAAACCTTTGAAATATTTAAAATGATTTCTAACCGAAAATCCGATAGAACGTGCTCGTAGTCTCGTAGAGGGTTGAATCTCTTATTGAGACCCTTTGTAAGTGGTCACATCTTAGTTCATCCTAATGTTTCTGCGAGAGTTTTTAGTTATTATTTTACTGATTGTAAATTATTTTAAGACAGTATGAAACGCATTGAGATGTTAAATTTGATATCCTACAAATAATATTTTAAAATACTGTAACTTTTTTTTTTTACTAACTAGTATTAATTTGTTAAAATGATAAGGTTTAATTATTCATTTTAAATAAATAGCGGGTTACGTCGATTATAGCATAAACCTTTGTTAAGTGTGCTGTTTTGATATTACTTGCTAATTACATATTAGAAATATAATTCTATATACAATTTTTCTGGGTGAGAAAAAGATAATAAGTTACTCTAGCTTAATTTATTATTTTCACTATACAATAATGTTTTACGTAACATATGGTGATTCGTTTAATCACGTTCTTGTCGTGGTCTCACGAAGTGGTCGACGCAAGTCATATAGATTGTATCTTTTATGTAAACATACAATTATTTGCAGATAATTACATCCTCATATCTTGTATCATTAAACACCAGGTTAAATGTTAATTTTATGTTAAAAATGCAACTATTTCTTATACGCGTTCAAACAACTGTCATAGTATTTTGAAGAAATTTAATCGAGCTTGATTATATAATTCATTATTACCTAGTCATGTTTATTCAGTAAAGTCCGTGTCGGTCCAAACGCAGTACAGTTCCGCAGAACGGTGCATAATAAACATCGAAACCTCTAGGCTCAGAAGACAAAACCACTAAAATACGATTTCTACTACAGCAAAAAAAATGATAACAAGAAATTTTTACCGACATGTGTTTTTTGTTTTTATAGTTTTAAAATAATTACATAAAGCAGAATTTTTTAAAATTCTATTGGATTTATGATATTATTTGCTAGAAATATTTTTTTATACGACGCTGAGACCACATTTTTGAGAACTTCACATCTTTACATATATCAGTCGATAGAGTTTTAAAAACTAAGTCTGTACTGTAATTTTTTTCTCCCTTTGTGCCCCGAGGTATCGGTGTGGCTACTAACAACATAATAACTACAAGCCTTTATTATTAGTGGTGTCTTAAAAATTGGTTAAAATAATTCGCATATTTGTTATTATACTGTTTTAATAATATATAACGGCTATAAGGGGTCCCGCACAACAACCCACGGGACCCAAGCCAACCTCTCCTGTTCGCGGTGCACCCTGCTAATCAACAAACGAGGCTCTGGCTTGCACCAATCCGCATTGGGTTAGTGTGATGGGAAATGGACCAAATCCCTTCATATAAATCCCTACAAATGACGGCACTTAGTAGCCGGCGGTACCGGAGTCCATGCTGACTTTGACCGGCGAACGGACGACGTGGAGTTCGAGGGAAGCCGCTAGGTGCAGGCAGCGCAGGATCGATCGCGGTGAAGATCTTTGAGGGAGGCCTATGTCTAGCCGTGGACGTCTATCGGTTAATGACGATGATGATGATGAATATATAATAATATTATTACTGAGTACTGTTTTATATGTACTTGCTGGCCTCTAATTTTCTCGCTTACTGCAGCGAAATGCGTTTAAATACGTCACTACGTTTATAACATACCGCCATGGCGCCAGCAACGACTTCTGCAATAATGCGATCAAACGTTTTTATTTCTATTTACTCGGTGCAACAAAATGATTGAATGGCTTTTAACGATCAAGTGGTCGGTAATGTGTTCAATTAATCAGCGTTTAGTAATTGTTTGGTATGTGTTGTAATATTTATTCTAATATTATTGTTCACAGTATATTTCTTGTAAGTGGCATTAGCGCTTAGCACATTCTATTGATTCGTCGGGGAATTATGTGCGAGCGAGAATTTATGGTATAAATTATTAAATCAATTGGAATTATATAATCTTTGTACAGTTTTATTAATAAGAAATCACACAGATATACGTAAGATATAAGTACATGAAAAATCAAAAACAACCAAATTTAACCTTCGCGTTATAGTAAATGGAGTTAGTAGGAATGATATATACAACACCACATTGTGGTCGTCGCTTTGAAACATAAATTACCAAGCCTCCTTACTTCGGTAATTTCCCCAGCCACAGCGCCATTTAAACAGGAACATAGTAATGTTTGCACACTTCTGTTTGGTGTCAGAAATAGGAGCTGCGGTAATACCTAGATGGTCTCCGGCAACAGAGACCTACCACCAATAAACTACAACAACTATTATTGTGACAGTCTTCCCTAAAATAGAGAGACTTAACACTACAAACTATTACACTAATTATTTGCGGGTTGACGGAGGTATCATGTCCACTAAAATTGGTTATCGGATGTGTCGGCGTCTTCTTGATAACCGGAAGTTTAAGCTCATTAAAAAACTGAAATCATGGCCTTGATTTTAAAGTAGTAACAACTGAGCTATGTATATTTTGAGTTTATATATGCATTTACACATAAATTTGGAAGTTAAAAAATATTATAAAAGGTAATATTATAAATGCCTTAGAGTTTTTTAATGCCTAATGTGCATATTGTTACTATTACCACGTACTTAACGGTGAAGGAAAACATCGTGAGGAAATCCGCACACTTTGAAATTATCTGTGTGTGTGTGGTGGCCCCAATTAAGTGGCAACAGGCTCAGCCCCTGCTACATGGGACCTAATCTGACCACATCTAGCGGAAAGTGGGTGTTTATTCGTCTCTGCCTACTCCTACTGGAAAAAAAGGCGTGACAGTACAAAAAAACCTTATATATCTGTTTCCGTATAAAGTAGAGCGCTGATATTATAATGGTTCTGACGTCAGGCTACGGGCTCATATCCGGAATGAGAGAGATAAAAATTTATATCTTACTATGGCATTACAAATTGAAAGTTATTTGTTCAGTATAAATAAGGAATATAAAAGAAAAAGTTACTTAGATATCGGAATGTAGTCCATGGATATGGCGTGTTAGGGTGGTGCGACGCATTATCGAAATGGAAAATCGCACAGTCCTGTAAGAATTGTGTGATTGAAGGGAGTCTGAGGTCGTGGTGAAGGTCGATATTCCTCTGAAACTATTGTACACCGGCAGCTTTTCAGGTTTACCGCAGACAGAAAAGGATCTATGAGAATCAAACGCGAGTACAATAGCCACATAGGTCGCCATTTGCATGTTTTATACAGGTGCACTGTGATATACATATTGATATGAATATACGCAGTAACGAAAAATGTTAATGTTTATAGCAAAAGCCGGGTTCCTGATTATAATCATCAAAGAATAATTTATTTATTTTAAAGAGTACTATTCGTCTGTCTTTGTGGCAGTTGGCATATATTCAAGCGAATTACCCGAAACGGATTCGTTCTGGAAATTTAATCATCATCGCCCTGGATGTTATCTTTAGTCGTGAAATTATGGGTGCCCTAATTCGGAGCGGCTTAATTATGACTTTCAGGAATTTCCCATAAAATATCTGAATACAGAAGAAAGTTAAACTATACGAAACAAATTTTATTGATATAAATATTCATTTAAGTTTCCTAATTTTTTCTATATAAAGTTATTATATACAACTTATTCACGATTAAAATTTTTGAGATCCTAGTAATTTACGAGTATAGCCTTTTTATAAACTTTTCTTGAGATAATCATGCTGATGTTTAATGGATATGCATTTGAAAGAATAGCGTCTAAATCATATCTGATTTAAATAACAATCGTGACCTTAAGCTACGAAGGCATGTAATTAGACATCCTAGGTAATACCGCTTTACGTTGTACATGTAATCATCTTCGTGTTTGCATACAAGGAAAATATATTATAAAGATTTGTGATATAAATATATTTATTACATGTAGATTGCGATGATACTGGTAACGGTAAACATTTCTGCCAACAACAAAGCCAATTGCTATACCCACACTATAAACAGGTAATTTCAGTATTTTTTATTACTGATGATTTCTTGTTATAACCATGATCAGTACAGTGATCAAAAGCGTCAATTTATTTCTTGTAAATGATAAATATCATGTTATTGAGATCCAGTATTCATTAGAGCATTGACCCATATTTTACAAGCGCGGCACCCACTTGGCAACCCCGCGCGTCTGAAATACACGCGGCCCGTAGACCGTCGAGATTTCTGTCTCAATCCTCTTGTATTATGTTTCTAAACCAATCTAAAATTAAATACTCAGTAAATTTCCGTATGGTAACTACATTCCTGTATTGTAAATATACGTATGAATATTTTTAATCTATCTATACGTCTTAATAAACTGAATAAATGGAATTAATTATTATTTTTTTACTTTTTATTATATAAATAATAGATCTTTCTTTATCGAAAATAATGACAGTACTACGTTTCATTTTAAATAAAATCTTAATCTAGTGTGTTGTAAAATTTCTCAAATTATATAAAAATAAATAAACAACAACATATGTAACACAAATGTTACTATTATTATTACACATCAAGTGTTGATAGTTAGTAGTAGTAGCTATGTAATTTTTTTTATAGTTACACGTTCCAGTAGTAATACCAATAATAGAATCCTATGAAACTACCAACAAAGAAAGCACTTTGTTAGTTCCAAACAAAGTTTTCTTATCTTAAAATGCTCAAGATCTTTTGATGACTTCTGCTCCTTATTTTTCTTAGTCATATATGTTTAAATGAGGTAATGTTATTATCTAAAATGGTATTGGTAAGATTTTCATTTTACTATATGTAGACGTTGGACATTTGGAACGAATTCGTTCTGCACATTGAGTCATACTGTTCTTTATTACTAAGAAAATTCGATTATTCAGTTGATGACATCAGAAACACAATTTAATTTACATAACATGAAGTAAACAGGCATTACTGTGCTGGTAGCAATTTCAGTGTAAGGCTTTCCATAAGATGACGCTTCACACCTATTTCTGTTGAGGAAGTATTACCATCGTTTATAAAAAAACTACGTTAATATTAGACCATCCATTACACGAACTTGCTATTGCCGTTCTTGTAGCAGCCATTATTCATATCAATGTATTTTTTTTTTGTAGTCATCGTTTCTGTCTTAAAAGCACTTCCAGAAGCGAAACGAATAGTGGGTTTGATTTTTTTTTTTCGGCGTGATATATAATTTAAATTTAGTGTAATCATCACACCAACATGATAGTTAAAAAACAAGTTTAAAATGTTTTTTTTTATTTAGCAAGAAGTTCTAAACTTATGAGGTCTATTTGAGTCACAATGTTAGGAAATAAAACATGTAGAATATCACGCTGTATGTTACATAGAATGTAAGGTATTTTATAACTAGGAAAAAGATAAAAAAGTATGTATGTAATATATAGCCTGCTTAGTTTCTTGCGCCCATTCTCCTCAGGTCCGAGGCATATCTTTTGCGAATGGGTAGTAGCTTCTGATATTCAACAAGAGAATGATTGTTCCTGTATGGAATAAAAAATTAAATTTTGTATTTTATTATAAGTAAAATACAATGAAAAATTTTTATAAATGAAGTTAAAATACAAGTTAGATTTTTTAGGTTAAAGATTACATGACGGTTTGATTTCTAGCTTTGATTCAGTTTGAACTTCACGTTTGATGAAAAGCTATTTAAAATCATTTCGTGGTGCTCATAATAACTCACATTCCTCAATGGTTCTGCGGGTTAATTTAGTAGGAAAATATTTGGTTAGCTGTGCAGTGTACGCAGATTCGAAACCCCGTTTCAATGCGAGCGGTTGTTTTCATGAATTTGGCCCGCTAAACAAATGGAAAGTCGGAGCTACTGTATACTTAGCTTTCATTTCGGTTTCCTGTGTCTGGTTTTAAGCGACTTTCTCTTTAGTCAAAAGTTGATTTTTTTTTTCAACTGTTCTTATGATTCGCTGCTATTATCATTCTTCATTTTCATCTTTGAGTACGTAGAACACTTTCAGAAATTATAATTATGTACGCTTTCATAGACCCTAAACATAAAATAATGAGCTCTCTTTCTAAATTTCTAAAACGGTGTATTTTATCAGTAATTTTTAAATTGTTTATTTGTTATATTACACAACATTTTTATTTATTAATAGTTTCCATAATAACGTATCTCTTTTTTTATTGTTTCAGTGTCAACATTTTTATCCCAAACATTATGATTTACAAATGGATATTATGATAAGAGTGAAGTGTTGCCAAGAAACTAAAAATCCAAAGTGACGAAAGTGTTGAAGGTGTCTGTATAGCTGCGTTCCGTTCCTTTTAATATTAGTTAGATAATTATCAAAATGTCAGACAAGACGTCGTCGTCCGTCGGCCCTAGGAGTTTCGAGACGATCTCGGAGGAAGAGGTGGAGTCCCCTTGGGAGAAGCTTCTGAACACTGCTGTACCTACTATTATTAAGACTAACGCGTCGACTACCACTATCTGTAAGGATGAGCTCTCCGCTACTCCGCAGGCTGTTGATATTGAATCTAACAAGCTGACGCGATCCAAGAGTCTTAATCAAAGAAGAAATAGCAGTGGTCTTCTCAGCACCATACCCCGCCAACTCAGGCTCTCACTCCGAGGTGTGCGCAGTGAACCATCCAGTGTGAAGGACGTCCCAACGACCAGGAATGATAGCTCCCTTAACCTTCTTCTCAAGTAAGCTATAAAATCAATAATAATTGATTTAATTGTTTTCTTTATATTAACATTCGATGTAAGGCAGATAAAAATCTGGCAAAAACATTATCACAACGAGTTCAATAGGTTCTTATTTTATGTCCACTTTCTTCGAAGTTGTTATAAAAGAAAAACTTTGATGTTTATTGATCATTGTGGCTAACAGTGTAGTTATTTAGAGCAAACGCATAAAATTCTAGTCTACACGTGACTGCAGATAATTTTACGAGAGAATTCCCATATCTCTACTTTAGTAGAGGTCGAAAACGATGGCACCCACATAGCTTCGTCTCCATTTAATAACTTCATTTACCCCGCTTTAATAATTGCCGGTACAAACGTACGAGGTTATCCTATCGCTTTTTTTATTACTCACATGCTTTATCACGTGAGGTTTCATTATGTAGGATATTCTTCAACAATTACAATATTCTAACGATTTGTAATGATTTAAAATTACGTTTAATGAATCATCAATACAATTATAAGGTTCTTCCGTCTATAAACGACTTGATGAGCCATGAAAAAGATTTAACTGTGACTTTCGTGTCGCATGCAAAGTTCGCGCAGAGGAAACGGACGTCCTTATTTTATCACGGATCTCAGTGGTTTACAGGAAACCCGTCGCCGAGCTAGACTTGCCGAAACGGAACAATGCTTTTGTGACAATGACTAGGTGCCACTTCTCAAAAGTCCTTGTTTAATATCCGTCCTGATACATTCATATTGAAATAATGACATACTTTTACGTTTTTATTATAAACCGTATGCAAACTTGAATTTTGTATTAAGTGCGCTGTAGCTGGCGAAGTTGCTACAGTAATGAGAGGACATTTTACGTCTCTAAGCAATATGCATAATGTAATGCTGCATAAAATAGCGCTTGACATTGTTATAGACGGACTCATTAACCATCAGAATCAACATTCAAGAAGTAAGGCATTTCGTACTGCTTAAAAACTTCCATCGATTACGTAAAAATCAGACGATGCAAATTTAATAATTAAATTAGATAACAGTATCGCAAACTAGGTTTTAAACGGTAGAAAGTTTAACGGAGGCCAATGTAGAATGACCGTTAAAATATTTGAGCGGGCAAATTCACGGCACGATTGGACCAATAGGCTGGCGAGGCCGCTCACTTCCTTCGCATCGAAACCGACTCCCAATCAGCAAAACAATGTGGTTATTATCGCAAGGAGTACATACGAGAACAACTACAGCATGTAAAAAGAAGACTGGAGGATGTTACATATTTTTACACTACACTACAACACAAACAGCTTTATTTGTGATAGATCGCGCTTCAATTTTGCAGGTTTTAAATTGCAAAATATTGAACTTAACTCGATTATTATAAGAAATATCGTTTCATTAGTTAAAATTTTAATATTAACACAAATAATTGTACTGTTGGGTTTACTGATACAATAGAGCCTAATATATAAATAAACTAACACTTGAGTTGTCGGCTGTACACTTTATATGTGTTGCGGCATTTTATCGCTTATATTTGCCACTGATCTGTTCAGTGTTCGCTATGTTTCCTGCCATGCCTTATCACGGTTCTCACATGGCCGCGCTGTGTTAATTTCCGAGCACGTTTGAACAATTCTTTCCTAAAAACGCCTTACTTTATTGAACGCGAAAAATTATTATATTATACAACCGATACACGCGGTTCTATAAATATTTTGCTGTTTTATAAAGTAACCAAAACGACCCACCAATTGCGGTTTTAAAACATAATTATTTAACTGTCTGTTATAAAAAAACATGACATGTCAGACAAGAGATTTGCATTTTATTTACATTATAATAATAACAAAAGATAAGTACGTTATCAAGAATTGATACCTAATGAAATGCCTGTGAATATTATAAATATTAAATTATACTAGGTAATAACAATGGTATTAATCATGAGAAAAACAACCAGTCGTAAATACGCAATATAACAAACATCCTCATACCGAAGGAAATATGTTGAGCAACGTATATAACTATGACTGACTCAGTACAAGCGCCGGCGCCAAGTGGTTTTACCAGTACGAAACCTTTTTTAAAAATAGATTTTTTTTTATAGAATTCTACGAAATATTTCTCAGGATTCAGTTCATTACCTTTTAAACGTGAAATACCACAGCCGCTGGGCCTTTTTAATGATATAATCAACTTTCTCGGAAGGAGCCGAAACAGTAATGAATCCTTGTTTACGGCTTTATAATTTAGGAGCAATCACCCGTCTAATTTTATCGTTTCAAAGTTAAGGTGACACAAACATGCAGTTCACATACCTATTGGTCAGTGAACTTGGCGGTCAGACTAAATACCAGGCTATAATTTTCTGAGAATTAAAAAAGATATATACTGTATCAATTAATGTTCGTTCGTGTTATCTCCATTATTACGAAAATAGTAAACGTATTTCTGTTCATCTTTAGCAATATGCGTCTGTGTTGTAACCGGAGAAATATATGTTTATGTGTTTTCTTTGATAGTTTACAGTTTGGATAACCCCTATTTTTTATCTTAGACGAAAGCAGTATTGTACTTCTGAGTGTTATTTTTAAATACCCCATTTTAATTTTCGATCGCAACTAGGTTATTATTACGAGGAACAATAGTTTATAGCTCTGAAAGCATACTGCCCCATTGAGTCATAAAGTATTTATATAATTTAGATATTTTATTATTCATCTAATTATTTAAGAAATCTCTATACATGTTTAAATAAAAGAAAACACAAGTGTTAACAACATTAAAATCGTTTATTACTTATGAACAACACTTACAAATATTGCGCTACTTACCGTTATGAATGCCACCTTTTTGTCCTGTTATTTTACCTATTATTTTTAACTATGATATACTTCAATACTATATAGTGTTGTGAACTACATACTGTTACAAACTTAAATAGTTTTTGTTTTTAAATTAAATTACAAGAGATTGCCTGGTATAACATACGATAATCAGATTTTGCTGTATGTGTGCTAGCTTGAGTTGAATTATTATCCTTTTTAGTTTGTTGTTGCTACGCTCCTTACTTGAACTTTGATTATGATTTTATATAACTATTGTCCACAAGTATGTATAAACTGGTTCATACTTATTATGTAAGCCAAATCATGGTCGCGATCTCTCATTGAATTCAATGAAGCGTTATTGATCAATGCAAACACGTTACATTGTTTCTACTTTGAAGATACGTGTGAAAGTATTTTATGACAACAAATGTGCAATTTTTATTTGCCAGTGAAATTAATAAATTCCTCTTTCACTTTCTATATAAATCGTCATTAACAAAAGAATAAAAGATCTCCATAAAAAAGATGTTAAGCCATCTTTTTGTTTGGGTGCTTATTACACATATTCTTAGGGTTTTACAGTATATTAATATAGTTATTTTAAAAATTATGCGAGCGTTTGTCTATTCAGTTCAAAAACCTGATGACGCCATGCTTAGTTTTTTGTTTGGTTACGTCAACAATATATTTAATATATTTTCCGTTAGTTTTTTGTCTACGACCGACACGGCATACCTTTTCAAAGTCATTGAAATCGTCTTGTGAAACTAGTGAGTCATATTGAAACCAGTCCAAAGAACCGTTCATAGCTTTAAACTTCCTCAATAGTTATCAAAAAATCTCCACTGTACTCTATCATATCTCTCATCGTCGAATCATAATTTTGATTTAATTTTATAGTGAAATATTTACTTTTATCTATACAAAATTAAATAAATTAAGGCATTTTTAATCATACCGTTGCTAACAAAACTAAAAATACACATCCATATTCTCCCTACCTTCAGGATTTCTGGAAAGGAACTCTTACAGAGTGAACCTTTGTTTATACATGCTTTCAATAAAGTTAAAACTTTTAAAGGTAAAACTACTTAAGAAAAAAGCTTATGAAATATTAATAACACCTGTTTCAAGTTCATGAACTATCATTCTTAAAGTATATTATATTTATACTACAGGACAAATGTAATGTTTCAGTTTGCATTATTAATAATAATTTCAATAGTCAGCTCAGTATGCCACAATAAAGGAAATATATAAACGACTAATTAGACCATGGAATCAAACTAGTTGTATTAACTACTATTTACCTTACTGCTATTGTTCCATTCCATAAATAAAGGCATATGGGAATTTATTATGTAGTTTACTAGTCTCTAATGTTGATATGTCATATTTCAACATTTTAAGTTACTGAACTCTCACTCGTTTCATGTTTGTTCGAGCTTTCATTTAATATTTTAGAACGTTACGTATTAGAACCGAATGAAATCTTTTATTTGCTGTCTAATCTAACATATAACCCATTAAAAATTTCAGCCATGATCGATTAATGCCATCTATTAGAAAGTAGCAAAACTGGTAACTTCCTGTGAGATAAATCTAATTGGTAGGTATCGTAGCAAATAGCTATTTCAGACTAACGTGTCACCAAAATGGCGTGCCTTGGCAACAGCGTTTGTGTCTATTTCGCTGAGAACGAAGTTCATTCTGTTTTAAGCTCTCGTATGTGTATATCACCAACTTCCAAGGCGTCAGCAGAGAGAGAAAATCTTTGACATTTGCACGTTAAATTGTTTTTTCTTTTTGATTCAATAATTTATGTGACAAGGGTTGTCTTTTTGATTGTAATGTAATATTCATAATGCTCCTAGTAAACAATACAGTTGACTCTCATAAATTATAACTAATGTTTAATTACTTTAGAAAGTTCCGCTAATTTATTATTCTATTTTCACAATAGTATAAAATATCATTCCATTCCGTTTCAGCTTTTGGTTTATGTCGCTACGCGATATACGTTGTCAATGAACTTTGGCCTTGGTAATTAATAAACTACTATAACGTTTGTTTCATTACGACTTTTACATTTTTAAGTTTAGTACTAGGAACAATGCTCTTGTAAATTTATGACATTTCTGTAATGAAGAGAACATTATGAATAATAGTTTATAAATATCCTTGGAGGAAATAAGTGGATTGCAATAAAAAAATTTAATTAATTTATTTTTTATGACACTATATTCTCTTACAAATGAATCTTTATATAATAGTATGAAGTGTAGAATGTAGAATAATTTTTCGTAGGCGCCCGCTTGGCAGTGAAATTGTCAATGTTATTGTTGGACGCCAAGTACACTAATCGCTGTCGCCTGTCATTCTGTGGATATGTTGAGTCTAAAAAAAATCCTCGTGGATATTCCGTCACTGGTGAGAAGTGATTAGAGTGCGCCATATTTCCTAGAGTTATTAACATTCTTTCACCAAGTCGATGTGACAAGAGTATCAGATTCGTAATAATTAAAGAAACCTGCTACAATTCAAGGCAGCTATAGCTAATGAAACGGCTGTATAAAATATTTTTATACAAAATAGCTAGTAAAAGGACATATGTACATACTTAGTTTTAAAGAAGAGGGCGCAATGTGAAGCTCTATAAACATATATACATATAACGCTTCATTGTAAGGGACAGACCTGTCACTAATCGCCGTCACTTTGTTTTGTGTAAAGGAATGTATAAAAAAACATGCTCTTTTAATAAGTATCATACCTATTACTTTTATATCGTACAAAGCTCTCGTATCAAACAACTATTTTAGTTACAACTTTCAGTAGTTTCTAGAAAACTATCCTGGAATAAATTATAGCAATTTGTTTTAAAGTAAAATTCAAACAATCTCACAAAACATTATTCAAACAATGTTATGTTCATCTCGCTTATTCAAAAACATTGTTTACGAGACAATTACATCTTCCATATTTTCCACCATTAAATCTTCTGAAATTTTAAGTTTTGTTAACACATAAATTTTATTGATCGATGAATGTTTGTTATTAACAATACTCTACTCAATATTTCATCAAAGAAAACTGCATAGTTTGTAGATTTTTATAAATTTAACAGACAAAAGTGTAATCTACATTATATGTAGAAACATCAGTTTTGCAAGCAAGCAACTCAACCTCAAAACGTTAAATTAACTAAAGTAATTTATCGTTTTGAGGTTAAGTTACCTTACGCGAACATAAAATTAACTAAGACAAAATTTTCAAATTTCTATCAATCTTAAACTGCGACAAGAGATAAATTACAAATTCATTATAACCTATTTATTATATAGTCATTTTACGCCGAAATTATGCATCATTTGGCAAACAGAACTGGCGAATATAGAATCACTTTTAGCCAAAAAAAATTACCGTCGCAAAAAAGCCACCTGTTTCATTTCAATACTAATCAGAGCTGAGTACTTGAACTGATCGAGTCTCGTGTAACTCTGTCGTTAAACTTTTTCCTTGCAAAACCATATCATTGTCATCATCATCAGCCGATTGATATTGTGGCATTCGGCGCTTTCTCTTCACCTTTACCAGATCATCGGTCCACTTTTCGAGGTGTTTCTAGCACTAGCTTATACGTATAGTTTCCATTAAATTGTATTGAAGAGTACTCTTATAATTTATTTATCAGTTCTGCAATCAATCATTCATTATTGCATTCACTAAAATATACAAAGAATTAAACAAGAAAATATTAGTACATGATTGTTAAGACGTAGACACAGCTTTCACTAATTGTACTCTTTGTTTATGGCTAAGATAGGACTGGTTGCAATACCACTAATTATTGATTATTGCATACCACCATTATCATTATTAACCGATAGACATTGTGGCATTTAGCGCTTTCCCTTCACCTATATCAGACCACCGGTCCACTTTGCGAAGGACATCCCAACACTAGGTTATATATATAGTTCCCTTTAATTTGTATTTACGATTGCTAGACACTCATTTTTAGGTAGAATTACAATTGTTGAGTGGAATGAAAGGGTGATTCAGGTTCCTGTCACGTGTAATACTGACGCTATGTTATCGGAACATTTATTGTACACGTTGGGCAATTGTTTACATACGTACGTACGTACGCTTGCAATCGCCGATAACAAAATGCCTCGAATGAAACTAATCGTTGAAATGGAGTCTAAAACCATAAATTCTCTGAATCTACTAATACATATTTCTTCTACATCTATATTGAATTATTGTTTTTTATCGTTAGTATAGTTGAAGACGTCTATAGCAAAGGAGAAAGATTAACGGTAACGAATTTTTCTCTTTTGACTTCATTTAGCATAAATAATAATGAAATTCGACAAATGCTATAATTCCTAATATAAATATTAAATGAGAAAGTGTTCAGTTAGGACGTGGCATTTTTTTTTGTCTATGTTAGGAGCATGTTGATTCTAAACGTTTAAATATCAAAATTATGTACGGCATAAACATTGGTTCAGTTTTATTTTTAAACTTCGTTTAAAGTACAAAAGGTGGGATTAATGCGAATGAACATTATCTAACTGTTAACTTCGTACTCAAGTATTGGCCCTCTTTTATAGCACTTCTTTTATCTTTTATGATGTCATTTTGAGGCGACCAGCTCAAGGGTGTTCCCATAAGACTGTATAGTTATGGTAAAACCGATAATAATGTTGCTCTATATACACATTTGTGTATTTTTGCGCGGGACCGATCCGGTGTAGAGATCTTTGGGAGAGGCCTATGTCCAGCAGTGGACTTCCATCGACTGATGATGATGATGATTCAGTTAACCATTATATTAGAAAACAAAGATTGTATAACTAAATTAACGAAAAAAAATTATTCAATTTATTTATTTATTATTTTGCGAATAAAAAAAAAAGTTTACTTACAATACAAATTTGTATTAAATAAGATTACATTGTAACTAAGCTACTTGTAATAAATATTTATCATTCAAAGGTTTAGTTATTTAAGAAAGCTACAGACGATTAATTTAATCGTATCGCTTTGATTAATCCAGCGTCAGAATTGCAATCAAATGATATTGACCGTAAAACGTCGACGCTATTTCATTTACAAATACAAGGTTGTGGAACTATAGGAATAAATAATATGGAAAGTAAAAAAAAAATTGTTAAATAATGATATCACCAGTAAGTACGAGTTAAATGATAACATTAGTTGTACTTTAGTATTAACATCGGCACAGACTATTTTACATACGTTTTATGACCAGTTATAGACACCTATATATTGTTACAGTGTAAAAATTTTGAATATGTGAATGTTACTGTAGTTTGATTACTATTACTTTATAAATATAGTGGTTGGTGAGGATAGTGTTTTTGATCGTAAATAGACTATAATGTGGCGACGTCTGCTCGCCCGCGGCGCCACTATCTGTGTTGGCACGGGACGCTTCTGTTGTATTTGTTTGCATCTGTTTCGTTAAACATCCGCCCGTTTCAGTATTGGTCCAATTCTCTTCACACCCAGTACTAGTGGAAATTATAGTGAATGATCACACAAAGATTTTTGCGACGCCATTTTTATAGCGTACGTCTTCTGTGCCTTTTCTCTTTAGAATGTTGAGAGGGAAAATGATGCGAAAGTTTGTGGTGCTCCTTTTCGATATGAAAGAAGTATTCAGTGAATGTTTGATTAACGTTCTGCTGAAAGATAGAGTGGAGACAATTCAATAACTCTGTTGCCTCGCGAAGTACATTAAGTGTCGCTTACCATATGATTTAATCGGAAGATTTTGCCTCGGGAGCACCGGATCAACGTATTTGCGATAGACTGATTTCTGGACTTTTGAATTTTTTGCGTTGATCGACTGTGAACACAATTGCTAAACCAGTGGAATTCATGCTTAAAACAATGTCTGGATTAAAAAGATGCATAAGTCAAGTATCGATGTTTATGATAGGGAAACCAGTAAATTCATCCGAGTCAGCGTGGAGAGAAGAGTTACAAAAGTAAGTTGAAAACGTTTCATAAAGAAATTAAATTTTGAAAGACCGATTAGCTCTACCTGTGCAGAACAGTTGAAGGTCTTTTTCACGGTTGTATTAATATTAGAAAATGTTACTCATGAAAATATTTCTATATGCTATTTAAAAAATTGATTGTTCGCTCTCTTTATATAATGAATCACAGAGCATTATAATTAATACTGTATGGTTTTATATCGAGTTATTTGTAGCACCAAGATATATTGATGTGGCATTAAGATGACGTTCTTTTTATACTGCGTCACTACAAATGACATGCTCAATGATGTCATAATGGTACAATGAAATTAGTTTACGCAAATATTCAACAATGTGTAGCAATTCTTGCTAGTTTAACCCAGATACAACCAATAACATACGTATGAATTAATATAGTCGAAAATTAAAAAGAAGCCAAAGGCTCACTCTGTTATACATGATCTTGCTGATGTGTCTTACTAGTAGATAGTATAAATGTTAATAGTATGTATGAATGCTCAGAAATACCCGTCTGATACTTTTTCGGCAGTGTAAATTGATCGATAAAAAAGATCGCACAATTTAGATCCATGACTGAGTTATACAAATAACTAAAATTGAAATTTATCTTTATGACTTCTATAAATCCATTCACGCATATTAATAAATTTTATATTTTGATTCCGTTTAAATATTTACGTAAGTTTTGTCTATACTTTAGACACTCTTTCCAATTTCTTTAAAAAACATCTTGCAATTTATTTCCACTCTTATTTCGATATAGAAAGAATATATAGTATAAAATTAGTATAAATATTAATAAACGACGACCTTAATTAACGAAGAAATATTTCTTGCGGAAATTATCTTCTCTCTCTTTAAGATTGATATTATCTAAAATCGTCACAAACTCTGTTATATATGTAGGAGATTTCCTGAAATTCGTTGATTTAAACGAAAATTCCGAAACAAATTTGGTAGAAATATTGCTTCAGATATTTAGAGAGCAGGTAAGAATGGATTTTCCAAAATTTTTTCCTCAAATGGAGTTGCGGAGATGTTAATAAAGGAAAGGGGCTCAGAGGGCGCGGAAATATTTCTGACAAATTTCACATCTAATTCTATATTACGGCCAGCAAAGCGAGCGCGAAGCAGCTATTTCTTATTTATTCATAATATAATATAAAAAATGTTAGACTCGAATATTTATGGTTATTCAAAATTAAAATATATTCATAAAATAGCTTTTCTCACCAACATGACCGTTGCGACTAAAAATACTATACCAAAGAAAATATTGTTTATACACATATTCCCAACAGTTTGAACCTTAACATTTAAACACATATATTATAACAAAGACTACAACGAGATGCCTAATTTCTTCTTTATAAGATGAACATAGATTTACCCTGATCATATTTATTATCTCCTCTCTATTATCTATCCTTCCATGATGTACCTTAGGAAGTACTTGTATCGTTCTTTGAAGTTAGATGTTATAATTTTTTACTCTTCTTTTTGTCGCCGCTTCAAGATATTGTCCGTATTGTGATTCACTTTAGATCGCAATATTGCTTTAGCACAGAACAAACCGGGCTTCTCAGGATGTATGGTGTATCACCATACTATCGATGAATAAAATTAAAGCGGTTTCAAATTTAGTCACTAAAGTTTTAGCTCATATTTACGAAATACCAAAGAAGTTAAAAGGTGTTTGCCATTAAAATTAATACGAAAAAGTTTGGATTTTATCGGCTGGAATTTAACGAATTCTATGTAAATAAATGTAGAAGCTGTCAAGGTGAGACTAGATAAATGTAATATAATACCTATAAAAAATCTAACCGTATATAAATAGCGTATTATAACAATATTAAATATTTTTGTCAATTATCATAAAAAAAGTTGCACGGGGAGTGAATAAAAGCCTTCTTTTCCTCAAGTAAATTAAACTGAAGGTTCTCAAATAAATTTTTTTATTTATTTGCATATTTTTGTTTAATTCTATTGGATAAATATAAACTTTAAGTTTATATTACCCATATCACTACAATCTGTACAGTAAAATATATTACAGTAGATAAAATTAAGTTTATCTAAGTAGAGTCCTCGAGCGTTGAGTGGGAGCGAAAACGCGTATACACTACAACTAATGGATCTCACACGTGAAACCTTTTAAGCCAATTAAAGTTTATTTGTGGTAATAGATTTTTTTTATCATCATCATTTCTGTACTTTAGACTATACCTAACGTGTGGATTGGTTTTCTCAATTTGATCGTCAAACTTCAGTTTGAAGAGGGCACCTAATGATGATGATGAACGTGTGGGGACTTGAAGTAATAGTTATTAAGGAGTTGTTCTAACAAACTAGTCTGTTTTAGTTAGTTTAGTTATAGTTAAGTTCTGAAAGAAACTATATAAATTAATAAGGTAATCATTCATGTCTGTACGTTTCATGAAACTAATTTGTTTATTGTATTTACATGGAAATATAAATTAATACCAAAAGTAACTTTAATAATTGTTACAACAACAATATTTTGTTAATCGTGATACCGATTTCGTGAAAAATTTACAATCGATCCGCATAAGTAATAATGATTTACTATTATGTTTTTTTCTGAAGTAATATAAAGTATAATGACTAGAAGTAGAATCTCCTATTATATAGAGAAAACTAGTGTATGATATGAAGGACGTTATAATAATAAAACCCTTTTAAGACATATCCGGTAGGTTATGTTAAATAGAAAAAAAACATTAAAACTTAATTAGAACAGAAATTAACTAATACTTGAACTAATTGTTTAATTTCAAGAATTGAGTAGATCAACATTTCAACGTATTAAGAGATAATACTCAAATTAGTATGTTGATTTTAGTTAATATAAAAGAAAGTTTTTTTTTACTTACGTATGATGTAAAACCATAGGAAGTTTTAACTAGAAATAATATGTACGTTCTCGTTTTGATTTATACTTAAGAAACACAACAGTTGTTTAATATAAGGAAAATATTTTTTTTCAGATACCGTCAAGCCCGCTACGCAGCAAGGCGCGTCAGGAAACGCGTCATCTTCAAACACGGAGACTGCAACGTTGTGCAATGGAACGTGGCCAAGCGCAGGCGCCGATACCTTCAGGACATCTTCACTACCCTTGTGGACGCCCAGTGGCGCTGGACGCTGCTCGTGTTCGCACTCTCCTTCATACTCTCCTGGTTAATGTTCGCTTTGATCTGGTGGCTCATTATCTTCACTCACGGCGACTTGAATCCCACGCCGCCGAACAGCACGGCCGAATTCATCCCCTGTCTCAATAATGTCAATTCCTTCACTGGTTGTTTCCTCTTCTCCGTTGAAACGCAGCACACAATTGGTTACGGGTCCAGAACGACGAACGAGGAGTGCCCTGAAGCTATATTCGTTATGTGCATCCAAAGTATCGTCGGAGTTTTCATTCAAGCATTTATGGTAAGATACTAATACTTTTGATAAGAATACTTACGCATTATATTAAAGTCTAGAAACTGACAAATGATCAAATTGTATTTTCAAAATAATGCTTAGTAAATATAGATATTTAAAAGTTCATCATTACGACCAGATAAAGTTTAAAACATATGTATTTTTTTAGTTATTTAACGCGATGATGAGACGAGCGAAACGTTCATCTGATGGTGAGTGAGTGTTACAAAAAGCAAGTAAAGGTATAAAGTCTATTTAACGTAATTAATGAAATATAATTTCCTCTTATAATATGTGTGTGATATCATTGCCGTTTAAAGGTTCATTGTAAAATAATTTCGATAGCGTTATAACCTTCGTGCATCGAACTTAATATATAATTCTCTGTGAAAATAAACTTGGACGTGATCCACGTAGCATCTGATCCAGATGATCTTTTAAATGTCACTACGAAAAATACGTCACTAGGTTATTTTAACTACTTTTAAAGTGAGTTGTATTATGAATGTTAAACTACGCTGATTTTGTATCGTTTTGTAAACTAGACACGTTTCCAACGTTAGATATCTGTTTCAAAACGGTATTGGGGTCAGCAAGACAAGTGCCCCCAGCTGTTTTATATGAAAAAACGTTACGGTGCTCTACCAACAATTCTAATTTTAGGTGGGAATCGTATTTGCAAAGCTTTCTAGACCAAAGAAACGTGCACAAACCCTGCTGTATTCCCGGAACGCTGTAATATGCTTACGAGACGGCCAACTCTGTCTGATGTTCCGCGTTGGTGACATGAGAAAATCACATATTGTCGAAGCGCATATTAGAGCACAAATTATACGCCGCAAGGTATATTATTACAACAAAGAGGAGACTGGTTAGTGATTGGGGACTTCAGTCAGCACGCTTAAACTACATCTATCAGATCTGGATGACCTTGACTCATCGCACTCCATACATTAAAAGGTGACGGACTTTGAACGAAGTTAAAATGAGTTCAATTTTCGATCACCTTTGCGAATGTTTCAGCATCGAAATCATTTTTTTTTCTTGTTCATAGGTGGGTCTAATATTCGCGAAGCTGGCGAGAGCCAAAAAACGAAATACCACACTCCTGTTCTCGAGGAACGCAGTGATATGTTTAAGAGACGGAGAATTTTGTCTTCTATTTCGAGTTGGAGATATCCGAAAGTCTCATATCCTTGAAGCGCATGTCCGCGCCCAGATTATTCGAAAGAAGGTACTAAAACTAAAACAATTTTATATGTCGTGATATGAATGCCGTGTATGTAATTTTTGGTGTCGTCCTGTATTTTTTTTAAGCAAAGACCCATCTATGGATAAGTTGCCAAAAGTTTGCGCATGCCTTGTGCCCAATATATTGCAACATTTGCTTTACTAACAAACACGCTTTAGTCTGTGGTGAATCGGAGCAAGAAAATATATTTTTTTTTTATTTCCAGTAGTCGTACACTGACGTTTTTCTTAATGTTACATTTATTTTACCTTTTTCGTTTAGCTTTTCAACTAATTGCATCGTTATTTACGCTTATTTATTAAAAATCACAATTATTCTTGAATTCTTGCATAAAATGCAAACTGTACTCTGCATCCCGGCACTAATCAATTATTGCATGATTATTACAATTATGCATGACTATCTAAATTCCACTGATAAAAATGTAGAAGGACATTGGATCCACAAATTTCTTTTAAGTTTTTAGCGGGAAATCAAGAAATAATTAGAAAGTATTATTTCATATATTATACATATTGAAATAATATTTCTACAAATTTCTGTATATTCCAACGCTTATAAAATTATTTTATTCCCGCTTAAACCTTGACATTTATTTTTTTTAAATCATTTTACATCTATGGTTGTGGTGATACAGTAACAGTCCCTCTATTTTTTTTTTTGATATATTTTTTATTTACCCACGATTCTTTATAAAGGTATATATAAATCTACAGATTACAAGAGAGGGAGAAGTATTACCATTCTACCAGCAAGAGTTGAAAGTAGGCGCTGATGGTGAAGAGGATAGACTGATGTTCATATGGCCCATGACCATAGTGCACAAGATTAATGAGAAGTCGCCATTGTACAACCTTTCTGCTTCCGATATGCTTAGAGAAAGATTCGAGATAGTAGTTATGTTAGGTGGGTAATATTTATATTTTAAATTTTTTTTATTATTAAGTGCCGAGTACTATGAAGGATGTACAGCACAACTTTTAGTTTGATGTTTTGATCGTTATCCTTATAAGCTACGAGCTGTCAAATTATTTTAAATTTACTTTTTTGTACAATTGTTACATCATAGTAAAATTTAATACGATGCACTAGCTTGTATTAGAATCGTTCTTAAAGATAATCCTATCATTATTAGTATATACACAATAAAAAAAAGAGATAAAAATATGAAACAATTGTCAAGTATATTTGTTAACATTCCTGTCTAACTTAAACGTTACATTACATGAAATATACTAACTTATAAAACCTGAACAATTTTAGTAATCTTATTATTATAAATAAAAAAATGGCCAATTTTATTCAAAGAATTTGTAATTTTGCAACAACATTTTGTAATTTTATGGTAACTACGACACGTAAATATGATAGGATTGTTGCAATTTTCATTGTGTTGGCACTTTCCCTGCGATGTTTTGGTCGTTTGGCCTAAAACTTACGATAGAATAGGTGTACATCCATGCTATTTATGTCCTTGTCATATGTATTTAATACAGAGCATAATATATATCACAAAATAAACATCACATATTCCATAATGATTTTAAAAATGATTTTAAATTGTAATTACAGAAGGTGTAATAGAATCTACTGGAATGACAACACAAGCCCGAAGCAGCTTCTTACCATCGGAAATCTTATGGGGACACCGATTTGAAACAATGGTGTCGTTTAGAAAAGATACTGGGGAGTATGAGGTTAGTACAGTGTACACTTAACAAGTATGATTTATTATTACGTATTTTTCGTGGTTCGCCGGAATTGGACCAGGGTCACGGAGGAAACTATTATAATAATACTTCGTTCATAAATGTCTATTAGCCTATTTTATTTTAATCTTTTAATTTCCTTATTCTTCAAAGTGAATTATTCTTGGCGATGGGTGGCCTTTTATAATATGCAGTTGTTCTATAAATTTTATTCGCACAGATTTAGTTCGCTAAGAGGAAATTGGTTATTTTTTCCTTGTAAATGAAATGTCTATATTTATTCAAGTTTTATGAACAAAGTTGAATAGCATTAGTAATCATTTCTGGGATACTGCCTACAAAGATGTGTTCTTTAATGGTATTTAATGCTGCTAGTAGTTTGACCGACTGATGTGGCTTTTGAATAATGGACTTGGAGTCCGTAGCCTTTACAAGGACTCATAAATTTATTCGGTAAATGGGATTATAATAAATCATTCACAAGATGTGAAATAAATTATTATAATAAAACAAGTAATTTTGAAATATAATTGCGAATATTTAAACGGATAACAAACAACCACAAGGTTAATCTAATGTTATGTGATCCTTAACTTACATATTTCAAACAAGATTTAGTAACTTCTAAGAACTTAAGAATACCTGAGTTTCTTATAACTAACGATTCGAATGGAGATGTTCGCAGAAGTATAAACATGTTTTTTTTTTGCTTTGGTAAATTCCTAAACTGTGTTATAATATTGGTATTTTGTCAGAATACATTAAAATATTTAGCGATTCGCGATTGCCAATACGACATTGCAAATTTAGAACCTGTTACCGGTTACATGAAATATGTCACCGACGCATTGCTACTTCATTGAATTGATTACTAGTACCGTGTCTATTTTTTTAGATTCCGCTAAATGCTGTACTTAACGGCCTCGGTCCGATTTTTTTTTATAAAAATATTTATTTCAAATATTTAATATCATACATCCATAACTCAAAATGATCATCATGTCGCCTCTTATTTAATAACTTTTGCTAGTCACTCCTTTAAATACCATTGAAAATAATAAAAATTAAAAAGGGTATACAAAATACTCAACTCTTAAACTCTACAGTATTACATAATTACAGCAGTACAGATTCTCCTTTTGGTCGCTTTTCTCTTGTCATAGATATCATGATGGAGAAGTCATGCTTACTGTCATAGAAATTTAGTCACAGTAGTCCCTTTACGTATCAGTGTTTTATCGAGGACGAAGTTTAGGTTATGAGAGATTTCTACTATTAAAACACTTTCGAACGAGAAGGCTGCAGCTCCAAGCACCTTTGATGTGCTACGGCAAATAATTGTCCGATAACTACTGCATAGTTGCTCGTTAACCTACGATAATATTCTTCCTTAATAACTGTATGCGAAACTTGCCATATTAAATAACATACGAGCCGTAAAAATATTTAACAGGAAAATAACAACGAAAATCTTTCACCAAAAATGATTATTAAACAACTGTTTTTGTTATTTTTTCCGTAGGTGGACTACACGCGGTTCAACAACACTTACGAAGTGGACACGCCATTGTGTTCCGCCAAGCAACTCGACGAACTGCGCGCTACCGTCTCCACTTCTCAGAAACTAGGTACATATTTATTCTGGCACAGAACGTACGACTATTTCCGGTTATTATGACAGCAGGAAGATATATATAAACCTAATGCTTTTTTGCAGTCATTATTTAAGTATTCATTGTCTATTATAGTTAACGTTAATATGATAAATTAACGGTTCATTGTTTTCCAAACGTTTAACGATTTGAATAGTTACGTCAATATACGTAATTATAATGTTTCTATGTAATTGCGGTTAATATATTACTCACTTCTTGTAGAAGACGGGTTAGCGTCCCTCAACAAATTACCCTCGGCGTATCGCAAAAAGTTAAGCATAAAGTGGTTGAACGTATCATTTACCACCAGATACCGTACCCCTTGTCTGGTAGCTCTGCCGTATAAAAATGGTGATAATCTTTACCACTATCTGCGATCGGTATGCCGTGGTGAGAATAATTGAAAAGGTCTGCATCCAGCATTGGACATAGGACTAAAATAAAATAGGATGAAATAGTCGAACGCTCTCAAAACCTTTCGATATCATATGTAAACATGCATAAATTTTATACGCTTATAATTCCAGATCGGATGTTAGGCACAATACCGAAGACGTTCTCAAACGATACATTGGACCTAAGCTCAGTCGATTCTATATCGTTAGACGAGCACATCGAGATCAAAATTCCAGAGGCTAGGGTTCGTGAAAACAGGCTGATGGCGCAAAACAACTTCGTGCAGCACGTAAATGAGAAATTAAAAAATCACACGCATTTAGCCGTTGAAAACGGGTTGGAGATGATGCCGAAGAACCACTCCATGACTGGGATTACTATGGAGTTAAGGGGGCCCGAAAACGGGACGCATGCGAAAGATGGTACTATACACAGGAGTTACAGTCACGCCAGCATGAAACGCGTACATGGACTAACGCCGAACGGCATCGGGCAATGCGCGCACGACAACAGGGAACAACAGAAAATTAAAAAGTCAGTTTTCGTTTTACTTAACAATGTTAGTAAACTGTTCCAATATAATTAACATTTACGTTTAATATTTTAAGCAATTTCTTTTGTGCACGAAGCGTCAGTACTTGCTATACGTTTACCTGTTGATGAGTGATACGCTTACTTACAACAATGTTGCATGTTGCTTTAAGATATAAGATTAGATCTCGGTAGCCAAGTGATTTCATTAACTTTAGCGCCCTTCGAACTAGAACACGGTAATGTATTAACACTACTGTTTAACGATATAATTAGGCGCTGCATTAGTACCTACCTAACGGTCTTAGGCAATAGAGACACCTACCAGCAGTAGAATTTGTTAGCGTTATAAAATGACAAGCTTTAATCAGTATTATTAGAGGTTGTAGCTGTTTCTGACGCATTTTTCTAACTGCTTACAACAGTGAGATCCAAAGATCGATTTCCCGACTACATTCATAATTTAATTCTAATATAATAATTTCTTTTCACAGATCGCCGAGCGAGGATCATATAGTGGATAAAACACCAGTTCTACCCATACCCATTCTCGTGACCTCTCCGGAACCGGAACCGGTGTGACTGAACCGCGTATGAATTCAACCAAATAATTAGCTAGCTGATAACAGTTTCCGTATACAATACATTCACATAATGACATAACTCAAAAATTATTTTTACTTGGTTACACGCGTAATAATTATATGTTTTATTACAAATATCCTAGGACTTCCAATAACGTAAAAACACAAATGAGTTATGTCCTAAGAACACACGTACAAACTATTTATATATAAACTAAATACAATTAAAGATGTCTTCATATAAAACATTGATTCTAGAAAAAAATTAATTTAAAAAAAAGTCATATAAGATCATGGACGCTTCTGTGTTGCCTTGTAAATATCGTTATAGAGATTTGCAAACACAGTGGGCAGTATAAACCACTCCCAAATAAGTGGTAACAGTATAATATACATGTCGAGTACTTTATTTATCTTTATACGCTTACGTTATATGCTCTTTGTAAATTTACTTCAAATTTTAATATTGATTCCGTTGTACAACATGAAGTTATATTTTATGGACAAGTTGACATGTTTAAACAAAATAACTACGATGTTTTAAGTTCCTACCATTTAGAACTGCACAATAATGAAATAGGTAATTATTTTTACTATCTCTAGTGGTTACTTCGAAATGAATCAAACAAAACTAAAAAATGAATAAAAAACATAAAGCTATTTATTTTTTAAAGAAACGAATATGAAATAATGTTACTATATTAAAAAATAACAAACATACTTAAATCGTTGTCAAAATAAAGATGGCGTTAAAATTATGTTTTCATTTACGTGAATAAATTTTTTAGAGACTTATTAAATTACGTTAGCATCAATTATTTATATTTGAATGAAAGTATTGCTAAGAAAACACGCTTCTAGTACGTACGCAGTATGTTTTTTAGACTGGTACTTTGCAGTATTGTTAAATATTACTTGCATGTAAGTGTTGTGACCAAATAAATGTGTATCCATGTTACTAGCATGTAGTTAAAGAGTTCTTCCTTTTTCGTGCTGTGTCGGTACATTGCATTATTTTAAATGCGAGCACATTTAGATAATTTGCTTAAATCTTAAAAAACTATCATTCGAAGCAAGACAGTAGCGTTCGAAGGCACCCCGTAAGGTAGACCGATGATCTGGTGAAAGTCATGAAAAACTGCTGGATGCGATCAGCACGGAACCAGTAGGTAAAGAGGTTTTAAGGGATTTTACGTCCAGCAGTTGAGTTTAATAGGCTAATAATGATGATGAAGGTATAAGTGATTAAACCAAGTATTTATTTGAAAATATTAGTAAAATTAGAACATTCGGGGAATATTCTGTTATTTATGTCCTATTTGGATAATATAGACAAAGTATATTATGAATATTTTAAATGATAGTTGACTAGAACTTTCAACTACCTTTTATTTTGAGCAACCATGCGGCGAGATGAGCAGGATGTTCAATGATGGTAAGTGATATGGCTACTAACGTAGCGCTACTTTAAATGGTATATTACATCGTATAGTACTTGTCACTTTGAGTCGTAATGTTAAATCTCGTTTCCCCATTAAGTTCACTAGATTTTTTGAATCATATTAAAAATATTCTATATACAAAAAATCGTTAAATAATTTAACAACTATTCCGACGAAACTGATATGTTCTCGCAATTAGTATATAAGGTAAATTGTTAATATAAGTGCTTCGGCTTTATACTAGCGATGAAACGAGCGATAGCAACTGTATTGTATTTATATAAAACGAAATCAAATTTCGTAATTTCTGGATGAAATCCAAATAAAACTGTTAGGTTACTCGGTAACTACACAGAATTATTTAAGATTATGTGCCTATCAATTTACTACATTTTTACAAATTAGTAATCGTTCAATAACAATCGATATAAAATCATGTAAACTTATCATCATAATAGTTGATGCGTACTCGTGTTACGAATATATATTATTAGATACATTTTGGTAGTTTTCACTAATATGTAATCAAAAAAAATTAAGTGTTAGATATACTAATGCTTTGTTATAATAGGTACTGCGAAATTATATAACATGTTAATAAATATGTTTTATTGATGTGCAGTTTTTTTTATTAACTGCAGTTAGAAAGTCGTGAATCATTTTGTCCTCCCAATATATAAAGACCTGTAGCGGCGCGGGCGCTGCGCTTAGTCCACGGAAGCTTCTTATTTTCTTGTTATATTAGAAAAATAATAATAAAATGAAGTATTTATAATTATTTAAGTTGTTTTATTTTTATTAATACAAGTAGTAAAGTAAGAAAATATGCAATAAATAAGCAGGATAATATTGAAGATTGTATGGTGGTATATAATAACAATAAAAACATTTATTGTAACAAAGTAGTGAGGAGTTGTAAAATATTAACAGTTTGTAACAATTACGTGATTTTTAATTAATTATTTTCTTATTAAATATCTGTTTTATGACGCCTCTCAACACCAGATGGCGCTAATGACAGATTTCTATCACAAACGGACATTTTAAACACCCTTGCCACTGCTTTTTCTAGAATTTTGCTTTTTCTTAACATTTTCTTCTTCACTAGAGGACGAAGATTGGTCTGCGTGGCTGTCAAAGTAATCTGGTGGGTATTTTACTACGGAAGGTCGGTTTGTGAGGCTGGCTCTTCTGATAGCATCGGCAACAAGTCTGTCTGCAATGTTGATTAATGGTGATTCGGGAATCCTTTCTCCGTTACTGTAGATAATCTCGCGAGGCAATGACGTATCAATGGGGTATACTGAAAACACAACGCAGTTCTATTAAAAAAACGGCTCAAAAATTTTGCTACTATATTTGTATGGAATGAGACAGATAATGACAAAATGTATTATAAAAATTTAAATTGTATAACATGAAATTCAATTTAAAATTGTATATATTAACTTATGTTTTGAAAAATAAACAATAATTTGTTGAAACTCGCTTTCGTATCATCTTACTTTATAATATTATTAACATTTAACTTTACATCTGTACCTGAGTTTGATAGAAGAAGAACGTTATTGTAGTATTTCATATTTTGTTCCTAATGTATTACACTTGGCAGGGTTGGATTTTACTGTTGATTAAGTTTTCTAATTTTTTTAATAATGTCGGGCGTAGGGAGAATACCTGACTTGGCACAAGTTGCCAATGTCTTGAGTCTTATACCGAGCATACCTATCAAACCCTGACCCTTGTTTTGAAAATAGTAATAAGACATATCAATACAACTACAATAGATTCTGTACTTACTGCTATTCTACAGTAGACGGCCTTATGTTGTTGATTGTTTTTATCGGTAATGTAGAAATTAATTGAATTTTTGTAATAATGACATAAATAACCAAAACAAACACAAAAGCACATAAAGCAACATTTAGAAATCGTGTTAAAACTCTTCTATTATATATTATCCAACATTTTTACATTAAATTATTTCTTTAAAACATCTATTTAATTGAAAACTAAAATACTTAAATATCCTAGTCTGATTTCTGAGAAAATCAAGGAAAGATGCTGTCTGTTTAAATAATGTCGTTTGTTGTTATTTTATTATTCCATATATAAGCACCATACCTACCATCATACAAAAGAACTAACAAAATCTTTTAATGCAAATGGAAATATTCATATATTGTTAGAAGAAGAGACTTATTTGATTTATTTTTTTAGTTTCATCTTTATTAATATGTTCTTGTAACCCCCAACAATTTGCGTCAATGGGGCTGATACATCAAATTTAGGACAATTGTAAGACACTAAAGGTGAAGGCATAAAAAACAATTAGGCTGCTTTTTTAATTTTACGCTTTAGTATATAATAGACTGTTTTTCATAAAAAAACTATTTTTGTTACTTTTGACAGATCTTAAAGTGGAAGGAGTTGTAAATCAAAAACGAGTAACCTTGAATCATAAATTATCATTCAATATTTACATATAACGGTATAATAAATATACAATTTATCTCTTATATAAGGTAAATACGGAAATGTAAACATTAAAATCCTATTAAAATGTGACTTAAATACATTTATTTTGTTCTTACAATAATTAATAATACATTCTTTTGCAACCTTCAATTTAATAATATAAATAAATATTTTACACGTCTGACATTGGAATGTTGATACTTTTATTTAGAATTATTCGCACAACCTTTTAGGTTTAACCTTGTTATCACTGAGATTACAGATTCTCATTAAATATATTAAATGACTAGTAGTAAAAACTGATATAATAATGTAAATATATTGAATACTAAACCTATGGGTATTTGCATTGGTAACTACATTTAACAGGGGCGCTTTCAATACGTTTCAAATGTAATAGAAATATGTCGAAACACTGTCTTTACAATTTTTTTTGAATATTGGGCGTTAATTTCGTACTTAATATTTATTTTTAAGAAAAATCATTTTGCCAAAAATAAATAAAATATAAATTGTTGTAATATCCACTTTTTTAAAGAGTGACAGTGAAATCGCCATCGTTTTGTTCCGCTTTGGGTTCCGTAGTTGCACGCTCAGGCATCTTCAGGACCAAATGCTCACCGCTCTCTGCGAGACATCACAAACACAAAATCAAAACAAAGCACATAAAGGAGAATCTTGATAAATAAGTAAAACATAATGCGAAATAAAATATTCACATCACATACATAACAAATAAACAAACAAACTTCACAAATGGCATATAGACAATTATTTTCATAAAAATTTTATGTATGCCTTAACCATCTTTTACACATCATAGGATGTGGACATGTTAAGTAATTTTTATACTAATTTTTAAAGTATAGAGATTGCTTTAATTTGTTAGTAAAATCAAAATCCTAAAGATCAGTAATGTCAGTACTTTCCCGATATTTGAATTTAAATTATATTTCAGATACCGACGGTTGTCTTGTGTAGTGACTAACTTCATCATGATAATAATGTAGACAGTTGTAAGCAACAGGAAATGCAAACATTTGGATTACATAGAACGTATGTCTCAGAAAAACTCGGTCTATATTAAAGATGTAATTATTACAATTAACTTCATCCTAAATCATATTCTCTAAATATTGTACAACGTGAAATATTATCTTTAACTAAAAATAAGATACTAAAATTGATAAAAATTAATTGTATGCTTTAATTGTAAAAAAAAAATAATTAATGTTTTTGTAATAACACTGTAAAAGTATAAAACACCACACAGAGAACATGTTTACGTATGTACATTATATAGATGAATATGACTATTTAGAGTAAAGGACTCCAGCCATCGTTTTAACGATCTATACAGCAATTTAAATAAGTACTAAAACAATTGTCAGCATACTTCTCCATTCGGGTGTATGGCCGTAACAAATTGGCCATTTAGTTATGTCGTTTGTTCGCAGAGCACATGAGAAATAAGATGAATATCCTGTATCAAAAAGGGGGATAGATACTGACAGATTTGTTGCTTATTCAAATTGACAAAATGGCACATCCTGTTGTTGTATTAACGGAAGAGGAAATGTCTGTCTCTAAATTGATTTCCCAAATATTCTGAGAAGATATTTTACACAACATTTAACTCTTTTGTAAGACCATAAATAGGTAATATATTTTGTTTAACTGCAATATTTGCAAAATATATAAACTATATTAAATTTTTATTAACCATGTAAATAAAGGATTGTGCCTTGAGAGAATGACTTACTATTTTCCGAATATTGAACACTACTGTATAGTAACCAGGGTTGCTAGTAATCCAAATAAAACTAGACATTTGAAATGCGTATTCAAGAAAATTAGACAATATCTCTTCATTACTATTTTATTATATTACTACTTGAAAAATAATATAGTTCTTGAAGTTTTTGCTCAAATATTCGGCTAGACTGTTTGATAATTCATATTCGATTGTAATACCTAGAAATACGGTAAGTACGGTTAAGAACATCTTGAGTGAAAATATAAAAGGTCCTATTCTAGAAGAAGATGAATAATGGCGTCCATGAACTTTGTACATGCAACTATCTTCAGTTAAATTGTAGCACATCGTTGATTCTAAAAATGTATTTATTCCGGTTCCCTTTGAAAGAAAATAGAGCAATATTTGTTAAATGTAACTTTGCAAACGATGAGTATTATGTATCCTCACTTATACAAGCCTACTGTAAGGTAAAATTAAAATAACGTTCTGTGTACTCCATTTTAAGTTAAGCCTTACATTATTAACAAGTGTGTTAATGGCAATATTTTGGATACCAAAACTGTATTAATAATTTTTAAATCTATCTTCTGAAGTTATCTCACAAAAAATCTTATCAATTTTTATACGACATAGTGCAAACAAGCATACGTACATCCTACTTCGAAGTAACTGCAGTAACATGGGCTATAGATGTCCATAGTTTAGTATTATGATTAGTTTGTAACGAATTGTAATAAAAAACGGATTTTAAAATAACCATTCTTCTTGACTAGAATTTAGGCTCATAATTACTGTCAGTATTACAATAAATTTTGTCTTGTGATAAAACACTAATAATTATTTGGTCTCTTTATTCATTCCCACATAATAAATAGAATAAGAGGAGGCGAAACAGGTAGAAACAAGAAGCACATAAAAGTACAAGCAAACAGGTGTTTATGTAACGCTTCATAAGCCATAACGTAAATAATGCATATAAGTTATGAATAATAACATATTGTTCCAAGCTGCATTGGTTTAGACTACTTAGTACAAGCAGTAGCAATTGCTACTCTAATCCGCAAAACTACAATAACAAAGAGAAGTTAATAGTGTATTGACATTTTGTATAACGGACGATAGACACTAGTAATAAATCAACAATTTATCTTCTTTAAAAGGTAAAGGCCTCGTAAAAAATGCAATAAACAAGGTACGAGTGATCTAACTCTATAACGCTACAAATAATAAATTAGGAATTATCTAGTACAGAAACAAATAGAACACGTTTATTGACCCTAGATAAACAATATTGCAGATAATTGCATATAGCAGGCTACGGAAATGCATGATACGCAAATAATAAAGACAAGTTATCATATATACTTACAATATATATATATATATATACATACATACACGTATATTGATAACGACGTAACGATCTAGACTAATTAATGAACATTTCTGAGCCCCAGACTAAAGGCTATTTTTGTTAAAGAAATTTAGTATTAATGCTACGATGAGCATAATGTTGCTACGAACTCATCAATATCATTAAATTTCTGGTTTGTCAACGATCTTTGTTTTTTGAGACATAATGACTTTTCTTACACAGATATATTTCTCCTATCGAAATATAAATCAAACAGGCACTTACCGATAGATCTCCGATCGGGCTGATTACCGTAGAACTCATCCAACTCCTTGGCGGAACAAAGCGGGGTGTCGACCTGAGTAGTTTCGTCGAATTTAGAGTAGTCGACTTCGTACCCCTGACGCTCGCGATTGTAAGTCACTAAGGGCACGAACCTATGGCCCCACATTATTTCACTGGTTGTATAACTAGAACGCGCTTGCGTGGTTTGCCCAGTTGACTCGATCGTTCCCTCTAAAATCACAACTATCTCAAACCTCTCCTGCAGCACATCCGCCGCCGAGACTCCGTAAAACGGGCTTTCAGCATTTATTCTATGCACCATTGTAATGGGCCAAATAAAGAACAGATTGCTGTCGCATCCGTCGGCATTCAGCTCCAATTCAGTCTGGTAGTGAGATAGCAACTCGCCTTCCTTCGTTGTCCTGGATCGTATTAATTGAGCTCTCACACTAGCTCCAATAATATGCGACTTCCGCAGGTCTCCAACGCGAAACAGTAAGCATAGTTCACCGTCACGCTGGCACACCACTGCGTACTTCGAAAACAGGAGAGTCTGCGTTCTGTGTTTAGGTCTCGTCATCTTAGCGAATACGATACCGACCATGAACGCTTGGATCATTACGCCGACAATACTTTGTAAACACATAATAAATATTGCTTCGGGACATTCTTCTGTTGTTGTACGTGATCCATATCCTATGGTATGCTGTGTTTCTATGCTAAATAAAAAGCATGAAGTGAAGTCGTAGATATTAAAGACGCACGGTTTCCAATTCGAAGACTCTTGCATGGGCGGTAAATGGTCTATTTCAAGATCTCCGTGAGTGAAAGCAATTAACCACCAGATGAGAGCAAAGCCGAGCCACGATAATATAAATGAGAGTGTAAAAACAAGTAATGTCCACCTCCACTGTGCATCAACAAGAGTAGTGAACATGTCTTGCAAAAATCGTAGCCGGCGCTGTGAGATCCGGGACTTAAGTATATTACATTCGCCATTTTTGAGTATAGCTCGACGTCTTGTCCTTCTGGAAACGCCGTGTCTATGCGATCGGCTCCTGTAAACAAACACGGAAATATATTTTTAATGCCGTTTCAACTCAATGACTTTCGTTATCCATGTATTAAGAGCCACATTATACGTGTGAACAAGTCACACTCGTGTGATCACAACTGGCTACGCCGTAACCTTCGCTAACGTTAATATCGTTAATGAGCTTATAGAAATAACAAAAAATAATGTAAATAACATCGAATGAAACATAAAATCTAGGGAAAGCGAACGTTTGGACAAAAGCGAAACAGTACGGGGTGGATTCGGTCGGAGACGGCACAGGGTGGCGCACGCCGACGAACCTCTTGCTGACTGTTGGATAATAAACGCCAGGGGATAGGTTTCCGTTGCCTGGCACGGTCTTCACTTTGAGCCATTCGTCTGGCAGAAGATGAGCCTCTTCGCGACATGGGGGCGACTCCGGGTCGGCGCGCATGTTGGCGGATGCGGCGGCGTCGTGTGCGCGGCTCAGTCGCAGCGAGTCGTCTGCGCCTGCATCCCTCGGTGTTCGCGTATCTCCTGAAGCATCGCCCGCGATAATGTACCGATCACGACTGCCCGTGTCCGCGCAATGACGCGCTAAACACTTTATAATTGTATCGAAGAATTCTATAACGTAAAAATTATCAGCTCGCCACGGAAAATCTGTTTCCAGTTAGTGACTATCTCTACGATTGACCTTACAGGGTGCGCATTTATACTTACCGCTTATACTGAAGACATGACTATAATAAAATACTTTACAAGTTAGCATATTATTTATTCATAAAGAAAACCTACTAGAATTATATTTAAATAGTGTCTACATCTTTATACATTTGGTATGAAGCTATGAACGGAATTGCGTTTCTCTATTTATATTATATTACTGTATCCACGTAATACTTGTATGAAGTGACTTCAGACTGTACTATACGCATTTTCGTCGCAAAGTGTCCTCTTATTTTGCAACAATCTTAATTTTAAGTTTCGCTAATTTTAAATTAAGTATCGACAAGCACATAAAAGTGAACGTATCGTACTATTTTTTTTTTAAATTACCGTTGTTTTTAAACAGAGAGTAGTTGAATAATGACGTTAAAATTACTTAAAAAAATATTTAATTATTATATTATTACGCCGTTATTATAAATCAGCAGATGCTTCATGACCCTTAACGTCTGCAGTGGACTGATGCATAATATACCTATGTTAAGATAACACGCTACTTTTAATGAAAAAGTGCCGACAAGTTAATTGAAATGCTTTACTCACTTTTAGCCAATACAGAATAGCAGAATCGTTATTAATATGCGAGTTTTTAAATCTGTCCTCCAAATAAAGTTATTTTTAATTTGATAATAAACATGGCTTATGACTCTGAAAAACGTGAACATCCTCTATCAAAGTCAAAATGGCCGCTCACCCCAACTGTTTCATTAAATAGCTAATTTGACAGTGTGCAAATTGGATTGTTAATACGCATCTTTTGCTATACTAATTTCTAGTTCTCGCACAATTTATAATTGAAGGTTATATTGTATTTTTCCGGAAGTATTTCTTTGTGCTAAAACTCCTCTAATTGTATCATTTAATCTATAAAAGAAACAGCAGAGCGTATAATAAATCTTTAACCTAAACTAATTTTAAGATCATCTTTATTATTAAAAGTTTCTCTTAGCCAAGTTTAAGAAATAGGAATACATTTAGATTATTATTATTAATTTTAGATATTTTTACATAAATCTAAAGTTTATAAAAAAAAACAACTACAGATAATAGTTCTATAAATTTTTGCATACGTGTAATTTTCTTTAAAATAAAATTAGTGTAATGATTTTTTATGTTTTTAAGCGAATATTTAATTTATTAAATATATACATACATATATAATTGAAATTTGTGACCATATTTTCGATTACACCAAATATTATATTAGGTTTAATGAACCACAAAGTCTAGCATAAGAATACCAATTCCGACTAATGATTCGCGAAGCATGATTGTGTGATATCTCCTGCTTGCGATTCTATTATTAATTAAATTAAATCAAACGTCAAGCATATCGGTAGAAGTTGTTAAGACACATTAAGTTCATTCTGCCTAGATCGGACAACAAATAATAAGCAAAATGTTATAGGTACCCCGCAATGGCTACGACATCGGGGCATCTGTCACTTTAATCCTCCCGTGATCATAACTGCTGCAAAGCGGTCAGAACACCGGGATAAAAAAAAATAAGCAAAATAATAGAATTCATAAAACTTAGTTTTATAAGTCAGTAATTAAAACTTATTTTGAAAAATATATTTGTGATAGTCACGTGGTTATTTGTAGCACTATCGCCAAATACATTTAAAATTATGTATCACGATTTGCAAAACCCAAATAATATATTTATTTACAAATGTATACACACATAGATATATATATATATAATATATACACACATATTTACACTTTTCATTAAATCCTTGCCCCGTCTACATGTCAATCACGATTTGTTATTTATTATAGGACGGTAAATATGTCGACGCTTTGGTGTCGTGAAACTAAAATCAGCACCTCATTTACGACCTTATTTGGTTTATATGTAGCTATGTTACAGATTATGTCATCAAATTTATTAAGTTTTTCATGACTGAAAAATAAACTTCAGTAAATATAGTATATTAGTGAAACTGACTAAAGTCGTGTAAAAATTTGGTGGTGCATTTTAGGACAGATATCGTCGAAAGAATAAAGTCACAATTCCTCTAATTGGATAGGAAGTGAATCTAATTCTAAACATATCAGGGATCTATTTAAGCAAATACGAAATATTTTATTACGTATTTAGAAGTTAACGATTTAAAAAATGTTATAACCTAGGGCTAATTTGGACCGAAGATCTGTTGAAGATCGCAGGGAGTTGTAGATTTGTTTCGGGTCGGCCGAGCTGGACATCGGTTTTGGAGGCCGATGTCCAGCAGTGAACGACAAATAACTAAAATGTAGTGAGTGAAGTTCATAAACACAATTTTTATTTATGTAATTAAACTATTCTTAATCTTTTAATTTTATAGTTGTGTAAGAAACTATTGTATTATCAAATGCAGTACTTTTTGATATTACTCGTATAAGTGAAAGCAGGAAGGCTACTGTGTGTTAAATATATGTATATATATATATATATGTATAAGTGATTAATTTAAGAAGTGAAATAAGCGAAAACATAAAATAACTGACAACACTAATTATTGACCCTGCGAGTAATAAAGAATGACATACGAAGAATTCGCCGTACACTAGGACATACAGTTAGGACTACCACACTGTTGGAATAGTGCGAACAAAGGAGACCCCGGGGCGCAAGTTTTATTTAATTTATTTGTTTAAAAGTGGTATAAAACTGTTTAAGAACTCTAAAATTAGTAAACGGATTGCTATAAAAATTTGTCAATACATGATTTTTTCATGGTAGTTTTTACTATTATTTTTTTAAAATTTCCTACCAGATAGCACTATAGTAAATGAACTTCCCTAATTCTCAATTTTAATGACGATAATTTATATCTACTCTTGTATCGAGTATATCCGTTTTATATTTGTCGAAATAAAATAAATAGACATACTTTATCTATTTATGCTAATATGTATATATTTATGTATATAAAGGAATAGGATATATAAGTAATGGTCATGGTTTGATGACGGTTCCCATGTTTAAGATTTTTTTTCATAGAAGACAGGGAGGCACGAACGACATTACATGAATTTTCAACAGCCAATTTACGTCTCCACTGTAGGGCATAGGCCTACCCGCAATATGAGGGCGATACGCCATAGTCACCACCTGGGACTAATGCGGATTGGTGACTTCACACACATCTTAGAATAAATTCTAATTCATGTGCAGGTTTCCTCACGATGTTTTCCTTCACCGTTTGTTTATCGCTGTTGAAACTAAAGTTAACAAATGTATATAACTTAAATATTAAAGTCATCGGTACATGCCAAGATTCGAACCCGCGACCTTCGGAATGAAGGCGGCACGCTCTAACCTTTAGGCCAGCGAGCTACTTACATGAATAGGGAATTAATATTTACAGAATTGAAATTCTAGATATGCAGAGAAAGCGTATTCTAAAATCTTTTTATTTACGAATGGGTTTTAAAACAGAATAGTTTGATATCGATATATCTCAAAATATAATAACTGTAATATATGACCTAAGATATTGCATAATGATTTAAACTAGTCCACTATTGAAATAGCTTTGTCCTCGATTGAAAACCACAAGTACGGTGGTCCTAAAACAGATGATGAAGATCGACAGGGGACACGTGCTGGAACCGTCATTGAACATAACTGCAGGCTAGACAAAGACTGAAAATGAGTTCAGTTATAAACGACAATTGTTTATTTGCCGGCGGTCTGAATACCACTACAAGTAACAGGCACTTCATCTAAAACCAAAATAAAAATAAGTAAAAATTACTCTCTGCCAAAATTAAAACACAAAAAAAAAAAACAGATTAGGTTATAATGATCTACTTAAACTTTTGTACGGTTATCAAAAAAAACTTAATAATTACTCAAGAAACACAAAACGAAATCTATATAATATTGTCTTTATAAAGAAAGCAAAAAGAAAGTAAATAACCTGAACCGAAGATTCACTGAAAAACAATTAACTGGTTAACTTCACGCTTTTAAATGCTTTCTTAATACAACAGAGAGACAATAATAGAACTGTTATTTATATTGCATAATTCATCTGATTAGTTTTTATAACATATATGTCGTAATTAAAATTATAACGTTTAATTTGCGCTTTATTGTGGTCGAATTACTCTTATCTTAAGAGACGTTCTGTTGGGGAGTGGAAAGGTGTTAAGGTGTGATTAATCACTATTATCTATACGCGTATCAGTTGTTTAGAGATATTAATGGATTCTAGCAGATTAAACCGTTAACTTATAGTCTAAGAGTATATATACCTATAATATGTGAACCTTGAGTCTCTATGACGTCAAATTATGAAAAAATCAAACAGCAGGTACATAAGCAGACTTTTAAAATAACCCTGGTGGTAGGTTCCTGTTGCTGGCGACCTTCTAGGTGAATATCACCGCAGATTCTATGTCTGCAGCCAAGCATTATTGTGCAAACATGTGTTGCGGTTTGAAGACCGTTATACCTAGTGAAATTACTGGAGTAAGGAGACTTAACATCTTATGTCTCATGGCGACGAGCACGATGTGGTGCAGCACAACGGCTCATGGGACCCAAGCCAACCTCATCTGCTCGTGGTGCACCCTGCTAATTAACAAACGAGGCTCAGGTGGGAACCAGACCCGCATTGAGCCAGCGTGGTGGGAAATGGCAAATCCCTCCATATGAACCCTTACAAACAGTGAAAGTCGCGGGAAGCGACTTGATGTGGGCAGCGCAAGACCGCTCGATGTAAAGATCTTTGGGGGAAGCCTATGTCCAGTAGTAGACGTCTATCGGCTGATGATGATGAAAATGATGATAGAAGGTTTTTAATAGTATGGTGTAGTTGCAGTGTTTTAATAATTATTTCTATTCTATTACTTCTTTCTGCCACCGAAATAAGATTGAATGTTGGTTCCTGGATACCTCTAATGTGTTGTAATAATTTTCTAAAAAAACTTGATTTTACCGAGCATTGAATACGCAATTTGTTTTCACAAAAGCTGTAATAGACCTCATTATTGTAAGTAGATCTTATTATGACATCCATGAAACACAAAAATAAAATAATAAGAATGAATGTTCCCCATTATGAAAAGATGGTGCAATCTAATTTCGTCTCTCAACTAATAATAATCTAATTCAATATAAAAGTTTGGTCCCAAATAATTTATTACCAAAGGTTTTTAATAATTTAGTATACACAAATGATTAAATAAACGCTATTTGTGTTTTTATTCGTTGCTGTTGTCATTGTTACAGGTCAACTATTTATTAACCTAATGTATCCTTCGTCCCCGCGTACTTTTTACTGTTGTTAGATTTTGGTTGCTGGTGCTATCACAGCGCCTATTTCTGCCTCCAAACAGTTGTTTTCAAATATTACTGGGGTAAATTAGCTTAATACGTTGTCTCAAGGCAACGAGCACAATGTGGTGCAGTGTACATCATTCTAACTAGCGACACATTGTTAAAGGAAGACATCCATCAGGTTAACGTTCTGCTCGTTTTGTCGCTTCGTCGTACAGAACAAAAATAAAGACGGTTCACAAATTTCTATTAATATTGATTAAACTTTGTGATAACGTGCACTAACTCCTAGTTATTGATGTTGCATTGCCCGTTTATAACATTTCAATGATAAGAGACGTAAGAAAAGGTAAGAGTCAAGATAATCACATGCGCTAAGAATTTGTTAAATAAACACTAAAGCAAATAACAGTATAATAATAACATCATTATTACACGCTATTCGTTATTTATACGCAGGAATCAGATCATTACGTAACTCATAGTAATTAACATTTACCATTTCAGATTAGACGATTCACTTAGATCACAAATTACTGAATTTATTTTTATTGACAACGTGAAGTTTAATTATACTAAACAAAAATAGTCCTAACGTCTTTAATTTGATATAAAAGTTTTTTAATCGACGAGCGGAATTCTTCTAAATCATTGGCATTCAAACTTTTGTCATGGAGACCCACAAAAGAGTGTAAGACATGGTGTCGCAAACCGCAAAACATAATAAATCAATGATTTTTTTCCAAGGTTTTTGCAATTGTAGCAAATGTTCTTAAAGAATTATGAACAGACTTACTGCATACATTATTTTTTAATATTTCTGAGAGGCTCAATTTTACCAATAATCGTGAAATTCAAAATAGTTTAAAATAAAGAATCATCAGATAGGCCTGCTCCAATCATAGAATTAGGAACTGTAGTAGTACCTTACCTAGACGGTCTCGGTAACAGAAACCTACCAGTAGAATTGTGTATTTTGATTATTGCGCGGTTTAATAATACCTGAATAAGATACTGCGGCCGAATACAAAAACATATTAATTATATATATTGTAGTCTAATTTATATTTGCTATGCAATGCCAGAATCCTTTTTCAATAAAATATTCATTAGGAATCATTTTAGTTTACGGAGAAGAACGAACGATTCCGTTAAAAATTATACTAGGCGATAAATGTTAACGCATTCAGATATCGGGAGAGATAAAGTTCACTAGAACCTGTCACTATAGATACCTTGTACTTCAAACATGATTTTTTCTATTACAATAAAATACTATAAGAGAGCTTCAAGGTGTGGTAGTGTAGTTTGCCTTATACTGAGAATCCTTTTAAACCAAATACCTTGTCACGCTGATGATTATTTCAAACAAAACTAGAACAAACTTTGTAAATAAGATAATGTCTTCCTTATCATCACTATTTGCGCCTGCGACGCATTTTTAGACACTTCACAAACTTGTGTTCTCTTTTAAAACAGCACACAAAATATTTTCAATGCCGAGAAATATGACACCATTAACCTCAATTGTTGTGACTACACAGTGTAAGTGCGTTTATTACTCACATGAAACTACTATTGCGAATTAGTTAAACTTTAGTACACGATTTTGATAAGTAGACGACTATCTACATTTCGCTGATTAGATATCGGTCCTTCAAGGATTGTGAATCATAGGCAATCGTTGTGTATTGTACCTCAAGTAAAGACGTTCTTAAAGAAGTGTATATAGGTTTAGTAATAAACAGCCCCTAAACAAAATATTACCGGTAAAACAGAAAATCCTTTGTATATGTTATATATATTAATAACAGAATATGAAAATAAAAAATATAGCGTCATAATACCATATAATGAAAAATGTAAGAACCATTTATTATTTCTATTTATTATACTATAACCATGATATATAATACAACCGTAGCAAATTTAAGGAAATAATTATGAATTCTTACCTGCAAGTATCCTGGCGGTATATAGTACTCTGTCCAATTGAACTGCTATAAGTTGGAATCCGGTGCAGACTACTCGATGGGTTAATCTGCGGAGGCTTTAGAAAATTGCTTCCGTATCCACGTTCCAGCATTGGCGACTCCACCAAGGAACTCTCAAATGCGCTTGTCTCATCAGTATCTTCTCCTGTTACCCCCGGTTTGTAAAATATTTTCCCGGTTGCTATTTTATTTTCAGCAAATTTTTCGCCATCGTCTTTTCGCAAATACATCTCGCACATCGGCTCCATATTCATTATAATTTCTATTTGTCACGATATAGCATTTGCGTTTATTTTTAACGATTTCATTTCAATGATATTTGTTTTGATTATATAGAAATGCGGTGTCATAATGTATAGATTTCCAGAAGTTGTATTTTGTTTTTGATGTGTCTCCATAGAACAGTACCTTTGAAAAACAATTTTTTCTTTAAGTTCAATTAAACAGAAATACATATATATAATAAAAAAATCTTTTAAAACGTTTTTGATAATTATGTATCAAGAAATTAATTAAGTCACTTAAAATTAACGTATAAATATCAAGTTTATGCCTGTTATAAATAGAATACGCAAATTATACATAGACGCATAAATTTATCACTTAAGTGAATCTCTTGCCACTGGGTGAACATTCTAATCTTGTTTCTTTTTGTTGAATTAAATGAAAACGGTAATGGAAAAGTTTTTTTTTAATGTTATATACAGAATACCAGAATTATTTTTATTATATTTCAACAAAATTTCATTTTTTTTACATTCAAAATACAGAGTCATCTACCGTTGAATAGTATATGTTTATAATACGTATCGACAATAATGGAAGCAATCAGTCTTTTAAGTTACTAAATTGAATTAACAGGTTCGCGGTAATGGTCCGCCTTATTTATACTGTTGGCCTCCAGATGAGTATAATCAGATATTTCTATATAGTAATTAAGTAATACAAGTCTATAAAATATCATTAAATTTACAAGGAAAAAAATTTAAGAATATTCTTTTTAAAAATAACTAAGCAGCATAATAACGTGAATAGCGCCATCTACCAGTTGTAAAACTGACTAAACTCGCCTTGGAAGTTAACAAGCCTGACAAAAACTGTCAAGAAACGATTTTTCTTGAAAATTATCGCGATCGAGCGTTGTTCCGGTGTTCTGACACACTACGTCCTTGCACTCATTAGGATGTGCTCGATCTCCATAAGTAATGATGTTCAACGGATGTCTCTATTTCCTCCCACTGCGGTTATTCCATCGTATTGCGGAAACATGGAAGCTACTACCTTATCCATATTAGTGTAGAAGAAGTTGTTACGATAGCATAACGAAATTTGTACATTCCTATTTTATTTTCGTTTTGTAAACAATATGAAAAGGCTTCTTATTCGATAAGATTTTACAACATCGAGTTCGTTCATTCTAATTTTATGCGATAGCTATTATATTTTCAGCCATTTGGCAGTGAAAGTGCCACTAAAATCTGTATAGCCGTAACGCAAATTACCCGGAGCAAATAAACAGACAACAAAAATTCTTAAAAACTAGTTTTTGGCGAAAGTATTGTGTAAACGATATTATAAATTATATAAGAAGCCGTTATTTGGATGTTACAGACGCTACATTTATAAATTATTAAATTGAATAAAAATATAACAGTTTTTTAAAGCTACTACATCTATATTATCCATATCGTCTAGTTATCTGATATCGACGAATTGAAATGTGTAGGTACTTGTTTCATTAATGTCTCCAAGGAGCTATACATTCAGTAATAAGTGGTACAGATGACGTATATATGTCACGAGAACAGACACGCATGTTTGTCAACGTCTCTACCTTCTCGACTTATTAGCGAAGGCCAGTCTTAATTACCTTGTCTATCTAGCAATTAATATTGCTTGCATGTTCAAAGCTTTTCTTTAATAATCTTAAAAAAGTTTCAAAATATTGTTGAAGATTTATATGAACAAATTGTATCGTACCTATACAATCTAACATAGGAACAAAATTATTTGTTTAATGATCAACATAATTTCACAAAAGAGTGCCACAATAATATCTCGTTTATTTGTTCACCAAAATTAAAAACACAAAAACCTTTTCTATTCATTTTTTTTCGAAACTATCATCATACTATAAAAAGTTGATGTGAGTATGTTATGTTGATGTCGTTTCATCAAGATATCGTTATTTAAATATAGGAGTAAAGAAGTATGTTTAAGTTTTACAGATTTATAATAGGTTTTAAACCAATGATAATTATTGGAATATTTCTGAAATTTATAAATATACTAAATAAGGTAAGAAATTATCTTAAAAGAATACGTAAGCAAAAAAATGAGCATAGACGTTTCACGACAAAATTTCTATTATTATAAGAGGTAGTTTTTACAATAGTTAAAATAGGTTTTGATTTCAGAAGGATTTTTTGAATTTTCTTAATCAGTTTTTGGTAAGTTCGCTAATTTGTACTTAATGATATTAAGGACGCCTGTTACTACAAAATAGCAGCGAAAACTTAAATATTTCTAATGACTAATTATGATACATATGCAAGGCCACAAAGCTTTTTAGACAAGGAAGAATTTATTTGTCTGGAAACATTACATGATGATAACAAGTTTACCCGTCAGAGAGCTCATAAATTTTTTTTTAAAACGTGTTTCTAAAAGTTCCTACAGAACCTTAATACCTCTGTACAGTGAAATGTAATAGTAAAATTGCAGTTTCACAAGTAAACGAGTTAAAAATAATACATCCATTGTTTTGCAAACTATTATTTGCAAACTGTCATTGTGTTATTATATTATATTGTGATGCTTTTTATATGAAATCATAAAAGTGGAAATTATGACATCATAGTTAAGTATGTCACTTAATTTCGTTTATTGTACAGCCCGTTTTCGCATTCTAAATAGTTGTTGATGATATATGTATAAGCTGATATTTTGCTGACGTCCTGTCAGTGTCAATATATTTTATCTCTGCATAACTATGAATGGATATTTAGTCTCCATATTACTATAGCTATGGAAACTGGATAAACGATATGAAATATTATGTACTGCAGCACTGTTTGGAATCGAGATAAAACAAAGATTTAGAACTTTTACCATGCAAATACATATATATTCGTACATATATACAAATATGTATATTTTTATTTTTATAGCCTGAGTCTAAGGTCCGAAAATTAACAGTCTTAAACAGTTGAAACTGTTTTCTTATATTTAATGAAACTAAATTCACAGATTTTTTCATCCCGATTTTTCTACCATTTAGTAATAGTCCCCCCGTTGGCTCGACTGCCTTAAATGCTTATATTTATTTTAAGTTTAACCTTATACCCTATAATATCAACTATGTTCTAGTGAAAGTTGTGTCAAAATCATTTCAACCTTTTCAGAGATTATCCAAGAAAAAAGACATTCCAAAAAAATTTTTATAGTGTTTTGGTATAAGTTTTGCTTATTGGTAGGATTTAAAAAAACGCTGATGCATTTCATTTTACAAAGTTTCTTATTCATTTGTGTATACATTTATATTTATAGTAATAGAGCTTCAAGTAAAAACGATGTACCAAAGTTATTAACAGAAATAACATAGCAATAATTTTACGTCAACAGATATTGAAGTTACTCTCGAAATTATATTGTTACTTCCATGTATTTCAAAAGAAATGAATAATTTAGCACACAGTAGAACAAACAAGAATTCGCCACGTGTGAAGGTCTTACACTGATATGAACAGACTTCGTAATCTTTAGAGATATCCGGAAACGTTAAATATTTTCCTTATCCAAAACACCAAAGTAACTTGAACTTTACATTTACATTTTGTTCAGTATCAGGGAGCAAGAACGGATATTTTCTTAATGCAAATACTATTACAAAATGTATGGGAATATGAGCTCATTATCATTAATGGGTGAACTGCATAACTGGAGTACTCAGTTTCCAATAGTTTGAATTAACATTTCAAATACACTTTCAGTCATAATATTCGATCGATCTAATCTACTTTAAGCTTTTTAATGGTACTACAATAAAAGGTAAATGCATAATTATGCATCTAAAATTATCTAAAATACAATAAAATCTTTTAAAATGGTATTATTAAAATTTCTTCAAACTTTATGTACTTAACTGTACGGCAGCTTGATTAATTGTAAAATAAAAAAAAGTCCAAAAATGTTTTAAAAATATATCATAAATTTTTTAAATTAATTTATATTTGTTAGAAACTCTATGTATTGTATAAGATTTAATCATGTAATTAATAACAACATAATATAATTATATATTAAGGAAGACACAATTTGCTGCAACAAACGCGAGGTTCTCGGTCTAGATTTTATTATTATAAGATCAATGAAACTCCCTGCAAGGCAACGAGTGTATCTTGTCCTAGGAAACAAATTTATTGCCAGTTTCAATTGTGAGCAGGAAGTGACTATTTTGGGAGTCCGTGGGCCCACTCACTTGCATGTTTAAACTGGACGCGCAGATTGCGGTAACGGTCACACGGGGCATGTGATAGTTACTATAAATTTAGCTTGAAAATTCCGGTAGCTTTTTAAATATTTTCATATGTTATATTGAGCTTAAATTGTAGATATTTCTTCTCAAATCTTCAGTATCCATTACATTGCGGAAATATGAAAAACTGTCACTGTATATTGTACTGTATATTTGAAACATATTGTCAGATACACTGCTCCGTTAAAGTAGAAACATAACCAAAACAAGTTATTGTTTTAATTAAAAATAACTTGGTATGATTATACGAACAAAAATTAATAATACGATCGTCATTTTCATCAGTTGAAAGTTGGTCATTGCTGTTCAAAAGTGTCGCTCAAAGATCCCTACACCGACCGATTTTCTTTTTCACTTCTTTTCTTTCCCACGACCTTCAGGTTTCAAGACCCCGACCTGATGAGATCTAGAGCCCATGACCTTTTAGCTTATGATTATAATATAAAATGAAAACATTGAAATAACAAAAAAAAAATAGAAAACGGTTTAAGGGACTAAATTTTTTTTAAATTACTATTAATAGTTAATTATTGATAGATTACTAGACACAAGGGTCAAATTCATGATGCCCACGAAAGGTCAAAGGAAGTGTAATAATATACTTACGAAACCTCAAGTATCTGACGAAGTAAGACAATAAGCAACTAAAAAGTAATAATAATGATAAAATTATTTTACCGTTATTTTAATTTCCGTCCCTAAAAGTTTTTTGTAGGTTTGATGCGTTTATCAATATTTGTGTTTCCGTGAGAAGGTAGCTATTAAATAAAAAAATAAAATTTACACGTAGTCCATGGTTGTTGGAGCGTGCTCGCCTAGAATAGCTGCAACAGTTATAGCGATAGATTTACAATATGACGGTGAAAGCTAACTACACAGATTTGAAAAAACTCTCTACCAACCAAATTCTACAATATATGGATAATTACAGGGGTTACGAGACTAAACATCTTATGTATCAGGCGACGAGTACGTAATGTGGCGCAGTATATATCATTCTGACTAGCGCCACGTTGTTATGGGCGGGCGTATTACTTACAAACCGGTGAACGTCCCGCTCGTCTCGTCGCTTAATTGGATAAAAAAAAATACAAATAGCACCCAATTCGAACCAGGCTCCTTCGTGTTACAAGACAAACGCTTAACCGTTGCGCCATGGAGCCACTCAGTTCAGATTGTTTTATATAAAATTTCAATAATGTTTTTAATGTATTAGATCTTGTCTAATTCCCATTACGTATTTAATTTTTTTTATTATATTTACAATTTGGCCATTTTATATTTTTTCATTCATGTATATCACAAGTTAATATATCTGTATCTTAAATAAGTTATAACATTTTTAAAAATATGATATAACATATAGGTTATATGATTTAAAAAAAAAAGTACAGTGTAATCTCTACATAAAACTTAATTGAACTGTATTTTATTTAAATTAGTTCGTAATAATTGGATTTTTTTTATTAATTTAGAATGAAATAGCAATTTATATCTCGAGCATCAGCATAATATCTTTAGAAGTGTTCACTTGACGCCAAACAACCCACGACCTAATAAAGACGTGAGTCAACACAAGTGCAAGGATACAGACGACTTTTCACCTATGAATGTTTTCGTTAATTTTTTACAATACTTATAAAGGTAGCAAAATAAAAGTCGTTAACGGGCTTTCTTTATATGTTACTATTAAAGTTTTCTAATATTTCTCATTGTACGAATACAAAAGATTTTAGTTATTATGTCCCAGAGAGAGAATTCAAACCCTCTGGACTTTATATTTTAAAACCGAAAACGTACCTGTAATCGTAGTGTAATTTTACTGTTATTCATAAATTTTATAACTAATTTAACATTTATAGGTATGTCTTTGACAAAATGCAAAATTAATGCCTTGCTTAAATGTTTTAAAAAGAACTGTTTACAAATCAAAACTGGTTTCTGGCCAAAATAGATGTTAAACAAACATCGTTAAACTATTCACACGTAATATAAAGGACGCATTAATTTTACTTAGAGTATTCGACGGACATTTTTGTGTATTACGATAATCTAATAAATCTCAACTAGTAATTGAATAAACTCTAACAGCAAATCTGCTTAATTAAAACGTTGACTAAAAGCGTGAAAAAAATGCTGTTATTATCTTCTTTACTTTTAAAATGAAAGTACCAAGTCCAGCTTTGCAATTGGTGTACATAGTTAATAACTCTAGCAAAATTTCTTTTTACCTTAAACACTTGTAAAATAAGCATCAGAACAAATTCATCAAATATGTTATCGAAGCTGAGAGACATTAAGTCATTATACACAACAGGAATTACTTACCATGACCGCTCATGACAGCATTTTGTATAAACTTTATTTACATGTCACATAAAGACTTAACTCCGACAAATGGACATTGCATAAAATATTTGAAAAAATCGATTCAGTCATCGATTTTATAAGATCATGAAGAATTTATGCCCTCGCATGCTTTTTTACTTGCCCAGAAAAATCGCGAACCCTCAGCGTGTGTCCTGACCGCCAGGATAGCGTGAACTGGCAATACATTCGGAGCAACTCTTGCGCATTCTGTACCTACTCCAATTGTAAACCGCGTTTATTTGTTAACTAGCCACGCGTTCGGAAACAATTGACTGTATTTGCTGTTGGCCTGCAGATAAGATTTAAATGTCCGCTTTGGCATGCGCGCCCCAGAAGGCGTGAATGATACTTATTTGCATGACAGACAGATAGACAAATTAGAAAAGCCTATACATACAAATTGCTGGAAACAGCACAAGCTGTTTTCCTATCTAGAAAGATAAGTCTATAGTTTTCAAATCAATGATTTTTACCCGAGTATAAATTAATGTTACTACTACTAACTATAATGTTTTAAAATATAATCTCTGTTAAAAATTAACATGGTTTACCAGCTATTACTATTTATTTATTCAGCTAAAAACTTAAAATGCATAGCTTCATCTTTCAATTATAAAATAATAATTATAGAAAGTTAAGTTGGCCTAATGGTTAGAGCGTGAGGCCTTCATTCCGAAGGTCGCGGGTTCAAATCTCGGCATGTAACAATGACATTAATATTTAAGCTATGTACATTTGTGAACTTTAGTTAGAACAGTGAAATACAAACGGTGAAGAAAAATATCGTGAGGAAACCTGCACATAACTTAGAATTTATTCTCTGGTGTGTGTGAAGTCACCAATCCGCTTTGGGCCCGCGTGGTGATTATGCCCCATCGCCCTCATATTGAGGGTAGGCCTGTGCCCCAGTAGTGGTGACGTAAATTAGCTGTATGGTATGGATAGAAAGTTAATCAATACATAAAAAGTAGGCAACAGCAGTGACTACACACGAAAATGAGTTATAGAAAGAAGTTAGTTGCGGGATAACAAGCTGCGAAGCCTCTGAATAGTTTTAATTAAAAATAAAATAAAAATCCTTAACAAATTCTCTACTAAAGAAATAAAAATAACGTATTAGAATAATATTTCAATGGAAAAAGTTGTTTACGTTTTCTAGTTCTAAATATATTTACTTACAATTTATTACTATTGCGAATCATGTACGGGTCGTGTATTGCTATAAATACAATAATTATATCTAAATAAATTAATAAATGATTATTAATAAATTGATAATATTTTCAGTTATTTGTTAATCAACATACATAGATAAATAAAAAAGACGTGCATCTAATTCACGAGTTCATGATTGCTAGATAAGATGCGATCTTACGCGTGGGCTGCCCTGCTGTATAGTGTTTCAAAAAAAATTATCCGAGCGGTTTGATTTACTTCTGTGTACATAAATAAAATTTCTGAACACTGTAAGATTTTAGACATTCGATTTGTTTACAAATTTAACAAATATGGGGAGTCAAAAAAGTTTCTCTATATTTATCATGAATACGAGAACAGGTTAGTGTTTTAGTTGTCATTTAAACTGTTATAATGATGAATCATATCAATATACAATTATTAGTAAAAATTTGTCATTCACCCTAATACTCCATAACAAACCTATATTGTAGCATTGCAATACGACATTTATTGACTTTAGACTTACTTACATTAATAATTAATATCATGCTCATTTGTAACATAACTTCATTTCTTTCAGTGCCAATGGCAGCAACAGGTATTTAATAAGTAAATAAGGTTACATTTAAATGGATAGTTTAGCAATGACAACGCCTGAAGAAATGTGTTACTAGTAAATTATGAGCCATGTTAATAAGATAAATGGCAAGAATTATTCAAGCGCAGAATTCAGAATTACCCGCAACGAGGCTATATAGTGTTTCAATAACACCTCACCATTCTATAGAAAAAATATTGAGTATAATAAATGCATAAATGTAGTTGTTTATTTGTCGGTTTCAATCAAATTCATATTACACTTTAGATATATTAAAAAGTAAAATTAGATATTTACCAAATTGATAAATTTTACGGAAACCTTTTTATGGACCTTGTAATATTTATAACATAATGTTTTTTTTTTATTCAATTAAGCGACTAGACGAGCGGGACTTTCACCTGATGGTAAGTGATACGCCTTCCCATAATAACGTCGCCCTAGTTAGGATAACATACACGGCACCATATTGCGCTTGTCGCCTGGGACAAGATGTTAAGTCTGGTTATCCCAGTAATTACACTAGCTATAGCGCCCTTTAAAGCGGAACACAGTAATATTTGCACACTACTGTTTGGCGGTAGTAATAAGCGTTGTTCTGGTACCTACCTAGACAGTCTCTGGCAACAAAGACCTACTACCAGGAGATTAGTACAATATTATGATGTGATGTATTTAAAGTATCAATTAGGTATAATTATAAAACAAAACCAATGTCTTCTAACTTCTTCTCTTGAACGCTTAATCAGTTGTCAAGGTAACGTATTTGTAGTATTATTGCCAACAGAGGTTAAAATACAGGTAACAAAACGACACACAAGGAAAACACAATGATTTATAGGGAATGATTACAACTTGAAGGTTACTATATCGGCAAAAGACAAAAGTCTTGGCAAAACTCTGATAACCTTCTAACATTTGCCTTATTGAATATTCTTTCAATATTCAATCAAACATGCAAGTTTTTATTTTAAAAATATATAATGAATAAAATAATATTCTGTTAGTTCTGTTTAGTTCCTCACTTAACTCAAATATTAATAAATCCAACACTTGTTTTGCAATTTTATATTTTCTACTTGTGGTATGTTATGCGTTTATTTCAACAGCGGGTTCTTTGTAATTTGCCAGTTTTGAATGACGCCTGATAACCTCCTATTAGTTAGAACCACGATTTCAATATTTTGTAGTTTGTTACTGACACTATAAATTTTAATTTTAATAAAAACAGTCGAAGTTTAAAATTTTTAGACATTAGACATTGAATAATTGTTTAGGTTTCATTATAAACTTTGTTTAATTTAAAAAATTTTAATGAGTTAGATTTCAATCATGCTCCTATCGCTATAGACGAGTACTTGAGTATTTTTTCTTGAAATTGAATTTGAAAAAAAAATTTAAACAAAAACGTAAAAAACTTTTTAATTTTATTCAATGTTCTTATTTAACTTTATGAGGCTTTTACCTTTTAAGAATATGTTTGTATTTTAAAATAAAACTAAATTAATTTTAAACTTAATATAACAAACATTTATAGTAAAAAAACTTATCAAACAAGATAAAAAAATATAGGGCCGTCATTGATGTGTAAACATCAATAATATCTTACGCTAGACTTAGGTTCACTCTAAACTAAGGGTATTTAAATAATTACCAAATCACACCGATTACCTTATAAACTTCTTCGCAAATTTAAAAAAGTCTGAAGCTACATATCAACAGAGCAGGTGAGAAGGTAAGGAAGTAGGAAATTAATTCGACATCAGCGGCCGTTGTCCTTCATAGGTCGTGTCAATCAACATGACAGATGGACTGTCAGCACTGTGTAGCAGTCAAGTGCGCGACGATTATCAAATTACGCTCCCTGTTCGTAATGCTGCTCTTTCGACTGTCACGGCCACTGTTTTATCCGTTAGGCGACCTCAGGTGTATTCGGCGATGATTTGTGGACGGATCACAGGTGCCATAACAGGAATTAACTGAAAATTTGAAAACGTTTTGAAACAATTATGAACAATTAACTAGTAAAAATATAAAAAGTTTACGTACATTTTATGTAATGTTAATTTTTTTCTATTCTATATACGAAGCAACGAGACAAGCGGGACATTCACCTGTTAGTAAGTAATACGCCTGCCCATAACAACGTGTCGGTAGTTAGAATAATATACACATAATTACATTGTGTTCGTCCCTTGAAAACTAAGATGTTAAGTCTCCTTACACCAGTAATCACACTGGCTACAGCGCCCTTTAAACCAGAATACAGTAACGTTTGCAAACTACTGTTTGACGGCAGAAATAGGCATTGCGGTGGTACCTACCCCGACGGTCTGCGGCAAAAGAGATCTACTAGCAGTTTTTGCTTCACTGCAAGAAATGGGGTGAATTTCTTTGAGGGAGGTGCTTGTCAAGCTGTGGACGTCTATTCGTTGACGTTTATGATGATAATATGCATTGAAAGGAAAAACAAACCAGATTAAAACCTTAAGAAATATTCTTTTATCACTGCCTTACTTTTAATATTAGAAATCTAGCAGTCAAAGAAAACTTTTTGAATTTATTGAATTAAGGTACCAAAACATATAGTCATTACCATTAGAAAACCAAAAAAATGTTAATAAGGTTAAGCGCATCTTCTACCACAACTAATTTTGATAAGAGAAAAAAAATTATAATAATGTGATCCATTTGTAGATAAGTGAAGATGTTAAATGTTGAATAAAAAACATACAGAAAAAAAACTTTGTAATTGTTCCCGAAATGACGATTTTTTACGGATCTTTCTAATTTAGGCGTCGATAAAATAATTCAAGTTTAAGGAAATATACCTGTAGTTTACATTTAGAGCGACATTGGAGTAAGATGAGGATGAATAATTAATATTAACTTTCTTAACTCCATGATGTCTCGATACATTGCCTTCATCAGTAACATTTGCGTTTGCAAAGCACCCACTTTTAGTTGAATCGCAATCAACATACGATTACAGTTTTGCAAAGCTTCATCTATCTTAAATAATTTTTTTTTGTTGACTTCAAAATATTCTTTGAGAAAATTATGGGAATACATTTTATGTAACTAATTCTTAATATATTATGATTGAAATAAACACTTTTAACTTCAGAGCAGCGTTTGTACTGCTCTTTACTAAATACAAAATGAATCCGCTTGCCAAACCCATACTAGGAATTTAGAACGAATTCATCATATATATGAGATAAGGTTTATTACGATAAATATTTGTAAGAGGTTATGATAACGTTTTGTCAATGTACATTCATAAGCTTTTGATTAATTTCTGATTTAATGAATTTTATTTGAAAATTTTTATCGTCGTAAAAGAGATAGAACGACTGTATTTACTATTTTTTATTATTTGATGAAACGAGATCAGAGAATAAGATCTCTCCTGATTATGATATATCCGGCTATAACAATGTACCACATTGTGCTCATTGTCTTGACATACAATATGTTAAATCCTGTTAGCCTAGTAATTTCACTAGTTGCAACGTCCTTTCAACCGGAACACAATAATGTTTGCATATTACAAAGTAGGCGGTAACAATAGGTTCTGTGGCAGTACTTATTTAGATGGTAACTGAGACCTATTATAAGTAGAGATGACGATAAGTAGAAATGAAGGTAACTGTTATCTACGTATACAAAATTCATGATGCCTACTATATTCATAATTTATTTATTATCCCTCATCATTTAAAAATTTACTTTGTCAAAATATTAAATTAGATGAACCACAAATATTTAATCATTAATTACAAATATGGTTGAAAACATCTTAGAATTACAACTAGAGCAAAATTTGTGTATACTAAAGTAAATAATAATTATGACAATGTTCTGTTGTAATGACAGTTACGTTTAATCTGTATAGTAAGTGTTGCAAGCAAACCTATTAAGTATTAGTAATTGTTATTAATATAAAAAATATCGAAAAATTAAATCTAAGTTTCAGTAGAATGAAAGAAAAATAATCATATTTTTTTTAAAAAATAACAAAAAAGATCAAAATGGGTCCATTTGGACTTTTTTTTAATTTGACGTTCACGATTACCACTGTTAAAATAGGAATAACAAAATTGACATAATGAGCTGTCATTTTCTGTCTATTGAACGATTCATCACAGTTGATTATCTAAAACAATAGTTCAATTGGTCTAAATACAAAACAAAAAGGATGTTTCGGGTTAACAATTTTGATAAATTGCTTGGTAAGTTTTTAAAAATTGTAATATTTAATTACATCTTTTTTCTTGTTATATTGACGTAATTTTTATGCACAGATTTCCTCTCGTTTAATGCTTTCTTCTCTATTTCAATGCACTTCATGACCTAGTATTGTCATTTTCATGTCTATTTTTTATTATACCCTAATCGAAAATTTATTCTAACACTTACGTCATTTAATAAATTTTTACGATATTATGTTCTAGATAAAGCAACTAGTAATCTACGTCTGGAACCCGATTGGCCAACAATTCTACAAATTTGCGACTTAATAAGACAAAATGATTGCTCGTGAGTACATTCGTATCGATTAATACCATAATGTAGTGCATATTGTTATTTTACATTTATACTAAAGTTAATTTGTCTAATATTTGATACATTTTGTAGCCCTAAATATGCAGTTGCAGCTGTCAAAAAAAAGTTATATTCCCAGAATCCTCATCAAGCCATGTTTGCACTTCTCACTCTTGAAAGTATTGTCAAAAATTGTGGTATGTATATTTAAATATTCCATGTTTCTTTAAAATTTCATAGCAATATTTCCATGTCTTTGACAACAAGTTCTACAAGAACTTTGATTTTAATCTCTTCCCCTAATATAGATATGATTATTAATTATGTTTATTGGTATTAATAAATGAAACATTCTAATTATAATTAATATATAAAATGACTTAATTATCATTTGAGATAATTATTGAATTCTATTCTTTTATTATTTATAAATTCAAATAGAGATAAGATTGTTGTACTGAACATTTATTTGTTTACTCAACTTTGCTCCAATTATCTCAACACAATGGCTACTTAATACATTAACAAATATATATAACTTGAAGTAAACATATCTCTTCAACATAAATTGTATGAAATTCAATTATTATAATTTATGATATATATTTATGAAGCTTAATGTATGTTTAGTTACAAATCTATTTTTTATTTATACTAATATTGTTATTCTAATCTATCAGTTTTTAATTTAGGTGATTAGATTCTATTTATTTATAAGGACAGCTCATTTCTGCTTTATTTAATTTCATTGTAAAATTTTACAGTTTTTAAATAATTTTATGTTAAATTTACTTTTATGAAAAGCAGGTACTCACTTGTTTTTTTTACTACTACTACTTTATAACTTTGATTTTGATGAGAGCTTGAAGTGAATAAAATTATCAAGAGATAAATCTCTTTGATAGGAATATATTTTTAAGTAAGATCCTGGTGTTAAAACACTGAAAATGATAAATGTGGTATCCTGTTTAATGAATGTTTTAACTTATGTAAAATTGTAGTTCCATTGTTAAGAAATGTTTAACTTGTAATTGACAAATGCTTGGGTTTCTTATGATAGTAAACTTTCACTTTTACACGACATACTTTTACATACAAACATGTTTTCTGCTAATCCACACTTGACCAGTGTGGTGAATGGTGTGGTCTTGACTTTCTTCACATGAGAAAAGACTCATAAACCCAGCTGTAGGAATGTATGTGTTTGGTAAACATATTGTACAATTGAAATAAATATACACCTCCATATACCTATTAATCACTACTGAAAACTAATAAATTCTTTAATAGGATCTGGAGTTCATGATGAAGTGGCATCTAAAGCATTTTGTGAAATGCTTAGAGATTTAGTTAAGTCTACTCAGCATGAAAATCTTCGAAACAAAATCTTGGAACTTATTCAAGCTTGGGCATTTGCTTTTCGAAATTCACCTAAATACAGAGCAGTGCAGGTAGGTCATTTTATAACAATGGGGTTATTTTTCTAATGTAAAAAACAACTAACAACACAGCAATAACAATGTCTAACAATTTAGAATGCAATTAAGGGCTAATAATATAACAACCCATCACAATGTTATGTATGAGGTAGAAGTGATTCATAATTCTTTTTGCAAATTTTCTTCAAAAGGTTAAACATTATAATATGTATTTAAAATGCTTTTAAATGTGTACATAAAATATTTGTGTGATCCTGATATTTGTTAAAAGAAAAGGTATTATTCTATTTATTATATTTTCCACCTCCGCAGTGCTCTCATATGACATTTCTTGAACCATAAGGCATAGGGACTGGAAATGGTAGGAATTTTGCTTTTACCACGTATAGGTCAGCTAAGAACGAATTTTATAAAATGTTACCTCCAAAAGTGTTTGTACGATGGCGTTAATATCGGGGAGCGACCTCGAGGCGATTAATTACCTATGGGCGATAATATTATGGATAAATTTAATTTTTTTTTCTATATTATGACAACAAAGCGGGCAAGAAACAGTTAGTATTATATTATGTGATGAAAATATACACCATATAAAGGCATTATCTGAAATAAAATTACGACTATTCTATTAATGCAAATTTCTTTTACTTGAATAATATTTCGTAATCTAGCTGACATGCTCATAAATAAACTGTCGATTATGCATATTTGACATATGATTTCATATAGAATGTCATAGTGGATAAAAGCTTTATAATACAGAAACTCCTAATTTGACACTAGGATTATATGCTTTGGAGTTTGGTGAACTATAAGGTTCTTGTGAAACTGCTACCGTAACGATTGCTGTGTTTCGGCCCTTAACATATGAGATTTTAATTTATTCTGAGCGAGCATCTTTCACCATCCGTTTAACCACGTATGAAATTGACGTCAAATGGTTACCCAACGCATATAAAAAATAATTTATAAATAGAAGACTAGACGCAATTCATGAATTCATGCCCACTGACTTACTGCTATTGATTTTATAATACTCATAATTGAATTAGGTAGACTTGTTTCTTTAGCGTTAAACTTTACATGGTATGTATTCACTCCTTTCAAAATCAAATATTCTGAACATTTATTATTACGCAAAAACTAAAAGTATAGAAGCACTGAAACACGCTATTTTATAGTAACGTTCATAAAATTTAAAACTAAATAAATATTTAATTACGATGTTTTGTGTATAAAATATGAATGAACTATGGCTTGTTATTAGTCTCAATATATTTTAGTTTTGTTTCTAAAATTAAATATTTTTCGCATGTCAATGACATCACAGTTATCTTTACACCTTTGCCTTATCAGTCAACAAATATGAGTCATAATAACACAATGAGCTAACATTCTTACTAAGAGTAGTATGATGATAGAGGAAAATTCAATATATATTTCAAGCAGCATTTAGTGAAATTTTTGTTATATATTTCATTATAATACAGTGATGTGTATGAAATATTCCTAACAGGACACAGTTAACATTCTGAAAGCAGAAGGATACAAATTTCCAACATTGAAGGAATCTGATGCAATGTTCTCTGCAGATACTGCACCGGAATGGGCCGATGGAGAAGTTTGTCACAGGTATGTGTAAGATTTAAGGCAGTTTTCCGATTTTGTTTATATCTATTACTGCCTCTATGTTGCAGAGGTTGCTCAATTGGAACATGGAGATTTCTGCTTTTTTTTTTTGCGGGCACATTTTGTTTGTCCATCTGGTTAACTAGCATACACATATTTTAAATATGTTGCCATAAGTTGCTGTGTAGTTTACACCTGATATATGAAGATAGTTATACATAACTGCTTAACAGCTATAATTTTTATAAATTCTTTTTAACTAATGAGCATTAACAGAATTAATTTAACACATTCCGTGCCTAGCATCTTTTGCCACACATTTCATTCAGACTATTTGATATTTTAGTAAAAATTGATATAGTATCACACAATATTTACAATTAAATAAACTAGCGTTTTATTCTATATGGCATCGTTCATAATGCTTCATTGTTTAGGTGGAAACATAATTTACAGAATTATATTTGTAATGAAATATATGTTTTCTATGTAAATATGAAATATATTTTTTCAGTGTACCGCCAGTGGTACACATGACACGGAACATGTTAAGAGAAGCTCTTAAGCACAATGAAGAAGAAGATCTCTTTTTTACATATAACAAAATTCAATTATAGAAATTTTATTAATTGTTCCCTTGTCATTAACTACTGTTTATAGATTTTTAACTCCGTGAATAAAATATGTGTTCATATGTATTTAGATGTAGAGTGCCCTTCTCTTTAATGGTAAGGCGCCATCATTGCCGAGCATGTGGTCAAGTGTTTTGTCAGCAGTGTAGCTCAAAAACATCTACTCTTCCTAAGTTTGGTATTGAAAAAGAGGTAATTTATTATTTAATCTTATCTGTAATTTTATTTCTTTGTGATAATTAGCACAAGACCATGCTGTGTCGAGCACATTACAAGAGAACTATGTCCAGTAGTGGACATTCATCAGTTGAAATGATGATGAAAATAAGCAAATATTTATTGACTTTTTCTCATATATACACAAAATATACATATTGATTTGGTACAGATTATGAGATGTATGTGAGTAGTGCTTCCGGGTCAGTGTGAAAATATTTAAGCAGTCCTATGTCCAGCAGTGGACATCTGATTGAAGGTATACAACTTCTTACTTTAATCATCATTTAAGGTGCGAGTATGTGATGCCTGCTTTGATAAAGTGAGTCGCCCACCATCTTCCACCTCCAAATCAAAGGCACCAGCATCCGATACAAACCCAACTCAGAACCAGGTACGACTATGAAAATTTAACATTATAATGTATCAAGAAGCTGATGCATTGTGACTGTAATATTTTGTGCCTTTATATCCCACACAAAAGTGGTTATGGTTATCATATTACTCGATTTTTCTATTATGATAATGAATAGGAATATGATATGTATAATAATTTATAGCAACAACAACCCCTTGCTTTTTGCACTAATAATTTAAAAAGGGATTTAGAACCCTATAACCTCTTCCATCCTGGATTCAAAGACCAAATGAGGAAAGGGTTACATTGGCAGTGACTAATTTTAATTTTGTACATTTTAATGTTACTAATCATAAAACGACTAGTTTCTCTAAAATTTAAACACAACTAAAACTCATTATCAATTTGTCCTTTTTTTGTGAGTTTTTTTTTATGGAATGCTAAAAGGTTATGACTTACTTTTTCAAAATAAAGTTGTGGTGTATTTCCGCGAATTATATTGAATGTCAGATCTATCTACTTTCAATGATACACATCAATACACATTTTGAGTTACATAATTTTTTACTCAGCAGTTTGCCTTTATTAAAAATTTTAGATATCTTATAACCTAACCTCAAAATAGGTTTGCGAATAAAAAGTCAATTGTTCTAAACAAAATCTTTATTGTCTACATTTATTATTTACTGTCCTTCGTACGATTCACCCGGCATTTCTCCTCCGGGGACTAACATAGCAATGTTATTACCGTTTAATAAAATTTGGTCCAATTTGGTTATTTTTCTACCTTCTGGTGTGGATTCATATTCTGTTACGTCGTCCAATAACATATTTACAAAATCATCGAAACCTTGTAATGTTCCTACCATTTCTTTGTCATTCTTCATAATTATGTGTATCCTTGATCCTATGCACTTATCAACAAGTTCTAACGGTAACAAGGTGTTAGGGTTAGGTAACGATTGTGACATTTTTCATATATATTAATAAATTTAAGAGTTTTAACAACAAAACCGTTAAATAGTAATCGCGTCTGTATTGAATTCTGACCGACAGTAATTAATGTCACTTTGACAACTCGTAGTATAATAATTTTCATAATTTTTTCAACAATTATTGTATTTTCTTGTAGTTTGATGTAACGCAAAAAGTATTTCACTTTTAAAAACGATTAATATTTAAAGGAAAAAACAATTATTATTTCTATGGTTTTTTTCATTATTTCGTATTAACATTGAATTTGTACATTTATTTGAAATGGCAAGTAAAGTACAACAACGTTGTGAAACTAAATGACATTTTGGGAAGTTCAAATCCGTTAACGGTTGCGTATTAGTATATCGCAGAAAACAAGTTTGTGGGTAAAAGAAACAATTACAGTTTTTTGAATTTGCTAAGACTTAAAAAATGTCTGGGAATTATGTAAACAAATTTCGAGGTGATAATTATTTAACTCCCAACAAGAAAATTCGTGTTAAAGAAGAACCTATGTCACAAAGCAAAGAAGATTTTGATAATTATGACTTCGAGCGCAGCGGTATGAGAAAATCTTTATCGATGAATGATCTTGCAGAAAATCAAGAAACACCTAGATATCGCAAACATATTGGCAGTAATCAAGATTTGTCTAAAACGAAGTTTGTATCTTTAGCAGAATCCATTTACCATTATGAACGGGATACCCCTGGTCGCTTCCACTCAACCCGGCCACAAATCTTTCGTTCACAAAATAATGTGGCACGTCCAGGTCTTACTGTACCACAATCTCCTATGCTTCGGTGTAAAGCTAGATCACGACCAATTCATATCATCTCTCAAAAAGAAAAAGAAGAGATGATAATAGAAGAAATGAAAAATTTCAGGATTAAAGCTCATCCCGTCCCTAAATCTGTTATAGCTGGTACAAAGAATTTACCGGATGTCCCTAAGAAACCTAATACAGTACCAGAGCCGTTTAAGTTAACTGAAATACAGAAGAAACCAATACAGTCCTTAATTTCTGTACAGAATTTCAAAGCACGTCCAGCTCCAAAACATATATTAGAGAAGCCTCAAATACAAGTAAAGGCACCCATAAGAACTGATACTGCTGCAACTCATAATCTTAGACAAAGTAGTTCATCTGATCAAATAAGATGTGAAAAGAAAAGTCATGTTAATAATAAAGACACTCAAAATCATCAAAAATTGTGTAAAAAAATTTTAATGAGTGGCCCGGTTCATCCAGAACCATTTTCATTCCAAAAAAGAGATGAAGAATTAAAAAAACGTAAGGAAGAGAAAATAAAAAATCAAATAGAAGAAGAGAAAAAAATGGCTTCACAGTTTAAAGCACAACCATTACCCAATGCCGTCAAAAAGCAAATGCACAGTACAACAAGTAAAAGTAGTGCATCCAATACTTCTTCAGAGAATAAAGAAAATTACATAAAATTTGAAGCCCGTCAACCAACTGTCTTGTATAAAGAACCTTTTAAACCTTTATTGGCAACATCACAGATTATTAAACCAACACCATTTGATTTAAAAACAGAAAAGAGAGCTGCAGAGAGGGAGAAATTTGAATATTTTTTGAAAGAAAAAGAGGCAGAAAGAGATAGATTGCTGCAGCAGAAATTGAAAGAACAAAAGGAAGCTGAAGAAAAAGCACAGGCTGAATTGAAAGCTAAATTAATTCATCATGCTAAGCCTATGCCTGCAATAACTCCATTTATACCTGAAAAGTCCTCGCAACCACTCACTGTTCCAGAAACTCCCAAGTTTGTAAGAAGACTGAAACAAAAATAATGTGTGCTGATATTGATGTATTGACCATAGAGTTTATTATGAGAGCCATGATATATTTAATGTAAACTTTAAACATGGTGTAATAGTTATTAACATATTAATGAAGTTTTTAATATGGGATCCGTTGTATGAAAATAAGAAATAATATTCATATTTCATAATTCAATTAAAAGTATAATGATTCATTAAAAAACTAATAATGTTGTTTAATTTTTAATCAAACATTTCTTTTTCTATATCTTGGAGGTTGTAATATAAATAAGTTTTTTAATAAATCTGATGGTTATTTTGATAATTTTAACTACACTTATTATTGCATTAATTATTATTGCTATCATAAATCAGTGTTAGAGACTGGCCTTGTAGTAAGTAGACTCCTGCAACAGTTGACCCAGAGTGGCTATCCATCAGATAGGGGACATATAATGGCAACAATTTAAATGATCGTGACTTCTGTAGTGTACAGTGGTTCGGTCGGTTGCATATTATAATGAGCAAGATATTGCCAATCAAGTCCTTTATTATGTTGTAGGGAAAAACAGATCATTTATATTAGGAATCTTAATATAATTCTTATAAAAGATAGATTATACAATTCTGAGGGTTCATTATTTTCAACATCAAAATTTAACAAGGTTTGTAAAAAGATTTAAGGCACGTACTGACATCTGCAAACTTGCTGGTAACATCTACATAACGCTTTATCACGTCACATATATATTGCAGTGACTACAATTTCTTTCTCCAGTGTTACTCAGTTAATAACTTAATTTATACTTGATATGTACTAATTGCAAAGAATATATGCTTATCAATTTTATGTTAGTGACATTGACCCCATTAATGTCAATAAGTAAACAGATTTTGTATTGCAGACAAACTAATTCCATAAAGTAGTAACATGTACAATAAATACTCTTCCAAACAAAATAAATAATTAATAACGATTAACATGTATTATATGTTAAAGTCCAATTTATGTTAATATGATGTTATTCGATGATTATAAAGATATAATATTCGTTGCTTTTTTATTAAAGTATTGATATTTATTATCTTATCCAAATGAATTTACATTAGGTAGTACATTAGTTTGCATGTAAGATTTAAGTGTTCATTTTCTTTACAGCCACATGAAAAATCTAAAGAGGAGTTGCAAGAGGAGGAGGAATTACAATTAGCGTTAGCTTTGAGTCAATCTGAAGCTGAACAGAAGGAAAAAGAACGACGATCTCGCTCTCTGGTTGCTCCCGAAACGTCCTTGCATCCTACTAGTAAGTATATTCATTTTTACGGACTATAAATGTGTTTTTGTTTGTTTGATATAATTTTTACGTACACTGCCGTTAAAAAGTATTTGTAAGTAGTCAATTAAGAAAAAAAAATGCGTAATCTAAATTTCTTCTAATTTTTTTATAATTAATTTTATTTCAGTGTAAAGAATTTTTACAAATCTCATATACATTCGCAATTTTCTTTCTATTACATACTTTTTCTATAACTTGGAGGTTACGGTATTTAGTAAGATAATTTGTATTGTCCTGAATTGTAAGTTTCATCAGATCAGATTTGAGTTCTATTCTTCGTACAACTTATCATCCATTCCTACTTGTTGCTCGTAATTTGAAAAACTATTTTACAAGACAAGTAATCGAATGGACATCATGAATTATTTAAGAACTTTATTTTACTAATCATATCTATAGATAACATTATTTAGTAAGTCCAGGTTGTTTTGATATGATTACACTGCTATATTACTTATGAAGTCCCATTGACTTTTGTAAATTACACTGATACCTTTGAATTAATAAATTGTTAATATTAAAACAATATCAAAGTATTGTTTTATATAGCTGAACATTTTTTTTTATGGTCACCGAATACTGTCACGGTATGTATCCCCACAGCACATTTCTACCGCCAAACAGTTATCGACATTACTGTATTCCGAGTGAAGCTAGTGAAATTGTTGGGATAACGTGACTTAAAACTTATGTCTCAAAACGACGAATACTATGTGGTGTAGTGTTTATCATTCTAACTTGTATTACATTGTTGCGGGCAGGTGTATTTCTTCTCTTTAAATTAAATTTCTGCTCGCCTCATCACTTCATGGAACAAAAAAAGAGAAAGAGACGAAATAAACAAAATCTTACTTAAGTAACTCTAGTAACAAAACATTAAATTGTGTGATTGTGTCAGTCTCTCCGAGCGTGTCATCAGTAAGTGCGTCACCGGATCACAGTACGGTGGCGAGCTCCGAGCTCTCGCGCTATCTCGACCGCAACTACTGGGAGCAGCGTCTTGCGCGTGACCAGCCGGCGGCACCCACCGCGCCCGCTTCTCACGCTTCCCACGATAATAGCGAGGTATTTACTTATTAATAAGAAATGAACAGTCGCTCTTGACTGGCATAGTGACTAGCCACTTGCCCAGAAGTTCTTGGTTCGATTCCGGGTCCAAATTTTTGAGTTTGATGGGTTGTCGGGTATTTCCAAATTCCTCTACCTCCCACCGTCATATTGTAATTGTCGCTATAGCAGCATTGCTATGCTATGTGTGCCAACAAATGAAAGCTAGTTTATTGTTTGTGAGCTCACTTTACCATACACGGTCTCATTATCATTTAACATCAGTTGAAAATGAGGATAATTGTTAGTCCATTGTGCATAAAGAAAAGAGGCGGTAATAGTTTAATTTCTTGTAGTAATATAACATAATCAACATTATATTTATTTACTTACAGCCGGAGTTTCCAAAGCTTCCAACCAACAAAGCTCATGAAGACGACGCTGAAGACAAAGAGATCGACGAATTTGTGGAATCTTTGAAATCCCAAGTGGAGATATTTGTTAACAGAATGAAGAGTAATTCCTCTCGGTTTGTTTTAACTTTCTAAATATACAATTTTTTGCTTAAATTAAATTTAAAAATAATTTTTTCTACAGAAAAAAGCGTATGTTCAAGTTATGATAAATATTTTAAATCATAATTTAAAGAGAATTTATATTTTTTCGTTTTGTCATGCACATTTGGTGTTGGTCTTGCATAATAGGTCATAGTTTTGATATTGTTCATTCGGTCATGGTATTGGAAGACCAACTTTGCAAGAGAAAGACCTCTTGCAAAGTTGTTCCACCAACGCAAATTTACTCATTACTATTTGTCATCTAACCACGTCTTTCGCTGGATGTTTTCCGGGTTTTTTTTTGGGAATAAGACTCAACTGAAGTTAGCAGACAAGCGCAACTTTCCTCTGCATGATGACACTAGCCTTCGCCAAGAATTTGCTATCCACAGTACTTTAGAATTTGTAATTGAGTTTCCATGAGTGTTATTATTGAAACGCTTGCAACTATCTGCAAAACTGTTTTTGAAACCCATGTTTTCTGTCTATATAAATGAAGATGACTAAAAATAATATAAACATATGTTGCTTCAATTTTTGTGTGTAAAAAATGTATCTAAATAAATTATATTCCAGAGGTCGCTCGATAGCTAACGACACTTCAGTTCAGACATTGTTTATGAATATCACCGCGATGCATTCTCGGCTGCTGCGCTACATTCAGCAGCAAGATGATAAGCGTGTTTACTTGGAAAGCTTGCAAGTACGTGAACGTCAATCTTGGTATAATTTTCGTGGATTATTAAATTTTTTCAAAATATGTAATTTTTCATTGTATAAATATATCATATTAGGGATATACTCAAAAACAATTCTATTATTGCCTTGCCTTGCCTGTTACTGCCATAAGGAAATTTACTCCTTCCGTGACACAACGACTAACGGCTTGACTTTCACACGAGGGCCCCTGGGTCGATAATGCCGCATGATGTGTTAATTGTCTAGCCTTCTACCATCCTGTTTTGTTATCATAACGGCATAGCTGGGTTACGGCTGTTAATATATGAGAACGATATTATCTGGGTGATCATACTTTACTGTCCACGGATATATTGTAATTTGAATGCATTGTGCAAATATCCCATAGTGGATAAATAAAAAGTAAAAAATGGGGAATGCATTTTCATCCTGCATCCAGAACTTAATGAGACTTTGTTGTATAAAAAAGATATCAGCGACACGCGAATAATCGTTCTTTACAGGACAAGGTGACACAAGTACGCGACAGTCGCGCCGCATTAGACACATTGCGAGCGGAGCACTCAGCACGCCTGGCTGCTGCGGCTGAGGCGGCTGAGCGCCAACGTCAAATGCAAATGGCGGCCAAGCTCCAGGCCATGAGGAAAAAAAAACACGAGTACCTACAGTATCAGAGGCAACTTGCTCTTCAGAGAGTACAGGTATAAAGAAAACGAATATAATGTCTCCACTATTTCTCAAATATTGATACTACATCAGTAAATTTTTGTCCGAAGATATGTATTGTTATTGTCATGTTCAAATAAATATAAATACTCTTCAATCTATGTGTTAAATTATTGCACATAAAGTTTATTGATTAAGTTCTCTAACAAATTTATGCATTTTTGATTTTGACTATGCTCATTCTAATTTTAGGAGCAGGAAAGAGAAATGCAAATGAGACAAGAACAGCAGAAGCATCAATATATGATGTCTGCAAACAATTATTACATGCCGGGAGTTTCTATGCATTACCAGCTTGGTTTACCGAGCCCTGCAGTGTATGTATCTGGACAATCCCATCCTCAAATGATGCCTCAAACGACCACAGACGGTGCTGTACCACTTCCAGGGCAACCACATATGCCGCAAGCTAATACTCCTTTCGGTGCTAACCAAATGGGTACCATCTCACAATCTATGCCGCAATTACCAAATACGTATGCAATGACCACATCGGGAATTACATTGAGTCAAGCTCCTTCTACTATTCCATCAAATATAAATCAACCGAATCGTCCTGGCCTAGGACAGCAAATGCCAATACAACAGCAAATGATCATGCAACAAATGCACCAAATGCGAATGCCCTTGCAGCCCGGCGTACACCAAATGATGAACCAAAACATTGCTAATGGATTCACAGGAACAACATCACAGCAGAACACTCCGCAGTCGCAACAAATATCAAAACAAAACCTACCCCAAAATAATATTATGCCTCAAATGTCGATCGGGCAAAATATGGGACAAACTTTAAACGCCGCCAATTCTTTATTAGGAATGCAGATGCAAAATATGCGAATGCCACTATTGCAAAACAATCCATCTAACTCTAATCCACAACAATACTCTATAACATTGCAAAATCAGCAAAACAATCCGCAAAGTGGAACCCAGATGCCTAATATTTCACAACCATCTCAAATCCCCATGACTAGTCAAAATTTACCCATGCCGGGGCAACAAATGATACAGGGACAGGCATTATCACTCAACCAAGCTCCTGGTAACAGCAATATTTCTAATCAAAATACTCTTTCGCAAGGACCACAAGTAACCCAGGGGCCAGCACAAATACAACAATCTCAACAAAATCAATTTACACATGGCCAACATATGTCTATCCAAGGACAGCAAATGATGTTGCAAGGTCAGCAAATGAACATAGCACATCAGAATCAACATAGTATGCCTCAAGGCCAGCCAATGTCTCAAAATCAAATGCAACATGTTCAAGGTCAACAGATGATGCACACACAGCAAATAAATCAACAAATTCTACCCAACATGATAAACCAACAGTTGCCCCAAATATCGCAAATGCAGGCACAAATGGGACCACAAGTTGGCACACAACAAATGTATCAACAAGGACAACAAATACTTCCTCCAGGTCCACTTTCTCATCAACCAATGCCTCCTCAGGGACAACAGATACCTATTCAAGGACCGCAAGGACTTCAAGGACAGCAAATGCCCCCTCAAGGACAGCAAACTCCCCAAGGACAACAAATGCCTCCTCAAGGGCATCAAATGGCGCAAAGCCAACAAATACCGCAAACCCAACAAATGTCGCAAGGCCAACAAATGGCTCAAGGCCAACAAATGGCTCAAGGCCAACAAATGCCACAAGGCCAGCAAATTTCGCAAGGGCAACAAATGTCGCAAGGGCAGCAACTTCCCCAAGGTTCTCAAACACCGCAAGGACAACAAATTCCCCAGAGTTTTCAGGGCCAACCCATGAAGATGCAACAACAAAATTTTGCAAATGGTCCACAAGGCCAACCACAAAATTCTAACTCGCAGGCTCCAACACCAACCAAAACTGAACATAATAGTAACACTGCAGAATTGATAAGCTTTGATTGAAGTTTTGAAAAACATGGAGAAATATATTTATTTAAATAACAGGATTTTTTAATGGAAATAATTATTTAGGTAAAATTAATAGAAGATATTATTTATCCAACAAAACATGAAATCTTAGGAATGTGAAAAGTTGTTAATTCTTGAATCACAATATTGACGGTTTTACAATTTATTCCAAGCTTATTTTTAAATATAATCGTATTTCATTAAAACATTTAAAATCACATCATCACATATTATAGACATTTCTTCACGCTTTGTAGCATCTGTCTAGGTTTTTAGCAAAGGCCTTGTTATCTATGTAAATGTGCAAACATGTAAAAATATGTCAGTTGTAGTTATTTAGATAATATATAACAATATAGAAGTAAAAAAATAAATTCATTTCTTTCTGTGCAAATATTTGTTTTGTAATTTTAACATCTAAGTTATGGTTTATTATATCAATAAATTACGATCATTATTACAAGTTTTTTTCATTTTATCTTAACACAAAATACATAATTTGAAATGAACTGATAATTTTCAAATAACTCATAATTTTATCATACACTATCATGAAATAAAAAATAAAATACCAATTAATATACTCCAAAATTTTCCTCTTGAGCAAATGAGTGAATGAAAGATCATGAGTGTTTACCTTGTCATAATTGGTAATGTTTAATCTTTTCAAGATACAACTGCCGCAATTTTAATATTTTCCTTTAAAGAAATATTTAAAAAACCCTATTACAATAATTTTTTTTGTGATATATATGGAATAACAACACTACTAGGGATTATGAAATTTCAACTGATTTTGGGGCAAAGCCGGTAATAAAATATAAAAACTGCATGTAGTTCCAAAACATTCTCACATTGTTGATAGATTGACCATTAATTTAGATTAATGGCCAAATTGTACTTATTCCTTATTGTTTAGATATGAAATTCATTATAAAAATATATGCTTTATTCAATGTTCCTGCTACATTCATTTATTTTATCTATTATTAGTTTCAGGTGATATTAAAGTTCGCTTAAAGTCATGTAATCTGTAAACTCTCCGAAATACTCTAAAGATAGCAACTGAAATCCTAGTCCCTATATGAAATTAGAGCGCTTTCGTCATATTTTTCCACTAACTTTTATCAATCCACATTTGTTTTAATGCAACACTGTTTCAAGTGACAGTTTATATTCTGGCAATTTTTTTCATTTCTTTATATTAGCAATATTATTTAGTGACACTGTAGATAGTTCGACTTTTCTAAATATTATTATTAGTGTGTTCTAGTCTATTAGCTATGATTCCTATGTTGTGATAAAAACGTTGAAAGTGTAGTGCATGAATGTTCTTAAATTTATTCGGAAAACATCAAATTTTGAGATAAAATGTCTTAATATTTTACAATTATAAATACGTAAATTCACGTAATTTAAAATGAAAGTTGTTGATATAATTATATCATTTGTTTTTCTTTCTTTAATATCGCTTACAGGATATTTTTTTGGCGTATTAAATTTATATTTTAGTGGCAAAAATGATTATTGTGCCATGACTTACATGTTTGAATATCCTCAATTTGTCGTATGTATTCTTTAAAATGATCGTATTCATTACAGTAATTGTTTTTTTTTAAATAACATTAACATTTTTTATAGCGGATTTCGTTAGATAATAATATTCAAAAAACATATCCACAATATGGACTATTTGCTTATAGCGAGGGAAGATTCACAGAAAAAGCAAGAAAAATGTGGTTAGTATATTATGTCTATATTCATTTGAGGAATAATTTGGTTAATTATTTTATTTTATATTAGTGATAACATTATTATATTAGAAACAGGCCGTGGCCCCGGCTCCATGAGCTCAGTATCAGATAAGTTGTAAGAGGTAAAATGACTAGTAAGTGCTACACTTCTTCAGAAAATAGAGATTTTATTTTAGAGAAAAACATTCCATTACATCTAAAATGTCAAGTGTGGATTTCTGTTTATTAATAGTAGTGCTTTATTATGATTTACATATTAATTATCTTACCACTTGTGATCCAATGAAGAATAAAAAAATTTCCTAGATAAATTATTTCTAGCTAATACATAAATATATTATAAAATCAGATTGCTTATTGCTCAATTTTTCCTAGTAAGTACTCTGAATATTAAAAAACAAATTTTAGGTTTGATGGTATACCAGTATTATTCTTGCCTGGAAATTCAGGAAGTCACATGCAAGTTAGATCACTGGCCTCAGTTGCACTACGAAAGGCTTTAGCTAAAGAATATGAATACCATTTTGACTATTTTACAAGTAAGTAAACAGAATTGTACAACTGGAAATAATTGGTGTAAGTGTTAACAATAGATTATTTTCAGTTAGTTATAATGAAGAATTGTCTGGTTTATTTGGAGGTGTATTGGAAAGTCAGACAGAATTTGCAGCAGCCAGTATAGCAAAACTTTTAAGTTTATATAAAAGTAATAGATATACAAAATCAGTACCTACATCTGTTATTCTTATTGGTCACTCTATGGTAAGGCTCTTAAATTAGTTTTACTTAGAACAGATTTATATTATAACTAGTTAATCGTTCATTTTAAAATGATTAACTAGTCATAATTTACGTATTAGTAAAATCATATATGGTGCATATTAGAATCCAAAACATTTTTAAACTATGCTTTTAAATGAACTTTTCATAGGTTCTATAAAATAATTTCAATGCTTTAAGTACCTATCGAAAAATGATTGTTGTCCTTTGAAGAAATTTATCAGTAAAGTTTAAAAAGAGGAATTTGGATTTTTCATGAGGATATGAATGATATTCTTAAGAGTTTTTTAGTGTTACATCTGAGTCTATAGATTGATTGGTAGATCTAGAAATACAAAACAGTTGATTAAAACTGCATTGCATTAACTATTAAACATTTTTTTTTGTACCAGGGTGGTGTAATAGCAAAGCGCCTTTTATCATACCATGCTACCACAAACTCAACAAATCTTGTAATAACATTAGCAGCACCACTGAAAGCACCAATTATTAACTTTGATATACAAATGAATGAGTACTACAAACTTATGGAGGTGGAGTGGGAAATAAGTGTTTATCAAAATAAAAAGTTCATTCAAAAGAAGATGATAATTAGTTTTGGCAGTGGACCAAGAGATCTTCTTGTACCTGCTGGTTTGACTTCACTCAACGAAAGCTACATAAGTGCTTTGGTATGTATGAAATGTATGTATAGGGTGTCCCATGTCAGATTTAGGATTTGAAATTCGAATATTTTTCTAACGGTTGCGTGGGGGACTGGGGGAGTGGTTATAGTTTGGCGCGGCATTTGTGCGGATTGGTCAGTCACGATGTCGCAGTGGACTGGTGCTCTTTCTGTCAATGGAATAATTGGACCGTTTTTCTTTGAAAATTCTCGTGGAGCAACCGTAACTGTTTATGGTGATGTCGATCGCCGCATTTTTATACCGAAACTAAGAGAACATCCATCGAACAGCTCTCATACGTAATTTTAACAAGATGGCGCTACGCTTCACACAGCAAGAGCCACCATGAGCCTCCTTCGCGAGATACACTCAGAATACTCTCGAAAGATTCCGCGAGTGTGTACGTCGCAATGGAAAACATTTGGACGGAGTGATCTTCAAAAAATAATATTCGCATGTCTCGTCTTTCCTTTTATGACAAATATATGTATATTCTAAAATAATAACATCCTTTAATTTAATTAAAAAGTCCTAAATCTGCCTGGGTCACCCTATATAATTATATTTACTTGAATTTAACTTTCTTTATTTAAAAACTTGCATACACCAAAGAGGTTACAATATATGGGCGGAGTTAATGCCTGGGGGTATTCTTTACCAGTCAACTCCAGGAGAATGTTGAAAAGAGAAATGACGGGTGCTAATACATATTCATATTTATTTTACTACATACATGTTGGGAGACCGCTTCCGAAAACGAAGGCAGATGATAGAACTAATGACATCTTTGATGATGGGACTGAAAAAAAATCGATCCTGATTTAAAAAAATCATATTTTTAAAACGTTTTATTAGCATTATTCACGGTACATCATGTTAGTACAGCTAAATGAAAAGAGTTTCATAAAAAAATTATTACTAAAAAGAAAAACCAGCAATGAAACACAAACTCAAAAACAGCTGATGCTCGGATCACGGGCGCGGCGGGAACTCGAGGTGTATCTGGTTTCAATTTGGACCTTATTTCATAGGGTCACGGAGCATTTAGAACACGGACGTTCGTTGATCCGAGCATCGACTGTTTTTGATTTTGTGTTTCATTGCTGGTTTTTTTTAGTAAAATAATGTATTTTTTAGTAGCTCGCTGGCATAATGGTTAGAGCGCGCGGCTTTCATTCCGAAGGTCGCGGGTTCGAATCTCGGCATGTACCGATGACAATATTTATGTACATTTGTGAATTTAAGTAACAACAGCGAAATACAAACGGAGCAGCATATTTAACCAAATATATTCTAAGACTAGCTAAGACAATCACACAGAATAGTTGTTAAAATGGTTGTCTTTGTTACAAATAAGTTTATATACATCTAGTAAAAAGCTATTAAAATTCTATACCAATTTTATGTATTTATTAATATTAACATTGACATTACATTTGTTAACAATTAAGTAACTAATGGCCATGTGATAGATGATAGATTTGATAGAAATCAATAATAAAAATCATCATCATAATTTTATTTATCTACTTTTAGACGACAGCCGTGCCTGGAGTGTGGATATCACCAGATCATGTAAGCATGGTATGGTGCAAACAGCTGGTAATGGCTATAAACCGTTACCTCTTCGATATTGTTAATTTACAAACACAGCAGATTTCCGACAAGAAAGAACTATTAATGAGTAAAGCTAAACAACATTTTGAGGTATTGTTTCAAATAACATATATTTATTAGTTCTCAGTTTTCATAGATTCATGACCACTACAGCTTCATTGTCCTCTAACACCTTTTGATTTTGATGTAGTGTTAGCTCATTATAGATAAAAATATATGACAAAGGTGGAATATAAATACTTCAGATTTTATTTTGTTAAATATTTATGTAGCTTGCTGGCCTAATGGTTAGAGAGTGCGGCCTTCATTCTGAAGGTCGCGGATTCGAACCATAGGATGTACCGATGACTTTATTATTTAAGTTATTTACATCTGTGAACTTTAGTAACAACAGCGAAATACAAACGGTGAAAGAAAACATTGTGAGGAAAGCTGCACATGAATTAGAATTTATTCTAAGGTGTGTGTGAAGTCACCGATCCACATTTGGCCCGCGTGGTGATTATGACCATCGCCCTCATATGGAGGGTAGGCCAGTGCCCCAATATATATATATTACAGATATTTAAAAGAAAATCTGAAATAATTTAAAAAAAATAAAAATTGATTAAGGTCTGAATAAGCTTTACAGTTCTATTATATAGCCCTACATATATCTCTTATCTCTCTACGTACGTAGAGGGATCCAAAAGTTGTGAGAACGACATATATATATATATACTCCTTGGTAAGAAAAAAAATTAATACTGGCATAGCTCAGATACATATTTGTAATATTAATAAAGAAAAAATCATCGATTCTCTTTTTTTTCTGAATGTAGTCATTTATTTGTGAGTGCGAGCTGTTATTAAATACCAGTTTAAAAAAGTTAACGACGCAAGAGATTCATTGCGGTTTGGAGGCAACATTAGGAGAGTCTGCTCCGCCGTATTCCACTGTCGCAAGGTGGGCTTCTCAATTTCTAGTAGGCAGAACGAGCACGGAAGACGAACATCGTTGCCTCCGTCTATCGACGTCAGTCACCCAAAATAATGTTGCGAAAGTCGAGAAAATTGTATTGAGCGATCGAAGAGTTACCATTCGATATTTAATTCAAGAAACGGGCATTTCATATGGAAGTATTCAATCCATATTGAAACAATCTTTGAATATGAGAAAAGTCTCCGCAAGATGGGTGGCGAGAATGTTAACCGACAGTCAGAAACAAAATCGACTTGACATTTCGAAGATATTGTTGTATAAGTTTCAAGAAGATTCTGAAAACTTTTTGCCTCGTTTCGTAACAATGGACGAAACATAGGTCCATCATTTTGATCCCGAGGCAAAACAGCAATCTTCGCAATGGAAACGGCCATCATCACCGACCCCGTAGAAGTTTCGTGCCGTGGCATCGGCTAGCAAGGTTATGGCCTCAATATTTTGGGACTCGGAAGGGATATTGTTGATTGATTACCTGGAGCGTAGAACCACTATTACAGGCCAATATTATGCAAATTGAATTCTCAAGTTGAGGAATGCCATTAAAGAGAAAACTTCGAAGGGGCGTGCTGTTTCATTACAACGCACCCGCGCACAGGTCGGCAGTTGTTGGCGGCTGCCATTCAGTAAGCTGGCTTCGAATTGGTTGATCACTCCCCTTATTCACCAGATCTGGCGCCTAGCGATTTTTATCTGTTCCCCAAATTGAAAGAATACTTAAGGGGAACGAAGACGATAACGAGGTCATGGATGCCGTGGAGAGCTTTATGCAGGATCAAGACAAAACTCTGGAAAAGCGCTAGTCTCGGTGTGTAGAGAGATTCGGAGACTATGTACAAAAAAAAAAAATTAAATTATATATATAATTATTATATTATATATATATAAATTATTATATCAATAGTCATATTCTATCTCATTCTCACTACTTTTTGATCATTCCTCGTATAATGATGTTATAGTTTTACATCATGAATTATCATATTACAGGCAAATCGTTCTATGATCCTCAGTCCAGATATAGACCACTCTGTTACTATATTACCAGTGGATGCATTTTGGTATGAAGATAATCGAAGAGTTTATCAGATTAATAGACCCGATATTGATAGGTAAATAGTAGCAGTAATAGGATTTGATATCTTTATCAGAATTTTGTTCCGTTTCCCCTAGTTTTAAGTCTTGTTCTTGGCTAATATAGTTCAAGAGTTTCTTGCTTTAGTTTTATATATACATAATACCAAATGATGTCTAAAGTAAGATTACGTCAGCCCTAATAATAATATCACGGCAAAAGCTAACACGTGTGGTTTGGCATTTCTCCAATAAATATTCTATTTGTATTGTCCAAATCATTTTTCTTGTTTATATTTAATGTTTTTATAATTAAAAAATGCTAATCAAGGAAATGAATATTTGTATTCGTAATTTCTAATCTCGATATCAATAGTATAGTCATGTAATAAAAATGGTAAATAAGTCTATTTCGTTGTTAACATATTTTTATACTTTTTATAATTTTTTTTTTTAATTTTTAGGACAACCATCTTGATGATTCGATTAGTAAAATATCCACAGAATCAATTTGTCGCTGTTGAGTCGGTTAACGTTAATGACAAAGATTGGATATTTGGATGCAACGCGATGTTTACGCACAATACTTACAGGCATTGGTGGGTTTATAATAAACTAGATCAATAATATATATACATATTGAAAGTAATATTTTGAACTATAGCCCACAGAAATAAAATTTTTTTAAGGAGTACAAAAGTAAAAAAATAATTTTCAAAGTAACTTCAATCATGTGGGAGTTCGATTTTACAAACATTTGAATACAAGCATTAAATTTATGATTTGGCGGTTAAATATACCATGAAGAACAAAACTTTTGTTGCTAATAATTTTAATTCTATTAGGGATAAAATATGTTTTCGTATGTATATTATTTTTTAATGTACAGTAAACAAGCAACTTCTTTGGCGGAGTTGAGTCGCTGGAGTGGCTCAGCAAATATTACTACACGGAGAAAGCTCGCGACGGTCGACCTTCATAGTGTGATGAGGGCGCACCCAGATTGGACACACGTAGTCGTCAAAGTCTCCCCTACCAAGAAACCTGTAATTTTTCTTATCTATTCTCATATCTATAAAGCGCCCATTTAACATTGATAAGTATAAAAATTCTACAAAGATCCACTTTTAGGCAGTTCATTTATTACACAAATTATCGCGCATTCAACATCAGTAAACAGGATAAACTCGCCAAGATCCAATTTAAACCGATTAAATCTGTTAATTAACAACTATTCAAATATTGATCGATATTACAATTTAAGTCTTTTTAAGTCGTAGACCTTGTCAGACATAGTATAATAGATACAGCATTTATTTTTATTACGATGAAGCGACTAGATGAAAATGATGTTTTTTAATGGTGGCGCATGGGATATTACTTTGGCACCAAACACTAGTATGCGAACGTTACTTTGTTCCTGTTTGAATGACGTAATAGTCAGTAAAATGGCAGGGGTAATGAGGCTTAACATTTTAGTACTGCAGTGTATATTATATTAACTAGCGCCACATTGTACGAGGATGCGTATCACTTACAATCTGTTTACTTCCGGTGCACCACGAAAATAAAAAAAAAATGATAATAAATTGATGAATGAAAATTTAGTTATGACCAAGTTGAAAATTTCAGGTTACACTTAATGTTGACATCAACGACTACCTCTCTAGGCTGATATACGTAAGCGCACCGACATTCGGCAGGCATATTATAAAGGAGGAAACGGAACCTGGCGCGTTGTATTATGAGCTCGTACTGACGAACGTCTACCTTGTTCATCAAGCATATTTGCTTTACGTGGAGCCGACGGCAAGTTGTCAAGTCACGAAGTACCACGTGAGTGCCGAGTTCCACATGCCATGGGCTAGGAATTATGAATACTACCACTATTTTACGTAAGTTATTATTTTCCCCTTTGCAATTTGGATACTTAGTATAGCTTATGTTGAAATTAAATAAACAGGTAATGAATACAAGTTTATACAATTTTTGTTTTAGGCATTCGAAGCGATCACCAATGAAACTACGAGTGTTTAAAAGCAACCCAAATTTTAACTCGGAAAAGATGCAACAGGAAATGGTTAAAGTCACTTTGTTATTAGATCCCAAGTGTACCTTTACTATTAGGTAAACTATTTTTTTTTATTAATCGCAATAAATGAACCAACATGTATGCAATTTAAGTATTTATATATTTAGGAATCGAACAGGGGACGTTTAATAATAAATTATGTCATAATATAATTTATCAAATATTCTTAAGTGAAACTACTCATAGAGCTTTTTACAATGTGGTTCGATTTTGATGATGCTTTTTATTCTGAGAGTATATGTCCAAATAATTCCCATAGCTTCATCATCATGCTTTATTCATTTAGAGCTCAATTTTTTTTTTAATTTCCTCTTTAAATTCAGTTAATAAAAAAATCCTATCATTATTTTTCTGCGTTGATGTTCTAACTAGCATATTTCGTTCCAAGTATATCCGCATCGTGGTACCTCCGGCTGGGAGAATTGGTCAGGAACTATACGCCCATCTTGATACCGTACGTGGCCGTGGTGTTGCTGCTGGCGACGACGACGAACATTAAAAGTTTGAAAAAGCGCGGAACGTGTCTTTCTATACATCGTGCTCTCATCACCGAGGACGCTGAACCGTTTTACGCTATAGTATTCGGTACAATCATCAGTATGATTTATTCGTAAGTATCTTATTTTTAATGTACATGTATGTTTTAACAACAAGGCAATGGAACAGGTAGAACATTCACCTGGTGGTATATTTAAGTAGCTCAATGTGGTGCCAGTTAATATGTCTACACATAACTATATTAGTATGTTCTGTTATTAGATAAACAATACGACTTGTTATCCAATTTCTGCAGTAGTAATGTTTACACAGTACGGTCAAGTCGTAATATATTTCTTTGTGTTTCCATTACTGTAATGTTTGTGTGTAGAAAGGTATATACATGATGGTCCCGGAAAAAAGATCAACCATGACTAAACAATACTCATGATTATTTTTTTTTTCTAGAATCGTCCCGTTCTTGAAGATAACAGACATCGCAGGCTGGGACAATGTGGAGCTGCAATACTTCGTGCAGTCGATGATTCTGCCGACATTTTTTACAGCATTGGGCATTGTGTTCGTCTTAATGACGGCCATATTAGCTGTGCTGGTATTTTGGTCACAGCTTGCACATAGGTTACTATTTAGGTATTAATTTTTTGTTATTTATTTATTTTATTTAACGTAGCTATGTGATGCGCAGACCTTCAATATGTTGATATGTGATACATGTCTCTTTATGATAAAGTAATGCTAGTTAGAATGATATACACTACACTACGTTGCGCTTGTCGCCTTGAGAAACTAGGTTTTGAGCCGTTACCTCGGTAATTTCATTAGCTACCACGCCCGTCATTTATCGATATACACGACTGTTTGATGGTAAGTATAGACGCTCCGCTCTGTAGTCTCGAGCTATTAAGAATAGGACTCGAGTAGGACCTGACTGTCGCAGAAAGCGGCTAAACGGTTATCGGGTTTGTAGGCTTTGAAGGTGGGGTCCTCATTGTCCACTACGCGAGCCCGGGGTGCACGACGAAGACGAGGTGGTCTCGTCCATGTTATATAATAACGAGGGTGCCAGGGAGGTTTACGGCCCTTCCTGGTATTGGTTTAGGTATAGTGGCGGGAGGTAGCGAAGTGTTCCGTAGGAGATCCCGGAGCCCCTGCAACGAACTGAGGATGACCACCGACTAGGTTTTAGTGGGTAAAAATCCCACATAACCTTATCTTCGCCCAAGAAGCTTTAAAAGATATACCCCGCGATACCAAAAAATTATAGACGCTGCGGCGGTATCTACCTAAACAGTATAAATCAAAATTAATTTGAGAAATTGTGTTACACGTATATCGCCATGCTAAAGTACTTTAAATATTTTATTTTTAATATTATCTTGTTTACTAGAATTGTATGGCGCGGTGGTAATAACATAGCTGAAAAAATGGCATTAGGTTTGCGCACTGTACCGATGGTGGTCAGCGCGGTAGCCTGCATTGCAACTACTTACTGTGGTGCCGCATCATTGGTGGTTGGGGCTGCCTTCTACGCATTTATGGTGAGTATTCAGTAAATACGTGTTAGATACTTTTGTTAGGGGCATCAGCTTTGTAGTCTCGGGCTATTAATAATAGAACTAAGGTATTACCTGCCTGTCGTACAAGGCTACTAAAAGGGTTCTCGGGTTCGTGGGCTTTGAGGGTGGGGGCCCTTAGAGCTCAATAAGCGAGCCTTAGGAGGAAGGCAAATGCATGGTGGTCTTGTATTTGCCGTAGTACAGCGTGGATGCTAAGTAGGGCTTTGTCCTTCCGTGGGATGTTTTAGCCAGAGTACAAGGGGGACAACTGTGCGTTCCGTAGGAGATCCCGGAGCCCCTCCTAATGCACTGAGGGAGACCACCGAGGGGGGTTTAGTGGGTAGAAGCCTCACATAACCCTGTCTTCCCCTCAGTAGCAAGGTATCTTTTAAGGTTTCTCCTGCGATAAAAAAAATGCTTATGCTGGAGACCGTCTATAAAGATACCATTGATTGCTTAGCTATTTAAGCCATTAAACCGGAGTATGTAGATATTTCTGTTTGGGTTTGAAGGGCGTCGTAGCTAGTGAATTTACCGGTGTAAGGAGATTTATAATCTTATGTCTCAAAGCGACGAGAGCAATGTAGTATATATCATCCTGATTTGCGCAATAATTTTTTTTGGTTTATGTTTACTTTACCAACAGGTTAACTTCCTGCATGTCGCGTAGCTTTGTCGAATAAAAAAATTCATTATAATATTCTCATGAGCAAATATTTATGACTTACAGACATTTGTCAGAATGTAGTATCGAGTTGTACTTATATAAAGTAACAGTAAAAAATAGTAGTATTTTTTTTTATATCTTTTTGGAAATAATCATTGCAGTGATGTAAAATTTGTTTCACAGATTTCCAAAATGTACGAAGACTATCTTGAAGATTACGTTTATCGTTTCATGGCAAAAGTTGGTAGTAGAATATGTAGAATTTTCATATCGCAAGGAACTAATATAAAACAAGATGGTGATAACACCAACACCACGAATAAAATTGCGACTAAAATTTTAACTGCTGAAAAAGAAAATACAAAAACTACTGTGAACACATCGTCCGGAGGTGCTGACACAGGTGCATGTGAATCAAAGTTTGATAAACAATCAAAGAAGAAACATTCAGGCAATGTAAATGAAGATTTAAATAAAATAAACTTTCATGTAATGATGTTTCTGTTATGGTTACTAGTCTCAGCAATTAATTTTCCTGCACTTTTAACTTGGGCCAGGAATTTCAAGTAAGTAGTTGAATTATTATCATCAACCGTCGATAGGAGCCTTGTGTTAGATGGACATAGTACTATTTCAAAGATTTCCACACCAAACACTCCTGCACTACATCCAGGAGTATACTAATGTTACAGAGCAAAAAGTCTTCTATCATTTAATCATAAATATTTTGATATTCGTTTTCTCTTTAAGTACGAGTTTGTGTTTTTATTTCAGGTACAATATGGTTCTAACAAATGATACCTCTTTTTTGCCTGGACTGCTTATGTCAGTGTGTTCAAGTATCATTTGGCAAATGGATGTACCCAGACCAAACTTGTAAGACAAATGAAATAGATTTTTATGTAACAATAAATAAGCCATTATCTCTCAGTAGTACATAATCAGCCTACTTATTGTTATCACTGTTGGGTCTCCAGGCTTTCTCTGACATAAAACTTAGGCCATTCATCTATAACATAGGCCAAATGCAGGTTAACAGAAGTTGTGTCCAATTGGTTCTTAGAACATGTCAGTTGTTTCCATGAAACACTAGCTTTGTGGAATTGATTCCACTCTTCAGTCATATAGCTTATACAATCTCACTAACAAATCAAGCTCTCAGCGATTCATATAGTAATTAGCTATATTATTAAACATTTATTTTGTACATAGGCTGGCACCATTTTTTCATAATATGCTATAAAATAACTCCTGATATTAAATAACGTGTGGGGGTTCAGCAAACTAGCTGTGGATAAAATCTAGGCCACAAAAGAATTAACACTTGCTTAGTATGTACATTCAATGAACGAACAAAACTAAAAATCAATGAAAACAACTTTTAGTGACCTATTATTCCTCTGTTTGGCTTTTCTGTTTTATTTCAACATAGGGTATGTTATGATATAAACAGAGTATAAAAAATTTAAAGATATATATTATTTCAGGAGATTTTATGAAGTACTACCCAGCAGTATTATTGCAATTACCATATTTGTGTTAATTATGGGCCCATATGCACTGGTTATAGTGAATTATGCTGTTACTGTAGTTTTCGTCTTAATAACGATTCAACAGTTGCTGGATACTGAAGGAAAAGTAATGAAAAGAAATAATCTAACATCAAATAATGATGGTGACCAACAAAAACAGTCATACTCAAAAAAATCTAGACCTAACTCAAATAGTAAACACTCTGGAGAGAAAAATAGTACTGACAGAGGATATGTGATGTTTAAAAAAGAAAATGTAAGGGATGAACACACAAATGAGAAAAAAATAAACAATGAGAAAAAAGAAAGTGAAGAGACCTGTGAAGAAACTGAAGAGACAAAGGAGACTCCTGAATGTGATGTGTGCAATGAAAACAGAATATACAAAATATTCAAAAATCTCAGAGATAAATTAAGTTTTAATACTGATAGTTAAATGTGAAAAATTATTATTGTAGTCAAACAATCCAACATCATTCAAAGAGTGAATATGTTTATGATAAAGATAAAGGTAAGATGGTGTGACAAGCATAAATGACATAATGGAGATTATTTTTTTTAAACTTATTATACTCCTGAAATACATCAAGTCATAGTATAAATACCTCAATTGTATATTGTTTAAAATAAAGTATTTCATGTGTGTTTTTTTTGTTGTTTAATATCATATATATGTATTTTAATATAATAGTAATAGACACATTATAACATCATATTGTCATGTTTAGTTTTATTTCTACTATTGTTAGGTATAAGGAGTGTCACACAACAACTCATAGGACCCATGCCAACCTTGCTTTGTGGTGCTCCCTGCTAATCAACAAATGAAGCTCTGGTTCCTGCCAACATACATTAGAACAGTGTGGTAGAAAATTACCCAAACCTCCCCATATGAACCCCTACAAAGACGGCTCCTAGTGTCTGGCGGTACCAGCCCTGCTGACCGTTTGGTGAAGATCGTGGAAAGCCACTGGATGTGGGCAGCACAGGACTGATCTGTGTGGAGATCTTTGGGCGAGGCCTATGTCAAGCAGTGAACGTCGATCCGCTGATGATTGATATCGTAAATTTTTTTTACTATAGTATTTTAATACGATTTTTTGTATGTTCATATTGGAGAGCTAAATGACATTAATAATCTCTAAATGAAACATTAAAAGTTTTTAAATATATTCGCTACTTTATGTCAAAATGTATGAATAGATACGAAACAAAACAACGTGAAACTTAAAATGTATTTATTTCAATAACGCACTGAATATAAAACAAATTCTCATTGTTTATTGTTTTTTTCCTTTTTTTCCTGAAGGTTTTTCTTCTGTGTTTCTTGGATTTTGCCAATTTAATGGATTTCTCCGATACATTGGCCACGGTGGCACTGTTAAAATTGCTGCTAATATGAATCCAGCTCCGAGAATATAGACAGATTGTGAAAACTGTTGTACTATATATCCCCAAATAAAACCTACTATACTAAAAAGAGTGATAATCGCTCGGTATAATCTTTCTGCTTTAGCTTGTCCAACATAGTCAATATGAGTAGGTATAGACGTAAAAAAGTCCATTTTGTTAATTTATACTTTCTTTCTCTAAAATTGTTTATTTGACAACTGACAATGAAAAGACACGTCAAGACTAGAGCGACGGCATATTTTTTTTTTTCAATTTATTGATATGACTTAGATACTAGTCTTTTAGCCAATAAAGTCATAATAAAAGAATTTGCCCTTAAAACACGTAAAATTATCATGAATTTTTCTATATTAATGATGTATTATATCGTATAATATCTATATTCTTTGTTCCACATATTTATAATAACATGTTTTTATAATTTAATTGAAGAAAATTGTGTTATTTATAAAAAACAGAAAATATCAAATATCAATAATTAATTCATTATGAAAATTAACTCACTATTTTTTCATCTTTAAACAAAATTTGCCGCTTATGTCATTATGTAATTACTTTGCTCACTATTTATCAGTGGAGATAAATATTATGCGATGAACCAATAACTGATGGAGTCGCTTGTTACATCTAACAGCTATAAAAGAAATATACGACGATAACTTTAGAAATAAATAGGTAATAGTTAGTTACATTTCGAGAGTCTTATAATATAACTTTAGTAATTATATTTTTCTTTATAAAATAATAAAAAATATTTTCATTACGAATAAACCGGTACATGCACAACCTATCACTATGCTGTACACTTTGCCGTCAGTCGATTGTCAACATTCAGTACGATCAGACTCATTAGGTTAATTTTACAAAGGTATTAGTTTTATTTTTCAAAAAAGTACAATAAGCGAAATTAACAATAAAATGACAACTTTGAAACAAGTTCCTCTTACATGTGGTGGCCATACAAGACCAGTTGTACATTTGGATTTTAGTGACGTTACAAAAGATGGATATTATTTGATATCGGCTTGCAAGGGTGAGTTTTAATTATTATTTTGCAGTTAGGGTGTCCCATTACTCTGATCTACAAATAGGTCAAAGACTTGTAAATGTGTTTATGTTTATGCATTAAGATGGATGGACAGCTATTAGTGATTTGAGATGCGTTCTAGGGCCTTCACTTTTCTTATTTTGCGAGAGGTTCTGCACGGCCGGTGTTCATTCTATACGCGTTATGACCTTCTCTTTCCGGACATACAGGAAGTACCTTGAGTTCCACTCATACATTTCCTCGCGGGAGCCGCTTACCTTGGCAGTTAAATCGTGTTTTTTATTCTTGTATGTGTGACAAGTTATACCCATTTCACGACTTTGTGTTTACCGAACGGTATAAGAATTCAGTTTGTGTCTTTCCTGTTGTATGTTGACATTTCACTTGCTGTGGGTCACCTTGTACTTACTCAAGGCTGCTAAAAGTACTTGACATTATTGTGTACTACATAGAATATTAAGCAAAACTCAGAATCACTTTCATTGTTTCATTGAATGAGGAAAATTAAATGCTACTGCTTTGAGTTCATTGAGGTTTGACTCTACATACATTTGCTTTTATTTATATATTGCATAAGAATATTTCCAATATTAAAATTTAATATTAATTTAAAACATGATTTTGTTTGTTAACATTTTTAATAAGGATAAGTAATGATTATAATTATTCTTGTTTTGCATAAGTTATAAGGATTTTAATACATGCAGTATTTTAAATCTCTTTTTTTTATTAAATTGTTTACCCAGATTAAAGATACAATGTCTATAATAATATACATAAAATGAAAAGTCTGGTTTAACTTTAGTTTTAATGTAAATTAAGTAAATTCTATAGTATTTATATATTAATTACTAAATACAAAATATTTAATTTTTGTTTATTAAAATATATATATTTTGTAGAACCCATAAGTATTTTATTGTACTATGATCCATAGAGTTTGAATACAATTTTAGAAAGTTATTAATATATGGTAAATAGTATGAGAAGTTGTATCCAATGTTTTGCATACTTGTAATATTTACTTAATACAATTATATAATTAGTGGGTTTTCTTCTACTGTTATAAGTATTACAGTGTATAGTTATTTCTCATAATTAATATAGATCTTGCTAAGATTAAAGTAGATCAATAGAAAATATATATGTCTGCTATGAAATTAGGATTTCTTTAAACACCAGTAAAACTTTGCTCATCAAGAAATTTACTGGAAAAATGAGGAGAAACAAAAAACAAAAAACAAAATAATAAGTCGAAAACTAGTAGTGATTCATAAATTTATTCATTTAAATTCTGTTTACTATGCAACAATATAAAATTACAATTTGCCCTACAAATTTTTAGGATTTGGTACTTTGTAACATCCTGTCCAGCCCTTTCCATTAAGTACACAATAAAATTTTTAGGAATTGTGTTCCTTTTTGTCCTTTACACGGTTTTAAGATTTTTTGAGTTAGCTAATAATTGGATTGTAATTACCTCTTAGAAGAATTATATTCCCTATAATATTTGAAGTTGTTATTAAAATTTTTCCCAAAATCTTAGTTAAATATCATGTAACTGTTAGTAACTCATGCATAATGTTGTTTAGTTTTGTGTATTACTGATGCCTCATCACATGCTTCTTTTTCGTTGATGTTACACTGCATAGCATTTGGGTCATTGGCAGGCAAATATGATTTTATTAAAAATTTTAAAGCTTTGTGCTTACTTTATAATAAGTAGACCTTTTTTGCCTTAGAAAAATTTCAAAATTCATTCACTCTTGTAACATTGAACCAGTCACTTCCGATCACAAATGTCTATGCTGATACCTCTAGATGTTTAGGTGTATTACAGATTTTGATACAAGTAATATTTGATTCACATAGTTACAGTTTGGGTGGGTTTCAATGAAAGCAGCAGTATAACTGAAGGTGCTGTTAGATTTAGTAGTCTCAGTATTTTTGTAGTAATAATTCACTTTCAACATGAATAATGTAAACAAATGTAATTCAGAAAAAAACCATTCATAAACTTTCCTTTATTTAAATGGATTTATAATGTTTGTGGCTACTATGCTTGGAAGCAAAAAGAGGAAATAAACTCTGTTTTGCAATCCTCTAAATAAAGTCATCGGTTTATACTAAAAAAACATTTATAGTAAATTAAAAAGATAGACATAACAGATGAGATGATACGAACCTAACAGATTGCAAAAGGCTAAAAAAATTATTTAAAGTAATTATTAAGAAGGAAATAATTATGGAAGGGAAGAAATGTAACAGTTAATCAAGGCAAACATTTATAGCTAGATCTTATTAATTACCAGGAAGTGGTAGCCCTTAAAAGTGTTCATAACATTGTTGATCAAAGTCAGTATTTATAAATTATTTATATGTTGAGTTTTGTTATTGCAACATGTATGATTTTTTATTTACAGATGGCAAGCCCATGTTACGGCAAGGTGAAACTGGAGACTGGATTGGAACTTTCGAGGGACATAAAGGCGCCGTGTGGGGGGTAGCTTTGACACAAAATGCAAACCTAGCAGCTAGCGGAGCTGCTGATTTTACAGGTAAAAGGTTAAGCATTAATTTATAAGCAAGTAAAAATATATGTATTTTTTTTTTGTATCTATCTTAATTTTTGTAAAGGCTTTTATAGCATAATTTTTGGATGGTGGTGGGGTTTTTTCGATCCTCAATCGCTGTAACACCCGCCATTGTAACGTAAAATTCTCGTCATATCAATATCGTTCTGTTCCTACTATCGAACAGGATCATGGCCGGGCTAGATAGATAATTAAGAGCTATTTATTTACCTATATTGTCTATTCTGTAGTAGTTGGCTGCTTAATATCCGGGTAGTGAAGAATTTTCATAATATATATGCCTTTTAAATATATTAAATTTTAATTTTCCATTCAATTATCTAGGTTTAAAACCATTAATTTGTAACTAGTTTTTTCTTTGCTAGCTAGTGTAATTACTGAGGTGACCATACTTAATATTTTGTCTCAAGGCGACGAGCGCAATGTATTGCAGTGTATACTATCCTAACTAGTGCCACATTGTTAAGGGCGGGCTTGTCAATTACTATCAGGTGAACGTCCCGCTCGATTCGTCGCTTCTTTTTATATTAAAAAAAAACCACTAAAAAATCTAGCAACGGCTCTATCAATCAGTATTAAAAAAGAATCCAAATGAAGATAATGGAAGCAACATGTATGGTGCTTTTACTTAAACGATGCTACTCTTTAAATGCCTGTAGATATTTGTTATAAAAAAAATGCTGTCTCTCAAACTGGAACGAAGTAATATATCGCACTACGTGTTTTGTTAATGTGGTACGTTTTCATATGCAAACAGTATTATCGGATGTTTTTGTTTAACTCCAAAAGGCAGCGATATCTAAAGATACATCGTTAATTTATTAAATATTTCTTCAACACATTTTGCTGGTGGTAGGTCTCTGTTGCCGGAGGTCGTTTGAATAGGAACCACTGCGATAAACAGTAAACAGTAGTGTGATAAGACAAACAAATATTTCTGTGTGTTCCGGTTTGAATGGCCCTGTAGCTAGTGTAGTAACTGGGGTAACGAGACTCAACATCTTATGTTTCAGGCGATGAACACAATGTGGTGCAGTATATCCATCCTTACTGGCGCCACGTTGTTATGAGCAAGCGTATAACTTAACATCACGTGAACGTCCCGCTCGTCCCGACGCTAATTAATCGCGAATTTAGATTTATCGTGAAATCATACATAAAAATTGCATATAATTATTTTGTTTTTTAGCCAAGTTATGGGATGCGCGATACGGTGACGTAGCCCATACTTTTGACCACGAGCACATAGTGAAAAGTGTGAATTTTAATGCTGATGATACGTTGCTGCTGACGGCAAGCAATGAGAAACTTATACGGGTTTTTGACCTCAATAAACCAGAAGCAGGTGGTGAGTATCAAGAAATTAGAATACAAAAAAAATTACTATATCCAAATTCAAGACCACGCCACGGCTTAAGTTTTAGTTGTATTAGTAGAAGTATTTATTTTAACTAGGCTGTTGTAATTTGTACCATATATATTGAATGAGTAAGGGGTCCCGCACAACAACTCACCCGACCCAAGCCAATCTCACCTGCTCGTGATGCACGCTGTTAATCAACAAACAAGGCACTGGCTCCCACCAACCTGCATTGGGCCAGCGTGGTGGGAAATGGCCCAAATCCTCCCATATGAACCCCTACAAACGACGGCCTCTAGTGTGAGATTTTTAGGGAAGTCCAGCGGTGGACGTCTATCGGCTTATGATGATGATGATGATGATGATGTATTGAATAGAGAGATATAAGTATTGAATGCATACCAAATACTTTTAACACGTGAATAGATGACGTATTTTATCAATTTTATTTTAGTGTATTTTTATAATAACTTCCAAAAGTACTATGGCAATACACACGGTTTACTTATTATAAAGTGATGTTAAGTTGTTTCCTGTTAATTTAGAGGATTTAACAATAGGCACGTCATTTCTTCGAGTATTCTAACGTAATTACTTCATAAAAGCATTTTAGTGTTAGTGTTTAATTGGATAAAGAGATTGGCGCGACGTTTTGGTCGGCGACACTGTAAAGCACCGGAGAACTCCTAATGTATTAATACTAAATTCTGTTATAATATTAAATTAAGTTTTGTTTTTACACGTATCCGTTCTCATTCTTAGTATTATTCTTGTTTACTGTTACAAGAAAATGAGTTAATACGGTCAAAAGAAACGTGTAAGTATTTAATAAATATCTTATCTAGAGATAAAATGAGAAAAAATTTTAATTTGTTGTATCTGTGCTGTAAAATATATTTTTCAAATATTCTTTATATTTATGTATACTATTATATACACAAAAGTGGATTTTTACGAACTCAATTACTTTTATTATGAATATAATATGGGGATATAATAATGATATAAAGAATAAAACACGTCACGATTCGTCTTTTCTTAAAACGATAGGAAAGAAAAGGAAACTTTCGATTGTAGTTAGAAAAATAACCTTGGATTTGGTACTAATAAAGTGCACTGAATTTACCAATTCATCAATGCTACAGTGAGTCGTTAAGTGTTAGTAAGTATTAGTAAAAAGAACTTAATATTATTAGAAAGTTTCTGTTGTCGGTGATTGTAAAGATTATTTCTACTGTTGAAGTGTAGTGAGCAAAGATTATATGTGTACAGGTTTGAAAGGAGGTCTGTAGCTATTAAAAATACTGGGGAAAGAGACTAGCACAATGTGCTGCTGTATCCTATCTATCCTGATACTGTGTATAGGAAGGCGTAGCTGAATAAGAAACATAAGTAATCTCTTTGTTTTTCATGCATTCCAGCTATTGAGAAGCTTAGTGCACATACGAACAGTATAAGGCATGCGGTTTTCCTTCACAACTCGCGCATAGTGAGTGTCAGTGACGACCTCACGATGCGAGTCTGGGATCGTAACAGTGGACAGGTATTTTTTTTTTATCATTTTATCACCAAATTGGACTTTATAGTGTTTTGTTAAGACGTAATATAAATTATCATTTAATTATTAAGTTACTACTAAAAAACTTATTATACCTTATAAAATATAACGATATTGTTGACAGTTCATGCACATGAAGTTTAATTTGTTAATCACATATATTAAAATTAATATTGTACTTCATAGCGCATACGACCGATAACGAACAAGCAGAATATAAAAAATCGCTTTGAAAATAAAATAAATCGACGATATAAAAATAGTATTTAGATAGTTTATTATTTTTTGTGAATATCAAAATTTTTAAAAGACGCTTTTTATATTTATTTACATCAATAAATAGCCACATTAATAAAAAAAATGTAACTGGTTTAGATATATAATAAAAGAAATACCCTATAAAGTACCCGTACGAGAATGCTCCAATTAAATGATAAGTGCGTCAAATAAACAATCCACCGAAAAACTTGGCACAGTAATAAAAAAATATTAAAAATTATAATTTGAACATACAGCATATTTATGCAACTATCGATAACCAGTTCTATGAAAACTGTGATAGTAAATTAGTTTATGTAAACAATTATACACTACTGTCATCCTTACTGCGACTTGCCAGAATTACCAACTTTATAGTTTACAAGGTATAAAATTTTTTATTAAGCTAAGACCACTCTTATTGATTCGATATTATTATTTATTTCTGTTTCAGGAAGTTAGCAAAATAGAATTTCCTACCATTCCCAACAGTTTGGAACTGTCTAGAGACGGAGCGATATTGACCGTGGCTCATGGTAATTGAAAATCAATATTCGCATGTATGCACGAATGAGGCTGATAGATAAAAACAAGGACTACAGATGTCTTGGAAAGCTTGTTAAATAAAACTTTATATTGACTGGTTTGCAATACTGTCATATTAATTTAAATAGTACACTGGGTGTTGGGAGACCGATAATATTACCTAATGACACCTTTGATGATGGGACGGAAAAAACGAACCTGATAAAAAAAATCATATTTTTAAAACGTTTTATTAGCTTTATTTGCTCTCCATCATGTTAGTACAGCTAAATGAAACGATAGTTTCATAGAAAATCCATTATTTTAATAAAAAAAACAGCATTGAAACACAAAATCGAAAACATCTGATGCTCGGGTCAACGAACGCTCCTGCTCTAAATGCTCCGTGGCCCTATGAAATAAGGTTCAAATTGAAACCAAATACATCTTGAGTTGCCGCCGCGGCCCGTGCGTTCGTTGATCCGAGCATCAGCTGTTATTGGTTTTGTGTTTCATAGCTGGTTTTTATTTTAGGAAGGTAATGTATTTTTTATGAAACTTGTTTCATTTAGCTGTACTAACATGATGGAGCGTAAATAATGCTAATAGAACGTTTTAAAAATATGATTTTTTTTTATCATGATCGATTATTTTTCCGTCCCATCATCAAAGTTGTCATTACTATCGTCTGTCTTCGTTTTCGGAAGCGATCTTCTAACACTTAGTATGAATATATTAAGTAAAAGATTTCTTGTTGATGAAACTGTCAAGATGTAATATGATTTTTTTTTAATTTTGCTAAGCAACAAGATGATTGGGAACAATCCTAATACGTCCCATCGTGGCACCGATTAAAAAGGTCATATGGGCTGAATCGCGGAAGAGCGTACGCGGTCTAGCCTTTACTCTTTAGCCAGCTTGTCTTTACTCCCTACAAATTATTTATTCTCTGTCCTTGTCCCTATTTTTCCTCTGTCTCTCTCCCTGGTAGGGTATGACCTCAACACGATCGACTGGCCTCGCTGCCAAGTTGCTTCTCCGAGCATGCCATTTGTGCGCAAACTCACGACTGTGCAAAGTTTTGTTCGGAGCTTACTAGTTCCTAGTAGTACACCAGGCTCATTTCTTTTAGATCTATACTATCTTAGATCCGCATATAACTTACAGTCCTATAAGACGTGAGGGCAATTTTTATCCGATTCACCACAATCACACACTATCTTCCATTAATTTTATCTGACAAAGACGTTTTCGAAAGCTGCCATGTCTACTTAGGATCTGTGAGTCTTGATACTCCGGTACGATCAAGTGATACTTAAGTCGCACTATCACATTCGGAACGAAATTGAACAATCTTCTATTTCGTTCATCCATCGATCTTGCCAATCATCCACAACAGTATTCAAAACACTACGCTTAAGCCTGCTCACTTCTCTTTTGTGAAGTTCGCGTCTCGCCATATTTATTTCTCCCGCACGGGTTACTTCCAAGTCTGCCGTTAGCACGCTAGCTAGCACAGGTAACGTGGCGGTGCTGTTGGTTCTGTAACCCTTGGTCAACATTATTAACCTTGTTCCTTGAGTTCTGACAGAGCCGTACGGATTGCATGTACGCTCAATCTCTCAAACCAGCACGCTGCAGCTTACGTCAGGACTTCCACATAAGTTGCCTTGTATAAGACGTGCAGGGTCGGGCACCGCACACCCCAGAACCACGCGGAGACGCCTATTGTAAAATCACTTTGTTGCCTTTTCCCCGATACTTAATTTTTTTACTGCTCTTTCTTCATCTTAATAGGTACCACCGCAGCTCCTGTTTCTGCCGCCTTACATTAGTGTGCAAAAATGACTGTGTTCCTGATTGAAGGAAGTTGTAGCTAGTGAAATTACTGGGGCAATGAGACTTAACATCGTATGTCTCGAGGCGACGAGCGTAATATGTTGCTATGCCTAGCGTCACGTTATAATGGCGCTACGCAGGCGTATCACTTACCATCAGATGAAGAGCGTAGGCTAGGATTTTAGTACTTGGCAAATGGTAGGCACAGTAGATCGTCCATTAGCAGATTTCACAAGGTAAGATTGAGCACTGAACCTTATGGGCATCCCATTATCGGAACTGTCCACTCCTGTTGGTTATCAATTAACAAGCCAACCCGTCTACCTGTAAATTAACTCCACAGCATTCGGTAAATGTTTGGCGGGCATCCACCTTGTTTGGCTTTGACCATAATCATCGGCCACCAAGCATTATCAAATGAGTCCTAGATGTCTAGAAAAATAGCCTGCAAGTATTTACGAGTGGAATTTCGAACGGTTTTATAACATCTGGCAGCGCCGTAACCGTGGACTAACCTGAGAAGAATCCGTGCTGATAGCATGATAATCCGTCGCTTAAGCAGGGTGCACATCGAATTATAAGACGTTCCAAGATTTCATATAGGAGCGCAATCGGGCGGTACGTTTTGGAATTTGTTAGTCGCCTTTCATGCCATTTCGGCAGAACAAGCATACGTCCATCCTTCCATACATATGGAAACACTCCCTCCTTTATACACTTAGCATATACCCAATGAAACTCGTGGGATTCAGCCATCTATACATTCTTTACTGTTTTGCCATTTATACTATTCAGGCCCAGATGAATGTTAGGCAAAACCTTAACTATATTCCACAGATTCCTCATGGATGGAGAGACGCAGCCGCACCTGATGGGATGAGAGAAGCTTTTATTATCACTTGCCTTTGGTACTCTGTATCTCGAGAAAGGTCATCTCTGGACACAGAGACTCAGCGTATTTAATACCTTTAATTCTATTCCTCGGTGGTCGATATCTACCACTACTAATTGATATGCTCGCTCCAAAGGGTTAAAGTTTCCCGATTAAGCGATTTTCCAGAAATGACGTAACTCCGTTTCCTCCGTTAACCTTCTATATCTCATTCGCGCTAGACGGAACTCCTCCCTTGCCGTTTCCTATACACATACCTCCTACCGGTTTCTTCCTCTGCCGTACCCGTCGTCCTGTACAGTATTTTTTCCTAATATTCAGTTCAGGCGTCCACCATTCATATCTTACATTATGTCGTCTGGATACCACCTGCATTCTCTACTTTCGTTACTTTGGCTATCTGGATGCTCATGGTCGACGGCTTTATGTTCTTCTTCAACACGGCTTTTGTATCATCGGTCGTTTTCAAGTTAGCTTGCTCCTCAGCTGGACAGAACAGAACGATTACCTAATGATAAACGATGTGTCTTATCATAACGATATGGTGCTAGTTAGGAGGACATATGCTGCACCATATTGTGCTCGTGGCTTTAAGATATCAGAAACCTAACTAGGTTTAGTGGCCCTGATAACTTCAGTTTGTTGGTTGTTTTAGGTGTTTGTGAATATATACTCTTACCGTCGGAAATATATTTTTTTATTAATTTGTTTTATATTTATATAGCGAGTCTCCTTTTCCTTTTCTTCTTATACCAGAAACATTCCTTGGGCCATCTTGTTACTTGATAAAATCTGTTGGCACTAACCGGTTAAAACCAGTCTTTTTTTGCCAGGCACCAACGTTGCTTTCTACTCGTCGGATACAATGCGTAAGATGCGGGAGTTTCCCGTGCCGACGAACTGTTACTCCGCGTCACTTGCGCCCAGCCGTGCCACATTTGTGTGTGGCGGAGAGGACCTGAAAGTCTACAAGTTCGACTACAACACCGGTACGGAGTTAGGTAAGTATCGCTCGAGGGCATTAGAACATGTCCAATATTAGATACTTAACAGCCGCCGTAGAGAAATAGCTATTCCGCTTGCATTGTTTAATTCCGAGGCCGATAGTGATTGATTCTGGGGCTCATAAGTAAAAAGCTCAGAAATTTGAATATCGATCTCATCTGCAAACTACCATGATTTGGTTATCCTGTCGTTTTATCACTTGCAGTGTTGCGGTAAACATATTTACGATTTTCGAAGTTTTGTCAAGCAAGTCGCTTCTTTTTATTAATAAATAATAAGGCTGGTTCTTTGTAGCTGCGAAGTAGATTCTGGACCCGATGGTAAGTGTAACGCACGCCAATAACAATGTGGCGTCTGTTAAAATGACATACTCTTCATCACATTATGCTTGTCGCTTTGGGGTCATAAGATATTAACCCTCATTATGCTAGTAATTTTTAATTTTAACTGCAGAATCGAATAAGGGCCATTTTGGTCCTGTACACATCGTACGGTGGTCGCCGGACGGTGAGCTGTACGCGACGGGCTCGGAGGACGGCACCGTGAGACTGTGGCAGGGCGTGCCCGGCCGAGTGTACGGCCTGTGGCGTCGCAGCCAGGATGTCGTGCCGCTATCCAATGGGTATAAGGAGTTAACGGCCAACTGACACGCGACCGACGACACTGTACGTATCTGACCCAACTTACATCCGTTCCTCCATTTTCCATTTGTCGCAACAGATCGTAGGGACGTTTAGAGAACTAACATTGATCAATTTTACCTTTCTTTTATTACATGTTTCTATGACATCAACGTGACGTTCACCTGGTGATAATTAATATACCCTTAATTAATTAATTACTCACAATAATTTGGGGACAAAAAATTTATGTAAATTATTATTTAACAGAGCGACAGCGACAACGGCGACGGGCAGTGAGTGTGCAATCTAAATTGAGCGCTTGGTGTAATGTATGTACATGTACCCGAGTGTAGTGAGTGCCACCAGGCCAAGTGTTTGAAGTTCCATAACGGGGCGGCCCCGCGCGACAAATCAAGACTTACAATTAAAAATAGGAATGTGTTTTATTTATTTTTTTTACAGCCACACAATTTTTTATACTCAAAATGCAATGTATTTATTGTAAAAATGAAATTAAATGAACTTGGTGATAATATTATGCAACAAAGTAAAATGATTTGTAAATAACTATATATTATTTTGGTTTTATTCATTGTATACTATTAATCGATTTGTATTCCTTTACGGTGTGATTATGGTTATAGTATTTAGCTGTTTTTTTTTTCAGCTGATGCATGGTGGTATATTACCGTGCATCGGATTAAAGCGCAATGTTTTCATTTCCTCATTTTCTTAAAGGTCGGTTCATTTCATTAAAGGTCGGCAATGCGGCCGTGACTCCTCCGGTGTTGCGACTGTACTCAGGCGTCAGTGATCACTTTCCACCAGGTGAACTGTTCGCTGGTTTGCTCACCCTTCCTATATAAAAAAAGATGTAGCTAGTGCAATGAGGCAACACTGTCTTAGGCGACAAGCACAATTGTCGTGCTGTGTATATTATCTTAAATCGCGCCGCGTTTGCTTCTTTCATTACTTTGAGGAGTGAGAAAACGGAGATATATTTGCGGTGCCTTTGACTATTAAGACCGTTGTAATATTAAAACCTCGAAGATATTTTTTTATTATTAATATGTAATATTCTATTGTATGATTGTGTGTGTAACGTGAAGGTTTCTGTTTCTACTCGCAAGCCATATACGAAGCTTGGATGTTGGTAGTGTTTTTTTGTAACTGCCTCCCTTGCTATCGCCATTATATTGTACACATATTATTTTATTTCCACATATTATTTATATTATTAAGTACCACAATAACAGCATAGCTTTATTGCGGCAGTCATCCAAAGAGAGAATGACTTGTGGACTAGCAAACCTTTTAACCTTTGCCCTCATTATTGCCCACGTTATTGATAAAGTAAAATCATTCCCTGGTAAAGTCGGAACAAAATTCAAGTTGTCTACTTATTTTGTACTAAGAAAAAGCTTGCGTCTATCATTGACCTTTTCAAAATCCGTGCACATAAGCCCCATCGCAGAGTCCAATGAAGTATAAAAATTAAGTAAAAGAACCTTTTATAAATAATGGGTGAGATTTGTATTTATAAAATTAAAATAATAACTACAAAAATTAAAAAAAAATCTTAATGCTAACTAAAGATTATGCCAATATTTTACAAAAATATTTACTTCCTAAAACATATACACGACATTAGGCAATGAAAACCACATTTGTAAAGCTTACTCGATCTAATATTGTACGTCTTAATGGTAACATTGAGTAGATACTGCAACACTGGTAATTATGCGACGTTCAGAAAATTAAAGCTAAAATGGCCATTCATTTTTTCACATATTCATATTAGGTGTTTTAAATACGCTTTCACATTATTTATTGAGTAATGAAGAATTTTTAAATAGCTTTGGTTAGAATGCTTATTTAATATATGTTTAAACACAGTTTAATGAATTTGGAATCAATACGTTTAAATTTAATTCGTTGCAGAGAAATAAATTACTCCATATTGATATCGATAAATATTTTAAAGCATTGTACCTATACGTAGAAAATTGTTGAAAAAAAATTTCCTCTACAATTTTCTACTGAATTTTCATATGTAATATAGACATTTAATTCGTAAAACAATATTATTAAAACATCATTTTCAATCAATGAAAATGGATTTAGTGTCCAGTTCTATTAATCTTTTGGGTGTTGCTAGTTTCAGCAGAACTTTAAGAGCCTTTTTACGACTATTTACTTAAATTAGCCGTTATAAATTGGTTTACCTAGCTTAAATAGCACGCACTGGTTTAAGTATTGGAGAAACTCCAATCAATGTTCGTTCACTTCGCTATAAACGGCGATAAGTCTGGGAACTTAAAGTTAATCGGTTGACGTCGAGGACTGTTGGAGATGGGCGGCGCTGCTGTACCACACTGCGCCGTGCACACGTCGTCACGAAGTATAGTTTCCCGCGGCCATTCGCGTAACAATTGCGCACAGTCTGTTATACGCAGAGACGCACATTGGGCCTGTTATAATTATAAACCATCTATTATCATAAACTGAGAGTTTAATTAGAATTGTATAAAGTATGAGTACGTAAGAAGTTTATTTATTCGGAGACACAGTGATTGATAGACAACGGGTCTAATGTATAAAAGAAACAGCGCAAGACATATTTTAATCGCTGCGCGTAATTTTTTTTATTTTTTTTTTATTTATTAAAAAATTTTGTATTATTTATGAAATTAGTTCTTAAGGGATAATAAATCACAAAAAATCACTTTTATATATTGATTGCTCTATTTTTAATTTTGTCATTGAGTTCATTGAGGATGTCAACATTTAACATAGTTTTGTATAAAGTTAAGACAGTTAAACGGTTACTTTTAGTTGAGATTCTAAACGGCAAGCATAAGTTGATCATTTATTATACTAACAAAATGTAAAGCTCATCTAAAGTTTCATTTGGTCTGACTTCTAGGTCGGAATCAGTCGTTGTCTACTATAGTGACTAATATTATTTGTATATAGTTATTGCTTTAATAAAATTAGTAATTACCCCTTCAGAAGAGCAAATGCATGATGTGCAGGGCGATGGGAAGGCGGACTCGCCGACAGCGACAGAGCGCCCTGCTATTAGACAGCCCTGTGCCGAACTTTCCCGCCATGCCGACAGATCCAGTTTAGGCAGCGATGAACACGGCACACGGGGATTCCTTTTCACATACAAAAAATTATCGAGTTAAGTGTAGCCTATATTTAAAATGACAATTTCCTAATATTGGCCGGTGTGGTAGAGATGACTGGCTTTGACATTTTCACCGAACATCATGTTTTCGGATCCGGTAACGTCGAGCTTCTATCTAGAGATAAGATTTATTTTCCGACAATATTTACATTATTTTAATGCCTAAAAGAATAACCGTTGTTTACTTCATTTTCAGTAAACTTAATGACGTAAAGTGACTTGTCGCCATCATATCTCTGCAGCTGTGATTTAATGTTTTAAGGTGGTGTTTAAAAAAGTCGTATAATTTGTTATATATTTTTTGAATTAACAAAACTGCTGTAAATGTATTATCTAACATAATAAAGTACAATAACATTACAATAGGAAAATGCATCTGTTTACAAGAATATATCATGAAACAAAAGTATTCCTCGCATTACTTGCGAGCCTTTTAACTCTTTATAATATATGTAAGACCCAAAAAGATAACTAAAGTATTTAAAAAATAATAATACAGATAACGTTATTTTTTACACAATCACAAAAACTGTTCAGTAACCATCTTTGTGTATTCATACGACACATTTGCTCTGACCTGATTTTTGGGTCGTTTTTCATAAGTTTGAATACGTAGTTTTTTAAAAACCGATTTCACGCACTAAACAAATTATTATGCAAAAACATAACGGATGGACGCATAATTTTGAAATAATAAATATTTATATATTACCTTTATATTCTTTTTTGGTATTATGGAGTAATAACTACGTTATAAAAGAAATGATATGTAATTATTACCAATTCGGTGAACTAGATATATTTTTTATTTATTTAATCTTTGTGTAACGTCTTAAGAGTTTAGAGGGCGAATTTATTGCCATGGAGGCAGTGGTCCAATCAACGTAACATTTGCTACAGGTGTAATTGTAGCACAATTAAAGAAACAAAGATAATAACAAAATATAGGACAAATATATAAATATGCCTATCATATACCACATTACAATTAAGTATATACTATGAAAAATTAATATGTAACTATTACTAAACGTAAATATTATGAATATTGAATATTGTTTTATACTTACAGGAAATTACTTGGCAAATCGAAGGCAGCCCGTTGAATATCGCTCTGTAGATCGAAGTTCTCGCATAGAACTTTAGATAACGTCACTTTACGGATTTCCGCCAATTGCTGTTCCGTGAATCTCGCCGCTGGATTGTCGTTTTCATACCTGGTAAGAATAGATGATAAGATGTATCAACTTATAGAGTAGTACTAAAATAATTGTTACAGTGGATATAGCTTAACACGGACAAAGACATTTTTATATGACTAGATATATTTTAATGCAAAGTTTTTTAACCAGTATTTACTGAGTCCGTAATTTCGGACGGATAACGTCAAATGAATCGTTAGGAGTTACTGGAATCGAACAAGCCAAGACTTTGTTCTATGGAATACATTATAATATACATAAAATAAGGATGATGATGATGAGATTTAATTCGATATAAAAATTTATAAATCCAAGCTATTGGCTGTTTTAAAAAAAAAATATATATACCAGAAACGATCACATTTCCTGAGTTGCCTGAATTGTATGGCAATGATGCAAGCAAATGTGGGTCCAACGAGGCCGCCCTGAAGAGGCCTTTCGCTCATACCCCCCGGGAACAAGTCAATATCGTCAACAGTCGGGTAGATTCTCTTCAATCTGAAATTTTTTTTAATTTGTTTTGTCAATATGACGTACAAAGGATTGTTATTGATATTCAAAAATAATAGGTGTGAAAAACATGTTTAACTTAAACTAATAATTGTTACAATAATTTTAAGTATGTCGTAGAGTCAAGAGATCTCTTAAAACATGTTAATTTTTGATCTGGGAAGTAGTCAAAATAATTTGGAAACTCTGTATATTATGTCTATAGTCTTAAATTGTGTTCTATCGTCAAAGGCAATGTCTTCATCAAAAAAATTAGATATACCTTGCAATAACTTCATCAGGTATCTCCCTGGTCAAGTCTTCGAAAGTAGCAGCTCTCTTTAAATTGCAAAGAGCTCTGTAGTTGTTGTAACTTGGTATTCCATGATCTCTTGCTCTTTGTATGTTAAGGGCTATCAGATCTATTCCAGAAAATGGGATCCTGCGGTCTTCGAACAGGTGATTGGTTACTTCGCCAGTGATAAACTGATCCAGAGTTTCCATGGGAGTCGACGAAAGACCTCGCATTAGCTCATCGGTCAGTTGTGGATGCTAAAATAATAATAATAATTTCAAAAATTCTGATCGATGCTATATAATACAATTAAACAGAATTAAACAGAAGTTTAAAGACACAAAATAACAAGCACTGTGGAGATAAATTGAAATTAATGACTGTTTAAAGTGAAATAAGTGTTAAACTTACGGTCATGAATAAATCGGGTTTGAAGAAGCCGTCACGAAGCAGGATCGGCGGTTCAACAGGTTGGAAGTTGTGGGAGAGACGTGGTAAATGCGGTCGCAGCAAGGAGTGCCCGAATCGGAACGCGGCCGCGGCAAACTCCGTCACTATCGCCGGGTTGCAAGTTGGCGAGTACTCCTTATAGTAGCCTATAATATGAATAATAATTTACTAATATACATACTAGATATCTACAAGACGAGCAGGACGAGCAGGACGAGCAGGACGAGCAGGACGAGCAGGACGTTCATTTGAGGGTAAGTTATAGTCACGTCGGTAACAATGCGGCGCTAGTTAGGACGTTGCGGCATCATGTTGTGTCCATAACTTTAAGACATACGATGTTAAGTTTCTTACCCCAGTAATTTTACTAGCTTGAAACACTTTCTGGGATACAGTAAAGTATGCTCACTACAGTTTCGTGGCAGAATTAGACGTTGCTATGGGTCTAGATGATCTTCGGCAATAAAGGGAAAGGGCGGTCTCTATTTAACGGAAAGGATTTTAAGCATACGCTTATTTGATTAAATTATTTTTGTTAATATTTTTGCTATGTACTCCTTTTAGATGATCAATACTAAGAATGTACATTTGATTGTCAAATATGTATAAAAACGAGGAAGAATGTAAGATTTTAATTATTAAAAAGAACTATCATTGTATGTAAGTAAAAAAAAAAATTGTGAATATTTCAAATTTGGCAAACTTGGTTTTGAAAAGTTTACGTAAAAATTTACCTGCTGGCAGCAGCTTCAGTCCGTAAAGATTGACGGCGTTCCAGGAAAGCAGTCTAGGCAGGAACTCGTTGTATATGATGTGGGAGAACTCAGCGGAAACGATGCGCCTCGTGTGTTCGAAAAGCAATTCCGCGTCCCAGTGAGGGTTGACTCCGCGTAGGCCTTCCACCACCCGGTTGTGCTCGCGGAGGAAGATCGTGTGGATGGCGGTTAAGCCTGGCTGTTCAGATGCTCTGCCGTCACCTTAAGACGTCCAAGTGATTAAAATTTTATTTAGTATTATTTTTTATTAATTTTGCACTTGACACTTATTCTTTTTTTCTTTCCTTGACCTCTATCTTGTAAGAATAGATATAATTGATGCATTTAATAATGAAATTATTTATAAAACTTAATAGTTAAATTTAAAAGAAACTGAATGAAGTAAATTTGGTTTTATTAGTTATATGTGATAGTTTTGGTCCAAACTCCAAAAAATCTTTTCAGAATATGCATCAAATATGCATTCTGCAAACGAAGATAAAATTGTAGTTAATATTGTTTTCACATACAAACACTGTCTATTTACAATCATTTATAACATGTTATATTTTTTTATTAATAAAATTTACGGATATATCGCACTGATACAAATAACCCTTATATTGTTGTCGTTGTTAGGACTCCGGGCCTTTTCTCATAGAGAGACAACGCCTTTATCTACCATTCTGGCCAAGTGCAGGTTGATCTTGCATCTTCACGAAACCCATTGACGGTTTCAACACAATATTTTCTTCACAGTAATAATAATGATAATTTAATAATAAATTATTTTTATTGTATCATCAGTTTTTTTAAATGTTTAATTTTACCAGCAATAAAACAAAATCCACTGGGCGCTTTGCATTCGGGATGACTGTCGGAGCGGGGCAATAGGTCGCGGCCGCGCAAAGGATGGGTGGTCGCGTTCATCCTTCCGTTGAAACCACGCAGCTTCCGTACGATGCAAGGGTTCTCACCGTAGATCACCGACCCGTCGATGAAAGCCGTATTCTGGTTTACTTGTTCACGAGGACCTATTGAATTTATAATTTAGCCTATTAATATTTTGCTTACTATTTAAGTAAATCTTTATTAGATTTTATTCACATATTAGCACTTGAACTTATATTATTTTACAATTACTTTAGTTATATTTTGAATCTGAATCCACTCTCATTTTAGTAGTATAGTCATCTCTTGAATCCACTCTCATTTTAGTAGTATAGTCATTAAAATAAACATATAATAGATGCGGTTCCTGACCTAAATGCTGCTGTCCAGGCAAACTTCTCATAAATGGGAAGCATAGCCTTTCGCCAGATGTAATGTTGACCTCGGGGTAATAGTGGTCCCCTCTCGGCACAGGAAACGGGTTACATTCAGGGTGAACAGTACGCGGCGAATCGCATGAACGGCAATCCGGTATAGATTCGTGGAAACCTGGGACAAAAAGAATTTAAAAATATTATAAAAGTTTGTGTAAACAATAAGAAAATACGGAAATAATATTTTGTTTATAGTAAATAATGCCAACACAATAAAAAAAAATTGTCTATCATATATTTAAATATTAAAAATGTCTATATACAAAAGAGTTTATATAAAAATTTAACTTCGGTCATTTATAACACTCATCAACCTACAAAAGGCTAGTGAGGTGGATAAATGAATACCTTCAACTCTCTCACATCAATTAGGTTGTTCGTATTTCTTATATATTGCAGCAGTTGGGTACACTTACCTTTATGAATGGGTGTCATGGTGAGCTCATGATCGACCAATTGTGCAAACTGCATCACCATGAGAGTGTAACGCGTGTGGAGGTTAGAGATATCGGGGTGGATTACCGTGGAGATTACGCGAGGAGATGGCAGCGGAGTGCCGGTGACAGTGTTGATGCGTGGTCTGCTGACACCTGTGTTACACGACAAGAGAAATATAGATTTTTTTGTTATATAAGAATAGTCCAAGTGTATTATAGTTTATGAAAGTTTTTAAAAGAACCCGCCGTTTTTGCGGTTATAATATTTCTCAGTCAACACTCGGTGTATAATCATATCACATAAAAGCAACATTATATTTAGTATATAACATCTTTGTAAATTGTTATCATTTAAGAATTATATTAGTGACCTAATATATTTTTTGTACAAAGTTGAAAAACATGTTTTTAATAAAGCATTTAATAAATAAGATAAAACGAGCTTTTCTTCGACATTTTCTTGCAGAAGACTAAAGTATGGTAAATTTTAAATACTTAATAAATTACTAAAAACGTATATTTTAGTTACCGTCTTCATATACTGGTGGCAGTAGTCTAGCGAAAGTAGTCAAACTTTTTCCTAAATTAGGATTTCTGAGGTTATTGCAGTAGCCAGTGTAGGTTCGGAAGGGGTTGTTGGCGTCGCAGGTCCCTCTGTCGTCACACTGGGGTTCGATTGTGGGACCCTGTTGGTCTTGGCCAATGAAGCCGCTCACGTCGACCGATTGGAGAGAGTCCACGAAATCGTTTGCGGCGAAGCTCAAAGAGTCGTCAAATAGTTGACGTTTACGACGATTTCTGAAAAGGAGTTTGTATTTTAAACGTTTCATTATTTATAACATGGTGTGCTATTTTATCACAAGAGTAAGCTGTAAAGATTCAGCAATATTACGATTAGTGCTGAAGCATTTCGTACTCGGAACTCTATTATGACAGTACTTTTAGGAGTATAATTACAGGAGCATATATTTTAATTAAATCCTTACCCCGTATTTACTGAGTTGAGGAGTTCGTTTGTCGCAAATTCAAAGAAAAGCGATGTATTGGCAAGCTTCAATGCGTATTTGTTTGCTTTTGAGAATGATGCTGCTGTTCCGACAGGAGATTTAGGATCAGCTCCTCCACCTAGTGATAGAGGGATAGTTTTGTACAAAAACTTAAAAGTTAATTATTTTTTCTATGGTTTCTAACCTAATTAAAAACCTAATTAAAAAAAAAAACTTACGTGCTTCCCAGAGCATATATTCCAACTTTTTTCTGTCAGCCATTTCCTGCTTCGCTTTTTCGAGAGCAGCCGTAAGCATATCTTGCGACAATCTTTCTGCTGCCTTAGCACCAGTCTCATCTTTCCAAGCGTTCAGTTCTAAACGATTATGCTGGGAGCATTGCTGAGCTGCATTTCTGACAAAAAAGTGCATCAAAAAAATAATGTATTACGTTATATCCATAGATAGAAAATCATTATTATTTTCGTTTGAACTTACAAGTAAGGATCTTCTTTGACAAAAGCTTTTGGTTGAATATTTCCGAGACTATCTTCAGCAGCACATAAAAGGCCTGCGAGTGAGACTTTTCTGATAGCATTCAATTGTTCGGGAGAAAACGATGATGGTGGGATATCGTTTTCGTACCAGAACCTGTGAAAAAAAAGTAAAATTATTAGTACACATTAAATGAAAACATAAAGTAATTTGGCTTAATATATAACTTACCTATCACTCTTTTTCATGTTCGCAAATTGCAGTGCTAAAACGCACGCTAGCGTTGATCCAACTACTGCTCCAGACGCTGGTTTTTCCATAGCTCCTCCTACCATCAGTTCTACGTCTTCTGCATTTCTATAAAACAAAATAACAATAGTTAATATTGCAACCATTTAAATATCTCTTCTGACATACGTTTTGTTTAATTATAGACCTACCTGTACATGTCCGCCATCATTTCCTGTTGAGCTCTATCAAATCCAAGCTTTTCGAAGTCTGCGTAAGATTTAACGTTAACCATGGGCTCGCAGAGGCGCAAGGCTCGCAAATAAGATGCTACTCCATGATCACGTGATCGATTTAAGTCCCACTGAGCTGAAGCTGGGAATTTGGATACTTTATTGGCACTTGTTTTTACCAAGTCCATTATAGATATCGTTTCATTAATCTGAAACAGAATTAATTTAGAATATATTTATCTAAATGTTCATGAACCATGTGTTCAAGCTATGTATGTAGTCAAACTGGCTGACTCGGTGCTTATATCTCGAACATTATAAAATCTGCATGTTAAATAAATCAGTAATTCTTTATTATATACAGAAATTATTTGAAAAGCAAAAACAATATCTTTGATGATTTATTTTGTTTATAGAGGAAACATAAGCTTTGAAATAGTTTGGAAATGAAATTGGTTATTATATTTTCTTAAAAAAAACTTACTAAAAATAATCATTGACATTAAAACAAAGAATAATTAAAGCTGTCTCTAATGTTGATTTCGATCGGGAGTAACATAAATATTAATTCGATTGAAATTAATTAAGCCTTTCCTTACCAATTTTTCGTGCATCATTGCATTGAATATGGGTGCTACAGAAATCAGTTCTGTATAAGCACCAGCGCGTATAGCGCTGGAGTATCCTCGCCAGAATCCTAGTGATGTTAGCTTCAACTCCGCTTTAGCCATGCCGACCTTGAAAAAATAATCAACATATTTGGTTACTTATATAATACCATCAGTTTATGTGGGTAGAGTATAGGTTTCTATAGCTATAAAACGTTCCTTATAAAAATTTCTTATAAATAAAGAAAAAAATATTAAAATCTTAAAGTGTGTAATAAAAACCAAATTTATGTTCAAGTTAGAAATAAGTTATGATTAAAAAATTTAAGTCATATGTATTATTTAATTATACAAGTAAAACGACTATATTTAAATGAGGAATAACACAGTAAGTTATTTCATGGGTATTGTTAAGTAAAAAAAGGCATTGGTACCAGTCAGATATGACCGCATACGGATGATCTATAAGTTTGACGTAATCTTTTAAGTAGTAGATCATCATTATATAATTTGGTATGCTAATATGATTAATAAACATCCAACGGTTACCAGAGTCGATGAACTTTACAAAACAAGTTTTTTTCATTGATGTATTTTTTGATGTTATTAACTAAATGGTACTTTTGACTTTTATTATAATCTTTTCAAAGTAATGCTAATGACCCATATTTTCATTAAATGCTGTTTATTCACTAGTTTATTTTGAGATTAACGATGTGGATTGTCAGATTGTGATCAATAGAATTATTGATAAATTAGCCGTTCCTCGCTCGCTTTGCTGGTCGTAACACCCTCGCAACTCCCTTTGGGGAAAGAATTTTGTAAAATACGTTCTAAGCTGATCGATACTGCGTAAAAGGAATAATATTATCGAATTTCAAATCTCTGGGCTTTATGGTTCCGGAGATGTCGTGACGTGTAAACATAGATGGAATTCTCTTATATATATAGATACTTACTTCTCCCAATAATACTGGCAAGAACTCGTTGAAAGTTATATGCTGGATTAAAGCTGCCATCGCCCGTCTAGCTTCTAGGAATAGAGTGATGTCATCCCAGAAGGGATTCATCGTATAAAGTTCGCCAGCGATACGATTGTGCTCGAAAAATAACGCCTTGTATAGCGGTGCAGTAGGAGAGCCATCGTTGCATCTAAATAGAAAAAAAATAAACCTCATTAACTTTCTTTACCAAAACTTTATAATTACAATTAAAGAGTAATTATAAATTCTTATCGATGAACAAAGTATTAGGTCCTTACATATGAAATTAGCGTTTTGTCGTACTGACCACTTTGATTTGAAATATTTCCTCTTTGGTTAAGAATTCCAAATTAAAATTCATAAATTTATTTAGCTGGTACATTTGAGTTTTGAAAACAGTCATTCATTGTTTTTTCCTCATTATTATTTTCTTTTGCGGTAATAAGCGTACCGCACAATGGAAAACATGAAATATCGGTATATTTATGAGTACGAGTTCTATCGTGGCACCAGTGCTGCAGAAACAGCTCGAAACATTAATGATGTGTACGGCGCTGGTGTCGCAAAAGAAAGTGCGGTACGTTTTTGGTTTCAACGTTTTCGTTCTGGAAATTTCGACCTTCAGAACCAATGCCGTGGACGGCCGGAGACTAAAGTGGAAAATGAAGAATTAAAGGTTATTGTGGAAGCGAATCCATCACAAAGCACTTCAGATTTTGCTGCAGACTTCTGGGTAAGTGACAAAACTTTATTAATCCACTTGAAGCAAATCGGGAAAGTAAAAAAACTTGAACGATGGGTACCTCATGAATTGTGTGAATCGAACTTGCAAACACGCGTCGACTGCTGTGTTACTTTGCTCAACCGACACAAAAATGGAGGGATTTTAAATCGAATCATTACTTGTGATGAAAAGTGGATACTGTACGATAATTGGAAGCGCTCGTCGCAATGGCTGAACCCTGGAGGCCCGGCCTAATCCTGCCGTAAACGAAAATTGACTCAGAAAAAGTTACTTGTGAGTGTTTGGTGGACTAGCGCCGATGTCGCTCACTACAGCTTTCTAAAATTTGGCCAAACGATTACGGCAGATATCTATTGTCAGTAACTGCAAACCATGAAGGAAGAACTAGCTGCTAAACAACCAAGATTGGTCAATCGTTCTAGGCCACTGCTGCTTCACGACAACGCAAGACCGCACACTGCACAACAAACAACCACCAAGTTAGATGAGCTACAAATTGGAATGTCTGCGACATCCACCGTACTCGCCGGACCTCATCCAAACAAATTACCATTTTTTCCGGAATTTCTACAACTTCTTACAAGGAAAAAAATTCAACTCCGATGCGGCAGTCCAAACCACCTACAGAGAGTTCATTGATTCTTGCCCCCTATGGTTTTTTAGTAAAGGGATCAATGAACTCCCTATAAGATTGCAAAAGTGCAAGGATAACAACGGTGCATACTTTGATTAATTAAATAAATTTTCAAAAAAAAAAATTGACTTAATATTCCTCCCGTACAAAACGTCAATTTCATATGTAAGGACCTAATATAATCAAGATTTTTAAATTTATGGATTTTACAATTTTCAATTTCCCTTTAGTAATAATAATAGCTATTATGTTTTAATTGTTTCTAACAATTTTGGAATAAATATCATGTAAATTTCAGTGTCTAATCTTTAAGATGTTTGTTTGAACTTTGACTCAAAAAAACAACTGAGAAACTGAAACAGAAAATAGCTTCTTTACAAATGAGTAAATTTGATCTTTCTTATACTTCCATTTCAAGTGAGGTTTATTTTTTTCATTACAAGTCTGTAATTGGATTAATGTATGAAGTAGTGATAGTGAATACCTATATCATATAACTTAATAACGAATAAGAATTAAAATGCTCTTTTAATACTGAACTTTCTCGCTGAAATCGATTAAAATGATGTGTTAAAAAAAAATGGTTATATATGCGTGCTTTCGAAAGGTTATAATCAAGTGCTCATGTGTTTAAGGACCGTAATTGAACATCGAGTAATAAGTATTAATGAATCCATAATTCTTTGGAATATGGGTAGTTATTCTTTTAAAGACCCGTCTCCCTTATTTGCACACAATACACTTTAGCGATAGGAAAAATATCTTAATTCCCCTCGTCCACATAATGTTCTTATGAATTTAACATTAATAGTACGCGATACTTGTCCGTATTCATAATTTTACTAAACGACAAAAGAGACGTGATGTCTGGATAAAATGCTTACACTACTTATCACATTCAGAAATAAGATGTTGCCTTTTATTGCTTATTATTTAAGAAAAACTTGATTTCATTATTACTCGATGTTAATTAATAATGAGGTTAAAGATGGTGAAGCAAGTTTGCTCTAAATTCTCTGGTCCATACAAGTTTAATAACGGAACACAGCGATGCTGTTGTGGTGGCAGATCTACAATATGAAGTAGCTAGACAAGTTTGAAAACGGAGTTATCATTCAAAATATCGTAATATTTCAAAATATATTCAAAATATTTATAAATTATATTCAAGTTAATAAAGGCATATTTCGTAATGTAACGGTAAATCAAATCACTAGTATTTAAAATTCAATTGGCAATTGAAATATGCCCAAAAAAGTATTATTGTATAATAACGAAGAACCTTGAGTAAAAACAATGGATTGACAAAGAGCTTACTTAGCTTAAGTGTTCTTGCACACAAAGCGATAGGAAATACGTGGGATATGTTCGCATAGAGGTACATTATCGCTTAAGTATAACCACAAAATGAAAATTTTACTCTTGTTAGTAGGGTAATAAAAAAGTGTGAAATAAGAATTTAATCTGTCGATAATTCACATAATGAGTCAATATGATGTACGTTGCCGGAGATGCCTTAGGTTTTGAAGGGTTCTTAATAAAATTGTTAGGGAAACTTAATATCTTATATTATTAGGCGACGAGCTTAACGTGGGGAAGTGTGAACGTCATAATAAATACAAATTGATATAAGTAGGTAAATTATTTACCATAACGTGACAATTTATTTCGTCACTTAGTTGAATAAATAATACAATACAAATATAAATGTTTACTTACATGTTGAACTTAAAATAACTAGTATTTGAAAAAACGAACAGATGATAGTATTACTCACTTGCGACAGGAAGCCACGTCTAGTTTTCCAGCATCATAGAGACGCAACGAGCGCAGTTCTTTTTCGGAACTACCATATAGAGCTGAACCGTCCAGGACACCGGTGGCCAAGTTCATTTGTTCACGAAACTCTGTTACATAAAAAAATATTCACCTAGGTGTGTCCTTTGATACAATTTTTAGAGAGAGACCTTACTTTCGAGTATGGCAATTATAATAATGATTTTTATCAATAAACGCCTGTTTATAAAATACAAAATTCTTGTCTGACAATCACAAAAGTAGCTTTTTTTGGTTTTGTAGAATTAGATATTTACATAAGTAACAAAATTATTCATTTAATAATGTTAGACCATTGTTCAAGGTTCAAACTTTAAGCCGCGGACTCGAGGTCCGTGAGTCCGTTATCCGATGAGCTGTATATGTCGGCTATTTGACTAGTAGCAATAAAAATCATCTAAAAAGACACAAATACCAGAAATGTAGTATTTTTAACGTTTAAAAGACTTCATTACTAATAAGAAACGCATAATATCAAAAATGGACACAAAACATATAACATTCAAGTTGAAAAAAGGATGTGTAGACTTCAAATCCTAGTAATCTCTAATGTAAAATACCATTGTCTAAAATCTGTTAGTTTATTAAACAAATAACTTATTGGTGTATTATACAAAGTAAGTATTTTTTTTTAATGTAAAATATGACTGAATAATACCGGAATGAAATATAATTAACTTTATACAAATTCTGGTATGGTTTTTGTAGTTCAAAAGTTTGACTTGCTCTTGGATACGGGGTTTTAAATTGACAAAAGTACATTATGTTGATAATGGCCACCAAGGGGTCACAATGTATGTCGACATGTATCAATCATTTGTATTTTCTGGCATGACATTTATTAATAACATAATTTAGACCTGTTTGAAACTCAACATTACTTCCTCACTGTGATGGTGGTACTAGTTTAACTCAATATTAATTTTAGGCAAAGGTGTGTTACGCAGTTATAGTGCATAGGTATACTGCCTAGTGCTGTATATTGCTTGCATATATTAAGTTACACTATACAACCAGTGTGCCGTAGATGCAACCTTTCAAACAACTTTGCGTTCACTTAAAGCACGTGATTTTGTACGCAGGTGTGGCCGAACATTGTTTTTTTTAGTTAATCTACTTTAGGCCTTGATTAATTTCAGTTAAAGGACGACAAGGATATATGTTTGAAAATTATGATGTACTTAAATCTCAATATTAAATTCTTCTCTTTATAAAATAAAAATTGTGCAATAAAATCCTGAGGAACTTTAGAGCAATTACTTGTGATTTAAAACTTAGATAAACAAATACTTGGAAGGTAGAGTTAACGCGAAATAAAAAATGTTTAGCATTTAAATTTTTAATCATTTTACCCTATTACTACATCCACTGTTTAGCGTAGGCTTCTCTAATTAGGGGTAACTCTATTTACTCCATTTGGCGTACAATTTGGCAACAGTTAGTTGATGAAGTTTATAGGTCATGTTGCTGCCCTTATCGTAGTGTTATTTTATCTTTATTTCCTTTTAGTAAATACTAGGGGTAAAATAACAGTGGGGATATACAAACAAAGCATGGAATGGTATGAAATCGGAAAACCTTACACATAAACATTGGCTAATTAAACTGTCAACTAACCTCTACTATCAATACAGCACTATCAATATTGTCCTCATTTTATTGTACATATTAAAAAGTAAGCAAAATATAAAAAAAAAAAAAACTTACCGAAGCCGCATGTATCGAGGTTCCTCGTCGGTGCTGAGCGAATATATTCACAAGATGATGAGTCACATTTCTAAAAAATTGTTTAGCATTGAATAAATATATCTCAATTTTCTATAAATTTGTTTAAATTCCAAATAGTCTATTTGGTTAACAGTTATATGTTTGTTATTGACTATTAATTTTTAGTAAACGTAATAACTGAGTTAAAAGAGTATTAATAGGGAAAATGCATGTATTTTACATTTTTTATTCTATAGTTTGCCTCAGTATATACTAGTAAAAATAATAAACGCCGATTGAAATGTTAAGGCCAACCGATACGGGTGTATTAAACGCCCGCCGTTTCGGCGCGCTTAGTCTGACGTCATAGCTATAACATCCCTACAAAGCTGTTTTTGTTAAACTAATTCAAAAACTCTTAGACAACCCTCTTTTTTATTATTCGAACGACACGGACATTTTAATTATTTTTTCACGTGTCAATTGATATGTTTTATTATCTGCAGAGTTAAGAAAACCTCAATTCAATCGGAATATAGCAGCCATAATAATGGTGGCAGATTGTTATGTTCGAATAAAACCGTACCACCAATCTAACTCTAACACGTGGCCCCGAAATCGAATCAGAGACCTTCCTTTACGATACAAGCTCTTAGCCAATGGACCACGGAAGCAGTTAATTCACCATACATGGAATGTCTAATGATTTATTCGTTTCAACTTATGATGAGAATTTTAATCCGAATCTTAAGTCATTGCCTTATCAGTTGCGTAATATTAAAAAAATACTTCTCGCTGTCACATTTAGATTATAAAGGCGGTTGTATTAAAAATTCTCCATTGGATGGTATAATCTCTTAAGTAATAGACTAACAATGCCTATGAAATGCCATACAAATAACTTTCACCAAGCGGACGGAACACGTAACACGAACATACATACATATATCCGTAATTCGTGAGCCAACATTGTGTAATTTGCGGCATCGTTTCTTTCTTGTATTTAAATTTATTATAAATATTGCTAAACAGTAATATTAGCGATATTTTTGTAATATATGTTGTATTAAATAAAATTAATAAGTCAATCATCGTATACATTACGAATTCTAAATATTATATCGAACGTTAGAATCTATACGTATTTTGTAATCTCCTTGTATATGCGCAAGCTTATCAGAACTCCCCAGTGTTTCTTTCAGAGAGTAATGTGTCAATCTTATCGTGTTCCGGTTTGAATGGCGCTGTAGGTTATATTACTGGATATATATTACTGGAACAAGGGAACATATTGTCTTTAATGAACTTAATGCAACATTAATAACGTGGTGCAGTGTAAGCATAACTTTTGGTACTATACAACGACAGGTATCTGAAGTTTTCATGTGAAATAAAACAAAGTTAACGACACGATATTTTAAGTAAGAATAACGAAATAACAAGGTATGATGTAAGGATTGTTAATACTAAATCTTTGGTTAAGTATGTAATAAATTGATCAAAGTCATACGACTTGTACAAAAGCAGGTCTATGACGAGATTATCTATTATCTCATAGCTGCCGCCAACTTTTCACATTGCATATTTCTTCTTGCAATTTTATAAATTTCGAACGTTAGCTTATATTTATTTTTGCCAAAAATTTGACATGAGCGACTGTTTATGTCATTGACGTCACAACGATAGAGGAAAAGAGATCAGAAAACGTTTAATTTAATATGTCCAAACATATGATTAATTCCGCTTGTTTATAACAGAAGAGAACAGAATCGAAGATAGTTTTTTTTTCTTAAGACCAAAGCAAGAATAAAATCTGCGAGATATTCATTAATAAAGCAGGAAGAGTAATTCATCTTTTTATGAATTGTTTCTTGACGTGCCAAGGCCTATTTTTAAAATGAAAAATGCAATAAATTTGTTTCAGGCCATGGAAGTAATAATATTTAAATGCACAACTTAGTAATACAATTACAAAACGTGTTATAAACTATTGATAAAAAAAAGCAAGACGAACGAAAACATGAGCAGATTTTAATATATAATAATACTTACCAATTGTAGAAATCGTAATGCGCGACGGTAAAAAAGAAACTTAATAAGTGAAGGTCGCCATTGGAGAATAATAGGCGTTAATTGTTTCATAAATCGGGTCTCGGCCAAGTTCAAGTTATTACACTTAGAAATGTTAACTGGGGGGGCGTCGTTAATTTTATTCGAATGATGGTATTGTATGCATACGTATGTTGCGACATCATACGATCCTCTTTATGAAAAAAAAATTACGTCCGTCGGCCTTAGCACCGCTAGCCATGACGTGTGAAGCGCCCTATGACATAGGCCAAGGATTGTAATTGTGTACGCAAGTTTTTTTTTTTTAAGACAAATGTTATCTTTATGAAGTGAATTAAAGAATAAAGCATGAGAAATAGTATTCAAGCAGTTTTGTTTTTTTGTTTATCATTCTACTATATGTATGAATTAAGGAAATAATAACGGGTTTTATAAAAAGCGTTGAATTGTATTTATACATACCAAAAACTGACAGTTATAAAGATGTCAAAAATTTTACTGTAAACTCCGTTTTTATAATCAATTAGCAAGTGGTTGCATTGTAAACAATATTTTTTTTTAAATAATTTATTCGCACTGAAATATGACTGTTTAAATGATTTTACTCTATGCGAAATTTATTTAAAATAAATTTTTCATATGTGTATTTATAAAAAGATTTATATACATTTGATTATACAATTGAAGATTTAAGGATTAAAAAAAATTAAGATATACTTTATTAAAAGATGTTACGTGAATGTCAATTGTCTGATGAAGAATTATTTATTACCTTGTTTCCATTGGATGTGGCTATCAGATCGTCCATAAGGAACTGTCCCCAGGCGGCTAGTAGGCTAGTAACATAGTCATGTTCGGCGGGTTCAGTGAGTTGAGAGACCGCTTGCACAGCTAGAGCTGGCTCCGGCATTTGCGGCGGCGATAGCGGCTGCGACACGCCTGTAAAAGTACTTATTTTACAGTCCGACAGCCTGAAAGGAAACTTTATAGAACCGGCAATAGATCACTTTGTAAGGTGGTCGATCCACTGGCCTTGAGGTTCCGGTAAAAAAAAAAACATGAAAAAACCGGCATATTTCAAGAACAAAACTTTCAAGGTCAAAATCAAACTTCATAAATCTTTCTTAATCAGGGAAAACCTTGAGTTCCAGTATTGGGAATATATAGAAGACTTTTGGTGTTTATGTTAATAGGAAATTTCATGATTACGTGAATGTGTGATGAACGTTAAGAAATGTTTTGTCATTTGAATAAAAGTTAATCAGTAGTTATTTATATGCGTAATGATAACGTCTAGAATTCGTATATTTTTATGATATGTAGATTCTTCTTTTTTCCTTTTTTCTTTTAGTAAAACATTTAGTAGATTGAAAGCCGTGACTATTTGTAGTAACGAAAATTTATAGCATTGAAAATATTTTCTTATTCATATATTTAGTATTAAACCTGTTTTATCATTAATATAAATTTTAGTGTGAGCTTTTAAGCTGCAAGTAACATAAAATCTTTAGATTAATGCATTGCCCTTATTTCCAAGTATTAAATCTAAGATTTTATTGATGCTTCAATAGAAACTTCATCATAGTTATGTAAATTTTATTGCTTAGATTTACCGCATCACAAGATTTGACTCCACTATCAACCTCTAGTTTATTTAAAGTCAAATGGTGTTGTTGACGTTTACCAAAATGGCTGAAACGTGAAATATTAACTTAAATTGGCACTTGATATTTTAAAATCAACTTAAAGATAAATACGGTACATGTACAATTAGCGTAAATGAAATAATCATAGTTAAAATAATAGTTAACTACATTTCCTATATGAACTGTTAAGTGCAAATAATAATTAAGTTTTTTTTTTTACTTACAAAATAGATAACGCGGAGTGCTCTGTTTTTGTAGACTAAAAGTGCTACACGATAAGACCTTAAAATACGAGCAAACATGTTAATTATTTTCAATACATCTAGGTATATCACTTGTGAATCATGTTATATTTTAAAATAAAAATAGTTATATCATCGACGGCAATCCACGAAAAATACGGAAATGGTAATTAAGAAAAACGATTGATTTTATGATTCCAGTCACTTTATAGAATTCGATAACAGAGAGGAATATAACCGAAGAGTTGGCAAAAACATTGATTTGTTATAAAACACGTATGTATATAAATGGAAGTCTATATATAAGTACGCTAGAGTAGAAGACGAGCTTTTTTTTTGTTTATACTGTTGTTGCTAACTCGCGAAATCTTAAACAAACATTAGTTTTAATTTTTGAAAGTGTCATCATAATTTTTTGATTGGTTTTATCCACGATGATATCATTATTCTTAATACCTGTAATATGTTAATTTATTTTGTCTACAGAATTATAAAAAAAGTCTAATGCTGTTTCAGAAATATGAAATAATATTTTGATTTCAATTAGAATCTTTATACACGATGTACATGGATGCTTTGTTCATTTCGCTTCATTGGATTGGAATATATCATAATAATAATAATGTATAAATATTAAAAAAAATATTTGCTATGCTCTTCGTTTGATAAAGAGTTTAAATCGTTTTAGTAAATGAATAATCTTGATGTATAAATTAGAGCTTCCTCTTAAAAACGTTTTTTTTTTGGAGTTCTTTACATTCTTATAATCACAGCTCAGTAAACATTTTAAACACAAAACCTACTGAAATAACTGTTTTATCAAAAGAAGAATTAATTTTAAAAAGAGACGGATTTTTCTCGAAATTGTAAAAAACTCTATTATCTTATAGGTTGCGCGTTTCAATAGTGGCGCAGTTTATAAGTCAGTGTGATCGAACAGACTCTTAAATGTGCAAGGATAATACCATCAGCGTAATGTGGAGGCAGTAATCGCAAGAATACGTCCCCGCGTCGTCCCCAAGGCCGGTGGCGAACATTGTTGCATTCCCCACTTGCGCTACGGTATTTGCTAGGTGGGCATAGGGTATTGCTGATCTCGTCGTCTTCTGACGTACAGTTTGGTCTGAAAAGATAGATGTAATAAATCTGCATTCTTTATTTATAAATATTCGCATTTACAACAAAAGCATCTATTTTTACGAATTTCAGTTATATATGCTACTTAAATAATCTATTTAGACTCACTACAAAGGGATTCCATCTAATCTACAAACTATAATTTTTATGGCGTTACTTAAATGATTTATAATTTTTTCCTCGTCTTTATTATATATTTAGCATACTAATATGTCTATATTATACGTTCGTGATTTTTATGTGAAGTATTTCCTTTCACCAATGCCAAGAGATTTTTAATGTTACACAATGCTATGGCGGAACTGTATATCACAGAAGTCAATTAATTCATTTTAACCTTTAGATTTATCGAGTATCTGTCGACTGTTTTATGGCTATCACAGAACTAACATATAGTAATAAAATCATTACTGGATTGTACTAGAGCATACAGGTTCATTCGCTTGCATAATTATGTGCATATACTCTAAGAGAAAGTTGAGCCAAATTATTGTTAGTTATAATTAAAATGTAGACAACATTAATACAATTAAATATATTGAAATATTTCAATATATTTAATTTTCAAATTGCAATTCGGATGAGGTTTAGTTTTGTGCAAATATTTTTATTTGCAATAAAAGAAATATTTACCGTATGTAAGAAACACAATAATCTAATAGAGCGATATAATAAAGCTAATAGAGCGATGGAAGTTTTCTTAAGATCCAGCTTATATATAAGAATAAATTATTGTATTATAGAATTTATGTCATTAAATCAATTCAACGTAGATTTCTATAATTCATGCAATACAAATGCAAATGCAAAAAGTATGGTGCAAGCTATGAAGGAAAGTGCAAGAGATCATTAACTCTACGTTCAAGAAAGACAAATATAATTGCTGACGTTGTACATTTGGCGAAGCACAACAGTTTTAATATTATATTTGTATATTGATTAAATATGTTTATCATCATTCCTGTAACGATTATACCTATGTTTAATTATTGCGTTAATAAACAAGTTATACCAACAGATATATACATATGTGAAAACATGTAAATAGTCCTTATTTAAGTTTAATATAATAAATTTATAATTACATTTCATTTGTAACTAAACCTAGATTTCTGAACAAAGAAAATTATGTCAATAAAAAAATTACAACTCTATCCTATCGAACTAAATTTAATGAATATAAGTAATATGCTTACGTTGAACTTTAAATAATTTATTATGAATTTTATCTAAAAGTCATAATAAATGATTGAAATCACCTTTAAAGTTTTTGTTTATGTATTTATTTGTTTTGAATAGTTTTAAACACTCACGTATCATTAGCGCCCAATTGGAACCTCCTCTCTAAGGCCAAAGCTTCGCTGACTGCTCGCCGTAAATCACTGGGCACAGCTTGTGTGTTTGTGTCTTCTATTCTGCTCTTTTGCGCGAGAATCTCCACGTATAGAACGGCAAGTAGCAATAAACTAGTTCTGAATCTATAACCAAGAAAAATCAAGTTAAAAACAGATTATTACATAAATTTTTAAAAGATAATTATTTTTAATTCTAACTATATTTTAAGTCATAAACACTGTCAGATTGATTAACATTAATGACTACTTAAAAATCATTTCTAATTAAATATATTTTATTGATCGATCGATGTAGAGACCTTTGGACAAGCATACGTTCAATGTAGGACGTCTATCGGCTGATGATGAAATACATACACAAGAAATAAAAATTACCATTGAATCATTTTATTAATAGAAACATCGAACAATTAAATTATAAATGCATAGCTATTAAAATGTTGACTTCGAGATGCGATAAGATATATAGATATGTATGGAGGAACACGAACAAAGCGTCAAATTTATAAAGTCAGCTTCACTTGACTATTGACCTGACTATAAAAACTAGACGGCCGCGGTTACGCCTTGAAAAGAATTCCTAGTCCATTCCAATATGTGACGGCGGCTGTGGACTCAATTCAATGGCAACGGAAGGAAAACATTATCCGTAATTTATAACGAGACATATAAGTAATGTCTGTAATGTTGTTTGTTCTAAACAAAACTAAAATATCTATTTATTTTCTTAATGAACAAGAAATATGCCGACATTCAGTTACTTTTTATATAAAAAAACAGTATCACGAGCAAGACGTTCTTCTGATGGTAAGTGATACTTATTCTCGACACAGTGTGGTGATAGCCGGAACGTTTAGTAGTACCCTTACTAAACTAATATGGATTCAAGGTCTGAAATATTTATTTATTGCGCATTAGCTACAGTAGTTTTGAAACCTGAATCCACTTGCTACAATCTAGGTTAGCTATTGAACAATTTAAAAGCGGTAAATCTAGATCAGATATTTTTTTGTAGAAAATAAGGATATGAAAATTTTTTATTCTTCTGCAAGAAAAATAACAATTAAAATTGTAATTTTTTTTTATTATTAATGGCAGCAATTACAACAGTATTTTTTTTTAATTATTGAAAAATTGTATCATCATATTATTAACTTTAATATTTTTAAAATAACAACTTAGCTCCTAAAAGTTTTAATTTATTTAATTAGGTCCTTACATATGAGATTAGCGTTTTGTCGTACTGACCACTTTGATCTGAAATATTTCCTCTTTGGTTAAGAATTTCAAATTCAAATTCATAAATTCATTTAGCTTTTTGAAAACAGTCATTCATTGTTTTTTCCTCAAAATTTTTTTCTTTTGCGATAATAAGCGTACCGCACAATGGAAAACATGAAATATCGGTATATTTACGAGGACGAGTTCTACCGTTGCACCAGTGCTGCAGAAACAGCTTGAAGGATTAATGATGTGTACAGCGCTGGTGTCGCAAAAGAAAGTGCGGTACGTTTTTGGTTTCAACGCTTTCGTTCTGCAAATTTCGACCTTCAGAACCAACCCCGTGGAAGGCCGGAGACTAAAGTGGAAAATGAAGAATTAAAGGCTATTGTGGAAGCGGATCCATCACAAAGCACTTCAGATTTTGCTGCAGGCTTCGGGGTAAGTGACAAAACTTTATTAATCCACTTGAAGCAAATCGGGAAAGTAAAAAAAACTAACGATGAGTACCTCATGAATTGAGTGAATTGAACTTGCAAACACGCGTCGACTGCTGTGTTATTTTGCTCAACCGACACAATAAGGAAGGTATTTTAAAGAATTTTTTGTAATTACTTGTGATGAAAAGTGGATACTGTACGATAATCGGAAGCGCTCGTCGCAATGGCTGAACCATGGAAACCCAGCCAAATCCTGCCCTAAACGAAAATTGACTCAGAAAAAGTTATTTGTGAGTGTTTGGTGGACTAGCGCCGATGTCGTTCACTACAGCTTTCTAAAATCTGGCCAAACGATTACGGAAGATGTCTATTGTCAGCAACTGCAAACCATGAAGGAAGAACTAGCTGCTAAACAACCAAGATTGGTCAATCGCTCTAGTCCATTGCTGCTTCACGACAACGCAAGACCACACATTGCACAACAAACAACCACAAGTTAGATGAGTCACAATTGGAATGTCTGCGACATCCACCGTACTCCACGGACCTTGCCCCAACCGATTACCATTCTTTCCGGAATTAGGAAAAAAATTCAACTCCGATTCGGCAGTTCAAACCGCCTGACCGTCAAAGAGTTTATTAATCCCCCCTTATGGTTTTTTTTAGTAAAGGATCAATGAACTACCTATGAGATGGCAAAAGTGCATAGATAACAACGGTGCATACTTTGATTAATTAAATATATTTTACAAAAAAAAATTACTTTATATTCATTCCGTACAAAACGCCAATTTCATATGTAAGGACCTAATATTTAATAATGTTATTGCTAAGAATGTCGAGATAAATAATAAAAAAATCATGTCCATGTAAATAGTCATGGTTAAATTTTAAGTTAACATTTAATTTAATCGGATGAATTGGTCACCTTTCAAAAAAGTCCATACAGGAAGTGTTTTATTGTATGAACCAAATCTACTATTTGATCATTTGTTGTTTTGATTACAATTTAAATAAAAACTAAAAAAATAAACAGTTTTTAATAATTTTTTTTTGTATATATACATACTAACTTTTTCAGATATTTAATGAAGTATAATAATATATAATATTGTTTAAAGAATATGCCCACAGAAAATTTCATTTAAGGCATTACTGGTTCTGTGATAATAATAATCCTGCCATTACAGTTTGTGAGTGGGAAAACGGATATAAATACTTCCATATATGATAATGTTATTTGATAACGTAGTGGATAATTCATTTATATATAATTAAGCTATACAATTTTAAGTAAAAAACCAGTGGGCAATCTCGTGCATTTAAAGTAAGTAACATGAGAAGAGAATTTGCAATTATTTCGTGTTGCTACGCATACAACTTGCTATCTCTCAGTGTAATAATATTATATAATGTAATTTGAGGAAGTAAATAACTTAAACCGCAAGTGTATCATAGACAACAACTGTAGCTTTCGTTTTTATCAGATATATCTCATGGAAGTACCGGTTCGTATACACTAAAGTAATGTACTTTCTAACTGAACTTATGTCGTTGACGTGAACCATAAACGTAGGAAGCATACTGAAGGTTCAACTTCGATCTTTATCCCTGTGAATTTTCTTCCCAATAATTTTAAATATAAACTGATTTAACTTACCTCTCTAACTACAGTGATTTTGTAGTCATATAAAAAAAATAATTACAAATATCGGAGCCGTGTTATATATTTACGATGCATATCGTGTTGTGAGAGTACTTATGATCTATAGCGAAGCGTATGCGGAAGAATACATCGATATTAATATTTTTTTTATGGTTTGACGTAACTACCGACAGTTAAATGAACACATAACCTTACTTTTAATTTGTTTGTCGTCAAGTTTTTTTTAATAACGTAAACATTGCATTCATAATAATGCGAATGAGAACATTAGTAAGAAAGTTCTTAATAATATTCGAAATGTCTATTTGTATAGTTATTGTTAATTATTGACTACTTAGTTATGGTATAAAATAGATACATTAAATATTTTGTTAGCGATAGGCCGACCATGATTTTAAATCAGCAAGTTTCTTTTGATTTATATTGTTTAAATTAAATGATTTATTTCTAAAAGTAATAACAGATTGAAGTTAATAAAGGTAGAAAGCGAATACAAGTTCACCTTGTGCTGAAATTTTTTCGTTTCATTATGTAAATTATGTAAAGAAAAAGTAATTTTAATTTGGTATATATTTATAAAAACGTCGCTAGTAATAATATTTGGTATTGCCCCCCTCGACTAATCATAAAGATTTTATAAAAAATATTTAATTGGTTCACATTGTTAATTCGTGACATGTCAGAAGTTGTATAACGGCAAGTTTCAGATATCCTTGGGGCTCTACAGCCGACAGTGACAACATGTAAACCTCGACTTTAGCAATGTCAACCTTCCACTTTCACATGGCCTAGGAGATCGGTGCGTTTATTTTACTTTAACATGATTTTGAAATTGATATTCCTATATATTAAATATGTTGAATAGGAAGGAAAATAGTTTTAACAGTTAACAAGGTAAGGTAGTAAAAACAGATTCTTATATAAGACCTATTAAGATCGATGTGTGCTGTCAACTATATTAATAGCAGGTCTATTGATCATTATATAAAACATTAGTTATAAATACTTGCTACAAAATAATTTCTACGTTATATAGAACACGGTAGTAATATCATGTAAAAGTCTATAGGCATTTTTTCTTCTCTTAATTTATTTTGATTACATATGATTATTACGATAGTGCTTAGAAAATATAGTTCAATGTCATTACTGCTTAAAATTAGATACTGGTAGTTGGTAGTGAAAGTGTACTCAATTCCCCAATGGTACGTGACGGTAATAAAAAATTTAAATAGGTAATCATTATATTGGACAACGCTAAATGTTAAGTGACAACACATTATAAATGTAAATATGAAAAAATATTAAACAATATTATTCATTCCGTAGTGCAGCATCTATGTAAATTCTGAGACCTATATAAATTATAAGATAATAAAGAGAATAAGATTGAATATAACGGTTACATTGTTATAAATTATATCATCTTAAAAATTTCATGGATTTATATTTAGTTTATAACTCTACAAACGACTGATATGTACGAGAATTGTATAAATGGACAGACAAAAGCGCTTAGGCATCAATGTCAAAGTTTATTAATCTGCTTTGATATACAGTTTAATTAAATATGGTGATTAATTGACACTATACAGTTTGTGTAGTTCCCGATGTTATAAAGCTTATGTTTAATGTACAAAAGTTTTGTAGTATATTTCGCAACAAGTAGATACGTCTAAAAAACAAAACGTACTGATTAATATAAAAAGTATCAAGGCATTCTAATTAAATGTTTGACCTTACATGTTCAAATAACTCTTTTTGTAAGAATGATATGACCGTATATAATTTTACAAATGATCACCGACATATATCAGAAACCAGAAACTTTTAACGACTAAAAAAATCGCATTATGTTTGAACAGGTATGTTGTTTTATATACATTTCACTATAGAAATTTCTAGAATAAAGTGTAACAAAGAAAATGTAAGATAAAGGAAAAGCTTTTAGGAGGTTTATATTGAAAAAATTATATAAATATATATAAAGATTAACAAACTAAATGACACTTATTGAGAAATATGAATAAGTAGGTAAAATATGAATAAATGATAACATATTACAATCCTTGTGAATATTTTGGCAGTCTTCTAAATTTGGCTTTAATTGGCGTTCGGGCATTAATAGTGGTATGAAATGTTATTGAGATTTTGAAAGAAATTGTAAAAAGCTTGAAAAATAAATAAGGAAAAGACATTCTACCCCATAATTTGAGCAATCTTAAAAACTCGTTACAAGAAAAATAAAACGCGAGCCACCAAGATTTTATTGATATTATGACAAAACTTATATAGGGTGGCGCAAAAGTAATCCTTGTATACAAGGTGGCGCAAAAATAACCTTGCGATGTTTTTTGGCTGTAATTTAAAAAAAAATATGAAAAACTTTGATTCTTCTTGTGGATTATTTTTATTTGGTCTTTTAATTTTTTTATATCAAGGCAAAATTTATAGCATTTTTTGTTAGGAGGATTACTTTTGCACCACCCTATAGTAGTTCGAAGAGCTCGATAGGGCTTCGAGTATTAAATACAGCTGTTAAAAGTACAGTACAGCAATTTTTAAACTGTTGAGTAGTAGTAGTGGGGGAAAAATATTTACATCGATTCTCCACAAGGAAATTTAAATATACACGACGACGTAGTCGAAAATGTCAAAAGAGGCCATTGTTTTAAGCGCCTTAAATGAAAGTCCAATATGAATTATTTTATATTAATATACAAATTGACTAGTTAAAAAACATGTTTGGAACTAAACATAACCATTAATTTGTTTTTTAAATATTATACATTAATATTGTTAATTTAATTATTTTTCATTGTTAATCATGTATAAACCTCTTTATATCAACTTTTTATATGTTTCGTAATGTTAATGTATAATCGATTTGAAGAAATTATACGATTATCGCTTGGGTCACCATAGATATGTATTTGTTATTTAAATTAAAAAGAAATCTAGGTTTATATTACTTGCTTATTAAAGAATGTCAATTAATAAGAAATGGTTATGGTGGAAGTAATAATATGAACTGATTTATACTAATTGTATAAAGTGTTTAATTTACCACTGACGATTTAGTCACACATAAATAAAGATGTTCAAATAAACGATGGTTAAATATAGTCTAATTTACATGAATTTTTTTTTTTGAAAACCCCTTAACTACAGGAGCGCGTTAAACGACCTCACGAGCCGGATTCTCGGATGACCTTTGGATGTCGGATGATATCCTTAACGTATTTATACAAATATGTGACTCGAAGAGTACAAGTCTCGTCTCATCGATAAAAATTATAAAATCCTATGGGTTTTTAGACATTCCAAAAATACGTGCATCAAGTTTTTTAACGCAAATAAATAACACTATAAACAAAATTGATTAATTTGATATAATTAGAGAATCTTGATCAACTTGATTAACTACATTCGTACATTAATACATATATACACAAACAAACATGCTACCCACGTATTTGTTTATATCTTAATACTTACTTAATTTTGATCAAAGTTATTGAAATTAGTGTATCAATTTTCGTTTATTTTAAAGGTCTAGTCGTTTTACTTTGATAATTTGTTAACTTTATAACCAGGCTTCTTAATTTATTTTTGTAAATACACTATAAACATTAAGAGTCAACCTGGTGATTACGGCTAGTATATATAGGTAATATAAATTTTAATGTTAATACTAATACATCATATTTTTTAATAAATAGTGAGTTCTACAGACCATTTTTAAAAAAAATTTGCAGTAGGGATGATAGATATATATGGATAATTATAATATTAACAAAACTAAATACCAGAAGTCCGTTGAGATTCTTCTTAGTTCTCAGAGAAGGACTCATTGCGAACAACTGGCTTTAATAATAAACGATTGCCAATTCAAAGTGATTAAACAAATCTAATTCAACAAAGAATTTTAGAGTTTGGATTTCAAAATGCTTATCTATACAAATAAATCATGGTTACTACGATGAGAACATTTGTTATCCAGGAACATTTAGATATTACTATAGGTACTAATGACAGAGTGGTCAGTTAATATTTATGTGAAGACGCGCGTAATGTTCACTTATAATTATACTTTCGTTTTTATGTACGTGAAAACTGCTTAAAATGCAAAAAGTTATAATTATGCAAATTTCGTATTCCACAACTATGTCTAAACTTCATCTAATAATTATCATATATGAAATACTTTAGAGTTATGGTTAATTCTTAACTGGATATTGATTAAAATTCTGTATAAGTCAACTTTTCTTCTCATCGTTTAAGGTACAGTTGAAAATGAAAATTTGTTAGTATTTATTGAATTCAGCTATTTGTTTTAACGTTTTAGTTTAAATATAATTATTAGTTACTTAAAAAAAAATATTAGCTATATATATTTGAGTATTCGACACATGAACTTAATTTTCATAAAATACAAAGCGATCACATTTAATTAGATGGGTTTTTTGTTTTACAATTTCGTATTTCAACTGTTGTTCATGATATGTATATATCATCATGATCATTCAACAAAGTTTCCGCAAACTTGTAACGATCGAATGTTACAAAGTGCGCATATGCGGGCGTTTGGCAAGATGTGATATGCGTTTATTTACTACGCTTTAGGGATTTCAAAATGATCCATAAACTATGCATTTTCCCGGTTATATTTATGCATTTGTTATAAGTAAAATACATAAACGGTTTATAAAATATACGTTTGAAATGAATTTCTCAAAATCTTTATGTTATACTGTTAGAACTAAAATTTTCTCGTTTACTGTGCAGATGACGTAAATAATACTTTTAGTAAGAATAATTCTAGAAACAGGACAGCAGCTTTTCTCGTGACTGTTACCAGTAACAATTCGATATTATCATAGGCATATGTATTAACTACAATTACGAAAACGTTTGTTTCATTACTTGGTTGTTTTAATAATTTTGCGTTCTTGTATTATGAGAAAGAAGCTACTAGACAATTGTTTGACAATATGTGACTGGTTTTAATTGTACAGACATTTTATAAAGTCAATATTTGTTATTATTCTTTTGATTGGTATGGCTTACTGTGAAAAATATTCGTTACAGATTTGTCCTATAAACTACATCGCTACTTAAAACACGATGAGATTGTAATCCAACACGAATCGGCTCTAGTTTCTTTCGAATGAATTAATATTAAAACAATGAATGATTTGTCTTTGTCATATAATAGTATTTAATTAAAATTACATTAGAGTAAAAACAAATTTGCAGATATAAATAAATCTTCTTTTATTATTCAGGCATTTAAATGAAATGAAATAAATTTACATTTGACTTTGAAAGAACAAGTTATTCTTTCATAATGTAATAAAAATTTTGGTAAAGGTTAATAAACTCTGTTGATTGCATATGATTTTAATTAAAATTTTCTTTACACAATCTCTGTCAAAATATATATTTATATTCTCGGCGAAATGAGTAGGATACTTCTTTCTCAAGGAAGTAGACATAGGTGCTGTGGTAGAATTTACCAAGACTGTCGCTGGCGACAGAGAACTATCACCAGCGAATTAAAAACAATTCAATAAGGTGTGGTTAATCCGCTGCAAATTACCACCTACGCTATACCAAACTTGTCACGTGGTTCACCGTACAAATTGTTCGCAGGTAAAGTGATTCAGGCGGCTGATAAAATGCTCTTGCGCATAGATATTAACGTGGTGACTCTCGTGAGGCAACAGCAAGTCGACTTGCGAAAACTCGCAGCGGCTTAGGTTACCTAACCGTTTACAATGCAGCCCATACTAGTTCTATAAATTTTCACGCTTTGCATCAATGCTTTGCTTATGATAACCGATTTATTCATATTAACATCTACATCCTCTGGATGTCGCATGTTATATAGCATTTATTCGTTGTAGAACAAGGTACTTGATAATATTTAAAATTCTAGGATATCTATAGACTGAAAAGGTTATAATACAATTTTCATTGAAAGGATAAAAGATCCGTATATCATTTTAAATAATATTTAATTAATATAATAGATAAATATTTTTTTTAATGATCTTGCGATAAGGAAAGCTTAATTGTAAACTAGTACATGCCGTTCCTGTGTCATTTCTTAGACTTGGTACAATAACATAACACTTTCTCACGATAACAATAGGTTATACATTAATAATGTAAAAATATGAACGGATTACTGAGCTATTATTGTTTTCAAGTCAACATCAGAAATTGTAGTCGATGTGTTTTAATTTTTGATGTACGAGTTTCTCGTACTCCTATAGTATTCTAACATATTTTTTTGTATTTCTTGGGTATACTTTAATGTGTTTATACTTAATTTCCGTACTTTTGTTTACAGTTTTTATAAAGACTCGTTCTCATTGTAATAGGTCGTCAATTAACTTGACGATAGAACCTCGGGTTGATCGGCCTGTAATTACTTCCTAAACACGAAGTTTATCTGTATTTGCCACCTTAAGGCTGAAACACGGCCTTGGTTACAATTAAAAAGTAAGTACGTACAAGTTTTTAGATTTTTAACGGAATTTTTAAGTTTTGATCATTTGTTGAAATTTCATGCCTAATGTAATTAGTGGCTTTTGGTTTTAATTGACTTTAATCAAGGGGTTAAGTGACTGTTGATTTATTAAACATTTATCATATGTATTTATAACCGAGGTAACGAATGTTTAATTTTCTAAATTTGCTAATGTATTTGTTACACTTTGTGGTTCGATTTGATTGTGATCGTGTCTGAAATAGACATCAACGAGCTAAGATGAATCACAGTTGTGTATATTTCGTAATATCAACCTATTTTGCATCCCACTACAAAACATCATTATTGTCTCAACGACTTGTGCGACTTATATAATAAATAAAAACAAATGTTCTTTGTCTTTTTAACGCTAACACCATTTTTTTCCGAAGTGTGTTTCTTAATCACCGAAATCAATTATTATAATTACTAAAAATTTTTGATCTACTGCTTTGTTATTATTACAATTATTATCAATTGAATAAATTTTAAAACTTCTTAAAATTATGCTAAATTATATCACTTGGGCTAATTTTTGCGGAAACTTTCATGTTTTATAAGTTCTTTATATAATACATACAGTGATTTAATTAGTAGTTTGTTTTTATATGTTCGTGTCAATGTGTACAAAATATATAGCTTTCGCGTGTTTTGAACATAATATTGTCTATGAATATTAGCAGATTTGCTGCGAATAAATAATATTTTAAGCGAATTACCTTGTCAGCCTTCTATAGAGTACGGCCTCCAAATTGTGAGTTTAAATATACAAAGTGCAAATCTATAATATCTGAGCGGTGTTAAGTAAATTTGTTGTTAATATTATACCTCTAACATTGGTTTTATGTGTTAGTTATTTTGTAGTACTTTGTAGTTTATTTTAGTATCATTTACAGCAAAAAACCTGATATAATTGATTATTATTTCTTTACTAATGTTATGTCAAATCTTGATAGGAATTTGCAGGGAGTATAATTCCAAGTTCAATATATAAATATCTAAAAATATTGTTGTGTATGAATATATTTATTTCAATCGTGGCTATAAAACCATGTAAAATATAAACGTAACAATAATTGGGTAAGTAGCGTGTGTTAAGTAATTCGCAAGGAAGGAAGAATTGAATTTCGTTGTTGTTACGCGGCAATGTATAAATACTGTTGTTACCTAAGTAAACGATTCGAAGTAATATACGTCGGCTACTAGGAAGTATAACCTTCGACGTCGACAGTGAACCCAGTGTAAAATAAAGTATCCGGTCGACAAATCTAATTCTTTTTATTGACTAATAAAAGCGTTACGAACTAATATTGGCCTTTACCTTCAAATTTTAGTTAAAATACAATACTTCAAGATGGAAGTTAATGTTCTTTGACTGTTTTATTATATGCGGTTGTAATTTTTAGTTAAAAAGATGAAATGACTACATAATTTATTTATTTGTTTTTCGTGTAATGTGCTCCATCAAAAATATGCTTATATTTCTGTCACCACACAGTAGTGTACAAACAATATCTATCCGTGCTAACAATATTCGGTTTGAAGGGCGGTGTAGCTAGTGTATTTACTGGGGTGACAACAGTTAACACCTTATGTCTCAAGGAGAAGGTGAAAATGTGGCGCTATGTATTTCACCCAAACTAGTACCACGATGTTATGGGCTAGCGTGTCCTTTACCATCAGATCAACGCCTTGCTTGTTTCGTCGCTTCGTAGAATAAAAAACGTGATAGTCCATAGCCTGTTAGTTAATGAAAAATTAAATTACTGCTTCATTGCTTCACAGTAATGCACATTTTGACATTTATTGGCATTTGATCATTCCCTTAATAGGTCTTACGGAAACCGGTATCGAAAGTATTACATTGCGAATTTGCATATTCCTACTTCAGCAATATTGATAAGGTTTTGTTCGTACCTTCTACATTATAGATCCCCTTTCTATTTTATCTCAGTATTCTTTCGTGATAACGGAAACCGTACATTTTACATTAGGTCATAAGTTTTTGATGGGCGAAAGTGACAGCAGAATCTATACAGCGGTTTTTACGATGTGTGTACAAATAAGTTTACACTTTATAACATGACGAAATTAAACAATATGTATATGCTTGTATTGATATAAATAAAAATATATTAATATGGTTTTGTTCGCGTCATTAACGAAAGTGAATCCGCCTGAGGTTGGAAGAAATCGAAAACGTATGGTTATGTAAGCGGAAAGTCGAAGGCTGAGGTCTCAGTGAGTTGCGCAAAATGACATTATCCTGGTTTGGCACAGGTACTGCTCATATTTGTTTTGTGTTTGTTCGTAAACAATGTCTCGTAGTCTTAAAGCAACTTAGTGTTTAAGATCTTAATGGTAAACGGCAAAATTTTACTTCTCAAAAGAAATGGTTTTCTTAACTTTATCTTATCTATTATTAACTTAACATATTTTTCGTTGCTTTGTTATTTTGTGTTTTTTGTACTCAATAATTGAAATATCTTGTGAAATTATAAAATCGGCTAATTATTATATGTTGTACAATTCAGATAAAGCACAAATAATACATTAATTATTACTCTTGCATTATTATGGCTATTTATCGACAATTGACAGCTGAAGTATTCTAGGTGAGTACACTTCACTATCAAAAGTCACATTATCAAATAACATAACATTAAATTAAGGTTAAATGTCAGGTCACTGTAGACAATAAAAAATACATTACTTGAATTCACAAAAGTTATGTTACGGACATATACACATATTTCAAAAGTCAATGTAAAATTATCGTTTTATTAAATATATGTCCTCCAGGGTGTTTTTTTTTAAATAATTTATCGTTATAAATTATTTCCCGTAGACAAGTCACGTAGTATCTGTTAAAGAAATAGTACCAAGTTACACAATACATTATTCGAAGCATCAAGGATGTTCGCCATTGTGCTGCGTGAATGAAATATCGATGGTGACCTGCATTTTATTTACAATTGCATCACCCTTTTTATTTCTTATATTAGAAAACTACGGACATGAGGCTTTAACAAGTAGTTTTTATGCAATCATTATATAGTGAATTAATTTTTGAGAAGCCAATAATGAAATAATAAAATATTCCCTTGGAGCTCGATACAAAGTATGTTCATTACGAATCATACGTTTAGCTGTTGTTGTATGGTATTTAATCTGTATTATAAATAATAATATATGTTGTTTATCATCTTGTTAATAATATACAGATTCGTGATTATATTAGTAATATTTCTTCGGGTAATAGATTAGCATTAAAACACATTTTAAATAATTTTATTAATCACATACTATTCCTGATTTATTTATTTGTTAAACAAAGATTTAATATGACATCGAGAATACAATAAGAAAAAATGTTTGTTTATTGTAGTTTATAAATTAATGTATCAAGTCAGATTTAACAGCACATATATTTGTGATTTAATTGTATATAATTAGTTTTAGTTTAGTGTATGCTAACATATATAACGAAAGCGTAAATTTTCCTTAAATTGTAGTTCATCAAGAGGATTTCTATTTTTTACTCGTTACATCTTCCTTGTTGCAATGTACAAATAAATAAAGTTCTTGCTACAATGTTATTTATTAAATCATCGTTACCATCCTTAATAAAATCAGAGGAAACTCGGAGGAAAACCCGTGGTTGTTTTCATTTTCTGTTTTATAAATATATGTGATGATCACATAAACATATTGTTTGTTAATCACACTAACTTGGACTTTCCGCCTGTACTCAAGTAAGTTTATTTATTGCTATTTTTACGGGATGTGTTCAAGAAGTTTTCTTTATAGAAAAATGTGAAGACACAAGCAGGACATTTACCTGATGGTAAGTAATATTATTCAAAGTGAAACGCAGTAGTGATTAAAGCGTTGCGAATTAAGGTTTGGTGATAGAAGTAGTTGTTATGGCGATAACTGCATAAAGCGTTTCCATAACACCCATTGCAAGAGAATGATTTTTGGTGGTAGATCCCTATTGTCGGAAACCGTCTAGGTAGGTACCACCACAGTGCCAATATCTGCCGCTAAACAGTAGTGTGCAAACATTACTGTGTTCTGGTTGGAAGGGCGATGTAGCTAATAAAATTACTAGGGTAATTACAACATCTTATGGCTCAAGACGATTAGCAACGTGTGATGTTGTTTACACGATTGTAGCAAGAGCCACGTTTTTATGGACAAGCGAATGACTTACTATCAAGTGAACGTTCCGTTCGTCTCGTCGTTTCGAAGAATAAAAAAAAAATTAAAACTATTATATATTAAAATTAAACAATGCTTTATAGTTTTACGGTTTCTTTTAAGTTGAATATAATCAAATGCAAAAAAACCAGGAGTTTTTGAAATGCACGCCTGATGGCATTAGCCTTGAAAGTTGAACTTAAAAATACAGGTCAGTAACGAAACTCCGTGACGGCTAGCTCACCTGATTCGGGGTGTAAATATTATTCAGAACATGAATTCACTTACGCAAGAGTCTACGAGGAAGAGCGACAATGCAACCGTACTTAGTAATTTAAGTATTACTATCGGGTATATAATTATCTTACTATTCCAATAAACTCCGAAGTGTTACATCGGGTTAAAATGTTTTACTACTAAACAGTTAGATGTTAACAATCATGATTTGAATAAGTAATAACTGTGAATAAGTTATTTTTTTATCCTATTTCTTTTCACATAATTTATGACTGTAATTTTTACATTTATAATGAAATATAAAACAGTTCTTAGGTTTTAAATTATTTAGTCATATAAAATACTATAGCGCTATGCCATGTTGCTATAATACATTTACTAATGTTAAGTTTTTATTGTTGGACTTGTGAAGAAGTTTAATATTGCACGTTGCCACCACCAAGTTGACTTATAACTTTATATATAAAAAAAAAAATTTTTATTTAACTGAAAATTATCAAAGGCGTCGTCAGTACATATTTTATGTTATTATACGACAGCGACGATACGGGCAAAATGTTCACCTGATGATAAGTGATACTGTTGGTTCGTAATAATTTGACATTACTTAGAATGATTTACACTGCACCATATTAAGCTCGTGACATTAGATTTAAGATATCGTTATCGCAATAATTTTACTCGCTAAATTGCCCTTTAACTGTACAGAATAGGTACCTATGTACGGAACGGTACTATATAAGTAATACTAACTGTTTTCACCTGTTTTTCTGGCGTGTCACCCCCGCTATTGCCTTTGGGGAAGGAATTTTGTAAAATCCATTCTTGGCTGACATCTGAATAGCAGAAGCAATATCTCTACCAAATTTGGAGTTTTACGACCAATAATTTCGGAGATCAGATGATAAGTTAACGAATCTTTGGATATCGATTATATATATAGATATCTAATATATCTATTACCCTATGCCTGTGTACTGTACTGTGAGTACAATTTTTTACTAATATTTTTATTACATTAATATAGCCAGTGTTTTTTTTTTTTATTTAAAATTATTCAATAGGAAAAATGCTTAAACGTTAATATTCAGACAGAGTTGTATTAACAATAATTTATAAGATGATAATCTCCTTCAGTGAGGAGGCATTGAGGTCGTATAATTGCTTTTAGTGTATCCGGGTGCGTCACGATCGCTGTGAACTAATACAGGATATCCTTTTTACTCGATTTTTAAAAAAAATATACTCACTCCAATATAGTATGAGAAAAAGAGTTTTCCAATATAAACAAAAGTATGTAAACTCTTTCTTCCCATTTTTATATATAACCTACATTATAAATCTCTTTAGTTGAATTTAATCATTTTTACTTGATTTTAAAAAGCATAATCTTAAGTATAATTTTATGCATTTATCGATCTATGTAATGCCAGATAAGCAATTTTTTTTATTAAATATCTTATATAAACTTTTGCGTTGTGTAGACTAACTTTAAATAGAGATAAGAATTAAGCACAGTACATTTTAAAATTAAATACATGTAATTTTTATTGTAACGAAAATGTAATAATTAAATAAAAAAAATCATTCAATCGTTATTATTACTACAAATTTTTACCATACATACCTTGGTATGTATTGAATACATGGTATATAATTTTATATACTTAAATATGGTAAAATAAACATTTTTAAGTTAAAAAAAGTGTTACAGCTAAAAGATGCTAGAACTATATCCTTTAACTAACGTAATGCTTGTAACATCTAGTTATTTCACTTGATAACTTTAAAGAAAATATTACATTTAAATAAGTGAAATACTGGAAGAAAAATTGTTAATTATGAAGTAAACATTTAATTTTTTTATTAATACTTTGTTACAGCATAAATGACATTATCAGGCGAATAAATTGCAAATTCAAACAACAACCTAAGATGAAGTAAAATAGAGTTTGATGCGGACTCGTAGACATTTTAATAAAAGGGAATAAAGGAAGAATTTTATATAATATATAAATTGTATACTTTAAAAGTTATTAAAACTATTGATTGATGTATTAAAGATAAGTATAATTAAGTTAAAAAAGTAGTAAGGAATTTTAGAACGTTGATCTTAAACGCCTAATCCAGAAGTATAAAATACATAGAGGTTATAAAGGTCTCATAGAGATAACTACGAAAAGAAAACGAAAGTTCCGGCTAAAGGTTACTCAATTAGCTAGATAGTTCAGCGGGATAATAGAGGTTGTGTAAAAACTAATTTATCTTCTACATTTCAACTTTCAACTGATGACTGTCTTCAAAGAACAAAAGTAAATAATGTAACCTTTGTTATGAAAACTTTTGTTTGAAGTATCTCTCGTTAAGACTATAATATTAAGAAATAATGAAGATTAACACAACGAGCTTGTAGAGAGAGCTTTGTATCCTTTTTATTAGATCTGTGTGGTGGAGATATAAAACAGTATTTCTTTTACTATGGGTTACTTTACTATAGTTACTATGGCTTATAATTTGACTTAATTTTCAAATGATGTTAAGTGACATTTAGGCTGAAGATAATGAAATGCGCTAGTTTAGAATACTTGGGATGTTATAAGTATGATAAGTAAAACGTAATAATATATAGTTATCGGGGCAGTATGACAGATGGGTTAGAAAAATGTTATCTTCACCCAAAGTCGACTATTTCTGTCGCCCGGTAAGCGAATCAGGGACCTGCACTATTAGCTGTTACATCCCAAGGTAATTAATTAAGATTTGTACATTCATATTCAATGTCATGAATGTGTAATTAAGCGGAAGCAGGTCCTTGGGTATAAACTCTGAGTATTTCACATACTCGTGTTGAAATAAATAATTTTTGTCGAATACTTTGTTTAGAACCTCTGAGCTCATTGAGAAACGAACTAACTCCTTAATAATATAATGTGTATTTAATTTCTGTTAATGTTTACCAATTTTGTGTGACTTTAAGTTAACCATAGTTAAAGACTTTAATTAACAACAAATTTCTTTAAAGTTTTATGACAATATATACATTAAAAATTTATGTACTAAATAGAGTAATGTTTCAAGCATTTACATTGTAGTACGTTTAACAAGACATATATAATTTGTATGAACTTTGTTGCATCTGGCATTGTCCTACATTTTTAGATGAGAGGAATTTTGTCGTAAGATTGGCAAGGACATACAAATTTACGATTGCTTGTTGAAATTTTTTATGTTGGTAACCGTCATTGATGATTTAAAATTAACAAATTATGCACTCACCGATCATAAGCTCCCATTTTGGCAAAAATAATAGTGTCAATCAGTAAACATTAAAACAACAAAACAAACACAACTGCACTGTTTATCTCGGATTTGGTGATCGCGCGCTGCGAGCTCGAGCGTTGGTGGTGCGCGCCTACCGCCACGAACGAACCGGTTCGCTGGCTACGGCGGAGTGAGGCTGCGCCGGCTGATGCTCACCACGGTAGTCAAACGCCCGCCAGCTCGTCCGAGAGAGAAAGTTGCCGAGTTATCAAACCCCGCGGTTACGTCCGTCGATGACGCTACCATCAGCGATTGCGTGTACGGTGACAAAATTTAATTTTAGCCTCCCGGCAGATCACGCGCCACTGACACGGTGAACGGACACCGATCCGGCGAGTCCTACTTTGACATTTAACAATCACTCTGTTTTTGTTTACACGTCTTTTTTGCAATAACAAGCATAAAAATTAGTTTTCACATTTAACTATTTTTATTACTAACATTTCGTTAAGTATTTGGCATTCTAAAAATCTATGAATGTCTTTTAAACTTAGTAATATAATGAGTATCTGTACACGTATTACCAGGGTAAGTAGACAACATACCATCGCAAAACGACGAGCACAGTGTACTGCAGTATACATCATCCAGCTATCACCGTATTTTTCACTCGCAAGCGGATCATGCACCATTAGGTGAACGTCCTGCTCGACGCTTCGTTTTAACTAATTAATTTTAGAGTTTTAACAAAGTTCATTATCATTTAATGTCATAACAACGAGCTGCCTTGTTGAAGTGCTCCGTTAGACATTGGTCCTGTCCAAGGAATTTTATATAGCCCTCTATTTTGCTATACGCAGCCGGTGGCTACTAACCTCTGTGCTCACAAAGTCGTCTCATCAAATTAAGGAGAGTTTCGCTAAATAATGTTAAACACAATTGAGCAAGACAGAACAAGAGAGTTCTGCTAAATGATGTTAAAAAATATCACAAATATTGAGTTTATTAGTAAAAATGGAAGGAAGGAAGCAAAAAAAGAAGACGTGTTTTATTTTTCAGCCGAAAATACAATTGTCCATATGTTCAGGTAGTTTTAAAAAACCAGTAAACTTTTATTTTCTGTTGATACTGTATGCTGTATTATTGAAATGATAGCATAGTCAATACCAGTAGGGTGATGGTTGTCGGCTCTATTTTTGCTTGGTATAAATTTCATATGGAATAAACGGTTAATCAATTGAATTAAATAATGATTATGATTACCCAGGTTCATGTTTTACTCGATTCTCGAAACATATTTAATTTATATTTTGTTGATTATGATTATCTTTGAATTTCTCTCTATATCTCCATATTTTTATGACAAAATTAAAAAGTGAATAAAGCATCTAGTAAGAAGATTCAAAATGCAAAGGAAAAGGTGTCATCGACCGAAGAATATCCATGCAATAAAATCCTTGCAAGTGCTCTGATAAGAGATCTCGATTGAGGTCAACCATTTAAGTTAGAATAATTAGGTACCTCGCAAGTAGTTAGTTCATTTAGAAGAAAAGGAAGAATAAATTTTTTGACTAAGTATGAACATTTGAATATTTAAAAAGTCTTTTATAGAAGAGTAATATTCACAGCCGTGTAAGCAATACTAATCTTGGCAATTTTAAGTTGGTTATCCTTTAAGGCCAGGGTCTGGTAATATAACATTACAATGTTGTGAGAATTTTCGCAGATCCTGCGTTATTAATTTTATTTAGGAACTTAAAAAAGCTGCCTATTTCTTAACTACTTCGTGAACTTTGAAATATTTATTGAAAAATGATATTTTTCATTAATAATTAAACTCTGTTATATTTTTAGATCAAGGAGTTAGACAAAGTTTATAGATACGTTTTTCACTTGATGCTTCTTCTTCAACAGCTAATTTATGTCACCACTGTTGGGGCACAGGCCTACCCTCAAAATGAGGGCGATTAGCCATAGTCTAGTCATAGGATAATGCTTCTAGTTATTTGGTATTAGTGCCATTAAGAAAACTTGGATTATTTCAATATTACTTATTCGATGGCGCTACAAACCTTTGTAGGTCCTGGGTTTCTGTACTATATTTCTCCAGATGTCGTGATTCTCTGCCTTTTTCCTCCATCCAGTAAATTTTTCGATTCTCCTAAGATCAATTTCAATGGCAGGATTAGTAGAAGGATGCCGTGTATATTGAAGCTACCACATCCTATATCTTCTGAGGCTAATATAGCACACTGAGTTTCTATAATAAGAGCTATACGAGTGTACTTATAGATTTCAAAATGATCATAGCACGAAATATCTTCTCTAATTGCTAAATCATTAATATAGTTAATTATCGTATTCTAATAAGGATATAAATAATAAATTTATGATTACTTGGCAGATAAGTCTGTAATTAATCTTATTTGAATATTTTATCTGTGTTGAATATTGTTTTATTGTTATTTGCAAGCGTTACTTCTTAGATGGTATGTGTGAAAAAGGATGCAAATTTTTACCGCATCACCTGATCTAATCACCTTCAAAAACTCATTTGAAATGTAAATAACATTAACGCAATACCTTTAGCAAGATTTAACGAATAAAAACCTTTGAAATATGTAATGTTTCAATTTGAAAATTTGAATAATTTCCTTTATTTCATAACTTTTTTTATTGATTCTATTTTTCATATTTTATCCACTCTAAAGAATATTGGGAAATCATAGAAACTGTTAGTATTTATAGAACTTTTAATGTGGTCAATCTTCACCTAACATGTTCTTTTATAATTATCTATTAATTAATACAATTGTATGATTAAGAGTGTAATAACTTTTCCATTACTTTGACTTTTTTCTACTACTCCGTTTAAGTTTACGTGCATTTAGAATCAACCTATGTAGCATAATTTCGAAAGATTTTTGATTTATAATCCTTGGTATTATCATGTCTGATCTCAGGCGATAACATAAACAAGCATCGGTTATCAAAACGAGAAAACCCATTAAATTGATAGTACATTATGCAACAGCCTGGTTAAATGTTTATTCGATTGTGAGTGGTGTCAGCGCCACTTTCACTTTTATGTGGGTGTGTGTTAAACTAAAAATATAATTCTTGGATTATAATTTTGGTTATACCGCCGAACAAGATTTATTGTTCAATACATGACAAAAACAGCTGTAATCAACTAGGTCATTTATATTTTATTAAGGCTTTTTTCTTTATATTTTACTTTGTTACAAAATATATTTTAATTTATAAGTATACATACATTAAGCACAACCAAATGATGTATCACAGAATGTCGGCATTGCAAAGCGACCATTGAATTTACAGAATAATATATACATTAAAAAACGGGGACATATAAAAGTAATGGCTAGATACTTTCTGAATTATTTTATTATGTTGCACCATAATCGGGGTTTAAGGTTAGTTAATAACAAGATGAACAGGACAAAACGTGTGCGCTTGTTACACAAGCGTCGGACGCGACATGAAACATCGAGTGAAAGTAGGGGAAATAACTTCCGAACCTGTTGCTTGACATCATTGCATGTTTTTAAACTTTTATTTAATACCATGTTTCTAAGTAACTAAATCAATGGCTTTAAGTAACTCTGCATTAGTTTTACGATGCATCGGGTATTAAACATTTAAGTATAAAACAAGGACAAGTCGAATCGAAACAAGAACCGTCATTAAGCTGTATATCACAAATATTATATTTAATGAGTTGATCGCGCGTTCATTATAAGACAGTAACACAATACAGACACAACAAAATATTGTTCATGAAAATATTTACTATAGTAACCTGCCATATTTGATTTCGAGAAAACTTTAATATATTTGAACATCTCTTCTACGTACTGATTAAAGTATTCTTTAAAAAGAATTCTGCTAAAATCGTGTCTCTTGTGAGAGGAGTTGAACTAAGTAGATTGTAAAAAAACTAAATTATAGATCCTACTATCTCATCCTGAAGCCATGAAAGAGATCACAATGGACGTTTTATTGAGTGGATATCTCACAAAATCCAGACTTTTATTACAATAAAATTCTCTGATCACGGAAACAAAAGTAGGTTACCTCCCTAGGCACTCTTAATGTGCTACGGGAAATATGAGACTACGTTGGATTTCCTAATTCTATTTATAATACAATATACATAATATAACACTGACAGAATTCCATTAGTTTTTACACTTTATTTTTCAATTTTAAAAGTCGTTTTGATAAGCCTATTACGTACATTTCTGGCTTTTGCATGCGGTCAAAGGCAAATATTAGTAAAAATTTCACTTTGGTCAGTACATTTGTCTATGAGTTGCGTGTGCGCATTCATAAATTCGTCAAGCTTTCGTGCTTGATTGTTAGTCTAAAAATTCCGAGACACACATTTGTTTCATCTTTATTTTGAAAGCTTTAAATATTTTCTTCTACAACAAGACCAGCATTTGTAGTAGTGATTTAATGTTACAATGTATTAGAGCCGCATTCTAGCATAATGTTTTTCAATCAAACATATTTGAAATGGATCCATTTATAAATTACAAAAGGTAAAAAAAGTATTTAAAGTATGTAAATAGAACAGTTTTTTTTAATATATAATAAAAATAGCTTTTAAAGATACTTTAACAGTATTTACTTAAGTATACTTTATTTGTTTTAATGGCATTTATAACTATTCATAAGTGGATGTCTCTAGTAACAGTATCTAGCTGTTTCCCGCCCGCCTTAATGGCTGTAGTATATAAATTTGTTAAAAATATTCCCGCCCTGGTGTTAACACGCTCCTTGCGGGCCTCTTATCGCTATTAACACCCCCGCTACTCCCTTTGGGGGATGTTTTTGTAAAATTCATCCTTACCTGACCTCTAGATGGCAGAAACAATATCTCTACAAAATTTTCATTGTTTACATATAATACTTTCGAATATTTCGTGGAGAGCCAATGAATCTCTGGATATCTCCTATATGTACAGATAAATATTGTTCCATGTTAGAGAATTAATTTAATAACCGTATTAAGGTTAAAAGTAAGACTGGAATAGTATAAGTGTTGTATTTATGTTAATTTGTTAAAATTATGATTTATTTATCTCTTTTTAAAATTTATGGTTGTATGTATATCCGCATTCATACCAACCTGTGTAATTATCGGAAATAAGAAGTAACAACTTCTCGATATTTATGACGAGTTTTCAAATAACAATTTTGAATATTATTATTAATTGCATACGGACTTAATTCGCTGCAATTAAAGAAATGGTAATTTGTGAGTCTATGTGGAGAAGAGGCGTGGACGTTAATAATATTTTGGTTTACTATAATCGATGTATACAACTTAAATTGATTATTTTTTTCATTATAACTTTAAAAGCATTTTTCATACATATTTATTGATTAATGCAACACATCTGTAATTACTGCACTAAAATTAAAATTTTTGAAAAAAATGTTCTTCGGTGAAATCGAATGGGATTGAAACTATAAATGTTTTATCCGTGTAAAATCAGTTGTTATGGATAATTTGCGATAATATATTTAATAGGGGTCGATAAACGAAAAGGGTTATTCCTTTATAAATAAATGACTATATAAATTTGTTGCTAACCGATAAAGTATAATGTTATTGCATCATAATATTTTTTTCATCGAATTCCAGATGATATCAATATTGAACGATGATTTATCAAAAACGAGGTCCGTTTTATGTTATGCTTATTTTAACGAAATCAATTTCCTCGAACATTCAAATGAATATCTAATCGGTTTATGTTCGACTCACATGACTTTAATGAAAACCTCAGCGTAATTTCCTAACGTATCGAATTCGTCTTCCTCCTTCTGATTCATGTTGAAAGATTCAAGTTATGAGCGCATCGTTAATTGTTTCTTTGGTAGTCACGGTCGGAAACCCGGTGAGCAGAGAAAGGGCATTAGTCCGTTTACTACAAGGATGTTCGTGAGGTATGATCGTGACGATACATCGTCGTTGCTACTCTCGCAGTTTCACGGATGTTTGATAGCATCATAGTTTATAGGAAAACGCGATTTGTTAGCATTTCAACAAATAATAAATTAAACCTTCATAGTAATGCTAACAGCAGAGAGTACAAACAGCGGAGATGATGTTTGACTCTATCAATAAAAAGTTCTCAAAAACTTAAATTATTGTTAAGTACGAACGCTTTATAAATAGCTATATTTGCCATTGATTGGATAAAGGATGTTGTGCAGGATGTCATTCTTTTTTTTCTGCATTGAAGCGTCGTCACAAGCAGGATGTACAACTGATGGTAAGTGATACATGTGTCCATAACAATGTAACAATAGTAACAATTAGATAAATTACTCATCGTTTTGAGATATAAGATATACTACAGCTTTTTCTAACCGGATCACAGATAAGTTTGAATGCTACTGTATAACTTAACCGTCTCCAGCAATAGGACCTTTTCTGTATCAGCTTTATGTATTATAAGTTATGAAAATAAATAATAGAATGCACTTATAGCAATAAATACTTAACTGTTGGAATGCGACAAAATATTCTTTATAAAGGATATCGCTAAGTAATGGCGAGGTGTTGTAATTCCTACTCGGTTAGAACTTATAACATGGTGATGATGATGATAACATTTGGTATAATTTTTTAATTCAACTCGCTTTTAAAAGGGCAATGTTGAATTCCTTTTGTAAAGGCCGGTGTTAATGTACGCAAGCGTCGTTTTACAGATACAGTCTGGATGTGGCAGGAAAAAGTCATATTAAAAATATCTGTGTTATAAAATACCATTTATGTGATTTTTTTTAATATACAATAATTAGTATATGATGACCTATTTCAAATTTTTCTCATCAGCAAGTGACAGATATATGATCTCGCTCAGCGCGATCATCGGCAATGCACATATCTTGATTGAGAGTGATTATGCTGTTTAAATAATTAAAAGGTACTTTAATAAATTATTTAGCTTTTAAGTAGTTGTTTGTCTATCGCGGGTTTGTGTATTTCTATTCATCAGTCGTTTCGTGATTAAGTAATATGCAAATACAAAGAACTAAGGAATCTGTTCTGTAACGTACGTGGAAGCAATGCTCAATGACATTTGAATCATTGTTAAGGTAAGCCGCGGCTCGTATCCTGTTAACAATTTGAAAGTTGTTATAATTAAAAGCTTAAACATAGTTTATTGTTGCTGATTTTTAGAGTAATCAAATTGTTATGAAACAGAAAGTTTGACGTATCGCTTTGGAACATGAAAATAATTCGAGGAATCTGTTTATTAACATATTGTATGACTAAGCTTTGAGTTTCTAAGTAAGCAGATATCTTTCTCATTACTAAAGCTAGTGCAATGAAAACTTTTGTAGGGATTTGTTCAAACAAGCACATTGTACTTATTTGCCACGAAGTTTAGTGACCATTTATTAAAAGTGTACCTCTTTTTAGGTTAACCAACCCGGATTTCAGAATACTTTAAACCCTATTATCCGACTTTGTGGTCGCGGTATTATGACAAAACTGAAGTGTTAATCTTTATTCTTATCAGGGAGAAATAAGTACGCTATGACATCTGTTCATAAAGCTCTTTCTGGTGGAACACAGGGTTTGCTTGTCGGCCCATGTGGGTACAATTACAAGTTTTTTTTTTATTTATTTTCAATTTTCCCTGATATTATTATTCAGGTCATTTAACATTAACATCATCAGTCGATAGACGTCCACTGCTGGACGTAAGCTTCTCCCAAAGATCACACGGATCGGTCCCGTATTTACAACATATTCACGACTAATTTAGACTATTTACACTTTTCCCAACATTATTTCTAATTTTTTTTACATTATGTATACGCAATCTAATTATCTAATATTCACAGAAATAAACAGAATATTATTGTGTACAAACGTATTAAGTAACATTGACTTATCATTATTTCTATTGTTTACTATCTTACATATTTTTAAGCAATAATTTATGAAGATACTCCTAATTCATTTTTATTATCACGGATAGACTAGCAGTATCTATTCTTAAACCAGTCTCCTGCTTAAATCATACCTCAAGCCGCTATGTATACTTCGTCAGCAAATGAGGAACCGTTTCCACCACGGCGTCATCGCATTTGTACGACGGGGTCTCCCGACATTTGAAACGGTTCAAGTATTAGGAGAATCTGCTATGACCAGTGAATATCTGGGTTAACTGCCCAATTGGCAGGACCTTCCTTATTAATTAATATGCCTCTGCTGAGTTCGAGAAAAAAAACTTAGTAGTAGACGTGGTGCTACCCTCGTTGTATCGGGCACTCCATCTCGCAACTGAGTCATCTCGAAACAAACTTTTAACATATAATACCGGGCACTGGTCATAGTCTAGCTTCTTGCTGCTTTTAAGGGCAGTCGGCAGTTGACTAATGCATCAGCATACAAGGACAGGTTATGTTGGGCTTGCACCGACCACTCACAGTCTCCTTCAATGTTCCATTATTGCCGTTACACAGTAAGGCCGTGAAAATGCTTATCATCACCTTATATTGGTGATGGGCTCCTTGAGTCAATGCAATGCATCAAACTGGCCGTATATGTACTGGGCCACAGCTAACCGCCATGGATAAGCATTTCAACCAAGAGAATGCTGGAACCAGTTTTGGGACGTTTGTAAAATCGTTGGAATCAGTTTGTTATATTTGTATTAAAAGATAATTTTTCCTTTACCTAAAGTTATATTTACTATGAAATCTGTTGATAAAATGGTCGTAAATATTTAAGAGTTAGATAAATAAATATTTTAAGATTTCGTCTGTCACCTAATTAACACAAAACAAGTTTTGAAACTAAATGAGAATATACATTTCCCACTCACTAGAGTGTACATTTAACAAGTAAATTCAAATAAAAAAATTTAATATACTTAAACACTGCGAAAAGTTATTTGGTACATATACTGTGAACAATTTTATAATATACCTGATTTGTCTTTAATATATCTGTCTAGGGTTTCCACAGTTATTCTTTTCGATCAAAAGCAAGCAGGTGATTCGCGTTGAAACGCAACACACGTCAACCGGTTCGAGATAGCAATAAAGTGTCTTCTTCTTACGTAATACCGCATAAGCTTGTGAAGGATTACATTTTTCTAAAAAGATCTTTTACATATGCAGATTGATACAAAGAAATTTAATTAACTAGCATTGACCACAGTATTATGTTAATTTTACGTATTTAATGAGTAAAATTGCACGAAATTTCGATTAAAGTAATTGTTACATCTGCTTTTATATTTTCTATGGTTTTTTTTAAGAATATTTGGAGTTAATACCTAATATGATTATGTTTTGCTATTACCTCATGATGTATTCAAATTCTGAACATATATCAGTTTCAAATGAAGATTGACCTCCAAAACTAGTTGAGTACCACCATATTATTTCGGTAGTATAATTTTTCACATAATTTCGAATTTTTCTACGAAATGAATTGTGTTCGAAATCTTCCTTGCTAGCATAAATAGAAGATACTTAAAGAAAAGGCATCAAATAAGATTACTGTTGCTTAGTCGGTAGGTAGTTACGTTTTTTGATACGCGTGTCTGCTCGATCCGGCTGATCAAAGCCGGCGTCCCTCAAGGCTCTTACCACTCCCCGCTACTCTTCTCGCTCTACACGAGCGATATGCCTAAAGACCGTTACGACAGCCTCGTTCTTTAGAGGTATCGCTCCGGGTATAATATCGAGTCGCTTACAAAAGACGACCACTCGTCTAAGCGAGTGGTTCCGGAAGTGGCGAATCGACATAAACCCGGAAAAAAGTGAAGCTATTCACTTCACCCATCGAAGGCCCTCAACCCTTCACATGAAGTCGGTCTTACACGGCCGTAAACCCGGCCAGATCTCCCTCTTCGGCCAGTCCATACCATGGAGGGACTCGGTCAAATATCTCGGCGACACAATCGACGCCAGGCTCAACTTCATCGCCCACATTCGCGAGGCAAGAAACAAAGCGGCACAAGTGCTAGGTAAGTTATACCCCCTGTTGTGCATGAAGAGCAAGCTCTCTCTCAGACACAAGCTTCACTTCTACAAGGTATGCGTAAGACCTATAATGTCTTACGCCAGCGTTGTCTTCGCCCATTCGTCTCAAGCACGTTCTTCAAAACCGTTTCACCCGCATCGCAACCGGTGCCGAATGGTACCAGCGCAATGTGAACCTCCACAGCCACCTCAAACTCCCGACCATTACGGAGCACTTCAAAGAGTGCTCCGAAACATACTTCGCCAAGGCGTCATCTCATTCCAACCCTCTGGTGGCTAAAGCGACCAACTACGAGCCGCCCTCGAATCCCAAGATAAAAAAGCGCAGACCACGGCATGCGCTAATTTCACCATCCCCAAGGGTTCCTCACACCACACACAAACCCACAGTCACCGACAACACTCACGTCACCACACATACTTCGGACACTACCAACATGCTCCGAATTTCGACATCAAGCCGCCCACGCTTCAGAACGCGGCGTCACAGGTACTCACACACCGCGTACACTAAGTACACCTGCGAACAGAGGCGGTCCTCACCGCCCAGAGTTTCCGACTCAGGCGAAGGTGGTGGGGAACGGGTCCGCGCCCGCCCTCGACGACCGAGTAGATTCGCCGAAAAAACCGACAACCAGACACATATTGACAAATTCCGCCGTTGGATAACTACACTCCACGTAGTATACTTTTTTTTTAAATCAGGTCGTGGATCCGGGATTTTTTAGCATAACTGTCGCAGAAAAAATCGTGTTTGTTCCTTAACTCTTTCTTTTTTTTATCTTAACCGGCCGATTGTTAAAAAGAAACACTGAGCAGATTGTTTATTGGTTTCGTGTTATATATATATGACACTTTTCTAACATTTCGCGACACCGTCCTATGCGAAGGCGTTTCTGGTCTTCAAAGTTCGAGTACAAGTCCATCTGTTGTAAAGTCACTTGACGGGTAAATGTTTGTCTAATATTTATTGCATTTGAATCAAACCAATCAGTTTACCTGAATCTGCTGGTAGATCATTCTCTAATCTTCTGCTATATCGTGTCGTACAGCACTGATGTTATGTTCTGACGCTGTTGAAGGATGTCTCTACGTAGATCATTAGTTAGATTGCTCTGCCAACTTTTAATTTTTTTTAACTAATTGTAAATAGTGGTCCGAGATGAGGCTCCATTATTAAATGTAAATCGAAGTCTACCATAGCTTTATTGAGGATTGAGACCACAATGAAAGTTTTCATAAATCAAGGACTGAAAATTTTATTTTGAGATATTATAAGCCTTAGAATTGCTGTCAATTCACAGAAATGCAGTATATCACATTAGGTCTCCGAAGAGTTCTATTATGTTTCTAATTGTCCTCTTTTAAAAACGTTCAGTACCACCTAGGTGCATGGAAGCGATGAGACAAAAATAACTTTTACCTGATGAATGGTACATTTCTCCAATAATGTGGTTTATGATATTTCTAGACATCACATCAATATTATTCTAAAAAACACTGTAATGTTAGTAATGAATTTAAATTTTTTAGGTAATAATTGACGTTGAAGGCTGCCATTGTTACGTACAAAGAACATGTATTTATACGTTGCTAACGTTCAATTAAATTACGGAATTATGAGCTGATGAGCGTTAGATAGGAGCTTCCCAAGCGGAATGAAGCATCATGCACGCCCTTCTCAATGGTGGGGTGAATACAAATATGTAAAGTGGTAGGAGAAAGTAAACGTTCTTCCGCAACTGCAATAACGGCGGAGCATGTGACTTAGCTCATGTGACTTAAGAGCGCGCGGCGGGGGCTCACAATGCTTTACGTGCAATTGCGAAAACGCTACGTAAACTGGGCTAGGTTATGTTTGCGTTGCGTCTTATTTTGTATTTTTAGCGTGTATTATATTGACACACAATGGTATTGCTCAATACTAATTAACGTGTTTATATTCAATTAAAATGAGACGGGTGCAAATGTTTTACCTAGCATCACATGACCGACCGGTATTACTAACGTGACACGATGCTTAAAATATACTTGGGTTCCGGTAATAATTACTATTGACGCACACAAACAGTTTTTCTATAAGCTTAATTATGTCTTCACGTAGCAAAAATTATTGTTTTAAACTATTGTTTATATAATTTTTACAAATAATAGAAAAATGAGTGTATATTTATAATATCAATATAAAGGCTTTTGTATGAATATTCATAAAATATTTATGATAAAAAACATTTTTATGTCTATCTAATTGTTCCGCCTCTCAGTTATTCTCGAAACGATTGTGAGTGTCTTTGTATAAAAATAATATATAGTTCGCATAGAAATAAAAGATTTAAATATTTTGTTATCGCTATTATCTGAAACCATAAAATATATCATTGTTTTTTATCCGTTTTTTATTCGCCTATAATAACCTATATATATATTTCTTGTTTCTAAGCGAACCTGAAAAGGATAGCAGACAGAGACACCGTATTTATAATAGCAGAGAAAGATAGTCTTGGGGTGATGCTTCTTTTCATTAGAGATTCCGGAACGTCTTAAATCACTATCAGTGACAAGGTATATGTAGTTTAGCGATAATAAATCACACATGGATTAGTTGTTTTTCCATTATATTCACATTTTTTTTATCTAGTCACGTTATTTCTAGTTTGTTTATTCAGCAAAAAAGTTTAAATAATCAAACCATTTGACTCCAACATATCATGTTAACAGGCAGCTCTCAATTACTACTACGGATTTTGGGAATTGTTAAAGTTTTACTCTGAATATAAATTTAAAGAGAACCTTAAAAATATGTACAAAAATAAAATAGTGAAAAATTATAATAGTGCGGCTTCGCAACCATTACGATTGAGAATGACTTATTTTCAAGTCATGTGATGCTGAGAAAAACCTTGCACGTGTAATGGAGCCGGATTAAACATTTACCTGCCAACGCTAGTACCTATGTATATAAAATCTTAAACAAAAACTTGTAAATGGTCTATTACGCACAGTCAACAGCTGCAGCCCGTTTCCAGTTGTGAGGATTGAGTATAATTGGGTTATTAATACCAGATGATTTCACGAGGAATTAGTGATGGATTTTTTCTAAATTACCCGTGTAATACTTTCATGTGTGAATTTCCTGCCATGATAGTGTGTGTTTCAGTTGTCAATATTACATTAGAGCTTAAGTATTACAGAAGTTACTGCATCAACAACTTCCAGTCTCATGGTCATTTAACCTGATGAAAAATTAAGATCAAGATTAATTTTTTTTTATCATTATTGTTAAAAAAATATTTATTAATAATACAATCACTTCTCTCCGACTTTAAAATTGGCATGTTCTCAAGTTCATAGTGTTCGCGGCGTGCACCGAGAAAGTTTCTTTCTTCGAAATTGTAGAAATAAAATAGTTTTTTTTACCATAGCAGACTCCACTATTTAATACTATTTGAAGCTTTTGAAACTTTTTCGTATATTATATGTATTGAAAGATATATTATTACATACAAAACGTAGTTAAGGTCTTGTTTTTTTTAGTCTGGAATATTTATCAATATGCAACAATGCTCATATCTGAATTGTATATTTTTATTTAATTTTAAACGCGGAACTTGGTCAAACACAATACAATGTGTAACCGTAGTTGTACGCACAATACATTGAAACGAGGAGTAGTTGAAACAATGTGTAAACTTTGATGAGAAAAATGACGCAAGAAACCATTTTGTGCGGCTGTGCTGAGCTCGATGATACCGTGGTATCGTCCTCTTCGGAAATGTCAAGGCTGTCATTGTCTCGCAGGCGGTCACATGATTCCAACGGCTTGGCTAATATTTATGTAGTTCCGATTACCGGGCAAAGCCGCCCGCGGCATTCCGATACAGGCGGTTGTGGTGCCGGCGCGAAACATTACCACACATCCTTGTTCACAGCCAACTTATAGCAAACACGACAAAATTAGATACATTGTCCTCACACTCCATTCTTCTTTGTAATTGTTTGTTGACGTTCCGGTTATACACATCCTCGTTCGGTTTAGTTTATTCAATTCTATAATCTTCTTACATACATATCTGTAAGTAATAATCTTCTTACATACATATCTGTAAGTAAATTATAAAAAGTTTTACAAGTACACAAAAAAAATAATTAAAGTCATAAAATTAAATCTTTCTTATTTCATTCATTAATATCAATCATTACAATGAGTTTTTTGGCAATCGACGAGGTTAGCGCTTGATCGCGATTCCACCTGATGTTAAGTGGTGATATGATCTGTGATCGCAAGGCGTACTAACCTAATAGCAGACTATTCACTCTTTTCTTGAAGACATCCACGTCGTATTTGGACGGGAACACCGACCCCGAAAAGTTGTGCCACACCTTAACTGTTCTTACGAAGAACGAGAAACTGAATTTGTTTGTTTGCAAACTAGAGATATCAACAACAAAAGGATGGACGTCCGGAGATAAAAAAGGGATGGAGGAGGAAACGAGAAATGATTAATGTAGAGAGTAAAATTAAAAATTAAAACATGTACGAAAGTTTAAAAAGTATTTTCATTATCCGTTTCTAAGCTATAGTCGTTTATAATATATCTAAGTTTTTATAATTTTTAAGTTGTGCTTTGTTTATATATATACTTGTTACTTAATCAGGGTTATCAGAAATGCCTTAACCATACGGACAACATTTCAACCGGCAAGTAGTGTGCGTACGTGTTGGCAGTCACATGCCGATACTTCGCTTTCGTATTTACTGATTACGTTTCCGAATTAAATTGACTTGGTTACGTATTATAATTAACTTAACATGCGACTTATTATTTATTTTCATTATTTATGAATAAATTTTTTTTAGAATAATATTGTCGATGTTTATCGTATGGTATATAGGAGTACACTATTATACTACTGTTAATATATCTAAGTATTTTTCACATCGAAGTTATGGGACTAAAATGGTGTACACTGAAGTTAAGCGATGCTTGTGCCAATAACAATAATGTGGTAGTTAGATGTTTTACACAGCAGTATCTTGCTCGACGATTGGAGACAAAATATTAAGCCTCGTTACCTCCGGTGACTATTGGCTACCACACCTTTTAATCGAAATACAATAATTTATTGAATCGGTGCAGAGGTATTCACGGTCTTCGGCGACAATGGCCACAATAGAAGAAAACCCTACCATTAGTACAATAACTTTGTTAATTAAATATCAAATAAAGCAAATTAAAGGAACACCGTTCTTATTAATATATATCAATCAATTAATCATCAGCTGATACGCGTCCACTGTTGCACATAGGCTTCTTCCAAAGATTTCCACATCAATCGCTCTTGTGCTGACAAGATTCAGTGGTTTCCTGCGACTTTCACTCAGTCAGCATGGCGTCCGGTACCGCCGAGCACTTGGGGGGATTTGGGCCATTTCCCACCACGCTGGTGCAATACGGGTTGGTGGGAACCAGATCCTCGTTTATTGATTAGTAGAGTGCACCACGAGCAGGTGAGGTTGGTGACTTGTCGTGCGGGACCCCTTACACCCCTATAATATATATAATATGGAACAAATTTTCTTCTGTTTTACAAATTGTTGTTAAAACGAATGATCATGAATATATACTAATAAAATTTTTAGGCTTAAAAAGGAAGTTAAATATTTAGATATAATTCTTATTGTTTATATAACGCTAATCCATTCGTTTTCCAATATATCATTTAAAATAACTTAATGCTATAATCCACAATGTCCAACTTATGTACAGTCGTTATAAAAACTACTGCCGATTTTTTACATCAAGTGCATAGATTCAAAAGAAAAATGATGTATTCTACTTTTCTACATAGATATAATATTTTAACTTTAATAATTAATAATTTTAACTTTGGTAAAATCTTGTATTTCAAATATAGAAGTTAAGCAATTACAATAATTTAAAGTGTAACGATGAAATTTCGTTTTCAATTTTACTTTACGCTTTGAAGTACATAACTTTATATAAAACATTCTTATGAATTGAGAAACATTTACTACGGATTTAATTATTCAAGTCGAAGAGAGCGGTACTTTTTATTGCGCCATCTACAGATTATTTGGCAAATGTAAATACTTCACTACTTTGTTTTACTTCTATTTTTAATAGTTCGTTACTTTACCACTAGATGGCATACAAACAAAATAGACTAATCAAATTATCTTATCGTCATTAACTATTTTATACTATAATTCTTAATACGTGAAATATTTACAAAAAATAAATTAGTTAAAAAGACCTACAAAAATCGAAAATAAAAAAAACTGAAGAAGAACATTTGTTTTTGATCCATAAATGCGTTGATGTCTAAACTACCGCAATTTGTGACTTTCACCACATTTGCTTATAAAAGCTTGAAATATTTTATATTTATTTACATACCATTTATCAGACGATCAAACTGAAAAAATGCAGTAGAGAATTTTAAACTTTTATGATTACTGTTTATTTATCATTGAACAAAATTTCTAGTGTGTAAAAAAATAAATATCCATACATTTTATGTGAAAAATTATAATTAGACTAGAAATATTTTTTAATTGCTTATTAAAATTATAACTAAGAAGGAGAACAAATATAACATCTAATTATAATGTTTTATTATTTATTGTCTGGGCGTCTATCGGGTGATGATGATGATTATTTATTGTATACGGCAATGAAAGATAGAACATATGTAGATTCGAAACAAAAATTGTTAACTTCATTCGAGAACATACATGTGATTGGTACCGTAAAGGCAGAGTATTTTTGTAATATGTGGTGCAACCATAAAATACAAAAATAACTGTGCAGCACAACGTTTGTATCTTTCATTTTGAATTATTAGACGTCAGGTTCTTCTAAACCAGATAATTAATTAAATAGAGTGTCTCAAACCGGTACAGTAGATGTATCGACGATGGATCTAAAAACATTCTTTTTCACTAAAAAAGTTTATTAACTAAGACTAAATGCTAAAATGCAAAGAGATATAGAGCCACATTATCGTTGTTTTGTTTAAATATTATTCCAGTTTAACTATACTTGCAGGACTAAATAGCTTACAATTACATATTAGAGCTAGCCGATAAGCTTCATTGCAGATGTACTGGAATTCATACATGTATAACCTGCTAATATGAGTGGCATACTTGAATGTTAATTTATTGGTAGTGTAACCTCTATATGTTGTGCATGGGGACAAGTCCTGGCACGTGGAGGCCCGCAGACGGAAGTAAGAAGGCGAGAAAGAAAGTACCTACGCCCAACCGGTCGCTTTAGTGGGACAGTCGTGTTCAAACTTGGCGGCGTCCGACCGCGTTGTCTAGGAAGAACAGGTCGTGGAGTAGGTTTTCAAAGAGTTTTTACGTTAAACTTTTAATTTTGGAAATATAAGTAATACAATAAAATAGTTAAGGAATATAACATTTATTTAAAAATACATTAAAAATGTTACAGTAACACAGTACAGTAGTTATTATGAGCAAAATTCATTATCAATTATTTTCAAAATAATACAGAGTTGTGATAAACTTAATAAAATAAAACTTGTGTTTTATTAAAGTCAATATACAAATAAAACCACTCAATAATTTTAAGTCTATTTATTTTATCAGAGGTTGTACTACGTAATAATTATTATTTTGCTATTACTTTCATAGGAATGTGAAAATATTCTTATAATGTAATCTTAGTGTATGTCTGATTACGTTCTAACAATAATCTGTGAGCATGCTAGGCTTTCGTTTTCCTAGGAAATGTTTTCTAATGTAGCTAACTCTTCATGCATACCGCCTCCATGTTCAACGCTAAAAGTTCTTTTTTAAGGAAAAATCCTGTATGAGAATGTTTGAGATGACATTTTAATTACAGAGCACATTTTATATTGCTACACTCACATGAGTGATAAGAGTGTTATGCTTGCAGATACGAATTACTAGTTAACTGCAATTTTAATCAACATGAACCAATACAGTTTATAGAAGTAATTTTTTTTTATGCTTAAAAAATCTACAAGAATAAAACTCACAAAGATTTAAACAATTTATTAGTATCGATCTACGATGACAACGTTACAAATGTTTTTGTGCAAGTAAATAAGAAAATCTGCAATTGAACACTAATATTAATACAGAGCAGTGATAAATCTTTATTTTTTTTGTAAGATTATAAAATTTTGTATTCATAGTTGTTATAATAGAAAATTGCTATCTTATTTTATTATTTGTAAAGAGTTTCTTTTTATTGTTTGTAAAATGTTTTCTTTATATATTTACAACAACCGATCCATTCTCGAATATGACGCATAAAGGAGCTTGAACATTATACGGTAATATAGCTTGTTGATAGTGTGAATAAACTTGATGGCATTCCCTGTTGCAATTTCTTAACGTCGATGTAAATGTGAATACGATAAAGTAAAGTACATCCGATATTCGTCACGCCATTTTTCAAACATTTATATATTTATAACGTTACAGAGAAACGCTTAGTCGTCATTTAATAAAGATTAACGGCTGAAAAGATCTTTTCTTACTTTCCAATTTATTTCCAATCGATCGTAGTTAAGTAAAGGGGTATCGATGAATTCCACAGAAAATCTTGGTGCCTCTAACAATACTGGGTAATTACGTAAGTGATGTGAATGAATAAAGATAGATACCACATAACTTTGACTTCCACTCATAAGCATGAAACATACCCTTCAAAAGAATCCCTCCGAGATCTAGAAATGCATTATACATTATAAATAAAAAAATATTAGTCTTAAGTTTCTAAAACATTTTTTTCTGTTTTATACAAAAAAAATGTTTTAGAAACTAAGAAATAAAAACAGACTCGGTTGACATAATTTTAGACGTAACTGTAAGATAAAAGTTCACATCTCCGTTAACTATCTCCAACCAATTAGTATAGTTAGCAATTCATCAGCTCGATTCTTGAACTCTAATAGAGTTATATTCTGTATTACTTGACTCGGGGAATCGGGCTAAATGTGATCTATATAAACATAATTACTTTTAAATACTATCATACTATAACCTTAATATGTAAGTCTAATAATAGATTAGTTTCTGTAGCAACATCTGAATGTTGTAGTAGTTAGTAGTAGAATGTGGTAGAATGTGATAGTAGTTGTAGTAATACTGATATTACTGTAAATATTTATTGATTTTAATGTCATTCTTTTAATTGTGACAAGTTAAGTATGTTCGTATCGTGATTCGAGAAAATTATAACAGTAAATTTTATTTATAGTCGGAAGCAATATAAATGAAATATTACTCTTTACTATCTTTTAACCTAAAAAGGTATTATTAGATTTGGTCATTTATGGTATTATAAAATTTATATACTAATATAAAAAGCAGTTTAACCGCTATCTTATTTTCTATTTGAATCTCGCGTTCGTAAGACTTTATATAATAAATAAGTAGATAAATTAATAAATATGTATTCTATATTGATTTAAGTTAGCTGAATTAGGTATATTTACAGGTAAAAACATTATCTCGTGTTCTATTAGATAAATCACAATTACAATTGCAATGGAGTTACATTTTTTTTTCTTTGTTAATATTACTCAGACCACGGGGTTCAGGTGCATGGACGAAGATTTTTTTTTTTAATTGTTTCCCTGGTTGTGTGAGTCAGAACACAGCTCCGAAGCTGTGTCGTTCTTTTCTTTTCCTTTCTTTTGTTTTTTATCTTTTCCTATCTATTAAATTTTTCGTTTCCTCTTTTCATATTTTCCGTCTTTCATACTATGTCGTCTTTACATTCTTTGTTGTTTCTTTCTTCATGCATCCCAGACTTCAGTCACCGCTTATAATAATGGAGTTACATTAAAAGTCATTTGCTTTAACAATCAAAATTTAAGAAATAGCTATGAACATAGTAAATGCATAAAAAAACTGCACGCTCTGATGCCATGTGAACTATCATAAGTTTTGGTAAATGTTATTCGGTAACGGATCCAAATTTTGCGTTTTATTATTCGGATTTTTGTAACGAAACAACTTTCTGTTAATATCCATACTAAAATATAAGGTACTCTCTAAAACTATAAATTCTTAAACTTTCCTTGCTACGGTTATATAATACTCGCGTTATGAAAAAGTATGGCATCGGCGAAATTAAAATTAACAAAAAAGAAAGTAAGAATCGGACGAATCGGCGACATTAACGTGCCGAATTATGTTAAAGCGAAAATAATCAAGTAAAAGTTATTTATTTTCATTTCGGGTGAATTTTATTTAGTACTCTTGTATCATTTTTATTCCACAAAGAGATAAGTGATTCACTTGCCTATAACGATTAGGATGATAAACACTTCACCACACTATATACGTTTCTTTAAGACATAAAATGTTATGTCTTGTTACCTTAATAATTTAAGTAACTCTAACACTATAAACAGGAAGATAATAACGTTTGCAGACTACTGCCTGGCGGCGGAATTAGGAGTTAGTATGGTATCAACCTGGGAGACCTACCATCAGTAAAGAGATATTACGGATGAGATTAAGATAACTGCAGTCGATAAAATTTTAATGAATGTTTTAAACGAGGACAGTCTACGGTTTTAAAAGAATTAATCGTCTAAAGTTTCATTCAGACTATATCAATTTCACTCATCTTAAAAATTTGGTGATGAAGTAATAGAAGTAAAGAATAAACACTTGTGCTATTTATCTTTACTTAGGAGTAAACACGATATATTTATAATAAATTAAGCTGTAAGTTGACTTGTTATATTAATTGTATTAAGTATTATTTTGTCTAATGAAGCAGAGGAGCAGAACGTTTATCTGATGATGAGTAATAAGGAAATTCCTTTTATACAACTCTACACTTCGGTTATAGGCTATAGATACAAAATGATTAGTTTCGTAATTTCGCTCGTAAAACACAATAGCTGCTTACATTGATTATTGGCGCAAGATGCAGGCACTTTTAGGCTTTTATACCTACCCAGAATATTCGGTATAAAGACCCAATAAAAGTACCATAAAATTTTATATTTAGTTCTAGTAACAATTACAATAATGTTATTTATTTATCGAAGAAATTACTCGACAACGAAGTTTGATTTTAAAGTACAAATAAATTTTTACTGCTGCTAATACACTAAAAACACAAGTACAGTGTGTCTGTGTGAGTGTTAGAGACTTGTTCGAGTGAGAGAAAGTCCTCGGGGTCCATTCACAAGCCGCATACAAATATTTGTGGCCGCCTACAATACCGAAAACGGGTTTAGACCTTTCTCGCCTTGGAAACGACGACGAAGCGATATCAACCTGCATGAGTAGTTAAGTGGTAGAGGTTTATTATATTACTAGTTTATGATAATCGCTTTTCAACATGAGTGCCTGCAGACGATGAGTTAAGACTCCATCGTTTATCTGTAATCCTTTTTATGTGAATTTCGTGTATTATGTGGCACTTCAAGTAAGATTAGAAGTTAAAGGATGAGAATGACTATGATTAATTATATAGTATTATATGTATATACGAAATATATAGTAGTATAATACGAAGAATGTGAAAATATTCTGAAGATACGTTTTAACATAAATTTATTAAAAATGCTTTCGTTAGTTATTTTAAGATATGTTTAAAATTAAGTGAAATTATAACACAATTTGAAAGCGTTGTAATAAATTTGCTGAGAACTCGGAAGAAACGATAGGAATAATTTTTATTACCACTTTCAAATTTATTTTGTTCTGATGACGTTTTGAACATTTTTTTTCCAATAAATATTACTCCTAATTATCATCATTGGAATATGACCGTCTTAATTTATATACATTTATATACTATGGAGATATGATGAGATGGCGAAACATGATGAAGACAAGAGTAATAGCTGGAGGTAGTCACGACCCTCCGACATGAGTAATACGATTTCAGGAGATTATACTTTGGAAATTTACGAAATATTTTATTTTATCTTTAAATATTTAAATGTACTTAATTGTACTTTTACTAAAAAAAATTCTAAAAAATAAAAGTATATATAAAAAAAAATATAAGTCTATTTAAAAGTTACTATCTAAATATTACTGTAATGGTTTACTTCCTTTTCTTTACATCTAATTTAAATTTTAGAGGAAATTTCAGTGAGGAAAAAATTAAAATGATTCACAAGTAGAACTATATAAAAATCAATTAATACAGATTGAAATTAATTATTGCGGTTAGCCGTTTCAGTTTTAATCTGAAGATTTGTCATGGAAAAATATTCAGAACAATTTTGTGATGTATTTAAAATTTACAATTGATTATTATCTAGTGAATTCACTTTTAAAATATAGTATCAACAAAACTGGAAATAGATTGTAGACTTGCGAAAACGGTATATTTCAGTAAGAATAGAATTTGATTAATTTAGGTATTATTATAAAGAATAAAATTAATGCTTACAGAAGGACTAATTTTAGGTAAACCTAAGAATTAGGGACGCTTGTTTTTATAGAGCTGTATAATATTATAATCCTAATTATAAATAAAATGCTGTAACGGTAAATAGAAATTTCTAAATAGCTCAAAAATTGAGAAATATGCATTAACAAATACAAAATATATTTTTTCTCCCTTATCAACTCCAAAAGTTTCAATTTTTCTTTAAATTTATGTAGACTACGAAAAAAGTGCTAGTCATTTTCTTTCTAACACAAAAAAATATAATCAAAACCGCAGAAGGTTTCAAGAGATTTAATATCAATCTTTCTTAAACCTACCTCCTCCTTATCCTAATTTCTCCCTCCCCCTGCCTTGAGGGTTGGGACTAACTTAATAGCATTTTCTTTTTAAAAAAATCTAAATCAACAGAATCGGTTTACATCGAAGAAAGTTATTCGCACTTACGTTAATAATCTTCCTTGTATTGGACCCATTTGAAAATATTTCCAAAGCGCCATAAATATATATATTAAATTGAACATTACAATGATTTTGTTATACCCCAACCGATTGTACGTAGTTTAGTTACGTTATCAATTACGGTTTTATGCTCATTTACATACATAACCTTAAGTGAAAGTTTGACGCTGTTTCCCCATACTAATGTGTAAATGTTTAAAAATTCCAACTACAGCGGCGTGGTGCTTACACTTTTTCCGACGAAACAAACCGACTCGGCAAATAAATTGAATAAATTAGTCAATCGAACTCAACCAACCCCTCTTCGGTGGTCATAGATTAAAACATACCTACATTACAATTTAATTATTTCACTATTGAATATTTGCTCGAAGAGGCGCGGGTTCAATCCCGGTTGGGGTACAGCTATCGGTGAAGGAAAACACCCTGAAGCAAACGACATATACGGTATGATGATTTTAACTCTTTTTTTATGCGATTAGGCCTCCAGTAGTAGGCACATTAAGAAGGCTGTTTATTTATTTTTTAATTTATGAAAGATATACATTTCTATGATAGGTACATTGTTACTTTTGTAATATAATGTATTGACTTTTACGTTATTAGTAAAACGATCGAATAAATATCAGTTAATGTCCTCGAATATAATATTTTTTATTACAAATGATTTTCATTGAACTATTTCAAAATTGTACATCATCATTTCAACCGATGGACGTCCACATCTGGACATAGGTCTCTTGTAATGTGTTCCACAAATCTGCTCAAGTTAATGAATATATAGAAATAGGTTTTAGTTAGAAATACTATGGTTATTTATAAAAAACGAACAGAAGATTAATAAGTTCTACTTTATACCCACTTGAATTCGCCCACTCTGTTGGTCGCTGATCTGAGTCCGACGTAGCTACCATCACTACTTTCCTTCCCTGCGTATGTGACGTAACTCTATAAAAGAGAGTGCAGTGAAGACGCCGCCGCTATACCGTATCCGCTCGTCTGGCTCGGCCATAGCGTTTCGATCAGCCATATAGAAGGACGCGAGCGGAACCTATTCCGCTGGAGCCCACAAGGACTAGACAGTGAAAAGTCAAAAGGTGAAGTGACCTCCGAGGACATCCAGTGTTGGTGACGTGAACGTGATAGTGTTGTGATGTCGTGATAGCGTACAGTGTCCGTGTGATAGTGGCACGTCAGATGTGACACTGTCGCGATCGCGGTCATCCAGTCCGGTGGTAATTAAAGCACTGTGTTTGTTTCAGATACGAGATGAGGTCGTTGTTTTTGTTAGCGGCTCTATGCTGCATTGTATTAACGGCATGGGCGAGTCCCATTGCGTGGTCCGAAGATGACAAGGAAGTGGGCAGGCAGTCGGGGGCCGCTGCAGCACCCACACCTGCGGCGTCCTCTGAAGATGACGACGACGATGATGATGACGACGACGATGACGGTCTTGATGCTTTAGGAGGTAATATATTTTTTCATTTACTAATGTATGCATAAGACATTGAAAAGCATTTTAAATATTTTGAGATATCTGCATAAATAATATAAAACTTTTCCGTGAAAGTAGGATGAGGATATATATGGAAAACAAACATTGATATTGGTCAAAGCCGTCTACCGTTGAATACACAAACGTAACGGTAGATTTAGCATATTATGTACGTGTAAAGTCAGCGGGTAGCCCCATGGCAATGCTTAGTTTTACTGATCATCATCGAGCGACTAATGTGTATAAAATATACTGCCTATTAGTATTGTTGCACCCATGTAATTGCTAAAGAATAAGTTGTGAAAATTTCTTAATACGCGGGATTATTTTTTAATAATTATGTACTTTACGTAGTAATTAACATATCGACTAGTATATAATATGAGCAACACAAATATTCATAAACATATAGGAATCTTCAAATAGCGCCAAAAACGCTTTAAATATTAATGTAGTTAAGGTTATTTTATTTGTTTTTGAGCGTTCAAATAATGTTTGTTTTCTTACTATCAGTTAAGAAACATACTATTTTGTTCGAAAGTGTTACATTCCTTCGATAAATATGCTTAACAATCAGAACGTAGCTGGTCTAGCGCGGTATGTGAATCAAACAGCGTGACTGTGCTCTCATTTGATAATTAATTCTAACATAGAAAAAAACTATCAGAGAAATTGACGCTTGTCGACTTTCTACCTTCGCAGGCCTTGTCCTGTACGACACATATCGGCACAAGATTTTAAATAATCATTTTAATATAGTATTAAGTTAATTGTTGTTTCAAACAAAACTTTTTTACCTTCTTTAGATACAGATGACGATGAAGATGATGAAGAGGACGATGATGAAGATGAGGAGGAATCAGACGATGATGATGATGACTATTTGGAAAGATTCTTTGATGATATCTTAGGAGGAGGTACGTCATAATATAAAAAAGATCATTGTTCAAATTTAATAATTAAAAATTAAATTTTTATATACCACCTCTTGGTGGTAAAATGAAAGTATGAAATAATTTTTTCTACTTACAGAAGATGACGATGATGATGACGATGAACCAGCAGCGGTTCAGCCTGTTGCTGCCCCAGCTGATGTTGTAGCCGCTGCCCCTGCAGTTTCTGCAGCTTCACCTGCTTCCGCAGAAGAAGTGTCCACTCTTGCCGAAGAAGCTGAAACGGCCGAAGGAGAAACTGTTGCGGAAGGTGAAGAAATTGAAGCCGGCCAAAAGGAACCTGCCAGTGCCGAAGTTGAAAGTCCAGTTGCTGGTGCTGAAGCTGCTTCAACGGTTGAAAACGACGCTGAAGAAGACGATGATGAGGAGGAGGATATTACCGATGCGCTCGACCCCGAGGACGATGACGATGATGACGACGAGGAGGAGGAAGATGATGATGACGAAGAGGACGATATTTCTGACGCTCTCGGCAGGAATATCTCATCTAAGCACTCACGTGAGTCTAAAAAGTTCAATGCGAAGTTTTCGGCGCACGCGAAAAAAAGCGGGAAAAAAGTAAACCACGGTGGTAAAGTTAAGAAACCCAAAACAGCATCTAACGTGGTTATAGCTGATCACAAAAAGTTCAGATAGTGATTTCTGTCACCGAATTTTCGGAAGCGCCATGCCCTCTCAAACACCGGAGAGTATCCCACGGTCCCATCCTCTAGCTTTAGTTATTTATTGACTATTTATTTATTCTATTTAATTTATTTTATTTATTAAGTGAGCGTGTTTGATGTGTGACTGTACGTATGATACATAAAGAGTCAAAGTTAAATTAATGTCTAGATCATGTCACATTGATTTCGTGGCAATTTATATGAAATAAATCTGTTTGTTCTCACTTCCTGTGTCAAGTTTATTGATTAACCTTTGAAAACAGTTGTGCGTTTGCTTGAAAATTAGATGTTATAGAAAAGGGAGATCGGTCAGAACTCTAGTTGACTAAATCTATGTTGTCAGTGAAAAGTGACATTATCTAGGAATTAATTTAATTGTTATCTCAATAAATAAATAAACACTAGTCAGTTAAATTTGTATACATATTTAATTTTATTATTATCATATATTTAAAATGCAAGTACTTAATATAACGTAAATATCTAAAACCTACTAATATATTACATTATATTCATATCATATTTATATATAGAGATAAAATTTTTGGTATAATATTGTATAAGTAACTAGCTTTTTGACCGATTTATCTATAAATTTAACGCACAATCTAACCGTAAATCCTATTTCCTGTGTCCTGGACGTGTTGTCGCTGTTATATGAGAGACTAACGTGCGAGATTTCATTTGGCGATAGTGTCAAGCTATCGTTGTTTGTGATCTAGAAATCCCGCGTGTATTCAGTGCAACAAACTGTGGAGCTGGTAGGAGCAAGTTTGATGTGGATGTGTGTTAAGGGGTCGACATCGGACATCGCGTCCGACGACTTACGCTTACTTTCTCATCCGTTGTTGGGCCGATGACCCTACCCGATTTCATATATAGCCTTGACACTTTCTATGACCTTGCTCCTTCTACTACCAGGAACAACCTTGACAAACTGAAGGCATATTTGTACATAATCTGTAGAAAGCAGTGTAACGACGTTTGACTTTACTCTCACTGAATGACAAGTTTGTTGCGAAATTTGTATGTTGCTGGGACGGCTCAGTGAAAACGATGTAATGAGATGCGAAAAGAGAAATTTAAAATGTTTACCGTCGTGAGATTCCGAGAGAGTCGTAAGCGGTCACAATCAACCTGAATGAAACTAGTTTGTTACCGGTAACGTCTAACAGACACCTAAAATGGTTTGCTGAGGTGTGTTTCGTAGCGGTTTTCACAAAAAAGAAATTCACTATATTTATATTGAAATATATAAAACGATATCATAATTTGACATTGTAATACATCATAATTGCTGTATTATTGCGTAAATGTAGACGACGTAAATCAAAAATGCCGGAAATAATATCGCTAGGAACGTGGCTACACACCATAGTATAGCAGTAACGTGTGTTACCGAAACCAAGCTTAAATTCCCGTTCGGTTCTAGCAGTTCCGCAATTAGATTTCTTGCATGTGCGTCTCGGCACGCAATTTCTTTTACGTGTGGAAAATAGAAAATCCATCGTTGAGTGGTCCTATTAATTGTTGCTCGCCATTAGAATTCAAGCGGGGCTCACGGAGACGGGAACAGTTACTTGTTCGCGTGCCTTCGCAACGTGCTTCGAATTGTCTATTTGAAGTATGATTATCTGTCAGTGGAATACCTAATTAACAAGTGACACACAATAAGCACTGTACAGTGCATGCTGTCACGAAAATGAACGTTTATCGAGAAATAGTTTGCGGTTGAATAAACTTCATCGAAAGGTTTTATATTCATGTGATTTCTATTGAGACTTGAATAACTTGAAATCGGTGGTTTTGGCTAAATATTATTTATATTCGTTTATTAATCTTTAAAGCAATATAAAGTTAATCGTTTTACTAGTTAGACTAAATTTATTAATAAAATGCTAAGAGAGAATATTGATCCTTCATAGTTATTAATTATATATATTTTTTTTAACTTTTTCTTCTTGACATAAATAGAAAGTTTTATTTCGGCACATTTATTTTACGATTTGCAATTAAAATAATGGGTAACTTATTTGTACTAATAGCTAATTATTAATACTTTCTGGTGGCGATATTAAGTAGAAAATTAAAAATCGTCAATACAGCCGAGAGTATGACTCAAAGTTAGAATTAAATTAAATAACATGAATATATTGTTTAAAGTTTTAAATTCTAAATCAACAATAAAACGAACAAATCTTAAAAAAGCTAGATATACGGAAATTAAATGAAGTATTATATTTCATACAATATAAAACAACTTTCGATCTTGCTCTAGTCCACTATAAGGGTATTGAAAGATGTTTTCCTTTGTGAAAAATTCACGATGAACCTAAAACAAAAGTATTTGGTCGATTCTTTTACCTAGTTTAGGTTTGACTGCTTTTTTCTTCCTCTAGTTTCATAGACCAGTGACAAAGAAAGCAAGCTTTGAAAAATTTAAGTTACGATAGTATAAATAACTTCCAATCTTACAGGAGCGTTGAAAGAGGAACCTTCGAAAAAACCAGTTGTACCCGCTGTATATATTGTAAAGTACAATCGGTTCGTTGATAACGTACTCGAAAAGATGAACGACATTCTGAGACGTTCCTATGATCCTGTTAACGTCAAACTTCAGCCAATTGATGCTAAAAAGAAGAATACTAAGCCTAAGAAAAATACGAAGAATAAATCTCAAAAGTAAAAATGTTTATGAGTACTTTAAATTTACAATTTTCTCTTTCGATATTGCAAAAAAGGCTAAAAAATAATTTTAACTTTAATTTTGTGTAGAGAGAAGTAATTTTGTTTTTTATTGAATTTGGGCGTAAATAATGATATCTAACAATATTATTTACTTTTTAGAAATACTAGTAGTAAAAAGAAGCAGAGTACTCGTGCAAGCAACTCTGGAAAGATCGAAAATAAAACAATCGATGGTTATAACGAAAACTAATGAAATAAGTGACTCACCTTTAGTGGACCAGAAGATTGAACAAGTAATTGTAGAGTCGCCCCAGAAAACTGAAACTAGGGCTTTAAAAGAAAAGTCAAGTACCCAAAAGGGAAAAGCCAAACCTACCACGACAAGGCCAAAGCCCCCTCCTAAAGGACCAAAACCCGTCGCTAAGCCCCCTGTAAAAACTACTACTAAGAAACCAGTAAATAAAAACAAAACTAAAACTAGTGAGAAAAGTAAACCAAGAGCCAAAGGAACTTTGTATGGTTTGTCCTCGCTGAGAAGAACTGGAGATGTCGGGGTCAATATTATGTCAGATCACACAACAGTAAAGAGTAACTTTGCTGTGGGACCCCTTGTCTTGAAAGTGGAAAAAGAGGTATGTTTTCTGGATTAAAGTATAAAAAATTCTCAATTAGGAAATTAAATTACGATTTTAAGACATGGTATGTCAATGTATAGAAAAATAAAAAGAATATAATTTTTAGGTAGCACGCGGCGGGAAGAAGGAGTTGAAATCCGCAACTGCAACCACTGCTGAAATGGCAGGCAAAATAACTCTTCGAGTAAACAATCAAGGTGTCGCCACGTTGCATTCAATAAAAGTTTTGCAACCAAAACAGGTGAGTGAGTCAAACTTTTATTTAAGTAAAGAGAAAACACCTAAAATTAAAGAGTTTTTTAACAATTACAATAAGGATGCTTATCTCTTTTTTTAATTCTGTTTTTTCTACATAGCTTGATGAGGTCCGATTTTGATATATTTTGTTGGAATGAATTTACTTCAAAATAGGTGCCATTAAATTATAAAACAAATTCCTTATAGCAGGAATATTTGCATCTGTTAAAAACTTCCTTAGTCTTTGAGTATAGTTTTAAGTGAAATAGTATTAGTAATCGCTTGATATTATTAAATCATAATTTAGTTGTTCTTTCTTAATGAAACTTAAAGTTTAAATTTGCTAGTTATTATAAATTGAATTACTATTGGGTTTTGGAAACTTTATTATGTAATTGGTGTTTGTTGTATATCTACGTTCTCTCTTTTCGGTGAGTTTCCATGACAGATTGGGTAATTTATGGTAATGCAGCCATTGCCTTTATTATCAGGCGCATAGACATATGGCTGTCTAGACATCCCTTTGTCAATATTTCATTCATTACTACAAAGATTTTTGCTTTGTACATACGAACAAGGAAGCATTGGAATAGTCCATCTCCGTCTATGTATCCGTTCAGATAAATAATTAACTTCGAAAGTAGTCCGCATTACAATGTAAAGACTACTATATCTCTGATTACCTATGAAAGAGGCTGTGGTCAATCATTAGTTCATACCACAATTAAAAAAAAACATTTTTTTCCAGAGTTTAACACTGCTAATATCGATTTAGTGAGATAATTTTTAACTAATATTTTCTTTCATTATTGATTGATTGTTTAATAGTAATTAATCATTTATTTCGTTACAGGTCCGAGTCGACAGCAACCACGAGCGCACCCGGGAATTGGTATGGCAACGAAGCGCCAGAATTGCACATGTGGTGTCTGAAAAGTTAATGTCTGCTTCCAAGCCAATGTTTCTTCAAAACGCATAGATTTCATTGAAGAATTCATACGGAGCAGAAACCAATTTGACATTTCATTATCATCATTATCATTAGTCTTTATACGTCTACTGTAGCACATAGGCTTCTCCCAAAGATCTCTACACCGATCAAATCTGCGCTGTCCGCATCTGGCGGGGTCTGGGATATTCATCAGATCTAAGGTTTGAAAAAAAAAACTTAAATGAAGATAAATAGAAACTCTGAATTAGACTATAGACTAGTTCGATAATAATTAGATAGGTTATCGGGTCTAGTATGATAAAAAAAATTAATACTATTTAGAAGGGATTGTTCGAACTAGTTTATACTCATAACAGCAATGGCATTGCAGAACAAAAACCAATTTTTAAACCCCTAAAGATTCTGCTGATATTTTAAGATAGTTTTGATTTGATTCAGTGAGTAATATATTCGTATGCCAATGCATTTAAGGTCTTCTTTCATTCATTAAAATGTTAAATTAAGGCGGTTAGTAAATAATATAATGGATACTCAATATTAATTATAGTCACAAGATGCATTTATAATTGTAATTTTGATGGTGCTAAGTAATATATGAATAATTTTTCTTATAATAAAATATTATTTATTTTAGCGGTATTTTTGCGAATAAATCTTCAAATATACACATTTAATTTATTTATTTTTTATGAAACAACATTGAGTGTCAAGATGACCTTTATAATAATTACCCGTAATTATTCATTAGATATGTTGACTTCATAAAATATTCCTTTTATCGAGTATAAGTCAGCTGAGAAAGGATTTCATAAAAAATTTTCCCCAAAGGGGGTTGCGGAGTTATAAATCTGCCACCACATCCACGGCCCTACTGTTAGTCCATTATAAATAAAAATTAGTAGACAAAAATTACAAAATATAAAAACCGTATGAAAATTGCAAAGATTTATTTCGTATTTTTATTGCACTTATCCATTTGTATAAATAAAAAGGTAACATAAGTTTAACTTAAAATTAAATAGTGAATAGTAGGAAGTGACATTTAGGAAAACAGAACAACAAATGTTAGGTATAATTTAGTTTTAGAGACATACAGGAAACAACACATCTTTGGTAACTATGTCATAACTCGTATCTCCACAGTAAGTGCAGTAGCTAAGCGTTTGCCTCGTAACATAGAGATCCCGGGTTCAAATTAGAACTCACAAGTGAATTTTGATACTGGGTACTAACTGTTATCTGTAAATGTGCACACCGTGTAAAATTGAGGTCAACTTATTTTAAATAAAAGAGTAAGTCATTGGGAAACTATGTAAATAGCAATAAAATTAACTAGTAATGTTTTGAAAACTTTTTAAATTTAGGTTAAATATGTCATAAAACTGTCTATGGTTCTAAAGGCTTTATTTATATATGACTATAGGAACTGCGGTCAGGTGTCGTTAATTTCGTTGGTTATTTTTTTAACACCGTCATTTGATCTTAATAGGGGAACGCGGTTCTGGCTGTGGTCTATGACCACCTCTATAGCGTTATCGTCCAGGTTCTGTAACGAGCTGTATGTTGGTGGCGGAATTATTTTATTCTCCTTACTATTTAATAGCGGCAACGGTATGTTACCGGTGAGATCTGCAAGTAAAGAATTATTGTAATATAAACACAATATTCATTAGAACACATTTACAATTTAAACATTGCGCTAAAATTAATGTAACTTATTTAATAAATTTTTATTCATAATATTTTCTACTTTAGAGCCAATATTGTTAAATGTCATAAGTTTCAGTGTTTACTTATAAAGGACTAAATAGTTTTCTGCTTAACAATTTACTTTTATCAACGGTAAATTTTTCATTTCACCAAGTTACAAAGTAAAAGACGAATACCTTGCAAGGTTGCGTCCAGTTCGTTGGGGCTTAACACAACAATGACGCTGGAACCGGCCCCACTGAATACGGAGGCGACACTGGCTCTTGGTGAAAGCAGGACCAGCGGTTGACCTCTGGACGACAGTGAATTCGAAAGCGCGCAGAGTCCTTTAGCAGCAGTGAAATCAGCACCTAGAAACCATGCGTAATTTGCAGAATATTTGTTTACTCCTAAATGTTACTCGATGAGTTATTTCTTATATATATGATGCAATAATAAGGGTTGTAGAAAAATTTATAAGTAATACATTAATTCATAATGATGTTTATATAATACCGAGTTGCATTCTTTACTCTGTGTGTTTTGTTATACCAGTTGTAATTATTTCAGCTGCATTTTAACCTTTTTATAGCAGCTTTCTACCCTGTATTGTATGTATTATTACGTGGTAGATGGTATAGCAGCGCTTGATTCTGCTGTCAAGCAGTAGTGTGCAACGATTTTCAGTTTCCGGAAGGTGTATTTGAGAGCGACATATCAAACACATTGCTTATCTTAAACACATAAGATGACGAGGAACATTTTGGTGGTATGCAAACGACATAAAAAGCGGTTCATTGACGTCGATCTATCTAATCGTCTCATAACACTATGTAAGAAAAATCTACTCACATAGTAATAGCAAGATAACGCTATCGCTAGGGTACTAGATATTGACGGTGCAATGAATAGTTATAGCTTAGTTTATATGTGCACGAATGCCTTGTGTGACTCGAGAGGCGAAGATTCAATCTCATAAAGATTGAGTTTTCGGTAAAGCAAAACATCGTGTGGAAACCGCCACGTTCTAAGAACAACAGCTTTTGTTGATAATGGGTAATTCAATCCAGAATTAGCCAGCAAGGCTCGGTCTCGCAATAGTGGTAACTAAGTGGGCTGTTTATATAACTAAACTGTTAATAGATTAAAATATAATACCTAAAACATATCTGCAATCGATCACTACCGGCATGATACAACCACCTTGCTTTTGCGCTGCCCGTGTGACGTACTGTCTTATATATTCGACGCCGGGGAAGTAAAGACTATTCCCTACCGTCACCAGTAAGTAGTTGAAGCCGGTTGTAGACTGTAATAAAAAAAAATCAGGTAAGACTATTTTATAGTCTAAAGTACACTGCAGAACGTGTAAGGAAACTGGTTTCATTAGGAACAATATTTTATCTATAATAGTTATTCCATGCTATTTGATCTTAATTCTAAATGGAGTTGATAATGAGGCCGCTGATGGTGAGTTACTTGCAAAGAATACTCAGGGTCTTATATGTTGATAGCAGGAATACAGTAATACAATTTTGGCGGCAGAATCATAAGGTGGTAAAAAACCTGGCGAGTTTTGATACAACACTCCCATTAACCAAATGAATATAAGTCGATTATATTTTCGAATTCAAAAAAAAATTATGGTCAAATACTGTAAACATGAAATAAGAGCATTTAAGACAGATGGAAGGATAAAAAAATATATTGTCAATTGTTATTAGCTATCATATTTTTTTTTATTTTACAAAGCGACGAAAAGAACGATATCTTTATCTGATGGTAAGTAATACGCTTGTCTATAACAACGTGGTACTAGTTAGAATGATATACGCTACCACATTGTTCTTGTCGTGTTGAGACAGCCGCTTTCAAACTGGTTCACAGTAATGTTTGCATACTACTGTAGGGCGGTAGCAGTAGCTGCGGTGGTACCTGCCTAGACGGTCTCCCGTAAATGAAACCTAGCACCAGTAAATTCTACTGTTATATGTATAACATGACAGCAGAATTGGTTCTAAATTTTTCACTCGGAAAAAATAACCACAGGGATCACCAGTGATCGGCACATTATCAAATCTTCTATTAAAAATGATGTGGCATTTAACGGGTTAAGCCACAAAAGTTGTAAAAGAAATAATAATAAAACTAGATAATTAAAATGTCAAAGCAAAGTTAATAACGTGTTTGTAAAGTTAAACGAATTAATTGTTAAACTGGTGAACGGCAAGTTTGTAAAGTGCGGAACCAAATTTCAAGGCAATCATAGATCAGAGATTGTGGTTTTTTTTTTAAAATACTATTATATAATAATAATTATAAACGATTACTATATAATTTTGCGATCGTGCTGTATGTGTTGAATCTCTTCAAGGTGATTTTTATTAATTCTTGACATACATAAAGATTGTTATCATTTGTTATGTATTATTTATCACTGGTGATAGGTGTCCGTTACCGAAGACCGATTAGGTCCATCGCAGCCATCGCAGCTCCTATTACTGCCGCCAAACAGTACTGTGCAAACGTTACTGTGTTCCAGATTGAAGGAAGTTGTAGCTTATGTAATTGGGTATCGAGACTTAACATCTTAGGTCTCTTAAGTATACCATACTAACTAGCGTCGCGTTGTTATAGGCGGGCGTATCACTTACTATAACTTGAACGTCCCGCTCGTCTCGTCGCTTCGATGTATAAAAAAAATAATGTTAATATTTCTCGTGACTATTATTCCTAGGACTTTTTTTTTATAACTGTATAGGCTAGGCCAGTCATAGATAATCTAATTCCAAATGTAATAGAAGATAGAAGATAAGTTTTTAATCTTAATTGATATCAATAAGAATGTATTACGCAATTTTAAAATATTTTTATTAATGATTAAAACAATGATAAACAATTATTTTCTTTACCTCTTTTTTTTCTTTAGGAGTGAAAAGATGAGCGAGACCTTTGCGAGAGCTAAAAAAATATAGCTATTCTTCGTGCAAACAGCATTAGTTCAGCCGTTTATGTATCTATATATTATTTATATGTCTCCGTAGATAAACCTAGCGGCTACCTGTTAATGTTTAATGTTTAGTACTTACAGTTACAATTTCTGCGTCTAGTTGCGGCCTAGCGCTTGGATACAATAAAAGTAGAACATTCAGAACAACTCCAGCCACTATGCCCAATTCGACGCCGACCACCAAGCATATCGCGAAGGTTGCGAATGCGGGCATAAGGTCTGCACGTCTAGAACGCCACATTGGTTTCACCACCTGCAATGGGTGTGCAATAGCAAATGTTAAAGAAAGTCTGATAAATTTAGGTGTTAAATGTTCTTAATGATAGTATCCCTTATTGGTTTATATAAATACCTAAAATTGCGTTATAATAGGCGGATTTAATAGTCTGTTAGCTTTCTCTACCCGACAATCTACTAAGTGGATAGATCATGTAGTAGATAAGGAGGAACATTTTAATATGCAATAAATACATACATAATGAGGAACTAGTCTTCAGTGCCCACTTTACACCCCTATAAATCTTACTTTAATAGTTTTAATTTAAAGGAACAAAACAAACAAAAACCCGTCAATGGAGATTTAAGAGGTACATGGCGTCTTGTCGTAGCGTTATAGTAATAATAGCGATCCAGTTTTGCTATACATTTCTTTAATTTATAGCAAAACTGGATCGATAACACAACTGATAATATGTAGCCATATAAATAAAGTAACTTATAGAATAGAATATATTTAAGGAAAATTGTAGTAATTATTGTTGCAAAAAAATTTTTCGGTAAAGAATAACGAACAAAATGATATATATTGAAAATTATGTTATTCTTAATATTTCAGTGCATGTACATTTTATAAATTTACAGAGATCTGTTTAATAAATTATTATTATATATAAATAGCCAGTAAGAGGTACTATAGAGTTTAAAATTTAGAAAGTCGATCGGATAATTAAATGCTTGCCCATTACAACGTGGTGCTGGTTAGGACGATATACACTATACTCAATTGTGCCCGTGTGTGGCTTGAGACGACGAGATGTTAAATTTCGATTTTTTTTAAATAAATCAGTTTAGTGCTCAACCTCGATGCCACCAGGTGTTGAGTGTCAATACGGTAATGTAGAAGCAAACTAATCCAGTAACAAACTATTTGCTCTTGAATATATTTTTTTAAACCAATTCATTTTACTAGCTACAATGCCTTTCACAGAACATAGTAACGTCTGCCACAGTCTGGCAGCCGAAAAGTTAAGCTAAGATTCTATTTTAGAGGTGTAGTTTCTCCTTTTTTTATATAAACAGCGAAGGAGTGACATATCTTACCAGCGGCAATGTTACCGTTCAATTATCACGTGGGTGTGTTCAAGAGTGAGTAGGCTGATACTAGGTTAGTGCGATTTTAATAAAGGTCACATTACTATTTAACACCAATTGGAATCGAGGTTAAGTACTAAGCTTTTAAATATCTATTAAATAAAATATAAGGCCTGTGGTCGTACCTACTTAAACGGTATCAAGCAACAGGGGGCAGTTAATCGTTTTTAATTTTTAAGGAGTTAAATGTGAAATGTAAACATCTCACGTCCTTGAAAAATGTTAAGTGTTCTAAGCGAGCCAATAAAAGTATTTATATTATCGAATTGAATGAGTAAGACGCAACAACAGAAAAACACACACACAAAAAAAAAAATATACAAACACACACACATGTCGTAAGCGACAACATCACATTTTTATTGTTCACGCACGAATAGTTCTAGTAGTGAATTAATTTATGCAGTAGATTAAATTTATTAATGTAATACTTAAATATAATATAAAAGACTCGATTTTCGTAAAATTTGTGAAAAATAAACGTGACGAAGGACAAACTATAGAACAAACGCATAAAAAAAAACCGGTTTAACAAACTTTTACTGTGCCAGTGGCTTATGATTTTTTTGTACGATCTTCGAGGTGTTAGCAATTATAATAATTAATCGAGAATATTTTTCTTTGTTTCATTTGAAATAGCACTAATTTTCATATCCAAATAAGGTCAAATGTTAATGGTATGAATTCAGTACCATGATCGTACTCTGACATGGACGGTTGATTGGTTTGTACTTATCGATTGAGATGTAATTAAAGATGTACATAAATAAAATTTTGTTATGGTGAAGACAAGTATCTTATTTGGATCGAGAAGACCATTTCTAACTTGATTATAAGACGCAGACATCGCAGCAAATAACATTCTTAGTTCTTTTTATAGATATTAATTGACACAGACATGTATAACAGCGCAGCGTCGCATGATCAGGCTTGAAGGGCGGAGTAGAAAGTGAAATTACTTGGATAAGGAGACTTGAAATCGTATATCTGAAGATGACGGTGTGGTGAATACACTATGAATACCACTACATCGTTATGGGCAGGGAGATCATTTACTACAAAATACTTCAGAATTAAATTCTGCCCGTTGGTTCTTCGAAAAAAATAATACACAGGATAATAATAAATATTAGTTGTGGCTAATAAAATTACATTCTTTGACTCTTAAGGTATATGTTTAAATAATAAAATGTTAGTAATAAGATATATGTCATAGCAATCTTTAAGATAAGAGTAAATAAGTTTTTTTATTACTGCTCTTGACCACAAAAGATTACACTTATCATCCGGTAAACAGTTATAGAATTAATGAATTATGGCTTACCTCATATTCTATCATAAATATGACTGCGCATATAACAACAGCGGCTAGAGAAGCTTTCGGTATAAAATAGAAGTAGGGAGTGAGCAAGCTCAGCGCCAGTAGTACCAAAATGCCTGTAAACAATTTTTTTTTCATCAGACTTTTTATTTTATATCGAGGCGACAACCAACATATGCAAGACGTCTGGTCATAGGACTGCTCATAACAACGATGGTGATAAATAGGATGTTTGCACAAGACTATTCCTCTCCTTTTAACTGATATTCAGGAACGTTTGCACAATACTACTTGGCGGTAGAAATAAACGTGGTGTGGTTGTGTATAGGGAACCAGAAAAGAGAATACTCATTTGTAAGATACTAATTATAAACTAGTGCATGATGGTGTTGGATTATTTATTATGAAATATAAAATGAAGAACTCTTCTCCATTTCTGATGCCAAGAGACGAATGATCTTATATGGTTTTTTAATTTACTTTCAAAGGCAAAATTAAACACGAAGGAAACTCGACATAATATTTTAGGTAATGTAAATAACGCTTTTGAGAAACTGAACTTTTTTGTACAAGTATATTAGATAAAAACTTTTTAATTTTTATTGTATTGTACAAAGAAAGGGCGCATTTTTCGAATATTTGTAAAAAGGATCCATTTCTACGTCTCCATGTTTTCCTAGTAGGCGAAAGTTCTAGAAATCAAGCTTCTGTTAGTTAACGAAAGGAATGGTTTGATGTAAAGAATCGGGCTTACGAGTAAATACCATTGATATTCTTTTTTAAAGACCAGAATAAATCTCACAGTCAAATAACAGTTTCAAAAAGGAATAACCTATGTGAATATTTCGCAAAGTTTATTATTTGCAAACAAATAATTATATGGATTTTTAGACGGTGAGAACTATGGGATGTAAAAAATATCCGTTTTCACCGTTATTCTTTTTAGTAACTCACCATTACATAATGGTCACATATGGGCTCAAATGACTTTTTTTCAACACAATAATAAAAATGGAAATATAAACGTTTCCTGACATACCTTTTATATTTTTATAGTTATAAAAAGTTATGTAGGACGTCTTAAAATTCCGTTGGAATCATATATTACTCGCTAAAAAGTAGAATATTTTCCCTGTTTTATACGATCCAAAAAATTAAAAAAAAAAAAATATTTAAACGACACAAAAAAGTATTCAAATTTTTTTCTGAATTTCACAACTTCAAATATACCTATCGATAGAGCACGAAAAACTGAAACTGCATTTAAAAGCAATTTTCGCTATAATGGCGCTTACGCTTTTTCAGCCCAGAAGCAGCGATATATTCTATACTATTTAGTAGTTAAGACTGTGGATTATAAACTAATGTAATTATCTACTTGCCTGTGTATATGCCACCAAGTTGCGTGGAGACTCCGCTGGCGTGATTCACTGCGCTGCGAGAAAATGAACCAGTGATTGGCATCGCACTGACAAACGAACCGAATATATTGGCTAGTGATAGCGTTAGGAGCTCTTGTGTCGCGTCCACCGATTCACCACTGGCTGAGGAGAAATAAGGACCTTTGAAATTACATTCCCTTTAATCTAATATTATTTATAAGGCGTTATTTTCTGTTTAAAGAAAATCAATTGTTATATACAAATATGTATCTCTTTGGTGGTAGGTCTCTGTTGCTGGATATAGTCTAAGTACCACCGCACCTCCTATTTCTGTCGGCAAACAGTAGTGTGTAAAAATTACTGTGTTCCGGTTTCAATGGCGTAGTAGCTAGTGAAAATACTGGGGTAATGAGACACCTTATGTTTCAATGTCAAGAGCACAATGTGCAGTGTATAACATCCTAACTAGGGCCGCGTTGTTATTTGCAGGCAACAATTACCATCAGGATAACGTCGCGCTTCGCTTGTTGCACATTGTAACTTAAAAATTTAAAAGTTATTTCCTAAATAATGCTTGAGAGAAATAGAAGATACAAATAGAAACTGAATAAGGAAAAAATTTTTATAGATTCATGGGTATATTATTTTTGCATCGTAAAGATTTAAAGATGAACTTTGAAGTATTATATTTTATATCAAAATTATCAAAGTCGAACAATCCTATAAAAGTTTTCATTGGTCCATATAAAATGTACTGGTTGATTCCTCTACCTTACTTTGTCGCGTTAAAATATTATATATTATACATGTACATATGTAAAATATATAACCTGATCGAGAAAATTCTACTGCCGTTCAAAGATGAAAATATATTTCCATATTTATGTTAGATTAGCGAGGTGAATTACAAAAAAAAACCCAATTTGAAAATAAGAATGTATTCAGTATCTGCGATGGCATACAACCTGAATACTAATGTAGAAGTGGACACAGGTAACGATATTAGGGGTTATTAAATGGTACTCCTACGACCTGTACCTGTATATTGTTATTGCCTTTTGTTTAAACTACATTATCTATATCGGCATATAACTATATTCTAGATATACAAGATTTTGTTAAGAATAATTTAAGAATATTGGTGTTGCTATATTTATTAATATTTCAGTTAACATCTACAATTATGAATGTATTTTTGGGATGGTGCGGTCTAAGTAATAGTCTGCTGTATATAGTCACATTCTGTCAACAAAACAGGACTTGAGCGTTATAGATCTTTCATATTTATCGAAGATCTATACATATCATCTGGTATACAGTTCAGTTTTTGAAATTTATGATTAAAATATAAATAGAGTATGAATTTAATAAACTAGTCGCAAGTCTCTGCTATCGTAGACCGTCTACGTGGATATCACCACAGCGCGAGATTCTACCGTCATGCAGTAGTGGGCAAACATTACTGTTTTCCAATTTGAAGTGGCCTGTAGTTAGTGAAATTACTGGAGTAACAAAATTGTTTTTCTAAAGGTGACAAGCGCAATAAGATACTGTATAATAACCTTCCTTATAGCACTAACACTAGCTTATTATGTTTCTCTATAGACTCTTAGTTAAATAAAAAAAAAATGAAATATAAATTGGTGTACATTTAGTGAATAATCTGAAATCTGTCTAGATTACAAAAAGTTAATTTTGCTGTTTATTCCCTAAAGAGGTTATTGATTAAAGAGCTTTGATATTTACAATAATAGAAAATAGAAGGTACGTACCGAAAGCTTTGGCGATGGCTACATTTCCCAAAACAGCGATAATTGGGACTAGAACTATGGAGGTGCCCAGGTCTGAGCACATTTCTATAAACGTGACGTTCCTACCTCCATACTCTGTAGCAAAAGGAGGCAAACTCAATGCTGGAAGACCTTCTCTAAAATAAAAGTACATTAAGAATATTGGGAATTGGCTTGCAAGCAAGGTTATCTAATAATCTCTGACTGAAATCACTTTACGTCTTTACAAAAGAATGGATTTGAAGAAAATGATTATGTAAAAATCTTCTAAAGTGCTCTGGCAAGATACTTTTGCAAATTTATAACATTAAAAAATGTTTTTTCAGTACAGTAATGAAAAAAAAACTATAATTTTATTAAGTAGTAAATTATTATAAGAAAGTTTAAACAGAAGATTCTTATAATACATACTACATTGAAGTTATTAATGTGGCTTACTTCACAGTTCCTGTTAACTTGAACGGTGATTCCGAATATTTCTCAAAAAAGAAGGCGGTTAAAGAGCAGAATAAAACGACAATGGCGTTTCTGGAAGTCGACAGCAACCATAAAGTCTTCTTTAAACCTTTTTGACTCCATGGTAAATTTAAATCTTTAATTTTCTGAAACAATTACATACTTTTTCATGTTTTTCTTATGTTCAAGTTTTATCTTAAACTTTTTATTATTTTACCACGAAGGGATCCATAATAGCTAATTTATGTCCTCACTGCCGGGGCACAGGCCTACCCTCAATATGAGGGTGATGGGGCCATAGTCACCACGCGGGCCCAATGCGGATTGGTGACTTTACATTCACCTTAGAATAAATTCTAATTCATGTGCAGGATTTTTCACGATGTTTTCCTTCACCATTTGTATTTCGCTGTTGTAACTAAAGTTCACAAATATACAAAACTTAAATAGTAAGGTCATTGGTATATGCTGAGATTTGAACCCGCGAGCTTCGGGATGAAAATCGCACGCCCTAATCATTAGGCCAGCAAGCTACTAGGAGGCTACTCGAAGGGATATCTAATATAAATCTTTTATACTATCGTAAACATGAACTACAACAAAAAATTGGTAAAACGGAAATTACACCATTGATCTCGAAAAAAAAAATATATTAAAGCTTGATATACAGAAAAGCGATATAATCAAGTAAGACAATAGCGGTGTAATAAATAAACAAATTGTATTTCTTTATCTACCGATCTCTTTTCCGCTGAATCGCGTGCACTGAAGCTGAGAGAAAAGATCTTTGCGAAATAATGAAATCGTATTGGTTATTTATTACAGCTCTTCTCCACTCCATCCGACTCCACTTTGATGGATAACGAGCCTAACTTTCTAACGGTGTAGTATCGTAAAACAGAAACTTCCATAAAATATTGTTTTCGTTGCAAGGGACGCGTGAGGGTACATTGCCAGTTTAATAATAAAGATATCGACTTGAATTGATTAATAAAGTATTTAAATGTAGATGATAGGTTTTAAGAGAACATATTTGATAGAAAACAAAAGAAATATTATAAAAATGAAGTGAATTTGTAGTAAAAAAATTATATATAGACCTAAATATAAATTTACTATCATAAAAATTACTAAATATTACAACTGTTATCTCGATTATAAGAGTCTCATTATTCCACTATATTTGAAAGATAAATTTCACTACATACATTATGGTTTCTATAGAATCTATGATAATTGTGCTTTCAATTTGGATCTGCATCATATTCATCATCAGATGATGAATGCCTATATTTGGGTACGTGACCTCCAACAGTTACCGCAACTTTAAGCAGGTGAAGTGTGTTCATTGTTCAGTGTTCATCTTGTGAAGGGCCCCTCTATCAATTGGGTGATGCTTTATTAAATATTTGCCAGCTTGACCAAAAGCTGTAACTTTGCATTTGTTATTTGTTTATATCCATAACAGCCAGTTTACGTACCCACTGCTGGGGCACAGGCCTACCCTCAATATGAGAGAGATGGGGGTCATAATCACCACGCGGGCCCAATGCGGATTGGTGACACATCTTAGAGTAAATTCTAATTCATGTTCAGGTTCCCTTACGATGTTTCCCTTCACCGTTTGTATTTCGCTGTTGTAACTAAAGTTGATAAATGTACATAACTTAAATATTAATGTCATTAGTACATGCCGAGATTCGAACCAGCGACCTTCGGAATGAAAGCCGCACGCTCTAACCATTAGACCAGCGAGCTATATATATATATATAGCTACATATCCTTAATTTTTAATTTAACCATTGGATCAGATAATTTGAAATCTAGTCAAAAAACTTTTTTGTTTATTTCCTTTATAAACAAATTTTTCAAGTTTAATATTAAAATGTTATTATCAAATAATATTTTAGGCAAGACAGAAAGAAATACTTACCCGCATCGCAAGAAGGATTATTATACACGATATTCCCAAAACGCTGTCTGCGACCTTCGCGTTTGGTATGTTCACGACTACCTGTGACGAATTGTTATAAATATTACATAGACATAACCAATTGCAAAGTTAACATAGTAAGCTCACTATTAAAAATAACACCGAAAAAACGAATTTATAAAACTGTTGTTTAAGATAATAAATATTGATGTTTACGCGAACTATGCCAAATGTAATACAGTTTTACAATCTCCTGTTATACAAGCATAAACTTTTTTATATTATAGCCTTAGCATTTGAAATAAAAACTTTGTAAACGTATTACTCAATCAGAATAAAACCAAATAATGCTTAGTATTTTCTAAAATATAAATACTATATATTCTACAATATAATTCTACAAAATATTATAAATGTAATAAAATGGTTATTTAATGTTATTGTTTATTAATTTACTCGTATTTTTTAAAAATACTGTTTGCACTGGTGGTAGGTCTCTGTTGCCGGAAGCCGCCTAGGTGGGTACAGTAGTGTGCAAACATTATTGTGTTCCGGTTTGAAGGGCGCTGTAGCTGATGAAATTACTGGGGCTACAAGACTCAATTATCACAAGGTGACGAATGTAATGTGGCACCATCAGTGTGCACCATCCTAACTGGAGCCAGGTTGTTATGGGCAGGCGTATCACTTACCCTCCAGTGAACATCCAACTCGTCTCATCGCTTCGTTGTATAAAAAAAAACTGTTACGATTTCTGTACGTCAAATGGCATATTGTCAATGAGAAGTTTGTTTATATTTAAAAAAAAAAACTTAAATAACCGTCATTGTAATATATAACTTGGATCAAAACTCGTTAGTGTATTTCCATATACACCTGTGTAATTTCATGTGGATGTTCAAAAGACTCATCGGTTGTTATTTTAACTTTGCTATATCAATATTTTGTATCGATTAACAATCTCGTGAAATATGTTAACAATTAGTAAATATTTACAATTTGCCTTTGAAAAACAAATCTCTCCGTGTAATTTTATAGAAAAATAATTCAATTATTGTATTTATATAACTTTTGAACTCACCTTCTGGAGGGTATCTAAAAAGCCTCTAGATTTAAACTGAAGACCCAAAAGTCCTTTAAACTGGGAAACAGCAATGATAACAGACGTAGCGGAAGTGAAACCAACAGTCACCGGTATCGAAACGAAGTCAATTAAAACACCTATTGAACAAAGAATATTCTATAAAATATAGTTATTTAATATAAGTATGAATAATGAAACACCGAATATCTGAAATCTGTTAGGGAAAAGATGATATAAATAGTTATAAAATAGAAGTCACTATTTTTAATACACATTTTTTATCAATTGTTTTCCAAGAAATTCCCAAGGATACAAAGAAAATCTTTAAGCATAAAGACTAGTGGAATTTCCAATAAATCAAATCGGTTTCGTTTCTTCAGCTTGAATAGTTGAAGAGATAAATCGATTTGTGCCAAAGAGGAAAAAACTGAAACATTTTCTAGAAGATTAAAAAAAAGCGATTTATATAGATATGAATCTATTTGATTTACTTATCGGTTTAAATAAACTATTGATACACAGTGGTAATTTATGTATTATGATTAAAAACATGCATATCATTTTAAACAAAATATAATTAGTTATTATTATTAAGTAAAGTGTTATATCACGAAATAGAGGTACTTGTAATCTTTGTAAAATATTTGAAGTTGAAACGGAAGGTCATGCCAATTTATATAAGTAACCAGTAATTCTTAATAAAAACAATCTAATGCTATTAAATTTTTAAGTATAATGAATTTTGTGAGTTGAAGGTAAGTTAGGTCGTAGACAAAAATATGACGAAGGTCTTGTTAAAGAATTAAAGCATGAATCACATATTAAACTGTTTGGTAGTTTCCTTTCATTTAATGTACTCCAATTGGTGCTGCAGTCGGATTCGATAATAGATGACAATTTGATAAAAGATTTAGATATAGTTTTTGACATATGAACAGTAAAAGACCAAGGTACATATGATAAACGCATTTTGTCGACACAATAGTATCTAACGGTATGTTCGTACAGGAATCAAAATGATTTCAGGTTATCTACCTAAATGCAATATTCCCATAACCAATTGAACCACGCCTGTTAGGAAACAGAGCAATATTGCGTAGTCGAAATTCCTTCCTTGAATCTGTTCGTATGTCATTAGAGCTAGTAGAGCTGTCGGGCCTAACGTAATATCCTTGCAAGACCCGAAAATTGTGTAGACGAAGCATCCCACGAAAGATGAGTAAAGGCCATACTGAAACAAAAATTTATTAATTTTACATGGAACAAGATTCTTTTCGAGGTAAATGAATTTTTGAATATCCATTTTATACAAGATATTTCATCAGCGGCTTATAGTATTTATTATGAGATCCGGTCAAGTAAATGGATTTAACTATTTACTTATTAAAAAAAAGATTAACGACTGTCGGCTGAAGCTAAAATAATTTATTTCGTTGGAATAGATAAATAGCAGGAAAATTTTTGGACAAAAATGTCGGTTACCAATAAAGATAAAACAATAAAGGAGAAGTGAATATAAATCGTTGTTACGAAAATTGCTTTCGAATAACAGCAGTCGCCGTCGCAAAGTTCAGTAAGAAATTTACAGAGAGGAACAATACACATTAATCTCATAAACATGGGAAGAAGGGAAGCGGAAATATTCCCCGCGACATTTTATTTTTTGATGCCAATGGCTTATTGAATAATAGGGTGCTAACATGCAAATGTTACGAGGATGTTATTCAAATTAATGCGCCCCAAGAATATCGGGTCCTTATCGGCGTGGAGCAGCCGAAATAAAAACATGAACGAATATATTTAATAGTTATACAATAAATATATTTTTTACATAAACTACATCAATAGTATCTTCAAATTGTTTTATGCTTTATTTGTTATTCTAGAATAAGTTATAAATCTACATTTTGACACCGTTTAGATTAATCATTATTAACAGACATTAAGCAGTTTATCATTAAACATACCGCTATAAACTTTGATAATATGAAAATAATAAATATTTATAACATTGATTAACATTGTTTAATTCTGTCTGTGTGGTATGACTAGTCACAAAACGGAAATTAAAAAAAAAAACATTATTTTTATTCTTACTACATTTTATATACTAACGGCTATTATTTAGATGTTATTTAAATGCTGATAAGACGTTTGAGTTTAGGCTGGTTGGCTTACGTGGTGCTCTCATCAATCACACGCAATCGCTTGCTTGGTAATATGGAGGTCCGTGGTGCGAATTGGTACTTGATGTAGTCGATATCAAGTACTAGCCCACAGACATTAAAAAAAATGTTCAATTCACCGGTTCAGTTTTCTCCATCACTAGCGACGAGCCTAGGTTTTGTGAACGCCCTATCCTTGTTTCAAAACACATTAAAATGTCATTTATATGGTAATAAGTAATGACCACTGATTCCAAGTATGACGTATTCTTAAGGCAAGAGGTAATTATTATGGTAAAACACGTTGCATTTCACCATCATTAATATTCATGTGCATATTACATTACCTGTGTATTGTTACCTAACTATAGTCTAAATTATGTTTATACAAGAAACTAGCATTCAATGAAAATACACTGATTAACGGAAGAATGAAGAATTATTATCAATTATAAGTGCGTATATCGTCTTGTTAAGTCTTCTACTTAAGTGTTTAACTTCACTTTTACAACTCTGCTGCATACAGGTTTTTTAACAATTAACACCTAACATTTAAATTAAATTTGAATATATGCAACTTGTTAGCACATGATATTCTAGCTCTAGCTCATATGTTGATCTCGGAAAGACTGGTGGTGGGTGGTGATTTTACTGGTGGATAGATGGACTTTATTAGTTATAAGTCTTCGTTGCCGGATACCCACCGCTGCCGACAAATAGTAGTGTGCAAACGTTATTGTATTCCCGTTTTAAAAGCGTTGTAGCTAGTGGAATTACTGGGGTAACGAGACTAAATATGTTATTTTTCAAGGCGACGAGCGTATTGTGGTCCAATGTATAACGCCCTAATTGGCGCCGCATTATGGCCAAGCGTATCACTTACCATTAGGTGAACGTCGCGCTTGTCTCGTCGCTTTGTAGAATAAGAAAAAGACTAACACAAAATTTATTAGATGAGTATGGTAACTAGTCAGGCGAGTTCTAATAACCCTTCCACCATCCTTAGGCGACGATAGAATTAAGATAACGCAAAATTAATTTATTATTTAACAAGAAATACGTCGTTGGACCTAATCAAATTGCGCATAGTAAATATTCTTGTTTTTCATTTTAAACCTTGGCGACATTAATGGTTCAAACTGGTAATAATTGGAAATTAAGTTTTTATGTTCGCCGAGATGTGGGTTATGATAACTTATGAAAACGACTGTAAAACATAATCAAATGCAACTACTTCTTTAATTTAAATTAATAATATGTATTATGAACGGTTTCTCACTAAAACAAATATATTTAAAAAGGAAACTTACTTGAGGCGGTAGACCGGCTAGAGTGGCGTATGCTAAAGCTTGAGGTATCACCGTAAGACCCACCGTAACACCAGCAATCAAATCGGTGATAGCCTTCTCTGAATTGTAATCTGGTAACCATGTTGTAATTGGTAGCCTTTTGTACATTAGTCGTTTGTACCAGGCTTGTTTTTTAAAGCGATGTTTGGACGGAGACGACATGATTTATTGCTTCAAATCTGTTGACAAAAATGAGAATTAATTTATTACATAGGTTACTAACTTTATTGGCGTCGTAAAGTTATATATATGTAAATAAAACAAAGGTATGAAGAGCGAAAAATATTCTAGAAATATGATCGTTCTAAGCACGCAACTTAAACAATCCTTTGTTTAAATATATCTTTTGGTAACTCCCCGCATAATGCTACATACATACATATGGTAATATTGTCGTGTTCAAAAGAAGAATAATGCTACTTACATGTTACAGAGGAAAATGGAGACGCAGAAATGCTGTTCCCCTAACACAATTCAATAAACTTTTCAATAATCTTATTTAAAACTGTTGCTTAAATCAGATGAATAGAAAACAAACTAGGGACCGTATCTTTGAAAACATTATACGACATTATGGAAGTTTGAGAATTTTCATTCACTCCAATATGGAACTAAAGATAATATAATTCGGAGTTTCTCTAATATTTACAAAATATGATATAAACATGTGAAATAATAATGTTCTTTATGTAAACGCATTTTTATTTGTTTGCGTTAATCGCATAAAAATTTGTCAATTTATTCGCACTTCTGCATACTAAAACGGTGTTATACTTATTAGATAAAGTTTGACAACGTTATTGTATTTCGTAAATAGAAATGATAAAGAGACATGTCGGTACCCGTTTGGCTCCCACCGTCCCTCAGTGGCCTACAAAGCACTCTTGTCAGGATATTGGACCGCTGATTTAATTCAAGATCCTTTGTGCCGCACATTTCCAAGTTCCTAATAAACGCTCTAACGCTAAATGCGACGGTCGAAAAACAAAGGGCCGCAGAATAATTTTCACACACACAAAGGGGACGCAATAATCAATGATCTTGGCTACACGACTGTCCATATTTGATAAATAAACAATACAAGTTAATAAAGTTAATAATTTTAGTTTCATACCAAGCATAATGGAGTAAAAGGGTAAACGTATGTAGTCGATGTCGTTTATTATCCCTTGATGACATTGTTACTCAGAAATGAAGGAAAGTTTTCAAGCTGGAGTAACAAATTGCCTTGTACATTTATATTCGTTACTTTGTTGATGAATTTGCCGATATATAATGGCTATTCATCACATCTCAGTAATGACTTTTGAAAACCACATTCCTGATGAAATGTTCTAAGGTAATTCGCCCCTCATAAACAATAGTAAGTTAAGAGTAATTTCCTACGTAAATATTTCCAACGGTAAGATTTCACAAAGAACAAATCAATTACCGCCAATTCCGCAACATAAATATTGTAATAGTTTCGGATCTAGGACGGCCATGACTGGTTGTGTATTGTGAAGGTCGTGTAATATGGTCACAGTAATTTGTATCGGATGTGTAGGGTGTACGTTAATGTTGTCTTGCTCAGATGGACTTGGTAATTATCCTGCAGGATTGGATCGATTATTTCATTTATTCTCAACGTCTGCGTGTATTTTACGTGGTGTGCGCTTTACAGTATATAATTAGAATGTATTAGTTCCATAGAATCATTTATCTCTATATTTATCTCGTTATGTTTTAAGTAAAATCTTTCGATAATTATTTTGAAACGTAATTTTGTCACTAGTAAAAATACATTAGGTATTTTGTATGAAAATACGAAAGCGTACTGCAAGTACTCTTAAACTTGCTTTATATTATATTTAATAAATTTTAATACTTAAAAATTATATTTACTTTTCTGTAATTTTTGATATGTTCCAATAATCTTTAGTACTCAATATAGAAAAATTTGCCAATTTTCACAACTACTACATGTAGTATCTCTCAAAATATTACTTTCTTTTTAAGAATTATAAAAAATAAGTAATTAGTTATACTATTAAGATTTTAGATGCTTATACGTTTATACAGAAATTGTTTTATTGTGTATATCTTATTATTATATATTTAACATACATGATTAGATCACTAGGCTTATAGACGAAAAAAAGCTATTAAATATTTTCATAGGACGATTTGTGATTAATATATTTTTTTAATTTTCTATATACGTCAAAGAAATTATAGCGAATATAAAAAAATAGTACAAGAAATTAGTTTCTTAACTTATATTACGAAATAGTTTCTCAACGTCTTATTAACAAAGTGTACCTAAGTTTGTGTAGCTATCTGTCTATATTATCAGCGCGATCTACCTGCTGGATGTTAGTCCCATGGTGATAATCTATCATTTCACTGAACACGCAATTTTCCGATCAATCCGTCGACTGCGTCGGCCGATCCGTCAGCCTTAATATAATATTACGTCTGAACAGGAGGAGCTGGTATAAAAAATGTAATGTTATACACCGAAGATAACTTCAGTTCCCGCGCGTAGATATTAGACGATCGATGCAATTACTTAGGAAAATGAAATGCTTTTTTGTCACCGCTGTGTCGGTTGAGGCAGTTGCTGAATAATTCCGAATAATAAATGATTAAGTATCCACTGACCTTGTGTATGACAAAAACAGTGTTACAGCATATTCCAATATCTATATATAAAACTCTTTATTATGAAATATTGGCTACGGGAATTTGTCTAATAATGAAATTTTAAATCATTATCAGAAATTTACTATTTTATAAAATACATCGCGTCAAGACATTTTCTTCCATTTCATTTATATAGAATTTAATTGAATTCCTGAATATACGTGCTGTTCATTAAATAAATCCTGAGTAGAATCGTATTGTTAAGGCAAAGCGTGTAATTCACTATCAATCAATTGATTGTCCCGTTCGTTTGAACTTGTTAAAGTAATTAAATAGAGTTAAAAGATTGGGTGCAAAATTTCTGGTGTAGAGTAGAGGTTGTCGTATATTAATAATAATTATAAATGAAAATATCATAAAAAACTATTCCAAAATGGTAAAGCGAAGAACATCGAATATTCTGGTAGGTAAGGCATAAAAATCTAAAATCACGTAATAGGATCGGACGGTTTTTCGTAAAAATATTTTCGCTTAGTCATATTAAGGGGCGCGCGTGTCTCTTCAGAATCGATGATGGTGCACATCTTGTGACGGTCGCGTTTCTTTCTAGTTATTCTCGAACAAATTACGTTGGCCGTGTTAGTCGCCCGATTACAAGTCACCGATTCATCACGGGAGTGTCGGAGGGCGTAGCACGTACTCCGCTCATCAATTCGACCCGTCCGAGCTGCGATCCGTCAACGCTATCGGCGCCAGCGGGAGCCGAACTCCAATGAACAACAAAATTAATTTCAAACAAATCGAAAATCCAATAGGTGCCAAATAGTGCCCCGATTACAAGTAATAACCTTTCAACGTCCATCTTTATAGTCAAATAATTTTTGGCGATGTAACAAAGAAACGTAGAAACCACGACCCACAAAACATTTCAAGGGAATTCCTTGACGAATCTTGAATAGAGCAATAAATAAGCGATCGAAAAGCAATACAATACATTGGATATCATAAAGTTGCGATAGATTTTTCTTTGAATTTTTCGTAGTGCTTTCATCGAACTCCTTCGGGAAAATTGGGAGTTATGTATATAAATTGTATCGCAGTGCTCGTAAAACAGTGAACGGCTGACGAAATTTGTATGCATTATGTTATTCCGTTGCAGATACTATAGCTATAAAAGTGACGCGGCAAAAATTACATTTATGGTTCCTTTAACCTTATCGCGGGAAACGTTATTTATAATAATAAGTATATCACCTATCGAAACATTATTACAAAACTTTTTATATTCCAAAAAATAGAAACCATTTGCGTTTCAACAGTACAAAATATGTCTTTTGTTGTTAAGAATTTAACAATAATTTTGAGCAACACATCCATTTTTAATTTTATGTTTAATTTACATATTATTGATCTTATTTAAACATTAGTTTATTGTAGTTAATGGCCCTAGCTGTTTTTCATTATAAACTAACTGTTCCTACACATTCATATCCAGTTCTAATGAATTTGGTCGTAGTTGATTATTTTTAAAGCAATCATTTTACAATACATAAAAATGATACTCATATTTTTCAAATGATGGAATAAGAAAGATAAAAAAATACAAAAAATTTACACGAAAGATGTTTTTATCTCCCGTGCAGAAGACGGGTTAGAATTTCTTCACTCTATCATTTATGTATCTTAAAAGGCGACTTAATAGAGAATGGATACTTAGAAAGGTGAACAGCTTTCCTTGTGATTTTTACTAGCTATTTGGGGTCACCAACCCTCCATGCTAACCGTGGCGATTAAACCAATTTTACTGTTTTCGAGGAGGCTCATATTCTGTAACGGACATCAAGAGACTGGAAAATACTTCTTATTTTTAATTCATTCAAAGGACAAGTTAAATATATTTAGTCTTAGATAAAATCGTTAGTGGTAAAATGTTGGTATATTTTAATATAGAAAGTAGTGGTGAAGCAGAATATTCATCTGTTAGTAAATCAGAAGCTTGTATGTAACAATGTGGACGCTAGTATATTTTCAAAGTACCTCTTTGCAATTTTTTAAATAAAATTTCTGTACTGTCACGTACATAATGTCTCTAATTTTACTCTTCCTCACTTGATGAACATTTGTAATTTATTATACACATGTTTAATTTAGAGATATATCAAGTGATACAGGGCCTATACTTACAATAATTTTTCTAAGAGCAGACTGTGACTTCGCAGTGTTTATCTAAGTCCATAAATAGTAATAATTGCGGTCATCAACAGGTGTGTAATTTTTAAATAAAGACACTAGTAATTTTCACTTGTTCGAGAAATAGCAGATCATACGTTTAATGTTGGTGTACATTGTAACCTGTAACCTTTATAATTGTGTATTAGTACAACAATACATAATTAAAACAATTTATTTTTACCATAGTCTTTAAGGCAAAGCATTAATTATATGTATTTTTTACGATTATCGGAGTAAAATACTACTAAAAGTATAAATTATGATAAACGTTCTTTAAAAAGGCATAATGAATATATTGAATAGCTATCTGAATTATTTTAAACAAAATAATTTATTCTTAAATACTCGTAAGTATTGATCGGTGAAGTATCGTTATTCACTCACTATTATACTCGTTAAACGATTAAAATTATTACTTAAATAAATCTAATGTTTGTTGGTGTAATGTAATAGATATATACGTATATACGTAATAAATACTAACTGTTCGCCCGTTTTGCTGGCCGTAATATAAAATTAGACTCGAAATTTGTCTGAAATATTCTTTGAGAGCAACCGCATTCGCAAATGACTTTCTATAGACACCGTTAGTATAGCAACCGCATATATAATACGCAATGAAAATATTTATAAAATTTATTTAAAAATTAAACGGTCTGATGAAATTCAAAAAATAAAAGTCTATAACGATCTACAAATCTTTCTGAGTGGAATGGTCATGATCCCATGTCGATACGTTAAGTAGTTTTTATGTCATTTGCGAACGAATGGAACCCATTTTCATTATATATATCTAAATATATTATTATTAATTTTAAAAATTAAATGGCAATATTTACACTTATCGGTTATTTATAATCAATATTAAATATAAAACATTAATGTTGATCACTGTATGAAAATTTGGTACATATCGAGATCTTTGGACTCAAAGGGCGTAAGCGCCATTATGGCGAAGATTATTTTTAAATACAGTTTTATTCAGTATTTCGAGCTCTATATTTAAAGTTGTGAAATTTGCAAGAAATGGTGATAAACATGCGATATTTTCAGGATATGGATAATGAATTCAGTTACTTAAAAAAAAATAATCGAACTTTACGCTAACAGTGCCCGGGAAATTGTTTTACGGCTTTATGTTTTTTATAACGCATATGAATATATAAAATTATTAATGTTAATTAAGCACCGGTTTTTTTAATCATTGCATCTTTTTTTAAAATGTTGGTGAAAAAAATAAATAATAATGATTTTTAAATATTATGGTAGTTGTTCATCATTACAGAAAAAATGCTAGTACTAAAGTGTTAAATTCTGTACTAATTAAAATGATTAGGAGCAGCTAAAGTAGGTGTTAGTTAAAACAAACATTGCTAAAATATGAAATAAAACATTTAAAACACTATAAGCAAATATAAATTATTTTGACGTTAATTAACACATATAAAGAAATTATTACATCGGCCACAATGTGGTTGCAAGTCTCATTACAACATTCACTTACAGACTGGATTGATGTTGAGTGTGATGTAAGCACTTATTTCTCAGTAAAAATAATGTTCCGTTAGTAAACGGTAACAAACATGTTAGAAAGTCTCATTGCATTTTAAACATTATACTGTGGCTCAAAAAATTCAAAATACTGTAAAAAATTAAAAATAATAAAGTGGTAAACATGATTTTTTTTTATTACATATCTCACATTAATTAAATTGATTAATTATTTAAAAATCATTATTTTTTCTATTTAAAAGTTTCTACTGTAAATAGTTTAAATGACACAACATTATAAATACATTTTTAATGCTGACTAAATTGATTAACTATACAAAAATCATTGTTATAATTTTTTTCATTTGCTGGTGATAAGGCTTTCGAAAGATTGAGTAATGCAGCTAGTTCGCAAAATTTATTATCAAATAAGAAGTTACATAGCATTGGCTACGTAACTACACATTGTTTTTGTACAAACCAGAAAAAAACTAACAGATTTAATATACAATGAGTATATTATTTCTTAAATAAAAATGATTTAAGTAAATTGACTAGTACTTGTACAGTTAAGTGATTTCCTGCATTATTATTACCATAAAATTAATTCTGAGTAAAAAGTGCTAGAATTTATAACATCATATTGCCCTTGTTATCTACTTGTAAAGTAAAATACAAGGGCAATATGAGGCAACTGAAAACATAATAAATTTTGTGGATTTAATTTAATTACAAACACCCCTGCCTGGCTCGAAGAAAATTTATCAAGTGTTTTTGTTAAGAGTTCATTAGATTCACTTTTACAGAGGATTGACAGAGGACATTTAATTTTTTTTTTTTTTTAAAAAATTATGATTAAATTATTTATAAATGTAATATTTAATAATAACAATGATTAAATTAGTATAGAGTACTAAATTATTCAATTGCACAAGTTAAGCATGATAATAGTCTTTAGTTTTTCTATGAATATCTCTGAATATTTAAAATAATACTATTAATAATTTTGCATATTAGTTAAATAATAACAGTAAAAAGTATTAAGAATTAAACTTGTAGTTTGTTAAATATTTTGTATAATAAATAAAAAAAAATATGTTATATCTACATACAGTGTATATTGTAAGAAAAAAATTGTGTGACTATGAGTAGTGCGGTAATTTATAATCAAGTGCTGTGTGTTTGTGTTTTAAAACTACTTAAACTTTTAAAGTCAACGTTACGTTAATTTTGTATATTAGCATTTAAAGTATGAAAAGGATACGAAATAGATAATTAAAAGTAAAATTGTTACAAAAACTTACTTTAACGCATCAATGACTTTCTATTTTTACTTGATTTAAATACACTAAAAGTCAGCAGTTATTCTTAAATTACACTAATAAAAATCGAATTTGTAAAAATGTTTACAAAGTTTGATAAATTTTATTCAGCAAGTTTAAATTTTTAAGCTTGATATAAAATAACAACTCCCCGCCAGCTGGTTTTGTTGCTTACTGTCATATTTTTGACAATACTATTTCACGTTATCACTTCTTTTCGGATACACCTATAGCACAACTTAAAAAAAGCATCAGTACTGGTTTCAATAGAACTTGTTTTAAATAAAATATACGCCGAAAAGGCTGCTTAAAATAACAACAAGCATTAAATATTATTTTATAACTATATTAGTGTATAATCACATTCACTTTTTATTGTTTTCTTTAGGGGCTGGATTTCGTAGTATACCTGTTTTAAATAAAAGATTGAGCAAAATCAGACTATTATAAATGTTATTCTAGGTCATCCATAGAAAATGGTCAAAATACGAGTCGGATTGAAAACTCAGTAAAAAAAAATCTCTTTATGCTTGTTGTATACTGTGTATTAGGAGACCGCTCCCAAAAACAAAGACAGATGATAGTACTAATGACACCTTTGATGATGGGAGGCAAAAAAAATCGATGCTAATAAAAAATATATATATTTTTAAAACGTCTGAGCTAAATGAAACGATAGTTTCATAAAAAGTACATTACTTTATTGAAAAAAGAACCAGCAATGAATCACAAAATCATAAACAGTTGATGTTCGGAACAACGAACGCATGGTCACGGCGCGGCCGCGCCTGCTACTGGCCATCGCACAAATATTTATTTAAAACATTTGTCTTCATAACATTCTATACCTATTTTTTTTAATAACTTATTATTGAATTGATCTGAATAGATCGTATATAACTGAATACATCAGAATAATAAAGATATTAATTTCTTTTTAATCAGGATCGATTTTTTTTCCGTCCCATCATTAAAGGGGTCATTAATACTATCGTATCTTCGTTTTCGTAAGTGATCTCCTAATACACAGTATACTTACATACTATATAGATAGTGGCACTTGTCATTATTGTTACCTTATGCATAATTGCGGCAAATTCTTCTAAAACTTTAATTGCAATATTACAATAATTTCTTACATTTATATAAAAATAATAGATTGAGGTCACTTTAATATATCATTAAGTGTTAATAAAAGTACTGTAGGTGGATTAATACAACATATTAAGTAAAACAATACAAATGTTAACATAAAATTTGTTTTTGTCGTTTTCTCTGGTCAATACGATATAAATATGTTAAGAAAAATCAATGCGCAATAAATCTTATTAATAAAAAATACTTGAGAATTTGTAATAATATTACATTAGTAATGATGCTTTAGGAAAATAGTTACTACAGAAGAAAAAATCTCTTTAAATAAGAGAAAATGTAGGTAGGAGCGCACACTGCAAGTACTTAATAGTTTTATTTTTATCTAAGTGTTTTATCGTTTCCTTCCCTCTTTGTACAAGCAATCGAACTCTATTAAATATTTATGCTTTCTAAAAGCTTGCAAAGTGCTCAATATAAAATGCAACAACTACGAATAAATTAGCAAGTATATATTATATTTTACATACCTGTGTTTTTAAAGGTATATTGTGAATGTTTTTGTAATGAATAAAATCGGAGTTTCTGCGAGATCCGGAGGGAAAAGCAACAGCTGTTTTTATTCCAGTGCAAGTTGCACATTCATTTTATTAAGCGTCTTGTTATTATTTTTTTATGAATATTGCAGAAATACAAAGCCGGGAAAAGTTTCTCTTTATAGTAATGTTTTTTAACTAGTATTTCCCGTGTATTTTATATATGATTATTGTAAGTTTTTAGACAGTGGTAAAATTTTGATAATTTTTTTCCAGTAAAAATAGAAAATTTTTGATTAATTCCGCAATTTCTTTAATCTCTGTGTTTTCTTACCTAGAAAAAGTAGTACTACCTCTTATTTTATGTAGAGTTAATTTACTTTATATTTTGTATTTAAGTTTGTAATAATTGTAGGAATACATCATTACGTATGAAATTAGTGTATTTTCAGGCGTTCAGTTAGGAATTACACATATAGTGTTTAAAAATTTATAAAATTAAAATAATTGATCTGTATGAAGATGCTACTGTAAAATAGAGTATGGTACGTTTTATGTTCTAACATTTTTATTCTGAAGATTTAGACCTCCAAAACATACTCCACGGGTGACTAAAGACCCAAGTTGACAATTTAAAATAAAAGGTGATCTAAATTAGAGAAGCTACACGGTCCGATAGTTTCTAACACATCATTCACCGCGGGCTTTACTCCAACAGATTTCCACTTTTCTCAAAATTATGATAATTTTTTCATGGAAGAAAATAAAATTCCAATGAAACAATACAAACCGCTTTTTTAATTTTTTTTATTTCTTTTGAAAGATTTTAATGAATTTTGTACCCAAAATTTGTCCACAAATCGCTATAATGGATTACCTATTATGTAAAATGGCGACAGATAATATACGCATACCATTCATACTTCGAATGATTAAATATGATAAAAGAAATTAAACGGTTTAAAGAATTTTTGTAGCGCTAAAGGTTACGAGTGTCTGTAACTGTAAATGTATCATTTACTACTATGTCATGCTAGACGTTTGTTGTTAAAAAGAAAATTTAAATGAAAATGATCACAAAACTAAACTGAACGCAGAATTAGATTAGACACCGGTAAGAGAGCTAAATTCATTAGGTTTTATTTATATTAATATATGATTATGAGAAATAAAAGGGTTTTGGCATCCTCATAAAAAACACATTTACTAGGAGCATAACAAAGCCTTAGTTTTGAAGATAGTTGAATCGGGATTTGAGCCTAAGTGATTTTTTATATTCTCAAACATCACTGTAAGGGCGATAGGAGCGTCAAAGCGAAAAGAGGAAAGAGGCTTATAATAAAAATAGATGAACTTTTTATAGCACTATTTTATTTGTATAGAAAAGTAAGTACAGAATGAAATCTTTAATATTATATATTTATATTAATAATTAAGAAACAAAAGCTATTCAATGTGCAACAAAAACTATTTGTAACGAAATCGGATGGCTTTAGGACAACAATCTGAAGATCAATCAGTTTTAGTTGTAGATAACTAATAGTTTAAAGAGCATAATTTTCGATACTAGATTATAATTTTTTTTTTTCAAATGATGTTTGTGCTGCCTTTTACAGCTTGATCAAACTCAGAGCTTGTAAATCTGCGAGCTAAACTCGATAGAATAATAAAATTAAGGTATAACATAAAAACAAAAGTAAAATCCTTAATTATGTTTCCGTAGCAAAGAAGATTGGTCTATGTTTATCTGTTTTTTGATTAAAGAGCTTTATAAGAAATATTAAAAAATACTTATAATATAATAATGTAAATAAGTCTGTTTTAGTATCATCAGCTTCGCAAAACATTATCTTTAAGAATTGTATTTATTTTGGAAACATGTGCCTTCGTGATGTAGTATTATGTACGAGATGTATACACACGTAAAGGTTAAGTATCATTGAGAAGACGAACGTAAATCGAAATCCTTTCCGTTCTGTAACATTTTCTTCGAATAAACATTCCGCTGGAAAGTTGCTACTGTACAATTATCTTAGGAGCCATGTCAATATTCACGCATGGTCGTTCCTTTTGAGACGTTCTTCGCCGACGAACGGTTGAGCAGTCACTACGGCTTTACGGCCCAACAAACTTCTTACATATGTTCCTATTTACTTATGCTTTTTCATAGCGCCGTGACTTTTTATACCACTCAACTTTTTTTTTCAACAAACACCTTTTTACGATTACATAGTTCCTGTTGTTTATTTGGAACGGGTTGAGAACATTAATTGTATGTAAAGTCCTATGAGTTGCCTTTAAAAAAATTATATGAAAGTGTAAATATTTTTAACCGGCTGAATCTGTGAAGAATTTGCATCCAGTGTAAATTTCAACACGTTTGTTAAGTGCTGTACAGTGGTGTTATTATAGCCCGTGTAGAATAATTTCCATACAAATTTTGACCGTATTTCTCTAATAACTTCAGTGGACCACCAACGGTTCTATACGTTGACACAACTAACAATGTTACCGGGCCTCTGCGGTGAGGAGACTGGGGGAACTATATTATGAAGGCTGTAATAGCTCTCCCTAGTTTCTAGATGCGAGAGAGTTTAATAAAGCCTATTCGTGAACTGAGTATTGTTACATTCACAAACTAAGTTCATTAGCGACTGGATATTTTGAAAAGCGTAAAAGCCTGCATAGATCTCATTTAAATGTTGAGAATAAAGTTGTTTATGTCATACCTATTGTGTACTTAAGATTAAAGAAAAAACAGCAAAGAATACATCTGTATTTATTTCGTATCAACATTAATTTTCAATATGCATTGAATCCCTTCTGGTCATCGCTCTGAAACAAAATAGAAACTTTAACATTAGTACTGAAAACGTTACTTGGGCTCGTGCCCTTTTCAATAGCGGTCAAAAAGCGTTAGTTAAAATGTATTTCGCCATACATATGTATGTGGTCAGAATCTCAAGCGAGATAAATCACAGAGCAGGCGTTATGCACATAACTCTTGGACTACGGACCACTTGACATTAGCAAGGTTTTGTCCCATATCACCGATAACAATCTCGTAACTAGAAATGACACCTTTACTTTTTTTCGGCACATGCTTTATAAAATGTTTGCCATTTAAAAAAAAAATTTGTAAAGCGGTCTAAACAAAACTTTTAATCTAGTCTACATGATACGCGTAACTTGTTACAATACGTACAACTTAATACAACAATTTCTCTTCCTTCTTCTTCCTTATAGTCTCTCCATATAGTTCTTTTTAGTCGACGAAGAATTGAATTGAAAAATTATTTTCATATAACTTTAAAACGCGAAAAACAAGCTTAATAATGTTATTGTAAAATTATTCACTAAAAATATAATAGTTAAGTATATAATATTTTATGTTAACTAAATGAATTTGGTAAAAATTAAACCTGGGTGGATATATAAATGTTAGATATGATCAAGGGAACAAGTAATTTGTGTTTGGGTTACAGCTGGTATTAAAGGTCAAAAAGTACATAATTAATAAAAATACTTATGTCCTATCGTAAATATTATACGAATAATTGATAAAAAATAATAATGTATTGGTCCATTATCGACATGTTTTTAATAAATTTCAACAATCTGTTTTTCATATACATCAACGTACATTATCTCTTGTATCTCTCTCGACTTCGAACTTAGGTATTTTATTATTAGGTACAAAAAATAGTTACAAAGATACCGACTTTAATTAAGTAACGTTTTACAAAAAAATAACCACTGTAATTTTATTGCTGACGGTAGGCGGAGACGGCGTTGTAAAAATTATCGATTCATACATAATAATATTAAAAGAAATCCGCCTCGACGAAGTGATATCATCCAAGAAATATTTGTAGTATACCTATAAACATCATATATTTTTACATACGTACGTACCTATATATATAAAATATATTACAATTATATATGTACATAAAAATGCATTTTGACAAAATTTAATCAGTTTTATGGTATTAACTTTTATTTATATTTTTTATACACTGATCGATATAAAAAATTAGGCATAAATCGATAACCTAAGACTTAGTAATTCTCACTAAGCTCATCTATTTTTGATTAAAGATATTTCAAAACATATAAAAGTATTACTAAGTCAGTTTTACTCATTTATTATTTCCTTTTCATGTAAATATGAAACTTTTCGATTAAAGCGCCGATCAGTATTATAATTTGTTTTGAAATAATTATACGATGCGTCTCAATGCCACTTGTAGTAAGTTTTGAACAATGAGAACATATCTAAATGGTAGGGACGAGATTGTGAGGAAAGGTTATCACTGGGACCTAATTTAATTCATTACGGCCGTCCTGCGCCGACCCTTTCCCTACGAAGCTTAAATGACCAAATACAAAATTCTATAGAAATTGTTATGAATGCGTCATATTTTAAATTTTTTTTCTACGTGAAGCATGCGAACTATATAATGAGGACATTACGTTATCACTATTTCTTAATGTGAATAAATATTTAGGTTTTTTAAAATCACTTGTAATATCGTGGACATTTTCATCATCGTCAAATTATCAAAGGGTACCGTGTAGTACTCTCATCCACTCCACATATTCTAATTCATTTATGTCAACAAGATATTGATGGTTTAGATAAGTAAGCAACATTTGGCATACAAACAGACAGTGCCAATGATGTTATTAAGTAAAATTGCAATACACACTTATCATATAGATTGCTTTAACATAAAATGTAAGGGAGAGTGATGGTGGTGGGTTACTGGTGGTTGCTCTCTATCACCGGAAACCGTCTAGATAGGTACCACTGCAGAGTTTATTTCTGCTGGCAAACAGTATTGTGCGAACTTACTACATACGTGTCAAGGCGACGAGCGCTGTGTGGTTTATTCTATATCATCCTAACTAGCGCCACATTGTAATGGGCTAACGTCCTACTTACCGTCAGGTGAAAGTCTTGCTCGTCTCATTGCTTCATCGTATAAAAAAGAAGAAAGAGAGAGTTTAGTAGTTATTATTGTAATATTTAGATGTCCACTGTTGAACAAATGCTTTTCCCAAAGATCTCTCTTGCGCTGCCCGATCACTGCAAGTGTGTTCAGCTGTGGACTGCCGTACGGTGATGATGATGATTATTTATTTAATGATGACTATGATCTTTTCAGATAAGTTAATATATACGTCTGTGTGATATCACTTATTTTAATAAATTACAATGAGGATGTACATAAGAGTGTGCTTTTGTTTCAGTTCCAAAAATTATATTTTTGTGGGAGTGAATGTTATATTGTTTCCAATTTTACATAATTTTTTATAAAAAATGCAAAGATGTGGGAATTGAATTCAATAAGGATAACAATAATTGTGAAATACACGGTATGCAGTCTTGCTTGAAGAACACGTCAAAAGAACTACTAAGTTATACTCTATGAACTGGAATAATTGAGTACTACAGGGAATATTTTAATTGTGTACGTGAAAACATGTTGAGTAAGTTATTTATTTATATCCTTGAAATTAATGGTATGTAATAAGGGTTAGAATATTCTCACTGACATCCTGCCGTCGGTGTGTCGTTAGAGGTGACGACGGAGAGAATATCTCAAAGAAAAGAGAGACTGCTTTCCCTGTGGTCGTTAACAGGAGGCCTATGTTTAGCTGTGAGCTGAAAGTGGGTAACAAGCGGAATTTAACAAATTTAATGACTATAGTAATGATAATAATGTCCGTGATTATAAATTTTACTATTAAGTGGCGTGTAAACATTATTGTTTTCATTTGAGAGACGCTATTGTTATAGTTTCTACTAGGATGTACTATGTAGATATATTCTCAACATCACGGTTGCTTCCGAAAGCGTTTTCATAACTCTTGTGTTGCCGCAGCGGGAAAGTACCTCATGTAGGATTTCTTCACAAAAACAAAAACGTAAATTCTCAGTATGTCGTTTAGCACATTTTGTATTCTTCGGTTTATATTGTAAAAAAACATACAAACTAATTAAACAAGAAGGAACTATCTCTGGGTAGAGATATTTTAAATGAAATCCCCAAATTCAATTTAACCCTTCACTGAACTGTTTTGTTGATAGTACCTTCTACTGATATATTAGTTCCGCTTTAAATGCCTCGCCTAAACAAATATTTGCTTTTACGGGACAATTAATATTTTCAGGACGTGGGTCACGTGAACTTTATTCATAGCAAAAGAAAGTAAAATTTTAAACAGCATAAAAATTAAATACAAACATTCTTATAAGAATGTTAAAATTATTTATAATTTTACTAATAAGCAATTGTGACACAGATTTCGTATAAGTTAATTTTTATTTGTTGATATATACAAAAGAATACGTTTAACTGTTTTAATTTTTTTTTAAAAGAAGAGAATTACGTTTTAAAGAAATTGAATTCGAAAATTCAGACTATCTTTGTTTATCATCATCATATGGGGTTGATTTAGTTTTTATAGAACCCACTTCGAGATATTCGCTTTTCAACAAGAATAGTATCATCATAATAAGACCCCGAATAAATATGTCCATCGTTATATATAAAGATGTACCAAAAAGAATATAGTAGTAGAATAAAAGAAAGGCATTAATTATTAGTTGAGAACAAATTTATGATAAAGAATTTGCAAATTTTTTTCATGCTTTAAAGAAGATGCTTAGCGTCAAAAATTGTACACAGCAAATATTAATTAAATATAATAAAACTTTTAATGTTAAATTATCACACATAAAAGTGATTTATGAAGCGAAGATACGAGCAGAATGGTCACCTATTGGTAAGTGATACGCCGGCCCATAACAATGTGGCGATAGTTAGGATGTTACACACAGCACCACATTGCGCTCGTTCCCTTCAGACATATGATGTTATGTTTCGTTACAACGCCGTGCAAACCGGAACACAGTAACGTTTGCACACTACTGTTTGGTGGAAGAAATAGGCTCTGCGGTGGTACTCACCCAGACGGTCTCCCGCAACAAAGACCAGTAAGCCTTATGTAAGGATATAATATATAATAAAATGAAATAATGTCTTATTGCAACTACGAAATAGTAATGCAAACTTGTGTTATCTTTATTTATTAATTTAGATACAAAAAAACCAATCAGAATTTTAAATTCGAATGTGTATTATATTCTTAATTTTTTGTTACATAGCTCCATGTTGATTGTAACAACAATAATTATTTAGGACCACGTTAAACTAGTTTGTTGCTATCATAAGATATTTGCAAGCGGTTTTTCTAAAACTAGATATGTCGGTAGAAGCCATGGTCATAGTTCAAGGTAACGTTGAGATTAAAAACAAGCCTATTACCTATGTATCTCACGACAATGATAAAAGTCTGTGTATGAAAATGATATGTTTAGTAATAATTTCATCTAATGTAGCTGTAATCGATCGCAAAACAATTTGGATTTATTCTGTCTTTGGGCTCCGCTGTCGATTATAATTTAACATCGAAGGATACTAATTTAGAGGTAGATAATGGATCTTAATACCGACTCTACTATTCCTTTGCAAAATTTTTATGGCTCATTATATGGCTGCCTCTACCATTCTTACACAATAGTCTGGTCTTATAGGTCCTCCTTCGCTAGTTTCGTCTTATAGGTCTACCGTACGGCAGCACAAACATCATCAGAAACAAAGTTTATATAAAATCATTTATGAAAAGAGTTGAAGATAAAATCGACCACTATTAGTCTATCAAGTTATAATCTTGATAAGTGCCTTTAATAATAAAAGAAACTGTTTAAATATAAAGTTTTAAACGATTATTTCTCAAGAAAGCATTTTTCTTACCTTCATAAACCGTCAATGATTTACACTATCCGGTAAAAGATTCCAGTTCCTTGTCATCTAAATCAGCAAACATATTTATGTCGACCACAGAATCCCTGTTTTCTTTGTTGATTTCAATAATCTCTTTTAAATTAGATACGAAATTCTCATAGTGTTTATATTTGTCAGCTTCGTTCTTATATTTTTTATTATAATCATTTGTAAATTTGACAAATAATTCCGGTGCATTTTTCAAATCGTACGATGGTTTCACATATTCATATATTTCATCTGCATATTCTGTATCATCTGATAATTTATCAGATCTCTCTTCCCGATATGAGTAATCATAAAACGATTCCACGTTATACTCTACTGCTATTATATTAACGAAAATTGATGTTAACGTTATTATTATTAAATTCTTCATGTTTGTCTCAACTCACGATGTGACTTTACGACGTATCGGAAACGTCTGCGTTAGCTATATAGTCTACCCGACCTCGAAAACTTGTTTGTAGTATAATAGTATGTTTTGCTTTTGTTAAGTTTTTGTTTTAAATGAAAACATAGCTAACGTTACTCAATTAAATAGAAGCTGCGAGTATTTATTGTTTTAATTTAATCTGTTTCCTTGATACAGCAGCTAAGATTTTGAGCTAAGGTTATCTTGTAGCAAAGAGGTACCCGGTTCGATTCTGGGGGTTACATGTACAAGTCGGTTGATTGTGGGTTTTTATGGTACCAGTCTAGGTGTGTAAAACCTTTATATTGTCTATCTGTAACCATTACAGTATTGCAGTGAAGTTTCGATAAATATATAAGAGTGAGGGAGGGTAGTTTGAGTGAGTACGATTCACGATGTACGTCCTGAAATGAAATTGTGTGGATTTATAGTAAAAAAATATTGTCTAAAACCAGAAATATAAAAACAGATGTTGATGATATTATTAGCGAATATCGAGCTTGTAATGCGATAGCTAACATCTACTGCAGAGTATTTTTTATGTTTATTTTAAATTTGTTTTCGTGCAATATTTAAATGTGTGTGCTTTTTGACCTTTTTATGATAATATCTACCATATTGTCGATTTCTATATAACACGATAAAATTTATATGAATCCTGTTGTATTACTTGTGTTATATTATATTTTTTTCATATATGTTAGGTGCCTACATATGAAATTAGCGTTTTGTCGTACTGACCACTTTGATCTGAAATATTTCCTCTTTGGTTAAGAATTCAAAACTCTAATTTATAAATTCATTTAGCTGGTACATTTGAGTTTTGAAAACAGTTATTCGTTTGTTTTTTTCTTTGGCGTCGCTTATTACCGCACATTGAAAAACATGAAATATCGGTATATTTACGAGTACGAGTTCTACCGTGGCATCAGTGCTGAAGAAACAGCTCGAAGGATTAATGATGTGTACGGCACTGGTGTCGCAAAAGAAAGCATGGTACGTTTTTGGTTTCAACGTTTTCGTTCTGTAAATTTTGACATTCAGAACCAACCCTGTGGACGGCGGAGTCTAAAGTGGAAAATGAAGAATTAAAGGCTACTGTGGAAGCGGATCTATTACAAAGCACTTCAGAGGTAGCTGCAGGCTCCGGGATAAGTGACAAAACTGTATTAATCCACTTGAAGCAAATCTGGAAATTAAAAAAACTTGAACGATGAGTACCTCATGAATTGAATAAATCGAACTTGCAAACACGCGTCGACTGCTGTGTTACTTTGTTCAACCGACATAATAATGAAAGGATCTTAAATCGAATCATTACTTGTGATGAAAAGTATATACTGTACGCAATGGCTGAACCCTAGAGGCCCAGCCAAATCCTGCCTTAAATGAAAATTGACTCAAAAAAAGTTACTTGTGAGTGTTTAGTAGACTAGCGCCGGTGTCGTTCACTACAGCTTTCTAAAATCTGGCCAAAATATTACGGCAGATTTCTATTGTGAGTAACTGCAAACCATGAAGGAAAAACTAGCTGCTAAACAACCGAGATTGGTCAATCGGTCTAGTCCACTGCTGCTTTACGACAACGCAAGACCACACACTGCACAACAAACAATCACTAAGTTAGATGAGCTACATTTGGAATGTCTACGACATCCACCGTACTCCCCGGACCTTGCCCCAACCGATTGTCATTTTTTCTAGAATTTTGACAACTTCTTGCAAGAAAAAAAATTCAACTCCAATGCGGCGGTCCAAACCGCCTTCAAAAAGTTTATTGATTCTCGCCCCCATGTTTTTTTTAGTAAAGGGATCAATGAACTACCTATGAGATGGCATAAGTGCATAGATAACAACTGTGAATACTTTGATTAATTAAATATATTAAAAAAAAAATACTTTATATTCCTCCCGTACAAAACGCCAATTTCATATGTAAGGACCTAATAAATAACTTGTCATGGTTAAAGATTTTATTAAGTACTCGTACTATTGTAGACTATTTTTACATATTAGTCGGGTATGGTCAAGGAGGTCATTCGTTCATATTCCGGGGGTACACGATGAGGAGTTTGGATGGTCGAAAGGTCACATAACATAAAATAACAGCATTGGCGTATTTTGTATCTCAACATATAACAACAACAGGAGTATTTATGGTAAGCACGCATCACCATCCGTGACCTCGTGTCATTTAACACCGTGTGAATCTAAGGTTAAGTATTAGCCCATTATTGATAAATAAATATTTATATAATAATGATAATATTACGAACTTGTTTATAACAATAAATAATTTAACCAGTTACAACTATTAACTGTGAGTTATGTTTAGTTGCACTGCTTTGAATAATTTATTCATGGGCATCTATTTTGCCTAGTGAGTTGAATGTCAAAGCATTTGCGTCTACCTTTGAATAAGTAGTATTTTTTTTTTTAATCTCATTCTCAATTTAAATAAGTGAGTTAGTCGTTGAATACTAGTAGTACGTTGAATAGTAGTAGTACTAATACTCGTTGACAAATGTAAAATTATATTATGTCAAATTCATTTTAGTTTAATTATTCATAATGTTTTTTCCCCATAATTGATAATTCTATCACACAAACTTTATTTGTTTTCTTTCTATCTAATACAGCGACGATACGCACAGAACGATTACCTGATTTGAGACATACTAAACCTGACTACTTCTGTGATTTTTTGCTACAGCATCCATCAAACTGGAACACAGTATTGTCTTCACATTTCTCTTTGACTGCAAAACAGCCGTTGCGTTGGTACCTACCTATTAATAAACGGCTCGTATCCAGAGAACATAATTTTTATAGTAGCACCTATAACATCTAGTAATATGAGTGTAACTTGTTGCTCGTTTGTGGCATATGTGGATATTATATATGATTGATATAAAAAATAAAAAAATTGAAACTCTTTACGTTATGTGTGCTCTAATATTTAATTTTTTTTTTGTACTTTGAAGATTTTATAAGACGGAAATAGCCAGGCGAAGCGACAAAAGTTAATGCAGGATTATTAGTAACAAAAAGCCTTTGGTGTACCTCTTTTCACCTAAGGATGGTACTACATAAATTTATCGAAATTATTACTTGAAAAATTATTGCAATAAGTTAGGAATACGTTTGTTAAGATTTCTTAAATGCAACAATCTAACGATAGCCAACAATGAAACAAAAAAAAAAGGTATAAAAGCTAACAAAAAGATTATAAATGTTACTTTTTTATTGTAACGTTTTAAGGTTCAGTTGGTGTGAAAAATGCTCGGTTGAAGATAAGAAGAAAACAAAGCTTATCAGTATCCAACTGTAGGTAGGTCGCGCACAAAGCCGTTGAGTTACGCGCCGGCACGGGCCCGGCTTGGCTCGCTCTTATCTGTCAACAGAATTTCTACCTGAAACGGGTACTTATAGAAAGGTAACTGACGGCAGACATTTCTGAAAACAGCAGACCTACTGTCCTCGATAAAATGTTTCGCCATCATCCGATAGATGTCCATTGCTGGGCATGAACCTCCTCCAATAATCTTCATCATTATATCAAATTTAGTAAATTTTAATCTGTTATGATCATATTAATATCTACTGTTGGTAGGTCTCTATTACTGGACACCTAGGTAGGTACCACCGCAGCGCCTGTTTCTGCTACCCAACAGTAGTTTGTAAACATTACTATGTTACGGTTTGAAGGGTTCTGTAGCTAGTAAAATTGCTTGGGTAAGCAGAATTAATATTTGTGTGTGCTGTGAAAGCAGCCAGCGCCGGCAGGATCCCGGATGGTGCGTAAGCGTTCCCGTAACCCCGCCATCAGGCAACGAGTTGGAACATCGTGGGGGTTTTAGTCGGTGCAAGTCTGACATAACCTGTCCATGCCCCCGCGAGGACGGGAATGCGCAGGCATTTCCCGCAAGTTAATAAAAAAAAGTCGTTCCATTTGCATCGTCGCTTCCTCGAATAAAAAAAATATTGGAAAAATCTTCATAGCACAGCGGTTAATAGAGGTTTCCGTTTCCATTCCAGGAGCGAGCTGTTGATTTTGAGTGGTGGTTTTTTCAAACTCGTCAGGTTGACTTCGAACCTCCGTAAATTCGCTGCTGTAATAGCATTACTGTGCTCACAGTTTCAACATAAGAGACCCTGTATTCTGTTACCTAAGATCAAATAAAATTGGCGTCGAGCGTTAGTCCATAGTTTAATTTTGGTTAGGTGGGCAGACAATCTAGGCTAACAATTATTTTTATTTCATTAAAATCGATAATTATAAATATTGTGTAGGTACCTGTACATCAATTTAGCAATAACAAGTTTAGCCCGTGATGTATTTAGTTACAGCACATTGAAGTTGTCACAACTTTACCGAAAGTTTTTCGGAGGGCTCAGGTCGTCTTAGTTGACCATTACCTTATTTATAAATGTAAAAGTTTTATTTATACGACACTCCTGACCGTCCGTCCATTGGACAAGTTTAGTAATAAATTAGTCAGTTGGGCTCGTTGGTCGTAGATAAGTGGATCAAACTAAGGATTACCTTGTTTCAGACGAGTCACAAAACTTTTAGAACAAGCATAAACGGTATAAAAAGGTTTCTTTCATTTTAGTTATGCGTTAGAATTTATCAGTTTTAATTATTATTACATTATCGGTTATAGATGATTAAAAATTGTAATTTTTGGTTGCAACTTTTAGATAATAATACAAAATTGAGTTTTTTTTATTTAATAATGACATACGAGACACTTTTGAAGAGTTTTTAATGGGATTCTTTGCCAGAAGTGTAATACGTAAATTTACTAATTTTGGGCTCAAGGCTGTGAGGCTTTTAACATGTTAATTCCCAGTACACAAGACACGTGGAGTTATGTAATAAAGAAAAGGGAAAGGAGCAAAGGGTAGCCAACGTCTTCTTAAGATTTAATTACGAGGGTATATCTCCACTTTACGTTGTCCTATTCGCTCAATTATCCAAACATCCTTTAAGTAAGGTGGCCCCATAAAGAGTAAATAAGGGGTTAATAGAATCTCCCAGAATGGACTTAATTTTAGATTCTATAAGCTGTGTTCCTTTGATTTTCAGTTTATTAACCAGCTATGAGTAGCAATAAATAATAAATAAATTATAATAATTCACAGTAAAATGAATCCTAACATGATTCCTTGATGAGGAAGAAAATCTGATGCGATGAACAGGCCAAAAAACTGTCATCGAAATACATGTCGATGTTTACACTGTAGTCATCGCCTCGAGATATAAAAAGTTAAGTTTCGTTTACGCTGTTTTTTTTTTAATAAATTTGAAGGATAAGGTAAAGCCGAGATCGTTTAGCTAGTAGGTTCATTATCACAAGACGTGGGTAAACGGGTGTGGAGAAATAATACAACCGCACAATTTATAACTACACTGTATTAATTAGCCACAATCACACCTTTGTTAATTATCGTTATAAAGGGCACTTCACCGAATACGTAACGATCTTTACGGGGCATTCTTTGTCGAACGCGCTGTGGTCCCACTGGTCTGCCTTGGCCTTCCTACAGTTATGGTAGGCGGGAGGTTTCCCGGCTTGCCAGTCCGCGCACTATGCTCCTAGGTGCTGGCCACCGCAATGGCTGCACCTATCTTCTTTCTCCATGCACAGCCTCTTGCTGTGGCTATACACCAGGCACCTTGTGCACTGCACCATCGGAGACTGGTCTGGCACCCGGACCCTCTGGAGGTCCACGTGCATCACTCCTGCGCTGTTGAAGCGGCGCAGAGAACTGGCGACACGCGCATTACGATGTGGGACATAAGGGGGTTCCTGGCTCTCCGCTTGAACCTCACAGTAGGTATCTGTTGCCGGAGACTGTCTAGGTAGTTACCACTGCAGCTCCTATTTCTGCTGCCAAATAGTAGTGGGTAAACATAACTGTGTTCCGGTTTGAAGATTGCTGTAGCTAGTGAAATTACTGGGGTAATGAGATTCTACATCTTATGTCACAAGGCGACGAGTTCAATGTGGTGCTGTGTATGTCATCCTGGCTAGCGCCACGTTGTTATGGGGGTATCACTTATCATCAGGTTTGTCTTTGGTCGTCTCGTCGCACCGTGAAATAAAACAAATAAAAATATATAGTCACCCATTAAAAGTTTTATAACATACTATTTCAAATAATACCAAAGAGTTATGTGATTAAATGAATCGAAGAGTTTTAGTTGTTAGATGTGTCTAACGTTCTGGCTAAAATCTTGCTTACACTTGCATTAAGATAGCTAGATAAGCATCTTCCGGCTGACCCGAGAGGCGGGGCCAGCTCTGCGGTGGTTGGTCCAGGTGAGCTCCGTGAGTTAACCTCGGATCTGTGCCAGTGGGCTGCGAAGGCAGCTTTGCACTGCCTTCGCAGGTGGTGGAGTCACGGAGGTAGAGGAGTGTCGGTATTATGCTTCGCCGCTCTCTTTACCGTCCGCGACTAAGCGGTGCCTCTCTGCTGATGCGGCGGTGGTGCGACTGTGGGGACTGAGGAGTGTCGGTTCGGCGTTTCGCCGTTCTCCGTATCCTCCGCGGTTGTACAACGGTTGGCCTTGGAACTCAAGTTCGGATCCACCGAAGGGAATCGCGAGAGATTTCTCTCTTGGCTCCAACGGCCTCTGGGTAACCGATTCGAGAAGACCGTTACTCACGTGACGATAAGAAGCCGAGTGGAAGGCGCGTTATGTGTTTCTGCGCTCCCAGACTGAGGTGGAAAGGGAGGGGTTCCTGCCCTTGAGATGGAGCTGTGCGGTGCAGTCTACGGTGGCCGGCTCGCGGAGGCCTGGAAAAGCATTCCCATGGCCCCGCTGTAAAGCGACGACAGTGGAACATCGTGGGGGCTTTAGTCGATACAAGTCCGATGTATCTTGTTTTTAACCCCCGCGAAGGCAGGTATGCAAAGGTGTTTCCCTCATGTAAAACAAAAAAAATCTAGATAACCATCCGATGTTAATAACTAAAGTTGGCCGAAAGTATAACATAATTGTTATCCTTTTGACGTCACAAAATGAAAATACCCTGAAGAAAGTAAGAAGAGAGTGAGTAGTTGAATAAGATAGAGCATAGTTTATTCTCACCTACTGAAAATTTCAACTACATTCTAAACTGAATGCGCGAACATGGATTTTCCTTAACTTAATATTCGAAGTTTGTCATGGTGAGATATTATGGGAAGTTTATAATAAGTCTTAAAGAAGATAGTATGAGTAAATTGAAATTTCTTTTCATACTTGAATTAATCTATAAAATTGTTTTCATTAATTCAGAGAACTTGTCCATTTAATTGTAATACAGTTATAATAATTTAAATTGAACACTGTTTCTTATAATTTTCTTTGTATTTATATAGTATTTAAATTGCCTAGTTCGTAATTGTATCGTGTTCCATATTATTCCGATCCTTCTGCGACCGTGTGTAAATAGCTTCGCATCTTTATTCTGGGGTCACCCTTGATCCGAATAAATTCGACTTTTGGGATTGTACCCAATACTTGGAAACGATAGTGACATGTTTCTAAAACTTTACTCTTTATCCCGTTTTTGGGTTTCGTATCTGAAATTGTGTTAGGTATATTTTGTATTTTTGCTTATATCGATTTATGGGTAAATAGAAATATTATGTAAACATGTAAGTGATCAGCATACATGTATTGTTTTATTTTTGTAGAAAAAAGACATTATAAAATTACTTTTTCTAATCAAAAGCGTTCAAAAAAATAATATTTCACCCGAAACCTACTATTGTTTTCTGTCAACAATAAATTTATAAATAACAGTATATTTTATAGTACATCGTATAATCAACAATGGAACATAAAATGTGGAATTGAGTTCACTGAATAACTTAAAAGTGTACGCGTATGTAAAATACGAGGATGTGTATAACGCGCCAATCATGTAACCATGCGAAGTTTCACTGTTCAATGAAAAGCATAATATATCTGATGCTCGATATTATTTATTATATTCACACGAAATTTTCATCGATTGGGCTTAATAAAGATTGACAATGACACTGAGTGTTAGGACAGGCGGTGTTATAAATTACGTATTCAGGAGGCTTGACGTTCCCGCTAACGAGAACACGAGATAAGTTTACAAACGTCGTTGTCTTGAATTCCCAAAGACGCTCATTCCCCGCGTTGATTAAACATTGTAGAAATGTTGAGCGACTGCGGTGGATACGGTCGCGTTGTTGAACACAGTTCGTGTTTGTTTGGATAGTGTATCGAGCTGTTACAACTTGTATCTACGCTCTGGGCACCGCCTTGACTCTGCCACACTTAGACGTACAGCGCAGACTAAGTTACATGCAAGTTTCTTATAGGAATTTATCCTGCAGTGAATAATTTGATTATATGTGAAAATTCTGAACAAAATAATGTGAGAATATTATTTTTATTTTATTTATTTAATGTTGACGTGCCACCTTACCAAGCGCACGGAGGACGGACTTAGTGCCATAAACGCCTTGCTTCCCAGGGGAAGAAAATTTAAATTAATAAAGGGAAGATTGTTAATTTACGCACACATAACACAAACCATATAGCGATAATATTAAAAAGTTATTTGACATTTTCATTTCTCGATGAGTCGATATAATGAAACACAATTTCAGATATGATACTCAAATACGGAATATAATGTAACGATTCCAATATTAACAAACATTTTTATAACTAACAACATTTGATTATTCTTATTTAAATAAATAAATAATAAAATAACATAGTAGTGTGTAATAATACGTGTCCATTTAAATAATTATTTAGTAGTTATAATTATGGATATTTAAAAGATGCATGCATGTGTTAGGGGATTATTTAAACATATAGTACAGTTAATAATATAATTATTAAACGTGATATCAGTTAATGGAAGATAATTAAATAAAGACAGTAGCGTATTGAAATAGAGAATGGTTCGTTACCCATAAACTAATATTCTCCCACGGCACGGCACCCATGTGTAATTTGGTAAATGAGAGCTAGCTTATTCGCAACCGAGTTTCAACACGATTGAGAAGAGTCTGTGTAGATTTGTTTCTCGCTTCTCTAATGAATTTCTATTTATAATAATAATTAACATTTCAAAAACATCTAGACATTCACTTAAGACATAACAAGTCTATAAAACTGAAACATGAAGTAACTAGAATCTGGAGACAAGAAAATGTATAAGCAGTTTCATTGTCAGTTATATTTATATAAATAATTTTTATTCAGACCACAGATTCATAATAGTTAGTAACAGTAAAGCAGTTATAAATTATGTTATAAATTTTATTTTAAATGTACATTTTTAATACAATATAAAAAAAAAACAATATACAATTCATATAGTAACAAAACGAGGGAGGAATATTGTTTTTAATGTACTTATTCAAGTCTTGTAAAACCAGTAAACTATGAATTTAATTAGCCTAAAACTGGAATCATTGATATATGTCATAAAATGCTTAATTAGTACAATTTTTTTTTGTTTTTATGGTTGGTCATATATAAATGTTATAAAATAAAATTTATTTAAACATGTTTATACAAACGTAAAAAAAACGTTGCCGTGGGACTAAGTTGGTTAACTCTTACCTATAAATACTTGTATGAACATATATGCTAAGTAAAAGAATAAAGTTCGTAGTGCCATTAAAATTTAATTGTAATATAGATAGATAGTAGAATGTTTTGTATACTATTTCAAATAAATAATATAGTGGAGGTAAAATGGTATCGCGACAAACAATACTGTGATATTTCTCTTGTAAAATATCATCAGAATAATTGAATAAACTTTGGCACGAAAAGCTAAGATGATGCAATAGTCTTTGTGTTGTCTGAAACAATATATTGTTCATGGCGTTTATTTATTAAAGACAATGTGTTTTAAGTTTACTTTAATATTTTCTCTAAAACATTAATATTAATAAAGCCATATGATTTTTATTCATCATTATAAATTTTAACGCTTGCTAAGAAAGCTTGTTTGTATGATTGTATTTTCTATTATCTGTGTATTATTTTCTATTATCATTAAGGGAGACTTTTGATCGAAATTAACTTATTACTTCGTAAACTGTTTTGAATTGACTTAACTATACACGTATAAACAATAGTAAACTATTAACAGTCTTGAATGTTAGATGAAATTGATTGTGAGATTATATCAATTATAGTTAAATTTACTGCTTGAATAGAACAATCATATTAATGTAGTTTTATAACGTATGGATAAAAGTTAACAACGATTAAATTAAATTTGTAATCTATTTAATTACCAATACTTTTTTTGTTAACCTACAACAAATAGTTGAGATATATAAATGTCTTCTTTGCTATGTATTAACCAATCGTGAAGAAGTTGACCTCTGTGCTGAATTTAAAATAACTCGAAATATTTAAAGTAGTGAATATTTTGTACTAATGAAAATAAAAGTTAAAATGAACCAGCATTTTAAATATTTCCTTATTTTCCTTACTTTGTTTAACTTGTTAACAGTCTGTATCAGTATTTTAAACAGTGTCAAAATGACATTCAACTTTGTAGAAAATGTAAATTACCTCAGTCCTTAACATACGAGTAAGTTGTCAACTTTATTACTATTTTTACATCAATTAATTGTTGTACAGTTTGTATAAAACTATCCTTTTGTTATATATTTATTTGTTATAGGCCAGCGTGGTGGGAAATGGCCCAAATGCCCCATATGAACCCGTACATACGTCAGCCGTTAGTGTCCAGCGGTAGTGGTCATGCTGATTGTATGTGGAGATGTTTGAGGGAGGCCTATGTTGATAGTTGACATCTATCGGCTGATGATGAGCTTTTTTTTTTGTAAACAGGCCGTGGACACAGGTCCACGAGCCCAGTGTCAGATAAGCTGTAAAAGTCGCATGGCTTACAGCGTTGACATCATCATGAATCTAGCCTAGCTGATGATGAGTGAATATTTTTCATTATATTACCCTTTTAGACACAAAGTTAAAATCTTAATCAACAATTATTGTATTTAATTTTGATGTTGAGTTAACTACTTACTGGTTAAGTCTTCAGTACCTTTCTTACTACGGACTGGTTTAGAAGGTACTATTTCAGAGCTTATCATTGTCACTAGGAAGAATCATACGAGCGATAATATTATCGGTTTGAAGTCTCCTGTACCCAGTGATATTAGTGTAAGAAGATAGTAAGACTTTTTCATCTTATAAAGCGATGAGCGCAAATTTTAGGATCTTCTTAGGCAGGTGTTTTCTAAACCAGTCAATCATTAAAATTTTTTTAAAAAGCACTTTAAAGTCATTCTTTATTAAAAATAGTTCTAGAGAGATATCTATGTATTCATCAGTGGATGCACAGGTCTATTATTGTTAAATTTAATTTGTAATAAGTTAACGTTTAAGTTTCACGCGGCGGTGTATTCCGTATCTTTATGCCCTTAAGCTCGCAGTTTAACTACGTGTTCAGCCTACTTGGCAGATAACGAGAACTCAATTACAGGACGGGTGCGCCAAAACGAGGACCATTCGACAAGTACTTTGGTGAAAGGTGAAACAAAATAAAATGTTATAGTTTGTTTTATTAATAAACCTTTCATAATTCTTTTTTATAATCGATTTATTTAAACAGATATAAATATTATCAAGTTTGATACAATGAAATGTCAAACGTTGATAATACGAGTATACTAACGAACACTAATATAATAGTGTAAGCACTAGTCACTGCTTTAAACAACTTAAAGTCCTTTATTCGTTCCTTAGTATTTAAATGTCTTATGTTTTACGAAGCGGCTTAACTTAGTTTGAATCAATTTACTTAGTTTCTGGTTAGCCAGGAAATAGCTTCGCCAGCTCTTAGTGTCGTTTGAAACCGCAAGACAAACGGAATTTATAATGATGTTCGAATTGGTAAAAAATTGTTAAAGTCTTTTGTGTTGAAGACTGAAAATAGTAATTTTTTGTCGTTTAAATGAAACACGATCGGGATGTTGAATTTGAAAAAGTAAAAGGAGAGAACTTTATTTTTGATATACAATTATCACACTAAGTAAAGAAAATTAGACTTAATATCGAAATAATTAAAAAAAAATCATATGCGTAAATATTTTTTTGTTCGTCAAATAAACGATACGTGCAGGAAATTCACTCGGTAGTAAGTTATACAAACTAATAACAATGTGACGCTTGTTAGCATTAACAAATAACATATACTATACAAAAATTTGCTTGTTGCTTTGAGACATAAGTTATTAAGTATCCATACTAATAATTTCATTAACTACAGAACCCTTCAAACCGAAACTCAGTAATATTTTCATACTACTGTTTAGCGGCAGAAATAGAAGCTGCTGTGTTACCTATATCTACTTCAGTCACTAACAATTCCTTCACCAAAAAGTTTGTTTGTTTTATTATTTGTTTTAGAACTTTATTAATTAAAAACAGGCACAGAAAACTAAAGAAGGATAAACGATAAAAGCTAAATATGCTAGTTGAAAAAACAATAGGTAAAAACGGAGGTCAATGAACGCTTAAATGTTTTAACATTGGTTTTTTTTACTGTTAAATAACTTTGCGGTTTAGAGTAGGATTAAAACAAATAATAATAACCGATTGGTTGAAAAATTGTACATGGCTAAATAAACCTATGTAAATATGTATTCAAGTCGATAATTCACCAAGATCCGTATTAGCAGATAAAACAGCTTTGCTCTTTATAACAAGGTATTTTTTTGTTTTGCTGAATCAGCTTTAGCCATGTTTTAGATGATTAATGGTGTAAAGATTAACAAAAATTTCCTGTGGTTGTTATACATAAAGTCTGGGTACTTTAAGTACAATGAATTAAAAAAGCTCCTTAAAACTTTTCATGTTTCTTCGGTTAGGACTCAAAGCCTTCTCTCGTAAAGAAATAGTTAATATCATTTATTAAGCGTTGGTCAAATGCGGGTTGGATGGGTAGTTTATTGCTTTTACTTAACATCAATATATTTTTTTTAATCATTTAAGCGACGAGACGAGAGGGACGTTCACCTGATGGTAAGTGATACGATTACTCACAACAATGTGGCGCTAGTTAGGATGGTATATACTGGTGGTGCACCACATTGCGCTCGTCGCCTGAGACATAAGATGTTGGAGTCTCGTTACCGCAGCAATTACCCCAGCTATAAACTGGAACGCAATAATATTTGCACCCTTGTATTTGTCACCAGAAATAGGCATTGCGGCGGTACTTACCCAGACGGTCTCTGACACTAGAGACCTATCACCAGTAACCTAGAGTAAATATAACACTTTAATATTATTGTATTTAAACTAAAGTTGCTTGTTACATAAAAAAAAAACGTTTTTTTTTCTGGTAAATTTTAAACATATAATAATTTAAGAATAACTTAAAGCTATTAGCATTGCCTGTGAGAGTGAGTGCAATTTACGATGTCGTTTGAACTTTTCTTTACGTTCGCGCAAGTTGTATTTTTTATTCACTGGATGCTGAACCAATTTGTATCCAATAAAACTGTTTGTATATTGAACAATTGTTGTCTTTCTTATTTCGTTATTAAACCATTGTCAAATGTATCGAATATTAAAGTTTACATTCTATTTAATAGACAAGTGTTTATTACGCTCATTTTGATATTAGCATTTGTAAGGGCGTTGAAAGTGTGCATTATACGACTCTTAGAAGCATAAGTTAGGATAATTGCCGAATATTATGTAATCAGTTATAATTTATTCATCGAAATAATTATCTTCTTATATTAATAGGCGATTTTTTGATGTAACAAAACAGCTGCTCTTCGAAGACCTTTTGGCTTATTACAACAAATTGAAAGAACGATAAATACAAACAGATAAATAAACAAAGATTAAATAGAAATTATTAAAAGCTATAAAATATATATTTTTCTTTTTTGTCTATCTTTTCACTTTTGGTAGGATTCTGTTGATGGAGATCGTCAAAGAAGGAACCACTGCAGCATCTATTCCTGCAGCCAAATCGTACTATGCAAATATTACCGTGTTCCGGTTTGTATGACTGTACGCGAGTATGTTGCGTAGCCAGTGAAATTACTAGAGTAACGAGATTTAACATCTATATCCCAAGCGGAGCCCAATATGGTGATATGTATAATCATCTTAACTAGCACCACGTTGTTACAGGTAAGCGTATCACTTACCATCAGATGAAACACTTAATAAGAATTAACTGATAAAAAAGATTCTCTGTCTTGTCGTACTTTAGAAAACAAATATCCTTACGGATACAGTACTATGGGACGTTGAGTTGAAAAATATTGTGACTGAGTTATTTGAGATATATGGGAATTTTTTGTATAAATTTTTTATTAGATAATATTTTATAGTAATAGTTTCTTCATTTTCATTAGGTAACATGAAGCTGTATTGGAAAGTGTACCCAATGTATGACGCATTCAATAGCGTCATTGTAAAGGTTCGTGCATTAGTAATTTTAAGTTCTGATACAGTCTATGTTCGTAGCATAGAATTTTGGAACTAATACTCCTTTCATAAGGAATATCTAAGCTATAGGAGATTTTTAGGAGTGTAAGGGGTTCCGCGCTACATCTTACGGAACTCAAATCAAACTCATCAGCACGTGATGCACCATGCCGAGTAATAAAATAGGCTTTCACAATCCACAAACCAGCACTAGGTCAGTGTTGTGGAGTAAGGCCCAATTCCCTTCAATGGACTCTAACAAATCTTTAGGGGATGTCTATGTCCAGCAGTTGAGGTGTATCGGCTGATGAAGATGATGATAAGGAGATTTTTAAGGCAAGTTATGAAACTAAACAATTTTACCTTCAAAAAGATAAGAAGGGATACAGCTAATCCGAAGGACGCATTGGTTATTTAATTTTTATGTGTATGTAGTACTAATGATAACAATAAATTTAGATATCATAACTTATAGATAACAGTAAATTTATGAATGAATAGCATAGAAATGAAAAATTGTGTTTATTACTCAGTTTCATTAAAAGAAAAGAATTGCGGCAGATTTATTTTGTTTAGGTAAGCTCGGCTACTAAGAATAGTTTTATCGTAGATTACATAGTTCACGGACACAAACCACTCAGATACAGCACAAACACTTGTAATTCAAGCAAATATTTTTCCTGGATAGAATACACTTGGAAAAGATTTAAAAAGAATTGTCCACAATTTCTATATCTTCCTTAAAGTCTCGTAGACAGCTAAAATTTGGATTGTATCTCTAAACTGCAAAATGAATAAATAAATAAATATATCTTAAAATTTTGAATGAATTACATATAAATATTAAGTCGTCTAGTATAGTCTTAAGTGCTCTATATAGTTCAACTTTTGAATTGTTTAAATAATTCTTTCGTACATCTTCTTTCATCTATTAATGATTGGAGGGCATTTTGAGAAAACTAATCCGGTCTTCAGCTAATTTTACTTGTAAAAGTATTTGTGATAGTTTTCTGTATTCTATTATTTCTTATAAATTCAGTTTTTAATAGTTAAAAATATATTGTATTTGTCGACAGATTATAAAAAAATTATAATGAACTAAAAAAATTGCGTGTCTAAAGCTGGCCTAGAATTTTAATGAAGAATCACATGCGATAGACGTCGACTGCTGCATATAGGACTGCTCCATAGATCTCCAAGCCGAAGAATCACATGTATGTAAATAATTTTAAAAGCTCTTTAAAAAGAGCTAAACTGTGTGACTTATTTATTACAAAAGATATAAATATAAAAGCACAGAGATAACTTTTTAAAAGGAAAGTTAAAATCCAACGATTTCCATTAAGAATTTTGAAGTTTTATTGAATAGTTTTCGTGTAATGTTCAAAAAATATCGTCGCCTTTTATCATATGTTGAACGTAGCATTTCTATGTCCTGTATCACGTTTCAGTGGCTTTTGTTGGTACCTTTTCACACTGAAAGCTTTAAATTTTGTTTGCTTTTGAATTTTTCCCCTTCATATCGAAAAATCCTTTTTTTACTGGTGGTAGGTTTTTGTCGCCGGAGACATTCAAGGTGAGTATTATACTCGTAACGCCGTAACTCCTATCTCTGCGTCAAACATTAGTGTGCAAACGTTATTGTGTTCTGGTTTGAAAGGCGTTGTAGTTAGTGAAATTACTGCGGTAAGGACATTTAATTTCTTATACCCCAAGGCGACGAGAACAATGCAGTGTTGCGTATGTTATCCTAACTGGGGCTACGTTGTTGGGCATGCGGTTACGACCAGTTGAACGTCTAGCTCGTTTCATCGTTTCGTCGAATAAAAAAAAATCTAGAAATATTTTGTATTAAACAATTTTATTAAGAGAAAGAATAAAATTTAACAGTTTTCTCAAATATATAATAAATGTTTTTTGAAAAATTGCAAAATTTTATTAGAACAGTGATTCTTGCTCAAAACTAACTTATATCGCACTGATAAACATATTAAAGACTTTGTTGGTACAGTTTGTGGTGAAAGGTACAAAAATGAGTTATATGTACAAAATGTGATATTTCATAGATTTACTAAAATTTGTACACTATAATCTTTATATATATATATATATATATACGTACATATGTTATTTGGATAGAGCAATATGAAATATTTACTCTAAGCAAATATGTTGTTTTGTGTAAGACAAATATTATAAGGTATACTCGTATGTATGTTATACAACAAACTTAAATTGCCAATGTAAGTTTGATTAGTTAATCTCCTTATGATAGTTATATATAAATTATTCATTATCACTTTAATCGATGGACGTCCACTGTTGGACGTCTCTTGTAATGTATTCCACACAAACCGTTTTTGCGCTGTTTGACTTTGATGGCTCTGAAGGGTTAGGGGAGGGGAGAAAGTCAGACAACGCTTCGGTTTCCGGTGCGATGTTGTCATTCCAGCACTTTCAGTGGATAATGTCCATCGGCTCTACGAGCTACCAACTCTGCCCATTGCTACTTAAGTTTCGGCACTTGCAGTGCAATGTCAGTAATCATTGTTTTTCTGCGGATCCCTTTATTTCTGATTGATTTTCTGAGCATCGCCCTCTCCGTCGCTTGATATGATTCACATACAAGGGGAAAGGTAATATGTGTAAAAAATCTGGAGGGGCTAAATAAAGTATAGCTCGTATCCTATCTATCTATGTATGTAATAGCCTTTTGTACCTGACTTCAATACGTATCCGACAAGGTATAAGAAAGTACAAAAAGTTTCTAAAGTTTAGAAAAAAAAAACACTTGTAATAAAACCAAGTACCATGAAATATCAAACTGTAGAGACTCATAAAAGTAAACGCCGCGCCGGCCCTTAATTTGACCCTTTTGTTTTTGTTGTAACACGTGCGAGCTTATTGTTGTCGTTTTAGATATCGAGTTCATTGTAAAACATGTGCAATGCCATTTTTAGGTAATGAGCCAGTACGACAGTTAAAATTTAACTACTTTCGTGGGCGGACGTACATTATCTTAATTCTTCTATCAAATCTTAATTCTGAATAGTTTTTTTTTTCCATACCAAATAAATTTCATTCCAATGCGGATAACGGTAATGAAGAATACGCTGACATATTTCGTTGTTATGGACTTAGTGATGGAAATTCTTTACAAAAGAATATCAGCTACGTTTTCCAAATCGTCACCTACCAAGTCATTGAGTCTTTGCTGCGGCGTATCAACGCGCCAGGGAAACTGGCAGCGTTCCACAGAGGCGACATGACGCAGATAGGTCACGCATCTACGATACTGAAGAGAAAGAAGGAATCATAGACCATTTTGTTATAGACCTGACTACGACAGCGAGGGTCGAGGCAAGATTGTTGGGCTTAACGCAATGAAAAGTGCGGTTTACTGTGCATACGGCAAGCCTCTACCCCTAACATTATACACCGGTCCAAGCCCTGGAGGAAGATGATGATGAAGAGAAGATTAGAATACTGCCGTTTTATGCTGGATGCAGACTTAGAAAATAATAATTTTCTCACCAAAATATTGTGGACTGATGAATCGAAGTTTGATAGAGACGGCATAACAAATTTTTATAATAGTCATTATTGGGCTCTGCGAGGTGAAAATCCTCACGTGATTAGGGAAGGAATTCATTAGCGAAGATTCTTCGTAAACGTATGGATGGGCATAATTCATACTTGATAGGCCCAGTCTTTTTGCCCGACAATTTAAATAGAGAGACGCACGAAGATTCCTTTCGAAATCATTTTTTTAAATTATCTGGAGGATATACCATTGGAGACCAGAAGAGAAATGGTGTTCCAGCAAAACAGTTGTCCCGCCCATTTTCGTCTCGGTGTAAGACAGTAGTTAGACACTATTTTCCCTCAACGATGGATCGGCTGAGGCGGACCAACACCGTGGCCCGCAAGGTGTACTGATTTAACACCTTGCGATTATTACTTGTGAGGTTACATGACATCTTTAGTGTAGACAACACCAATTAATTCGTTAGAAGATTTAAAGTCACGCATCAAAGTAGCTGTTGACAAAATAAGAGAACAGCCCACAGGGCGAGTCACTCGATCTGACTTAAGAAAAAGGCTTCGTGCTTGTATCACGAACCGTAGCTGTTAAATTGAGCAAAATTTAAATTAATTGTTACTTTAAACCTCTGAACTCAATATCTAAAACGACAACAATAAGCTTGCACGTGCTACAACAAAAAAAAAGGGTCAAATTAAGGACCGACTCGGCGTCTACTTTTATGAGTCTACAGTTTCGTATTTCTTGGTACTTGATTTTATTACAAGTGTTATTTTTTTCTAAATCTTAGAAACTTTATGTACTTTCTTATACTTTGTCGGACTGGTATTGAGGTCAGGTACTTATTTATTTGCTTTATACGTTATTTTTTATAAATAACATTTTAATTTTAAAATTAAATAAAAATGTAAGTATGACGCTTTATATTTTACTGTCACGACTTTCAAAGAACCTAATTTAAAAGTTTTAGCCTCTAAGTGATGATTATTAATTTAATTTAATGAAACGATAATTAAACAATAATTTTTTGAAAAATATTTAAAAAATTAATAACTCCGGAACCATTGTTTTTGTAGGGGATATTCCATACATAGATAGATAGGATGCGAGCTATACTTTAGTCCCTCCAGATCTTTTACACCTATTACCTTTCGCCCTGTATATACCGGATGAATATTAAGTGCTTTTATAAATATGATATATTTATAAGCCATAAACATACTCGAGTTGCCATAAAAACTTCTATTAAATCTTTATATTTCCTTTTTACTCAGTAATGTAAATACATAAATCTCAAGCTAATGAAATAGTGAACATTACTATTTGATTTAATATAAATATAAAGTAGTGTGGGTTCCTGTATTTTCAGTTAAAGACAGATTAATCCCGGTATCTACCAAACCCAGGATCATCGGAGGCGAGAATTTTTTTGTTTGCTTCAGTACTTTGTTCGTCTTTTGGCGCATGCGTAATAGATTTAATTATTTTAGGGAAAAAAACGACGAGCGATTACTTTTGAATTTATTTGAATATTTAAGATAATGATATGTGCATATATGGAAATATGCAACTAGAATATTTTTCTACACTTTAACCTTTTCTGTAACCGAAAATTATGTGTTTATAACTTTTCATTAAATCAAACTTTCATTGATCACCACTATCATTTCGTATATGTATATATATATATTTATATTAGCTGTTCCTCGCCCGCTTTGCTGGCCGTGACAGCAACCGTATTAATAATACTAAATGAAAATAACATAACAATACAACTAACATTTTAAATGTAAAATTACTATATAATACTTATATTATAAATTATAACATTGAATTAACAAATAAATTAATTAACTTGAAAATTACTTTACATATATTTTATATAAAATTTTGTCTGTGTATTGAATAAGTAATTTAGGTGGTATTAAATCTTATAATCGGATTCAAAATAGCAGGATGATAACACGGCTTGGATGGTAAGAAATTTACGGATTTCGCCATTTAATCTTCTTTTATCAGATTGAAAATGGAAACGGTAAAATAAATGTCTACAAAGGATTTTGGTGAACGCAGAAAATTTATTTTATAAGCTCCAAGGAGGTGCCATTCAGTTGCGAAATTACTGTCTTTGAGAACAAAGTTTGTTTTATGATTGCGATGTGAGGTTTTTGTTTTAAATAAATTCATTAATATTTACGAAATTTTAAAATTTAAGATATCGTTATTAAAGAAATATATATTTAGTAGTTCATATTTAAGAGAGAATGAAAGCAACATTCAATTAGTAAGTAAATTCCATTGAGAGGTTTATTAGTTGAAACAATTGATTTTTTGTTTTGCAATTGTTTGTTATGTTTAAACTCGAACTATAATTGAAGAATCTTTTCGCCGCTTATTTCTACTAAAATCGGTTCGTAAACCACGCTTAACTTTCGGCTCTGGAGCGAAAATAAATAGTACGTAACGATCGCTTTCTACTCCGATTGCGGATCGTTTGTTCGTTAAAAGCATATTCTCTGAATTTCGTAAGCTTAGGTGGTATTCCTTTACTTATTATTATTTACGTAAAGATTCTTTAACGCTATTTTTCCATCTCCTTCATTCAGAATCTTTGTTTTAACACTTTGTAACGTTTTTTTTATTAGACGAAGTGACGAGAAGAGCAAGTTCTTCTGATGGTAGATGATAATTTTTCCTCACAATGTGGCGTTTGTTTAGTATGATATACACAGCACATATTGTGGTCGAAGCCTTGTTAGATAAGAACCCCAGTAATTTTATTAGCTACAAAACCCAACTGGAACACAGTAGTGTTTGGAAACTACTATTTTTTAGCAACAATAGCAGCTACAATAATACCTACGTAGACGATATCTGGCTATAAGAACCGGCAAAAGATCCTTTTAAAAACTCTGAATTCATATATATATTATTTTATTTCCAGTCCGAAATGTTTTTATGACTTACTAATTTTTATATAAAAAAACTTAGTTTTAAAAAACTATTTCTTCATCCAGGAGAAGCCTTGTCTACCAGGCGGCAGATACTAAGCCTAAATTGGAAAATTTATTTGACAACTCATTATGATTTACTGTTCATTATAATGATATCCTTAATTAAAACTATAGTAAGGACGAAAGTTCCAAAAATATAATAAAACAATAACATCTCTGTGTAATCTCATGAACGAAATTGACATCGGAACAAAATATCCAGGAAAGTAAATGGATCTTCTATCATTTATCACACTCACATATTATGTTCTGATGGAAACGAAGCGGTCATTCACGATCGTGTATTCGGCAGTTGTGGATATTTACAATGATTGATTGATTATACAGAGAGTCGCTTATCTCTGTGTTCTGACCGCAAATTGTACGAATAACGGTCATATGTTTGTGGGAACAATGCAATGGCTATCGAAATACAGAGCATGTTTAGCTTGCATATAGTTATTACCCCTAAAAAGCCCCAATATTTAAAAAAAATATTGGGACTTTTGAGAGACATAGAAAATAGGATGATGAGTAGTAGTAGTACAATGGGCTTCACCACTGATCGAAATTGTTTCGCAAAATGTCACAGTTGACTCTTCTATATATATATATATATATATATATATATATATATATATATATATATATATTTATATATATGTATATATATATAAATAATATTTATGTATATATATATAACAAAAAATATAAACCTTATTAAATAAAACTAACTGTACCTTTTGTAGCCCTTAAGGTCTACAGAGAAAACTTTTTCCCATGTAATTACAAAAAAATTCTGTCTTGCTTTGGTTTCCTGTTGCCGGACACCGTATAGGTAAGTACCACCACAGCTGCTATTTCTGCCGCCAAATAGTAGTGTGCAAACATTCCTGTGTTCCGGAATGGATGGCGCTGTAACTAGCATAATTATTGGGATGTTGAGATACAACATCTAAAGCCTCAAGGCGATGAACACAAATGCAGTGTCTCGTCTCCGCTCGTCTCGTCGCTTTGTTGAATAAAGAAACATTCTTAGTTTTTTGCATTACATCCGGAAATTTAATTAAACAGGTCATAATGAAGTTAAATAGAGATTAATTTCATTTCAAACGATTTTTTTGAGTCATATCGTTTTATTTACGGAAGTTCCTGCGCTGCTCCTCTGTTGTTGAGAAAGATTGCGTTTTACAATTTACATCTTTATTAAATTTCATGTTTATGCTCCGTCATATTAATGAGACTTTTCCTTTTATTAAACTCATAATTAAAGTTTATTTTCTTTCAGATGCGCCGACAAAATAATATACGAATGTTTATCAATGTCTAAATTAATTGAGACCATAATTGTTACTTATTATAGTACAATGTAAACATGGATAACAATATATATATGTAATTTACATGCATCCAAAAGAGGACAGCTGGGGGTAAGGTCTCTGTTGTCGGAGATTCTCTAGATAGGTATCACCTCAGGACCTATTTCTGCCGCCAAACAGTAATATACAAACATTGCGGAACAATTTGTGGTGCGCTGTAGCTAGTGTAATTACTGGGGTAACGAGACAATATCGTACGTTTTAAGGCGACGAGCGTAATGCGGTGCGGTGTATACCATACCAACTAGCGTTGTTATGGGCAGGCGTATCACTTAATAATATATTATATGTTGTGTATGCTCTGCGTCAGTTAATGGTCTCGATGACTGATTCTGATTGTAGCATTATAAACAAATTTTCGTGGATTTTTCAATGCCTACTATGATATTTTGTTGAGTTAGATTTATAAGTAAACATGATAAATAAATCAATAAAAACATCATCAGGTGAACGTCTGCATCTTCTCGTCGCTTCGTTGAGTATAAAAAATAAAGAAGTAGGAAATTTTTATACTAGCCTCGCTTGATATGTGGGTAAGCATGTCAAAGGTCGCAGCTGCTGATGGTAAAATTCTGGTGGTGAAGCGTACTCGTCAGGAAATGTTAAGATATCATGAGTCGTAGAAGAGTTATATGAACTTTGTAGTGGGTAAATTGTAATTGAAATTAAGTCGGCAAATTGTAAACTCTGTGGAAAGTTGTTTGCGGGGCCGGCTCTTTGTGTATTCACTAAACACCGACCGCCTCGTGGACTGTTTTATCCGCTGTTGAAAGCGTCGAAAGGAAGGACTTTTTTAACGGAGCGGTGCTCAAACTCCGTTCCATTATATTATAAACTGCAATGGCTCTTAATGTTGTACATAAAAATAGGCAAAGTAAAGAGAATCGTCTAAAGCAATGAGAACGAAAAGTTCAGTTTTTTTATTCAACATAGACGTTAATTATGGTCTTAGTAGATATTATTTAAAATATCTTATTATTACATTACCTTTGCCATTCAAAGATACTGAATTAGATGCGATAGAGGCAACAAAGATATCTTAAAAAGACGTTTCGTTAATTCACTCGATATCTCACAAGCTTAATTGTTCATGCTAAGTTTTTATTACTTAAAACAATATATCCTTCTGCGGTCTCCGTTTGGGAGGTAAGTTGTAGTGTAATAACTTCACTGATATTAGACTTTAGCTGTGTCCTAAAAGGTAACTAAGAGGGTCCTACTTCAGGAAAAGCGGCAGTTTTTCCTGTGCTCTTTATCCTTACACAAACAAAGCTCGTTACACCACACACCAGGCGTGGCAAGTGTGGCTATTATGATTTATTTTTTTATATATTTGTTTATTGATAAATTAATTTGGAATTGTTTACACAAATTATTACTCGTGTAATGGCATATTATAAAATTACAATTTAACTGTAAACAATAATCTATAGAAACAATAATAACTATGACGTCATGACTATTGTAAACTTGAAACACGGGGTTAATTAACAATTAAATAAGAGAAAAATCTAATTTCCTTAAATAATTTTTATTTATTTATATATATTTTTAATTATCATGTCTTTCCCTTCTATATGCAAAACTCTCGTACCTTAAAAACCTATTTCAAATTTGTTTAAAAGTTGGCATAAACCTAGAAGTTTAACTATAGCCTCTTTATATACAGACTTAAATTTACAAATTAACATAATTGCTCTACAAGTAAAACAGGCGCACAAGTCAAATATTTCACATAATTTGACTGCATTTGCTTGTGAATTTGAAACATGTTCGGATTTAGTAGGAAATTCAAAATGTTAACTAAATAATAAATTCAGTAATAGTATGATCAAACTTTTTAGTTACCTAGTTATTGTCCAATGAACGTGTGTTCTTATTTATATAACTAATACAAAATTTTTCGTAGCGCTTGGTATGAAATGGTATTATTATAATAATAGCTAAGAATATGAGATAAATCTGTATTCGCTATGCAAACCCGTCGAGGTCAAGCTGGAACAATGCGGCATTTTATTAAAACTCTATGTAATCTCGCAAACATAAGAATCTCGGCCGCAATGACCCGCTTAAAACAAAAATCGCAATGAGGTCTTAAATTTTATAAGTATATTTTCTAAAATGCATAATGTCAACGCTTTGAAGTCGCGCCGCGTTTGTGACCAAGGTTTCTCATTAAGAAATGAGGCCTGCGCTTTGCATTAATATAATATTACATGAACTACGTAGATATATACCACATATTCCAGCTTTAAGGTTAACACATTTATATATTTAATAAAAGAAAAGAAATTGACAAAGTGAATTTGTTATTAAAAAAATAAAACATCAATTTGTGTAGCTTGTACGTTTAAATGTGATGTGTTGGATTGTTAAAATTTAAACATTACTTTGTGTAAAAGAATTTTAATAAAACAATCAATCCTAATAAATCTTAATAAAACAAAATAATAATTTTCATATCAAAGAATAATTATATTTTTCTTATTTATTTGGTTAAAAAGGTTGATAAGTAACATTATGTTTGTAATTGAAGTACAAAACAATTGCATAATGATTAACAAACAGATACGTGAATATTCGCTTTGACTTATTACTGATAGTATTTCTTTTTTTCGTCATTATAAGAATTTACACTTGAAAATAGACAATCAAATCATTTCGTTTACTTACTTAGATTCTAAAGCAATCAAATAAGTCTAGATTGAATTAAATTTATAGCTTATTGGGTAAAATTTACTTGGTTAATTATTCACTGAGCATAATTCGAAATGTTGATTTTGTAACGAAATGTTCACAGATATTTGTAGCCGTTACTAGTTTATTTTCATGTTGGTTTGTTTGTAGTGGTATATTTGTATTTTTAGTATGCTTATACAATCATTATTATTATTTAAAAAAAAATATGAATTTTCAAATGTACTAAGTTAGCTTCGGTCGTGTGGTGGTTCGTAAATGAATTAAAACTGTTTTTGTAACCTTATTTTCGGGACTTTCGTAAGTTAATATACATTTGTTATTCAATTGATTTGACTATGCAATACAAAAAAAAAGGATAATTGTTTGCTTTGCATGTTTCGGTTGGATTAATATTCTACCGTTTATCATACATGCGGAACTCGGTGAACATATTTCTGTTAGAAACGAGGCGGTCATTCGATCGTGCTTGTGGCATTTGTCGATATTTATAATGATTGATTATACAGGAAACCGCTTATCTCTGTGTTCTGCCTGAAAATTGTTCGAATACGCGCCGTTTGTTTAGTGGAACATTGCCCGGAGTTGTGTATTCGGTCCAATATAACCACAAAGTGACGAATATTCGTGTTTAACATCCCTCGCAGTTTGATTGTGCATAATTGCGTTGAATTTAATACAACAAATAATCGGGTTACTTTATTAAATAGCTTTTCATTTCATCTGTAAAAGTTTTATGTATACTTGTAATATCTATTGAAATGTTAAAAAAACGATCGAATTACATTATTTTATTATATTTTTTAAACTTTATACACATCGCGTAAAGGTAGACTTAATGCCATTGGCATTATCTTCCAGTATACCTTAAGTAATGCAGAGATGATGAGGTAGGTGCATCAAATAATTACAAGTATAATACATAAATATACACATACAAAAACACATATAAATATATATAGACACACATACATTATATTAACTAAATATTAAAAAATATTTCAAGGAGGACTCAGTCCTAATTTCATTGAGGAGAATTTCTCGTACTTTCTGCTTAAAAGTACACCGTTTAGTTACTATTCTGTTATTTAGAGGGAGTGCGTTCCAAAAAAGAATAGACTGAATAGATAAAGAAGAGTGGACAATATCAGAGGTGTGAGAAGAGCACAAAAGAAGCGGGTTGTTAGAGGAGCGAAGATCTTTGTCTTAGTTAGTATGAAACTAGATCATTTTATGTCTTCATGATTCATCATATAAAAATACATTTACTCTATCATGCTATTTGAAAACGATTAATGCTTCTGCTAGGCTTTTTTACGGTCATGATTTTACAATTATTATAATATTTAACTAAACATGTTTTATCTTCTTAATAAATAATAATATTTTATCTTAACCTTCAATGGCTTAAAACATCAGCAAATAAATTAGAACCATCCTAAATCAAGCACGATCAACTTTTGATAAAATTAACATCGCCATTGTAATTCAGTGAATAATGAACAAGGTGATTTGTATCCAAAAACAATAAATCTTGTTCCGATCCAATCTCAAGTAAATGTTTTAGAATCCTTGATTGATTAATAAGTAAACGTCTGGCTGTGCAAATTTAGTTAGGACCTTTTGTTACATTCTTTTCTAATTCAATATAATATTTGCAATACTAAATATTTTAATTTTATGAATACACTAATTCTATCTCCAATTAAAAGCATCACAGAGTATAAAAGAAAATATTATAACAATCATGAATTTAAAGTATTGACTACAACACTTTAAAATCTAATTTCTTGATGTATTCGAAAGTTATTATTAGTAAGTTATTTTACTTAAACTTCAAGTGCTTAACTGAGATTAACTTATCGTATGAAGGTTTCTTTCTGATAGTTATAACAACTGGGATCTTTGATATCGACCCATTCTTTTTAAAGACAAACCGTTTATTTTTAATCCTTAGCGTTAACAAATATTTTTGTAAAATATATGTAGAGGTCTAGGCTGAATTGTTTTTTAATATTTAAAGAAAAAATTACGTTACAGCTGAAACATTCCCAGTGGTAAAAGATACACCACTCATAACAATAGCTCCGCATTATGCTCAATTCATTGAAACGTAATCGAAAACAATAAAGTAAATGCACCGAGCATGAAGGTTACTAGTAACACTTTTTTATTTACAAAAAATTATCAATAACCGCAACTCAAAATATATTAGGTGAAGTAATGTTATGTGAAGATAGTGAAGCATGTTTGCCCAGAATAAAGTAGATCTCACATATTGTCAGCCGGAACACAACGATGCTGTTATGGCGACAGATTTGAAATATGAGAGTGATACAGATATAAATTTATAGAATATGTTATAGATCAATAATCCGCACAAGTTCACAAAATTTCCGATAGTATTTAAAACTAAAACGAATAAAGCTGACTAAGCATTCGACGTTCGCTGAATACGAAAAGCAACAACGTTCATGAAGGCTTCCTATCGAGTTTGCGTTTCTCCAGATAAAGTTTCTGAAATAACTTAATTATTTTAACTGACACAATCACGTAGTCAAACCCTACTTGTAAAAATATCCGACGATCCTTGTCACAAAAGTGTATTACAATGTTTAGATTTATGATCACAAATAAAATATTTTATACTAATGTCATTAATACTTTTCATCTATTCCTTCACTTTGTAAAATATTTCGAAATCTTTGTGTATTCTGGATTATGCGATAATATAGAAGTGGCAACTAGTAACATTCTAGCGGTTGTCCTATGTACTCAAAGAGGATCTTAAAACTTGTCCGTTTCCTCACGAAGTATTACATCATTCGTACCTCAAGCTCATAGGGGATTGAATCATTAGAATCGAATAGCCCTTTATCAAACCGATCTTACAATAGAACTATCACTGGTTCTATTTTTTCAAAAGTCGATCGATATTAGAAACTTTGTTTTATAGAACCTTTCCTATTTATGAGGATTTGTTAAGTTTGACTTACTAATTTTAAAACCTGTGATGATGTTTCTTATATTTATGACAAATCGTAAATTCCTTTTTTATTTGTATCTTTTAACAAAAAACTTTTTTTCGACGTTAAAGACAAGGTATTTTTTTGAATATAAAAGAAAGAGTATAACAAATAAACTGCCTGCGGAAAATCAACATCGAACCTTACATTCAAAAAAGTAAAACACGCAGGGTTACTTTATACACGTCGATGTAATATATAAACCTTGATGTAAAAGTAAAATACAATATTACAAAAAAAAAAATCTGAGCTGATAATATAAACTAAAGAAAATAGAAGTTTTAATAGCAAAGGTTGAGAGTTTTATTGTTATAGTAAAATTTGGAAATTTTGAAAAGTATATCTCTCTGTCGATAATAAATGTGATAGTTTTTCTTCAGTTCAATGTTAATCAGTGTGAATTAATATAATCAGAATACTTTATAATGTAAACTTACGGCGTTCATCTAATCTCTTTGATGAAATTAATCCCTTTGTCTTGAATGTGCTCAGAATTGAAAGGCGAAATCCCATTCAAAATTAAATTAATGTTATCAACGAAAGGAAGTACGAACCTATTACTTGTAATTAAAACTATAGTTGTAATAGTTTCATTATTATAACTAAAATATAGTATTTGATCATCCTAGAATTTTTTTGAATAGCTTTTGATAAATGATGCTAAGTATAGTGTTTTATGTTGTATAAATAATTTTATACAAACATACTTTTATTTCAAGAACTGGATAAGGTATAGATAGAAACTGTCACAGAGACTGTATGTTAAAACAAAACTGTAGAAAATAAAATAATATAGATCTGTGGAACTTTACTAAACTTTATTAATTCTCTTGCTCTGGCGCTAAAAGTAGTAAATGAGAAAACAATAGAAAAACTGTTTTTTAATTCTATTTGAAAGGACTTTTTCATTAAAGGAATGAATTCGTTAACATACTTCCCTTTTTATGTACACGGCATAATTTTAGAATAGAATTTAATAAGCTAGCAAACAATATTCATTCAAGTTTTATTAAGCGTAAAACAGAAGGAGAGAGCTTCTGTTTTAACTTTTGGGTTTTTATTACTAATAAAAATGTAATTTTTAATGTACCTGATATATTAGGTAAAACAAATTGTAAAAATTATTGTTTTAACGATCATCACGGTAAATCATTTTAGGATTACCAGTAATATGTATCTACCAATTCAGTTCATCATACAAAGGCGTTACGTATTTTTGACGACTGCCAAAATATTGAATGGCCTGAATATTTTTGTTTTATACGAGTATATGTAATAATTATCTGATTTTTGTGTATCACTAATATTTCCAAGACAATTTAAATTTCATGAAATGTATGTAGTTATACTAGCAAAAAGTACAAGGGTGTAGCCGCGGCATTGGGGTTGTAAATTGTGTATAATACCATGATATTTTTTCGGAAGTTTTCTCCTACAAGTATATATTTATTATTATTGTTAGTCGCTTTTGTGCTAAAAATATCTGCTCTAAAGATATTAGTTTAGTTTTTATTACATATTTACAAAAATTAGAAAAATTATGAGTATTGAATTATACTACATTGTATTATCTCTGTTATGAATGTAGGTAAATCAAAGAAGATAATGAGCTAGAGACATAAAAAGATAATTTTTTTTGTTTTTTTTTTCTTAATCGCACTAACCTCCATTTTAACTGCCAAGAAAATCTTTCCCTAACTAGTGGAATTACTCCAGTCTCTGTCTTGCCACTACAGAAGAAAGATTTTTTTTTAAAGAAAATCTTATATCCAAAAGCAACAAGACGTGTGTGAACATCCTTACCATCACCTTTGGATTATGCAAATCTATCTTGTCAGTTGGTCATCTCATCACACAATTTCAATCACTCATCGCGAAATTCGCACACAATTAAAATAAAAACAATATATAGAAGTAAATTGTTTTGTATACGACATAAGCCGTAAATATATTTTGTAGAATAAAACTGAAATGTTCTAGAAAGTAAAATAAGTATTTGCCCACGAGAATTGTTGAGAAAGTTAAAGAAAAGTTAAAATCTTTTTTACGTCTTAAATACGAATATAAAACATTTTTTGTAAGATATTAAAAGAACTATAACTTGAGTTTACTGTAACTTTTCCCTGAACGAAAAAAAAAAATTAAAACGCTGAGTGGCGCTAAACGGCAATTTGTAGGACACTTTATCAACTGGCGAGAACTTTTTACGATGTCACCAATTATTGAGTTTCCGTGTTGATTTAATAACAATTATTTTCCGTTAAGCTATTTTGTTCAACTTTTTTATTTTACTTCAAGTTTTAGGTTCATTATTATTGTAATTTCTGCATTCTGTTGTTAACGGTTTAACACATCCCAATCGATATCCAGCCCGACGGACACAATACCACCTACATCCAAAGCTATTTTAAAATCTTCACCGGGTCGTTTGTTACTTTTAGATTAGATTCGTGTAGTTTTAGTAACGAATATACAAAAAAAACTTGCGTGTAGCGTATATAAAGAAATGCTTAAAAAATTGCTTTATTATGTTCGTATTATTGTCAATCTTTTATGTTTATTCCTATTCTTTACTACCTCTATGAATTAAGTATTATTTTCATGCGTTAGTGATATTTAAGGTTGTGAGAAAAAGGTACTGATTAAATATAATAGATGCCACCCAGCGAACACACACACACGGTCACTCACACCTACAAACACCACCGCAAATAAGTCAAAAAGATATATATATATATAGGGTGGCGCAAAAGTAATCCTCCTATCAGAAAATGCTATAAATTTTGCCTTGATGTAAAAAAATTAAAAGACCAAATAAAAATAATCCACAAGAAGAATCAAAGTTTTTCATATTTTTTTTTTAAATTACAGCCAAAAAACAACTTGTATACACGGTGGCGCAAAAATAACCTTCCGATGTTTTTTGGCTGTAATTTAAAAAAAAAAATATGAAAAACTTTGATTCTTCTTGTGGATTATTTTTATTTGGTCTTTTAATTTTTTTACATCAAGGCAAAATTTATAGCATTTTCTGATAGGAGGATTACTTTTGCGCCACCCTATATATACCTTCATATGTTAGGGCCCTGAGATACAAGCTGTGCTTAGTTCCAGACCCGAGAGATATCACGTGTTCGAACATGTTTGTAGAAGTTTGAATAAATAAATAAACATTACTGCAAGTAACTATTATCATTTTCTCATTGAGTTCATCGAGGACAATAAAAAGTATATCGTTCTGGAACCTTCTTTGTGTTACAAGGTAGTTTTTACTGCAGCAATTTTACTTGCTATATCGTACCTTAATATTTGCACACTACATTTTGGCAGTAGAAATGAAAATTTACTAATACGTAGAAGGTTTATTATAGAATGTACTTCAAATAGGCATTATTCTGAAGAAGTCAAGACAGTGTTTGAGTATCTCCTTAAAGCTTATATTCCAGATACTTAAACGGATCAAGTGACGACATAGATTAATATTGGTTCAGGTCTAACTTGAGTTCGTATTAGTTTACTATAGCAATATTTATTTTATCGTTATAATTCAAAGATAAAATTTCTTTTTTCTTCGTTCTTGTATTGTTATCTTCGCCTCAGGCCGTTTTTGCGTTATTGTAACTTTTCTGTTATCATATTTTTACCCATTGTTTAAAAAGATCGTATTTTTTTTTTTGTAGATGGTGATGTTTCATAATAGACAATTTCTTTTTTTTTATGACCTTATTAATATCTTTAGTAATCAAAATGTAATACCCCCTAACATGAACACGTGCCTTACCGATATCCCTGTTAATTAAGTGATGTCCCAATCACGTATTGAGTGCGAATCCAATTTTCATCTAAAATATTTAATAGGAGTAAAAGCCCTTGTACTAAAAGAATGGACAGGATAGAAAAGATTAGTGCTGTTTCGATAGTTTAATATAGTACTTCAATAAGTAAAATTCATGTCAAGAGGATCAACAAAAAGAGGCTAGAATCAGAATTTGGTCTCCCATGGTTAAAGACAACTTATGAATAAAGTTCAAAGCGGAGACGTTTTCAACTGATCTCATACAAGAATTTAAGGCGTCGCAAAAAGAATCTCTTCAACATCCGACTAAAGTCTGCAAAATACCAAAAACGCTAAAATTCAGGGAACATGTGTAAGAGACGTTCCGTTCATGACGAAAATTCTTACCCTCTTTTGTAATGCGTCAAGATTGAAACCATTTGTGTCATCCTATAGTATGGTACAAGTATTATTACCAAATATTTTGTTAACTTGATTTATTTCGATTGAATTTTTATGTAAAATAATAATTTACAATGTTGAAATTAAATAAATAAAGTTTCACTGTTCAAATAAGGTTTACATTGTCCGGAGAAGAAACTTAACTGTTTTATTAATGCTCTAATTAAAAATTAAATTTTAATTTTTTTGTACTAAGGGACGGGATGAGCGGGACGTCCACCTGAAGGTAAGTGGCGCTAGTTAACATGTTATCTACAGTACAACATTGCGTTGGTCGCCTTGAGGCATAAGACGTTAGATCTCGTTACCTCAAGTAATTTAACTAGCTACAACGCTCCTGATACCAGAACATAGCAATGTTTGCACACTATTAAATGGTGCTGCTGTGGTACCTTCCTAGACGGTCTTCGGCCACAGAGACCTACCAGCGGTACAAAGACTTACCACCAGTACGTTTATTTATTAGACCATTTAATTTTACATAACTTCCTTTTCACAACAGTAAGCACTTTAATTTATTCAGGAGCATCTTCAGCTTTACAAATGTCTACAATTTGCTGTAGTTAATATTCCTAGTTAACAATGTGTACACAAATAGTCAGCAAAAGTAGATTTTAATTATCCTCACTTTAAGAAAAAAATTAAACAGAATTTTGGTAAGTTTTTATTAATAAATAAAAAAAAAATCATTTTTAGACAAATTTGCATTTCAGGTACAAATACATTAACAAAATAAAACCTAATTGCAATTTAGTTTATACTCGTACTTTAACGTTACTTATTTTGGTGTTTGTTATATGAAGTATATACTCGTATTATTGAATTAGAGATAAGCAATATCAAAAGATATGAAAAGCGTTCATTGGGAAATTATTCAGATAGTCGATTTATAAATTTGTTTTATACACACAAGAGTTGCGAAAGAAAATTTGACAAAAGCATATTCGAAGCAATTTTCTTCAGAGCGAAATAAATGCGGTAATTTGCGAAGTACTTTACTTCCGAAAGAAAAGTTTTAGTGACGAGTAAATTACTGTCAGGGACACATCTAAGGCAGAGTTAATCAACTTTGGTTTTATGTTTACGTGTTATTTTAATCTTAGCTAACACGACCGACGTAATCAATGAAATGATACTTATGTAACGAAAACTATCCCTACTTACATTATTATCATTTTAACTCATACACAAATAGTGTATTTTCCGAATATCTTCTCTATTCAGGCTACACTATAGACTAAACTATTCTCCTAACAACTTGGAATACTGTAATAAGAAAGCAAACGAAACTACAGTAAGAAAGTTTCAAACATGAAATACAATGTTAAGTGCTACTTAGAATTTACTTTTTTTATTTAATTTGACAACTTGAATTGAGTGTGTTAATAATTATAATGAAGAGTAATTTAATGTTGGAATAATTTATGTATAGAAAAGATTTCATATCGCATGTACAAAAAGATGGAAATTGTATGTTATACTTTAGAAAAGGAATGAAATCATATTACAAACTTAACGCAGTATATCATTAAGAATCATCATCAATTACGTTACTGCTCGTAATATCATAATCAGTGTCATCATAAATCCCGGCATAAATTTCCCTGCTATTTGATATCATCCAGTTTTAGCTTTATGTGTTTTAATAAAATGATTTTAAGATTAATAAGCACCTTAATATTTCTAAACTAAGCAGAGGATAGTTAACCGAGCATACGTGGAGTTAAATTTAATTAATACTGATTACATACACAGTCATTTAAGCATTATAAAAGTTATATCTTTCGCTGATGTTTTGTTCAGATACAGCTAATGCCTTTTTCAAACGACTGTAGTCAATAAATATATAACAATAGTTCATACTTTGCTATAGAAATTGAACAAAAGTTTTCAATAAAGTAAAATTGTATGCAATCTTTCATCAACATCAACGTAATGTGGATAATTTGCGGGAAAGTTTATCACCCAAAGAAAAGTTCCAACGACTCTGTAAATTACTCTCACTCACTTCCAGGACCGATTCGAAGTAATTGTGTAAATTTATCCCACATGTCGTTTAATCAAAGTGCTCATATAAATTCAATTGTTCAACTTATTTTTTACGTTTTTATACACCGCGAATCTTTGTCAGTTAAGCATTATCTCTGTGATCATTATCACATCAACATATTACTGTCTACTACTGAACGTAGGCTTCAGGAATTTTAAGAGTTTTTGTTTTAGTTATAACGCATTATATTGGTAAAGATGACAGTCAGGAAATGTTGCTCTTTTCCTGGAGTTTTCACTATCAACATCTTATAGTTTTGTCCCAAAGCGAGAGGCTTTATTTCTTTTAATCAGTGCAAGATTCTGTGATATCAACAATGGTTAAGGTAAAATTACTGTAACTGGTAAAAATGGTTAATACTTTATGTAAAGTTTGTGCTACATTCAATATAATGTAGGTATTACACAAAGTGATAATGTGGTATAATGTAGTGGAAACCTAAGTCTATAGTATGATTAGATAATAAAGGAATGAACTATCTTGTTATAATTTCAAGGAATAACCATTTCCCATGTGTCAACTTATTTTTTTGAACATTAGAAAAATTAGGCGATGTTTTGTAAAATATTTTTTTTTACGCAATCGTATTAAACCGCTGTGGTTTTTGAACATTTCATGTCTAGACATAAATGCAATTCTTATATTATTCTTCAATAGCAAAGCACACAATTCCTTCCTAACGAGGGGCTTAACACAAAACTCGCCGTGGTATAAAAGTACATACATTTTGAGTACTTGAATAAAAACTTATGTTTTTTTAAATGCACAGAAAATCTTACTACGTTGACCATGTATTAAAGAAAATACCCTTTCATTGGAAACCTTTGCTCTTATCATTTGTTATATGAAAGTTTCAGATTTACACGAATTTCAAATTCTTTGAATATAAATAAAATAATTAAAGTTCTGCCATAATATACATATATTTACTTTCGAAACATTCTAACGAATGACAATTACTTTTTCTAAAATTGACATATTAAAACTAAATGAATTATTTGGTCAAAGGACTTCATAACAATAGTATCATAAGAACAATTTCTTAATAATGAAAGATGAGAACAAGATAAAGGCCACAAACTCTGTAATAAAGTCATATTATCCAATTTGCGACTTTTCTTATCTGATAATCAAATGCAAATTGCGGTCTGAAAAATATTTTCATTTTGCTATTGTTTTCATAATGGTTAATTTCTACTTTATTTCAGATCATATAAACTGTAGTTTTTTGTAATATTTAAATTATATATCTCTTTGTCTGTTTAATTGGTCGCGTCCACAAAAAATAGATTATAAAGTTAATAAGTTTACTAGTGATTATCTATTTGTTGTCTTTTATGAGCATCTATGGGTCTGGTGATAGGTCGCTGTTGCCGGACACCGTCTAGGTATCACCGCAGCTTCTGCCACCAAATAGTACTGTGCAATCATTATTGTGTTCCTGATTAAAGAGAGTTGTAGTTAGTGAAATTACTGGTGTAAGGAGACTTAACATCTTATGCCTCGTTACGAGGAGCGCAAGGTGCTTATAGTGTTTATTACGTTGTTATGTACATGTGTATCATTTACATATCAAGAACATCTTCCCCCTCTTGTCAAAAAATATCATACCTATGTGCGAGAACATTCTCAGTGTAATTGTTTACAGTTCAAGATGATGATAATGACTTTGATCAATCACGGCTGTCCTCTTACTGCCTCCATACTTAAATATGCTTTGACTTCTTTCAATTGTTATGGAAGTTACAGAGAATTATCTAATTCAAGGATCGTCGACGACCAAAACTTTAGACCCAAAATATAGATACATATAGATAGACAGTAAAACACTTAATAAAAAGAGAAAAATTAAAGTGTAATAATTTATTTAAGACATTTTTAGAAGGGACAGATTGTAAAAAGTATTTTGTTTAAGTATCATTTGAACAAAAAGAATTTGAAGCTACTTATTTTGCTCGGTTAAAATTTATTAGTGTTTCAATTGAAAGGTTCTAAGGTCCCTGAATGTGTAGGCGTTACTTATTTTTATTTCATTATTTCGTTAGAAGAATCTAACCGAAGAAAAACTATTATTTTATGGTGTTTACCTACAATGATTATTTAGTGATAAATAAACATACATATTGAGGAGTATAATTTGAGGAGTACATGTGTCTTATTACGATATATGTATACTTCCTCACTTACAAAATCAGAATGAGAAAGAAATATAAGCAAGCGAGATTCTATGCTTAACAAAAATGCGGAATACCTGTATTCGATATACTTATTTCAGATTTGTCTCTTTTAAATAATAATTATAATAATTGCTATTTTCTAGTTAGAATACAGTAAAATTATCTCATTGATAGCAAAAATTACTGTTAAAAATTTTGTAACAGGGCTTTCAATTTTAGGTTATATTTTATTTATAATTCTGCGATAGAATTCTTTTTATTTCGTTATATAATATACTTGTATTAAAAAAAAATATATAAATATTTACTAAGAATTAATATATATTAAATTGAATACAGTGAAACAAATTGTTTCTGAAAACCTATTTACTTATTTTAGCCTTCTAACTTACCTATACAATTCGCGCCTGGCAGTTCCTTTGTGCTTGTCATTTGCGACGAAGACCACTATAAGCAAACGGAAACCTTACAATATACTTTTGTACAAATTATATTGACTATGTGTATTCTTTTAACTATTGTTAATTCATCATAGTAATCATTTATATACGTTTTACTACATAGTTTACTATTCGATAGAAAATGATCTTATTGGCATTTTGTGTTTTTTTTTGTTATTGATACTTTTCTTTGAACTATGTAGTAGTTGGCTAATGTCAGGGCGGTATGAGAATCTTTCCTGTCACAAAACATTAGCTGATAGACCTGCTTTTAAATATGCAATTATCAATTAACCCTGTGTGAATATCGAAACTAAAATTGTCGTATTTCTTTCAATAAAGAGATGCAGAATTAATCTTCAAGAGTATGTTTTAAAGTTTCACCCGATTAGAGCTTTTTAAGTATGTATACAACATTATTACCTATAATTTCAAAGTTCATTAACTTTGTAAAAAGTTGTGTTGTATATGTGATTATTTAGTATCCTTTTTATTGTGAATTACTTTATTTAATGAAATTAACATATCAAAACATAAAAACTTTTTCGCGTATTTACAATTATTTCAATATTTTCTGAACCCTCAATTTATTAACAAAACGGTTAATAAATAGTAAACAAAAATGATATATTAAAATAGAAATAACAGACTGAGTAAATAAAGGTGTTTCGTTGGGCTTCTTTTTATTGGAGAGGCCACATCGGTATTACATTTATCTTTTTGTTTACACGAATGGTGCGGGTAGCCTATTTCTACCGCTTCGTCCTTTTGTTTTCCAATTGATGCTTCTCTCTATTTTATATTAAATCCAAGTTTCATTTTTAACCGAATTTTAAGGGTAAATAAACTATTCACGCCATTGCAGCAGTAAGAAAACAAGAGAGAGATTATTTTATGAATGTATTCGCGGGAGAGGAAATATTGCAATTAATATTAAAGCATAAGAAAATAAGGAAAAAGTCCTACTAGTCGAGTAAACTGGACGACGAGGTTATGTTGAAACAATGCCATTATTTATTTAAAATGGAAACAATGCTACATATTTTACTAAACAGAATGAAGGATTTAGCGTAGAAAAAAAAAATGCAAATCGACTTTCTTTTCTTGAACATCAAAGTTATAAACTGTTTATTGTTTGACAAAATGTTAGTGCTTTACTAACATCATTTTTAGCTATTCATATGGTATACTAAAATAAAAACATCTACATTTTTCGTATAAGACATATCTTCGCTATGTAAGTGGCAATATTTTTCCAGTTTCTTTGTCTTCGTACCGTGTAGTTTACTTTATTGTTTTGCTGCGTGAGAAACAACTATGCTTCTTTGTTAATATTGTTCTCTTACGTGTACAAGACTATGAAATATGTGAGCTACGGTGTATTTGAGCAACAAAAGAAATTTACAGATGGAAAGCCTACCCATTAGCCGGTAACATAAATTTTAACATCGCTATATCCGTATATATATTTCCTATTGAAAAGGTGATTAGAACGGCAAAATATTAATTTATAAGTAATACATAGATTTAGTATGTATCAATAGTAAAACTTTCTTCTTACTTTCCATTAATGTTTTTTTTAATAAAGGCATAACGTAGTTGTTATATTCATGGTTATTCTCAAAAAGATCTACTTATTGAATTTAGGTAACTCTAACATTATAATATTGAATTTACTTAAAAGATGTAGCTAGTATTTACTTGTTAACTAAAATATAAAATAGGAACATTTTTTTTTGTAGAACAGAAGACTTTAGATTAAGATCAATGTAAAACAAACGTAAAGAAAATTTTGTAACAGATTTTGTGGTTGACAAAAACTCTTTCCATTAGGATAATTTTTTTAGGTTATCTTTAATCCAAAAATAGCAAATTTGTTATTTCTAATATATTTCTAACTAGAAATATACTTTAACTTAAATTTTTGCTAATTAATCAACATTTCTCAGTGTTTTAGTATTGGAAGGAAAAAATTCACGCTTATTAGCTGTGGTTAAAAGTTTTACGGAGATTTTCTATTGAAACTACTTTGAGTGAAATGAAGCATTGTTTTAATTTTTTTAAATGATACAAATGGAGATGATTGCAATGAAAATCAAATCTAAAATTAAATTTTTTTTTAGTGATAATGACAGCGAGCGAGTAGACCACCCGATGGTAAGTGATACTCCTTCCCATAACAATATGGCGCTGGTTAGAATGATATATATATCGTTTCAGTAATTCAAAGTGTTATAATCAGAATTTGGATATTTAAATTTTATTTGTTCCTCTCATAAAAGTTTCGATAAGAAAATAAAGTTGCTTAAGTGGAACCTTTGACCAGCGTATCGATTTCCTTTTTTTTGTGACGAAGGGACGAGATGAGTAGAATGTTTAACTGGTAGTAGCAGATATAAGAATGTCTGTCTATAACATGCTTTGGTTAGAATTTTGTTTTAGAGATTGTTTAGATAGGCATATTTCTGTCGCCAAACAGTAGTGTGGAAACATTACTGTGTTCCATGTTGAAGCGCGTTGTAGCTAGTGTAATTACTGGGGTAAGGAGATTTAACATCTAACTCCTCAAGGCGTCGAGCGCAATGTGGTGCTGCCTATATTATTTAGTTCCACATTGCTCTTCGTCTTGCTCGTCTGATACTTTCGTCAAATAAAAAAAAATGTTTACACGATGCCAAATTTGGCTCATCGATAATTCAGTGATTAATGAAATCGGCGTTACTAATATTGATTTAAGAATAATTATAGTAATCTATACAATTATGCAGTGTAATGAAATTATTAAATCAATGGAATATTATAGTTTTTATGAGTCTTATATTTTGAGTTAAAAGAGATTGCAAAATAGAATAATTGAGAAAACAAGTATATTGACCTGTAATTCGCTTTGTAGCGATTCACTCGATCGTAAATAATCTCTATATATACGAAAACTTCTTATAATACTATGAATATTTATTATATCACATCTATATTATATTTTATTTCAATCTCCATATATTATTTTAGATAATAATAATTTTACGATCGTTTCTAATTTCATTTGAATGTTATTACTTTTCATGTTAATTTTGTTTATAAAAAATAAGTTATTACTTTTATACTGAATTCTGAAAACATTTCTTAATATTTAAGAAAAGTCAAACTGGAATAGAAACAATTTCTTTTTATTGCTGAACTGAAATAACGCTTGATTCTGAATATCTGCCAAGCGTTTTGTGAACGTGAAAATTTTACTATCCACAGTAAAGAGTACCTTTGTAGGTTATGAAGTTACTATCTTAGAAGTAAAACTTTACTTTAAATGTCGCAGTTTTATCCATTTATAGCCTAATTTTTGACAAAGTCTGGAAGACTTCTAATAAAATTGTTTGTATAGGAATTTAGTATTATTTAAGTTCTAACGCAAATAATTCGGATATTAAACTTTTGATTGTGATAATAATTCTGGGGTAAAAGTTGAGGTTATGGAGAAATAGTACTCACTGAAACCTGGTCCACCTTAATGCAAGGAGCGCAGGAGTCTCTTACAAAACGCACTTGTGAACCTTTGATGCACTTGAACTGTACTATAGCAAAACTTTTCCTTCTCTATTAGGTTGCAGTTAATAGAGGAGGGTGAAATAATTCTTATAGATGTAATTGTCAAAAAAGTTTGTCACGTCTATGTGAATTATGACAAGGAAGCTGTATTTTCATCTAGATATCATTAAATAGAAACAATAACAAAAAGTAGCCTATATTTTTTTTGAACTATTGCCGCAAAGTTAAGTAAATCTTTGTATTAAAATGTATACAAGTAATATTGAATAAAAAGTAAAAAAAAAAGTTAAAACAACAATAAAATGAAAGGTTTAGTGAAGGCCTTTGTGTTTTTTAAAAGTTGTTTTAAGTAAAATACAGTAATTGTTTCCAGAACAACTAGCAGAGTTAAAAGAGGTTAATGAGAAGAAAATAGCGAGCCTCTTGTTTACAACCTTGAGAAAAAATAGTAGGTTCTTTCATTTGTGTCAGAGTCGTTTCAGTGAGCTAACAATATTCAAATATAATCTCAGTAGCTTCCGCTTCATGCTCTCTGTGAACGCTTACATCTTCCGTTTAAATTCGTTTTCTATATAAAAAATCTAGGTACTAAAGATAGTCGCATAACTTTTTTACTTGTAATAGATGGTAGCCTGCAGTTCTTTTTAAAGTTTTTTTTATTCAGCGAAGCGACGAGACCGGCGGGACGTTCACCTGATGGAAGCGATACGCCCGCCCATTACAACGTGGCGCTAGTTAGGATGATATACACATTGCGTTCGTCGTCTTGAGACATATGATGTTAAGTCTCGTTACCTCAGAAATTTCACTAGCAACTGTCTTCAATCCAGACGACGGTTGCTTGGCAGCAGAAATAGGAGCTGCGGTGGTACCTACCAAAACCGTCTGCCTACACAGAATTCTACCACTAGTGGGTTAAAAAATGAAGAGGTGTCTTAATGTGCAAAAAATTATTTTGATTTTCAAAGATTTTTGCATGACGAATGAAAGATCTAAGTAGTGATTTTCGGTTATATAAGAGTGTGCAACCAATAAGGTTATTATCATTTTTGTCTTATAGCCCATGGATATTGAAAATATGACTAATGCTGTAGAAAGGTCCTAAGTGCAGCTCCAGGTTCGCAGTAGTTAAACTCAGAAATCTAATCGCCGAATACAGGAATACGAGGAGGACGTTAAATACATGGTGTCAAATTTACTGTAGGAAAGTAATATAATAATAACAAAATAAATATATAATAATAAAAATAATATAATAAAAACAGAAATGCTTAAGCACAGTGCTAACAGTGAAGTTCCTCACACAGGCTGAGTGACGTCCGTGGGCGATTTTGTTGGGTAAGGTTCCCGGATAACTGTCTCTTCTCCCAAAAAAAAAAAGACTATAACTTGGAGATTACATATCTCACTGTTTCAAATGTCCTTCCTTTTATTGTGTAAAGTCTCTGCTTCTGAATTTTCTTCACTTTCTTTGACAGGTTTACTGAAAGAAAATTCTTTTAGGGTTAAGCTCGCTTATGTACCTTTTTGTTTTACTTATGTATATACCATTAAATTATTATTTTTTTTTGATTAACAGTGTTTCTGTAATACAAATGTTTCGAAAATGGTATTCATTTTTTTATTCTATTCATTACAAAATTTCGATTATACAATTTCTTGGAACTAAAGGTATCATCAGAACAAAACGTGAAACGGGTGATACAAAAAAAATAGTTTCTATTATTAAAATAGAGTTTTATTTATTGTTTTTGTTTAACATAAAAGCTTATTTAATATGAATATTTTTCAGTCACGCCGGTAATGATGAATCTTTGAAAAGATTCAGGGGAAAAAATAAGCAAGCTTCTCGTTCTTAAACTTGGAAGAGATGAGACTTTTTTCATCATTAATTGGCACGATGTCGCAGCTTTATTTAGGTATTATTATATTTAAGGTTTTGTATATTTTTTTTAATGATTATTTATTCTCTGCTAACTGAAAATATTTAAAACATTTTAATATTGAATCCCCGTTTTTATTGATTTATGTTCAACAGTTGACAGTGAAATACTGAAATGAAGATTTAATGTGTAAATATTTTTATGAAATAAGTCAATCTTTTTTTTTACTTAATTCATATAAATATTTACATGTTAATTATGCAAGAATACTAATTTTAAATATTTTCGTCTTTATTCTGTGTCAATTGTTTGTACTATAAGAAATAACTAATTTTTAATGAAATTATAGAGTTCTGTTATATATTAAAAGTTAACCACTTCCCTTAGATAAGAATAAAATAAATAAATTTATGATTATTTATATATCAAGTTACGAGTTCATAAAGTTTTCTAATATTATCGGTTTTTGAGCATCTTCATTCAAAGAAATTGTTGGTATCTAATCAGAAAAGCGCGTTCGTTATTACCTATGGCCTCTCCTAAATGAAATTAACAGATTCAAAATCAATATTTTGTGATTTTTTATACTTATTGTAATTTTTTTTTATCATCTAAACACACTGTCAAACATTATGCGTCGAGTCTAAGGATCGAGAAGGACAGAAACGCGGCATACTGAGTACCCCTCGTTTTTCGTCGGTTAAAAATAAAACTAGTCGTTCACACGACAATTTAGTCATGTTACTCTTACAAGGCATAAATAACACGAAACATAAACGTAATTACCACAGACAGTTGCGGCTACACAAGTTCGGAATGGCACCCTAAAGCAGAAATGGCCTGCGCTTATGTCGACATTACTCTAGATAAAAGCAAAGTTTTATAGTGGCAGCTCTGGATAATATCACCCAATCCATTATTCTTCGCCGCTTTATTGCAAATAGCCCCAATAGGCTTAGCACCATCCGTCCATTAGATTTGTCCCTTTGTTTTATGACCATTTTTTTCGATAATGTATTATTAGTAGATACTGAAATGTCCCCGTTTATTTATTATGTACATTAGTTTCAGCTTCTTGTTCCGTTTATTCTTCTCCAAAACGTTGGAAAAACAATCTAATGCTTAACATTAGTACATTTCTGTTACTATTAAAGGCAAGTTCAGAATTGTTTATATTTATTGAATTAAAAAACAAACGGAAAGGAAATGAATACAATGTAAAGAATACAAATTGGTTCAAGTTTATAGGAGCAATAATGAATACGTACAAGCAGCTGAATAATAACCTTCACTGAATACTAGATATGTAAGACTACTTTATAATATAAATTGAAAGGAAACCAAATGGGAATGCGCAATGGCACATCTTATCTGTACAAGTGATTCCATTCTCATTTAGATGGAATCGATTGAAAACAAGATGATGTCTCACCAGAGTGAAAGATGAAGAATCTATTAACACGGGAGTTCTATGATTAGATTACGTAAGCTAGTGTGAAGAAATTTAAATAGGCTTCTACATCCATAAGTAAATATGCCACCATAACAGCATCTCATGTGTTCCAAATATCAACCTTCTGTCAGTTAATATCATATGAGAATAAGGTTAAGTATTGACTTAATCTAGATAAAAAAAAATCGTTATATTATAAATTTACATACGTAACAAATCAAAAGTATAAGTGGAAATTTTTTAAACAGTTATATTGAGCTTAGTATCTTTCTTTGATAAAACTGAAAAGAAAGATCTATAGTATATGACGACAGGCTAAGATGAATGTTCATGTTCAAGATTTTATGTGACATACAATAACATTTTTTTTAATGAGAAAGGAGCAGGACAGACATATGACCTGGATTTTTACTTGATGGTGAAGAAGGATTGAAATGATGAAAGAATATTTTATTATATAAGTAAACTTTCGAGGTGCTAGTCGTACTTAGGAAGCACCGCGTTGTGGTTCATGATGATATGTCTTTTCGTCTCGTATAAAAAAAAAAACAATTGCTTTAATAAATAAAGCGTCTGGCTAAACAAAACTTGACAGTTATATCTGCATATAAATATGACCCAACTGTAAGAATGTTTACACAACACTACAATACGATCAACATTTTGACACACGGAAGTTAATTAGCGTTATTAAATTTAAGGGTTATAAGAGGTTCAGATAAAAGAATTTCCTAATCACCAATATTCATAATTTCATTGTAATGAATATGTGAATATGTATTCTACCAAAGTTACATTTAAGTAAGATGTGATTAATATCAATTATCATTGTAATATAGATGGTAATAAGTTTATTAAATTTCTCAACGTTTTAAGGGGAACTTGCGTTCAAGTTTCCCCTACAACGCTGAATAGATTGATTCCTCCTTGTTCTTGAAACCTGACAATTATTGGTATGATATTTTCTTGGAAAATCTATGTGAAGTGTATTAGTATAGGAAGAATAGATTAAGTGAAGAAATAAGGGCTCTATTGATTTAGTGAAGAGCCTTAAATTAAATTGATAATGGTGAGTATGTAACAATGACGGCGTCTCGTACTTCATATACCTCTTCATATACAATGACGGATTTCCAATTTAGGCTACATTTAACTTTAAACTTAATCACCAAAAGTCGAACACATTGAATATTTCTTGTATCCATGACTCAATCCAGAACCGGATGTAAATTTTTTAGTACTTTTCTTTGATTAAAAATATTTTTATTTGTTAGTGCAAAGACAACATAACTGAAGATTATTACTTAAAAAAATTACTCATAGAAATTGACTTTTAAAATAATTTCTTACAGATGTTGTATTAAATTAATCCAACAATTCATAAGTTTAAATAATAATTTGTTTTCAACTTAATATATAAAGCTTTTAAAACGTTTGATTGACTGTTGTCTATTCATTTATTAACGACCTTTAAAAGGGGTTTGGGTAACAGAAGCAAAGAAAACTTTTTAATTTACCCGTTAAAAGCATTATTTCAGAAGCCCTTAATGGAAATCTTTTAATAATAAATTGTAACAGTTCTAAACTGTTAATAAAAAATCGATATCTCATACATATAATACTATGTTTTTCATATTTATACCATGGTAAAATTTTTAATAATACAAATCCAGGGATGTATAATTTTGATACTTGATATGAAATATACACAAAAAATGAAGTCTTACATAAATGTAAAAGGATACTTATTTTCAAATTTAAATGTAATCTTAACGCCGGTAGAGAGGTTCTATTACTTGAGTTATAACTTATTCTGTTAGTGATGCTTATCTGCGTTGATTTGAATTCGGGTCACCTTGCCTAAGAAAACTTATTTGCTAACTTAATTGACCATGTCTTTGAAGTAAAACTTAATTAATGAAATATCTATTTTATTACACTAAACATAATTATTGTTACGTAATCACTTTAATGGTTTACATATTTATAGCTAAGTTACCGAATATTTTTATAACTGTGTTATATATATATCTACAATATTTACGACGATTGTATACAGTTCTATTTAAAATGAGTACAGTGTAAAAGTTATATAAATTTTAACTGTTTCCTTAGCACAGTTAACTGTATGTCTTCTCACAAATTGGTCAATTGTTTGATTCCGGGGACCACGTGTTATAGGCGACTGGTGTATAAGTTTTTTTTGGAAACCTGGTTGTCAATATATGGGAGTTGGTAGCGTATGGTCGATAAAACCTTAATACACAGTTTATGTGAATTTTTATGTTGCCAAGACAAGGCTCTCCTCACTAATTAGTAGTGCTTATAACGATGTTTTACTTTATCAATTAAAAAATATTCAATATTTACGTCTAAATCGTAAACGACTCGCTAATTGGATCTTCGTAATTTTTTATTAGCCTGCTAAAAAGACCTCTAGTACCATTTAGTCGTGCTGTATATTTAATTTTATATTTTAAAAGTATTATATATAAATGATGGGTGATTGTTTCTTATGTATTTTCCTAAATAAAGAAATTCAGGTGATCATGATATTCTTACAATGATCATCTAGATTTCTTATCATATTCGTTTATTGTTGTTTCTACATAAATAAAAATATTGACGTAAGTTTTCTTTCGGTGTTAATTTCATTATAATGCTTTAGTCTGAGAGCGACAAATTTATAAAAGAAAATCTCTACTTTCTTTGTTGCATCTATATGTACCACCAATTACAAACAATAACTCAGAATACTTATTTGATGTAGTCCGTTTTCGCAGGCTTTTACAAAAGGGCCGTGGACCCGGATCCACAAGCCCAGTATCAGATAAGCTGTGAGAGTTAAAATGATTACCATACGCTCAACATCATCAGAGCATAGTCTTTTACATCGATTATATATATGCTTATAAAGATTCGACTTGTTTGTTATGAATTGTCGCAAGAAGTTTATTCAGAGATGATTGCTTGAAGGTTTTTCGTTGAGATGAGTTATAAAGTCGTTTAAACCAAAATTGTGTTTTGAACAGAGATCTCACCTCTCCAAACGCTGAGGACGACCATCGAAAGGGTTTAGTGGCTAAAAATCTTCACATAATCCTGACTTTCTGTAGTAGGTCGCAAATCCTTCTAGAGATTTCTCTCCGTCGCCAAAAAAATAAACCCAGAACAATTCATAAATATAAAAAAGAATAGATATACAGCCTGTGTTATAATCTCGGATAAATCTTCTGAAAATTGACGTACGAGAAACTATCCGTATTTACTTTATACAAAACGTAAAAACTCTATTTAATTATTGTTATTATTTTTAGTTAATCAATCACGAGACGAGCGGGACATTCACTTGATGGTAAGTGATAGCCCTGTTCATAACAACGTGGCCTTTGTTAGGATGGTATATACGTACACTGCACCGCACTGCGCTCGTCGTCTGAGACATAAGATGTTGTGTCTCATTACCCCAGTAATTACACAAACTAAAACGCAATTCCGACAGGAACACAGTAAAATTTACACAGTACTGCTTGGTGGAAGAAATAGGCGGTGCGGTGGTAACTGCCTGGACGGTCTCCGGCAACAGAGACTCACCCACCAGTAAATATATAACTATATAAAGACAAAACCATTAATGTTTTCGCGATTAACGCATATTATAGTAAATGTTAAAAATTATCTTAACACTCGAATAAAATCGAATGAAGTATCGCCACGGATAGCAAATAAAATTTTGTTGATCATAAAGCTATTTTACTTTCCACTTTATTCGGTAGTAAAACGTTATATTTGGAAGAAACATTAAGACGTACTCTTGGATTAGTTCCTCCGCAATACAAAGGCGTGAAGAATGAGGACAGGACGAGAATGATTGTCGTTTCTAGCAGGCCTTTTATTGTTTATTATTATAAGATTAGTTAGGAGATATCCTCAAGTTATTGTTTATATGGAACAGTTTTACATTCAAACGTTATCATTGTAAAAACTTTTCTCCGACGTTTTCTTATTTCACATTTAATCAGTTAAAATATCTGCGCAGACAATACTTATTGGTGGTATGTCTCTGTTCCGGAGACCGTCCAGGTAGGTACCACCTCAACGCCTATTTCCACAGCCAAACAATAGTGCGCAAACATTACTGTGTTCTGATTTCAAGGGCGTTATGCTAGAACATACTCGAGTAACGACACTTAATATCTTATGTTTCAGGCGAGGAGCACAAGGTGGTGTATAATATATATTATCTTAAGTAGTGTCACGATGTTATGGGCGGACGTATCACTTACGATACGGTGAACGTCCCGCTCGTCTCATTGCTTAATTGAATATATATATATATATATATATATATATATATATATAGTAAGGAAATACTTTGAAAGCAATCGGATGAGTTTTCAAAAATTTTATTCTCACTTACTTGTATCTGAATCAAAACACTTGTTTAATGAGATTTGTTGCGACAAACAAATGCGGGCAATTTGCCCGAAGCGAGTGGGTTAATCACCAAATAAAAGTGCTAGTGGTGTCTGAAATTGCAGTAATTCCTTGCCAAATTAAAGCACTAATTGTGTCAGCCAAAATTAAACAAGTATTTAATACCAATAAGCAAGTGTTTCGCAATTAGTGAAAAATAGCAAAATTTGAGGAAACTTTGGACATAACACTAAATTTTTATTTGATCTTTGCAAATGTTATAGTTCATAATAAAGTTTAAACTATCATTAATCATATTTATAAATTTCAAAAGTCGTTGTAGCTTTTTAGTTTAAGCAACATATAAATCTCAAAAATATTTAGTGTAAGTTAGAATGCAACTTTTTAATTTTAAATAAGAATGTTTTAACTATATATACACATATAAAATAGGGGATGAAGATTTTAAGACGACATATTTACCTATCAATTGCAAATCCAAGTTAAATCAGGTCACCGGCCTAAAGATTGAATTCTTTGATAAAGCTTTGTCGTCTTATCAACCCTTGTCTTTGAGGCCTACTTATTTGAAAGAAACGCTCTTATGGATGGATGTCTTCTTTGACAGATTTAAGTGGCAAGTAGTTCTATCTATAACGACACAATAATCAAAATTGTTTTAACAGTTCCCTTCAGACTCGAACACTGTAAAACAAACAATTGATTCTATTAGAAATTGGTCAAAGTACGTATTTTAATATATCTATATCATTTGTGTAATACTGTTTAATGGATTTTCGAGATTCACCATTTTGCCAGAGAAAACTATTTTGTAACATGTCCGATGTTTTTTTTTCTTTATTATAAAACTTTAAGGCGAGGTATACAGAGGGAGAACTAAATGTAGGCATTATATACCCGGTAATTTTCGGTGAGATGATTATGTTATGGTAGGTGGTAAATTAATCACTGAAAAAAAAAACGATAAAAGTAACAACACATATACATATACATATATATATATACATATACACATATATAATAACGTTCCGATTTTTTTTGTTTATTTATTAATTCAATAAAAAGTAAGGAATGAAAACAATATAATTGGTTAACCCGCCATAAAAGTCTATAAGTGAATACAAAGGTAAGAAAATATCCGCAAATCTAGTGTTTACCTAGTTTTTTGTCTATCTAAGACTTGAAAAAATTTCTTGTAAAATTATATCAGAAACCTTTTTACAAGCGTATTACTTCATGAGTCTGTAAAGTTAGACATAAATTTAACTAAGGTTTTTCTTTTACTAAAACCTTTGCGATACTGTATATATTAAACAAATCATTGTAAACTAAATTTATTTATTGTAAATGTAATGAGAAACATATTTTGTAAATAATGTGTCTGTAAGAAATATTATCTAAAATAGCAGGACAAGCATTGAATAAATAATATCGCCCTTCAAAGTTTAAATTAGTTTTTCTAGCTGCGAAACTTTTAACAAGCATTTACGTTTTATTAAGTAATAACTACTTTATATTTATATAACCCTTACATATTAGATCTGGTTGTATTAAACTGGATATTTTTCACTTTATAACATTCTGTTTATGTAATGAAAGAAAAATCGCGAAAAACTTGTACATTGCCTCAAAATATATATTTTTGCATGTTCCCACTGCTGAGACCCACAGATCTCTCTACAGTGTGCAGGATAACAGATATCGCCTTTTTTTGAAAATTGTAATTAATGGTTCTTTAAAGAAATCATTCTTCACGATATTTTCTCTCATCGGAAGTTCAAGATCATTGAGCATCTTCGAATCATATAACGCGAAGTCTTACTCTACTATTTCATAGTTATTATTTACTCTTTACATGATATAATAGTGTAGTAAATATGTACTTAATATGCCTATAAAACAATAACAATATTGAGATTGTACCGCATCAACCACTACATCTCCTCACGTCCTTGGTTGACCGGTGAAAATGCCTATAGGCTTTATGTCCATCTATTGTAGCCTAATTTAAGAAAATAAAGATTTTAAATAAATAATTATATACTAAACTGTTTTACCTTAATAAGTTTTTTAACTGTGTCAGATTTGGTAAGTGCACATTAAAGACCTTTGACGTGTATTAATGTCATTTCAAGTTCTGTAATTTTTAAAGTTATTAATTTTACTTCCGATTAAAGCTATCTTAAATTCACTCTCTGCAATGTCCGTATATGAAGATACATTAAGCGCTTTTTGTTAATTATGTAGATCTGAAATGTGTTAAAGCGAATGTTAATATTTGTTATAAAATTAACATTATAGATATCGTTATTGAATGAAATGTTTGAGCAATATAATCTACTTTTTTTTTCAACGGCCTCACTTTACTTACTTTGTGGATTTTAAGTATCCAGTTTCTACTTGCGGGCTCACTTCATTTACCCCGTAGTTTGAAAAATTAAACTTTCTTAAGCACGGTCTCCATTTCATGATCCTACTTAGTATGTACTAACCAAAATGTATTTTTATCTCCCCTTTGAAGTTAAAACGTGAATGAAAATTACCTCATTTATTGTTTTAACGGAGAGACGTAAATTATATGTAAATACATAACATAAGACGTCTTCAATATATAAGATAAGATAAGTTAATAGAAAAATTATTAATATAAATTACATCAAACTTTAAGATGCTATAAAATCTGATTTTCTAATATGATTTAACCTAATATTTTATACATTTCTTCGAGAATTTAAAACATTATTTCATTTTCAAGATAAAGAAAATTAAATTTTATTTATATGTACACATGTTAGTCATAGCACTGTGCAGATAAAGTATCTTTTAGTTATAATATAAATAGAAACATACTTAATAAATTGGCCTTACAAATGTTTGTATGCTAGGTAAACATTAATTTGAAAAAGTATATCTAAAAAGATAATGAGAAAGAAGTCAACATAATGATATACTAAAGAAATATATTCAGATAATTTTAATGATCCTGTGAAAGATGTTAGTTTTATGAGTAGGCAAACGACATTTTAAGTTTTGTTTGCTACAAAGCGGAGGGCGCAAACTTGACTTACACTTGATGTTAAGCGATGCCTGTTAACAGCAAATCGGGATGTTGGTGCAGCAACTTATTACATCCATCGTTATGTAACATAAAATATAAAGTTCTTATTTACAGCGGTCTATGAAAATACGGTTTTTTTTTCTGTTATCAAATTACATCAGTTTAGATAGTCAGATACCTCAGACCTGTAGTAAGTAATAATAATGACTACAGTAACCTATGTCAATCGTGGAAAATAACTAAAAGGGTCTTCGCGGTCGCGGGCTTTGAGCGAGAAAGGCCTATTTGCTTAGTGAGCCGAGAGGGACGACAAATGAAAAGTGGTCTCGTATTTTCTGCAGCACAGCAAGGGTACGTAGGAAGAACTTGCCCTTAGTTGAGACGAGTTACGTTAAAGTGGAGAGGAGCACCGACGAGTACTGTAAGCGATTTCGAGCCCGTTGCGATGCATTGAAGAAAAGTACAGACGGTTTTTTTTGGCGAATATAAATGCCACATAACTCTGACTGACAAACTCTTTCTGCTGGTAGATCTTTGTTGCCGGAAATCGTCTAGATAGCTACTTATAGCCTTTATTTCTGTCGCCAAACAGAAGTGTATAGTAGTGTACTTTGAATGATGCTGTAGCTAGTGAAATTACTGAGGTAACGCGACAAAATATCTTACGTGTCAAGACTATGAGCGCAATGTGATGCAGTGTATACCAATCTAACCAGCACCACATTGCAGGCGTATCATTTACCATTAAGGGAACGTCTCGCTCATCTCGTCACTTCGTTGAATTGAAAATGAAACTTCCTTAATGAAGCAGGGTATCATTTTAAGATTTCCACCAGATTCCAAAAAAAAGGGAGGTTATTATAGATGTTATTAATAGAGATTCATCAAATTCAAAACTGTTAACCCCTCATATTTTTAGTTGTGAGTAGGTAAATATACCATCACAAGATTTTATTAAATAAATGAAGCCTCGCAGACAAACAGTTCAAACAGAGAGATTGGGGAGCCTGTGTGAATTTGTATCAATTAATTTACCCGCATTCAGCTATTCATGCGTTGCTCAATGCAACGGCACTGCGCTCGCGGCTAACAACTTACAGTCGCTGTTTAATTCATTTTGGAGCTTACTTTACTTCATTAAAACACCAACGTACAATAAGTGCATAATAATCCTTTATTTTCAGCAGCATTCATAAATAAACTGCATTCATTTAAATAGACTAAACGATATATCACAAATAACACTCGCTACAAATAACAATAAAAACAAATATGGTGATAGTGGTAGGTCTCTGTTGTCAGAGACCATGTTTAGGTACGACCGTAGCCCTTTCTCTACCGCCAAAAAGTAATGTGCAAATATTACCTAGTTCCGGATTGAAGAACGCTGATTGAAGGATCAAACATCTTATGTTTCAGGCGACGAGCGTAATGTGGTACAGTTTATACCATCCCAGCTAGCGCCATGTTGTTATGAGCAGGCGTATCAGTTACCATCAGGTGAACGTTCCGCTCGTCTCGTCGTATATATATACAGAGATTTATGGACTTATTATGAAATCTCCGAAACTATTAGAAGATTCAAAATTTGGTAGAGATATTGTAAATTGTAATCTATCATTTAGAGATCAGCTAAGAATGGACTTTACAAAATGCCTTCCATGGCGGCGGGTTTACGGGCGGGAACATTTCTGATAAATTTCAAAATAATATATTAAAAAAAACTATGTGATGTCAGTAAGAAAAAAATTATTGATAAAGTAATGAACTTAATTTCCCGTAAAGATGTTAAAACGTTACTTTTTTATAGCAACAAAGCTGTTCGTATATATAATAAATGTTGAATATAACTTTGGATAGATAACTTTACATGTTAAATAATTTTTTTTTACTTGGCTATGTACTGCAGTCGATAGATTTAAATTGTTTAAACTTAAATTGTTATAAATGATCTCCTCATAGACAGGTGTCTTTAAAGTTTCTACCGTGATAGTTAACAGAAACTTTACCTCTCTACTCCCTATCGATTTCGTAAGGCAATAAGCTGGTATTTGTTCGTCGATACTTCAACACGATAAATACAATTATTAGTCTACCTTTTCAAAGTATCTTTTGATAGGAGGAATTTAAATATGATAATAAAAAAAAATAACGTAATTTATGTATACATTCGTCACGGAGCTTTGCGGCAAAGCGTAGTTTTCTTCATATTTCCACGCAGTAATCCCTAAGCGCAATTTATCAAAACCTCGACGGCTTTTTCTTTTTTTTTTGTTGGATATATTTTCCTCTGAATGAAACGGTAATAGAATATTAATATGTTAACTATCGTTATATATAAAACGTAAAGAAATATTATTAAGACTAAGATTTATTATTAAGTGTATTCCCTGTTATGTAATTTACAATGTTTTTTTTTTAAAAAACAAATAGGATATTTCTTGATCGCGTTACCACTAGTCTGACTGGCATTAATATTATAGCAACATTTGAACTATTTATTTATATAAACAAAACAGTTCTTCACACTTACACATATTTATGATACATACAATTGTTGGTTTGTAACAATCCCTTACAGGCTAGTTCTACATGCATAAAATAATTTTACAAGAAATTACACAAATTACAACAATAGATCATCGTTTAGATTTAAACCCAACTTAACAGTAGGGTTATAATAATAAAAATTAAAAGGTAAGTGATGTAAAAAAAACTTTGCGAAGATAGTTAAATTATTACCTGTGGGTCAATAGAGAAAAATCATTTCCAGCGCAAATGAATTTATCATTGCCGGTTAAACATAATGTACCTAATATTGAGTAGCAATAATAAATCTATCGCCAAGCAAAATATCACAATGATACACAACGCGAAAATATAGCAGTGAATATATTTCGCAATACGAAAATTTTTTAAAAAACTTGTGCACACTACGCCAAACTTCGGCAAACTATCGGGTGTTTCGCATCTGTTCCAAACTTTCCGTTTTATAAAATTTTAAAACTAAATAATATGCAGTCTTAGTATCATTTCTAAAGTTTGTTTATGTGTGGCTCGTGTTAAATAATCTCATTAACTTTTTTTTTTTATTTAGCGAAACCACTATAATTACTGGATGCTCATTTAATGATAATTGATATGTACCAATGTGACCCACTATACTAGAGGTAGATCCTTTACCGCAGACCATCCAGGTAGCTACCACCGCAGCTTCCATTTCTGCCCTCAAACAGTAGTGAGTAAACATTACTGTTTCGGATTGAAAGCAGTTATAGCTAGTGAAATTACTGGGGTAATGAGACGTTACTTCCTGTCACGGCGACGAGCACAATATGGTGCAGTGTATAACAGCCTATCTAGCGCTAGATTGTTAAGGGCGGCTTCTCACTTACCATTAGGTGAACGGCCCGCTTGTCTTGCCGCTTCATTAAATAAAAAAAACTATGCATATCGTTTAGTAACCTCAGCATTATCTACTTAAATGTTGTTTATTGACTGATCGAAAAGCCCAAATTCACCGAGACTTGTATCATTCGACTATCATCAGTTACACTCTGATCGATACAAAGAAGAGTTATATTGGAAAGGGTATATACTTTGTAGGTACATAAAAAAATTATTCGTGATCATATCATTAAAAAAATCGGGGGGAAAAATAAAATGTACATTATGAACCCTCTTAATTATTTGTAACTGGTTTTAATAGTCATTTCTCAGAAAGAATATATAGTTCGAAAATGTTGCTTAATTTTTCTTTCACTGGTAATCAATCTGATGCCGGAGAACACCTAGGTGCTAGCTATTCTACCTACCACCACAACGCCTGCTTCTACTGCTAAACAGTAGCGTGCAAACATTACTGTGATACGGATTGAATGGAGATGTAGCTAGTGAAATTACTGGGGTAACGAGACTTAATATTTCATATCTCAAGGCGACGAGCACAACGTGGTGCTGTGTAAATCATCCTAATTAGCGCCGCGTTGTTATGGGCAGGCGTATCGCTTACGATCAGGTGAACATCTCACCGATTTTGCCGTCTTTATGAATTAAAAAAAAATTATTGACTCAAAAACTCAATTCTAAAGGATGGGCAACAGAAAGGATTGATTTTACTCTTCATAATGAATTCTCTTGCACAGTTTTTCCTACAAATATTGCTCTGAAATATCTTATTTATAAATAAATGACACCAGTTAATGAATTTCTCTTTATATGGTGTCAGGCTAAGTATGAGTAATAGAGAAAAGTCACGACGAGAACCCAATGAATAACCGCGAATAAATTGCAAGACATTCATAGTGCTTGGTGCTTCCTGACGTTTGGAAAATTGTTCTCAATTTGTGAAGAACAATCCACACTCAAGTATAATGAATCCTGTACCTCTTTTTATTGTAGGCATATCCTAAATAAGGATTATTAAACGAAATTTGAAAAGTCTATTACATTCATATATTTTGATTGAAATAAAAAATAACTGACTGTATTTTTAATTACGTTAGAAAGTCATACTTTAATATGATTTACATAATTACAGAAATAAATAAAAATTGTATTTGTTTCACACAATTGTTATAAAGTTAACTCTCTAAAATTTGATTACAAGCTCGTTTGATCTGGTTGATAGATAATTGGCTAGTTTGGCTGACAGGATTTTATTAAAATTCCTGGCTTGCTACCCTGCACCTTCATATTGTCAATATTCGGCCGTGTTTTAGCTGTCAATATATGAAAGTCAAATATGTCATAGTCTAGCAGGATTTACTATAGTTTTATAACTATTATAACACCACATGAATTGTAGATAAATAATTAAAATCAGAAAACAAGTTTTCTTATTTTATTGTTGATAGCTGTTATTAACACCCAAGAAAATGGTGGTGATGTACAAAGACTCCCCGGTAAAGTTTTCTGCGATAAAAAGCTTAAAAGTATGGCGGCAAGTTTCTTCTTGTCATGGAGAAAAGAAGTATTTTTCCATTCTTATTACCATGTGTTATTTTAAAAGCTTGGGATTTTGTAACAATGGAGACAAGCAAGTCACATTTATCCTAATGTACGTTACGGACATAAAGAGTACCTTCAAACAAGAAAAGGGACGGACCGAAGTCAGCTCTTTGCTTTTAGACACAAGTTTTTATCAGTACCCAGGAATGACCAGCAGAGTTTTAAGTATAAGGCATATACCAAGTGAAATTAAAATTTTTCTTTGTTCAATTTTTGAAATTATTTAGTGTCTAAAATTTTGACAAAGTTTTAATTTTACCTCCTTCAACGACTGAGAGAGTTTCTCTTCTTTTATCAATGAGGTTTGTCTCGTATTTTCAATATATTTACGCCAAAAAAGTTACTAAAGAAATATTCTAAACAACAAAGCCGAACATGTATTTTAATAACTGTATTATTAACCAGTATTTTGCTTAATGGATTTTGGTAATTTAAATAAAAACAAATGTCTAACAAAAAGTTTCAGATTGGGACTAAACCCCGGAATCAAAACGAGATCAGTGCTTTGCAAAAGGATGAAAACGGAAAACGATTTTTGTGTTAGTTATTTCTTAGTTAATAACATTATTCTTGTATATGTCTCTTTTATTTAATTTTCATATTATGTGTCTATACATAATTTTTATAAAATCCAATGCAATTTGCATGCAGACTGAGATACTTACATCTAAATGGCACCTTAATGTCCTTCCCATTTAAATGCGTATAAATAATATGATCATAAATATAAGATATGAAAACACCGTAGTGTACATAATAAACTACTAGATTTTAACAAATTGAAGGATTTAAGTTTTTTTAAACCTAAATATACATGATAACATTATTAATAATATAAGCAAACAGATATAGTAAACGCAGCCATTATTTGTAACTTGAAATAATATAACAAAGTATTTGTAATGTTTACTTCGAAGAAGAGTGGATACAAAAAGAAACCGATCAAGTGATGGTAAGTGTAATACTCTCTCCTAACAATATACACTTTGTGCGCAGCTTTAAGAAAAGAGATATTAAGTATCCATTGCGTTATTTCACTTGAAACAAGATACTCATGAAATATATATATAGTGATGGCCCTATTATTAGACAGTACCAACGGTCCTTGACATTATGTAAGATACTTCACCTCAATCGTTTTTAATTTGAAATTAAACAATAAATAGGACAACAATATGTTAAACGATTTATCATTTATTAAAAAAAACATTATAAATCCCATTACACAAGTGCAGTTTCAATATTACATTACAGACAAATATTTAAATCAGTTTTAAGGTATGAACAATAATGGTCAACTAGTTAGAAATAACAACAAAAAAGTATCAAAAATAATACTTTTTTTAAGTATTAGTAATTAGTATTGTTGTTTACGAAATAGCTACTATCCACATAGTTATCTTAACAATAGTTATAATTAATATTTAGTAGCGTATTCCCTATTTTCAATAACAGCACTGCAACGGAACGACGTGGCATTGATTCAATCAATTTTATACATTTTTCTAGGGGGAAGCATTTATTGAATTTCATGCTTCAACAAATGCTTTATATAGTTCGTTTTAACTGATGTTACGTTTGTTTGAGACTTTCTTTTTAATAATATACCAGAGATTTTATATCCGGTCTAAATCCTGACAATTTGCTGGACAGTCTAAAACGAATATACCCTGTTCGCCGTGTGTTTAGGATGATTGTCATACTGAAAGATCCAGGTTACAGGCGAATGATCGTTCGAGTAGGGAATCATTGTGTCCTTTAAGATATTTTTGTATTACCATTGATCCATTGTACCTTCAATCTTCCGAACTGATCCAACTCCACATCTGGAAAAACACCCCGAAATTTTAACGTTACTGTCACCATGCTTGATTATACTTCTTATGTATTTATAATTAAAAGCATTGTTTACAGGATGTGTAAGATAGAGCTTTCCATCGGAATATACCATGTTTTATCTGAAAATAACACTTTTTTCCATTCTCGTACCGTCCAATTAACATATTTTTTAGTGAATAATAATCGCTTCTCTCGGTATTGCTTGGTAAGAAGCGTTACCTTTCGAGAGATTCTTCCAAACAATTTAGCTTCCACTAATCTTCGGCGTATTAATTTTGACGAGATGTTTCTCGGGTCATCAGCCGAAAAAATTTAATTTTTAACCTGGTTGGAGCCTTTACTTGGGTCTTTTTTAGCAACACGAACGATAGCATATCTTCTCTGAGAGAGATTTTTTGGCCGAGTCTTTCTAAGAACATTTTCAACAGTTCCATGTGTTTTATAATGATCAATTGCATTAAAAACTTTTTTAATAGAACAATTTAAATGTTCAGCTATTCCTCCTTACGCTTACTATGATCTATATGTAAATTAACAATCATTTGCCTAGTTGACGCCTCACAACTTTCATTTTTGCCCATTTTGAACAAAATAAAATTCAGATCAAATTTTGAATTGCCGCTACAATAATAGAAAAAGCCAAGAAAGAAATATTATTCTCCAATTTCAAAAAAAGAACGAGCTCTGGATGCTTTTTTAAAATGTTTTTAATTAAACATCCAAGCGGCCAGTAACAGAAAATAAACTCCTACATGTGTAAGATTCATTTTGTATTTAAAAGTATGATATGTTTTATATTTTATGCATTTAATTATTTTTTTTTTTGAGTGGCTACATTATTGCATGATTATTAATTATTGAATGTATATATTTGGCTTTTGTACGTTGAAGTTATACTTTGTTTATTCATAAGAAGTCTAATTATATAAGTTCTAATTATATGACCACTATTATATATATATATATATATATATATGTATATATCTTATACGGTTTTAATATGGCAAGCTTCAATGCTTAGTAACGAACTTTATTAACAATAGGTTGTGCTGCTGTCAGTTATGGTAAATGTGGAAGTGATCTGAAACGTTTTACACTACTGTGCCTAGTGATTTTATCTTTTCACTATAGTCTTCTCAATCATTATAGTGTCTGCAAACTAGTGGTGATAATTATGTTGTAACTGCTGTAAAGTTGCTTTTCACTATATACGAAGAAATATCTCAAATAGGTATGTCCATCGATCATTTATAAGAAATGTGTAATAATATGTAACAGCTGTGACAAATTTGATTTACTCAATGAGTACAATTTCGTCAACATTTTAAACGTTGAAAGGATAATAAATGCTATTAAATACATTGTCTACATTAATTAAGGTCCTTTCTGCTTATTCGGACTAAATCTCTCTAGAAGCGGATACAAATCGTTATTCTTCCCTTGGGAATAATTTATTTCGTATCACTTACATAAGATATCTTGTAAGTGGCTGAGCACACAATTCTTTATAAACGTTTTAAGTAAGCTCACAAGGTTTCTGTTAAAATTTCTAAGCTCTTACTTATTCCGTTGTGTTTGGTGTTGACAGGTTAATTGATACTACATTCACTTTTTTAACATCTACTTATAAGTTATCCCACCTAGGATATTTTTCCAGTGCACGTGAACTAAAGTATTATGCTTATATTTACAAGCTAAACCCAACTTTGATATAGAATTATCTTTCATAGTGAGTCTCGGTATTATAAAGTTATTGAAACTATGTATACAGTTTCGTTCATAAAATAAATAAACTATAAAGTTATAGTATATATTCAGGACAATGTACCGTATCCAAATAGCGGGCCATTTTTTAAACAAAAACTTTTTACTCTTACTTTGTAATTGTAGCATCGAAGGAAAGAATAAGTACTGCTAGACATGAACGTATAAAATAATAGATGAACACGCTAGTTGTTTATTTACTTCTTCGTTTTAACTAAACGAATATATTTCATGGTTGTAAATAAAAAAAGGTAAAATTCTTCCAATGTTATGTTTGAATTATGAAGTATATTTATACAGAAATATTCTGTTTGATCAGGCAATCAAAAATTTTTGCACTTTTTGTAAAAATAGAAACCTTAGTTTTAGTAAAGAGAATTGAATATTGACAAAAATATACTTACAACATTTGACGTTATATACATAACACAGTAATCTTTCTTTTATGGTGTTATTGCTAAAATAAAAAATCAATGTAAAGGTAGTCATTATTTATATAAATGACTTTTATATAAATAATCACAACCTAATGATAATGTAAATACAAGGCTACATAAAATGAATACACGTAGTATCTTCGTTAAGTTGAACCGACTAGTAATTAATTGTTTCCTTGTTTATGAGATGTTTAACGCAGTCTTGTTGTTTTTTTTCTCGGTTTAAATATTATGTTTTTTTTTTTATTTGACGATGCGACGATTTGAGTAAGACGTTCACCTGTAGATGAGTGATATGCTTACCCATAACAAATCATACGGTGTTAGTTAGGATGATCTACACAGCATCACATTGCCTACGTTGCCTTGAAACATAAGATATTAGATTTACTAACGAGACTTCGTTAGTCCTTAATTTACATAAATGTAGTAAAATGTGTAATAAATATTCCTAATTATTATTCCATTAATATTTTTTAAACAATTTTGTAGAAACTAAACCACGAATTCAAAATGTTCAGTAATGTTCCAACTCTTGGGACTCAGGGCTTTGTGTCACTAAGACAAAGTCAAAATCATTTATCTACTATGCAGATTAGGGGAAAACTTAATAAAATTTATGAATCTATATAAGAGTTCATCAATCGGTGTAGAGATCTTTGGGGGGAGGCTTATTTCCAGCAGTGGTTGTCTATCGGCTGATGATGCTGACGATAGGAGTTCACAGATTAAAAGTGCTTAAAAACGAATTGTCCCTTTACTAAATTAACGAAAATTAAAGAAAATAATATTTCATTTCTATTTTTATGTGTCTTTAGTCAAAGTCTAATTTTTAACTCATAATTAACACTAAATTTATGCTTTGAACTTAACATCTTTATTAACTTATGATATTGTTTGTTTGCTGCAATGAATTGTTTTATTTCAAACTTTGTAGTAAACAAGTATGGGATGTTGTAACTATTTAATTTATGTTGGAGCGTGTCCGTAAAACTAGATATTCAGAAACCTCTTCAAATCTGAATTAACCGTTCTGTGAATAGAAAATAACGTTTGTGGTAAAAAGGTTATGATATATTTTTAACATTGTGAACATCAGCCACTGTTCAAGTTTTTTTGCGAATCGAAACATTTTATTTTCTCTAAATTACTCTGAATACTAGTATACTGAACTTATGATACATATAATAAAATTTTCTTTTTTATTTAATTAGTTTCAGAACTTAAAAAGATGCTGTAATTTTTAGTAATTGTTAAAAAGAAAAAAAGATTACTTGTTGATCATTGCGTCGTAGTTGATTTCGTATTATTTTTCAACAGCCAGTTTACGTTCCTACTGTTGGAGCACAGGCCTACCCTTAATATGAGGGCGATGGGCTATAATCACCACCTGGGACTAATGCGGATTGGTGACTTCACACACATCTTAGAATAAATTCTAATTCATGTGCAGGTTTCCTCACGATGTTTTCCTTCACCGTTTGTTTATCGCTGTTGAAACTAAAGTTAATAAATGTACATAACTTAAATATTAAAGTCATCGGTACATGCCAAGATTCGAACCTGCGACCTTTAGAATGAAGGGGTTTTTTCCCAAAAGCTTTTTCCCTCGTTCAGTGACAAACCAAAAAATCTAACAAATAACGAACACCGCTTAACATATATCAAGATCTGTTGCTGTACTATATATGCTATCAAATTAAAATGATCTACACTTATTGTTGATTACTATACAACATAATTACATTAAATAATTTGCGTAAGAAAAAGAAGCTGCAATTTATGAAAACATTCATCACGACTCTTAGCGGAAAACGGTGGTTTCTTCATATTTCCGGGAAGTAATCCCCAAGTGCAATTTATCAAAGCTTCAACGGCTTTTCATTCTTTGTTGGCTGTGGTTCGTCCTAAATAAAACGACAACGGAATATTAATATGTTAACCGCGATAGAAGTATGAAACGGTTAATAAAATCATCGTATAATTCCATTGTTTTATTTATAGCAATGGTGAAAGTAGATCACAAACATTTCTTTTCTGATGTGTCAGATATATATAGTGATAATCTATTATCTGATTCAGCTCATCGGATACTGAGCTCGCTGACCTGGAGTCCGCGAACTGACTGCGTAAGGGCAAAAAATTAAACAATCATACATTTATTCAGAATTTTTAAATGTGTATGTTACGAAGTCCTGATTCGGTTGCGGAACCTCCACGAGGTTTCATCGAAAAAGTTATATCTTTCGTTCGATGTTATTTGTATTAAAAAACTATCACTATGAACATTTCTTTCCATGGTTTTTCGTTGTATTATTTATTGTTAATTTATGGTAACACTGCAAAATGCATAAAATATAAGATATAAATAATTATTAGAGAAATAACATTAAGTAAATGAAACATTAAAAGCCGGGAAGCAGTTATAACACCCAATAAAAGGATAATACCTATTATAACTTTCATGAAGTTGGCTCCCTCTTTCCTCCCTTGTGACCTCTTGTTGATTATCTAATTTATAGATAAGTCCGTATAATATAATAAACATTTCGTTGTTAATATTTCATATTTTGTAATAAAATTTATACATTTATATAGCTTAAGTAATGCTTTATTGAGATAAGGAGGCGATAAGTAAGTTTATTGACAGGATAACACTATAAAGATAAAATAAGAAAAACGCGGCAACATTATATTTAGGAAATTTAAAACTCTTATATTAAATAAGTTATTACATATCAAAAAGCAACTCTTTAATATGTAATAATTTATTTTTCATCACGGCGAGAAATCGTCATAGAAAAGCGCTAGTACATTTGTAACCCAGCGTGAATGGGTTGGCTTGTACAAGGAAAGGGGTTGTGGGGCCACACTCGCGATACATTGACAGCAGTCCAGTGACCCTATTTCACGTAGCAGTTAAGGATTTAACCCTTTGATCCCAGGCCTTTTACGGCATAGATTTACTAGACTTACTGCTTTTCTGTTGACAAAAAGTTGAAGTAATTGCTTTAACTTTAAATATATTTTGTAACTAACATCTTTTCAAATTTATTGGATGATAATCGTGTTATACTTTTATTCTTCTTCTTTGTCTTTCTTAAGTACTTCCTTTATTCCGTTGCAGATAATCGCACAATCATTCTGATTAGGAATAATTTAGATATATTTTGAGTTAACGTTAATATGCCTTGCGGTTTTTAGTTCTGAAGTATTTCTATTAAATTTATGATTATAATTTATATGACGACGAAATTTTCTAAAAAAAAATCTTTTCTAGGAAAGGCGCTTTAGCTAACCACATCTGAAATATGGGTGGAAGGTCTCCGTCGGTAACCATATAGATACGTACCACCGCAGTTCTATTATCTGTCGGCAAACATTACTGTGTTCCGTTTTGAAAGGAATAGTAGCTAGTGAAATTAGTGAGGTAACGAGCATAATGTGATGTAGTGTACATCATTCTAACTAGTGCTACATTTTCATGGGTGGGCGTATTATTTTCTGCTTAATGAACGTCTCTCTTGTCTCGGCGCTTCCTTTAATAAAAAATCACACATACATATAAACTCGGGAAGATTGCGTACATAAGTAATGTGTTTGAAAGGATATGTAAAATATCAGTATTTATGTTGGATATTTAATAACCTCAGCTATAAAAAAGACGGGTAGATATAATGTAGAAAATAAATAAAAAATTTGGGGTTTACTGCGAAAGTGGGTATGTTTGCCAAACCGTCGCAAACAATGTAGTAAATATATACTAAATGGTTATCCATGTGATTAGTATCGTGCGTGGAAACCACAACGGTATTGTTTATGGAACAAAAACACTGTATTGTAATCGATTTAACATTATAATGGTTTCATTGAATTGTATATTTATTGGTACACGTCATAGATTATTTGTAACCTAAGACAAAGATGTGAATACATCTCCGCCTCCCTGTGGCTGTTGAACGGAATTTAATATAATCTCTATAGGACATCTTTATTGATCGAGAACATATATTAACTAAAAAATAATCATTTAGTAGTTTGATAATAATAAGTTATTTTTAAGTTTTTATATTTTAAAATTTAGATTTTATTAATCATATGATTGGGTTAAGGACCAATTTTTATTGATAAAGATTTTGAGTTCATCGTTGAAGTATAGATTAATATCTACTTGTTACTAAATATGTAACATAAGTGTGTGTAGATATACGGTGATGTAGCATGAGGGTATGTGTGAGTTACTGCATCCTACAATTTTTTGGATTTTTAGATTATTAGTACTCTAAGGATGCGGTAGCGGAGCTTGTCGTCAGATGTTAAGGAGGTTTTAAGATGTTTACTTATAAATTCAAATTGTAGTGAGTAGCTTCTTTAACAATCTTAAATAATATAATAAATTTCAATACTTTATTCAGTTTATGTTTAAGATACACAAAGTTGTATTTATATCATATAACATAAATAATTTATTGCTATATTTTCCTCTAGCATATTTTATTCGATCTCGTAGTTTAGTACGCTGTGTAAGCAAATGTGTGTTTAGTCGTGTACATTTAAGTTAACCGACTTAATGGCATTGATCATTGAGTGAAACCCATTAAGGTTGAGAAACAATTCTCAAATTGCTGAATACAGAATTGTGCTTGCATATAAATGTGGACAAGTGACAAATGATCGGGATACGGTCTTCTTGGGTGAGAGACAGATTTACGAGAATCACAAAACAGAAACTTAACTCGAGTAATAATCATTTAGTTGAAAGTTAAAACAGTAAATCAGTCGGTGCGATCAATTTAAACATTTTTTTTTTGTCTAAGATTGGCAATGAGGCTTATTTACATATTTAAAGTGCATCGTAACTTAAAAAATCAGTTGCACAAAAAAAATTTAAAAAGATGCTTTAATGTATCCATTTATGTATTATATAATATTATTAAGTTTTTTTTATTAACTATTACCCCTACAATGGAAACTCATTAATGTTATCAGTAACACCGTTATTGAGAACATTTATCTCGGAAAATATACAATGCTGTTTGCAATTAAAAACTTGGTGTTACTGAACGAAGATGTAGAAGAAGTTCACAAAAAACTTAAAAAATAATAACAAAATTGTAGAGTTGTAAACTGGAGCATAGAGTTATGGTGTTGTGGTGCAAGAATGTTTTAAATTCGCTTTCAAAATAATTATTATACTTTAGTCGCAACATTTTAGTTTAATTGAAAATAAATCGTTGCATTTTAAATATGAAACAGAAGCATAAAATGCAGTCAACAAATTCGTCCATTGACAAAATATTAATGTTGATAAATGTATAATAAAAAAAAATCAGTTGTACTCTTAAAGTACCTTATGATCAAACCAAGTTAAGAAATAATTCCAATATTGTAGTTTTTTTTTTTGCTTCTAGATGGTAGGCTTCACTGGTGGTAGGTTTCTGTTTTTTTTTTTATTTATGCATTCTCCAAGTTTGTTGGGCTGGGTCCTATGTCTTTCTATTCTTTACTATCTTTATTTTATTATCCTACTCCTCTTTCTTCCTTTTCCTTCTTTCATTCCGTTCCTCGCTTTCGCATTTGAACTATCTATCATTCTCCATTCTAATTCCTTCTTGCATTAATTTCCCTTAAATGAGTAAAGACAAACGTCGTCCTTTTTTTTAAATTACAGTTTTCTTATTTCTACTTTGTTTACATTCTATTTCCATCTTTATTATCTATTCTTATTACATTCTATCTCACACCTCTCTTTTAACTTTATCTTTATTTATTTTCTCAATTCTACATATTACGTTTTATTTCCATCAATTGTTTTTCTAATTACCTTCCTACAGTATTCTAGGAATGTGCGAAGACTACTGTCCTCACTCATCAGAAAGGCAGGTTTCTGTTGCCCGATACCGTTGAAGTACGTACCACCGCAACGCCTATTTTTGCCGCCAAACTGGACTGAGCAAACATTACCATGTTCCGGTTTGAAGGGCGCTGTAGCTAGTGTAATTACTAGTGTGACAAAATTCGAAATTTTGTCTGAGACGACGAGCGCAATGTGATGCAGTGAATAATATCCTAACAAGCGTCACATCGTTATGTTACAGATAATATTGGTACAGGTTTTTTTTAAACATCAGAGAATTATCTTCACATTGTCATGAGAGCCAAGATAGGTTAAGTCGGAGTTGCAGCGACAGTTTAATTTTTGTTTTATTCCTTTACTCCACTTCTCCTTTTTCGCCGCTTCTGTGGTTCCTTATCATTTAATCGCGAATGATACTGAGATAAATCTCAAAAACGTAGCACACTCTTTCTCTGCTATACTACCACAGCTTCAAAGGTAGACAAGACGCGCCTCGCTCATCAAGGTAGCACATCTCGATAGCATATGACCATAGCCCATCCGGGTTAGTGTCTCTTAACATTTCATTTGACGAAGCAATAAGGTTTTTTTTATACCATGAAGTGACGAGACGAGCGGGACGTTCGTTTCGTAAAATGTGATACGCCTGCCCATAACAACGTGTCGCTAGTTATAATGTTATACACAGCATCAAATTGCGCTCCGTGCATGAGACAAAAGATGTTGAGTCTCGTTACCCTGATAATTACACTACTTTCAGCGCTTTTCAAACTAGATCACAGTAATGTTGTACGCCACTGTTTGGAAGAAATAGGCACTGCAGTGGTACCTACCCATACGGTCTCCGACAACAGAAACCTACCACCAGGGATGCGTGTGAGTAAAACGTTCACCTGATGGTAAGTGTTACATCTGCTCCTCTGGCAAGACAAGGTGGGAACTAATTATAGTCACCACTTAACTTTGTATAAATAAGCGATTACTGTGGTGCTTTAAAAGCGATATATTTGGTATTTTCTATCAGCAAGTTATTGTTATCTTTGTTTGTAGTTCAGCCTATCAATATAGTTTAGGATGACATCGACAAGTTCTATTTAAAGTTAGGATTACAGTTAATACTGTAGTTATAATTAAGTTATCTCCTTCTTTATTTAATCGTCGTGAATTAAAATGTAATTCCAGAGTAGAAACGGAATCGTAGACACTAGTACGTATAACGCGCGTCGATAAAGAAGAAAGACACTATAATTGACGACTAACTCCCCCTCTATATCGTCCCCTGCGACCCTTTGGTCTCGATCTAATTTACTGGCTTGTCCACAACGTAACAAAAAATAAGCAATTATTCCTGTATTGGTACTGACGATGAAAGGAATCAATTGGTTTATGTTCGTATGACATTCTTATTATAACATAATTAAATCAATCTTTTATAATCTTCGTAAAGGTTTCGCTTTCAAAAATAAACGATGATTAATTTCAAATGAAATTAAATTTTTCAGATTTAATCGAGTTTATTTGATTATTTACTACCCCTACTTTTTGAGGTCTTTACAACACCCACGGTGATAGGTGGACAGGTAATCAGAGACGCGCACAAATATTTCGAGTAGAGTATGCAGAAACAACACTCGGAATATCTATGCTTATCTGTACTTAAAAATATACTTACCAATTTAGCAATAGTCAAAACATAGTTGTATACTTCTTGAGTAACTTAAGAGATTATCATTTAGATTGGTTTAAGGAGTTAGGATATGCAGTGCTTAATTGCATGTACGAAGCGCACGCTCCAGCAGGTGATAGATGTCTTGACGTCATCGTTATCATGGATTGCCTACTGCTTTTTAATTGTTATTAACCAATGTTAAATAAACAATACTTAGAGAAACACTCTACTGATAGTAGGTGTCTGTTATCGGAGACTGCCTAGGTAGGTACTATCACAGCTCTCATTTTTGCCGTGTAACAGTAGTGTGTAAACATTATTGTGTTCCAGCTTGAAAGGAGTTGTAGCGAGTAAAATTACTGAGTTAATGAGACTTAACATTTTATGTATTACGGCGACGAGCACACCTTGGTGCAGTGTATTCCATCCTAACTAGCGCTACGTTGTTATAGGCGAGCAAATCACTTACTATCAGGTGAACGTCGCGCTAGTTTTCTCGCTTTGTTCAATAAAAAAAAACAGGTTCAAGTGTAGTCAACTGAATATTATTTGAAATGTAGTTTTATTAAAATTTGTAAACTTTACTGGGGATGTAAGGTGTCCCACACAACCACTCACGGGACCCAAGCCAACCTCACCTGCTCGCGGTGGACCCTGCTAATCAACAGACGAGGTTCTGGTTCCCACCAACCCGCATTGGGCCAGCGTGGTGGAAGTGGTCCAAATCCCCCATATGAAACCGTACAACTACCCTACAACCCCTGGTGCACCGTAATACGGGCGGCACAAGACCGATCGATGTGGGGATCTTTGGAGGAGGCACATGTCCAGCAGTGGACGTTTATCGGCCGGTGGTTGTGGTGGTATACAGTTTAATAAATATTACAAATATATCAAATACATTTATGATTAATATTTATGTAACGTAGGTAAATATTCCAAAAATAAATATGATCAGAATATTTTAACTATTATGTGTATTTATCAAATATATTTTGCAGAGACGAGTTTACTTAAAGTTAAAAACTGTCTGTATATTTATAGTAAAACATATATTGTTTAAATTTCATACTTAATATATTAGATGAGTTTAATGAACCAATTGTATAAATAGTTAAAGTCTGTATAGTTAGAATATAAATCGGCTATTCAATAGAAAGCGTCTAACAATTTCTATGAAATAGTTACAATGGAGTAAAACTTCTTGAGAATTACATTAAGTAAAATGGATGAATGAATAGAGGTAGGTGTATGAAAAAGGATGCAGCATTTCTACTCAAGATGGAGCCATTACGAAATGAGCTCAATTCCACCAGCGCCACACCTTTCTCGGTGATAAATGTCATTGAAAATGTCTTGCAATTTATTTGCCGTAGCTTTTCAAATTACCACCTACTTAGACTAAGAGGTATATTTTCCACGAAGTATACATAGAACTTACTTGAAATGTTTCAATACGCATAAGGAATTATAAATTATAATTTTAATAGTTTCAATATAATAAAGAGATAGAGAAATCATTGAATTCATTCAGTTTTAAAACAAAGAAAATTACGAAATGTATTCTGATAACCAATGTTATCTATGATACTTAGAGCACTATTTTTTGAATAAAAGTATTTCATATTTCCTGTTCCTGTTTTATACTAATTTGAAGAGCAACAAAAATCTCCTGACTTTGATTTAGGTTTCTTTGTATATTTTAAAGAATATCATTTATTATGGAATATATTCTTGAAGTTATCGTGTTGATGAAGTAACTTTTATTTAGGACCAAATTGTTTAGTTTATAAAAAAAAATTTTTTGAGTATAGTTTTTCGGTAAACTTTGATTTAATAAATATATCGCTTTGTTATTGAATAAAATAGTTATGTTAAACATAAGTATAGATAAAGATTACACTGTTGTAGGAAACAAATAGACATTATTTATTTTATAAATATATGCATTGTAAGCTAAGTTGAAGTGTGTTATATACATATAGATAATAAGTAATTCACATGTATATCACAGAAATTATGCCGTAATATCAATATTATGGTTTTTCAACGTACGTATTATTGTTTTACTTCAGCATTAAATTATGGTAATGTATAAGGTAATGTGTAAAGTTCTCCAAATCAAAGCCGCTAATGTTCTATAGGTTTTTGGTTTAAATGTTAGGCTTAATTTTAAAAATTGTTATTTTATTATTTAGTGTACTGGTTTATAGAAATATTTAAAAAGTAAAATACATGTATATATTAAACGTTTAATTAAGATATATTTTTAATAAATTTCAATTTTATGCCTTTGAATTTAATATTCCCTTACGCGATGAAGATGACATATGTTAAAAATAGTTTTTACTATGTGGGTACCTGTCTTAACTAGCTGTTCCTCACCCGCCTTCCTAGCTGTAACACTCCGCAACTCCTTTTACTGAAGGAATTTTGTAAAATCCATTTTTAGCTGACCGCTAAATGTCAGAAACAATATCTATAACAAATTTTGAGTCTTTACGTATAATGGTTGCGAAGATCTCGTCGTGAGTTAATCTCGCATATACATATATAGATTAACATTATTGGAGATTATTTCACAAACTTTCTTTTAAAAATTTTTTTAGCATAAAATTTTTAAATTATTAGCAATCCTTATTATTTTTTGTGTAATTTAATATGTGTACTTATCACATTTATTTTAATAATGACATCAATAGTAGTAGTTTTTTATTACGACAAAGTCGTAGTGAGTTATGTCAGATTTTGAATTTACCTTACCTTATATGCCTTTAACTTAATCGATATAATATGTTTTGAACTAACCATTCGATCTTTAGAATTTCTAGTAAATTTATCGATAAAAAATTTGTTAACAAAATGTTACCTACCCTATATAATATGTAATTTAAACTGTACTTAATTTATTCTTGAATATTATGTTTACAACTTGCGTAAGATTACAACTGTAAATCTGTTTTGTCTCAAACATCAACACGATTTAATCAACTGTTCACATATGTTCCTAATCTGTTTAAATACTGAAATAATTAACTGCTAAAGATTTAACTATTTTTAAACAATAGTATTACCTAAAAGGTGATGTAAAGGAAACTACTATTCAGCGATGCCAAGTAACAAACTAGAGTCCCGCTAACTTTAGCGAACATATTGAATCAAACGTAACAGGTACAAATGAAACTTCAAGAAAGTGGAATTGTAAGCTCCTTAACTTGCATCACCACTTGATTATTTTTAACAGAGAACACGATAGATGTTATAAATCTGAAATTTTTTTTAAAGTGTGACAACACATAACTTTGCAGAAGAGTCCGGTTTTGTTAAACCTTTATTTTGTGTAAAGACAAATACCTGAAAGTTATTTCTATGAAAATTATAAATGAGGAAATAATAGATTTTGGAATTGATAAGCAAAGCTATAAGTTCTTTTGAAAACTGTGCTTTTTACAGTATTTACTTATACGGTTAAATTGTCTTGAAAAGGTATTATGGTTTAAAAATGACAGCGGTTGATCTTGATTGATCAACATTTATTACAATGTAATGATTCATTTTTATTCGACTTTCATTTAAGTATAAATATTTAATTATGTACAATCATCATCATCAGTGGATAGACGTCCGCTGCTGCATCTCCAAAGATTCCCATGTCGAACGAGTGGGCATTCGTGTGGAGGATTTGGGCTATTTCCCATTACGCTGGCCCAATGCGGCTTGGTAGGAGCGAGAGTCCTGTTTGTTGATTAGCAGGGTGCACCACGAGCAGGCGAAGTTGGCTTGGATCTCGTGAGTTGTGCAGGAATTCTCATACCCCACTATGATATCACTATGTACAGGGCAAGAGTATAATTAATAATAATTCTAAGAGGTGAAGAATGATACTGATATAATAATCATGTTTGGCAAAACTTTACCGCATGTAGGTGTTATAGTAGACAGAGATACATATTAAAATTTAATCCGATCTCCACTAATTAATTTATAAGCTAAATATTAGCTATAATCAACAAGTAATCACCTAAACCACAAAGTCCATTATATTGATATTATGCGCTAATAAGTTTGATATTTGAATAATCAAAATTATTCTGTGCTACATACAATGATAGAAGGATTATTAAGTGTTTTCATAGTTTAACAGCTGCTACAATTGTTAATATTTATAATAGTTTAGTATATATTAAAAAAAAAAACTCTAAGCAAAATGATTCATTGTTGACAAGTTGAAAACTATTGTTTTGTAAGTGGGTACCCTGTTTATATTTCCTTCATTAAATAATAGTGTAAATAGTACCTTGTTTTGCTTTTCAAGACGATGTTGTGTAATTTTATTGATATCATGCGAAGTATATTATATGTTAATACATAGTGTATCTATTAATAACTATGACTACTGTAAACATTTTTAATAAATCGTATTAGGTGACAATGCGCCGCAACTTAAGCTTATACCCGATGGAGGGATTGAGGAGCACCTCTTGAAAGAGTCATGTGTTCAACAGAGTAATATTCACCATAGCATTGATGACGTCACAATTTTTTTATTTCACAAACCGTTGACATGTGCGGCACGTACACCTAGGGGTAAGTTATACGCCTGCCTATGACATCGTGGCGCTAGTTAGGATGTATACATTATATCACATTGTGCTCGTCGCCCGGAGACAAAGTGTTAAGTCTTTTTACACCCAAAAATGTCACTGGCTACAAAGTCTTTCTAACCGGAACATAGCAGAGTTTGAAGACTACCGTTTGATCGCAGAAATAGGAGCTGCGGTCGTACCTCACTACACGGTCTTCGGCAACAGAGGCCTGCTAAAACACAAATTTTTCATATATTATAATATCTTTTGTCTATCTTTTATCTTATCTCTAATAACTCATTATTATTTATTGATTATTCCAATAAGAAATGAATGTATATAATACTCTCCTATTTAAATGCAGTCTAGTTGTGAACAGACGCGTAGGGATTTCGCCGTATGAATTTATTTAACTAAATCCACCGGCATTCATGCATTTATGCACGAAAACACTATATGCTGGATACCGGAGCTGTTATTTAGGTTTGTATTTCAAATGTGCTTACAAGTTTTGTTCTCTAGAGATGTGCATGTAAAACTTTTCTAGAGTTTTATTTGATAATTCTAGATATATTGAAGGAACTATTGCGAGGAATATGGGAAAAATCTCTTTACTTATATTCAGATGCGTTCTAACTCTGACAAAGCTATTTACAGTTTAATAAGTGACCAGCGGAACAAATAGAAAAGATGCGCCTCTTTGTTTGTAGAAAATACGATTTCAAACCGAAGTTCGGACAGCGGTCCGTATTTGGTACAAACCAATCGAAGTTGCAATTTAAATCCTTTTGTATGAAAAGTTTATGGTCATTGGGAATTGTAGAGAAGTAATGGAATTTATGAACTCGATTAATTCCTTGTTTATACAGGTGACATTATTGACTGAATAAATTACGAATCAATTATATTATGTCATATATTTTTCGTCCACAGAGAGCTTTTAAATGCATCAATATGCTACACACATTACAAGGTTGATCGTTATTAAAAAAAAAAACTGTTTTTTCTGCTCTATTACCGTGATATAGATGCGAAAATTTTAGTCCTAAACAGTAAAGGCAACGCGATTTCACAAAGAATATTTTCAGCTGTAACAATATATTTAATATTGAATGAGATACACAAAAAAATCAGTATTTTTAAAAAAAATATTTTGTAAAACGGTACTCTTTACAACTCTTATTTTTTTTATTTCATATTGAATAAATAAACAGCGTTCTTATTGTGCGTACTGTAGGGACTATGGACCTTCTCTCAAAGAGAGAGTCAAAGTCATTTATCCAACATGCTGGTCAAGTAAGGGTTGGCGGATCATTAAGACGTAACTCGAAACTATTATTTATATTACTGTTTTTTCAGGATGTTGTAATATTTAGTTTTCTGTTACCGTATATTTATTGCTGCCCTCAAACAGTAATATGAGAACATTCAAATTAGCATCATTTTGTTAGTTACGAGTGAGATACATTCCTCTATGGCCATCTCTATATGTCTTAACATTTTATGTTATATGGTGACGTGGATAATGAGCAGTTTTATTAACATAGAAAGACCTTAAAGTCAATAAAGTTGTGAATTATAAAATCAGCATCAAGTTGCCCATAACGGATATAGAGTACACAGTAGAGTAATGAAATTTTTCCAATAAAAAAAAAATTAATTTCTGTTGAGAATAGCCGTCTTAAAGGTTTGGTTATTTTTTGTGTTTATATATATAGAAATTCACCGTGTAGTCGATCGATGTATTCTTCTTCATGTTCCTCTCTAACTAGTGAAGATTGGACACTAAGGTCTGCAAATCATATTCTGTTTGATCTAGCTTGGTAAATCAGCTAAAGATATTAGCGGTGCTCTTGATATTGGTCCACTCCTTGATGTAGTCTGGCCATGACTTCTTTTTACGACCGTTTATTCTCCTTCCAGCTATTCTCCTCATTATTCCTACACCGTATTTGGCACTTCGAGCTATTTGTTCTAGATATGCTGTCTTCCGCTTTTTGATTGTTAGGAAAAGCTCCCGATTCATTCACACTCGATATATTCTGTCATTGGTGAAATTTGTTTTACTAACAAAATAAAATTAAAAATTATATGAGTTCATGTATAAATAATATTTTTTAAAGACAACAAACAATACTAATTAAGAAGTTTATTAATGAAGATGTTAATTAAGCTTCAGCGATGAGTTTTTAAAATTAACGATATTAATTCCTTAATTAAGGCCCATTCGTTTGATCTTCGTCGAAATAATTAGGTGAATATTTTTATGATCCCTTCAAAGTATTTATATTTTCAGAACATTACTGACACTACTATAGTTTAATACTTATAGTACTATTTTTAATAAGAAAAATATGTTTTTTTTTTATTCTATTAAGAGAAAATACTTTGGTATTTTTAGCTTAATAGTCTGTGAATGTAATTAGCATAGTTTCTGGAAAAAAAAAATACGTATATGATAAAATTACTTAATATTAATTTACCCTTACTCCCGTCTTGTCCTAAACTAGAGGCTTTAAGACAACCTAGTCACCTACGGTGAAGCTAAGAAAATCCTGTTCAAAACAAGGAGCAGTTCAGGGGAGATCCATCTATTTGTATGATACTCCTTTTACGCAAAAGGGTATTTATGCAATTTTTTTAAGATAAATATAGGAATGACGCAGAACTTCTAAACAAGAATAAGCCTTGCCGGCTTTAATATTATCGTAAACTCGGATCATTAACTTCGCTTTAAGTAAAGTCGTGACAAATTCTCGCCGCTGTTCGTACTTGTATCTTGTGTTACTTAATCCAGTTAAAATACGACGTTAATCATACCCTTCCGTGTTAAATGTTCACCAAAGATTAAAAAGAAAAGTTATTCATTTAGTTTTGATATATCCAATTAAACGACAGCAGGACCTTTATCTGATGATGACGACAATGTAGCGTTATTTATTTATTTAAACTGTAAATTGATTATGTCGAAATTCTTTACAGATCCCTCTTCTATCTTCATTTAATATGTGTACTAACATTAACTTTTTATAACACATAATTTTGTTACGCTTTTACGGATCAGATAATTGTGGCAAACATTTAAAGTTAAAACAAGCTTTTTACTTAAATGTTATAACGACGCTTGGTAAATATTTACTTAGCAAACATTTCCTTAACATCAATCTATTACAAAATGAAAGAACGTTTGCTTGAAGTGAAACACAAACAGTCATTCGATGTTAACCACTACCCTCAATGGTATATTTTACCCTAATGTTGGTCTTTAAACAAAGCTTGCTAACATTGGCTTAGGACTAATGATTCATTTGCCTCGCCTTTTATTTCTAATTCGTTCAAAATTTTACAGTTTATTTGTTTTCCAGATGTAATATGTACTGTTAAAATAACTTAAATTTCTCGATTGATTTTGTAGAGTCAAGACTTAACATTAATATTTCGATTTCATCGCTACAGCGTTTGAGTCTCTCGACTTTAATCTGTAGAAAATTTATAAAAAAAATTAAGTTATTGATAAGCTAAGTTACATACAATATTTATCGTATGAAAAAGATTTTCTATTTTTATTTAAATTTATTAACCGTTTCCAAACATAAGGTTATTTATACGAATCATTTCATATGATCAAGCAAAACTTTGTTGATCATTATTTTTTGATTGACAAAGTATATCTCATAAACTAGAAGTACATATAAAGAAGGGGGATTTAATACTTACGCCGAGAATATAAGATAAAAATATATTTCACCTGTTAATAATCCCGCGAAAATCGCCGCCAATATATTAAAAAGCCTATCATCCCGATCAATCTATAAGAAGTACATTAAGAAGACCTAGAATAATTGCTGTTTAAATTTTGTGTATTTATTTATTGCATTTAGAGGAAAAATATTAATACCTAACAAACTGAGCTATCACTGTTTAGGAGGTTAAGTTTGTTCGCTGCGGTGGGTCCTACCTAGACGGTCTGTAGTAACAGACACCTACCACCAGTAAAAAAGTAATTAAAAACGTGAAGTTTTTCTCATAAATAATGAAACCGCCATTTCTTCTAATTATTATGATAATAGTCTTGACACAGACTTACCTTTTCTTAATAGGTGAAAAAGTAGAAAATGTCAAAAAGAGTTTGAAAATTAATAAATACATCACTGAAATATCAGCTCATTTTTGTTTTAATTATTGATGTTATTTAAGGACGTTTTTTCTTCGCGACTGCTAATAGCATTAACCTCTTTATACAATTTCACAGGAAAAGAAACTTTTTTTTTTATTTTATTACCTTACTACCGTTGGAACTCTGTCTTAATATATTTATGATCTCACGACAAAAAGTGTATTTGTAATACAACTTTCTCCTCTACCTTTTTTTAATAAAAAAAACTTATAACAAATTGTTTTCTAGATTACTATAACTATAACTTAGTTTGCTTGGAATTGGTTTGAGTTATTGAAAGAAGCTTGTATGAAAAATTTATTCAGGATATCGTATTCCGAACTTGGTTTTGATAACGCCTAACGTTAACGCTTCCATCGTAAAAGATTCCCGATAAGGCGTCGAACCTTAAAAACCTTTTAACGCTGGGGAGATATAAGCGATTAGAAATACTTTAAAAATATATGGCTTATCCATACTTATAAAATATATTTATGTATTAATATCTATTAACTAATTTATGATGAAGTAATCTATAGAAAGAAAAATATAAAGGGACGTAGGTGTTAATTTCATTGCAGCAATTATCTTATAGTTAGTGCTAGTTTTCTCTGGAACTTGCTTAGGTGTAATGCTGAGCAGCGGTCGCCAAATTGGTGGTCCGCGGATTACTAATGATCTACCGGAAAATTTCCTCAGTCCACAGAAAAATGTAGAATATACTGCCTCATCACATAAACTTGAAATACAGTTCAATTAATAACAGTACGTTTTATTGTAGTTTATTAATAAAGCTTCCATTATTTGGACAATAAATTCTACTTGGTACATTTTAAAGATATAAAGAAAAAAAAAATTATAAATATATTTAACACTAAAAAATCCTATTAGTGGTCCGCAGGATGTAAATTATGAATTTTCTAGTCTATGTAGTAAAAAAGCTTGGCGACCGCTGGTGTAAAGGATCACCGTGACATCCAATTGGGACAATCACCGAAAGAAATTCAGTGGGGAAAAAAATAAAAAAGAAGGTATCTTTCGACGATATCCAATTTTCTCCTTCTCTCAATTCCAAAAAAAGCAATGAGAGTTTACGTCATAAGAACTAATATTTGAGATTGTTTTTGATACAACTAGTCACAACTTTAGTAACATTATACACACAGAAACTTGTCTATCACTCTGTGTTGAATTTGTGTCTTAATCTTCCATGGGTCAAAAGTTTGTGTGATAAGTTCTCTGAGGTCGCAAAGTGGTGTCCAACAAACAAGCGATAATTTCTATTTTATACTATAGCAACCAAATAGTTCTATTAAGAGATTAACTCAACTTATAATATTTTAAAATGAAAATTAAATTTATCATATCTGCGCCTTAATTAGTTTTATTAAATTTAATAATTATTTAAATACATAGTGATAGTAACTCTTTCCTTGTAGATTTTGATTGGTATAAAAAAAAAATTGTAACATTATTTTCATTATCATTTAGGCTAAGTTATTTTTTTTTGTGAACAATGATAATAACATTAAGGTAAACGGGAGCTGAACTTTCAAATGTAAGAGTTTACAATTTTCACCACTTAATTTAAATTAACTTTAACATAATTAATCGTCTAGACGAATTTACTTTGTATTCTTTAAATAGAGTTACTTTACATAGTATTTAACTTAAGGGCCGATATTAATAAAATTTACATAACTTTGTCATCATTTTTTTAAATTGTTTAATAAGCAACAAATCGCTTGATAAAATATTACTTAATACTTACGCTAAACAGAAATGATAAGGTTCAGTATTATTTCTTTCTTTTTGTTGAGTTTTCGAAGTTTTTTTCAATGGTGGTAGATCTCTGCTGCCGGAGACCGTCTAGATAAGTATAAACAGTGGTGTGCAAACATTACTTTGCTCCGGAATGAAGGGCGCTGTTGTTAGTGAAATTACTTGGATAACGAGACTTAATATCTTATGTGTCAAGGCGATGCGCCGGACGCCACTTTGTTATGGGCGGATATATCACTTACCATCAGGTGATCGTACTGCTCGTCTCGTCGATTAGTTAAATACAAAAAAAAATCTTTTTTTATAAAAACAACATAGAAATATTCAGTTTCTAAAGAGAATATCAAAAACAGTAATAAGAAAAGATAAATAATGAATTGACAATATCGTCCTGTCGTCGGTTATTAATAAAAGAGATCGCTTTTGAGAGAACTTCATCAACAGTGATTATACGAGTCTTGCTCTTACCAAGTCACACAAAATTGTATATGGATTTAAGTGTAAAATTGTATAGAAACTTTACCATATTTTTGGTATTACCATTCTGCTGAGCGTGCTTCTTAAGCAATGTTACTCAAATGGCAATATTCGCGCTGAAGATAGGCTAATATGGGTTTAATAAAGATACTTTCTGTTTACAAGCGCTCATTAGAACGAAAATGACTGCACGTGTTATTGTGTGAGTCCCAATTCTGAACTATCAAATTACGTACTTAGAAGCCGGCAACAAAGCAACAATGGATCAATTAAATTTCATATACTTGACTCAGACATCTTTAATTGTTATGTAAATTAATATACTTTTTTTATCGACATTGATCTAACATTTGACCTCGATAGAAAAAGTTACGTACTCGTAACAAAAAGTTTTTTGCGCATACAAATAAAAACAATATTCATCATCATCATCAGCTGATAGACGGTCACTGTTGGACAGGCCTCCCTAAAAGACGTTACGTTTGTTACGGTTCATATGGAGTAATATTTGCCATCAAACTGGTCCAATGCGTATTGGTGGGAGCCAGAGCCTCGTTTGTTGATAAGCTGCACCACGAGCAGGTGAGGTTGGCTTGGGTCTCTAAGGTTGTCGCGCGAGACCCCTTACATCCCAAAAATCAATAATATTGTAGTATAATAATACTACAACATTATTGATTCCAACCTTTCAACATCGCCATCAACAAATAGATGTCTACTACTCGACATAAGCCTTTCCCAAAGTTTTTCTCGGTGATTAATCACGAGTTGCTCTCATCCAGCCGCTTTCAGCATCCTTCGTCAGATGCGTCTACATTACAAGCAATTTACTTGGACAGTAAAGACTTATTTCAGCTCTTCGAGTAATGTGTCCTGCCCATAACTTCTTTTGGGCTATGTCGGTGGCCTTTAAAAATTATTGGCATAGAAATGTTCAGACACTTAGTAAAATAATTATTGAAAGAAATCATATTATGACATTATCTAAAGTTGGTTACATTATCTTAAAGTATTAGGTACTTACACATGAAATTAGCGTTTTGTCGTACTGACTACTTTGATCTGAAATATTTCCTCTTTGGCTAAGAATTCCAAATTCAAATTTATAAATTCATTTAGCTGGCACATTTGAGTTTTGAATGACTGCATTCATTTGTTTTTTCCGCATTATTTTTTTCTTTGGAGTAGCTTATTACCGCACAATGGAAAACATGGAATATCGGTATATTTACGAGTTCGAGTTCTACCGTGGCACCAGTGCTGCAGAAACAGCTCGAAGGATTAATGATGTGTACGGCGCTGGTGTAGCAAAAGAAAGCACGGTACGTTTTTGGTTTCAACGTTTTTGTTCTGGAAATTTCATCTTTCAGAACCAACCCCATAGACGACCCGAGACTAAAATGGAAAATGAAAAATTGAAGGCTACTGTGGAAGCGGATCCATCACAAAGCACTTCAGAGATAGCTACATGCTTCGAGGTAAATGACAAAACTGTATTAATCCTCTTGAAGCAAATCGGGAAAGTAAAAAAACTTAAAAGATACATATGAAGGAAGGTACCTCATGAATTGAGTGAATCGAACTTGCAAACACGCGTCGACTGCTGTGTTACTTTGCTCAACCGCCACAATAATGAAGGGATATTAAATCGAATCATTACTTGTGATGAAAAGTGGATACTGTACAATAATCAGAAGCGCTCGTCGCAATGGCTGAACCCTGGAGACCCAGTCAAATCCTGCCCTAAACGATAATTTACTCAAAAAAGTTAGTTGTGAGTGTTTGGTGCACTAGCGCCGGTGTCGTTCACTATAGCTTTCTAAAATCTACCCAATTACGGCAGATATCTATAGTCAGCAACTGCAAACCATAAAGGAAGAACCGCTCTAGGCCGCTGCTGCTTCACGACAATCGAAGACCACCACCACATACTGCACAACAAACAACTACTAAGTTAGTAGAGCTACAATTGGAATGTCTGCGACATCCACCATACTCCCCGGATCTTGCTCTAACAGATTACCATTTTTTTCGGAATTTGGACAACTTTCTACAAGGAAAACCATTCAACTCCGATGCGGCATTCCAAACCGCCTTCGAAGAGTTTATTGATTCTCGCCCCTATGGATTTTTTTAATAAAAGGATCAATGAACTTCCAATGAGATGGCAAAAGTGCATAGATAACAACGGTGCATACTTTGATTAATTAAATATATTTTACAAAAAAAAATGATTTATGTTCCTCCCGTACAAAACGCCAATTTCATATGTAAGGACCTTACGTAAGGATATTACGTTAGTTTAGGCGTATTACATAGTACATTTATTCTAAAATAGTTAACGCATACGCGGAGTTACACGAATCTGAAAATTAACTGTTCTTGAATTAAATTTATAACGGCGTCAAGTATTCCACTTAACCGCGCACCTTTAACTTAAAAAAAAGTTTTAACGAACAAAACCGTCTAAACCGTAGGAACATTTAAATGTGGGTCGGGTAGAGAACGCTTTATTTGCAACTTTCCACTTAACGTTTTCACTTTAACAAACTCGATCTCATTTTATCAATTGTCAAAGTTTAAAAACTTAATCCACTAAGGACCCCTTCGGGGAGTCGATAGTGCGCATGACGGAGCCCTAGCGGGAAACCCAAGGACATTCGGCGGACAGTTCCCGAGCGAGAACAACGCTCTGCCGGCGCGACCACTATTCAGTTCTGGATTACGATCGCGGACGGTTACTTGTAAACAATAACCACACTTGAAATCAACAACCATTTCTTCAAATTACATTTGTGAAAATTGTTTCTCTCTTAATCACTACTGTTCTTACTATAATTTGTTGAAATTTCTGTTACAAACTCTTATTGTGATTTAAAGTACAATTGTCACCACAGTGATGTATTTAACGTGATGATAAAACTTTTCTAAGGACGAAAGTGTAAGTGTAATATTTCAAAACAGTATTATGTAATAAATTCAAATTGTAAATTTTCAAGATGAAGCTTTTACCATTAATCGCTTTATGTGGTAAGTAAATTATTTCTTACTAATTTTAAGAAGTTTACAGTTTAAAAAAAATATTATATCATTATTGTTACTATTACATATGACTAATAGATAATTAATTTGATATATTAAATTAAAAAGTTTCTTATAAAAAATATATATATTTCCTACAAAAAAAATTAAGTTTAATAATGTTATTAGAGTAAATATTAATGAAATGACAAATTGATTTTCATAGAGTTTTCATTTATCATACAGAAAGAAAGACATATATTCCAGACTTTATGGACACAATAAAGATATCCGCAGTAATAAAGATAACAAAATTTAAAACATGTTATGGCACTAAGTTTAGATAAATTTGTGTTTAAAAAAAAAGTATTCTTGATTGCTTTTCCCATTATTACCAATTGAACAAGCAGTATACCTTTATTGTTATAATATTTACCTATGAAATATATTTTTGGATATATTTGTTTAGCTCAAGATATATATAAAGCTTAACATTATTATTAGGCACCGTTTTTCACATGTAAACTTAAATAGTATAAAGACGGTTTTTGAGAGAAGTTTTCTAAAATTTTGGATAATAAGGCTTTTTGTTATTTATATGTTTGTAAATTTCCTAATGTTTATTGAAAAGTATAAAATAATAATTCAATGTTGACATTTATTATCTTCTGTTGCCCTCATATTGAGGGTAGGCCTATGCCCCAACAGTGGAGACATAAATTGGCTGTAGAAAAAAAATTTAAACAAATTCATTATCTGGTAGACAATTTTAAGATAAAGTAAAGACTTTCAAAAAGTACGTTCATATAAAAGAAAGAAAGGTGCTATTGATAATAGCTATTGTATGTTAAACTAACTAACTATACTGATATTCTTTAATGTAAGTATTCGATATTATGTTGACGAGACAATATATTCCCATAGCTAGTAACCCACGGCATATCAAAAAAAAATAAAGAGACTCTGGTAAAAGAGTAGCAGCTTTACCTGTGACCTTTACATACGTACTGCGTTCACCAATTCACAAGCCAAGCAAGTAACGAGTTCGACAACTACCTCCAAAATAGTTAATTTACTTATTTTGATATGTAAGGTTTAAATACGATGTAACTGAGAAAAAATTGAGGTTAACTTACACCCTTTTCCTTCGCTATTTTCTCTTGATTGTTTCAACAATATACGACTTAGTTTATTGTTGCCTAAGTTAGCTCGCCTTTGTTAGAAGCCATCTATGTAAGTAGCTTTCGATGATCTAACCACTGTCGCTTAGCAATAACTTACAAACATTTGAATCTGTTTGAAATGTAATTGAAGTTTAAAGGTACCAATGTTAATAACGTACGATTCTGTGCAAATGGAATAATAACCTATTGCCAAATGGAGTATTGCTTACTGCCTGGTGAATGCCTCACTATTTATACATCATACGTCATCGAGTTTAGTTAAAAATAATTACAATGGAGCCGACCAAAGCTTTAGGTAGTTTAAAATTATGTCTTTCGATCATCATTTTAATATAAATACGAAGGAGTGCTTGGGATATATTGAACGAGATTTGTCGTTGCCGAAGTGACACTAATGCGATAAGGCCGGAAGATGAGTCTACTGCTGGTACAGACGCAGATGATCGCTGTTGGTCTAAATGTAATTCTACAGTAAGTTCCTACTTTATATAATTAAAATAATACAATGGACACAAAAATACATCAGACTGAAATGAGCGACTGTCATGTCAGAGATAACTCATTTTAATTCTTATCTTTCGGTTAAAATAAAAGACAAACTGTTGAATTGCGAATGTATTATATAAAAATTACTCATAAATGTAACAACATATACAATAAACACAATAGTAATATTATATCTTATATATACTAAAGGTTATATCCTATAGTATTAATAGTTCTACATGCTGTACAAGTAGTATTTATATATCTGGTGTATACGAACTTAACAAAATTATTAATATATTCAGACATCAAGTCTATGTTTATACATTTGTTGTATAATTATATTAAAGTTCTTTTTAGTTTAACGAGCAAATTTTTATCTATTCACAATAATTAGCTTTATTGGCTATGATAAGTTGTTCAAGTATTGTCCGTTCGATCATAAGACAAACATTTGTGCAGTGTAATCCATAGGTATTTGCTTTTCTTTGTTCGTAAATCCCAATTTATTAACGCCTCCAGTAAGGAAGAATGAGGCGTTTATGCTTTTTACAAATAATATTAGATTGTATAACAATAAATACGGTGAGTAAAAGTCTTTGTCTTGAAATTAAATAATTGAAATACAGTATGTAAATAAATGCTGGTAATTATGCAGGTTGAAGTAGACACCGCATGACGATATATACATTTAAAAAAGACATTACTACTAAACGATGAGATTTTTAATACATGTATTCCTAGGGTCTTAAAAATAAAGATTCTAATCGAATTAAGTATCAATAAAATACATTTAATGTGAAGTATGTTTGAAAACAAAAACAATAACAAAATAACGCTTAGCCCATTTAGTTTTGTTTGTATAGTTTTTAACTTAATATGAACATCTGACGAAAACAAATTAATCAATGAGTATGAGTCGGATAATTATCATATTTTTTACCTCCAGCGGGCTAAGACTTGACCTGTATTTTACATGGTGGTAAGTGACAAAGAGGCCGGGGATGTTGAAACGTGTTCGCCAAGAATACTCTGGTTGTTAAATACTGACAACTGGAACACAGCAATGCTGTTAACATATGTCAGTAGCTAGCCAGGCGATTTCGAAAAAACCATCATCCAAATTCGCAAATTAACGAATGAAACAGTTAAAGCCATCTGCTGGTCATAGGCCATCTACCGAGATCTCTATTCTCCATATGTTTTTAGTTGCGAAATATGTGAATACTAACAAAAACCCCAAAAAATACAAAACTTTTATCACAATTTGATGTTTTAGTAAAGTTTATTTGATTGTTTACTGCAATTGTATACCACAAAACAGTACCTAGGATACATTGATATAAACGCTGGATATAAATGTGTGTACATACGTAAAATAAACACTAATTTTATTAAGCTAAATAAATACTGTTTTATTTTAACTGACGTGACGATAGTGCAGTACAAAAAATAATGTGGACAAGAAAATAATAAAATGTAAACATTCTATCACCTTCCTTTTCGTGCCGGGGTTAATAAGCCGTACCGCATGTGATAGTGACGTCACTCTGTCATGCTCACTCTACTATGGGAAATTGTTAATTCCATTGAAGCGTAAGGTATATAGGAAACCACATCATCCGCCTCTCGCACGCTGCAATGCCCTGGCAGATTTCCAGTCAACGATTGTGCTTGTAGTGTAGCGATTATTTTTACCGCCATACAGTTCTTCTTTAGAACTGCTTTGAAACCTGATCGCAGGAAAAATAGCAGAAAAATTTAAAAACAACGCTGTCAACGATCGTATGTTATTTCTTTATACCCTAAGTAAAAATTGGTAGAGAAAATTTGTTAATTTTTGGTTAAATCCTATAGGAAGTTAACTGTAAGAATATTATTACACGATAAGGTAACAAATAAAACATTATAAGCATTTAGTCCTTATAGATTATGTTTAATAATTTCCACTAAAACAAACTTAAATAATATATGCTCTGCAAAAAAAGAGGTTCAGTTCCAATAGAAATTAGCGGATGTAAAATCAATTGTCCTAGTTTTCATCCCAAAAGGAAAAAAGTTTATTTTCATATTTTATGGAGCAACTTCGAAACATGTTCTTTCCAACAAAAACATAATTAACGAAATCAGAATACTCTGTAAATTTTGCCAGGTCATATATAAAAGAGTTACAAAAGTATACTCATTGTGATGAAGGGGTGTTTGTAGTGGGGGATACGAACGTATTGGAAAAGTGTCGGTGTCCGTATTATTGCTAGTAATTATCTGTTGACCGTCTAGACGTGACAACTTGTAATCTCAAGTTAATAACCAGTCAGTTACAGCAATATTTTATATACATACATATAGATCAAATATTACTGTGTTCGTCTTTGAACGGCGTTGTAGTTAAATTATAGAAAAAAATAAAATACATAGTCAAATACAAAGCAATAAAAAACTTTCTAGCGTTGTATACGGCGTCTCTGTTATTAAGTATGCTACATACATGATACATTTTATCAACTCCTCTAGCAGCAGCAGCCACTTAGCATATACATATATAATACTCCGTCTAATACAACGTATCGAACAACATGCAAAAGCAAACATTAAATTTAACCTGACGGTAATATTCATACAACAGTTCAACTAGCTACATAACCTTACTTGAATTCAGTTTGTATTTTGAACCGACATTGTAACCAATATGAATTTAGACTTTATCGTCCTTTTAATATATTTTTTTGTAAATATACAAAAAATTTTATCCCATTTTATTTTAATTTCATTGATTGTAGTTAGGAGACCGTTTAAGTATCACCGTGACAATCATTTCCGTTATACAGAAGGATGAAAACATTTATTTACAAAATACTCACGGTCACTACAGAAAATATTGGTTTATAACTTAGGTCAATGTAAAAAGAAGGAAAGAAAGAAAAATGCTTTATTCAAACTTTCTAAATGTACTTTGAAATAAAAACTTAAGTAAATTTAACAAAATCATACAACAAATCTTTACAATATAAGAAAACTTATAAAATCAGGCAGCAGAAGGCGTCCCAACTTAGCAATACGCTCCTGCTCTAAGCATAGTGCTGATTTTCAGTTCGGCTCAAATGAGCATGAAATATTACATAACTTCAAACGCTCATATACCGATAAAACCATATATATGTCAATAGCCATTTATGAGTTTATCATCAGTAGATAGATAATGTTATCAAAACAGCCACAGTCAATGACTACTGACCAAGGACAGTGATATACCACAACATTACTTTGTACCGGTTTCCACAGCTCCGTAGCTACTAAAATTACTTAATAAACAATATTATTTTTTAGGCTGTTATTGTTATTATAACAAATTTAATTTAATGAATCACACATATGTATATTTTTTTAATAAAGTAGAAGTTGTCTTTGATTTTGACTAATAATCATCATCAGATCGCGTATCAAACAGTCAAGCTTAGCTTTTACCGCTTCATTATAAAACCTTTTTAATTAAAACCTTTCCGATTCCCGCGACTTCAATCTGCATACAATTTGTGACCTTGGCTTTATTCATTCCCGATATTCTTTTTCA